>OV050030.1:131685457-133078790 GCA_920105625.2 Clusia tigrina
AAATGTTGAACACACGTTCATATGATATGTTTACCATTTCAACAATCTCACGCAACCTCACTCGGCGATCATTCATAACGATATCGAGGATTTTCTTGATATTTTCTTCAGTAACCACCTCTTTTGGCCTTCCTGTTGATGGTATTGTTGCAGTGCTTGTTCGGCTGCGTTTAAATTCATCAATCCAATATTTTACCATGTAATCTGACGGAGCAGACTCACCATAATGTTTATCGAGCATTTATTTTGCCTCTTTCGCCGTTTTCCCTTTCAAATAATAGTGTTTAATCACTGCACGAAATTCGCTTTTTTCCATTTTTCAAGAAACACAAAAGTTGCTTACTTCAAATGGCTACAACAAATAAATTAATCGATGAATTTGGGTGAAATTTTAACAACTGATGTGGAACTGAAGCAAATTCAAACTGACCCATTCTGTGGAAAAACGAAAACCAAAAGTCCATCTGAATAGGGTTATTCGTGAAAAGTCAGTTTACTGAAAAAAGTAAGTGCGTGCTAAATTTAACTGAAACTGAAGAGGAATCATTGGACATTGAACATTTTTGGAGATTAGAATCGATCAGAATAGTGAATCATCAAGCGAACAGTGATGCAAAGATAATTGAAAAATCAATGTCAAATATAAGAAAAGAATATGATCGATATAATGTAAATTTGCCGTGGAGAATTAGTAACAATCAGTTAAGAAATAATATACAAACTGCTTTAGGTCGGCTGCGCGGTTTAACAAAACGCGTCTTAAAAATAAAGGCAAATTAATAGAATATGATACCGGAATACTAGATTTAGTGCTTGCGGAATAGCGGAGGCGGCCGGTGGAAGAGTGAGTTATGAAAAACTATATTATATGGCACTCAAACCAGTTTACAGAGCAAAGAAAGTAACCACCAAAATGCGTATAGTAGCTGATGCTTCATCGAGCGAACTAGAATGTTCATCACTGAACTATCACCGAAGCGCTGGGGACAATATGGTAGCGGATTTACTAGCAAACTATATTAAGGTTCCGTTCGAATAAAATTGTAATATTGGCCGATATTGAAAAGGCATTTCTTCAGATCGAATTAGCCGATAGCGACCGTAATTCACACAGAGTTCTATGGTATGAGCCTACATCAACTTTAAATACTATAGTTCCAATGGTGAAGGTATACAGAATGACGAGGGTAACTTTTAGTGGCCGTCAAGTTCACTATTCAGTAGCACTTAGAGAAGACGAAGCCCCAGAGCGGTTCCATCTTTGAAAAGTTGCAGAAATCATTTTATGTCGATGACCTAGTGTTAAGCGTCCCAAATGTAGAAGTTGCTCTGACAAGATTTAAAACAAGCTAACCTTATCATGAGCGCCTCACAATTCAATTTGCTTAAGTGGAATACCAATAATTGTTTTCTGAGGGTTGGAGTGAAGAAGCAATGTCGAAAATATATGACCTCTTAGGAATTTTGGGGTTTTTCACCATCAGAATAAAAGTAATGGCTATCATTACACGGCGATCTAAACGCTGAAATACAAATTTTTATAACCCTAGCCCAAGGTCACATGGAGCGGTTGCGTATGTTAAACAAATATCACAAGACGAAAAGCTGCACACAAATTCAATATACTAAAAAAAACCGAGTAGAACAGCGAAATTGATGAACTAACCTTTGAAGAGTTACAAAATGCAGAAAACTACTGGAACAAATATACGCAGAGAGTACATTACAACAATGAAACTGTAGCCATATCCAGCGGAGGTGCTTTTCCATCAGATTCAAAAATCCTGTCTGTGAATCCAGTGCTGGTAGAAGGTATTTAAAGACTACCAGGAAGACTTCCGGATAAACAATTCTGTCCCTATAATCTTACCAAAAGTTTCTCGTTTCAGGCGGTTGTTGGTAGTGAAGCACATCAAGTAACTCTCCATAGCGGCATTAGTGCAGTACTGGCACATCTCCGGAAGAGGTATTGGATTGTGCAAGGGCGACAACTGATAAAGAATGATTGTGTCATCTGTAAGCAGCTTCATGGCAAAAGCACATCTGACCCTTGGACAATATTACCATCAAAGAGAATAGCAGCACCTAGACCCTTTGAAACAACCGGCGTGGATTTTGCTGGTCCACTTTATGTAAACAGCGAAAATAGCGCCACTAAGCGGAAAGTGTATATTATGTTGTTCACGTGTCCAGCGATTCGTGCGGTACACCAGGAGCTATGGAGTGGCATGACAGTTAAAAGCTGTATCGACGGATTGCGAGGGTTTATTGCAAGGCGCGGAATGCCATCCCATATAATATCAGACAACTCAAAAACATTTAAAAGAGCAGATCTGGAGCTAAGGAAGTTAGAAGAACTCACAAAGAGGAGTGAAGTGTAGCAGCGAGCGGCACACCAGCGTATAATATGGAGATATATTCCTGAGCGAGCAGCATCGTGGCGCGGTTTTTGGAAGCTCCTTGTTCGAAGTGTAAAAAGTGCTTCAAAACCATCGGTTGGAAAAGCATGCCTGACGTTCGATGAATTGGCAACTCTATTAACAGAAATTGAAAGCATCGTTAACTCCAGACTGCTTACTTATATTACCAATGATCACAATGACATGCAACCTTTAGCACCAGCAATTTTCTTGATCAATTGTAATTCAGTTCTTATTAAATCAGATTTCAAAAATGACGGGTTGTCGCTATCTCAATCCTGGTAGCTGCGGCAAGCCTTACTGAAGCGATACATGAAGAGATGGTGCGAAGAGTATCTCTGTCAACTTCGCTCTATCCATCATAACTCGGAGCGTCAAAGTTGGTGATGTGGTTCTGCTTCAAGATAACAAACTTCGGCTGCTGTGGAAGTTGGCACCAGGACGAGATATACGCGTTAGGGCATGCGACATCAGGGTCAAAAGTCAGCAAGTGTTCAAAAGACCAATTCAACTACTTTTTTTGCTGGTTAAGATATTAGGCGGGGCAAGAAATTGTATATTCCGGGAAACATCCCGAAGTAACACAAACGGATGAAAAGCTGCTCAAACAATAGGAAACAGAGAGTACACTAAAAAGTGAGCAGTGATACTCTGTAACAAAAATATGTGAGGAATACAACGAAGTCTACTTACTAGATGGCGACGCGCTGCTGTTCATGTATACAATTTGACTGGCTGAGGGAACATGGTCTCAAATTAAATACCAAGAAATGTAATAACTTTCGGAAAGTAGTATAAGTATTACAGAAAAGGGTGGACTTCCGGCAGAGATTAAATGCGGAAAATAAATTGCTCAACCCAAGAATTCGAAAGAGGTGCAGGCTTTCCTGGGTTTAGCTAACTATTATAAGAAGTTCGTGAAAAATATGGAACAGATGACGCTGCCTATAAATAAATTTTTGAACAAAGACAAAAATCGAGTGGACAGTGTCATGTCAAACGCATTCCAACCGTTGAAGTTGGCTATCACGATGCCACATATTTTGGTTTACCCAGATTTTGGCGAACACATCAAATTTGTGATAGGACCCTGTTGCGTCTGCGAAAATATACCATTGTCCCATGCACTTGTAGTTGACAATTGTTATAAAGAATGGAATCTTTAAAAGAGAATAATTTAAACTCAGTCAGATATGATAACCATAACCTTTCCTTTCTTGGAATTGCTTCGCACACCTTTTGTTTTTGTTGCACTTTTGGTTAGCATGTGCACTAAGATTATAAATTTGTTTTAACTGTTGTCATACAGTCTTCAGTGTCATTACTTTTTCAATGGTTTACATCAAATATGAACTTTTTGCCTCAAAATCCGTTCATTGGGTCCGTTGTACATTGATCCGAGCTTTCAAAACAAATTTAAACAAATATTAGAGGCTGCATATGAAAGACAAACCAAAAAAATATACATTTTCTCCGACAACCTCATTTTCCTAACCGACCCACATGAAATAATCGATATTATAACCCAATATCAAGATTCACAATTTGTAGGCCACAAGGGAGTAACATGAACAATACGAAGAATCAAAAGAAAATACTACAAGCCAACTACGAGCATAAAAATCAAAATCCACTCAATATACGAGTATGCACGCCCTGTCAAATAAATAGTGCAAAAAAATCCGCCTTCCCAATGAAAATAACCACCATAAGCTCTGCCCCTTTTGAAAGAATTTCCCTGGATATTGTAGGACCATTATAAGTTATAATGGGAAGGAGTACCTATTAAAATATCAGGACTACCTTAGTTAATACTCAAGAGGCATATGCATTACAAAATGCCGAAGCACTAACAATAACAAGAGTTTTCGTAGAAAACGTTGCCTGCAAGCAAATTCCTTAATATAATGAAATTTATACCACACCTTATCACCCGCAAACCAACGGAGCCTTAGAAAGGAGACACAGAACTATGTCGGAATATTTCATACACTACGTAAAAAAGGATGCACTGACCTGGGATAAGTGGATTCCCTATGAAATGTTCGTGTATAATACAACTCCGAATCCCAGAATGTGTCATACACCTCACGAACTTGTATACGGACAACCTGCCTGTATACACAACACTCTAGAGCTGAGACCAAAAACTCATTACACTTTCGATAACTACGCAAACGAGCTGAAATCTTGACTTCAGCATGGATTCCAAATAGCAAAAGCAGCAGTGCCCAAGCACAAGCTTCAAGCTAAAATTAATTAGGATAAGAGTACAAAGGCGAAACAATAAAACATAGGGGAAGTACTGTTATGCAATCATACCAGGAAAAATAAGATAACACTATGGGAAGGACATAAGAGAATAAGCTAAAAACACAATTCGAAGTAGTACAAAAAGTCTCAAATAAAAATTCCGCAATAAAAGTCAAAAAAAACTGAAAAAATCCACAACAAAACCTTAAAATTCTTCAACGAATAACCACAACACACATACACAATAAATTCTATTGAACTTCTAAGACAAGAAACTAACATCATGCATACTTGCAAAGTTGAACTTTGCGGAAATTTCGCAAAATCCGAGCATATACGAGGGCGGATTGATATTGAAGCTACCTACCGCTAGATGGCAGCACAAACACAAAAACACAAACTTTTTTTTTTAGAAATTGCGATCTGTCAAACGTCAGCTGTTAAAATTTCACCCAAATTCATCGATTGTTTATTTGTTGTAGTTGTTTGAAGTAAGCAACTTTTGTGTTTCTTGAAAAATGGAAAAAAGCGAATTTCGTGCAGTGATTAAACACTATTATTTTAAGGGGAAAACGGCGAAAGAGGCAAAATAAATGCTCGATAAACATTATGGTGAGTCTGCTCCATCAGATTACATGGTAAAATATTGGATTGATGAATTTAAACGCGGCCGAACAAGCACTGCAACAATACCATCAACAGGAAGGCCAAAAGAGGTGGTTACTGAAGAAAATATCAAGAAAATCCTCGATATCGTTATGAATGATCGCCGAGTGAGGTTGCGTGAGATTGTTGAAATGGTAAACATATCATATGAACGTGTGTTCAACATTTTGCATGAACATTTGCATATGAAAAAGCTATCGGCAAGATGGGTGCCGCGTTTGCTCAGTGTCGAACAAAAACGAGTTCGACAGACCACTTCGCAGCGGTGTTTGGGCATGATAAAGCGTAATCCTGTTGATTTTTGGCGTCGATTAATAACTGTTGATGAAACGTGGGTCCACCACTACATACCTGAAACCAAAAATCAATCGAAACAATGGGTGGAAGCTGGTGGAAGTGCTCCGAAGAAAGCGAAGGCAGTGAAATCGTCTGGCCACTGTATTTTGGGATGCACACGGAATATTGCTTATCGAATATCTTGAAAAAGGATCCACAATCACAGGAAAGTATTATCATGCATTATTGGATCAATTGATTGATGCCATTAAGGAAAAACGACCACATTTAAAGAAGAAAAAATGCTCTTTCTTCAAGACAACGCACCGGTTCACACAGCATTAGATACGATGCTAAAATTACGTGAAATATACTTCGAATTGGTTAATCATCCACCTTATAGTCCAGATTTAGCTCCTAGTGACTTTGCCTGTTTCCAAACTTGAAAATATGGCTCGCAGGAAAAAGATTCATCTCAAACGAAGAAGTGATTACCGAAACTAACGCGTATTTTGAGGGGTTCCCGAAATCGTATTATTCAGATGGTATAAAAAAGTTGGAATATCGTCTTACTAAGTGTGTCGAAGTAAAAGGAGACTATGTTGAGAAATAAATGGTATTTGAAAAAAAAAATGTTTTTCCTACTTAGGTAGCTTCAATATCATTCCGCCATCGTACTTCGAAGAAATAGGAAGACTGCAAGTATTTTCAATCTACTGCAAACTAGTGGCATACCATGAAATCTCTGGGTCAAAACGGGCAATAGAGACAACAGAAAGCAAGCAAGCTAGTATCCAAAACATATATAAGCAACTGAAAGGCGAAATGCACTGTAAAGGCAACGAATAAGGAATACCATAAGTTTACAATACTCCATATCAGCTTTACAAGATAAAACCCCTGCCCACAGCTTATAATTCGCAACTATCGTTCAAACAACCCAAGATGACCATCTAGTAATCGACTATGGTCTAGAAAGTTATTTCGAAACGACGAACGACGAATTAAAAGAGTATAGATCTCCTGGTCAAAGAATCTATAAATGCTGTGAAGCACATACTATTTTTTCAACGAGACTAGCAGACCAACCATACGAGGTACAATTATTGCGCGATAGCCAAAATATAAAATTGTAACCTATCAAAAACGAATGCATACGAGTATATAGTCTGGATCACAGTAGAACAACCTAGCAAATGATTATATACTCTTGAAAAATATAGAATTAATGAAATCTGGCAAAATAAATTTAACTCTTATACAATTACAATCTCAGGTATATTAAAAACCGATGGCATTTGTTATATCAACACTAATTACCATAACAAGAACAGCCTCCAGGACACCAGAATTAAATAGTTTCTACTTGCCACCCGTAAATATTTCAAACCCCATTTCAAACTATAGTAGCAATACGAATAAGAAAACACCCAAGGTAATCATTTTACAAAATTTTGATCCACACGTTTAGCAGTATTATCACAACCAATATCCGAACAGAAACATTCAGAAGACAACGGACTAGGAACTATGAATACACACGGTACCCTCCACTATAGTGTGATATATATATATATATATATATATATATATATATATATATATATATATATATATATATATATATATATATATATATATATATATATATATATATATATATATATATATATATATATATATATATATATAAATTTTTCTACTCATCGCCTTGCCTTAACTGTTTATTTCAAATACAAAAAAAGCCAACAGATAACAATCTCACTAACTAGCCTTCGCCAATGTCAAGAATAAGCAAATAAAGCCACACCTTCTGAGTACGTGCTAATCTGCATTCACAAATAAAGAATGTATATAAAATAAAATAAAATAAAAATATGTTTTTAATTAAAATATTTGTAGTTTATATAGCCAAACCAGGCAGAAAAAAAAATTTTTTAATTTAAAACTTTGTATCCCTAAATCACACGAAGTAATTCAAACATTTGTAATACTGCAAACCGTCCATATCAACCAAACCAACGCAAGCAGAAAATTATCAATTTTCTTTTTTCGCGGGGGACGGATGTTGTGATGCGACCCCGCTCCTTTGTAAACACGTGCTAAACATAAAAAAAAAACCAAACAATGACCGGAAAACGCAAACTATGCAATCAGCACTGCATAAGGAACAACGCTAACTGAATAACTAACTATAGCTGCTGGACGGCATCTCACTATGAATATAAGCCAACTCCGACTCAGTGAGTTTTATTACAATGGCTGAGGCAGTGAACCCTATTAACACGTTAAGTACGAATCTGCGAGACATATGTTTCACAAGGATGGGAACGATCTGCCTGCATTGCGCAAATGCATACGTGAAAGCAGTGAACCCAAGTAAGTCACCTACATGAGAAATTCTTACACAAAAGCATGGAACCCAAGTAAGTGACCTACTTGAGGAAATCGCTTAATTTTTAAAATCAATATATAAAAAAACACAACCAACTGTACTGTGCATAACAGCTAAAGCTATTTGTTTAATTATTTCTCCGTCCGTCCTTTCTATTCTCCCACGGCAAAGTTCAGGAAAAGCCGTAGGTTAAATATTTATAACAAATTTAGAGGCAGTGGTGGGATAAATCCCCAGTAATCTAACATCAAAAATACAAAACAAAAGATTTGTTCGATATATAAACAACTACAAATCCTGTAATAATAAGTCCTTGCTAGCTATGGAGAGGAAGTATTTGGCAAAATTAAGGTAACACGGATATTATCCCAGACGATCCAAGGCCAATATTTTCAGCACGCTAAGGAATCTCATCATACACAGCCCGTCTAGTCGTTGACAATTATCAGTTCTGACTATTAATACCTGATAAAGGAGCTGAATTACCGCGACAGGTATACGCGGAAGGCCAAAATATTCAACACAAAGGACAACACATACAGACCACTATATCGACGGAACTAGGAAAGAAACCACTACAAAAAAGTAAATCTAGCCCATTTTAATTTTTTAAGCGGACAGAAGAAAAGTACATTTTATATACCTGAAGAAATTTGTATATTAAGCACAAACTGCTTAGTTGACATTGACGTACTCGTACGTGTTCACCAAAATTTAGCAAAATGCTCACTCTGGGGTGCTTCGTAGCCCCATCTTGTTTGCTGAACTGCCATTTCACCCAGCAACTGAAAGGCGAAATGCACTCTAAAGACAAAGAATTAAGAATACCATTAGTCACAATACTCCTAATCAGCTTTATAAGATAATACCATTGATTGTCGCAATTAGCCACCTCTTGACCTGCCCAGAACTCAGTTTGTCCGGGCAATAACAGCTGAAGTAAAAGTAAAATTTCATGAGGTATTTCCTTACAACCTCGAAAAATATCATTACATGCTAAAATAACATAAAAAAGCTAGTGATCATTGTTGGGGTGTTGCGTGGTGTGCTTCGCCTAGATTCTGCTCTTGCGCGAATAGAAACTCGCTCGAATTTAGTTGTTAGAAGAAGAGCTCATTTATTTGTAAAACACCTGCTTATATACTATTTACATTCATTTTGTTTTATCTTAACGTTCTACTTTATTATTTCTAATTGCCCTACATTATTATCTGCAATTGCCCTACTCTTTGGTGTGCACATTCTGCAATTGTCCGCTAATGCATTCATCGAGTGGCACACTTTTGGGAAAGTGCTGACCAGTCAGTAGTGCAAGGTCATTGCAGTTCAATTGTCAAATGCGCGCACCTAAAAGCATGCAATCGACTATTACTTGATAACATTTTTACTACATTACACGTGCGTCTTAGGGATAGGCACGTTTATTATTTTATTAATAATAAAATCTAATAGCTACTTGGGACATTCTGAGTTTGACTCACAACATCCCTCCCCTCTTCTAAGTAGTTAATGCAACTACCTCTCAGCTATTAATACGTCTTATATATCTGCACCACAAACAATTTGTGCATACAATTGGCTTTTTTATGATCTATTTTTGCTATATTTTGGGTTCTCTTTGTTTTATATTTTATTTCTTTTCTTTATTCTTTTCGGTTTTTTTTAGATTATGTATTTTGTTTTTTATCATAATTTAATTTTTCAATCATTTTATTGGACTTTTTGAATTTTTTCTTCATTTGTTTTTTTTCTCTTCGTTTTCTTTTCTTTTTGTTCTTATTTTTATTTGACAATTTATTTCTAAAATTTATTATTATACTAACACTGCGTCCGCCGTATCGTATTGTGCTGCATTCCCTCGGTGAATTCTGCATTCCGTTGTCGATAGGGCTGGTACGACGTCATGGGAAAAATTCCTTTTTTTGTCATTTTCTTCAAGAGTCCGGTTGTATTTTCTTCAAGAGTCCGGTTGTGCCGACCCCTCCCCTCTTTATAAATGTGTATTCCCTCGTAGGATTCGGTAAGGCCCGCTACTTTCTCTTCGGTTTTAACCTCCTTAACCAACTGGCTGATTGCTTCTATTGGTATTTAGTGTTTTCCACAGATTCTGTTGGTGTAATAGCGAAAATCCTGTTGGAGTAGTGAGAATGCGTTTTGAGTCCGTTTGTAGGAGATTATTGAGTAACTCCACGAGTTTTCATGATAATTCGCCTGTTCTGACGAAGGAAGTCGATAAATTATACCGTGCTCTGCATTCCGCGTCACTCGTATTGGAGTCTGTGCCCATTAGTTTTGTTCAGTCACACTGAACAGATCAACAATTGCACTTTGTTTATTTTTTATCAGTACAGCGAAAATGCACCATTGACAGAAACCAGCACACGCAAAACCAAAATTTCATATTATCAAGGCCAACACTTGCTTGTTGAACTCATTTCCCTTCAAAGTAGCTGCCCAGTGCATTGACTTAGGCGATCATATTTAACTTGGTTGCAATGTGCGCTAAATTATGTATAGGAATGATATAATAATGTTGGCTCGTGTTTGATTATTGACGACGGTGCAGTTTTGTCCGTCACTTTATTGTTAATTATATTTTAACCAATCTGCATAAAATTGATATAAATAATTGTACAATTCCAATAAAGAATCAGAATCACCTTAACTGCCTAAGTGTCCTCTATTAAAGTTATACGGTTTAAAGTGACCTATAACATTACAACAAGATCTTGGTTTAGGTACCAAGGAGCTAACTTCAACACGTGGTCTTTGTCCAAATCAGCCCATATAGCAATATTGTTCTGTATCTTTGCCCAGACTATACTTTTGCAAGATTTCATTAAGATAGCTCTAACGGTGTAGAAAAAGGTGCCAACAGTCGGACAGACGGACGGACAAAATGAAAAATGCTTAGAAACTGATTCTGATCATATCTATATATATATATATATATATATATATATATATATATATATATATATATATATATATATATATATATATATATATATATATATATATATATATATATATATATATATATATATATATATATATATATATATATATATATATATATATATATATATATATATATATATATATATATATATATATATATATATATATATATATATATATATATATATATATATATATATATATATATATATATATATATATATATATATATATATATATATATATATATATATATATATATATATATATATATATATATATATAATATATATATATATATATATATATATATATATATATATATATATATATATATATATATATATATATATATATATATATATATATATATATATATATATATATATATATATATATATATATATATATATATATATATATATATATATATATATATATATATATATATATATATATATATATATATATATATATATATATATATATATATATATATATATATATATATATATATATATATATATATATATATATATATATATATATATATATATATATATATATATATATATATATATATATATATCAAAAAACTAGATCGCCAAAGCCATATATTATATGAGCAATCATTGGAAAGTCCTAAGCAGCTACAAACTATGACTTCCTTTACTTCCTCGAAAACCGGTTTCAATCTTTTTAGCACCGGTAGCAACAGCTTCCACTTGCAGCTATTGCTCGGGCAAGGACCACCCCCTGTACTATTGCAAGGGATTCCTGCAATTATCTGCGGTAAATCGATTGAACTGGGCTAAAAAACAAAGGCTCTGTTTCAATTGCCTTAAAAATGATCACACTTTACGAGACTGCAAATCTCGAAGCTGCACCAAGTGTAACAAAAAGCACAATTCATTGTTACATTTGGAATCGAAGGATCCAGCGCCAACAAATAGCCCAGAAATAGCCAGATCAAATCAACAATCCAGTACAGAAACTAAGTAGACTGCAACCAATTCTTCAGTAACATTAGCTGCAGCTAACACTTTGCCGGCCTGCCAGGGCCATGTCTTATTAGCAACAGCTAAAGTCAAAATCACAGCAAATAATGGACAATCTGGTGTTTTTACGGCAATATTGGATTCCGGGTCTCAGATCAACCTAGTAACTGAGCGACTCATTAAGAAATTGACTATTGCTCCAACCAAGGCTGCGTTAAGCATTGAAGGCATTGGTCAAAGAGTGAAGACTGCAACTCAACGGGTCAACGTGAAACTGCAATCAAGAACAGGCCACTTCGAAACCAGACTAGAGCCTTTGTACTACAAAGAAGCATTCCAGCTCAACCAGCTCAACAAATAGACGTCTCATCATGGTCGATTCCTGAAAACATACAATTAGCTGACCCGGAATTTAACCAACCAGGAAAAATCTATGTTCTCGTGGGTGCTGAGTTCTACTTCAGCTTAATGGCATCGGGCCAAATCCAACTATCCACTGTTCTACTACTGCTACAAAATACATCACTGGGTTGGATCGTAGGTAGAAAGGGCAATGGTGAGTCGACAAGCACGCAACTTGCGCGGATTACAGTGAGGACGAAGTATCAACCAACGAATTGATAATGCAATTTTGGAAGCTTGATGATTTAGGGCTAACCTGGATGCCAAAATCTTATCTATTATGTATAAAGACGGAGTTACCTGATAATAACAAAAGGCACTATAATATCAGACATAGCAAGAATATTTGATCCATTAGGTCTAGTAGGTCCAGTGGTAATCACGGCAAAAATATCCATCCAACAACTATGGCAACTGCAGATATCTTAGGATGAACATCTACCAGCAGAAATGCAGACAAAATGGACAAGTTTCCGTAAAAACTCACGTTTTCAACGGTCAGAAACCGATAATAACAGAGATTCATACGTGCGTAGATGCCTCCGAGAAGGCAAATGGCACAGTAGTGTATCTACGATCGAGGCTTCAAGATAACAGAATAATTGTTAGACTTTTGTGTGCCAAATCATGTGTCGCACTTCTCAAGGAACAAACGCTGCCTCGCTTAGAATTATGTGGAGCAGTGCTAGGAGTCGAATTAGAATCAAGAGTAAAACGGGATTTACACTTAGCCAATAACACACACTTCTAATTTCTGGTCAGACTCGGAAATTGTATTATCTTGGATAAATTCGTCATCATCATCCTGGCGAACATATGTAGCTAACAGAGTAAACACAACCCAGAAACTCTCTAGCGCTCCCCAGTGGCGCCATGTGTGCTCCAAGGACAATCCTGCAGACGTCATCTCTCGAGGGATTCAGCCAAATAAACTCCTAACTTGCAATATATAGTTCTGTGGGCCCATCTTTCTACATGGAATGAAATCACACTGGTCGAAACCATTTTTAAGGGAACACCACATTCCAACGGGCATAGAAAGAAACACAAGGCAACCACAACCAGTTGCAGCACAGGACTAGAAGACATAATTTACAATGTGAAGCATTGTAACTCATTTAAAGTTCTACAAAGAACCATGGGATATGTTCTTAGATTCACTAAAAATTTAAAATTGTCACGAGACGACCGTTCAGCACAGAAATCATTAACGATCATAGTAAGAACCATACAAACCTCTGAATTCGAGCATGAAATCAAACAAGAAAACAGAATGAAATCGACAGAGCCAGCCCACTCAGTAGCTTATCCCCTTTCATAGACGACAATGGCGTTCTACGAGTTGGTGGGCGATTAGCTGCATCAACTTTATCATATGATGCTAAACACCCAATGTTGCTTCCATACAAGGACCCAATTTCAAAAATTATACTTGCCATGATATATGAGAGCAATTTGCATTGTGGTCCACAGACCCTGTTAGCAGCATCTAGGCAGCGATTTTGGGTCATAAAAGGAAAGACAATGGCACGAAATATTGTGCAAAAATGCATTCGCTGCACCAGAGCCAGGCCGAAGCTATACAAGCAAGTGATGGGAAACCTGCCTTCCACCAGAGTCACTCAAGCACGACCATTCGTCAACGCCGGTATCGATTATTGTGGACCCTTCTGGGTACACTACAAGATCCGTGGAAAAAAACCACATAAGGTTTACATAGCCGTCTTCTGCTGCTTTGCCACAAAGGCAGTTCATTTAGAGGTAATCAACGATTTAACTAGCGAAGCCTTCATTGGATCACTAAAACGTTTTACGTCTCGTCGTGGTCGATGTGATACCATATACTCGGACAATGCAACCAATTTTGTCGGAGCTAAAAATAAACTAGAAGAGCTAAACGACTCCATTTTTGCCAACGACTCTCGGGAGAACATCATTAGAACTTGCAGTGATCGTGGAATAAATTTCAAATTCATACCCCCTAGAGCTCCACACTTTGGGGGCTTATGGGAGGCTGCGGTCAAATCAGCGAAACATCTATTGCTCCGGAGCGTTTCAACAGCCTCGCTCACGTATGAAGAGCTTGAAACCGTTGTCATCGAAATAGAAGCAATCCTTAACTCTCGACCGTTAACTCCAATATCAACAGATCCAAACGATTTAACAGCATTAACACCGGGGCATTATCTTATTGGAGAACCATTGACTGCACAAATAGACAGAGGCACGCCAAGTTTCAAGATTTCCATGCCAACAAGATGGAAATTGGTGACACAACTCAAGCATGAATTCTGGGATCGTTGGCCCCGTGAATACCTCAATCAACTACAGCAAAAACATAAGTGGAAGGACCAATCACAAAATATCCGGAAAGGACAAATGGTTATTATCAAGGAAGACAATGTGACCACCTTACAATGGCCACTTGGAAGAATACAACGAGTCTACAAGGGAAACGATGGAATGGTGCGAGTGGTAGACGTAAAAACATCAACAGGTGTGTGGAAACGTCCAATTCACAGACTTGCACCACTGTTTAGTGAGAAGGTTTCTGAATGCCCAGACATAAATCGAGATTCATCACAAGATGCGCAGCCTGAGCAACAACTGATATCACTAGCTTCTGAGGATAATTTAAATGACATACACAGAAAGCGACGGAAACCAACTAACAATACCATTCTCGTAACATTCCTTCTATCCCTACTGTTACTTCCTGCAGTACTGGGCAATAATATTCAGGTTCAAAATTTTGATACAAATCCTGGAATATACTTTGAAGGAATTGGCATAACAAGGATTGTCACAGCAGAATGGAAATTGGTGGTCTACTACGATTTGAATCCATTCTGGGAAGAAATGAAAATATTCTCGTCTGGGGTAGCGACCCTTCAACGTCTGTGCTCAAGACTACAACAAGATACTGCCTGAGACGTCCTGATTAAGAATTTTGACGACACAACGAAGGAGCTTACTCAGGACAGGGCTCTGCTCTCGACTAGTCGTCCAAGGAGAGCAGCCCTCAATATCGTTGGAAATGTTGGTGTTCTGGACTCAGACTATGCGGAACAGATGTCGGAAATAATCAACAACGTTAAGACAGACGAAGCTCACACTATAAGGCTTCTTAAAAACCAAACCTCTATCATTGATTCCACCATAAATGCCATCAAACACAATGCGCTTACAACAAAATCAAATATTGTAGATCTGCAGCAGAAGATGAACTCAATGATAAAATAAATGAAAATTGAAGGAGAACAAATCAAATTCTTCCAACTCTTTGCACCATTTTCAAACCAATTAACACTGATGGCAATCAATTTACAGCGGGTACAGGCAGAAGTAATAAGTGTACTCATTGACACCCACCATGGAAAAATCAGTTCGTTACTAATCACGCCTCAACAACTGAAGAATGAAATCAACACTATTAAGGCCCATCTTCCTCCATCACGCCTTCTGCCCATAGAACAAGATAATTTGGTGAAGTTCTACAAAATCATGAAAGCGGAGGGAGCAATAACCAAGAATGAGGTCATCTTTGAAATTAAATTGCCATTAATCGATCAACAATCCTTTGATCGTTTTAATCTCATCCCAATTCCTATGGTCAAAAACAAAATTATGATCACTATTGCAACCGATGCACAATTCTTAGCAGTAAATGCACATCGAGATGAGTACATTCCACTGAGTGCAACCGATCTGAGACCATGTTTTAAATCTAAGGAAGACACCTACATCTGCGATAACAAGAAACCCATATTTGGAAAGGAAGCATCCATGCATTCCTGGGAAATTCACATGTTCAACGACAAGAATACTACGCAATGCAGACTGACACAACTTCAAGGAACCGTGGCATGGATACAAATGCATCACAGAAATCAATGGATATTTTCAACTACGCCAGACTATGAAATATCAGCAGTCTGTGGCACAAATCTGACGCAATTAATACTATCAGGATCCGGCATATTAATAATAAAGCCTAACTGTGTAATTAAGGGAAACCTAGTCACCATTGAAGGCTTCCATACATCGTCTAGCACCATACATACATCATACGCCAGATTCACGGTCATCCAAAACATCAATACATCTGAGGAAAGAAAACGGATTTTCAATACAACATACACCAAATTTGACACCAGATTGGAACAACTCACCATACTCCAAAACCAACTGGCAAGTGAAGAATTCACCAATCTACCAAATTTAATAGAGTCCAACAGCCAGCATCATCATGCGGTAAGCTACTCCGCACTCATCATTTCCACGTTTCTTCTCATCATAATACTGAAATTAAAATGTAAACGCAGTGCTCCGACTATCCCCACACCTCAACCACGTCAGCGATAGCAAACAAATGAATCATCTTTCACTATTCACATATAATCCAAAATTGAGCAAATACGCAGTCACACTGAACAGATCCACAATTGCACTTTATGTTTATTTTTTATCAGTACAGCGAAAATGCACCATTGACAGAAACCAGCACACGCAAAAACAAAATTTCATATTATCAAGGCCAACACTTGCTTGTTGAACTCATTTCCGTTCAAAGTAGCTGCCCAGTGCATTGACTTAGGCGATCATATTTCTCTTGGTTGCAATGTGCGCTAAATTATGTATGGGAATGATATAATGATGTTGGCTCGTGTTTGATTATTGACAACGGTGCAGTTTTGTCCGTCACTTTATTGTTAATTATATTTTAACCAATCTGCATAAAATTGATATAAATAATTGTACAATTCCAATAAAGAATCAGAATCACCTTAACTGCCTAAGTGTTCTCAATTAAAGTTATACGGTTTCAAGTGACCTATAACATTTCAACAAGTTCTTGGTTTATGTACCAAGGAGCTATCTTCAACATTTGAGCTTAACTGCCTAAGTGTTCTCTATTACTGTTATACGGTTTCAAGTGACCTATAACATTTCAACAAGCTCTTGGTTTATGTGCCAAGGAGCTGACTTCAACAAGTTTCATACATGTTGCTTTGCCTGAGCACACCGCCGTAACTACTATTAGTTCGTCAAAACGATAGGGTCATTTATTTATATATTAGTTGGCTACCAGAACTCCAGCCGATGCTATAATGGCCACGTGTTCACACCGTTCATGCTCTATATTATTCGGGTGAGCAACTCTATATTATTCGGGTGAGAAACTCTCCCGGGTGATATCGTAATTTTTTGCTAGATCCGCACCGCAACAATCTTTCTCTTGCTTTGTGGACAAAAGCAATGTTTTTGTGATTAGCTTTCGGTTATGTAGTCTTCTTGCGGTGTAGGGGCTTACTGTGTGCTGGAACATGGCACATGAAAGACGGTGACATGGTCCAGTTACGCAAACTAAGAACTACCTTCAACGCACAGGTTGAAAGTACTTTTGTACGATTCCTGCTCAGTCGTTAAGGCCAGTTAGTAGTCGTACTGGCCAATATCGAACGTCTCACTGAGACCGCCGGATCGCCTAGACACTAACAATTGGTCAGCCATTCGGGGAAGTGCGGCAATTCCTTTACAGACCAATGGCCCACTTTCAGTACAGTCATGTCTCTGCTGGACTTGGGTCGCCGATTGCCGGGCGGGGGAGATAGAAAACTCCCTGGGGCAGGATTCACCAGACCTATTGACCAAAAAAAAAAAACCCCCTAAATTCACGGTGGAACAGCTATGCCAGTGAGCTTGCTTGACGGGGTAGAGTCAAGCTTAATAGCGAACTCCGTAAGAGGTCCGGCGAACCTACGGTTTTAATTAGCCTTACCACGGGGGCGCCCGTGGGTGACCAAAACGCAAAAGAAAATTAAAGAAAAATATATGGAAAACTTAAGCCTATATGAAACAAAAATGGACTGCACACCTTCAAATGTTCATAGTGTGGCTACAATGAGCCAATAGCCATCATTGGCACGACCTGGTCCCTTACCCGACAGGCCGGATGAGATGGACATCCCACTTAGCCAGGAATCGGCTGGGGAGTCTATCTCCTCGGAACAGGAGAGAAATCTTCTTGAACCTGCTCCAGAGAAGATTCCAAAACTTAGGGTGAAGCTGTCCGGCGCTGGACGTAAACGTTTTAAGGTTTTGCTTGCCAGGGGCATATCGCTGGAAATAGCTCGGTCCTTGGTGGCAAATCCAGCCAACGTGTCTGCGCGATGGTCCCCTAAAAGATCCCGTTCAGATGGCACCACGCCGACATCGAGCTCCAGGCCGACAAAACGGTTTGCACAGGAGGGCAACAAAAACATTGATAAAATGTCAATAGTGCCCCCAGCGGACCCGCCGGTGTGTGGTGAGATGAAGGAGGTGGATACCTTACTTGGGGGCGAACCTGGTCCCAGAAAAAAGGTGGCGAGTGTCTCTGAAAGACATGGCGTGCAGGGCGCCTCCTTGGGGGTTCCCTGTTCAAAGCCTACTCTAGAGACAGTCTGCTCCAAAAAGATAGGGGTTATACCTAGCAATTTCCCGGAGGGCATACGGTCCACTGAAGAAATTGGGAAGGCACAACGGTGTATTCTTGACAAGATGTTCGAGACTCGTGGGGGCCCAGTGAAGCCACACTTTGCAGGCTGTAGTTTCAAGCCTGGAGGTCATGGGAGGGGGCTGAGTTGAGGGTGGTTGACGTGGCAAAAGTGCCAAAGGCCAAGATCTTCGTTGGCTACTTTCCCGGCTCGGTGTCTTGGCAAAATGACCGAATTTTGGGGCAAGTGGAGTAGCAGTATTCGGGCATTAGTGTCAGCGAGTGGCGGGTGCTCCATCGCCTACAAAAAGGTGATCAGGTCGAGCTGGCAATTGCTCTGGACCCCATCTCGTCTGAAAGGGTTGAGACACTGGGTAACAAGGTCTACTATGGCTTTGTCAGAGTCCAGCTCCGACCTAGACTGAAGGGGAAAACAGGGCAAAATCTGCTGTTGATGTTGAAGAGCAACCAACAACATCTGATGCAGCGCGGGCAAAGCAGAGTAGCCAGAAGCCGACAGCGGGGCCCATTTTCACAAAGCCAGTACCGATAGCGGAGAGAGGCAATACTCGTGCCCAACGTCCAAAACCATCTACTCTCTCTGGTAGGCTCAGGAAATGGGAGAGAAAAGACCCGGAGGCTGCGGAAACTTGGCGGAGCACAAAGGGTGGTGAGATCCGCAAGGATCGGTCTGGGAAATAATGTCCCAGGCCCCCTCACGAACGCAAAACTCTTGGAAGCAGCTTCACTCTCTCTAAATAAATATCCACAGGGCTATAGCAGCCTCTTACAGGCTCAGTGCCTTGGTGGAACACCAGTGTCTGGACTTCGTAGCCATTCAAGAACCATGGGCCACAAATGGGCGCATAAATGTCTGCAGACAAAAACATGTAAGTTGATCTATGATAATAATGTTGACCGACAGAGGGCAGCGATGATAATCAACAAAAATATTAAATTCCTCCCAATTTCAGAGCTTCTACAACGTGATCTTGTGGCAGTACAGGCAGAAGTGCCTAGTGCCAAAGGGAAGATAACGGTAGTCCTGTACCTACCTTGCGACACAGAGGACGCGGTGTCACGCGAGCTCCAGCAGCTTACGGAGTACTGTCGCACTCGGAACCTACAGTGGGTGATGTGCTGCGATGCAAACGCACACCACACGGTATGGGGACACGAACGTACCAGGTGAGTCACTTCTTGATTTTATTACTACTAACAATCTGTTGATGGTTATGAATGCGATAAGGGGGGAGGTGTTAGATCTCACCCTATCTAGCGCATTCATATCAAATAACATTTCTAATTGGAGGGTGCTTAATGAGGTCTCCTTGTCAGACCATAGGTACATTTGCTTTGATCTGGGGCGGGGAAATTGGAGGCACCTTCAAAATTAGAAATATTAGGAAGACCAACTTGTCGATATATAACTTTTACTTAGAGCAAAATATTGCGCGCCTTAGTGACAAAATAAGTAACTCTCAGGAACTAGATCTTGAAGTTAACAAATTAAATAATATAATAATTGAGGCTTTTGAAAGTAATTGCAATTTAGTTGTGAAGAAACGTTCTAGGAACGTACCCTGGTGGAATGGGGTGCTAAACATTTTCCGCTAAAAATCCTGTCAACTCTTTCATAGAGCCAAGTCTAATGGTGACTGGGCATCTTATAGAAGTGCCTTAACGGCCAATAATAATGAGTTGAGAAGATCTAAGAGAGACTCATGGAAAAAGTACTGTGAGGAGATTGAAACCCTCCCAGCAGCTACCCGACTCCAGAAATCACTCAATAAAGATCACTCAAACGGACTTTCTACACTCAAGAAGCCTGACGGAAACTTTACGGAGAGCCTGGAAGAGACGGGACAGCTTTTGTTGGACACTCACTTTCCAGGCTGTGCCACTAGCGGAGAGGATAGTGAAATCATCGAGAATACTAGTTTCTTGATGCCTAAACGGAGGGAACTCTCACTGGCTCGCAGAATCTTTACCGTCAACAAAACCGAATGGGCTATCTCCAGTTTTATACCATTCAAATCCCCAGGTGTCGATAATATACAACCGTGCCTACTTCGGCAAGGTGTTGATGTATTAGCACCTGTGCTAACCAACATTTTCAGGATATGCCTGGAACTAGGCATAGTGCCTAAACCTAGGACGAAGGCTAAGGTGGCTTCCATACTGAAAGCAGGCAAAAAGGCGGACCACACGCCAAAAGCCTATCGGCCCATTAGCCTCACGTCATTCCTGCTAAAAGTTATGGAAAAAATTCTGGACCAATATATCAGGGAAACTTATCTTAAAGATTCATCTCTTCATATTGAACAATATGCTTACCAATCAGGCAAATCGACTGAGACAGCCATACATAGCTTAACGAGCAAAATTGAAAGGGCGTTTGAAAGTAAAGAAATAGCTCTCTGTACATCGGTTGATATTACGGGGGCTTTTGAAAATGCTACTTTCAGATCAATTGAGGAGGGGATGAACAGGAAAGGTATACAAACTGATCATAACATCATAACATGGGTTCTCAAAATGCTGAAAAACAGAACAACAATCTTTGCAACAGGGACAGCCAAGCTAATTGTCAGGTCAACCAAAGGATGTCCACAGAGTGGCGTCCTATCGCCATTCCTACGGTTATTGGTTATCGACGAGCTCTTACAAACTCTCAATGATGGTGGCCAAAAGTAAACCAAACAAAAGCTCAGATGACCCTTATCAAGATTCACCGTATAGCCTGTTTGAGTGTGACGGGAGCAATGAGAACGTGCCCCACACTAGCTTTGGGAATGATCACTGGACTGACTCCTCTACACCTTGTAGTTAAGAGGATGGCGGCCTGCGCGGCCCGAAAGGCAACCTAATCTAGCCCATCTTAAAGAAGGCAACCTATCTGTGCACGCAAAGATTCTGGACACTGTCTGGAATTCTCCGTGCCTCATGGTATTCGACAAAATGGACAGAAAATTAGACTTCTCCAATCACTTCAAAGTGGTAATTAGTGACCGTTCAGCTTGGAGAAACAATGAAATAATAATAAAACAGGACTCACAGTTGTGGTATACAGATGGGTCCAATATGGAAGATGGCAGTGCAGAACCTGGAATTGTAGGACCAAATTTCCAAAAAGCAGTTGCAATGGGAAAAACAGCTTCCATTTTTCAGGCGGAGGTCCACGCTTTAGAGTTATATGGGGTACAAGCAACACCAAAATATGCAACTCTCAAATAGCCAGGCAGCTCTGAAATCATTAATAAGCTTCTCATTCCAATCAAAGCTGGTCTGGGAATGCTGTTAACTTCTCAATACCCTAGCAGCGAGAAATTCTGTTACGCTAGTGTGGGTACCGGGACATGAGGGACATGAGGGCAACGAAATGGGAGATTCTTTAGTAAAAAGGGGTGCAGACACTGCCTTTATAGGTCCAGAATCCTTCTGTGTGGTAAACAGTAGCTTCACAAATAACTTGTTGTGCGAACAGGAAAAACGAGGTCTACTAAATTACTGGAGAGCCCAAAAAGGCATGCGGCAGTCGAGATTACTCATTGATCCTGAACACATCAGGGTAAATGCTTTTTTAAAGCTCAGCAGAAATGACATCAAACTCTACACTGAACTTTTAACAGGACACTGTAGACTAAATTACCACCTGAAAAAAATAGGCGTGGTAGAAGACGATTCCTGTCGACTCTGTCAAGAGGAGCAGGAAACGGCAGAACACATTCTATGCACTTGCCCAGCGGTGGCAAGACGCAGATATAATTACCTAGGCAGTGGGTTCATATCTCCAAATCACCTAGCTAAAATTAAGCCCACAGCAGTTACGAGATTTATAAACAGTCTAGGACTGTTTTAGTTGGGTACGAGGCTGCACAATAGATGTTTTAGGTCGCGGTGTTCTTTTAGCCTGTTAATAATAGTCTTTGGGATGCCTTTCAATGATGGTACTGCCTCGGGCAACTTGTTCAAAGTTATAAACAATGGATGCAGTTTGGCATGCAATAGGTCGCCAACCACCGTTATTTCGCACTTACGCTTTAGCTCAGCACAACTGGCCACAGATTGTTTTCCAGAAGGTTTATTCCTCATATTCGGCTTCAAAATAATTTCCAATTCCGTCCTTGGTAACTCCGTCACAATTACCCACTCATCCTTCGCGTACCATATTTCCCTTGCGGTCTACAGTACTACATCAGGATTTGTTGAACTGCATTTCTGCTTACTCTCTGACGGCAATAGCCATAGATTAATCTAAAGTTAATATTTTGCCTATTACAAAGTGGTTACTTATTTCTAATTACCTTAAACAGTAGTTCATAGTTGAATGCAATACCTTTCCTTCGGTTCACTCGTCTTACCCTCCTATTATGAGATTCACTACTTCCTTACTATATACCAGAGGGGAAGAGGAATGAACCATTTATAGGCTTTACCGCCGAATAGGGCTCTGACTGATAAAATAAAAACTTATTTTTTTATTCTGAGCAAATCTTATCTTATTGTCCCTCCGAACAAAAGAAAAATATTTGAGATAAACCCGTTTATATGAAAGCATTGTCAATTGTATGACTAAATTTTTCATTGCACCTAATACTTTTAAATGTTGCTCTCACTTGGTATGTATATACCCATAAACGTATGTATCCTGCCACCCTGTAATTTACTCGTATATGACCACATACGAGTACATCCATTCCATGCACTTTTTATTGTTCTGTTTCTTGCAACCGTCATTCTTAATTAAAATTTACAAAAAAATTATTGTGGAGTTTTTTGGGCTTGCCTTTAATCATCACCACCGTGGTAACTGGGCTGCGGATTTCTGCCAATGTGTACGGCCCTAACCACACAGGTGAAAATGCTTCTGAACGAAGGCCTACATAAACCACCTCTCTTCGTAAAGATTTGCAGTTATCTGTGTTCAATTTCAAATTGTGTTCTCCCAATTTCTGAAGCACCTTGCTCAGTCGTTGCGAAAGCTGCTGCAAGTTCTTCCGATAGATTACAATATCATCTAGATACACAAAACAATCTAACCCTTGCAAGCCTGTTAAAATCCTGTTTCATTAGCCGCTGGTAGGTGGCTGGTGCTCCTCTTAATCAAACGGCATCCTATTGAACTCATAGTGCCCCACACCGATACTGAACGCGGTCTTTTGCTCGTCTCGGGTATCCACCAGAACTTGATGGTAGCTACTTGCTATATCAAGCGTAGAAAAATATCTACTGTGTCCTAATTGGACCAGGATTTCTTCTATCCTTGGAATCAGGAACACCAGAACTTGATGGTAGCTACTTGCTAGATCAAGCGTAGAAAAATATATACTGTGTCCTAATTGGACCAGGATTTCTTCTATCCTTGGAATCAGGAACACCAAAACTTTATGGTAGCTACTTGCTAGATCAAGCGTAAAAAAATATCTACTGTGTCCTAATTAGACCAGGATTTCTTCTATCCTTGGAATCAGGAACACCTACTTGATGTGGTGTCGTTCAATTTTAAAAATTCAACGACCATTCTCTACTTCTTGATGACTGAGCACCACCCTTTTTTGGTACCAAAATTATTGGTAACTCCATTGCGAGTTACTCTGTGGAATTATGTTATCCTTTAACATTCCTTCCACTTCCGCAGATGTTTACCTCATCTTTGTGAGCTTGTGGCAGTCTATGCTGTTTTTGGTTTATTAGTGGTTGATCCACTCTAGTCGGTATTTCATGCTCTACTGCGAGTTTATATGTTAGCTGTTCTCTTTCCAGCAAAAATATGTCATGAAATGACGTACAAATGGCTTCTATAGATGCCTTCTCTTCCGAGTTTACGCTTGTATCTAACTTCAGTGATTCTAGTATTCTCTCCATCCTTTTTCTTATATCTACCTGCTTAATCTGGTTAACTGATCCATAATTTGGGTCTTTAAAATTATCATAACTAGTGAACTTAGACCTAAAATCTTTATCCATATAATAGTACTCTTCTGATGCATTAAGTATGCAACCGATCTCCTTACCCTCGTCAACGTACGTTATGGTCTCTCCGTTGCATTCTCCCTCCGCTACCTGCTGCTTGCGCAAAACCACCGACCGAAGTTTCGTGTTCACACAGAGAGTAATTAGTCTCGTTGTCCTCGCTGCTACCATTTCCTGACTACTATTCTTAACCCTTTCCTCGGTTCCTTCTCGCCATGACCTTAGTGGAAGAGTCAGAATCCTATTCCTATTCTTACCGAAAAGTTACTTTTAGTTACTGTATCCAGAATTCTGCGGCATCAAACGTAATCCCGCCCGAGTATACCATCAGCCGGAGCACCTTCCTTTTCAAGTTTCACTACGTTCACTTTGAAACTTACACCTTTGAGCTCGCTGTGGTTCAGCCTAACTGAGCCTAGTGGTCTAATATCATTTTAATTTAATTTTATTTTATTTTAATCAATCAAGAAGTTGTAAAAACTTATGCTGTACATTGCACTTAGCCACAATTGTATCTTAAATTAAAAACTTAAAGTTAAAATTAATACTATTGATAATCATTAGAAAACAACAAAAAAATATAACAAAAAACAAGAAAAATATATAATAAAATAACATCAAAAGATAAAAAAAAATAAAAAAGAAAGAGGGTAGTAGAACTGGGAAGGAAAAGAGACGAAATAAAGCGTCAAGTGTTACTACGAAAATAAAGATAAATAAGATGCTTGAAGTTGTTGTGACTCACAATATTTTTTAAATCATTAGGTAAATAGTTCCATAGTCTAGTGGTTCCAACGAAAAACATTCTTGCCGAGTTTCATAAGGAATGCATAATGAGATTATTGCAACGATTCGACAGGCTGAAGCGCAACATAAAGAGATAGCGGAGCCTTATAGAGTATATTAATTAATTCATAAATATACAATTTCTTGCCTTTAAATAGCTCTCAATATCGCTACCCAAAACCATTTTACTCCAAGATGAGATATGGTAAAATTTCCGCAAGCCATACACATAACGAGTAGCATTATTGAATGACACTCGCAGTTTATGTAACGACCGAGAGTCCAAACCACTATACAAGCAATTGCACAACCAACCTGCGCCTGGTTTCAACGGGAGTAAATCGAGCAGACATCCTCAAATAGCCCAGAGTCATATACATTCTGCAAACCACCTGGTTGATATGATCCGAGCAAGTCAATGACGAGTTCAAATGAAACCGAAGCACAACAGTCTTGTTAAAAAGTGTAAGGCGGCAACCAGGGATCTCAGTAAAAGGTATATTGTATTTGTAAATAGGCAGAACAAAAAATTTCGCCGGATTTAGACACAGATCGTTGCAACGAGCCCAACTACTCAGAATATCATGGTCCTCATTAAGTCTACAAACCAGATCATCCATAAGGCCTACCCTGCGTGACAGATATAACTGAATGTCATCGGCATAAGCATGCATCACTCCATTACAATCAAGTGAAAAAGTGTCATTGATGAACATACTGAAAAGCAGTGGTCCAAGAATTGAACCTTCTGGAACCCCAGAAAAAATTGGCCTGCAATCAGAGAAGATATCACCAATCTTCACTCGCTGAGATGTACCACTCAAATAGCTCGTCATAAGCAACAAGGCATTGCCAGAAAAATCAAAACAAGTTTTTAACTTAAAACATAATAGTCTATGGTTGACACTATCGAAAGCCTTGGAAAAGAGTAGAGTTACTTGGTCATCATGAAATGAAATTTGAATATCATCAACAACTTTCAGCATAGCAGTCGAGCAGCTGACCCTTACGAAAACCAGACTGTAGTGGTGACTGCAGCTTAAACTCATTCAGGTGTCGAGATATCTGAGCAGCCATAAGCGACTCACACACTTTAGAAAGACATGAGAGCAAACTAATGGGCCGAAAATCACCAGGAGCAGTGGCAGATGCGTTTTTTGCAACCGGTACAACAGTCGCTAATTTCCATAGACTTGGGAAGCACAAAGTGGTAAAGCAGTGATTTATAATGTGAGTTAATGGACTCAAGACAAACGGAATAATTAATTTTATTAACATAATAAAGACTCCATCAGGACCTACAGCGTTAGATTTTATCCGCATAATCCTTCTGTGTGCATCACACTCACCAACTGCATGAAACTCTAATGAACTTTGTCAGACAAGGCCATCAACAACAGACAGCTCACACTCACTAGAATTCTCCGGGGGAAACCCATTCAAGAAATGATTATTTAATTCATTCGGTTCTACTACACAATCAGTACTATCCTTGCCATGAATACCAAACCGTTTTAGATTCTTCCATAATTGCTTAGGTGGAAGAGATGCATCAAGCTTAGAGGAGAAATAATTTTTCTGTGCTAGCCTCACAGCAGCTACAGCCTCATTACGAGCCAGCCTGTAAGAATCCCAATTCTGATCGGTTGGAAATTTTCTCCATCTAACATGCAACCTGTTCCTTTTCTTAAGATGCTGCTTCACTAGCGCGTCAAACCAACGACGCGCTTTATTTTTTACTTGTATAGTGCGAATCGGGACATATGTGTTGAAAACATAACAGATCCGACTCACAAAACCATTCAAATTCTGATCAATGCTTAGTTGGGAAAACTCCCTAAACAAAGAAGTCAAGTCAATGGACTTATAATCATGATACGAGATAGAGGTAGTATTCATTTTTCGACCAATATTAATATTTAGTGTACAGAATATCAAGTCATGATCAGAAATAAAAGTGAGCTGATCAAAGATAAATAGCATTGATATGTCAGATAGAATAAAGCGGTCAAGTAATCTAGAACCAGCATTATTTGCAAATCTAGTAGGCATGATGGAGTTCACAACATAGAGGCCAGACGCACTAACAAGGTCACGAAGTTTATCCGAAATAGCATCAGCAGAGAGCAGATTTACATTAAAATCCTCACACGCAATATAATTGTCATAGTCAATTAAACGCAACGACAAATCAGAGAAAAACGGCTCAACACTGTGACATTTATTAGGGTTATACACACATGAAACCCTGAATTTAGAATTATTGTCAGATATTTCCAGATTTAAGAACTCCACTGCGGTGCCATCAGACCAATTTATTCCACCATTATTCCACCATTATTTGAAATAAGCATAAGGAATGAAGGAAAAGACAACATTATAGTAAATTAGTAGCTGCTGGTGCGCCAACGAGCGAATCCACGGCCTCTTTGCTCGTAACTAGTTTCGCTTCAGAATCTCGATTCACTCGAACATAGATCATGCCTCGCACGGATAATGCTTTTAGTTAGGCTCTCATGTACAAATACGGGAGTTTGTCTGCCTACACCAATATCAGAGAGCAAGATGGATCTCTTCTTCTCCCTGCAGAACCCAGCAATAGCCCGAAAGAGATTACTCCTTTGTTGTGCCGTTTGCAGTCTCACCAAAACTGGCACAGCCCCGTTTTGAGATTAGCTACGGTTCGAGCGCAGACGGAATACTTCCCGAACCCGCGGCGAGTCACATTTGACCGATTGACAGATTTGAACAAATGTATCACCCAATCTCTCACTTTCGGTCTCAGGTATTCCATTAATTAGTATATCCGTTGAATGCTTCAAATTTTTCCGCTTGGGATTGCAGAGAGTGCACATTTGACTTGAGTGTTTCAACCTCCGTGATGGATGGCTCAATTGCCGACACTCTAGACTCAATTTGCCTAAAATCTCTCTTGATATTAGACAACTCACCGGCCAACTCACTCATTTTCTGCACAACCCGATCCTCAAGCAGTTTCACAGATCCGTTAAGTTTTGTGACAATGCTCTCTTCGAGATTAACCAGCCGCTCATCCCATGCAGCCCGCAAACCAGAGTCAGAGAGCCTATCTGCAGTTGCTTTGTTCGCATTTGGTGTTGAGTGCAAACTTGGCGTCAAATTTTCTTTCTCACTTCTTAGAGCTGCCTGTCTTGTTCCCAATGACATTTCTGTAAAAACGGGCTTCTTTATTTTAGATCGACTATATAGAAAGAAAAAACTCAACACTAACACCGACACTCAGTCACAACTTCAAGCTTTAGTAGGCGAAATTATAGATCAAGATCTCTGGCAAATAGTACAAAAACCGCTCTCAACTCGTTAGCACAGAACAAACACGTCTACTCACTAAGACACATTACTCAAATACATCCCCCAAAGGCACCGTTAAGAGTATTCGCACTCTTTCATCAGTTGTCAGTCCTTTTCGTAGAACACTAGATTTATTGAGGCTTGTGTCCGCTCCTGAGTCTACCAAAAGTACTAGCTTCCCACGAGCTGCCACCTTGCAGGGTATCTCGATGAACGCATCGGCTGTTCTATTAACGCTGAATCAACGCCTTCTTGTACCCAAAATGGATGCGTATCTATTCCCTAGCTCCCATACCGCTTTTGCTGCTGCCGGCCTATAATTCCTAATTTTATTAAAACCTGACCCTACTACTAAAATTACCACTGTAAACCACTGTATCTTTTATTCATATTTCATGCACAGCAAACGACGCCGTATCACAGCAAACGACGCCATATTTTTTCCCGCTCTTTTGACGTTTCTCTTCAGTAAGGTTTGCCATTTCATCATGCAAAGAAATACGAGCCAACAATGAGTCGAAATTATTAAATTTCACTACCGAAATTCGGAGTCAGTCGCCTCAACTTTAAGAGCGCTTCGTCCAATTTAAGATGAGGCTCATTTCTGGCTGAATGGCTTCGTCAATAAGCAAAATATGCGTTATTGGTTAAACAGCAATCCACACCTACTCCATGAGTCATCATTGCATCCCGAAAAAATTACGGTTTGGTGCGGTTTATGGACCGGCGGCGTCATTGGGCCGTACTTCTTCCGTGATGATCAAGATCGGCACATTACTGTGAATGCGAATCGCTACCGTTCAATGCTAACCCAATATTTTTGGCCCCAATTGGATAATATGGACTTGGAGGACATGTGGTTCCAACAGGACGGCGCCACAAGCCACACAGCGAATGCCACAATCAATTTACTGCAAACCAAGTTTGGTGAACGTGTTATCTCACGAAATGGCCCAGTCGATTGGCCGCCTCGGTCGTGCGATTTGACGCCGTTAGATTATTTCCTGTGGGGCTGCGTCAAGTGTATGGTCTATGCCAACAAGCCAGCGACGATTAATGAACTTCGTACGAATATCGAACGTGAAATTGCAGCAGTATCGGCCGATTTATGCTTGAAAACCGTTGAAAATTGGGTTCAGCGTCTGGACTTCTGCAAGCGTGCCCGTGGTGGCCATGCAAAAGAAATCGAGTTCCATACATAATGGCATCGAACGTACTTTCACAGGAATAAAGAATTTCATTGATATCTAAAACCGGTTTTGTTTTATTTAAAAAACTTTTGTAAAACAGACTGGCCAAAGTTCAGGGAGACACTGCGTAGCAATCACGTGACGCCACTGAAGCTTCGCAAGGAGCAGAACATTGAGGCGGTTGTTGAGCATCTCAACACCGCTCTAACAAACAACTTCGAGCTAGCCTGTCCAACTAGACCTCCTCTTAACCGGACTCCTGTTCCATGGTGGAATCGAGAGCCTCAGGTGCTGAGGCGTGAGTCTAGAAAACTCCTCAACCGGGCCCTCAAGACGAATCTTGATGAGGACTGGGAACGATATCGACGTGTTCAGAGGGACTACAAGAAGCTAATTCGGGACTCGGAAAGAACTTCTTTTAGAGACTTCTACAGTGATATCGAATCCCTGAGTGGCACGGCAAAACTGGTGAAAGTCCTGAAAAAGGACCAAACCGCTAAGCTGGGGTCGCTCAGGAAACCTGATGGCTCCTATACGGAGAGGCAAAGTGAGACACTCAGCATGCTGTTGGAGTCACAGTTTCCAGGAAATCAGGTAAGCATAGCCCGTCAAAAAATACCTTTGGTCGGAACTGTTGTCAGGGCCGCCACACCCTCTCGACATGATTGGTATGTCGCCAGAACTCTGGCGAATGAGACTGCTAGATTTGCTATCAAATCCTTTGACAGCTTCAAGTCACCCGGAATGGATGGCATATATGCGATTGTGTTGAAGGAAGGCATTGAGTTAGTGTTGGCAGCACTGACGAAGATCTTCACTGCATGTCTCGCACTGGCCTATGTACCACGCTCTTGGAGGATGGTGAGGGTTGCTTTCACTCCTAAGGTTGGAAGAGAAGACTACACCAATCCCAAGAGCTTCAGACCTATTATTATGACCTCGTTCATGTCAAAGAGTTTAGAACGGCTGGTGGAGCTTCGCATGTGTAGGGAGTCTCTGAAGACGCATCCACTCTATCCATTTCAGCATGCCTATCAAAGCGGAACATCCTGCGAAAAGGCTCTGCAAAACCTTGTTGGAAGGATTGAGCGAGCCATTGATAGGAAAGAATACGCAATAGGCAACTTTGTGGACATAGAGGGTGCATTTGACAATGCTACTTTCGACAGTATGTGCGGCTCTGCTAGGCGGCATGGCGTAGACCGGGCTCTAGTAAATTGGATACGTTCAATGCTGGCCCAGAGAATCATAACGGTGCGGGCGGAGGAAGATTTGCTGGTGTCGTCTGGGGCTACTAGAGGCTGTCCCCAAGGTGAGGTACTGTCTCCATTGCTCTGGTGCATGGTAATCGATTCCCTGCTTAACGCCATTAATGACTCGGGTGTATACGCTCAGGCATATGCGAATGATGTTGGCGGTCTTGTGACAGGTCCATCCCTTATGATTGTCTGCAGAAGGGTGCAGAGAACTCTGGATATGATTGACACTTGGTGCAGTGCGAATGTGCTATCGGCTAATCCTGTCAAGACTGGTATTGTCCTCTTTACCAGAAGGAAAAAGCTTGATGGACTTATTCTGCCAACACTAAAAGGAGTCACTATCCAGCTATCCAAGGAAATCAAATATCTTGGAGTCATCCGTGATAACAAACTTCTTTGGAAAATACATGTCGAACTGAAGACATCCAAAGCACTCTCAGTTTTCTGGCAGTGTAAAGGTATTTTTGGTAAGACATGGGGTATTTCCCCTAGTAAGGTCCTATAGATCTATACGGCTATGGTAAGGCCTATTATCACCTATGCCTCGATGGTTTGGATGAGCAGACTCTCTCTTGCAGGGGTCAAAAAAGGTCTATCGAAACTACAACGTGCTGTGGCCATATGTTGTACCGGAGCATTTCTGACTACTCCAGGCCCGGCTCTTGATACTTTGGTGAATCTCCCGCCACTAGATGTCTTCATCCGCGGAGAGGCCGTTAAGGCCATCTGCAGAGTGAAACATAGTGGCCACTGGTATGGGGTGTATTCGATATTGGACGACGGCGCAGGCACTGACGTCGATTCTGCAATCCTATCCCCGGACTCCATGTCGTCAACCGTCATACTAGAAAAGCGGTGCAATGTGTTGCTGCAGGAGGCTCGTTCATGGTTAGATCCCGAGAACGAGCCCGGAAAACACTGCTGCCGTATTTTCACTGATGGCTCCAGGACTGACGAAGGTTCAGGTTCTGGAGTCTTTCTGGAATCTTGTGGGACCCGTCGGTTCTTTGCCCTTGGTCTGCATGCGTCTGTGTGTCAGGCGGAGGTGTATGCGATACTTGAGGCGAAGGACTTTGTTGTGGAAAATAGGTGGAACGGCAAATCTATTTGTATCTGCAGTGACAGCCAAGTTGCGCTCATGGCCTTGGATAGCGCTACCACCACTTCCACGACAGTCAGGTCCTGCAAATCCAGGCTAAATTGTGTTGGAAAACATAATAGTCTGACGCTGACTTGGGTACCGGGACATGCTGGCATTGCGGGTAACGAGACCTCTGACTCTTTGGCCAGGATGGGCTCTGAGGCTGTTTTTACTGGCCCTGAACCTGTTCTGCCACTCCCTTCTGCTATCATCAAAGCCACTGCAAACAAGTGGGTTGTTTTGACCCACAAGTCAGCATGGCGGGCCCAGAGAGGCTGCGGATGGACGAAAATTATGCTACCTGCAATCTCTGTCCGATGGTCACGGTTCTTTCTATCTTTAGGAGGGACTGCAGGCTGTTGGTTGGCGTGATGACGGGGCACTTTCTATGGGCTAGGCACATGGAAAGGATTGTCATATCAGACAGCGCGCTGTGCCCAGCCTGTGGAGAAGAAGACGAGACGGCGGACCATTTTCTTTGCGTCTGCCCTGCCTTTGCTCGAATCAGGTTTGGGATTTTTGGCACTGATGTGCTGAGGAGTAACCAACTTGGCTCCTTGGCACCACAGGATCTACTTCTATTTCTTTGGAGGTCGGGTAGATTTAAAGAAGAGTAAAAGGGAATCTTAAGTGTAGTACAATGGATATATACTCTGTCTGAGTGCTGCGCTTACTAGATTGTTCCGACAAAAAAAAAAAAAAAAAAAAAAACCTGGAAATGTCATAAGCTCCAAATAATTAATCAGAGTAATGAGAAACTACATCAATTCTATTGACTCATAAGAAAAACATACAAGTTAAAAATTGAAAATAAATGTCTTCTATACAGATGTAAATATGGACTGGAATAAAAATGCATTAGTATATGTCAGTCATAGGGACGAAGATTGGGCACGATATAAAGGGAGTCTCAAAGTTTACAAAAAATCTATCAGGGAAGCCAAAAAAAATGGCTGGAGAGAATTTTGTGAATCATTTGAGGCAACCTCTACTTCAGCAAGACTCAGCAAGATACTGTCCAAGGAACACACCAGCCCCTCTTTCCTTAGAAAGACGGATGGTTAATGGACGGAAACATCTTCTGAAACACTTGATTTCTTACTTCAAACACACTTCCCAGACTGTAAAGATATCGCGCATGTATCTCAATTACCCTTTATGGGCAATCAGATGCCACCGGTTTGTGACCTGATATTCACGGACGAAAAAATCAAACACTCTAGAAATGGTTTCTCGCCTTACAAATCGCTGGGTTTGGATGGGATTTTCCCAATCATGCTGCAAAGGTTACAGGTTGTGGTGATCCCATTTCTGAAGGGGATATATAAGGCATGTATACGCTTCAACTACATCCCGCTCAGTTGGAGGAAAGTAAAGGTAGTTTTCATCCTAAAAGCGGGGAAGATTGGGCATGAGTCGGCAAAAGATTTTAGACCCATTAGTCTTATGTCGTTTCTTCTTAAAACAATGGAGAGGGCTCTGCAAATACACCTTAGGCATACAGTGGATCAGTTTCCCCTCTCGAAGTCGCAACACGCATATCTCAGGGGTAAATCTAACGAAACAGCTTTACATGAGGTAATTCGATCAGTAGAAACGATATTCCACCATAAGCAGTACACGTTTGCGGCCTTTCTGGACATAGAAGGGGCTTTTAACAACGTTATCAACAAAGCAATTCTGGACTCTCTCACCAGGGTAGGGGTTGACTAAATTCTTAGGGAGTGGATAGTTACAATGCTTAGGACTAGGGTCATTCAGTCTGAGCTGGGTAACACGGTTCTCGTCAAACACGTCAGTAGAGGAACACCACAACGTGGGGTGATCTCTCCCCTATTGTGGCTATTGGTAATTGACAACATCCTCGGCATACTAGATTCAATGGGGGTTAAAACGGTATCATACGCGGACGATGTAGTCATAGCTGTATCAGGCATTTTCCCCTGTATAATAAGTGTTATAATGCAAAAGAGGCTGGACAAACTGAACTCCTGGGCCACAGGATGTGGACTAGGTGTGAATCCAGAAAAGACAGAACTGATACTTTTCACTAACAAGACCAAGATTCCGATCTTTAAGCTTCCGACACTTAACGGACAACAGCTAAAACTTGCGGAGAAAGCGAAATACTTAGGAGTTATCCTGGACCACAAGCTAAATTGGAGAACCAATATAGAGTTACGGGTCAGGAAAGCCCACGTAGCTTTCTACGCAAGCAAGAAAATGTTTGGGAAAAAATGGGGAATACGCCCCCATATCACTCACTGTGATGTACGAAGCAATCGTGGGGGCGGGGGTCTTTTCTCCGCACGCTAACATTAACTACTGTACACGCCTACCCGATACAGCTACAGTTTTTCAGGCGGAAGTACTCGCGATCAGAGAGGCATGTCGACAGATCACCCACCACATTAGAGAAGGGCAGAGGAGCACGGTTGCTATTTTTGTGGGCAGCCAGGCTGCCATAAAAGCCCTAGAATCAAACTCCATCAACTCCAAGCTAAATTGGAGAACCAATATAGAGTTACGGGTCAGGAAAGCCCACGTAGCTTTCTACGCATGCAAGAAAATGTTTGGGAAAAAATGGGGACTACGCATTGTGTCACGAGGCTGGCCAAAAATAGTTAAAGTCAATGTTAGAATTTGAACGTTTTTTTTATATTTTTTTTTAACACTCTGGTTAGATGATATCTAAAATATCTTCTTAAAATGTTTACAAATTTTAAAGTTATAAGGGTTCAAAGTCAAGGTTTGTGTTCAGCATACGAAATTTATCGGAAAATCCCAAATTTCATGTTCATTTATAATACTAAGAATTTAAGTATTTGAATGTAACGGCTACCAAAATTTGTAACAGGGTTGTAAGTGATGCTTCTAGTTATAATTACAACACTGTTTTTGTTTACAAATATTGATCATATGTTAGATACCGTTCGAAAAAAGATATTAGTGAGGCGTTGTCAAGACAGCAACCGTGAACTTTCGTAGAGAATTTAAAAGAATGTAGAAATAACACTTTTCCTGTTTTTTTGTATTTTGTAGCTACAAGTATGTCTTTTAATATATTTAAAGTTCAGCTGCCTTATATTGCCCGAATTCTTTTTGTGATTGTTTTTTAGTGTCGACCTCGTTGCGGATTCGTAGTATTTTTCAGCTGTGGCTAGAGATAAAGGAAAACAGACCCTGCGATGTTATGCGTCATGTTAAAGATTTTTTAGAAAATCATTTTGAACGAGTATTATTAGAAAGGGAACAACAGAAAATAACGTTTACTCTTTTAAAATTTTCTAACAATTGGTCTAAATATCATCGCATGAGAGATAGATTTGGAACTGAGTTGAGTGACTGGCTAGATAGCGATTTATTTGGTGAATTCATTTATAATGTAAGTTTCCGTATAAAGTTCTTGTTTTGCAATAAAATTAAATTGTGTTATACTATATTAGGAAGCAAAGACAAGTGGTAGAAGCCGACCGAATGTTTCTTATGAGGAGGGTTCAATGAGAACAAAAAGGAGGCGAGTGGAAGAACTTGTCGCTTCTACTTCATCTGAAGCTCTTAAAAAAGCCGCAGAAAGGGTTGAAAGTGCTCTAGCATTATACATTGATATGGATTTATCTATGAGGGAGTACAATATGATGAGGAAATTTGTAAATTTTGTTCACGAAAATTGCTTTCCGTCATACTATATGATTGAAGATACTAAAAAAAAAGACTTTACCTGATGACATACAAGTAACAGAAACTTCTGCAGAGCTCCCCTTACAAAAGATTTTAGACAAAACTGTAAGAAGCATTTTAGATGTTCATGATATTGATACCGAAAATGATATAGTTCTGGAATGCAAGTGGGGATTTGACGGCAGTAGTGGTCATAGTGTACACAAAAAAAAATTTGAAAATGAGGAAGCTAGTGATGAATTTATGTTTGTTAATTCTTTCGTTCCTTTACGCTTGTTGGATTGGGCAGATGATCAAGTAGTTTGGGAAAATGATAAACATTCGTCTTGGATGTTATATAGACCACTTAAAATTATTTTTACAAAGGAGAAACGAAATGTAATACAATCAGTAAGGGATAGCATAAATTCAGAAATTGAAAGTCTGGATACATATAATTACATTTCAAAAAAAAAAAATCTTAATGTTCATTATAAAATGTAATTGACGATGATAGATGGTGCAGTTTTAAATGTATTAAGTAGAAACAGTAGTAGTTCAACTTGTGCTTTATGTCGAGCTAAGCCATCTGAAATGAACAGCTTATCGATTTACGAAAGGCCTGTGAATGAGCAGTGCTATCAGTATGGATTGTTGACATTACATGCATGGATCAAATGTTTTGAATGCATATTGCATATTTCTTACAAACAGCATATAAAGAAATGGGAAGTGGTAGGAAAAGAAAATAAAGATCAGGTTGCTGAGCAAAAGAGAAATATTCAAGCAAAATTTAAGTCTGAATTGGGTCTTATAGTTGATAAGGTAAGACGGGGTATGGCACAACAAATGATGGCAATACTACAAGGCGCTTCTTTTCTAATGTGGAACTTTCAGCTCAGATTACTAATGTTGATGTAAGGTTAAACAAAATTTTTCTATTATTTTAAGAACACTTTCAAGTAATATATCAAGTTTTGAAAAGCTTTTAAAAGATACTGCACTTTTATATTTCGATTTATATTCTTGGTACTATATGCCTTCAACTGTGCACAAAATTTTAGTTCATGGTATAGATTTTATTAAATATTCTACAATTCCCATTGGAATGTTATCAGAAGAAGCAATAGAATCAAGTAATAAAATTATAAGAAATGCAAGATTAAGACATACGAGAAAAATAAGTAGGATTGCCTCCATGAGAGACCTCATAAATTATCTTATTCTGCAGTCAGAGCCATCAATTTCGATGCGTAGTCAAAAAATACTTTTAAGAAGAAGTGATTTAAATGATCTGAAAGAGTATTTAGTTGAAAAAAAAAGATTTAACGACATAAAAACAGCTAATGAATCATTGGTAGAATCTGAAAGTGATTACAGTGATAATTGTTAATATACTTTGATTGCCTGTAATACTTATATATATATATATGTTATGTTAAATAAATAAAATTTATGTTTCTAAATTTATTTTTTACTGAGCGGCAAGGACTTACGTACTAAATTAATTTTTGTAAAATTTTTTAATTTAGGTTGTATGGCAGGTGGGCGTGGCGCTTGTCCGATTTTCTTGAAAATTGGAAATATGTTACAATATTACTAAATATATTCACATGCAAAATTTCAATATTATCGGATTGCTAATTTCCAAATTATTACAATTTTTAAATTTAGGTTGTATGGGAGGTGGGCGTGGCCTTTGAGATAATTTCATAAAATTTTACAAAGTTATCAGGAATATATCAGAGACCAATCGAGCTAAGTTTGGTTCAATTCTAGAAACAACTTTGGAAAATATAAGGTTTTTTCATTTCAGGATATATGGGAGGTGGGCGTGTCCTTGGGCCGATTTTCTCTAAACTTCGTTTTTTTTCTTTCCTACTTATAAAAGCAATGTGTACTAATTTTCATTCTTTTATGAAAACTCCTTCTATTTTTGGCCAACGTTTATATGAAAACACGACACTGTGCTACGCCCCCATATCACTCACTGGATGTACGAAGCAATCGTGCGTCCAATACTAACTTACGGTTCAATAGACCAGCTCTAGATAACGGTTATAACGTTCAGAGACTCAGTAGAGTTCAAAGAACAGCTGCCGCTGGCATTGCAGGGAGCCTGAGAACATGTCCAGCGGAGGCACTCAACGTATTGCTACACATCCTCCCTATCGACCTGTACATTAAGAACGTAGCCAGCAACAGTGCGCTAAGTTTAAAAGCCACAAACTGCTGGTCTGAGCGAACGTACGGTCATGGTAAGGTGCTATACACAGTGCCGAGGGAATTAACACAAATGACGACAGATTACATAGTACCACAACTGGACTTCAAAAAGGACTTCAAGGTTAGATTTCCCTCAAGAAAATTGTGGTCGAAAAGGAAACTCCAAATGGAGTACGATATACCCATTTATACGGACGGGTCAAAAATGGACCTGGGCGTAGGTTTGGGGGTCTTCTCTCCGCACGTTAACATTAACTACTGTACACGCATACCCGATACAGCTACAGTTTTTCAGGCGGAAGTACTCGCGATCAGAGAGGCATGTCGACAGATCCCCCACCACATTAGAGAGGAGCACGGTTGCTATTTTTGTGGACAGCCAGGCTGAGATAAAAGCCCTACAATCAAACACCATCAACTCGAAACTAGTCAGACAGTACAGGGAGGAACTTAGGGCGCTAGGTCACCATGCTGACATCACAATCACCTGGGTCCCCGGACACAGGAATATAGATGGAAATGAGAAGGCTGATGAATTGGCGCGCAGAGGAGCCTCTCTCGATCTAACCCATGTGGAACTAGTACCTGTTTCCATGGGTGCGATTAAGAGGGGCATCTACATGCACTATCTTATCTTAGCGGGCAACAGATGGAGGACACTTATAACATGTAATACATCCCGGTTGACCTGGTCAGTCTTCAAAACAGCGAGATCTAGGGATCTCATAAACAGGGACCGCATGGACACCAGCCGCCTCACGGCGGCCTTTACGGGTCACTGGCTCGTGGGTACTCATGCAGAAAAATTGCAGATACCGGACAATACCCATTGTAGAAATTGTGGAAATTCAGAAGAGAAGGAAACCTTAATCCATTTTCTTTGCGAATGCCCGGCTCTGGCGGCCGCAGGAAATAGAACACTAGGAAACTATTTCCTAGCGAGTTTATCCGATCTCTTGGATGTAAAACAGAAAGATATTTTAAGATACCTACACTCCACAAATTGGATTTAGTGAACAATTCATCGTTTTCTCCGGCGTTAGGAGAGGTTGTGGTATCAAAACTTCGCTAAGGCGATAATTGTGATCCATCTGAGGACCGACTTGGATCAGCCACTGAAACCAACTAACCAACCATATGTCAGTCTAGTGAACTCTTCCTGGAATATGTTTTTATATTTTATCAAATTTTTCTTTTGGAGTTTATATTCACTCACTGGTCAATTCTTACTAAATCTGTTATATTTCGAACATAATCTTCTATATAGTTTTTATTACGTTCAGGGTTATTTTTTAAGAGATAAGTAAAGGAATCTCATTAGTTTTAGTAATAATTTTTCTTTCGGAATCACCGCCGACATCTTCTAGAATGATCAAGCAGACCGCCCATTTTTCATGCAACAACTTCCATCAATACTATGGCCACACATAATAAATTTTGTTATCCTAGCACTTATATTTTTGAAATTATGGCAAAATAATCGGTTCAATTGTATGGGCAGTGGGAGTTGCAATAGTCCAATTTTTATAGTAAGGGTTTTTCTTAACTGGGGTGAAAAAAGTATGTGTCCCAATTTCCATGAAGTTTGAACAACGTTTACTATTTTTGTCCGCGGCTCATTGGAACTCCTTACACTGTGCGTCGTAGTCTTTATTTAATTCAATTTCTAAAACTTGACAATTATATTCGGATTTGTTAAATTTTTCGTATATAGGAAAGCTACAAATCTAGTTTGTTTCGAAAACTATTCCTAGTGTTATTATCCTAGCATTAATGTTGTGTTTGAATATCGGGTGAGAGATATACTTGTTTATTAAGTTGAATTCTGCATCCGTTTCAATAATAAAAAATATAAGACGAATTTTTCTTTTTATTAAGATATGTCGAAATCCGCTGACTTTACTGAATAGTCAGCGGATTTGTTACCGTTGTTGTGATTACTTGTGTATTCAAAGTTATGATTCTTATTTCTATAATTATAACAATTATTTCATATTTTACTATGTGAGATGTTTTTACTCTGTAAAGGATTCCTGTCATTTTGGGGACTGTCAAAATTATTATTTTTTGTGTTTGTATTACCAGACCTCATATTTCTAAAGTTGTCGTTAGAGTTCGTATGAATCTGTGCTGCTATATTTTGTGATAAGAATCACACTGAATACAATGTGACATGTAAAATTATTTAAATGGTTCTAAATTTTGGGTATCCTGGAAAAATGTGCTTTTGTGGTTGTTTTTGTCAGTTTTTAAAACAATGCACTTAATTTCGTTTGTTGTTAATGTATTTTCGCTATGTGTCACGATTCTGTTGTCAATTTTGCTCGAGGTTTCTGTAATTTAAAACTAGTAGTTTTCAGTTGATTTATTTCCTTCTCTCCAAAACGAGTTTTGAAGGAGAACGTATAATTTTTGGTAGGGTATCTTGAGTTCATTGATGATGAATGAGTGTCCCCATTTCTAGTGCAGGTCTTTGTAGCGTCAGGTAACGTATTTGTATAAAATTTCGTCCACAAATGTTGATGGTAAGTGTCCATAGTGGGTATGGCTGTGAAGGTTGTACCCTCAACCTTCCTGCGAAATTTCGATGAAGAATCTTCTATAGGCACCTAGTAATGACTTTTGTTTAAACGCGGTTGTAGGATGGTGACAATATTTTGCACACACACTAGTACCCTACCCTATATTCCTATATTATCATGACGTTCAGATCTAGGTAAATTTTAAAATTAGTCCTAAATGTTTCTAGTATGTAAAGTGAACGTGACCTTTCACTGATCAACTTGGATTTATTATGGCCGCTTGCTGCTTCTCATAAAATTTCGTCCATAAATCTCTAATAGATCTTAAGTTATAAATATTTGTTTATAGTGTGAGTGATAGTGAATATATACCACCCACAATTCTCATAATGTTTAGTAGAATCGACATAACTGCGAAATTTCATAACTATTCCTTCAATTGGGTCGAGATTGTCGCCTTTTAAAAACCTGGAAAAAGTTAGATATGTGCGGGGTAGGCGTCGTCTTTGTCCAAATGTGATCATATAGCAACCTGGTTCTGTAACTTTGAACGTTTTTTAAAATGACAATACATTTGGTACAATAACTAGAATTTGGCAGTTATGAATATAGATTTGTGACCTACTAGACACACAATTCCACATGTGGGCGGTGCATATTTACTGCCACGCCCACTATTAATATATATTCATAACGTAAAGTCTATAAAAGATTTATGAAGCTATCTGCAAGAAATGTGGTTGTTCAGATACGGTCCACGCCCACTTTCCATATAAGGAACTTTTGGGTTTAGGAACCAAACTTGATACACAGCAACATATGGATACCAAAAACCCAATTGTAAGAAATGGTGTTGAACAGAAAAAGACCCACCCACTTTCTGTATAGTGAAATTACGTCACTAAAATTAAAATTAGCATAACTGTGCTCGTATTGATGATATATGAATAATGTAAATTAGGTACATACTAGTGTGTGTGCAAAATATGAGCAGCATACTACTGCTGCCATGCCCAAAATTAACCAAAAATAATTACTACTGATCGAAAAAGACACTAAACTTGCTCCTAATTGTGATATAAAGAAACGCTACAAAAGTAAATCCATAGTGACAGCAAACGACGCCATATTTTTTTCCGCTCTTTTGACATTTCTCTTCAGTAAGGTTTGCCATTTCATCATGCAAAGATATACGAGCCAACAACGAGTCAAAATTATTAAAATTTACTACCGAAATTCGGAGTCAGTCGCCTCAACTTTAAGAGCGCTACGTCCAATTTATGATGAGGCTCATTTCTGGCTGAATGGCTTCGTCAATAAGCAAAATATGCGTTATTGGTTAGACAGCAATCCACACGTGCTCCATGAGTCATCATTTCATCCCGAAAAAATTACGGTTTGGTGCGGTTTATGGGCCGGCGGCGTCATTGGGCCGTACTTCTTCCGTGATGATCAACACCGGCACATTACTGTGAATGCGAATCGCTACCGTTCAATGATCACCGAATATTTTTGGCCCCAATTGGATAATATGGACTTGGAGGACATGTGGTTCCAACAGGACGGCGCCACAAGCCACACAGCGAATGCCACAATCAATTTACTGCAACCCAAGTTTGGTGAACCTGTTATCTCATGAAATGGCCCAGTCGATTGGCCGCCTCGGTCGTGCGATTTGACGCCGTTAGATTATTTACTGTGGGGCTACGTCAAGTCTATGGTCTATGCCAACAAGCCAGCGACGATTGATGAACTTCGTACGAATATCGAACGAGAAATTGCAGCAGTATCGGCCGATTTATGCTTGAAAACCGTTGAAAATTGGGTTCAGCGTCTGCACTTCTGCAAGCGTGCCCGTGGTGGCCATGCAAAAGAAATCGAGTTCCATACATAATGGCATCGAACGTTCCTTTCACAGGAATAAAGAATTTCATTGATATCTAAAACCGGTTTTGTTTAATTTAAAAAAACTTTTGTAGCGCACTTATAGAAAAACCCGATACATATGAATAACATTTGGCAGTAATGTACATCGCCATGGCTTGAAACTCAGTCACTTGTAAGAACAAAGGGTATCTCGATAACGGTCTAACATGACTTCAGCTTTCTTTGCTTGTTCTTTATAGTAAACGAACATAAAAGCAATGCTCAGGTGACAGATCGTGTTTAAAAACAAGATACGCTTGTGAAAATAAACTTAAATTTACTCCTCTAACCTTCATAATGGCATTCTGCAAGTAACGTACTCCTCCATGTATAAGCTTCGTAGATCTTGATGATGTTCCACTCGCGAAATCATCCATTTCCACTAAAGCGGTTTTGAGCCCTCTTGTCACTGCATCCAGAGCACATCCGGAGCCTGTCGCACCACCACCAATAATAAGGACATCATATTCTTCACAGCTCTGAAGCATTTTTATTTGTTCAGAACGAGTTGGCAGAATTTGTATTTTTTTCAGAGGAGAAGTAATCTTGCTTTTCTTTATTGGAAATAGTAAGTAACAATGATGAAAATTATTCAGGAATATCCAAATTTAATCATTTTATCACCATATGTGAAGAGCTCCTGTAGTCAAGAATATAGGAGGTTACAAAACTGCTAATACATGCACTAAATGTACAAACTCCAATTCGATAAAATATTGTCTCCATTTTGAATCGATCCTAAAAATAAAAATAGTTTTATCATTGAAAGAATTTTGAAATTAAATTAACTAAAAAGACCCTTAAAAAATACAAAATTTAAGAAAAACCAAACTTTTGGTCTTTATCTTGAAAATGAAGTAGAGTAGTTTATGCTTGCTAATAGAAAGACGAAATCGTAAACCAGATAGGGCAATAAGCTAGAATACCCAGTTGATGAAACTAATGGCGTGGCAGCTTCGCTGATGTTGCGGTTAAGCTTTGATGGTTAGAATTCGAGCTGACAAAGATAGTCTTATTTGGCTTGCTATTACTTCATCGAAAGACGTACATCGAGGCATATGGGGACGATCTTTTTGTGTGTCGTATTGTTATGGTCACTTGGGGAAATTTGCACAATGGTGAGCTTTGGAGATATTCGCCTAGTGGTGCAATATGCAGGTACTTCCTCTAAATTCAAGATTGATAACTCCCTATTTTAAAAGAGTTAATTGCAGCATTGGATCTAGGAGTAATCAAATTTTAGTTCATAAGCTGACTTTGAGAGTTTAATGGTCCTTTTATCAAACTATTTTAGGGTATCCGACCGGTAGTTGCATACTTTTTTTTATCGATTCTTATTTAAATGGTTTATCATGCACCTTTGTGAAGTGTGTCAACATAAAATCTTCGATAAGCTCAGAGCTTATATTCTAAAGAGTACATAGGAAGTAGGCTTTCTACACATACATTTACAAAATATTTAATGGTTGGAATCGGGAGTAAAAGAACCGTTCTTGGAAATAGGAGCATTTTCACATTTGAAAACCCGGTGACAGTTAATAAAAGCCCAAAAAAACGTAAGAGTTTTCTTGAATATTAATAAATGTAATTGAAAAGTGAATATGGACTCAATGTTTAAGTAGTTGTACATTATACGAGCAACCAGAGATTGTTTGCAAAATAATACTATTCCAAAAAACTTAATGAACAGGGAAAAGTTTTCAAGTCAATTGAACAACTTTTAACCGCTCTTGAGCATAATATGCATTTAATTGATTATGCATAAGTGCTTAAAAAACCTTATGGCCTTATGGCCTTAATGCCAACGGCTTAGCCAAACATAAAAATGAACTAGAACTTATGCTAAAGAATGACGACATCGACATCTGTCTAACAGCTGAAACACATTTCACGAATCACTATCATTCAACTTTTCAGGACTACACCCTTTATCATACCATTTATCCGCATAATTGTGCGAGGGGTGGTAGTGCAATTATAATCAAAAATAGCATCACTTATCACCTAGAAGATCAATTAAGCTCAGAGGAATTTCAAACCACTTCCGTCTCTGCTTAAACTTTTAAACAGCCATTGGTTCTAACATCATTATATAGTCCACGAAAACACCAATTAAAATTTGGGCACTAGTTGACTCTCATTAGGTGATACATATACAAGTATATATATATATATATATATATATATATATATATATATATATATAGATAAATAAATATATATATATATATATATATATATATATTTATTTGTAATTTTAAATGTATATGTATATGCACTTGTATATATATATATAATATATAATATATAATATATAATATATATATATATATATATATATATATATATATATATATAATATATATATATATATATATATATATATATATATATATATATATATATATATATATATATATATATATATATATATATATATATATATATATATATATATATATATATATATATATATATATATATATATATATATATATATATATATATATATATATATATATATATATATATATATATATATATATATATATATATATATATATATATATATATATATATATATATATATACGAGGCGGGTTGATATTGAAGCTACCTAGCGCTAGATGGCAGCACAAACACAAAAACACAAACTTTTTTTTTAGAAATTGCGATCTGTCAAACGTCAGCTGTTAAAATTTCACCCAAATTCATCGATTAGTTTATTTGTTGTAGTCGTTTGAAGTAAGCAACTTTTGTGTTTCTTGAAAAATGGAAAAAAGCGAATTTCGTGCAGTGATTAAACACTATTATTTGAAAGGGAAAACGGCGAAAGAGACAAAAGAAAAGCTCCATAAACATTACGGTGAGTCTGCTCCATCAGATTACATGGTAAAATATTGGATTGCTGAATTTAAACGCAGCCGGACAAGCACTGCAACAATACCATCAACAGGAAGGCCAAAAGAGGTGGTTACTGAAGAAAATATCAAGAAAATCCTCGATATCGTTATGAATGATCGCCGAGTCAAGTTGCGTGAGATTGTTGAAATGGTAAACATATCATATGAACGTGTGTTCAACATTTTGCATGAACATTTGCATATGAAAAAGCTATCGGCAAGATGGGTGCCGCGTTTGCTCAGTGTCGAACAAAAACGAGTTCGAAAGACCACTTCACAGCGGTGTTTGGACATGATAAAGCGTAATCCTGTTGATTTTTGGCGTCGATTAATAACTGTTGATGGAACGTTGGTCCACCACTACACACCTGAAACCAAAAATCAATCGAAACAATGGGTGGAAGCTGGTGGAAGTGCTCCGGCAAATTCATAAAATGAAACTAAAAAATTGCCTGCTTTGACTTTATAGCGGCTGAAGTTATTCGAAATTTGCCCAACAATATAGTAATTTATTTGTCCTATTTGATAAATTGATATTTCCATTTAAAATATGTGCCTATCTACTGGAAGACAGCTGAGGTAATAATTATTCTCATGTCTGGAAAATCACCCAATGATGTATCCTCATATAGGCCAATATCTCTTTTGCCAATGTATCGAAATGCTTGAGCAGTCGCCCAAACGTTTGGTGATGAAAGCTCAGCATACACTAAACAGTAAAGCAATCAGCATAGTCTCAAAAACTTATGATATTCAGCGCCTACGCGCTAATTCACTATCTGCTCTCTCCACAGCAAACACATTAACCGCTACAGCCAGCAGCAAAGTATTAACCAACAACATAAAACCAACTGCAAAATAGAAGAGTTCGGTAATACAGACTGGCACGGATCGCAATATAAATATAAAGCGAAAGCTAAGTTCGTTTAAAAACATGAAAAAAAACCCAAAAAAATGTATAAACCAAATAAATATGAAGAATGCACCAACACAGTACCGAGCCAAAATCGCTTTGCCTTGCTTGCCGATAATGTAGCAGGTCCAGACAAAAAAAAATTAAGGTACAGAAATACTTAAAGAAGTCAAATCTCCCCCAATGTATCTGAGCGAACACAGCTCTAATATGCTGGTCTCTAGACTATCTAGCTTGATAGGGCAAAATAACTTCCATACAGTTGCATTAAAGAAGGGAGACTTACACGAAACAAATATTCAGATCTATACTGACATAAATTATCGCTTGGCAATCAACTACCTTGACAGTAGTAAATAAAACTATTATACGTTTCAACTGAAAAGCAGTAAAGGTTTCATTGTCGTATTAAAAGGAATAGAATCAGATGTCGACCAATCTGATATGAAAGAAGCACGAATCGAAGCCGGTTTCAACCCAAAATCCATATTTAATATAAAAAAAAAATATTATCCAACAACCAAAGTTCCGAATAATGCTTGAAGCAGAATCAAGAAAACTGCAGAAAAACGAACTCCATCCAATCTATAATATGCGATACCTTTTACAACTCCGAATTTCAGTTGAAGAACCCCACAAACGCAACGGCCCTGTACAATGCACAAGCTGCCAGGAGTTTTGTCATACCAAATCATATTGCACCCTATGCCCCATTTGCGTTGGATGTGGGGACGTCCACCCATCCTCTTCCTGTACGGTTGATAAAAAATGAAAATGTGCTTACAAAAGAATTGAAGCGGAAGTCATACAGCAAATTATGGAGGTTACCCAGTGTATGCTGAGCTGAAAAATAAAATGCGCCAACAGAAGGATAGAGGTCGACATGAAGTTACTTACGTAGCGCCTCTACACCAAATCCCGACTACGTTCAGCGACAAACATGCTCCACCTGTCATGAGTTACTCTAATGCACTGAAATCAAATTTTGCTGAAAATTCAAATACCAATAGACGATCGCAAAATCTAGAGGCAGTGCTCTTAACCTTAACGCAATGTCAGACACAGCTCATGTCCTCCATGCAATCAATGATACAAGAACTAATAAATAATCAAAATCAATTTTTGAAATCCACACTTGCAAACAAATGAAGACGCTAAAAATTTGTCATTGGAACGCGAACGGTATCAGCCAGCACCAATTTGATGTGCGAAATTTCCTTATTAACAGCAAAATAGACATATTACTCATTTCTGAAACTCACCTTACTCTGAATCACAATTTTAAAATAAAACGTTATAAGTTCTACAAAACGTTGCATCCGGATGACAAAGCTCGAGGTGGGACAGGCATACTCATAAAATACCGCATAAAACACCACTCACTAGAAAACTTGGTTTATAAAGAATACAAACATTCACAAAGATCTGAACATTCCGCTCGTAAAAAAGGAAATCTTTGACGCCAGCTTAAAATATGCGCAAAAAATCAAAGAGCACCCAAATCATCTCGCTAGGATACTAGCATGTAATAGGGTTCCAAGTCGCCTAAAACGTACGAAATCACCAGGACAACTAACATCGACACCTTAATCATGTACAAACACTAATATAACATTTATTACAGTAACTAACATATAACATTGTGATTACTAAAAAGCACTAAGCATTGGCAAGGTGTATTAATATTAATTATTTAGTTTGTAAGATATGCTTACTTATTGTTAGTCTAAGATTAGAAGATACAATGAATAAATATATGAAATAAAAAACAAAAAAAAGCTAGAAAACTACGACAAGGAATACCTCCAAGCCACCTCCATCTGCCTACAATCTTGGGACTCACGCCTTATAAATCCCAAGGTTAAACAGTTATACTACGCCTTGACGAATTGACGCAACAAAATTGACTATGTCTCTTCTGGTAAACCCACTTACTGGCCTACGGATCAACGGAAGATCCCGGACTTACTAGATTTTGCAATAACGAAAGGACTCCACTAAAAACTTCTGTCTACGGAATCATGCTTTGAGCTGAGTTCAGATCGTCCCCAGATATAATGCACCAAAGGAAATACCCAGAAGACACAAACCAACCTTTTCGATTAGTAACAGGTAAAACAAATTGGTTAAAATTCTGTAAATATATTTGCAGTCACTTTCCTGATAAATGTAGTTAATCTTTCAACTGCACACTGATATCAGCCGCAATCTACTCTACAACCCCCAAATGGCCAAATCCCACGCAAATCAATATGCTCAACATCATTCGAAATTGAAAGACTGATAACGGCAAAGAGGCGGCTAAGACGACTGTGGCAAAAGCACAAGCCTACATCTCGCACCTGAACCCCCTTGAATCCACAAACTACTCCTTATGGAAGGCAGTCAAAAACACGAATAAACCTACAGAATCGGAATCGCCTATAAGACTTATAGACGGAAGATGGGCAAGAAGCAATGGGGAGAAGGGGCAGCCTTTTGCTCAACATCTTAAAATCGCATTCCAACCAAATCCTCCTAGTAACAACTTTAAAATACCAACAACCTAATTCCCCAGATGGATCTACGATTGAGGCCGAAAGAAGTGTGGCATTTTATCTCAACTCATTTAGATAAAAAGAAAGCGGCAGGCCACGATCTGATAACCACAAAGATGTTGATGGAGCTACCTCCGCTTGCAGTAAAGCATTTAACAATATTATTTAACACAATTCTTAGACAAGGTTACTTTCCTCAAGTTTGGAAACTGTCCCACGTAATCATGATACCCAAACCTGGCAAAACTCAACCTCGCACAAGTCTTAGACAAATTATGGCACTCGTCTATAAAATAAGAAAACTTCTGCCTTCAAATATCCATAGTATCCTGGAATCATACTTAAAGGGTAGACGATTTCAAGTCAAATGTGAAGATTACCTTTCACCAGAAATGGATATATTGGCTGGGGTACCTCAAGGAAGTGTTCTTGGACCGATACTGTACACACTGTACACCTCAGATTTACCAACAAACAAATAGCTGCTGACCTCAAATTTTGCAAATGACACTGTGATTTTATCTTGCCACAAGCACCGTCAAATACACAAGTGGTTGAAAATTGGCTTCTGAACTGGCGCATCGCAGTAAATTAACAAAAAAGGACACACATAAAATTTACACTCAACAAACACACGTGTCCTCCAATCATACTCAACAACAAAACTATCCCACAGGAGACAGAAATGAAATATTTAGGCATTCACCTCGGCAGACGCCCTACCTGGAGAACATACATAGGAAAGAAAAGAGAGCACATCAAACTAAAAGCTGCAAGTCTTAACTGGCTTTTAAATTCAAATTCAAAACTAACCCTTGACTACAAATTACTCTTATACAAAGCCATAATAGTACCCATAGGGACATATGGAATTAAGCTGTGGGGAGACGCAAAAACATCAAACACCGAACTGTTGCAAAGGAGCCAGTCTAAAATAGTACGAACGATTACTGGTGCACTGGTCAAAAAGAAATACCAACTAAAATTATCGAACCACCCCAATATACTAGCTAGGAATTTACTACAAACAAGCCCACGACCCTCTTGAAGAGAGCAGACTTATCACCATTGCAAACTATTATTAAATAAGCCATCATTACTAATTTCTCTAAATACTTTTATTTTTATTGTTTTTTCTAAAATAATAAGTGTTCACTAATAGCTTCTCCATACAGTGATAAGGAGCAGTGATACATTGTTGTGTAGGTTTAAGATATATTTACTTATTGTTAGTCTCTATAGGAGTTGTTACAAAAAATATGAATTGTTAAAAAAAAAAAAAAATGTATCGAAACTATTCGAAAAATTGTTGTTGACACGTTTATTACCGATAATTGTAAATAAAAATCTGATCCCAGCACATCTGTTTGGTTTCGCAAAAATCACTCCACTGTGGATCAAGTTCACTGGGCTGTAAGATTCATTGAATCTGCTCCTTAAATGAAACAAGTTTGCTCCTTGATATGTCACAAACATTTGATAAGGTATGGCATTTAGGACTGACAAAAGCTGAAGATATTCCTACCAAGGAAATATTACGCGATTGTAGGATCTTATATTGACGATAGATATTTTCGCGTAAAACATGAAATTGCTTTTCAGCTTTGCAAAGAATAAATACAGGTGTACCTCAAGATATTATCTTAGGTCCCATTTTGTATTTATTATATACACATGATTTACATATCCAAAATTAATATAACCGCAATATTGGCGGGCGATACTGCTCTTTTAGCAATAGACAAAACAATCGAAGCTGCAACGATCAAATTGCAATAAGCTGCGAATTCTGTGGTATCATTGACCAAAAAATGGCGCAATAATTTCAATAACGTTAAGTCTGTCTACATAGTTTTTTCTTTAAGAAGCATACCACAGAAGCCCGTTAACATAAAAGCGTTAATTATAACCCTACCCCTGGAAGGCGCACGTCGAGAAAAAATGAAAAGAACTCGACTTAAAAGTAATCAAATTATATTACCTCATTGGCAGACACTCTACGCTTTCAACCCATAAGAAACTGTTGTTAGATAGACAAATCTTGAAGCCGGTCTTGACTTATGGCATACAATTTTGAGGACGTGCCAGTGAAAAATATATTAGCACTATCTAAAAACTCAAAACAAGATATTGCGACAGATTGTTAATGCTTCATACTATGTGAGGAATCGTGATCTTGGCAAGCCAACCGTAATTAATGTGGTGAAAGAAATTACCATGGGTCACAAGCAACAAGTAAGATTTCATGTCAACGTTGAAACATCAAGTCTACCCCAGACGACAGCACTGCATCGATAGCTTAAACGCAAAATAGTAACATACCTAATAGGAAACTAGTAGCAGCAGTTGTACAAACATTCATTTTTTTCTAAGCTTTATTTTGAATTTATTCTAGGGAAATCGTTTGTCAGTACTTTAGTTTGTATTGCTTATAAATACTAGTTGGAATAAGCAAAACGTCTCTATATAGTGTTTAAGTTACTTTAATGAAATAAAAAAAATTAAAAAATAATTGGATTAACGAGGGAGTGGCTCTCCGACACTGTGCCTAATAAATTGACTAAGATGTTGTCTAAGTTGAGCGGGAAATAAAATGGATTCGAAAACAATTATTGGGATCAGTTCGAAGAATTTTGAAACGGACTTTGGTAGAAAATAATATAAAGAAAATGAGAAGAGTAAGTAATGGGCTGCAAAAATATTGTTTGAAAAGTTTAGGGCATCCAAACTTTACTTTATCCCGGCTATAAATGGATGTAAGCTTTAATGGAGTATTCTTCAAGCAGATAACTTGTTCGAATTCTATTATTATTAGTATATGGTAATCTTTGACTATTTTTTTCTGGCTCATAATTAAGTTCAGCAGAATTTGTGGATCTATTTTCAAGCTAGCACCTCTCCTCACTGCAAGTATCTCTTCCTTCCTAGAGAATATGAATAAATTCCTGATTTCCTATCCTGCAGACATCCGGAGAGAAAATTCCTTATCTATTGCCATGATACCGAAGTGGGCATTCAGATATTCTGTGCTGATTTGGATATCATCTCTGTAGACCAGCTATTTATGAGTTTTGAAAAGACTGCTTTACTTCAGAAATCTTTTGGATTGGAATAGACCACATAATGGTTCAGAACCACTTACACATCTTTTGGCTAGACAGTTGGGGTATTCGTTGCCTTCGTTTGATGGGATTTTATATTTTTTTTTCATTTATTTATTTGAGTTCACTCATTTCGAGTCTAAAAATAAGTAATTAAATCTTAAGAGCAAATTAACTATATTTATCCCGCAGCAGTGTTTGGGCTTAGTATTAAATTTAATTACATTTTTTCCATATAATTTCTCCATATGCCCCAATGGTTGATCACTGCATTGTACAACAATACAATAGCCAATTTACTTTATTTGCCTTTAACTGTATCTGCGTTCTTTTTCCCATGGTTCCGCCATGTTAGTCATCTGTCTAGATGGACTCGTAGGTATGTTGCAATATTGGCTTGAGGCATAGCAACATTGTTTAGTATAATCACCTGACTGGTCTCTTTCCTAATTGTAAACTTAACATGAATGCTCTTGGTCTCGTGTACCTTAATACCCCATTCGCTGCCATACTTATCTTTTCTGCAAATGCTCCTCAAAACGATTCGAAGCCACTACTGGATTGCTATGCATACTAAGAATAGCAGTGTCGTCAGTGAATGTTGAAGTGACTAGATGATCATCAGTAGGGAGGTCGTCTGCAGTAAATAATACATATAGTACAGGACATAGAACACTACCTTGTGAAACCCCAGAATTTGTATCGCAGCCTCTGGTGGTTCTTCCCTATATTTTACACTGAACCTTCGACTACATAAGTATGATTCCAGTAGCATTTGCATGATAACTGGTAACAGGTATTGAATTTTATATATTAATCATGCACGCAAACCCCTATCAAACGCCTTTGCAATATCAAAATATATAGCAGAGCAGTATTTTTTGTCTTCGAAAGAATTTCGTATTGCACTAGTAATGCGGCTAAATTGCTCTATTTTTGAGATTTTTGCGGAATCCAAATTGATGTTGGGGAATTAGGTGGCTGCAACTTTAGAACTAGCAGTTTCTCAAATAATTTAAAAATTACTGGGAGCAAGCTTAAGGGCTGGTAAAATGGCGGTTGAGTTGGGTCTTTTCCGGGTTTTTGTATCATCGCAATATGTGATATCTTCCAGGGTTGTGGAAATTACCCAATTTTCAGTATTGCATTAAATAACTTCGTCACTATTTTTATGGCTTTTTCAGGCAATTCCCGAGTCATCTTAGCGGTAATTAATTCAAATCCTGGTGCTTTTTACGGGCTTAGCTGGGCTTTAATTACATGTTCCATTTCCTTCATCGGGATTAGATTTAGGGGCCAGAAATGGAATTTCAAAACTGTTGGTTGGTTAGTTCAGTTGAAATATGGATTTGAGATGATTAGCAAACGCTGAGGCTTTATTTTCGTCATTTCTTGCCCAAGTTTCATTATTTTGCCTTAGTCTTTAATAGGTTTATATGTTTATAGGCTTTTCATTAAGAATAATTAGTATTTTGTGTTGGATTTAACATCTCAGTAATCTTTTTCAAAATATTGTTTAGCTCGCAGTTCAGTGCTTCGCGAAGTAATTTTTTTTGATCTATTGTCATTATTGGTGATCTATTTTGTTGCCACTCTGTTCTTAAGCGGCTTTTCTTCTTAGCGAGATTATCGATAACTACACATGATGTATGAGTTACGCGAGGCTATCGGATATGAGTGTGTGGTTCCAGATGAAAGCACTGTGTTAATGGACAAAAGTGCCGAGTCAATATCGTTTGTGCTCTTTAGTCGAGGACCAATATTTATAGGACTACTTATATATTGGGCAGTTTGTTCGTTTATTAGATAGCTGATCTGTTTTCTTACCAAGTTGAGCTTATTTATGATTATGCATGTAGTAAGTATCGACCAATACCACTGGTTATGCCAAAATCGATGAGATCGTCGGAGGACCCTGAAGACACGACTCCTTCGTTAGACGGCCGATTTAATTACACAGAAAACAGTTTGCCTTTACCCTGAAGCCCCAAAAGGTATATTTCGTATTATAAACTCCAGCTGCCAAAAATTTGGTCCCTTGTGATGTGAAGAATTGTGTTAATTGTGTGAATTGTAATTCAGTCAATGCGTATCTCGGGGGATAATAGACTGCGCTTAGTACAATTTTTTTCCTCCCAGCATTGAAGACATATTGATGTTGTGCAGGCAATATTGTCCTTTGCATACTCTTCTAGTGCCTGATGCTTAAATCTATCTTCTAATAATATTTCCGTACCACCATGTATATTACTTTGTCTTGTAGAATTTATATTCCGATATTCAAAATAATTGTTATTTGTCAAGTGCGTTGCTGATAAAGCCATAATGTCAATTTGCTTAGTATGCAGGATGTGTTGAATTTCAAGTTTTTGTTGGCTGATGCCATTAGCAATCCTATGACATATCTTAATATAATTCATTTTTTAGAGACCAACAATTACATAAGTTGGTTTTGAGTTTTCAAAAATTCGTGCAGCATGCTTTGCATTGATGCCATAAATTCGGTCATACAATTTCTTAATTTAGATTCTACATTTTTCATAAGCTTTGTACAGCTAGGAATTTGTTTAGATTCAGATTTTACTACGTTGTTATATGGCCTTGATGTAGAAGCGTTGTCCCTGGTGTAAGAACTAAAATCTTCTGTGGGAAATTTTGGCCCACACTACAGATGACAGAGTCGCTACGAAACTGTATACACACAAACATCATGAATAACAGACCCGAATAATTGCATCGAGGAAACGCCCACAATGCCAACAGAAGCAACTGCAGTGAAAACTTAACGAAAAAAACTACAAACGTTGTAACCAATTAACGCGGCCGTGGCAGGAGCACAGATCAGCAGCACCATATTAGAACAGTTGAAATAATAGCAATTACAACAAAAGCGACCACCACAGCCAACGATCTTGCCAACCAGCGCTACGCTTGCGAAGAGAGGAAAAACACAGCGACGAAGAATACAACAAATACATGCAGGACAAGAGAAGGTGAGTGCACGAACTCAAGCGGTGGAATTTGCCGAGTGCGCTCGCTCGGTAATTTTACACTAACAACACGAAGAAACGAGAGCAAAGCACAAGAGGGACAACGACAGAGCAACCACCACGCCAACGACCAGCAAGTACAAAGCAGAAGAAGGAATGCAAATGAAATGCTGGTTGCCAGTTAAATTGAACATCAAATATTTAACAACAACAACAACACTACAGGATTCCGGACAGCGCTGCTTGCAGCCAACAATACTGCAGGCTAACCAGGGACCGTTGGAGTGAGGTGGCTGACCGTCAGAAGTTGAAGGTGGCCCAAGGGCAAACTACTGCAACAACAACAAGCCTGACTGCAACAACAACAAGCCTGGCTACAACAACAACAAGCGAGGCCGGCCAAACGGAAGTAAAGTTACACAACGGTGGCCCGCCATGACAACATGTGTCAGCCGCTGCGAGCTGCGAATATATAAACCACGTAGCCCAGGCAGTAGGTGTCTTCGTCGATCACCAGCATCCTGACTAGCAACAGCTCTACGCCATACAAAGTACAATACGGACACAGAAAGCTTAGCGAGAACATCTGGTTTTTTAATCGTTTTCTCGCTAAGCCGTACACAGACAGAGACTATAGGGATTCAGTGAGAGCCTCTGGTTTTTAATCGTTCTCCCACTGAATCACTGAGACACATACGCCACCGAGACTTAGGGAACCATAGGAACTCGGTGAGAGCTTCTGGTTTTTATTCGTTCTCCCACTGAGTCACAGAGACACACACTTACCGGGACGTAGAGACATGAAAACAAGTACCCATTGAATAAGTAATTTATACAAACATAGAGTTAAGGAAGTAGAATTGTTTCGAGCAAGGACTAACAAGAGTCCATAATCAATATACTAAATAAATACGCTGAAATTAATTTAACTCGCAGGATTTTTATATTTTTCTGTATACGACCCCTGGAGCCGCTGAGTTTTACCCCAGTTATAAAAAGAGTCGTTACACTGCAATATGGTCCAGAAGTCGATTTTTTTGGCATAAATTCAAAAAATTTTTTGTAATGTTTAGAAAGAAGGGGTATGCCATATTGTTGGGTATATTCCACTCTTTCAAATTTCCCCTAAAAAAATGTTGAGGGGGTAACCCTGTTCTTTCCATAACCGGTCAAAGTTGGCATATTGGAATCGGTAATTTTAATGTGAACAGCTGTGTTAAAATTGTAAACAAAAAGAGCTAGTGAAAAGAAAAAAATATTATAAAAACTTCGTTTTTTAATAATGGAAAACAATTATAAAGGTTTGCTTTTGTGAATTAAATAAAGAGAAAAGTAGATTAAGGTCGAATAATTTTAGATTTGAATGTTTTGTGTAACCACTTTTTTTTTAGGAAAAATTGGATTTGTTTTTGTTTCGTGGAGTAAAAGTTATGTGTATTGTCCTGCATTGTCCTCAACTTTTGTGTTAGGTGAAAGGTAAGAGTCTGACCTTCACGGTTATATATGTTACTTTTGCCCGTTTTTGCCCCATTTAAAGATATTCGACTTTTTGCAGATCAGACGTTGAAGATTACCCGCTGGTCTTAGATGCAGAATATTGGTCTAATGATTCGGAGTGATGTATTTGGTAAATGTCTCTGATTATTGGATATAAGTTCTTTAGTAATCCAATGATTTTTCTTTTTATTTCAGATGAATTTACTTAAAATAAAGCAACATTTGTGTTATTTCAATAAAATTATGTATACATATACTTGTTTTCAATTGTAACTTATCTTGTATTTAAAATTGAATCAGGGGAGATGTGCCACGCCCCCAATTTTTTTTATTTTATTTTTTTGCATTGGCTAGCTATTCGCTAACAACATGCGAATTTTAAGTCGTTTGGGCCATAGTGCACTATATGAGGGGAGGGAGTGCCACGCCCACAATTTCCGATTTTTTCATTTTTTTCAAATTAACTAGCTATTAGTTACCAACATGCGAAAGTTAAGCCAAATATCTCTTCTCTACGATTTTATGCCAAAAAAATCGACTTCTGGACCATAGTGCACTGGTCAGTTGCGTAAGGGTTTCGATTGATTTGACACTATCTGCATAATGTAAAGCAGGTTGCTGTTTATGTTATAGCTTTTTTTTTTAGTGCTAAATACACTGGAAAACCTCTGCAGTTTGCCTTATGGTTTTGGCCGCAATTGCTGCATTTTTTCCCATTTATGTTTGATTTGTCAGACAAATGTTTGGAGGAATGGTGAAGGTCCCCACAGGCAACACACATAGTGCGTAAGATCCCGTATTCTTGGCAATTGAACCACTGGATAGAGCCTTTCTTTTCTACGGTTCTACAACGCTTATTCTCCTATGTAATAAGTAACGCAGATCACTGCTCAACTCTCCGTTGCTCACGACGCACAGAGGTTTGAAATCCATCAAAAGTGGCGATTAATCAAAAAATGAGCTCTAGCTTTCACAACCGTATTTGGTACCGGGTGAAACTAGATAAAATTCTACATCACTAATTGCAAAAATAAAAGTTCTAAGTTGTTTACTTTATTTGTATTGTGTCTTCAAAGTCAATAATTATTATTATTTTTGCGCGCATTGGTTATAAGTGAAAATTTGTAAACTTTAAGTGAATATTTTTTTAATTAAGACTTCTAAAAGTGAAAGTGTTATTATGGAGCCGTCTACTTCAGGTATTTGAGCATATGATAAATATTTGTTTGTTAGATAAATGTTTTGGAAATATTGTAAAAAAAAATAAATGAAATTGCTCCAAAAATGGTGTATTTTTGATGTTTGTATTGAGTTTTAACAACTTTCTGGGTGAAACTGGGCGAAACCGTTTATATAGTCTTAAAGTATGAGATATCAGCTAATAAATCTCAGAATCTCTTTTTGCAAATGTTTACAATTTTTTGACTTATTAAAGTTTTGTAAAAGAACTCCCGTTGCTAAAAATCTATGTGAAAAAAAAACAAACAAAAAATCTCGTTGTCTTTATTATCTTTTGTCTTTATATTCCGTTTGGTAGTTGTTATTGTAGCTACTAAGTGTGCAGTTTATTAGAGATGGGTGCGTGAGTAATTTTTAATCACGCGCACTCAGGAAAAAAAAATACATACGAACATACGAGTACTGTTGTCATATCTTGGTTTAAGCTGATGATGTTCAATCGATCAATGTATTGATAATTAATTGGTAAGAATTTAATACGTAGGGTATTTAATATTCGGTACAGCCACGTTCATTTATTTTTTGTATTGACTGTCAATGTTTTGTTTAATGTGATGTTATTTATTGAAAGTGTTGTGTGTTTGTTGTGTGTTTGTAAAACGAATAGTATTTTGCAAATTTTAAACGACTAAAAATCCTCGTCCGTCTTCCACTCGTTTTTTTAGGCCCTTGAAAATTGAATTTATGAAAGAAACGGTCAACAGTATTAAACTCGAAAAAGAAAGAGTGGAGACTGAAATAAAGGCTCTTGTCGATTCCGTAGTAGTAGTTGGAGAGAGAGTAGTGAAAGTTAATCTCGAACTAATTCTTGTGATGATTGACGGTAAGGTCTGTAACGCTATTACAGACACAAAGTCCACACAAAAGTGTTATAATATGTGGCGCTACAAGAGAAAGAATTCAACAATATTGATGAAATGATTACAAAAGTTGTAAATACAGATGCCATGGAGTTTGGTTTATCTGTCCTTTATGACTGGATAAGATTTTTTGAGTGTCTTATTCACTTGTCATATAAACTTCCGATTAAAAAATGGCAAACTAAATATGATGATGAAAAAAAATTATTGCTGATAGCTGATACAAAAAAACGTATTCAAAGGGAATTCAAAGAGAAAATTGGATTGATTGTTGACCAACCAAAACCAGGCTTTGGAAACTCAAACGATGGTAGTTCGGTAGGGCGTTTTTTAAGAATGCTGAAGTTTCTGCAGAAATTACAAAAATTGATTTACAGTTGATAAAAAATATGCACACAATATTAATAGTTGTTTCTAGTGGTATTGAGGTCAATATTGAAAAATTTTCAAATTTCGCTATAAAAATCAGGCTATTTGTTAAAAATTATCCATGGTATTATATGCATCCTACTCTACATAAATACTTTCTTCACGGGCCAGAAATTATAGCGCTTGCACCATTGCCTATTGGTCACCTAACTGAAGAAACTCAGGAAGCCAGAAATAAGGACTTCAAAAGCTATAGAGAACACTTTTCGTGTAAATCCAGTCGGGAAAATACAATAGAAGACGTGTTTAATAGATTTATTTTAAGTTGAGATCCATTTATTTCAAGCAAGAGGAAGAGTTGTAAAAAGAAAATAGAGCAAATGCCGCAGTCTGCATTGGAGTTACTTATTCTTCCCCAAAATGAAAATGATAATGGCGACGAAGATGATGAAGATGAAGATTATTTTAACTAATTTTAGTTTATGAAGTAAATAATACTTTTAACATTTATGAAATGAAGTAAATAAAAAAAAAATTAAAATTATATATATTTTTTTATTTTTTGAGTGTCTTCTCCATGTGTCATATAAACTACCACTTAAAAAGTAGCAGGGTAGATAGTATAGGAATATTACCCGGTCAACAGTACCACATTGGGAAAGTTTCATGACAATCGGTCTATTATTATGGCCGCCAGAGCGATGGCACCGCCCACTTTTCACAAAAATGTATAGTCACTCAGTGATAACTCAGCATTCTTATAAAGAAAGAATTTTTCGTTTTGGGGGTCCAATACCCCACTGTGCGTCGTTGACTATGCTAATGCTTCAGTAGTTATAGTTCATACGATGTTCTCTCTGCCTCGGTCACTTGTTAACTGATCTGGCCAATACGACGCTCACTATGCTAGCAGCCACTTTCAGGATTCGGTTACGATCACTTTTCACTACGTGTTGCCAACGATGTTCACTTTGCCACTGTCACTGTTTAACTGATGTGTTACTATGAAGTTTACTCCCGGCTAAGTTCACTGTTCCACTGCTGCCTCTACTACGCTGTTCACTTTGCCACTTTCACTTATCCTATGATTTTGCCAATACCACGCTCACACTGCTACTATCACTTGTCATCCGCTTGCTGCCAATACTATGTTCACTCTGCGACTTGTTACTAGTTATCTGATCTTTCAAATTCGACTTTCGCTTTGCTTTCTGCCACTCTCAGGATTCGGCTATGATCACTTTTCAGTGCTTGCTCCCAGCGATGTTCACTATACCACAGCCAGTGTTTACCTGATCTGCTACAACGATTATAACTCTCGGATATGTTCACTGTTTCACTGCTGCTGCTACTACGATGTTCACTTAGTCACTTTCACTTGTTCACTGAACTCGATGTCAACTGTTTAGTCTCTTATAAACTTCTTGTATTCCACTTCTTACTGCTTACCCTAAAACCAATCAATGGCGTGTTGATTTATTAACAATATGTATAGTAGTTCTTACCATTTTTATCAAGATAAGATGCAATTATGCGGTAATTGCTTTCATTCTCGTTTGTTATGGAGGTTATCTGCAAATTGTTATTTCCTACAAGACTAACTACAGTATATGAGCATCTCTCTCGAAAGTAGTATGTTAATGGGTTAGAAGTTTTGGTAATATAATTTTTTGCAGGAGTTGAGTCAACGTTAACATTTTCTAATAGTGAAAATCCGTTCTGTCCAAAAATGATACTAGTACTAGTACTAGTAATTTTTTTTAGCAGAGGCATATACTCGTATATTCCCTGGTTGAGGAGTATATCTCTCACTTTTTGCCTGTATTTTGTCTACGTATTTTGTCGACTTAACTTTAGCTTAACCTGTATATAGCGATATAAGCCAGTGTGTATTATTGCAACATTCTTGTCACATTAGGTTACCCACCTCCTATTGTTCTCAGGTTACCTTTTCCACCACTTGTTCTTACACCATGGCTTGTTTATTTTCCTAAAGAGCGGAGAGAAGCTTTTCTGCTAATTTGCGCTGTATAATTTATCGGTGCTGGGGTTGTAATGAGTGTACTCCTACATACTGATTGTTTGTATGATAACAGTGACGTAGTAGCTGCATTCAATGATGCAAGAGTTGCAATGACAATTTGTTGTTCTTAAGGGATCGGAAAGACATTTTGAGATGGGCGGAGGACCTTGGACTTTCACGTAATGCAATATTATGTTATCTTGTAAGCTGGTTGGCTCACTTAGAATCTTAAGCACAGACGGGCATTGTTGTTGTTCGTGAGGCTCCGCAAATTTATGGGACTGTTTTGCACAGCCTCTGTGTTTCGTCTGATCTTGCGGAGAGAGTCCATTTGACGCAGAGTATTCTTTTTGATTTGATAAGCCTGTTGCTCGTTCAAATGTTTTAGTTTTGTTATGCTCGCGCTGTGGCGAGCGCAAGACACTCATTGTGGCAAATTTGCCGGCTTATAAATTTATTAGAATTGACCGTTTTACTTTTATTGGCAATTTTATTTTGAATGTTTATCACTTAAACATCAATTAAATGGCAGACCACTTATGACCATCACCACTTAAGCACTAGTGAACAAAAGTACCAATGAAACGATCTATCGCATTTAATACATTTTAGTTTGAAATTTATACTTACATTTATACCCATCAGAGCGAAAATAAACCATACTGCACACAAACTTGAAACTTTGCCTATCAACTGGAAGACGCCTGGCAGCTCATAAGGGCTTGAGTGTTCAGTATACCGCATTCACGGACGAAGACGATTCATTGAGGCACATGACAAAAACAAATCTTAACCCAAAGAAGAACAAATGTATTGTATACGAGTAGTGTATAATTTTATAGGATTTATCACTAACAATAAGAAAATACCAGCACGTGAACTTTATTATTATTCACAGGCTAAAAGAACACCGCGACCTAAGCAGTCTCGTACCCAACTTAAACAATCCTAGACTATTTATAAACTGCTGGGGGCTTAATTTTCACTAGATGATTTGGAGATAAGAACCCACTGCCTATGTGGTTATATCTGCGTCTTGCCACCGCTGGGCAAGTGCATAGAATATGTTCTGCTGTTTCCTGCTCCTCTTGACAGAGTCGGGAGGAGTCGTCTTCTACCACGCCTATTTTCTTCAGATGGTAATTTAGTCTATAAAGTCCTGTTAAAAGTTCAGTATAGAGTTAAATGTAATTTCTGCTGAGGTTCAAAGAAGCATCTACCCTCATGTATTAAGGGTCAATAACTTGTCTTACTGTCGCATGCCTTTTAGGGCTCTCCAGTATTTCAGCAGACCTCGTTTTCCTGTTCGCACAACAAGTTATTTGTGAAGCTGCTGCTTACCCCACAAAGCGGATCTAGACCTATGAAGTCAGTGCCTGCGCCCCTTTTTGCCAAAGAGTCTTCCATTACGTTGCCTTCAGCTTTGATTGGATTGAGAAGTTTATTAATGATTTAAGAGCTGCTGGGCTATCGAAGAGAATGCATATTTTGGTGCTGCGTGTACCCCTGCGTGGACATTCTCTAGCACATATTTCTAAGGCGTGGACCTCCGCCTGAAAAATGGAAGCTGGTTTTCACATTGCTATAGCTTTTTGGAAATGTAGCCCTACAATTCCAGCTCCAGCAAAATGCCATGTTCATTGTTTCTCCCAGCTGAACGGTCACTGATGACCACTTTGAAGTGCTTTTTTGTCCATCTTGTCGAAGACCCCGTTAGGTTACCTTCTTTAAGATGGACTAGATTAGGTGGTCTTAGGGCCGCACTGGCTGCCATCCTCTTAACTACAAGGTGTAGAGGAGTCAGTCCAGTGATCATTCCTAAACCTATTACGGGACATGTTCTCATTGCTCCCGTTACACTCAAACAGGCTATACGGTGAATCTTGTTAAGGGTCATCTGAGCCTTTGTTTGATTTTCTTTTGGCCACCATACCAAAGAAGCATAGGTGATCATTGGAACTATTACTATTTTATAAGACCACGCCATAATTTTTGGCCGTAGTCTTCATATTTTACCGTACATCCTCTGGCAGGCGTAGGTTGCTCTTAAGGCTTTACTTGTCATGTATGAAAAATGGTTTTTCTAAGTTAGTTTTCTGTAGGATTTCTCCCAGATATTTCATTTCGTTGGACATTGTTAAGTTCGTGGTCCCTAAACTGAAGGTCCCAAGATTCACTTTCCTTCTTCCACGTACACCGTTTGTCAGCGCCCGGCCAGCACGTATAACCCCAATAGTCCTCGAACGTGTGAGGATGAAATTCGTCCACTGACAATTTTCACCCAGACAAAATCTTGCTTATTCAAAAAATAATGAATCAAAATATGATTCGTTCGGCGAATCAGATTTTGATTCGTTTGTTCTTTCTTTTGTATGAAACCAATTCTCAATGACGTTAAACTTTCAGTGGGCTAAATAGTGATTGAGAATCTTTCATAAAGCAGAGTACAGCAGGGTAAGAGTAAAACAGAGTAAGAAAAAAGCAGAGTAACGCAGAGTAACAAACAAAGTAGAGTAACAAACATAGCAGAGCAAGAAACAAGGCAGAGTAACAAGAAAACAGATTAACAAACTAAGCAGAGTAACAAACAAAGCACAGTATCAAACAAAGCAGAGTAACAACCAAAGCAGAGTATCAAACGTCCACAGTAGAGTAACAAATACCACAGTGGAGTAACAAACGTCCAAGGTGGAGTAACAAACGTCTAAAGGATCTAAGAATGTTGGACTAAAGCAGAGGACCGCTGTAAAGAAGGAAATTTTCATTCGGTTGACGAACCCTGGAATGGCTGAGCTTTTCCTCGGCTCCGAAAAAGTTCGTGACAAACGTATCGTGTGTGACAGACAGAAGGCGACATTTGAGAGCTCAGGAGGACTCTGTGACCTGTTGTGAGTCAGAATCAAGCTACCTGCTCGTAGTGTACTCACAGCACCAACTGCTAATAGACACTACACATTTGGTGTAGTTAGCAATTAAAAGTATTGTAATTATCAAGCACATATTTTTAGGGTCCAAATACTAATAATAAATAGTATTTATTATCAATCATTTTATGCACTTTTATGGTGTCACAGTTCGGCAATCGAGTAAACAACGGACATTGGCTTTTAGAATGCACCGTCGACATTTTCGTATTCAGTAGGTCAGTAGATTAATCAACTGGCACCAATCAACAATTGCGCAACTGGAACACCAGAAAGTGCTTACCTAAACTGTAAGTATTCATTCTAATATAGTATATAAGGCTCATGATTGTAAGCAATAAATGTCTCTTATTGTAAATGTATACTGGAAGGAACTTATATTTAATTTGGCTGCTTCGAGCGCCAAATGACAAAGGAAGCGCAGGGCTAACTGCTGATACAAGAACATATTTACGGGGAAAACCAAAAATTGGTTTGAAACTTTAGGAGAGACTGCAAGTTACGAAAGCACAACGCGTATTACTGCAAGCAGATAACAGATTTGAAAAATCTGGGGAGGGAGTTCAACAGGAACCACGAGTTGCTGTTGCCTCACGCAGACAAGTACGGCAAAGGAAGATTCGTCAGTAGACAATTGTAAACTTTATAGAATGTATTCTAGACGGTTAGTGTGATCAGGCCTAATTAGCCTGCCACTAACAAAAGCTATGTACTATGATACCACTGAAATGTAATAAAAAAGATGGTACCTGCAGAATACCTATCAACAACAAGAGACAAGACCCACGGATCTCATATATAAAATGTTTAACTATTTTGATTCCCCTTAGGATAATTATGGTGATAATGCTGATGATACGTTATATTGATTGCATAGCTTCATGCATACTGCATACTTTCTGATTCCTGTTCAATGTTATATAAAATCCAAGGTTCCTCCGTAAATAAAATAGAGGCAGTTGCAGCAATAATCACAGCTTCAACTTCCAACATTAATTTCAAGTCGCAAATAGAAAAATCTTCTGGCGTAAGGTGCATCCTAACTGCGACGAGATCCAGGATTACGTATTCAAGCTTTATCGGCTAACTTCTCAACTGTTCTCCAATTCAAAGATCTGCGTCGCACCTACTCGCATAATCTTAAGGAGGAGGAGAACGTAGTAGTAGTATTATTAAAATAAATTGTAGAAATAAATTTTAAAAGAACAAAAGAAGAAAAACTAGAAGAGGCCAGTAATAAGAAAAAAAGAAAATAAAATAATAGATAAAACGAGTAAAGAAGTCTGAAGTCGGGTTAGACCGACTACGAAATACCCTTTACCTTTTCTTGAGCGTGCGAGTTCCACAATGGGGCTGTTTTCTTCATAAATCATCATTAGGAGCATATCTACGATTATTTTCAGTAGGGTACCTTGAATTGATTATATCGTGTGAATTGATTATATCTTGTGCATGGCTTCGTAATGTCAATATAACCACTAATATAAAATTTTGTTCAAAATTTTTGTATAGGTCTTAAGTTATATTTATATGTCAATAGTGGGCGTGGCTGTAGAAATAATACGCCAATTTTTTATGTAGTGTTTAATGTTAGTACCTGCAACCTTCCTGTAGTTATAATCTGCCCATATTTGGAATGCGTGCTAGTACAGACCCAGTGTATACATATACCAATTTAGTTTCATATATCATCATTAGAAGCATAGATAGGGTAGTTGTCTTTAAATGGTGTCCCCAAAGTTTATTATATGGGAGGGAGGCGTATCCTTCATCTGAGCGACTCCGAATCCTGTACATGGCTTTGTAGGGTCCATATACGTACTAATGTAAAATTTCGTCCAAAAAGATTATATAGGCCGTAAGTTATAGTAATATGTGAATAGTGGGCGTGGCTCTAGAAATAACACGCCCATTTTTTGTGTGGTGTTTAATGTTAGTAACCGCAACCTTCCTGTGAAATTTCGTTGAGAATTCTTTAATAGGAACCTAGTAATGATTTTTGGCTAATTGTGGGCGTGGCAGTTGTATTATAATCTCCATATTCTGCACACACACTATTATGGACCCCATGTATGTTTCTGCAAACTTTTCTTCCGCTGGCATCAATACGAGCATAGGTAGGCTAATTTTACTTTTAGACCCGAAAGTTCCCTATATCAAAAGTGGGCGTGTCTTTTGCCTGATCAGCACCATTTGTTGCAGGTAGCTTTATAATGTCCACATGTTTCTTCATGTAAAATTTTGTCCATAAATCTCTACCAGGTCTTAGGTTATGAATATTTGTTAATAGAGGGCGTGGCAGTTAATTTTGCACAGTCTTAAGTAGGAGCCACATCTCCATAAATGCCAAATTGCGACACGATTCCATCAAACGGACCGAAGTTATAGTCATTTTAAAAAAGGTTAAAAAAGTTCCTTATATGGGAGGTAGGCGTGGTCTTTGTCCAAATCGGCCCATATAGCAATCTAGTTCTGTATCTTTGTCCAGACTATACTTTTGCAAAGTTTCATTAAGATGGCTCTAACGGTGTAGAAAAAAAGTGGCGACAGACGGACAGACGGACAGACGGGCGGACAAAATAAAAATTGCTTAGAAAGTGATTCTGATCATATCTGTATATATATGTCCATACCTACCACGCCTCCTCGAAATTCCAACCCCTCTCAAAAGCACAAAGTTAGTATACCCTATTTACCTTTTTTAAAAGTAAAGGGTATAAAAAGGGACTAAAAATATGAGGACCAATATGAAAAAAATAGAATAAAATAAAATAATGATAAAAAACAATACACACAAACAAAAAAAAACAAACAAAATATTTAGAAAAAATAATAAAGAAACAATAAAAGATTAAAAAAATAAGAACACAAGGTGTATATAAAAAAAAAGAATCAAATCTATTGCACAAATTGTTTTGTTTCATAACTATGTACTAGGAGATAGTTGCACTACCTACTTAGAAAGAGGGGAATAATGTTCTGAGTCAAATGTACACTATCCACTAAATCCCAAGTAGGAATTAGATTTTAGAAGTAATAAAATAATAAACGTGCATAGCCTTAAGGCGCACGTATAATGTAATAGAAATGGTATGATATAAAATTCGATTACATACTTTTAGGTGCACTCATCCGATAGACGGACGGAAAAAATCGAAATTACTCAGAACGTTTTTCAGATCTTACTTACCACGGCTCATTCCGGTAGTTTTGAGCTTATCCACACAAATTTAATACCCTTTTTAGCTCTTTTAAAGGCAAAGGGTATAACAAAGCAAATGAATGCCCTCAATCTCACTCGCAACGGAAATGAAAGGCAACAATGCAGCGAACTTAGAGCCACTCAGCAGATTGCTCAAGCTCGTCGTGCTCATTCCAACGTTCCAGCAGCGAATCTAAACATGGTAAAGACAAATCGTGCTCTGAGGAGAATATCAGAAAATCATGCAAATAAAGTGGCACCTACATATAAACAAAAACAAATTCAAAGGCCTATTTCTCCGCCGCTTAAAAAAATTGAGCTAGTGAGAGACTGCGTAAAACAGCGACTAACCTATCACATATATGCTCTTCCAACATTGAAGACCCAGAAGGGAAAATCAGGTTGATGATCCTACAGATAATTGGAAACAGCAATCAGAAAAAAATAAAAATAAACAAGCTAGGTCTAGTCCAGAATCTGGATGAGATACGACTTCAAACAATCAACATTTGCGAACTACTCGCTCGAACCAACAACATGATAAACATAACGATTCAAATAGATTTGATTAATTAGCACAGGATGCTGGTACCAACATAAATTGACAAACTGTACAATGGCTTTGCAGAGGGAATATACTATTTCATATAATATTTAATGAAGGATTTAGAATAAGACCTGTGGCTTACACATGTATCAATATCACTTTCAATTGGATACGAGTTGTACTTAACAGTAGACTGACTGAAGCTGAAGCAGGTGACAAAACTGTTAAATTCAAAATTAATAAAGGATGTCCGCAGGGTGAGGTATTATCACCCATTTTGGGTAGCAAAGTAGTTGATGATCATCTGGTAAAACTCAGAAATCTAGGCATATCACATCACGGATATGCGAACGATATTGTAATAATAGCTAGAGGAAAATCTGATCCACCCTTTGTTACCCAGATGGGCTTATTAGCAGGTAGTGAGTGGTGCTGGGGAACAGGATTGCCTCGAAGATCACCATTGCGCCGTTTACTAGAAAAATATCTTTATTATAGATGAAACCTATTTTAATGGTACGCAGGTCGATATTAGATTTGAGACTAAATACCTCAGTCATTTTAGACAAAATTTTACTGTGGAAGAGTCACCTCACAGCAACCACCCACCAAGAGGGCTACAACTTCCTTAATGATATGAAGGCTTGCTGGTAAATCTTGGGTGACCCAAAAATCGTTCGCTGGATGTATGCCATGATGGTGAGACTAACCATCACCTATAGTTCTGTCGCCTGCTCAAATAGACTCAGACGTAAGACAGCGGAATCTGCCTTAACTAACGTACAACGCCTTGCCTCTCTTATCGCTGGAGCTATGTGCACCTCTCCAACGCCAGCAATAGAGGTTAGACTAGATCTAACACCCTTACCTCTAGTGGTATAAGACTCTGCTAGGAAATCTCTTAGCAGAATACAAGCAGAAATTGTCTCGAGGGAATCAAATTACACCAAAAGCATATGGTAACGACCTAGTCATTGCTAACAGGGAGAGAGAGCCAACCTTCGTTACCTCCAATAGAAGGGAGGTTCCCGATCTCACCATTGGCAATAATAAATCGTCTCATCTTATTTCAAGTTGGCGCATTTCGCAAGAATGCTCCTTCTCGGACCATTGTTATATTGGCTTTAGGATTGCTCCACTGATTCCACGTGCCTATCCAAATCACAACATGCCTATACTAAAGGCAAGTCTGTGGAACCAGCGCTTCACGTGCTCATTGACCAAGTAGAGAAATCTCTTGCAAACAAAGAATACACTCTTGCAGTATTTCTCGACATAGAAGGATCATTCAACAATATATGTCCCTCCGCCATAATTAAATCCTTAGAAAACCTAAACCTGGATCCCAGCCTGGTTAGGTTCATCGAACAGCTACTGAAAACACGCGTCATTAGCTCCTTAATAGGAAATGTGCATGCTAAAAGGACTGCCAAGAGAGGTACGCCACAAGGCGATGTGCTCTTACCCCTCATCTGGAATCTGACGGTGAACACACTACTGAGAAGATTAGAGCAGACCGGTTGTAACACTATAGCGGCCGACATTGCTATCTCTGCTAAGCTATACTCTTAGCATTTTGTCCCAATGGTGTCTTGAAGTTGGCCTAGACGTCAACCCTTTCAAAACTAAGGCTATGCTCTTCACCAGGAAGCACAAAATACCAAGGACTTCCCCAAACTAATTCGGAATTCGCTTAGCCTAAGCAATAGCGTCACGTATCTAGGTCTGGTCCTGACCCTAAGCTCCACTGGAAAGCAAATTTGACGGAAAGGCGTGTGTGCTCTCTAATGTTGCAAGAGACCCATGGGAACAAGATGGAGCATCCAGCCATGAATCATGTCCTGACTCTAAGCAGCGGTGGTTGAGCCGTATTTTCTCTACGGCGCTGCCTTCTGGTGGCCCGAAAATGACAAGGCGGTGAACCTGAGCAGCGGTTCTGATAACAGGGGCTCTGCATACCACCTCTACCAAAGCTTTATTTGCATTCCTACAATGGATGCCCACTAAGCTTCTGGTCAGGCAACAAGTAAAATGCTCGGCAACCAGACTCAATGCTATATCTCGCTGGAATAGGTTGAACCCGGACCACGCCAATATTCTAATGCAGGACACACCCGTTCAGACGGATGTTGACTATACCTGCTCTACACCTAATCGAAACCACGGGTTCGACACTTACATTCCTAGTAGAGAGAAATAGTCCAACAATTTAGTGGCCATATATACGAATGGCTCCAAACTGGAGAATAAGGTCGGTTGCCGCATTTTCTACAGAAAATTTGGCATCAAGCTCTCCTATCGTATCCCTGACCATTGCAGCGTCTTTCAGGCGAAAGTAATGGCAATATTCCAAGCGTCCAAGTGGCTTATTCGCAATGAAGTATGCGATGTGATGATACGCATATTCACGGACTCTCAGGCGGCAATCAAGTCACTGGCTGTTGTATTCACTACCTCTAAGCTTGTACTCGATTGTACTCGATTGCCGCTCCTCCTTGAACGTCGTCTCAGGTAACTCACAGGTTCACATATGCTGGGTGCCTGGACATAGCGACATTCTGGGAATCTGCGAAGCCGATGAATGGGCCAAAATAGGTACGCTGCTCCCTGACATCTCCCTTTCTTTTGATGTAGGTGTCCCACTGGCCACAGTCAAATGGGCCATAAAACATGACTACCTTGAGGCAGCTAAAAGAGCCTGGGTAAATGAACATACTTGTAGTGCTGCCAGACAAACCTGGAGCACTACTGACATTAGACGTACTAGTCAGCTACTCAATCTTAGCAGGAACTCCATTAGCACTACAACAAATGTGCTCACGGGACACTGTCTGATCTGTAAAAATGCTGAAAGACTAGCACTGCCCCATAACGACTTCTGTCGCAGTTGTGGCTCTGAGGAAGAGGAAGAAACAGTACTTCATCTCATGTGTCAGTGCCCAGCTCTGACCAGGCGAAGATTAAAATTCCTAGGCTCACCTTTCTTCACTACCTTAACCGAACTATCATCCATCAATCTTAAGGACATAGCAAGGTTCATTTCGGAATCACTGTGGTTCCCAAAACTCTAGACGGGGGAGTCGCGTCGTCTTAGTGTGGTACAACAACAAGCCATTGTATTTGCTTAAGTGTGCTTTTTGCGTAGAAGGCTGCCACTCCTACCTACCTACCTTCCTATTCTTACCTAAAATTGATAGCCCTTTAGTTACTGCATCCAGAATACTGCGGCCCCAAAGGTTAACTCGCTCGAGTAAACCATCAGACGGAACTTACTTCTGTAACTTACGACCCTGAACTCGCTGTGGTACACCCTAACTGAGCCTAGTGCCCTAATACACCCCCCGAAGACACCTTTAACCCCTTTCATGTCCGTCGGATTAACCTCAAGACCTTTTCGTAAAACCCTATATTTTACGAGGATGGTGTCCGCACCTGAGTCTACCAGAGCAATAGCTTCCCACTAGGGACCTTGGTTTACCTCCCGCTCAGGCTTCGGGACTACAGTACGCTCCTTTTAAGTCCATGTTGTATATGATGATCCACCAAGATATTCGATTTTAAACCTAATAATATACGTATCCTATATATATCGGACTTTTTCCCTACCTGCTTATCCAAACGATATCCTATTAAACTCATAGTGCTCCAATCCGCTACTGATCGCGGATTTTTACTTATCTTGGGTATCCACCAGAACCTAATGGTAGCTACTCGCTAAATCAAGCATAGAGAAATATCTGATATGTTCTAATTGGTCCAGGACTTCATCTATCCTTGGTATCGGGAACACCTGCTTGATAGTGGCGTCGGTCGATTTTTTCAAATCAACGACCATTATCCACTTCTTCTGACCAAGAGCATCCAATGCGAGAAACTCGGTGAAATTATCTTATCCTTCAACATTCGTACCACTTGCCGGTTTACATCATCTTTATGAGCTTGTGGCAATCTGTAATGGTTCTGGTTAATTGGCGGCTAACCCGCCATAGTTGGTATTTCATATTCTATCTCAGGTGTGTAAGTTATCTGGTCTCCTTCTTAACTGCTTAATCTGCTGGCCTTCCTACTTGCTGGACTCTCCCATATATACGCCTTCCGCTAGCTGCTGCTTGTGTCAAATAGCCGTCCAAAATTTCGTGTTCACACGGAGAGTGATTACTCTCGTTGTCCTCGCGCTAACCATTTCCGGACTATTATTCTTAAAACTATTCCTTCCCGTTTCCTTCCCGCCATGACCTTTGTGGAAAAGTCAAAATCCTATTCCTATTCTTACAGAAAAGTGATAACTCTTTAGTTACTGCATCCGGAACGTTATCCCGTCCGAGTATACCATCAGCTTCACTGGCTTCACTACGTTCATTCTGAAACTTACGTCCCTTAACTCGCTATGGTTCATCCTAACTGAGCCTAGTGTCCTAATACACCCCACAAAGACACCCTTAAGCGTTTTTCTGTCTGTCGGATTAACCTGCAGTCTTTTCCATAAAACACTAGATTATACTGCAGGGTATCTCGATGAACGCATCACCAGTCCTGCTTACAACGAAATAGGGTCCGTTTGTACCCAAAATGGACGCGTATCTATTCCCGAACTCTCTGATACTCTCCCACCATAAGTTGTAGTTCTTCCTTATATACCCATACTTCGTATGTGCTAGCCTATTTATCTTATCTTTGTACTCCCTTACCGCTTTTACTGCTGCCGGGCTATACTTCCTAATTTGATCAAAACCTAATCCTATTAATAGAATCACCACTGTAAACTAAATCGAAATCGACTCATGCTCCTCTCTCTCTTGGGTCAACGCCCCTACATCGCATAACACGCGATCCACACTCTTTGCTACTTTCAGCCTGCTATTTGCATTTTCCTTCTTGGCTTTCCAGTCTATTGGCCTCCACTGGTCCGCAGGGAGTTTCCCTGGTCGCTTTGTTGGGATTGTTTTTGCCTACATTCGATGTCCCATTCGTCCACAAAAGAAGCATTTCAAAGCCTGTGCGGTATTGCTCATCTTCGCTTCACTGTTGATTACTCCCAGTGCTGAAGAGATTCCTTCCTTGGCTAAATCCTTCTGTGGAATTAACTCTGTGTAAATTATTTCCACCTTCTCTCCTGGGCGGAACTGGGCGCCGCGTCGCTGGCTGACTCCTACTCTGATCCCATTCTGTGCCCAATATGCACTCTAGACTTGCTTCATGGCCATACGCTTGGCATTTCATACAGTAGGACGTGTTTTTACGTGTAAAGCACGCATTCTTTGTATGACCTGGCTTGCGACAGAACGAACATGTGGGTGTCCTCTGTACAAACCCCCTGTACGGATTTCTCGGATTTGCGGCTCTATTGTCGGAGACACCCGATAGTATGCACTCCTCTGTATATATTTGGTACGGATTTGCTTTTCTCTCTATCCACGACAGGAATTGTGCTCTAATTACCTCTTCTTCTAATGCTGTATCTCCAACGCTATTGTATTTACCCCTCACTATCTCTGTTGGGAGCCCTTTTAGTGATCCTAGACGCCTGGCAAAGGCTCGTATGTCCTCACCTGCCAGCTGTTTTCCCATTCTGATTATGCTACAGCTTCCAGAGTCCTCACCGTGTTCTAAGTTCTCCTCAAGTGCCCACGAAGCTCGTCTCACTGCCAAATTGCTTTGGCAGCCCAAGGTTGTACGAGTATACATCTCCGAACAACCTCTGGTTCACACAGTCTTCCTCCTCGCAAGTTCACACCTCTGAATGAACCTACTGAATTCTGAGCGTAACTCTTCGGACGCAGCACCAATAAACACGGTTACTAGCTTGGCCGCGGTTTTCTAAATCTCCTATATCCCCATCTTACTAAATAAAATTAAGAAGAGATCAGTTCCGCCCCACAATAAACTCTATAAATTCATCATAAACGTGTAGTTTTCACTTTGCTAAAATAGCTTGATAGTTTAAACCGATTGAGGTTATTTTGCTTTCGCCTCACATTGAACACGATTCATTTGAAGGCAATAAGGTTGATTTTCTAAACCAAAAAGGGTAATAGTATACCAATAAGTTTTCAGTTTTATTATTCAGTAATACAAACATTACTAAACATAGAAAGACAACTGTGGCATAATGCCGTATAGAAAACAAAACTACTCAGATTACGTAAGTATAAAAATTATACTTAGATAATTGCACAACTACTGAACGTTAATGCAGAATACTTATACCAATAAATATTTCCGTTTATTTTGTTACCAGTTTTCTATGAACCCATTCTGAATAAGGTGGTCGATTTCACGAAATTATTCTCCTTGTTTTCTCCCAATCAAACAATTTTTTCAAAACAAAGATTGATTACCGCACTACTGACACATCTCAATTTCAATAAAATGTTCAGTTTCTTTGTTTTGCATTTCCTTCGTGACGAGCAGTCACCTTGTCGGGGTATGAAGGCTTAAATGATTGCAATGACGCAATGGGTTAGGATGGCGGAGTTTCGGCTCTTATGGGATTACCCTAGCCGGACTGACTACAGCGGATTAATCCAACAAAGATTTGTCTCCCTCCTAATCCTGGGTGTTCATGGGTGCGTGCCCATTGGATGTTGTTGTGCAGCCAGGAGGTAAATCAGGCTATATTTTAACGGAACCCCCCTTCTTGATACTAGGCCGCCACAGGTAGTAACGGTGGCCTTGTTGTGGTATGGGACACTGCCACAGTTCACCCCTTCTCTTTTAAAATTTTTGGCTGCCTTAGCTTGATCCTGTCGAGCGGGTGGCTATACGAACCAGATGGATAGAACTAAAACCAAAAATATGACGAGCGGTCTTTAAGCGATAATTCGGATGAAAATCCAAAATCCCCCCCACGCTCTGCGGCGGCTATTGCAGCTAAGGGCGACGAGCTTGGCACAAGCAATGCCACGTGCTGCGGTAGTGTTGCTAAACTGAGAGCCAAGAGGTTCTACAAACAGAAAAGAAAGAGGACTGCGATCGGTGAAGCATGGCCACGCGCAAGGCTTGAAGTGTTACCCAGGGAGCTGCTGATCCCTAATAGACCAAGAGCGCGCGCTTGGATCCCAGCCGCACCGTCTGACCCTGAGGTTGAGCAACCAGCAGCTCCCGACTAAAAATTGGAAGATGGCTAAGGTAGAGGAAACAAGAGGGTATTCCAGGTCCGTTACCCTTGTGGTGAACGCCAAATCTGTGGTGACTCTGGCTGCATACAATAAGGTCGTGGGCTATGGCTTCTCATCTACAAGCCTCACGGTCTACAAAAAGGACGTGAATCCTTTAGGGTAACTTCTGATCCTACTGCTGCTGAGGTCTCTGCCAAGCACCGGAAACACAGTGACTCTGTATCAACTGTGGGGGGTGTGGATAGTCTCCTATGGACAACCACGTTCAATGAGGGGGAAGTGTTTCTGGAGTCAGACTCGGAGGAGTCTGATTTGACGGTGGTGGAGGAGACCAGCGCTACTAGTAGCTAAGATGCTGCGAATAGTTCAGATTAACTTCCATCACTCGAAGGCGGCGTCTGCCAGCTTTCAGCTCCGTCTTGCAAAAGGCGGAGTAGACGTTGTCCTGATCCCAGAACCCTGGACATACGGGGACTTGGTCTGTGGTCTCACGACTGAGAATTACAGCTTGCTGTATACCATAAGTGAAGGAAGACGCAGGTTTTGTATATTCGTTAGGAATAATGTTAGATCATTTATTGTGTATATTCTATTACAGCAACAAGGATTTAACAGCCGTCTGCCTGGAAACTGGCAAGGGACGGTACTGGCTGTTCTCGGCTTATTTGGCGCATGACCATGAAATCCTTCCAGAAGCCAACCTACAGAAGCTTTTTGTGGATGCAAAGGCTCAACGGGTGGTTCTAATTATTGGATGCGATGCCAATGCAATCCACGACATCTTGGGAAGCACGGATGTCAATGAACGCGGTGAGCGTTCATATGAATATATTGTAACGACTAACCTTTCTGTATGCAATAAGGGGTCAGAACCCACTTTCATTCCTCCTAATAGGCAAGCAGTCCTTGACTTAACGAATCAATTTTGATCGGATATCAAATTGGAGAGCTCTAGAGGAACCCTCCTTTTCGGATCATTGGTTAATTCAGTTTGATCTTCTAGATAGTCAGGAAAGCACACTGGGACCTCTTCAAGGTGACTGTAGCTATACTACTACCTCAGAACCCCACAAGCACAAGCACGTGTGACGAAATTGGTAGGTCTGTGGAGGTTGTAGCGGTTGCTCTTAATAAGGCTCTATTGGTCTCTTGCTCCCTCAGTAGACCCAGGGGAAACAAAAACCCACATGGTGGGGGAGGAAATTAGGGGACTCAGACAAAACTGTAGGAGACTTTTCAACAGCGCAAAGAAGTCTGGAGATAGTGCAGACTGCGCTTTATATAAGGCAGCACTCAGAGCCTTCAAAAGTAAGCTTAGGAATGCACAGAGAATCGTGGAGAAACTGTTGCGGTGACGTAGAAGATATCTCTGAGACGTCCAGGTTGAGGAAGATCCTATCAACTGCTCCAATGGTACCTGGTTACCTGAGGAGGGAGGATGGATTCTGGACTTCAAATACTAATGAGATTCTAGAGCTTCTTCTGCAGACTCACTTCCCTGGTTGCTCGAGCACCATTCCGCGGAGAACGAAGCCCAGCGGGAATGTAGTTGAAGTCAACTGAAACATAGTCACGAAGCCAAAATTGCAATGAGCTATCCATAGCTTCAAACCATTTAAAGCATCTGGCCCAGATGGTGTAGCTCCAATTGAAATTCAGCAGTCAGAGAATCTAGTAATAGAGTGGCTGTTAAAGATCTATAATAGTTGTCTTGAATTAGCGTATATTCCAGACTCATGGAAGCATGTGAGGGTAATTTTTATACCCAAGGCCGGCAAAAGCTCGCACACAGCTCCAGGGGACTTAAGACCCATTAGTCTGTCCTCTTCTGTCTAAAAATCCTGGAAAAGTTGTTAGACATTCATCTGAGGCTCACTATAGAAAGACAGAAGCTGTCAGTCTCTCAGCATGCCTACTTCAAGGGTAAATCGGTGGAGACCGCTTTACACTCCTTAGTCTCTAGTATTGAGTGCTCCCTGCACAACAAGGAGTTCTCCCTAGTGGCTTTCCTGGACATTGAGGGAGCTTTGAACAACATCAAATCAGACGCAATAATCGGTGCGATGCGTGACTTGGAGGTGGAACCCGCCATTAGCAGGTGGATTGAAAACATGCTTAGTAGCAGGATAATCAGTTCACAGCTGGGGGCGGCATCGGCCAAGAAATCCGTGTTTAGAGGCATACCTCAAGGTGGAGTTCTTTCACCCCTATTCTGGAATCTTGCGATAAATCAGCTGCTTATTCGATTGCCGAGGGAGGGGTGCAAGGTAGTTGCGTATGCGGATGATGTTGCTATTTGTATCTAGAGTAAATACATATCTACTTTGAGGGACTTGATGCAAAACATACTGAACATTCTCTCTCGATGGACTACTGACTGTGGGTTGGGGGTTAATCCGATCAAGACTAAGCTGGTACTCTTCACTAGAAAGTATAAAATTCCTCAATTTATTGCTCCAAAACAAATGGGTGTAGATATTGACCTTGTCGAGGGGGCTAAATATCTGGGCATGATCCTTGACAGGAAGCTCAACTGGAAAGCTAATATAAGCGAGCGCATTAGGAAGGCTCAGGTAGCTCTGTACTCTTGCAAAAGAGTTATAGGCAAAAAATGGCGGTTACAGCCTAAGGTAGCCTATTGGATATATACAGCTGTGGTACGACTAGTCCTTTTCTATGGGGTGCTTGCTTGGTGAACAGGCCTAAGTAAGTCCACATACAATAGGCTGATAACATATGTACAAAGAACGGCAGATGTATTCATAAGGAGTGCCATTAGGACGACTCCAACGGCAGTAATGGACATTCTGCTCAATCTGCTGCCCGTTAGGCTTTTTGGTGAAAAAATGGCTGCAAACTCAGCAATCAGGCTAAAAGCTACGCATCAATGGGTTTCCAGGAACGTAGGTCCTGGGTCTATTTTGAGGTATTCCTTTTTTTTAACCATTTATTTGTTATTGTATCTTACTCCATTGGAAACTAACAATAAGTTATCAAATCTTAAAACTAATGTATTAAATATGCTCTTAGCCTATTGCTTGGAGCTATTTGGGTTCTCCTGGTTCATATATATTAATTAATTATAAGTTTAAAAAGAAGAGGGTAACAATATTTTATATAAATACATATTACAGATTACTTTGTAAATAAATTTAGAAACATGTTTTCTTTAGACGTGAAGCATAATTCTGCTGGAGTAGACTTCTTGCAAGTATGTTCGGATGATGCCTTAATTCTACGATTTCTTCTTTTATAGTGGATATATGTATAACGTTGTGAATGTTTTTATTCTTGATAAACCATGGTGCGCCGGTAATTGTTCTTAGGATTTTCCACTGTGCCCTTTGGATAAGTTCAAGATTTGAGGTGTTCGCACTACTCCAAAGTTACTTCCCATATGTCCATATGGGCTTTATTATAGCTTTGTATAGAAGGACTTTGTATTCCAAGCGCATGTTTGATTTTGTGTTGATTAACCAATTCAGAGAGTTAGCTTTTAGTCTCATTTGAGTTCTTTTCGCTTCTATGTGCTTCCTCCAAGTTAATCTACGGTCAAGATGGATTCTTAAATACTTCACTTCTGTAGCTTGCAGTATTTTTATGTCATTTAGTGACACAGCTGGGCTGGTGCTGGTTATGAGGGAGAACGTTATGTGAGTACATTTCGCTTCGTTAACTTTAATACGCCAGTTTGCCAGCCAAATTTCTACATCTTTAAGGTGTTCGTTTCTCGGTCACGAGAGGCGATATGCGGATTTTGATGGGTACTGAAAATAACTGTGTCATCAGCAAATGTGGAAGTAACTAGGCTTTTATTTATTGGTAAGTCAGACGTATATATTAGGTAGAGAATAGGACCAAGCACACTCCCTTGTGGTACTCCAGCAAATTCGGGGGTTACAAATTGCTTCTATTTCACTTTGTACTTCCTATTCACTAATTAAGATTCCAGCACTCTGTGTGTGTTGTATGGCAGAAACTTTTTGATCTTGTACACTAGCCCCTCGAGACTTTATCGAAGGCTTGGGCAATGTCTAGAAATATTGCTGAACAGTATTTCTTCTGTTCGAAAGCTCTTCTAATTTCGCTTGTTATACGGTGGGTGCACCTGCTCTATTGTACCGTGCTCTTTTCTAAATCCGAATTGATGAGTAGGAATGTTGTCATTTTGATTTAGATAGGGCATAATTTTCCCAAGTAGCAATTTTTCAAATATTTTTGAGAGGGTGGGTAGAAGGCTTATGGGCCGATATTAGGACACCTGCGTTGGATCTTTTCCTGGTTTACGAATCATTGTAATTTGCGATATCTTCCATATATGCGGGAAATGACCCAAGAGAAGGATAGCATTGAACACTTTCGTTAGGTGTATTAACGCTATGTGTGGTAATTCCATGACCATTTTATTTGTGACTAGGTCATATCCAGGGGACTTTTTTGCATTAAGACCTGTTTTAATGGCACACTCGAGCGGCTGGGTCACTTTGGTTCTAGGTAAAGTATGTACCTCGAAGTTATTGCACGGAGCATTAGGGCAAAAAACTGTTTGTAGATGTGCAGCAAACGCTGCTCCTTTTTCTTCGTCGCTTTTGGCCCAACTTCCATTTCCAAGCCTTACTGGTGGCTCACTTTCCTTTGGGCTTTTTGCAACCTTTGCAGCTCTCCAAAGTGAGTAATTGGTGTATTTAAGCGGGCCCAGATCTTTAATATAGGTGTCAATACTTGCTTCGGCTTCCTTTTGAAGTACATCTCTAAGGTGATTTTGTGACAATTTTAATTTCCTCTTTAGGGCAGGTGACCTATATTTCTGCCATTCTTGTCTTAGACGTCTTTTCTCTTTAACGAGACACTGCGCATGGGGTAAAGTTGTATAATGGGTAGCAACCTGCATCGTTTTTTCTTCTGGTATTGCGCACGCAGCCGCTGATGCTAACAAGAAATTAAACTCCTGGAGCGCTCTCTCTACGTCATCTTTGTTTTTAGGAGTATTTCTTATACTTGAGCCAGTTCGTTTTGTTGGTGGTCAATTTGGGCGATTTATGTACAAGTTCAGGAGTTTTGTTAAAGTATATGATGACAGGTGAGTGATCGGAGGACAAGTCGAAAATTGCTTCAGAGGAAAACAGTACCCTGTTTATGTTTTTGATCATAGCGAAATCAATAAGGTCAGGGATTTTACGCTGGTCCTCTATCCAGTTTGTGGGTTGGCCACTTGGGACAAAATCTAGATGATTTCAATGATCAATTAACACATCGTACAACTGTTTGCCTTTGGGGTTTACCAGACGAGGGCCCCAGTAGGTATGTTTAGAATTATAATCTCCAGCTGCTATAAATTTTCTTCCGAGTGTTTGAAAAAACTGCAGGAATTTTGCTGGCGTTATTTGGAATCTAGGTGGACAGTATACTGCAGAAATTGTTATAATTTCGCCCCAGCACTGAAGGGAGATTGAATTGGCTTGGATGTGTCATTCGGCATATTTGTCACGTAGGAAATGTTTTATACGGGCATTAATTAGAATTCCTGCGCCTCCGTGCGCTTTACCGGGGAATTATTGGTTTTGTACAAATTGAAACCGGCAATACTGAAGTTGTACTTATCTGTTGAATGGGTTTCTTAGATAAGCATTATGTCAATTTCGATGTTGTACAAAAAATTCTTGATTTCTATTTTCTGTTGGATAATACCTTTGGCATTCCAGTAGCATAACTTTAATTGATTCATTTTTTTTTGAGAGAGCAGTGTTTTCATCAGTAGACTCTGATTTTGTATAAGTTCATGAATCATTGTTTGCATGGTTGACATAAATTGGGTCATACAATGCGTTAGGTTACAAATCATTGTTTCTACATTTTGAGCGGGTGGAGAACTAGCTAGACTTTCAGTAGGGGCTTTTGTCAATACGTTTGCGTACGTCATTGAGGAGGACGAGGGCGCAGCACTGGCTGGATTTATGCTAGGATAGTTAGTTGCAATATTGCTATGTTCACAGCGAACTAGCTTTTGTGTTGTACGCGAATTCATCTTCAGGTCTGTGTAAACTGGACACCCTCTATAGTTGGCCGTATGGTTACCACCGCAGTTGCTGCATTTTTTTACATTTGTATCAAATTTGTCAAATTTACATTCAACTGAGGGGTGAAAATCGCCACAAGCGACACAAATTGTGCGTAGGAATTCGTGTGCCCATTTTCCTGGCAATTTCAGCATTGTACCGGAGATTTGCGCTTGTGGGGCTCCTCAATTGAAATTCTGCGATGCATTAAGTAACGTAGGCTATAAACAGGGTGGGTTTCATTTTTTTCAGATTTCTCGTCTCTGGAACGAGCTCCACTTTAAATGATGGTTGAGGTATTATATCCCTGTTTTTTATGTTAAATATTGTTTTTGCATTTAATCCGGCGTCTGCCAGCGCTTCCATTATTTCATCTGGTTCAACTTCTGGTTCTATTCCTTTTATTACAAAAGTTAGGCCTTTGCTGCTTTTCAATTGGTACGTGTAATAGTTTCTTTTGTTATCGTCGAGGTAATTAGCAATTGAGCGATAATTTTTTTTGTTATATATTTGGATTTTAGTCTCATGTATGTTACCTTTTTTGAGCGAGATTATATGAAAATTATTCTTGCCTATTAGGCGAGCAATATTTTCAACCAGAACGTTTTATCTTTTTTCACGTAAGTAGATTGGCGGCGGTTTAATGATTTTTTCAAATGAATTTATTTTACTTGAAATTATTTCGTGGTCTTTGGTTGGCTCATCATTAAATGCGGCAAACCTGTTGTGGAGCATTGAGTTAGTAGGTTGATCAATTTCATTTCTTTTATATATTTTTGTTGATTTATTATTTTTTGGGGGGCTTAGTTTCCGTTTAATTTGAATATACCGATCCATGCCTGTTTGTATAGTTGCAGACTGAGCGGAAATTGTTATTTGTTATATTTGTTGTTTTTGAATGTTTATCAGATGATATTCAGCTCAGCAAGCGTGTGTTAGCTGTATTTGCATGAGAATGCATTTGTGTGTTTGGGTAGGTGCGGGAGTGGCTGCTTTCTACTCTTAAATCTTTAGTTTCTTCCGCGGAATTATCATTGAGAGAGTTTTGTTCACTTACCGTCTGATTTGACATAGGTGTCGTTTGCTCTAGTTGAGCAGTAGTTTGTTGTTCCGTGTTTTCTGCAGGGGCGCCTGCTGCTTACGTTTGATGAATTGGTATGCTTAAATGCGCATGCGCTGTTAGCTCATGAGGGGACAACTCCGTTGGTTTCAGTGAAGTTTTCGGTATACTGCTTATTGGTGATGCAGAAGCACGCGCGGGGGTGAATCATCGATCTCTTGCTAGAGGTGGAGAGCGCAAAATGCTCATATAATTTGTTTTTGATTTTTGTTTTGTTATTACCATTACTTGGACTTTTGCCTATTACTAATTTTGGTTTACACATTAATTTAAACAAAGGTGCAATCTCAAACCAATGGTAGAGTCACTATATCGGCGATTGATCACTTTAGGTGTTCACAATTTGTATGTATTGTTTTTATTATTTTAATTTTTATATTTCCTATTTATTTATGAAACTATGTGGGACGTTTCAAACACACATCCGCACAGTATGATATCACAATGTGACTGAGGTATTCCTGACTCTTTCGATTACATCATACCAATTTATGCCTTCAATGGTATGTGCAAGATCTCCATTCCCTCCAGGGATGAATGGAAGGATGGCATCCCCCCATGTAGAGTTCACATTTACACAGATGGATCCAAGTTACAGAGTAGGGTGGGAGGTGGTGTATTCTCAGAAGATTTAGATATTAACATGTCCTTTAGGATGCCCGAACACCGCAGTGTTTTTCAGGCAGAGGTCGCCGCTACAAAGGCAGCAATATTTTGGATACAGAAAAAGAAAGTATCTGGACATGATATTTGCATTATATCTGAAAGCCAAGCAGCTTCGCGCTCCCTGGATTCGGCTGTTATCACTTCAAAGGCTGTCAAGAGTTGCCGCAAATCTTTAGACGAGATAGCAATGCAGACCCGTGTGCATATGCGCTGGGTTCCCGGCCACAGAGATATTCCAGGAACTGTAAAGGGGATGAAATTGCTCTTGAGGGTACTGCCATACCGATTGAACCAGATAGGTCGAGCTTCGGTATTCCTATTGCCACATGTAAGCTCTTAGTAAATACAATATCTTTAAGCACAGCGGGCAGGCACTGGTCTGAATTTTTTGGATGTAAAATAGATAGACAAACCTGGCCAGATATAAATGTCAAGCGATCTAAGAACGTAGTGTTTCTAAATAGACAAATTATAGGTTCCGTGATTACCATCCTAATAGGACACTGGACTCTAGGCAATCATGGGTGTAGGCTGGGGATTGCCTCTAACGACTTTTGCAGGAGTTGCATGGACGAGGAGGAGGAAGAGTATATTGCACACCTGTCCAGCGCTGTCCATAAGGAGGCGCACTTAACTAGTCGACTTCTTTCTGGAGTCTTAGTGAGATATTTAAAAAAAAAAAGATTAGCTCCATCAACTGCTTCTTTAGAATGGCTGGACCTTTGAAAGGGATGGACCTGATGTCTCATGCGGTATCATAAATGGTCAATGTTGGCCTAAGTGCACCGTTCGGATAAACGTGTCATCTACCTACCTACCTTGTTTTGGTCTTCCATGCAAAACATTTATGCGCAAATCGTAGTTTCGGAACTACACAAACTTTGATGCAACAATTAGTGTTGTATGCATCTCTTGAAGTATTCTTCCCTAATATCCGAAGCCTCCTCTGTTTAACATTACGTTAAAAATTTGAATCAGTGCTAAAAAAAATAAATGTCTCTACCGACACACAAACACAAGCCCCACCAAAAAAAAAACCCTCACAGCTAATACAACATACATAGATCCCCGACCATATTGGCGGTATATATTTGCCCATACAAAGCTGCGTACAACATACTTGCATGACCCTGAAGGCGCCGTAGCGCTGGTCAAAGAAGTTGCAACATATATATAGGCGCGTTTGCGCTGTTGCACGCAGCTTTGTATGGGCAACCATAAACCGTCAGTATGATCGGACGGTCTATGTATGTCGTCTTAGCTTTGAAGATTTTTTTTGATAGGGGATTTATGTTTTTTTGTCGTTAGGGATATATTTGGATACATATTTTTCACTTGTTGAAGGACAATTAAATACCATGAGTTTAGGGTAATAGAAAAATTATAAATGCTATCATTACTTGGCGCATACGTTACGGGTTTATTTTAAATATGGATTAAAATTTCCGGGAATTAGATTAAGAAACTTGATAATAGTTAAGTATAATTTTTATACTTATGTAATTTGAGTAAGTCTATTTTTCTTCACGGCATTACGTCGCGGTTGTCGTTTTATGTTGAGTAATGTTTGTATTACTGAAAAGTAGAACTGAAAACTTATCGGAATACTGTTATGCGTTTTATTTAGAAAATCAACCTTTTTAGTTTCAAGTGAAATATGAGGTTAATGGAAAATAGTATAAGTGGAAACAATGAACGACAACCAAAGGACATAACGTAGTTACTACAGGTCGGAAAGCGTTTTGGAAGAAGGAAAAGAGGAGGAAAGCAGACTAACGATCAGAAGCGTGTGGCATTCGTTGGAGAGTGGCAATCAAACATCAAAAGAGCTGGTCACCTTCGGATAGACTATTGTAATTTTTAATAAATTTGTATTGAATCATTAAGTAAAATGGAATAAAATATTGGAATAGTTGATAGCAAGTTTTAACAATTATTGGTTTTTATTTGTAATTGGGATACGCCATCTGTTCTGGCATTTCGGGTGGAGATTTTTCTTGAGATTGAGTTGTTCAACGGGATATTTATTGGATTTGGCACTATCGAAGGAACTGAAGGAGTTGCTGAAATCCCAGGAAGTGGTGGGTAAAGAGCTCCAGAGGTTGATTTCAAACTTCAGGAAGGACCGGAAGGATATCAAAAACGTGAAGTACTATCACAGACGTATCACAGAGTTGCGAGGTTTGGTGGAAAAATTAAACAGCAACCACGCAAAATTGCTACCGCACAAGGAGGTCTGTAGGGACGACGAGTCCTTGGCGACGGGTTTTCAGGGATATGTTGAAAATTTAGTTTCAGAGTGGCTCAAAATATTCGATACGGAATTGGCAACGATTGAGCCACCGAGTGGGTCTCCGTGAAAGATAAAGGAAGACACACAGGACGAGTTAAGAGCAGTTAGAACAGAGGTGAATCTTTTCACCGAGAGGGTATTCGAGCAGTTCGAAGCAACTACTAGCAGGGAAACAGCTCAGGAATTGTGGAAACAGGCGAACGCCAGAGGAGCTGTGTCACCATTAGAAGTAGCGGATCAAGCCTTAACGGCAATCCAAAAAAGGACAGAAGAAAACTTGTTCAAATTTCATGAGAAAACAGAAGATTTGAGAGCACAAAAAGAGTATCTCGAGAATAGGGTAAAGGAACTTTCTCGGAGATTGACGGAGACAGAGGAAGCAGCATCGCTGTTGGAAAAGGAGTGTGCGGAATTAAAAAAAGGACGGGCGACCAATAGGTCCTCACTGACATTGCCACCGGAAGTGCGCTGGCCGGAGTATCTAACACCAGAAGGGATAAACCGCGTGGTAAAGCCAAGACTAGTTTTTAGTGAAGAAATGCAAGTGGAATTTTTGTTTGGCGCATCTGAAATCAGTGTCAAGCCATTTTCTCCAGGAAGTCCGATAAATAATAAAAATCTGCAAACAGAGTCAGAAGCAGTTGCAGTGCAAAAAAGCCTCAATACTGTGGACAGTATTTCACCTGTACGAGCAAGCGGTCGAACATTAATCAGTTTGAGTCCGTCACTGGTCAAGTACATCTCAGATCCGGGAGAAGTGTATATGGAAACCACCCAAAAAGATTACGCTCAAGTTTTACCAGACGTAAGAAAAATAAAAATAAGTAAAATGGGTAAAGACAAGATTTCAAAGGCAGTGTCCAGGCTAGTACTTGTGTTTACTGGTGTTGCTGCAGAAGACTTACGGTCAGGTTCATTCAAGATTGTGAACTTGCAAAGCGAAGCATAAGCCCTGATGCAGGACTTCTTCGACTGTGTTAAGCAAAGGTTATTTGGAGATGCATACAACCTTGTGCTGTCAAAGCAATTCGCCAGTGTGAACGAGCTTTACGGCCTCCTAAAGAGAACCTATTTAAAGGAGAGAACTCTGGAAGACATATCCCAAGAGATCAGAATCGGAAAGCAGCTGGCAGGTGAAGACATACGTGCCATTGCTAGGCGTGTAAAGTCACTTCAGATGATGGCCCAGGAATTAATAAAAAATAAGTACAATGACGTTGGAGAAAAAGCACTATTATATGAAGTTGACAAGTCGGTGTTAACAACATGTTCGAAAACATGTTCGTTCTGCCGTAAACAAGGTCATACAAGGGATGAGTGCATTACACGCAAAAACATGCCCTACTGTATGGAGTGCCAAACATATGGTCATGAGGCAAGTAAACAGTGCCAAGTAGACACTTAATGTGATCAAAGTGGAAGGCAGCCAGGTACGAGGGGCACGGATCCACCCTTGAGGGACAGCAGGGGTAACTTCAGTAGTCCCCGAGTTAATTCAACGGAAGGAATTAACCAATGAATAAATCCTTTCAACACTGGGAGTGGTCAGCAGAAACTTCCAGCGGCTCAGTCGTGGCCAGTAGACTGGAAATCCAAAAGAAAGGAAGTAATAATTAGGCCGGAAGTACGTGTGACTGGTAATCTAGGAATTACAGTTCGGGAGAAGGTGGAGCAAGAGACTCTCCAATATTACGTACCAAGTAATGTAAGAACAATGGTTCAATATTGGGAGGAGCAAGAGTCTCTCTGGGAGAAAATTTTTGATTGCGTGTTAATTTGGGTAACTGTGATGATTCTAGTACTTACGTTAAGTTTTCATAAGGTGAGAAAATATAGGCGAATCGCCGTGAACGCGGTACGAGAGTTCATAGGCAAGATAATTATGAGATTTTTTAGGGAGTGTAGGATTGTTAGGGATAACGGCGGTACATGGAGAAACAAATTTTAAGAGTTAGGTAGTGGATACGCGTTCGCAAAAGGACATTGTTTTGTTATGAGCAGGATAGGTGATGCCTTCATCGAGATACCCTGCAAGGAAGCAGCTAGGGTAAAGCTAGTGTTTTTGGTAGATTCGGGGGCGGACACCAGCCTCGTAAAATCTAATGTTTTACGGAAAGGGCTGGATATTAATCAAATGGATGTAAGAACGCTTAATAGACCATTTGGAGGTTGCATCAGGACACTAGGATCGCTCAGAATAGGGCACAGTGAAGTTAAGTGCATGAGTTTTAGAGTGCATGCAGTGGAATTGGATAGGGAAGGTATCCCGGCTGATGGGCACCATACTGGATGCGCTCGAGAAACAGTTATCATTCTATGATAATAAAAAGAATAGAATCCTTACTCTTCCATTAAAGCCATGGCAGGAAGGAACCGTGGATGGAATTTAAAATTGTATGGAGGTAGTGAATGCAAGGTCAACTAGAGTAGTTACTATGCATGTAAACACGAAACTTCGGACTGTTGTTTTGCACAAGCAGCAGCTAGCGGACGGCGTATATATGGGAGTAACCATAACGCACGTTGACAAGGGTAAGGTGTACGCTTGCGTACTAAATGCATCAGAAGTGGACTACTATAAGGATAAGGATTTTAGGCCTAAGTTCACTAGCTATGATAATTTTAAAGAACCCAATTATAGATCGGTTAATCAGATGAAGCAGGTAGATATAAGAAAAAGGATGGAGGGGGTGATAGAATCACTGAAGTTAGACCCAAGCGTAAATTTAGAAGAGAAGGCATCAATAAAAGCCATTTGTACGTCATTCCATGACATATTTTTGCTGGAAGGAGACCAGCTGCCGTATGCATCAGAGGTAGTGCCTGAAATACCTACTAGAGGGGATCAACCACCAATTAACCAGAAATAGTATAGATTGCCACAAGCTCACAAAGATGACCTAAACAGGCATGTAGAAGGAAAGTTAAAGGATAACATAATTTCACCGAGTATCTCGCCTTGGAACTCACCAATATTTTTATTGGTCGTCGATTTTAGGAAATTGAACGACGCCACTATCAAGCAAGTATTCCCGATACCAAGGATAGAAGAAATTCTGGATCAATTGAGGCACACTAGATATTTTTCTATATTTTAGCGAGTGGCTACCACCAAGTTCTGGTGGATACCCAAGATAAGCAAAAACCCGCGTTCAGCACCGCTTTAGGGCATTATGAGTTTAATAGAATGCCATTTGGATTAACAGGAGCACCGGCTACCTTCCAACGGTTAATGAATCTTGTGCTAACAGGCTTGCAAGGTTTTATGTATCTGGATGATATTGTAATTTATGGGAAGAACTTGCAGCAGCATTCGCAACGCTTATGCAAGATGCTCCAGAAATTACGAGAACACAATTTGAAATTGAACACTTAGAAATGTCAATTTTTGTGAAAAGAGGTAGTTTATTTATGCAATCATTGCTCAGAGGCAGCAGCACTGACTGACGCGCAGAAGGTGGAATACGTTAAAAATTTCACGAAAGGAATTTAGGAATTTAGGAGATTCTAGCCATAGTGTGGGCTACGAAGAATTTTAGGGCATACCAGCTAGGACCCCATTTAAAATATATACTGATCACCAGCCATTGAGAGGCATAGCCAATTTGAAAGACCAAACGTCTAGGCTAGCCAGGTTCAGACACAAATTGTATGAATATGATTTTGAAATCATATGCAAAAGAAGAAGAATCTAAATTTGGATGCTTTCAGTAGAGCACAGCAGGCGCAGAAGGTATCAGTAGTGCAAACTAGGGCCAAAGCAAATTCAGAGAAGGAGAAAGCCGGGAGAAATCAAGAGGATAATAGTGACGAGACAAGAGATGTGAATGATGCGGGTGGCGATGCCAATAAACGAACGGCCAGTAGTGTGGAATGGCTGGAGGATGAAAAAGATATCCAGGCAGTGTTAAAGGGATTCCATGATTCGCCTCTAGGTGCACACCAGGGATGCTGTAAAACCCATGACAGAATTAGGCGAGTATACGCATGGAAACGTATGCTCCGAGGCATAAAAAAGTCTATATAGAGTTATCCAAAATGTCAGGCCAACAAGAGTTCAAGGCTAACAAAGATGCCAATGGTGTTAACTGACACACCCAAGCAGCCGTTTGATAAAGGTCATATGGATATTGTGGGTATTTTACCTGAGACAGTTTCAGGAAATAAATACATCTTGACGTTCCAAGACGATTTCTCAAAGTATATGGCGTGCGTGGCTATACCCGATGCTGAAGCAGGTACGGTGGCCAAGGCATTCTTTGATGAAATAATAGCACGATACAACATACCTAAGGTTTTGATAACCGACACTGGTTCAAAATTTGTATCGAAACTATTCTCAGAAACGTGTAAATAGCTGGGAATCAAGAAATTTCATATAACACCATATCATCCACAGGCGAATGGCTCATTGGAGCGCAGTCGTCGACCTCTGGCCGAGTATTTGCGCAGTTTTTCCATGGAAGACAGCTCGAATTGGGATCAATGGTTGACCAATGCAATGCATGTACACAATAATACTAATGATTTTTATGAAATAAGTTAAAGTCAGAACAGAAAAACAACGAATAAACAAAAAGGAAACAAAAATTAGAAAAGAAGAAAAGAGAAAAAAATAGCATTAAGAGAAGTAGTGAAAAATTGCTTGCTTAAAGTTGTGCTTACTTGAGATACTCCTAATTGCCAAAGGCAACGAATTCCACAACCTGAAGGCTTTCACAAAAAAGATTCTCTTGTAATTAGGGACTAAGAGGTTCATATTTCTCCTCGATTTACAAAACTTCAACTTTACAAACAAATAATTAGGTGTTCGCGTATATATCAAATTATGTAGAAATATGCAATTTCTAGCATCCATATAATTAAAAATATTGCAACCAATGATCTGATTGCAAAACTTACTGATATGGTCAAACTTTCTTAAACCATATACATATCTTGCAGCATTATTGAATGCAACCTGCAACTTATGCCTGGATCCCGAGTCAAGTTTACCATAAACAAGATCATTGGTCAAAATTACCACAAATACCTTGGAAATTGGTCAATAGTCTTGTTGAAGTTTAAAATAATAGGATGCAAATTTAACGCACCATTTAAAAAACCCGGAATAAATATACGAAAACTGGATGACAATTATCGATGTGTTTATTTCTAAAAAAAGAACAAATTAAAATATACATTTATCTCCCTAAAAATATTACTACATGGCGAACAAACAGTGGGTGCAATTAGTAACACCCCCAACCCCGTGAATCAATCCCGATTCACCTATTCCACGTCCAGGACAGCCAACCTCGGTGCAGCTCTGATGACAACTCCCCTGTTGGTGTACACCTCCACAAGCTTCGCAACACCAACCCTTCCATGGTGAATTTTCAGCACCTTCTCGCGACGCCAGTGGTTTCTGGGCTCATTTGAATTGCAAATAAATACCAAATCGCCCTCCTTTTCTCGGAATAGACCTAGCACATCACTTAAACCGGCGCGTGAATGTCGGTAGGTATTCTGCCACCCATAGCTTCCAAAACTTGTCCCTTAAATCGCGGGAAGACCTGTTTTTAAACGCCTACCAACAGGCTCACGGCACTGTGCCACAAATGGGAAAATCCAAGGAATGGCGCGATTCAGCCTAGTAAATCTATCAAATTCAATAAACCGACGACTCACCGTAGTTAGAGTATATTCTTGTCGCAGTTCTTCGTCTGTATCCTCTCGTTGGTTTCCCCTGTGAGCTGGCCACGCGTCTTTGCCTCGTCGTAGGAAGCCTGGACCCTGTATCCATCTGGATAACACAGCAAAATACAACTTGTGATTCGGCCGCGTAGCATCATGAGCGTTATCCTCTGACGGCACCCACCTCCAGTCGGCCACCTCTGGCTCTGCTAAAATCTAAGCTATCCGATGTGCTACAAATGGCTTATACAAACAATGCTCCGAGGCAATCCACCTCAGAACAGTCGCAGACTCGCTCCAAAGCTTACGACGAGCAACAGCAAGAGTGTCCATCAGCAACCATTCTCATAAGCCGTACACCCAGCACCGCAGACTGCATCTCTATGCGTGGTATCGTAAGACATTTCCACGGCGCCGTCTTGGTATTGGCGCATATAAATTGAAATCCCACATCACCATGGGCGTAAAGGAATCTCCAGTAGACTACAGCGGCGAAAGCTTCCTCGCTGGAATCCACAAATATGTGCAATCTGCGTCGTACCGAAGGGGTGAGGTAAGATAATATCGCGGAATGCGCAAATCCTCAACGTGGGCCAATTGTTGGAGCCACGACTTCCACAAGCATTCGATATCGTCAGACACTGTTCATCCCACTCAACTCCCCGACGCCAGACCTCGCGCATTATCAGTTTTGCAGTAACCGTCAATTCAGCAGCTCTCTATTGGTGGGGTATCTCATACCAGCAATCACATCTGCGTTTACCTGATGGAATGCAGGGTGGAATTCGAAGGCGTCGCTCTGCGGGCTCCAATGCATGGCAAGGATCTTTTCAGTTGAGAGACATTTGCTCCTCCCGTTCGCGGCAGAATTGCCAGCCTTGAATGCATCGAAAACATCTAGCGAATTCGACATGAAGGCACGTAGCTCGAAACTCGTGTCTCCATGGATATCATGAACTTGCTCTGCAATGTGTATTGCCTCGGCTACGGATGTGAAGCTATCAACGAAATCGTCTACGGTGTCTCACGTGTGGCGTCTCCGTCGCGCCACAGAAATCTCTGCGCATGCCTGTCCACAGCCCGAGCCAGCACTTGATGAAACATTTCTTTTATGTCACCACAAACCGCATTCGCCCTCTCGCGGAAGTTGGAGAACACTGTTGTCATCGGTTGGTAGTCCTGCGGGCCCTTTAGCAACTGGGAATTTAGGCCTATCTAACCTCCTTAACGCGATGTGGTTTCCGCCAGCAATGGCTTTGCATGAGAATCCGCTGCTCCTTCCAACGGTGGTACGGCTCTGACATCGAAGTTGGCACCCAAAACGGCCTCAATCATGGAAACCGAATAGCCCTCGTCAAAGAGTGCATAGGTGTTAAAACTCCTAGAAGGCGTGTATATCGTCACATCCGGAAAAGAGTTTTTTGGCGCTCAGCGTTTCCTTGGCAGCTTAAAATTCTTTCGTCTGTGTTTGTGATCTCCTGCTGCCTATCTTGCCTAGCGGCTGAATCAGTAAAGTCATTATGGAGCAAAGATAGGTTCGAGTATCATATCCAACATTGAGACATATGAAACATAGGCGATGACGCTTGGCATAATCCCATCTTTCCGTCACTGCACACTCACGCTAAATTCGCGCAATACATAATTTTGTGCGCATCCTGATACATTGGGCACTCAACCGGTCTGCACTGGCGTGGTTCACTTGCGTGTAATACCGTTCTCCTCTTCACATCGCCATTTTCGTCACACTGCACCGAACAAATAAAATTTGCCATTTCATGCACCTTATTACTGAAGTCCTCTATTGTAGGAAGGTTTTATCGATGCAGCGTACAGCGCCACTCCAACTTCTTGCTCATGGGTAGTTTCCCAATGAGTTCTTCCAACAAAGTAGGGTTAGCCAAATGTTGGTGAGCATTCGCACTCTGCAGGAACACCGCAAGATTTCTCGCCTTCACTAAGAACGAAATTAACCTCGTCATCGTATTTTCACAAATCGGCACTATCTCTTTTATATTTCGTAACTGACCGCGTATGAGTTGCTCTGGGCGCCTAAAACGAAATTGCAGTTGTTCCATTACAGCATTCACCTTCTCAGGGTGAATCAAGAGCGACTTCACCGTCTCTCTGGCTTCTCCTCTCAAGCACCTCACCAACCGCTTATTATTTTCGTAATTGGTGTAGTTGTACGCACTTGTAGACTGGGTATATGCCGTGAAGAAAACTGGCCAATCCTCTGGATTCCCGTTAAATTCCGGTAGATCCTGCACTTTACGCTGAAGGGGCACTGCATTGTAGAAGCCACTCAATGAGATTTCGGGCGTGGCGTAGGTTTGAATGCGGTGAGTTGTCACGTTCACTATTATCTCTCTCAGCAGTCGGAGCCAAGAACTCAATTGAATTTAAATAATGTTGCGGCGTGACATTTCTGGTTTCGACTGCGGCTGGCGGCTGTACAACGGGATTTAACAATACTCTCTTAGGAGCAGCGGCTGTATTATCGCTATTAATAGCTGTGGACAGTCAGACTGCAGCTGGCGGTTGCGTACATAGCAATCTCACTACGAAGTTGGTTCATCTGCTCTTCATTTCCTCGAGCGAGCAGAACATTGCTGACGGGAAACCTTCATTCTACCCCAATGTTGGCAGATACTCTGCGACTGCGCTGGTGCCGGCGGCTACTGGCGCCTGCGCTGCAGAATTATCTGGCTGAGCAACGGTGCCGGCCGCTGCTAGTATTATTATACCGGCAATTTGTGCAGCAGTTCTGGTGTCTACTACTGGAGTTATCTCTATTGTGGCTGAATCTCCTGACTGGAATCGTGGACTTTTCTTTTTTGGTGTACGTTGCATTGCAATTATGTGACGATGACCCAACAACTTAGGTGGCACAATTAATAATCAACGACAAATTATGTATACGAGGTCTGTTCAATAGAAAAGGTGAATTTTTAATTTTTCTCAAAAAATATTTACTTATTCATCAATTTCAATTTTATCCCCTTCAAAGTATTCCCACTTCTGACATCGTTTTTTCCAATCCTCGAAGCAGTTCTGATAAGCACTTTTTGGTATGGCATTGAGGTCTCTCAGCGATTCGGTTTTTATCTCCTCAATCGTCGCAAAACGCCTTCCTTTCATGGGTCTCTTCCATTTTGGGAACAGGAAAAAGTCGCAGGGTCCAAATCTGCTGAATACGGTGGCTGAGGCATGACGTTAACGCCATTCAACAATTCCTGAGTGAGTCTCATGCAACGGCTCTTTTGTTCAAAATTTAGCAATTTTGGAACGAGCTTCGCTGCCATACGCTTCATGTCCAAAAATTGCGAAAAAATTGTCTGGCATGAGCCAACCGATATGCCGACATCCTCTGCAACTTCTCTAATAGTGATTCGATGATACTTCATAACAATTTTCTTCACTTTCTCTACATTTCTATCGGTTTTTGATGTGATGGATCTTCCAGGACGATCGTCGTCATTCACATCTTCTCGACCTTCTTTGAAAAGCTTGTACCACTTGTAAACATTTTTCTGACATAGAGTACAATCACCATATGCCACTTTCAACATTTCAAGTGCCATTGAGCACTTAACTCCATTTTTTACACAAAATTTGATGCAAATTCTTTGTTCCATTTTGTTCCACAGCAGAAAATCGCCTAACAATGAAAACACGTCTAACTATTCTACCTCTCATAAACAAACTAAACTAAACACAAACAAACTCAACTAAGAACATATGTTCGAGACAAGTGTGTCAACATAAAAAAAAATAAAAAGCGCTAATCGAATGCACATAGCCCGAGAAATTTAAAAATTCACCGTTTCTATTGAACAGACCTCGTACATATAAGGCGGCACACAAACCAAGCCAGATATTGCAAAATAAAATGTTGAAGTTTAAATTTAGAGGATGCAAATTTAACGCACCATTTAAGAAACCTGGAATAAATATACCAAAACTGGATGACAGTTATCGATGGGTTTATTTCTAAAAAAAAGAACAAATTAAAATATACATTTATCTCTCTAAAATGACCTTCCCGAAGTTTCCTCCTCCATCGGTATCAAAACTTCAAAAAAACTAATTTTCAGCAAATGCCCAACGGGCAATGTCTAGCGGCTTAATAATGCCGTTGTGACAATTAGTGGCGAAGGCGAAGGAGAAACAGAATCTCCGATTTGGTTTTACACTAACAAACCAACATAACATGGCGAACAAACAGTGGACGCAATTATTAACAAGTATATTTCCATCATTCACGATGAAGCCAATAGAGAGTTAGAAATTAGATCCGACTAACATTCTAATATGTTACCATAGTGTCTTTTGGGGGAGATGGTGGTTTAATTGATTTACTGAGGTTTTATTGACTTTCAAGCTTGGCCTCGTTTGCATTTTTCCTATATCTCTTTTAAAATTTTGTAAATTCCTGTCGCTGCGAACATGATTGAATTCAAACCAAACCGTCTGATGGCGCTTTAGGAATATTTAATAAGTCGATATTCGTCCAAATACATTTTTTGGGACATTTGTTTGTTAAATTGCCGCAGCTGTTCTAACAGTTTTTGTATATTGGCTGTTTCTTTGTTGATATTGGCTGAGATAGGCCGTTTTTGGTGGCTTTGTTAAATATGAATTTCGGTTTGCTATTCGATTTAATTGCTTTAATACAGGGAGAAATGATCATTGCCATTTCGGTCACCCAAAGCTTTCGAATTTAGTTTTGGAGCAATTTGGGCTGAACAATAGCTGAGGTCAATGTTTGTGAAGGTCCTGTGGGTTGGGAAATGCGTCATCTCGCATGCATGGCGTTGCTCGGTAGGCGCGTTGGCCGTGCGTGTGGTTGATTTTAATGTACTCAGTAGATCTGTGTTAATTGTTGCAACTTAACTAATACACTGCTGTGGCGTGTTATATTCGAAGACATTGGAATGTGCTTCTTCGATGCAAATGGAATGTGGCTTCTGGCAAATGTACGCTTTGCGTTGTTGTGGGTAAAAATGTATGGCGTAAATTTAAAAAAAATGTGTATATATATATATATATATATATATATATATATATATATATATATATATATATATATATATATATATATATATATATATATATATATATATATATATACTATATATATATATATGTCCAAATATAAATATATATTCATGCCACACCACCATTTTCTCATCTCATGCGGCCATGGACCTCATGATGACAAATACATAAGAATTAATTTATTAGAGTCCAAATAAACTCTATCCGAAACTCTAGCAATTGGAAAAACCCCACCCCTAATAAAGCCACACTAACAAAATGCAAGGACAGAACAATGTACGCGGAGACAACCACCAACAACCGTGCATGGAGCAACAACGACATGCCACAACAACAATGCTACGCAATTGATAACAAATAGATTTCTGCAGCGATAGTGATGGTTGCGTTAAATCAAAGTGGTGCAACAACAACAACGTGGCTTTGGCAACAGAGAATGGATATGGAAGAAGCGGACAGTACATTTACATACAACAACTCTTCCTAGAGGCCATGGAATGAAATTGGACTCTAAAAGCAGCAACAACCCAGGGATTCGCTGTCTTTTGACCCCAGCATTTGAAACACCAATACCGAAAACACTCAGGCATTTTACGAAGACACATAGAGCAAGCACATAGATTTACTGAGACCATTCCGACTTAGTAAATACAAGGATTATAATCGGTATTCTTGTAAGCCCAGAATCACAAACGCTTACTGAGGCCATTCTGAATAAATGGATTGACAGGTTTATAATAGGTAGGCCACCCAATACCCAGAGTTACAAATGCTTACTGAGAAATATAACAGAAACAACAAAAATAAAAACGCTTACCGAGACCATTTTGAATTAATGGTTTATGAGGTTTATAATCGGTATACCACTAATACCTAGAGTTACAAACGCTTACCAAGACTTAGTTACTGTACCTACCGGCAAAATTTCTTCTAAGCTGCGCGAGTGTGCGATTTATTTTCCGAAAGTAGCACAGCTTTTGGCTAAATCAAAACAACACATATCGTCCGTTTGGTGGTGTCAAAGCATCCCGTTTTAAGTCGTCAGCTTGTTTTCTACCTAGATGTTCCTTGTCTAAGGAAATGAAGTTGTCGAAGGTCATGGCGCAGCCCTTCATTTGGGTTATTCTGTTACTATATTCCCACTTGTTTACCCTGGAGTTAGCCCCGCCCATTTGTTACCAATGTATGGCTCCGGAACTTTGAGGCTGGTTGCGGATCCGGCAGCAATTTTGTTGCCTTCGATCCCTAGATAACCTAGGACACAGCAAATTGCAAGCTTATTTGTAGCACCTAAAGATTGAAGGTTATTGAAGCATTCTTCTAGCAGCTTGACTATCTAAATACTCTTATTCCACGCTCTTGGTGCCAATCTTCAGATTCATCCTTGCACAGATTGAGAGACGCTAGACCACCTACCCATTGGTTCTGAAATTTTGGTGTTGGGTCCATAGGCCCCTGTACCGACTCCAGTGTTTTTTAAACCGTCAGTGAACCATTTTAGACTTCAACGATAGACCAAAGGCACTCCAATAACCCATTCATCACCATATGGGTTAATAATTTCAAAATTACGGTCAAAATATAATTTTGGGAACAGATAAAAAGGTTAGTCGTGTTTTGGTGTGCTCTTCGATTTTGTACTATTCGAAAAAAATGGATCAAAGAAACTGTATTCAGTTTTGTGTAAAGAATGAAATTAAATGCGCAAAGACATTTGAAATGTTGACTGTGGCCTTTGGCGAGTCTACTATGTGCAGAACACAAGTTCAATTGTGGTATAACCGGTTTAAGGAAGGCCGAGAATATGTCAATGACGATGCTCGTCCTGGTCGCCCGAGCACGTCAATAACCGATGAAAACATTGACGCAGTGAAGAACTTGATTTTGGATAATCGTCGAACATATAATCAGTTATTGAACAAATTTTTTTGATCCGGTATGTTTTTATAATATTGATACTACCAATGTTATGAGGCTCTTGTCAAGACAAGATTTTCATCTGCAATGTGCTTTTAGCATCAGATTTTTTTAAGAAGATGTGTTGTGGCGATAATCCGACTATCGCTCCAATAGTAGCAGTTCCACCTTGGGAATGGCCTTTCATTGTCCTGACTTATGCGGATTCGGCGCCCATAGATGAGCTAATTTCTCTGCTCATTAATATCATTGTAACCCACCCAACAGTTGGCTTATCGATATTTGTGCAGAGCGTAGCCTCTTCTATAGAGCGGTAACCGATATTATCAAAGGTATCCTCGACATTTAAGAAAGCACATAAAGTAATTTCTTTGGAATATTCAACTTTCTCTATATTTGTTACAAGATAATGAAGCGCTCCCTCCTCGGTATTTCCCTTATTGTAAGCAAACTGAGGTTGATGCAGAAGTATTGTTCTCTTCAGTTTTTGATTTTAATAATTCCCAATTTATCTTTTTTGTATTGAAGATTTAATTTTTTAATCAAGATTTACTATATTATTTGACAGATGGGGCTCGCCAGATACATGACACTTTCTAACAAAATTGGCGATGGAGGACTGGTTAAGTTAGGTCTAATACCTCTTCTCAAACCGCTTTAATCAAGATTGGTTCTGTACCCATATTACAGATATTAACTTTTTACTTACGAGAAAGCTTAAGAATTATCTCTATTGTTAATGTCCGAACTTCCGCAGACATAATGGTGCGCGTTTGCACCACAATCAATAAAATACTATATATTGTTTTTGTGGCAGTGCTCAATTAGCCCCTGCCCTTCCACAGGAGGTATAACGTTGGAGTCACCTGAAAAGTAGGCGGAAGCACAATCAATTTCCTGCGCTCCCTTCTCTGTTGAGACTTCCACAAGGATACCTACTAGAGCCTAGCTAGTAAGCTCTGAAATAACAAAATCAATAATAATCGCCGCGCCCTGTTCCGCGAACAGTGATGGGACCACTTGCATCCTTTATTTGTAAGACCTTTGATTTGACTTCCAATTATCCATGACTAGGTCTTCATCAAAAAATCGAAGGGTGACCGACGCTCCTTTAGCGTGGTGCAAGTTCTCCTGTAGCACGTTTAGTGTGCTAGGTCGCGGTGGCTTGCCGCAGCAAGTTTCTGGAGCCTCGCGCCCCTAGAAAACTTAATCTTGTATGCTTGGTTTAGTTCGGTTGTGACGCTTTCCGAGCATGCCATACTACAGCATCGGTTTTTTTTTTGTTTTGTTTGGGGCTGCGATTAGTCTTTGTCGTTCTAGCGCGACTTTGTTAGTCGACGATTTATTCGCCTTCGTTTTGTTGGACCTTGTGTCACCAGCCTGCCATTCAGCGCTACTCTCGAGTGTCGGCGTTATTTCTTTTTGCATTGTTTCATTATCGCTAACTTTATCTGCGCCTTTGTTGCTCTTTATGATTATACGCACATGCCTATAGCGACAGGCTATCTTCTCCTTGCACTGTGACAGTTTGTTGTGTGATTCGTCATCCACAGGAATAATAAGGCGAAGCAACACAGCATCGGTCGACTTCTTAGAACAGTTTTTCTATATGGCAATGAATGTAGTTCAAAAAATTTCATTCGTTTTTAAGTAATCTTTTAGAGTTTTACAGAAAATGAATGATTGTTGGAAGAACAAATTTACATGTATAAAAATTTTTAAAAAAGCAAATATTAGTCTTCATATTTTAAATTTTATTTTTAAGTATGGGAAAAGCAAAATCGCAATGTCAAAGGAAATGCGATCGATTAAGTAGTCGAACTATTTTAAATTTGTATTTACTTAATTCTATTAGTTATTATGTCTTATATTAGTCCACTAATTAAGTGCTGGAATTGTAAAATATTTTAACTTTTAATATATACATACAAAATTTATATATAACGTAACATATGCTTAAATTAACTTGTTTTAGTCCACCAATGATTTATGCAATTGTTGATGAATGCCATATAAATACATATTGTTGTAGTTTTTCGAATGACGTTTGAGAGAAAACGCAAGCAAGTCGCCTTGGCTAAGCCCTGCACATAGACATTTTAAGGAAATGTCAAATGTAATGGGCAAAAAGACGCACCTTATATTAAAAAAATGGTTTATGAAACATCATTTATCCGAAATATAAATTGAAAATTTCCTTCATTTTTAAATACTTGAAATAATATTTTATATATTTTTGCTTATAATTTTCGATTATGGGCCGTTTTATTACATAGTGTCTCTACTACCTATAATTCATGGCACTAGCACTGTTCATGTCTAACATCAAAATGTTGAGTGGAGACACCATATGTTAATGTCATACCAAAAGAATTAAACATTATGACAAGACAGCAGTTCTACTAGATTTTAACGTATGTCTATTTAAAAATGGCACAAGTTAAATTTAATAGAACCGAAATAATTATTTATCGGGAATTTGAGTGTTTGTGCAATTACAAACTCTTTAATTTCTGATTGCAGTTTTTTTAACTCTCTTAAAGCATTCAATGCGAGAACGCATCTCTGTTGTTTACTGTTCAAAGCCATTGTATAAAATGAAATGCTTTAACATAATTTGTCCACTTCATATTTTGACAGCCATCAGCCACTCTGACATGAATATGAACATTGCCATGAATGATAGCTAGTCGAGACACTATGTTATGCATTGGAATACATTTATGGTTGAATTACAATTTTCTATAAAAAATCAATGTTTATATGTAGATTATTGTATTATTTGCGGCTTTATTTACAGAACTTTGTAAATCAGTTAGATAAAAATAATATATGCATTTATTACTAGAAATGGAATTTATTAAGTTTACTTCAAACATGAAATTCGGAAAATCAGTATTCATACATATGTACATATTTACTCGTATGTTCGTACGAGTGGTATAATTTGTAATAGAATGCCGGTTGTAATATTTCAAAAGGATCTGACAAAATAACAAAAAACTTTTTAGTAAGTTGACTTGTTGAGTGTACACTTAATTTAAAAATTATTTTAGATGAATATACTAAAGGAATACACAACAGACGAACATATGAATATTTAATAAGTATCATTAATTTTAACAAAATTGGTCTTTCCTTTGGATATACTCACAAAATGTTTTATCGCATGCAGCTAAAGAAAAAATACGAAATATAAAATCTAAAGAGAATACTATACTGATATTTGTCTATTTTAAAAATATTGAAATATCTAACAATTCATGACAACTTGAATTCTGCTCTACTTTATGTGTGAAGAAGCTGGACTGCACATAAAACAAAAACTTCAATACCGGACATAAATACGCTATAAGTTAACGTAACATATGCAAAAACTTCAATATAAATTAACACTCAGTGCAATTGCACCTCATATTGCACCAGCGGTCACACGGTCTACCTGTGGTGGCATAATTGCACGCGCGGATCGGATGACACAATTATGCTAACGTAGCGTCTGGAGCAGTTCCGCCGGTGGGAACCGAAGCAACTGGAAGGAAGACACGCAGCGGCAGCATGATCACCCCAAGGCAGCGAGGCTTATATTATTTTCAACTTAAGTTAGTTCTAATTTGAAGTTATCTAAATAAAGACGTGCCAAGAGCACAATAAAAAATAAAAAATATTTTTTTTATTTTAAATCGACATAAAATAATTTAACTGGCGCCCGAGCAGGGACCAGTCGCGAAATTCGGAGTCTGACCGCAAACTTTTAAAAGAATACGTTTAGAATTAAAAATAATTTTCGTTCGTACATATAATACAAAAGTGGAGTGACAAAAAAAAATAATAAGCATTGAATGCTAAATAAAGAAGTTTAAAAACAGTGCAAAAAATTGTTAATTAACTGTGAAAACATTTTGTTGGAAAAAATTTTAATATGCTCCGCTTCCTGTAATTAAAAATAAAATTAATCTACGCAATTACTAAAACAATACACATTGGCCAATGTTACGCACGAACTAACGTAAAACAAAATAAAAAAAAACAAAAGGAAACCAAATCACTAAACTAATAAACTTCGTGGAAATCAAAAAGTTCGCTGGGAAAAAATCTTCGGAATCTGGCTGGTCCAAAAAATCCAGTAGTGAGTGTTATTGGTGATCGAAAAATCTAATATCTCATAATATTAGTAATCACAAAATCCAATAACGAGTACTATTGGTAATTAAAAAAAAAAAAAAAGAAAAATCCAATTACTAGTGCCCTCAAGTAGTGCCCGTACATTGGTAAACAAAAATCCTTTAGCAAGAGTCCTTAAGTAGTTCGAAGCTAAAGGTCGCGAAAAAAATCCTTGTAGGATACTCGCGCCGAATTAGTACAGAGAAAGAGGCCCCCTAGTAGCTTTTAAGAAAACGGAACGCGTTGCACGCACGCCGCTCTGTCAAAACTTTAATTGAATTAAAAACAATAATTTAAAAAAAAAGAGAAAAACAAAACAACAAAAAAAAAATAAATATTCTGAAAATATTTGAAATACTAAAAAGAATGAAAACAAAAGGATAAATCAGCTAAAAATCCAGTTAAATCGCTTAATGAAAATCCCAAAAATTGGTGTAAAATAAATTTTGAAATATTGCATATGAAAAAAAAAAAAATTAAACAAGATTTCTATACTGGTAAATGAAGAAAATATTTGCGTGAAATTTAACAATAAAAAAGGAGAAAGAGATAAGAAAAGATACGAATTTAGAAAAAATATATACTCACGCACAAATTTGAAATTCAAAAAAATCGAAAATACAAATAAATAAAAACAAAAACAAAAAGTGAACAATTTTTTTTTACAAGAAAGAATGCCAATAAGTGTCGGAATGCTTTTAACACTATTGCAAGCAATAATTAATCATAAAGCGGAGTCCATGAATCTCTTGACGCAAACTTACAGAGACAAAGCGCTGGACACAATCGTTAGAGGACTTAAAGGCGACATGCCCAAGTTGCTGGGCATACGCGAGCCGGCAGACCTGCCACAGGCTCTACATCTTTGCCTAAAACTTCAGAACCAAAATTATAGAACAAATTACGCGATCAATACACATACAAACACTAAAAGGCAGATATCTCAACCAATGCCACCACATAAGGGATACTTTGGCAATAACAATTTTTATCCTCAGCTGGCGCACTTCCCCAAATTCAACAACAATTACAACAATCCTAGGCACAACCCCCAAAATCAACGCCCCTATTTCAATAATTCTAACTTCCAAAACCAACGCTTCCAAAATGATCGGTTCCACTATGCACCTAGACCAATGGCATCTAAGCCACCAGTACCTATGGAAGTAGACCAGAGCCTCCGGACAAGAGCAGTAAACTATGCCAACAGGCCACAATCAGGATTTGCACCCAAACGTGAGGCAAGCAGCCAGCATGCTGGAATTCCATATAAGACGCAAAGAAACTTCCATATCAATACAGCCAACGCCTATTTCAATGACTTTAACCGGACTATAGCGGAGGAGGAAGATCGTGGTAATCAACCTTCGAATGAACATGGAACAGGTGCATCTCACGAACAGGATATTGTAGACTATTCGGACATCTATTTTTTAGGAAATCCTACTCGTCGCTCCCATACGTCGAAACAAGGACAGAGAGCGGCGAGATACTAAAGATATTAATAGACACAGGGTCAAATAAAAACTATATTCAGAATTCACTAGTACCAACACCCACACTTAACAAGAGCCCATTCTTCGCCAATTCAATAGGCGGAGACATCAAAATAACTCACCATACCGTAGCACATCTTTTCGGCCAAAATGATATTGACATCAAATTTTATTTGTTACCTACCTTGAAATTCTTCCATGCGATCCTTGGAAATGATAGCCTTAAGGAGTTAGCTGCTGTAATCAACACTGAACATGGTTTCATGTCAGTTCGAAATGGAATAAAAATTAAAATTAATCAAATGTCATCGCAGGGCGTGAATGCCATTGATATCGAGGTAGACCACATTCCCTTACCCGTAAGAAACGACTTCCTCAAATTAGTCCATAGGCATGCTACCTATTTCCTGAGCCCGACGAAAAATTAACTTATACAACTCGAGTAGTAGGAGAAATTCGGACAACGAATGACACCCCCGTTTATACAAGGTGCTATCCCTACCCTATGTAGCTAAAGGACGAGGTCGAGAAACAAATCGATCAACTTCTGAACGACGGTATAATAAGGCCATCGAGATCTCCCTATAATTCACCTGTGTGGATAGTCCTAAAAAAAGCCGATTTATCAGGACAAAAGAAATACCGAATGGTAATTGATTACCGCAAACTGAATGCAGTAACAATTGCAGACCGCTATCCCATTCCTGAGATTAAAGAGGTAATTGCTCAACTTGGGAAAAATAAATTCTTTTCTGTTATAGACTAAAGAGTGGGTTTCATCAAATACCACTTAAGGAATCCGATATTTAAATATGTTTTGTTTACATCGACGATATTGTCATCTTTAGCAAAACTACAGCGGATCATTTAGAAAATATAGAGAAGATCTTTAGGCCTTTGGAAGATGCCAACATGAAAGTTCAATTGGACAAGTGCCACTTTCTAAAGGAAGAAGTTGATTTTTTAGGATTCGTAATATCGGAATCAGGAGTAAAAACTAATCCATCAAAGGTCGAAAGCATCGTCAATTTTCCACAACCTAGGACACTGAAGGAGTTGCGTTCCTTTTTGGGTATGTCAGGGTATTATAGGCGTTTTAGAAAAGGATATGCCCAAATAGCCAAACCTCTTACTTCCTTGCTACGGGGAGAAGCAGGACGGGTACCAAAACCTGTTTCTAGTAGAAAAATAATATCAATGAATAACAGTGCAGTTGAGGCATTCAATAAATTAAAAAATTCACTCGTCTCCGAGGATATCATTCTCTCGTACCCAAACTTTAACTATGCGTTCCACTTGACAACAGATGCTTCAAATTATGCCATTGGAGCAGTCCTGGAGCAAAAAAAAGACCAATAACCTTTATTTCGCGAACGCTAAGTAAAACAGAGGAACAATATGCTGTTTGGGCACTAAATTCTCTCAGAAGCTACCTCTATGGTGCAGCCAAAATAGTTATTTTCACAGACCACCAACCGCTTACATTTGCCTTGAGCAACAAAAATAATAACAGCAAAATTAAACGCTAGAAGGCAATACTGGAAGAACATAACTATGAACTCAGATACAAGCCAGGAACGACGAACGTGGTCGCAGATGCCTTATCAAGACTACCACTAACTACACAAATAAATTCACTTACTGCCTCACAGCATAGCGACGAAAGTTCCTCTCATGACCGCATACCAGCGGTCGAAGTTCCTATAAATGGCTTTAAGAACCAAATTTTCATCCTTTCTGGAAACCCTGATAATTATCAATTCGAAATACCATTCCCTATGTACCACAGGCATATCGTCACTAAATCAGAGTACACAAATCAGGATCTAATTTCAATCCTTAAAAGACATTTAAACCCCAGCGTAATTAATGGTCTGTTTACAACAGAAGAAATAATGGGAAAAATTCAAGAAATTTGTCCCGAACACTTTAGTAGATACAAAATCCGTTTCACCCAAACAAAAGTCAATGATGTAACTAGTGAAACAGGGCAGGAAGAGGAAATTCTAAAGGAACATATAAGGGCCCACCGAAATGGGCGTGAGAATAAAATCCAATTATTAGAAAGGCTTTACTTTCCGAAAATGAATTCAAAAATTAACAGATTGTTGAAGGAGTGTAGAATATGCCAAGAGCATAAGTATGACCGTCACCCCAATAAGCCCCAATTAAAAGAAACCCCAATTCCTGAATATCCTGGTCACATTCTACACATAGATATTTATAGCACAGAAAGGAAACTAGTCCGTACAGCAGTGGATAAATTCTCAAAATACGCACAGACAAAACTGATTCAATCCAAGGGAGTAGAAGATATCCAATATTCCAAAAATTGTTGTGATTGACAATGAGAAGTCCTTAAATTCTGCCTCTATAAGATTCTTATTACATGACCAGTTAAGCATTCAAATTTTCAAAACACCCCCTTATGTCAGCACAGTCAATGGGCAGGTTGAAAGATTTCATTCAACTTTGACGGAAATTATGAGGTGCTTAAAACTGATGGAACTCATAGATCTTTTGAAGAATTGCTAGATAGAGCTGTGTATGAATATAACTGCTCCGTGCACTCGACAACAAGGAAGAAGCCAATCGAGGTATTTTTTGGTAGGAGGGTTAGCACGGACCCGAGCCAATTCGAAAAAGCAAGGCAGGATAATATCGCACGGCTAAGAGAAAAACAATGCATCGATTTAGGGCAACAAAATAAGAAAAGGGCATCCTATTAAAAACTATGAGCCGGGAGATGTCATTTATGTAAAGCTAAATAAAAGAGTAGGATCCAAATTATCCCCACGTTACAAAAGGGAGACTGTTAGAGGAAACAAGTCAAAGACAATAATAACTGAAACTGGGAAAGTCGTCCACAAAAGCAATATTAAAAGTTACGACTTTTTTTAGGTTTCTTGTGGCCTCTTGCTTGGTCGATGTAAAAATTTTGGACTACTCAAACTCAGAATTGATCACAGTAGAAACAGGATCATCAAAAGTGCAGTCTGGGACGGTTAAACTGATTCATATAATTGATCTTTCCTCTTATGAAAAAATTATTGAAGACTTAAGAGACGAAGTCAACAATATCAACGACACAAATCCTCTTCATCCATTCCTTCGACACGAACTAATCCTCATCCAAAACCACGTAAACCGCCTAAAACCTAGAAATAAGCGTTCATTAAATTTTTTGGGAAGCGCATGGAAATGGATAGCTGGCAGTCCAGACCATGACGACTTCGAAATTGTAAAAGGAAAGATCAATGATGTGTCATCAAATAATAACAAGCAAATTGTTATAAATAAAATACTAATGGAAAGGGCAAGTAATATAACGAAGATTACAAATAATATTTTAAAAGTTTTCAAAGATGAAGAACATGCTCAAGATGCCCATGTAGACAATGTTAAACTCAGACTAGATATGATAAAGGAAGAATTAATAAATGTAGAATATGCAGTGCACTGGGTAAAGGCTGGGATCATAAATTCATTTATATTTTCTAATACAGAAATAAACGTTGTAAAAGAAATTTTCGAAAAAGATGATATCCCATATATAAATATTGAAGAAGCTTTTGAGTTTGCATCTGTAAAAATAGCATCAAATTATACCACTCTTGTTTATATAATGAGCATTCCGACAACTAAAAGTGAAGCATGCAAAACATTGATTGTCAAACCCGTTAAAAAGGGGTCATTCATTAATAGAATCGATTTTGAGAAAATTCTGCAATATAATAAAAAAACTTTTGGCATAAAAGACAAATGTAAAAATTTCAACTTTCTATCCATTTGTAAAGAAGATGAAATAATTGACATAAGTAATTCACATTGCATTCTAAACCTCCTTCGGGGTGAATCATCCGACTGCCTTCGAACCAACAATCAACATATACCTGAGGTAAAAGAGATCCTTCCCGACGTAATCCTGCTAAACCAATTCAATGGGCCAATTACGGCTAATAATGATCAAATTAATCTGACCGGCATCTTTCTAAGTTGGCATCACAATATTACCATCAACATAAAAAACAAAACCTTCTGTAACGAGCAAATAATATCTTCGAAGCCTATGCCATCTATCCTACAAAGAGGGAGCAGCTTTAAAGCGGTTGAAGAGCTACTCACGTAAGAAATGATGAAAGAACTCCATCTTAACAATACTAAAAGCATTGAGTTGATTGGCGATAAACAAATCTATCCTGTCATCATGGGGTCAAGCCTGTGGATATTGCTACTATCCGCAATCGCAGTTGTCATCGCAAAGAAATGTGTTTCCAAGGCAAAAACAAACCACAAATTGGTCATCGAAACTAAGCCAATACCGAATCCAAGAGGGACTTCAGAGCAACAGCCCCAAACGTCTGCAGCAGTAGAAACGGTAAACGAGAAGCTCACAAGGATCTCTCAAATCCCATTTTTTTGACGACAGCCGAGGACGTCTGTTTTTGAGGGTGGAGGAGTTAACGTAACATATGCAAAAACTTTAATATAAATTAATATGCAAGTCACTCAGTGCAATTGCACTTCATATTGCACCAGCGGTCACACGGTCTACCTGTGGTGGCATAATTGCACGCGCGGATCGGATGACACAATTATGCTAACGTAGCGTCTGGAGCAGTTCCGCCGGTGGGAACCGAAGCAACTGGAAGGAAGACACGCAGCGGCAGCATGTTCACCCCAAGGCAGCGAGGCTTATATTATTTTCAACTTAAGTTAGTTCTAATTTGAAGTTATCTAAAAAAAGACGTGCCAAGAGCACAATAAAAAATAATAAATATTCTTTTTTCTTTTCTTTAAAATCGACTTAAAATAATTTAACTTATATTTTCATTTCATGCTTCTTATGGCACAAATTGCTTGTTAAGCCAATTACTTGGGACCTGGCAATTAAAGATTGTTTGTTATAATAAGAAAGGCATTGATCTGGATTATTGGTATTGTTGTCATACTGTGTTCCGAATTTCGGGTTTCTACCGTAGTAATTGATAACTGTAATTTGGCATTGAATGTTTTCCCCTTTAATTCAATTGGCTAGCGCTGATGCCAAGATATATGGCATCATTGCTCTTATGCTGGACCCTAAAGGTTCTCGAAAACCGACTTTTTTTCAACGAGCATTTTGTAGTCGCGCTCTGTCCTCAATAACAACCATTTACGGATTGACATTCTAAAAAGAATATACGAAAAATATGTTTAAAACAAAAATTGTGCACCAATCTTCTCAGAAGTTCCGTCTCTTTTAGAAACAGAGACTTAACGGAACAAATGAGTGGTAATATTAAGACACGTTAGTATAGAGTGCGGAGGAATGAGACAGTACATTGACAGAATTTGATCAGTGAGTTCACCACGTGCAGTTACCGTAGTTGTCTGGATGGACAGATTACAATCGCTGAAGACCCAGGTTCGATTCCTGGGAGGGTTCATAGTTGGTGTGCTGTTGATATCTGAGACGTAATAAAGGCTTGATGAAAATTTCCCTTTCATTGAAAGATCTCTGATATGCCAAAATGTTTCAATAATTCTCCTTCTGAAAATTATTACGATGGAAAACCATACATACACAACTACCATGTGCAACTTGTCTTCTCAATAAATTCGCTGAGAAATTATCTTAATTTTTAAATTAATTGACGACTATTGACTTAGTCACATTTTTCAATCATAGAAGTTTTCGGCAGTGTTCTCATCGAAAATACTCCTAATCCGGATTAGGTGCAGTTAATTCCTGAGTTAATTCTGAATTGGTTATTCAATCCGGATTGACGCCGTAGTCTGTCTATGCTATTACGCGCAATAAATATTTTTGACACCTACACATGTGATGTGTGTGTTCCCATTTCTTGCTTGGTGGTTAAATGTGTGAATGGATTTCTAACATAAATACATATATGAGCTTGTTGAAATTTGTATTCCGCAAACACACATACACACAGCCAAGTAGCTAACCCTGGTGATAAGTGATAAGTGTAAATTCGCGACCGTAAAATAAATAAGGTAATTGATTTGTAGTTTCTGCAGTGAATTGCGGCAGTTTTGCCCCGGTTTCGCTTATCCGCACGGTAGAGCGTAAACTGCAGCGACCTCCGCCTACATAGTGCAGTGAGCAGTGGATTGGCGAAAATACCAGCCCCTGTGCAGCGAAGCGTAATTTGGAAGAACACTGCAGATACGGCAATTTCTTTGCCTAGGCGAATATAAGATTATTCCTTTAAACTTAATTAAATTGCCTACGCGTCGCGACTTTCTATTGGTTTATCCGCAAAATTGAGAGAGCGTTGGAAGCTGTGCACTTAGTGTAGTGTAGGAGTGTAGCGCGCTCATCTGAGGAAAGAGAGAGAGACTCTAAAAAAATAAAAAAAAATGTTGCCAACGCCATTGGACGCAAGCTAAGTATTGCATTTAGAGTGTTTTACTTTTGTTACGTTGTCCCCTCCTCCCCCTTTTTTGCCCTTTCTTCCATTTTTTAAGGGTAAGAAGGGAAAATAACATTAATTATAATTATATTTATTAATACCATTTTTACTTATAATTTTTGGGTTTTTGGATAGGAAAATGAGTGTTCAGCGATCGCCTCGAGGGGGCGAAAAATAATTTTCGGTACTAGTGCGCGGCTAGTCGCAAGAGTAAATGCTGCAGGGAGCATCGGATGCAGTTCTCCAGGGGAGAATAACGCAGAGAACGCTACGGCTGACCCATGTGGCGAAGAGGTATTAACACCCACAACGAATACGGATCCAAGCGACACTCTGGCAAAAATGGGGAAGAAAATAGAGGAGCTGACCATCATGATGGACAGCCAAAGGAGTATAAATAAGGCAATGAGCGCCCTCCTGGGTGATATCAGCACTCTGCAGAAGGCGGCGGTAGAAGGGCAGGTAAGAGAAATCTGGGGGAGGCAACCCAAACCTCACCGTTGATCGGCTCTAGAGCGCAGGCAACGATAGCGAGAACAGCCATTCAACCTGATAGAATGGCAGAGGTTTCACCGCTACCAACCAAAAAGCGTACACGGGTCGTCTCACCAAAGCTGCATATTGAAACAGCACCATAGAAGGAAGCCTCTGAGCCAGAATGGCAATTGGTGAAACTGAAGAAAAGTGCCAAAAAGGATATGGGAGCTAAAGAGCCCCCAAGAGCCATGCGGAGGACAGAAAAAGAAATTCGACCAAGGCGCGATGCGCTGATCATGGCAGCCACTGGATAGGCATCCTACGCAGAAAGCATGCGGAAGGTTAAAGCGTAACGCACAAAGCCGTCGGTGATGACGTCAAAGCAAGACGGCTAAAGGCGAGCTAATATTGGAACTGAAACGAACGGTAGAGAGCAGATCGACGAGCCACCAGACTGCGATCGCTGATGTGTTGAAGGAGAAGGCAACGGCGGCGGCAAATATGCACATGCTCACCATCCAGTGCAGAGATCTAGATGAGATCACCACCCCAGCTGAGATCTGTATAGCCTTGCATGAACAATGTGGGATAACGAGCCCACAAGAGGCAGCTATAAGAAGTTTGCGTAATGGCAACAAAGACACTCAAACCGCCTATATTATCCTGCCAGTCAACGAAGCAAAAAAAGGTCCTGCAGACCCAACGTGTTCGTATTGGATGGGTCTCCTGTAGAGTAGGGGAATCGGTGAGTCTCAAGCGCTGCTTCAAATGTTGGGGATACGCTCACGTGGCTCAACAGTGCAAAAAAGGGGTTGACCGAACCGACATGTGTAGGAAGTGCGGAGAGAGGGGCCACATGTCAGCAACGTGCACTAATAAAGTAAAGTGCGCACCAGCATGCGAAAAGAAATTGCGGCCTATGAGAATAGTGCAACTTAATCTTAACCACTGTGTCGCAGCCCAAGACCTATTGCTACAAACGGTGTCTGAGCAGAAATTCGACCTGGCTCTACTGTGCTAACAGTATAACAACATCGACGGTCACGAATGCATGGCGGATGCCAGCAGTAAGGCAGCTATCTGGGGTCTAAATTGCAGGTGCTTTCAGCAAAAAATGGCAGCCAGAGATAACGGCTAAACCTGAGTCAAACTCGATGGCGTATACTTCTCCTATTATGCCCCGCCTAGCTTGAGTATCGACGACTTCGAACGTATGCTCACATCAATGGTGGAATAGGCACGAGGGAAATCGCCGGTGGTCATTGCGGGAGATTTCAACGCTTGGTCCACAACTTGGGGGAGCATTCGTACAATGGGGGGCCATCAAATTATATCCCAACCACAGATCCGGTACCTAGGATTACTTATTGATTCCAGGCTCACGTTCAATGAACATATTAAAGCAGTGTGTGAAAAAGCTACCCGGGTAAATGGGGCACTCACACGCCTGATGCCGAATATAGGCGGCCCACGGTCAAGAAAACGGAAGCTGCTGTCAACGGTAATGAGCTCCATCATACTGTATGCCGCCCCAATATGGGTGGAGGCCACTAGGGTGAAAACATACACCAAATGCATATAGTCAGCGTATAGACACAGTGCGCTAAGGATGGCTAGAACTTTCCGCACTGTATCGGACGAAGCAATTGGCGTCATAACTTGTAAACCGCCCATTGACTTGCTGGCGAAGGAGATGCACCGCCTCTACAAACAGAGAGCGAGACCCACAAACGTCGACAAAGCAGTGGAAAGAGCCAATACTATAGCGGAATGGCAACACAGATGGGAACACAGGGACAACGGTAGATGGACCTTCAGGCTGATCCTATGCATAACAACATGGATAACAAGAAAGCATGGATAGCTAAACCACTATGTCACCCAGCTACTAAGTGGCCACGGATGCTTTAAGCAGTACCTATTTGAGTGGAAGTTTGAGGAGGACCCGTACTGCCCGCACTGCCCGGGGATGCACGAGAACGCACAGCACGTGTTTTTCGACTGCCAAGAATTTAAGGACTTTTGGGAGACACTGTGTATTGTCCTGGAGGACGCCCAACGGTGGACAACCACTGTGAGCACATGTGCGATACGCTCACAAAGTGGGAAGCAGTATGCTCGGCAGCGGCCACCATTGTGACTGCGCTGCGAACGCAATCGCCAGCGTCATGCGGAACTCGAGGTACATTGGACTGACACATAGACAGACCTAATACTGACTTGTGAGCAGTAAAAGCACTTACGGTCTCCCGACGTAAAATCTAATCGGTGTCCCCGGGGGAAAACACCGTAATGACGAGAGGAGGTTTTAGGAGAGTTAAGAGTCCAGCACTGACGGGACGGGCGTTAAATATAAAAAACACGATAGAGTTTGTGTATGTGTATGGAAAAGAAGACAATTAACAGCTAATAATAATAATTCGTTTTTAGTAGTTTGCCCCATGGCCGCCACTGCGACCTAAAAGAAATTTTATATCATATTAAATTTGTCATTACTGATCTATGTGATCACAACTATCCGATCTATTATACCGTATTTTACCAGTACGAGTACCAGTATTTCTTCCGAAATGCCTTTGAATAATTGTATTATTGTTATTATTATACCTTACACCATAATTAATTATGAGTGCAAGGTGTTGGGGGAATGAGTACTAGCTACAGAGGCTTTCGACTCGAAGAGAAAAAGATTTTATAGAAAGAAGCATTTTGGAGACCAAGCCCGTGGCAGGAATTGAACCTGCGACCCTCGGGAGTGAGTCTAGCATGCTTACCACTAGACCACAGAGGGTGGCTAAATAATTGTAATTATTTTCTTATTGGATTCTTATGTGGTCTTAGGCTACTACACAACGGATGCATAAGTAATGATTGGTCTATCCATCATTACTTTGAGTCTAGACCCCATGATTTACCAAAGAGACTCCGACAGGTTTACATTATTCTTGTGGCTTTGATTACATTTACATCCCGTATTTAGGTTAAAGTTCCAATTTGGTCGCCTATCCAGAACTACACCTAGATATTTGACCTCATCGGAATTTTTTATATTATTTCCCTCAACAGCTATTATACCAAGGTGCAATTTTAATCTGTTTGTGAAAGAAACGCAGAATGATCTTGCTAGCATTAATACATTACGCTTGCGCGCGAAACCAATCCGAAGAAAAGATTAAACCCTGACTCAATGTTCGATGTTGTTCTGTCAAACTTGCCGCTGATAATGACAATAAGGTCGTCACATATCCACTTGCCTGGAAGCTTAACCCTTGTAATGTGACTAAGAGATCGTCAGTAACTAAAGATACTAGAAGGTGTGAGAGAACTATACCTTGGGGCAGCCTTTTATCGGTCGGTTTATCGATGTTCTTCCAGACCATAGCACCCTCTATAGGAGCAGTAACCGGTATTCTCAAAGGCACATTCGACATATAAGAAAACACATAAAGCAATATTCTTGGAATATGGAGCTTCCTCTATCCTTGTTGCAAGATAATGAAGCGCTCCCTCCGTGGATTTATCCTTATTGCATCCAAACTGAGATTTACGCTGAGGTGTTGTTTTGTCGAATGTTTTTCTAATATGCAGATTCACTAATCAAAGTTTTTAGTAGAAAAGTGTGAAAATATTAGGTATGTATGGTTTAGGAGGTTCGCTGGACCCCTTGCCCACTTTTGGAATAAAAATTTCGTCAAATGGGTGGTATGCATTCCCTGCTGAAACTATTCGTAAAAATTGTAACAAGTGATTTAACAATAGCTAATTTAAATCTGGCTGGGTTTAATATAATTCCAGACAAACAGCAATAAATTTTGTCTACTACGGCACATCGGTCGCATTAAACAGTGCGAATGCCATTGTTCTCACGGCGGCTAACGGACGAATTTTTAATGTTTTTTTTTATTAGCAAATGTTTTCCGAATTTCTGTAACTATTTTGCACGAGTTCTACAGTGCTAAACCAAATTCAGCTCAGAGAATATGCGAAAATTTCTGGATCAAATAATTTGGAGAATCTATAATAACTCACTATTGATGGGACTTTCTCGGGTTTACGAACTATTATTATTCGTGATAATTTCAATTTTATAGAATGTAACTAGCAGAAAGTGTTTAACTGCAATTTGTGACAACTCTTTTGCTATTTTCCCTTTTATTTGGTCAATGCCTGGCACTTTCTTCATGTTGATTTTTTTGTCACTTCATTTACAGCTTTTAATTTTAGTTTTATTTGCTAGCTTCTTTCAGGGAATCAGGTGGCTCCAATCAGCTGAATTTACTTTCTACGTTGGGTGTGAAAACATTTTACAAGTACTCAGCGAATGAATTTCCTTTTTCTGAGTTACTTTTAGCCCAACTGCCTTTAGATAATCTAATGGGCGCATCCAGAGCGATCGTTTTTTTAGTTTCCGGGTGGCCTTCCAAATTGAGAAGGCTTTGTAGTACTGAGAAGCATAAAGTATTGCTGAAGATCATGCTCAGCGGGATTTTAAAGTATCTTGTGTAGCCATTAGTGCAATATGCCAATAGATATTTAAGTTTGGGTGATCGACTGGTTTGCTAATCGCTCCTTAATCGTTTCTTTTCAGTGACCACACCTCGATGATTCTATAGGGTGTTAATATTGAAAAATGCTTAGATGTGGGAGTAGGTGTAGTAATGTTAGCTGCTCGAATTAACAGTTTTGTGAATGATTTGACTACAGAGTGTATGGGTTCTTAAGGGTACATGAAGTTTTATATGGGAACTGATGTATTTATGTAGGTATTATATGTGTTACTTTTTAACAAGCTTGTATTGTATTATATGTGCTTGTTGGTAAATTTTAGAATGTTAATTGAAGGTGAGTGATCTGAAGAAAGATCGTTCGTTGAGTCAACATTAATCGGATCTTCTGATATTCAACATCGTATTCTGCCGTGGACAGCGTCGGTGACTGTATTTCAGCAGGTTCAGTGCAGAAACTTGTACCATATTGAAAGCTGTAGAGTTTGCTGCAAACACTAAGAGAACCATTATTTGCACGGATAGCAGTAAAAAACCCCGTTGCTGCTCAAAATGAGTATCCTTGCATCGACAAATTGTTTCTTCAGATAGATGTGCTTCTGATTAAAGAATAACATTAATCTGGCTATTACCGAGGAATTTTTGTAGTTCATATTTGTGTTTCCTGAGTCCATTTGCTTTGCAGTGACATATTTTCATGTTATTCATGGTTTATCTTTCATTGCTGACAACATTGAAAAGTGTTTCATCATTTCTTGCATCATAGTATGCATTAAATTCATGAATTGATTCCTATTCTGTGTGAATATTTGCAGCATATGTTCTGTGTTTTTTGTTTTAATTGGTTGTTGGGGATTCGTTTTTAAGAAATTTGCATTTGCCATAAAACGACAGTGGTTTAATTTTATAGAGAATAATAATTTGGCGGTATAAGCATTATCTTATATTTCATTTCTTGAATTTGATATGTGCGTACTTTGTTTCTGGACGATTTTTGTTTTAGTATATCGTACACAGGACATCCCACCAAAATTGCGGCATTTTTTAAAGTTTGTGTCATTCATCGGTTCACTATATGTATGAGCGGAGACCAACACAAAAATAATGAGAACTGGACAAAAATATTAAGTACACAAGGTGGCAAGACTGTTTTTCTACTGCACTACCACTGAAAGACAAGTTTTGAAACCGGTGCTGCGGCTGAAGAGGAGAAATAGATTATTGTGTAACCAACGGTATACATGAGTCGAGGAAAAGAAGCAAGAAGTTAAGCTTAGTACTACAAAATGTATTAAAGGTGCATTTAAATTTGTTCCCTAAAATAAATTTAAGAGGCCAATGTAAGAAAAAACAACGATCATAACATTAAGAAATTAAAGAAATTCTAAAGATCGAAGTGGTAACCAATTACATAACCGAGTCGAGGAAAAGAAGCAATAAATTAAGCTAAGTACTACAAAAAAGAAATTTAAAAGAAATAACCATCAAAACGAAAAGAAATTAAAGAAATGTAAAGATCGAAGAGGTATCCAACAGAATATACGAATCGAGGAATGATGAAAGAAGTTAAGCTGCTAAACACTACAAAATGTATGTATACATTTACATTTTTTCACAAAAAAAATTTAAAAGGCAAATTTAGGAAACAACAACTATCAAAACGTAAAGAAATTAACGAAATTGTAAAGAAAAGTGGTAAGGAAAAAAAAACTATACCGAAAATTATTAAATAAAGAAATTTTAAATATTTCCAAAGAAATATTTTGATAAATTAATATGCTTAATTTAAAAATAAGCACATCAAATAAAGGAAGTAATAATATAAGTATCGATTTATATTTAGAGAAACAAAATAAAATATATTATTGTCTCTATAATTTTAAGGAAGAACACACACAATTGTAAAACTATATAATTGTATACGTTTTTAATATTGAAAAAAAAACATTGATTCGCAGACAATTCTAACAAGGAACCATGATGGGAATTTAATTTGAGTTCAATCGGACGGAAAGAAGATTTACTAGACCGACTTCTCTTACATTTTAGCCACGAACTAACACGTTATAAATGCTTTTGACACCACCGTTTATGTGGACGTTACCGCTGGCGTATTGCCACCGACACAAGAAATCAATGTTTATTATTTCACTGTCCAATCCCCTAATGGCATAGCCTGGAAAGTTAGTGCCCAACAAAAGCTACAATCTCCTCAAAGAACTCATTATTATAGGCCGTTAAGGCACTTGTATAGGATGCCCAGTCACCATTACACTTGGCCCTATTGAAGAGTTGACGGGCTTTTTAGCGTAAAATGTTTATCTCCTCACTCTATCAAGGTACGTTCCTAGAACGTTTCTTCACAACTAGATTACAACTTTTTTTGCAACAATTTTCAAAAGCCTCAATTATTTAATTATTTAGCTTGTTAAATTCTCGTTCCTAAGAGTTACTTATTTTTTCACTAAGGCACGCAATAAATAAAAGTTAAATATCGACCAGTTTGTCTTCCTAACATTTCTCATTTCGAAGGGGCCTCCAATTTGTCTGCAGATCATTATGCGCCCATTTGTGGCCCATGGTTCTTCAATGGCCACGAAGTCCAGACATTCGTGTTCCACCAAGGCACTGACCCTGTAAGAAGCTGATATAGCCCTGTGGATATTGATTTGAGGACAGTGAAACTATTTCCAAGAGGAGTTTTGCGTTTCTGATGGGGCCTGGGACATTATTTCCCAGACGGAAGCTTGCGGATCTTACCACTCTTTCCACAAAGTTTCCATAGCCTCCGTGTCTTTTCGTTTCCATCTTATGAGCCTAGCAGAGAGTGCAGAGGGTTTTGGACGCTGGACAAGAGCCTCTCTCCGCTCTCGGTTCTGACCATATGAATTTCGGTCCAGTTTTCGACTTTTTGCTACTCTGTTTTGCCCGCGCCTCAACAAATTTTGTTGGTTGCTCTTCACCAACATCAGCTGGTTTGGTCCTGTTCCCCTTCAGTCTAGATCTGAGCTGGGCAATTTTAAAGCCCTAGTAGACCTTGTTGTCCAGTTTTTTTACTCTTACAGACGGGATGGTGTCCAGAGCAATTGCTAGCTTGACATGGTCGCGATGGAGCACCCGTCACTCAATTACCCTAATAATTCTACGACTCCACTTTCCACAAATTCGGTCATTCTGCCAAGACGGGGTCGATAAGCTTTTGGAGTGTGGTCCGCCTTTTTGCCTGCTTTCGGTATGAAAGCCACCCTAGCCTTCGTCCAAAGTTACGTAAATTCCAGGCTTATCCTGAAAATGTTTGTTAACGCAGGTGACAATACATCAACACCTTGCCGAAGTAGGCACGGTTTTATATTATCGCCACCAGGGGATTGGAAGGGCGTAAAAGTGGAGATAGCCCAATTAGTTTTGTTGACGGTAAAGATACTGCAAGCCAGAGAGAGTTCCCTCGGTGTAGGCATCAAGAAACGAGTATTCTCGATGGATTCAGTATCATTTCCACTAGTGGCACGGCCTAGCAAATGTCGAACAAAAGCTGCCCTGTCTCTTCCAAGCAAGCTCTCCGTAAAATTTCCGTCAGTCTTCTTGAATGCAGAAAGGCCGTTTAAGTGATCTTTATTGAGTGATTTCTGGAGTCGGGTAGCTCCTGTGAGCTTTTCAATCTCCATGAGTCTTTCTGAGATTTGCTCAATTGATTATTACACAGGTCTGCGACCAAAAAACTGCATAGGATTTTTTTACATTTTCTTACAGATTTTGACCTCCCCAAAACAGAAAAAATATTCAAATTATTATATCACATAAGTTTTTATGTATATTGCAGCATCTATGTTCATTGGTAATAAACCAGTATATATGTACATATTTCCCTATAATTCCGCCGTTCAACAGCGTTCCTTTGCATGGCAACCAATTTTTTACTCATACTAACATATTGCTTTTCGCTTTATCCATTGTCTATTGCTACACTCATTTACTCTCTGTACAACCTAACAAGCACAAGTGCCTTCGTTTACTTCTGAATACCTTTAAAAGGTATTCTCTGGTTGAGACAAGTCAAATGACGTATATCGCTTGAAACAAAGAAAAGCTCTCAGTATACATACTGATATTCAAGTGAACAGTGCTGTTGTCTGTTAATCATGGCTACAAGGGGTTGTGTTATTTCTCCAAACAGTTTTTGTTATATCTGTGGTGAATTCACTATTAAAAGTCAACAGAGAAATATAAGTGATTTTGTAAGGAAAGTTTATTTTGCCTACTTTAAATTAAAGCTTGGTGATCAAGATAAACCATGGGCCCCGCATAAGGTGTGTAGAAGATGCGAAGAAGATCTTCGTTTGTGGTTTAAGGGAAAGAAAAATGCATTTCGATTTGGAATTCCTATGATATGGCGTGAGCAGAAAAATCACACTACTGACTGCTACTTCTGCTCAGTTAACGTTAAGGGATTCAATTCAAAAAACAAAAGAAACATAAGTTATCCTAATCTTGACTCAGCTATACGTCCAGTGCCCCATAGTTCCGAGATATCTATCCCGCAGCCACCTTCCAGTTTGGATGAATACCCTAGTGAGTTGGAGGACGAAGCTACATTATCTCCTCCGGGTGATAATGTAGCTTCGTACAAAATTCCCGAAGCTGTCAGAAGCAAAGTTGAAAGAGGGGGTTTTCACCGGCCCCGACATAAGAAAACTTTTAACGGACCCTTCATTTGTGGAAACTATGAATGAGAAGGAAAAAGAAGCTTGGGGTCGTTCAAGGACGTAGTGCGAAAATTTTTGGGAAATACTAAGGATCCTAACTACAAAACCATTGTGCAACGGATGCTAGCAGCATACGAAGCTCAAGGCTGCAAGATGAGCTTGAAGGTCCATTTTTTACACTCTCACATAGACTATTTTCCTGAAAACTGGGAGCTTACAGTGAAGAGCAGGGGGAGCGATTTCACCAGGATGTCCGTGATATCGAGAGAAGGTACCAAGGGCGATGGGATGTCACTATGCTTGCTGACTACTGTTGGCTGCTTAAGCGAGAAACTGAAGATGGAAATCGGAAAAGGACTCGTCAAAGTATCAAGGAAAAGAAGAAAAGGTTTCATAAAGAACATGAATAAGTATGTATCAAAATAATGTTTCGTTTGCTTAAAAAAAAAATACTAATTGTTTGAAAATTTTGAATAAAGGAGTGCTTTAACCAATTTTTTGTGTTTGAATTTGCAAAAAATCTTTATGTGATAGAAAAAAATGGCCATCACTTTTGAAATCAGCGCACTTTAAAACATATAATTCAGTAAAAATATCTCATGCAGCTGACAAAAATTTTTTTTCCGCAGACCTGTGTTATAGGCCGTTAAGGCACTTCTATAAGATGCCCAGTCACCATTAGACTTGGCTCTATTAAAGAGTTGACGGGCTTTTTTGCGCAAACTGTTTATCTCCTCACTCCATCAAGGTACGGTTCCTAGAACGTTTCTTCACAACTAGATTGCAACTTTTTTGCAACTATTTTGAAAAGCCTCAAATATTATATTGTTTGATTTGTTAACTTCAAGATTTAGTTCCTGAGAGTTACTTATTTTTTCACTAAGGAACACATTATTTTGCTCTAAGGAGAAGTTAAATATCGACAAGTTGGTCTTCCTAACATTTCTTATTTCGAAAGTGCCTCCAATTAACCCCTTTTGGAGTCTTCTTCTCTGGAGCAGGTTCAAGAAGATTTTTCTCTTGTTCCGAGCAGATAGACAACATCCCAGGCGACTCCTGGCTAAGTGAGATATCCATCTCCTCCGGCCTGTCGGATAAGGGACCGCCAAACCCCCCAACATGTCTTGTTCCATACTTTCATTGGCGATAGAACGAGGTGCCTCCTCGACCAATGATGGCTGTTGGCTCTTTGTAGCATATGTTTTGTACGTTTGATGGTGTGCAGTCCATTCTTTCATACCAATCTCTATTATCCATATATTTTTCTTTCATATTTTTTTGCGTTTTAGTCACCCACGGGCGCCCCCATGGTAAGGCTAATTGAAACCGTAAGTCCGCCGGACCTCGTACGGAGTTCGCTATTAAGCTTGACTCTACCCCGTCTAGCAAGGTCGCTGGCCTAGCTGTTCCACCGTGAGTTTATGGTGTTTTTTTGGATCAATAGGTCTAATAACTCACTATTGATGGGACTTTCTCGGGTTTACGAACTATTATTATTCGTGATAATTTCAATTTTATAGAATGTAACTAGCAGAAAGTGTTTAACTGCAATTTGTGACAACTCTTTTGCTATTTTCCCTTTTATTTGGTCAATGCCTGGCACTTTCTTCATGTTGATTTTTTTGTCACTTCATTTACAGCTTTTAATTTTAGTTTTATTTGCTAGCTTCTTTCAGGGAATCAGGTGGCTCCAATCAGCTGAATTTACTTTCTACGTTGGGTGTGAAAACATTTTACAAGTACTCAGCGAATGAATTTCCTTTTTCTGAGTTACTTTTAGCCCAACTGCCTTTAGATAATCTAATGGGCGCATCCAGAGCGATCGTTTTTTTAGTTTCCGGGTGGCCTTCCAAATTGAGAAGGCTTTGTAGTACTGAGAAGCATAAAGTATTGCTGAAGATCATGCTCAGCGGGATTTTAAAGTATCTTGTGTAGCCATTAGTGCAATATGCCAATAGATATTTAAGTTTGGGTGATCGACTAGTTTGCTAATCGCTCCTTAATCGTTTCTTTTCAGTGACCACACCTCGATGATTCTATAGGGTGTTAATATTGAAAAATGCTTAGATGTGGGAGTAGGTGTAGTAATGTTAGCTGCTCGAATTAACAGTTTTGTGAATGATTTGACTACAGAGTGTATGGGTTCTTAAGGGTACATGAAGTTTTATATGGGAACTGATGTATTTATGTAGGTATTATATGTGTTACTTTTTAACAAGCTTGTATTGTATTATATGTGCTTGTTGGTAAATTTTAGAATGTTAATTGAAGGTGAGTGATCTGAAGAAAGATCGTTCGTTGAGTCAACATTAATCGGATCTTCTGATATTCAACATCGTATTCTGCCGTGGACAGCGTCGGTGACTGTATTTCAGCAGGTTCAGTGCAGAAACTTGTACCATATTGAAAGCTGTAGAGTTTGCTGCAAACACTAAGAGAACCATTATTTGCACGGATAGCAGTAAAAAACCCCGTTGCTGCTCAAAATGAGTATCCTTGCATCGACAAATTGTTTCTTCAGATAGATGTGCTTCTGATTAAAGAATAACATTAATCTGGCTATTACCGAGGAATTTTTGTAGTTCATATTTGTGTTTCCTGAGTCCATTTGCTTTGCAGTGACATATTTTCATGTTATTCATGGTTTATCTTTCATTGCTGACAACATTGAAAAGTGTTTCATCATTTCTTGCATCATAGTATGCATTAAATTCATGAATTGATTCCTATTCTGTGTGAATATTTGCAGCATATGTTCTGTGTTTTTTGTTTTAATTGGTTGTTGGGGATTCGTTTTTAAGAAATTTGCATTTGCCATAAAACGACAGTGGTTTAATTTTATAGAGAATAATAATTTGGCGGTATAAGCATTATCTTATATTTCATTTCTTGAATTTGATATGTGCGTACTTTGTTTCTGGACGATTTTTGTTTTAGTATATCGTACACAGGACATCCCACCAAAATTGCGGCATTTTTTAAAGTTTGTGTCATTCATCGGTTCACTATATGTATGAGCGGAGACCAACACAAAAATAATGAGAACTGGACAAAAATATTAAGTACACAAGGTGGCAAGACTGTTTTTCTACTGCACTACCACTGAAAGACAAGTTTTGAAACCGGTGCTGCGGCTGAAGAGGAGAAATAGATTATTGTGTAACCAACGGTATACATGAGTCGAGGAAAAGAAGCAAGAAGTTAAGCTTAGTACTACAAAATGTATTAAAGGTGCATTTAAATTTGTTCCCTAAAATAAATTTAAGAGGCCAATGTAAGAAAAAACAACGATCATAACATTAAGAAATTAAAGAAATTCTAAAGATCGAAGTGGTAACCAATTACATAACCGAGTCGAGGAAAAGAAGCAATAAATTAAGCTAAGTACTACAAAAAAGAAATTTAAAAGAAATAACCATCAAAACGAAAAGAAATTAAAGAAATGTAAAGATCGAAGAGGTATCCAACAGAATATACGAATCGAGGAATGATGAAAGAAGTTAAGCTGCTAAACACTACAAAATGTATGTATGCATTTACATTTTTTCACAAAAAAAATTTAAAAGGCAAATTTAGGAAACAACAACTATCAAAACGTAAAGAAATTAACGAAATTGTAAAGAAAAGTGGTAAGGAAAAAAAAACTATACCGAAAATTATTAAATAAAGAAATTTTAAATATTTCCAAAGAAATATTTTGATAAATTAATATGCTTAATTTAAAAATAAGCACATCAAATAAAGGAAGTAATAATATAAGTATCGATTTATATTTAGAGAAACAAAATAAAATATATTATTGTCTCTATAATTTTAAGGAAGAACACACACAATTGTAAAACTATATAATTGTATACGTTTTTAATATTGAAAAAAAAACATTGATTCGCAGACAATTCTAACAAGGAACCATGATGGGAATTTAATTTGAGTTCAATCGGACGGAAAGAAGATTTACTAGACCGACTTCTCTTACATTTTAGCCACGAACTAACACGTGACGATATAAATGCTTTTGACACCACCGTTTATGTGGACGTTACCGCTGGCGTATTGCCACCGACACAAGAAATCAATGTTTATTATTTCACTGTCCAATCCCCTAATGGCATAGCCTGGAAAGTTAGTGCCCAACAAAAGCTACAATCTCCTCAAAGAACTCATTATTATAGGCCGTTAAGGCACTTGTATAGGATGCCCAGTCACCATTACACTTGGCCCTATTGAAGAGTTGACGGGCTTTTTAGCGTAAAATGTTTATCTCCTCACTCTATCAAGGTACGTTCCTAGAACGTTTCTTCACAACTAGATTACAACTTTTTTTGCAACAATTTTCAAAAGCCTCAATTATTTAATTATTTAGCTTGTTAAATTCTCGTTCCTAAGAGTTACTTATTTTTTCACTAAGGCACGCAATAAATAAAAGTTAAATATCGACCAGTTTGTCTTCCTAACATTTCTCATTTCGAAGGGGCCTCCAATTTGTCTGCAGATCATTATGCGCCCATTTGTGGCCCATGGTTCTTCAATGGCCACGAAGTCCAGACATTCGTGTTCCACCAAGGCACTGACCCTGTAAGAAGCTGATATAGCCCTGTGGATATTGATTTGAGGACAGTGAAACTATTTCCAAGAGGAGTTTTGCGTTTCTGATGGGGCCTGGGACATTATTTCCCAGACGGAAGCTTGCGGATCTTACCACTCTTTCCACAAAGTTTCCATAGCCTCCGTGTCTTTTCGTTTCCATCTTATGAGCCTAGCAGAGAGTGCAGAGGGTTTTGGACGCTGGACAAGAGCCTCTCTCCGCTCTCGGTTCTGACCATATGAATTTCGGTCCAGTTTTCGACTTTTTGCTACTCTGTTTTGCCCGCGCCTCAACAAATTTTGTTGGTTGCTCTTCACCAACATCAGCTGGTTTGGTCCTGTTCCCCTTCAGTCTAGATCTGAGCTGGGCAATTTTAAAGCCCTAGTAGACCTTGTTGTCCAGTTTTTTTACTCTTACAGACGGGATGGTGTCCAGAGCAATTGCTAGCTTGACATGGTCGCGATGGAGCACCCGTCACTCAATTACCCTAATAATTCTACGACTCCACTTTCCACAAATTCGGTCATTCTGCCAAGACGGGGTCGATAAGCTTTTGGAGTGTGGTCCGCCTTTTTGCCTGCTTTCGGTATGAAAGCCACCCTAGCCTTCGTCCAAAGTTACGTAAATTCCAGGCTTATCCTGAAAATGTTTGTTAACGCAGGTGACAATACATCAACACCTTGCCGAAGTAGGCACGGTTTTATATTATCGCCACCAGGGGATTGGAAGGGCGTAAAAGTGGAGATAGCCCAATTAGTTTTGTTGACGGTAAAGATACTGCAAGCCAGAGAGAGTTCCCTCGGTGTAGGCATCAAGAAACGAGTATTCTCGATGGATTCAGTATCATTTCCACTAGTGGCACGGCCTAGCAAATGTCGAACAAAAGCTGCCCTGTCTCTTCCAAGCAAGCTCTCCGTAAAATTTCCGTCAGTCTTCTTGAATGCAGAAAGGCCGTTTAAGTGATCTTTATTGAGTGATTTCTGGAGTCGGGTAGCTCCTGTGAGCTTTTCAATCTCCATGAGTCTTTCTGAGATTTTCTCAATTGATTATTACACAGGTCTGCGACCAAAAAACTGCATAGGATTTTTTTACATTTTCTTACAGATTTTGACCTCCCCAAAACAGAAAAAATATTCAAATTATTATATCACATAAGTTTTTATGTATATTGCAGCATCTATGTTCATTGGTAATAAACCAGTATATATGTACATATTTCCCTATAATTCCGCCGTTCAACAGCGTTCCTTTGCATGGCAACCAATTTTTTACTCATACTAACATATTGCTTTTCGCTTTATCCATTGTCTATTGCTACACTCATTTACTCTCTGTACAACCTAACAAGCACAAGTGCCTTCGTTTACTTCTGAATACCTTTAAAAGGTATTCTCTGGTTGAGACAAGTCAAATGACGTATATCGCTTGAAACAAAGAAAAGCTCTCAGTATACATACTGATATTCAAGTGAACAGTGCTGTTGTCTGTTAATCATGGCTACAAGGGGTTGTGTTATTTCTCCAAACAGTTTTTGTTATATCTGTGGTGAATTCACTATTAAAAGTCAACAGAGAAATATAAGTGATTTTGTAAGGAAAGTTTATTTTGCCTACTTTAAATTAAAACTTGGTGATCAAGATAAACCATGGGCCCCGCATAAGGTGTGTAGAAGATGCGAAGAAGATCTTCGTTTGTGGTTTAAGGGAAAGAAAAATGCATTTCGATTTGGAATTCCTATGATATGGCGTGAGCAGAAAAATCACACTACTGACTGCTACTTCTGCTCAGTTAACGTTAAGGGATTCAATTCAAAAAACAAAAGAAACATAAGTTATCCTAATCTTGACTCAGCTATACGTCCAGTGCCCCATAGTTCCGAGATATCTATCCCGCAGCCACCTTCCAGTTTGGATGAATACCCTAGTGAGTTGGAGGACGAAGCTACATTATCTCCTCCGGGTGATAATGTAGCTTCGTACAAAATTCCCGAAGCTGTCAGAAGCAAAGTTGAAAGAGGGGGTTTTCACCGGCCCCGACATAAGAAAACTTTTAACGGACCCTTCATTTGTGGAAACTATGAATGAGAAGGAAAAAGAAGCTTGGGGTCGTTCAAGGACGTAGTGCGAAAATTTTTGGGAAATACTAAGGATCCTAACTACAAAACCATTGTGCAACGGATGCTAGCAGCATACGAAGCTCAAGGCTGCAAGATGAGCTTGAAGGTCCATTTTTTACACTCTCACATAGACTATTTTCCTGAAAACTGGGAGCTTACAGTGAAGAGCAGGGGGAGCGATTTCACCAGGATGTCCGTGATATCGAGAGAAGGTACCAAGGGCGATGGGATGTCACTATGCTTGCTGACTACTGTTGGCTGCTTAAGCGAGAAACTGAAGATGGAAATCGGAAAAGGACTCGTCAAAGTATCAAGGAAAAGAAGAAAAGGTTTCATAAAGAACATGAATAAGTATGTATCAAAATAATGTTTCGTTTGCTTAAAAAAAAAATACTAATTGTTTGAAAATTTTGAATAAAGGAGTGCTTTAACCAATTTTTTGTGTTTGAATTTGCAAAAAATCTTTATGTGATAGAAAAAAATGGCCATCACTTTTGAAATCAGCGCACTTTAAAACATATAATTCAGTAAAAATATCTCATGCAGCTGACAAAAATTTTTTTTCCGCAGACCTGTGTTATAGGCCGTTAAGGCACTTCTATAAGATGCCCAGTCACCATTAGACTTGGCTCTATTAAAGAGTTGACGGGCTTTTTTGCGCAAACTGTTTATCTCCTCACTCCATCAAGGTACGGTTCCTAGAACGTTTCTTCACAACTAGATTGCAACTTTTTTGCAACTATTTTGAAAAGCCTCAAATATTATATTGTTTGATTTGTTAACTTCAAGATTTAGTTCCTGAGAGTTACTTATTTTTTCACTAAGGAACACATTATTTTGCTCTAAGGAGAAGTTAAATATCGACAAGTTGGTCTTCCTAACATTTCTTATTTCGAAAGTGCCTCCAATTAACCCCTTTTGGAGTCTTCTTCTCTGGAGCAGGTTCATGAAGATTTTTCTCTTGTTCCGAGCAGATAGACAACATCCCAGGCGACTCCTGGCTAAGTGAGATATCCATCTCCTCCGGCCTGTCGGATAAGGGACCGCCAAACCCCCCAACATGTCTTGTTCCATACTTTCATTGGCGATAGAACGAGGTGCCTCCTCGACCAATGATGGCTGTTGGCTCTTTGTAGCATATGTTTTGTACGTTTGATGGTGTGCAGTCCATTCTTTCATACCAATCTCTATTATCCATATATTTTTCTTTCATATTTTTTTGCGTTTTAGTCACCCACGGGCGCCCCCATGGTAAGGCTAATTGAAACCGTAAGTCCGCCGGACCTCGTACGGAGTTCGCTATTAAGCTTGACTCTACCCCGTCTAGCAAGGTCGCTGGCCTAGCTGTTCCACCGTGAGTTTATGGTGTTTTTTTGAATCAATAGGTCTGATGAACCCTGTCCCAGGGAGTTTTCTTTCTCCCCCGCCCGGCAATCAGCGACCCAAGTCCAGCAGAGACATGACCGTACTGAAAATGGGCTATTGGTCTGAAAATAATTGCCGCACTTCCCCGAAGGGCTGACCAATTCGATAGTGTCTGGGCGATCCGGCGGTCTCAAAGAGACGTTCAATACGGGCCAAGTAGGACTACTAACTAGCCTTAACGACTGAGCAGGAATCGTAGAAGACTACTTTCAACCTGTGCGTTGAAGGTAGTTCTTAGTTTGTATACTGGACCATGTCACCGTATTTCATGAGCCATGTTGCAGCCTACAGTAAGCCCCTACACCGCCACAAGGGGACTACCTAACGTAACGGAAAAAATCAATGTTTACATTAGAAGTCTATCAAATTTTATTTCTTCAAATATACATGACGTTAGGGTTTAGGTGGGCGAAATTGGGGAAAATGCTTTGGCTCTAGGGTGGAAATAAACTCAAAAATTCATTTACAGCAAGCAGTTGATAAAAGACGCTGCAAAGATTTTCCTAAGAAGTCCGAACGGTATTACCGATTAGAGATCGCATTGGCTTCCGAATTTGGAGTAAAGCTTTCCTCTGCTGAAATACACAAACGATTACAATATCGGAAGAAAATCCATAGCATAGACTTTCTGAGAATATCTTTATATATTAATGGAAATGTGTAAATCAATCAACCTTGACCAAGGAAGCATCATAGATTATTTTATTGAAGGTATTCCGGATTCAAGATCGATCAAAACAGTCTCATACCAGGCTAACGCTATTATAGAAAGAACAGATCAGGATTTAAGAAAGAATACATGTAAAATTCTTCAAGAAAACTTGTCCGGAAATTTCTATTAAGAGAGGCTGAACGACCGGTGTGAAATATCAACCAACTTCGTTTTAAGTGTAACAAAATGGGACTCCGATCCTCTAAGTTTCTTCATTAAAAATATGTTAAAATAAAGAGAGAACAAGATAAGGAAAATGTACTTAATGATGAAGATATTGTTACGAAATTGCCCTCTTGACAATTTACTCTATTACAAAATTGCCCTCCTGACAATTCCTCTAACTCTCTGTACTCGGACTCGTACCACTAGATTGTGTAGTAATCAAACAATCGCCGGTTAAATCTAAAATAATTAGCTTTATTTAATTATTGCTATTCACACATTTAATATTAGGCTTAAAGTTTACTTAGTTATTATTTGCACTTTTTTTCACAAACCATTAGTCACTTTATTTAATAAGTAATTTCATCACTTTATTTAATAATGAATTTCATCACTTTGCAAAATTATAAATACTGCTAATACTGCTGCTTAGATTAAAATGCCTGATGTATACACTTTTACGATCTCTGATCTACTGTCCTCCGAATTTGAACAGTCTTGTCGCTTTTATAGTTTTCGAATGGTTGCGGTAGAAACTTCTACGCTATTCTCGTAGTTTCTAGAAGCTTCTATACTCTTCGACAGAAGTCGAGAATATTCTTTTTGATATTACCGACAGATGGTTCTTGAATAAACTTTTATTCGAATAGTTCGCATCTTGACTCATGACACTCATTCTCCAGATGGGATCCTAAAAATATGCTATCCCGTTTCACTGATATGCAATCACGTTTCAATATGAATGAAAGGTGGGAAAGACGTAGTAGGAAGTTTAAAATGATTAGAGCAGAAGATTTCGAAATAGATGCTCGTGAATACAGGATGTTTGATAATATATGATATTGTGCAGAAAATAAAGTATAGTGCACGAAGAAAACGGAGAATGTTTGGAATAGAGGGTAGTGAGCTAACTAGAATTGGCAAAATTACTCTTAGTGTTAAAGTTGATGGAATAAAGTTAGAGCTGACATTTCACGTTGTAGATAAAGAAGCTATCAACTATCAGCTATGATCGGTATTTCAACTTTAGAACACGTTGATATCCACATAGGAAAGGAGGGAGGAGTAGTGTTTGTCCAGAAAGGAGCTTCAGGATTCATTTTCAGTGCTGAAAACGAAGAACGAGTCTTAAACGATAAGTACACCACAACAATCAGGGCGGACGAAAATGATTCTCAGGAAGAAGACTCAACCCCGAATCTGCTGAGCGAATATAAGCATCTATACACCAATGTGGAAGAAACCAAAAAAGAAGAATTCGACTTGACTCATCTTAATACAGATCAGGCAGCGGCATTATCGGCTTAGATTTATGACTATCACCCTCAGAGAGAAGCTGTTAGTTCCATTGAGCGACGACAATCCAGTGTGGCTGCGTCCAAGATGAATTTCATATGAGAGTCTACATGTAGTTGAAAAAGGTTTCATACAGCCTAGTACATCCAATTAAGCCTCTCCCATTGTAATAGTGAACAAGAAAGATGGAAGTAAGCGACTCTGTGACGAACAGCTCGCATCTATTAACCAATTAAGGAATGCTCTAACTAAGGAACCAGTTTCAAGATTGTTTAACCCTATGGCAGAAACTGAAGTTCATACCGACGCGTCAAAGTACGGCTATGGGGCTACAATGTTGCACAAATGGATAGAATAACAGAATTTTCATCCCGCAATATTTATTACTTGAGGTCTTAGCCATTGTGGAAACTCTTAAGAAATGGAGAATATATTTAATGGGAAGCAAGTTTAAGGTTGTTACAGACTGCAACGAATTTGCAAAGACTATGCATAAAGAATACCTTCCAAGAGTTGCTAGGTGGGCAACGTTCCTACAAGAGTTCGTTTATCAAATCGGGAATCGATCCGGCTCGCAAATGAGACTTGTACATGCATTGAGTAGGGTATATTGCTTACTTGTCGAAGATTCCTTAAAACATTGACTAAAGCAGGCACAAATAGAACATGAATGGACCGAGGCAATTAGAAAGATTTTGGAAAGCAGTGAATATGAGGACTTTTACATGTTTGCGACATATTATACAAGGACGCGTCAAATGAGCTCATTGTTGTCCCATCTCAGATGGAGGCAGAGTTCATAAAAATTGCTCATTGAAAAGGACACTTCTCTGCCAGACGCAATCAAGACTATATAGAAACCCCGTATTTTATTCCCAAGCTTAGTACCAAAGTACCCACAATAATGGGAAGCGGTTTTGAATGAATGCTGGCAAATACAAAGGCAGGCAAAAGTTAATGATATCTGGTACCAATAGTAGATAAAGAAGCCATACCAAATAGAAGCAATAAAAAATACCAAAAAGGAATACAGTAATATTCTGGTAGTAGTTGAAAGTTTCTCCAAATTTTTCTGGCTATATCCGACAAAGGAGGCAAGCTGCCTTTTTCGGTAATCTCAAAAGAATACTTTCCGATAGAGGTCCGGCTTTCACATCCCACGTAGTCAGAGCCTATTGTGAAAAGCATGGAATATATCGCCTCTTAATAACAACAGGAGGCCGTCGGGGGAATGGGCAGGTAGAGATAAAGCTTCGTATCATAGTGCCAATGTTAGCAAAACTGTATGCGTAACACCCAAACCAATGGTATAGATTTGTCGACCAAGTTCAGCTATATAACTATAATGTAATAAATGTATAAAACTGTATGCGTAACACCCAAACCAATGGTATAGATTTGTCGACCAAGTTCAGCTATATATACACATTCTCAATTTAAAATTCTCACCGGTTTCGGCATGCGAACCAATGTTTCGAAAAGCTTAAAAGCTTTTTTTATAGTACAAGAAGACTTAGATTTACAGCGCGACAAAATAACAGCTAAGTAAAATATCCAAAAGATACAACGGGAAACCGTAAAAACTGTGATTTCAAACGAAAGACAGCCGAAACCTACAAGACAGATGATCTAGTAGCAATAAAGCGAAGTCAATTTGGTACCGAACTGAAATTGAAGCCGAAATATTTTCGGCCATATAAGATCGTGCGTATCTAGTAACATGAAAGGAGTGAAGTCGAGAAGGTAGGTGTTCATGAAGGTCAAGGATGTATGTCGACGGCAACGGAGTTCATGAAGATGTGGAATACATCATTTGAACGGAGACCAATACAAAGAACTGGACGTGAATATTAAATACACACGACTGTTTTTCTATAACGAAATTCACTGAGACGGACACGTTCATAAAAAAGGCAAAAATATAGGATTTCAACATGTATCCAAGACGCACGTTCTGCGCAACTTAAAACTTGAAACTTAAAACATTTAATATAATATTGTTAATTATAATTAATTCGAATATAGTATTTAAAGATTGAAAAGAAGTTTCATTCATATATGCATTTGAGTAATGTAAATCACCACAGCTTACACAATCTGCAGACAAAGTACAAAATGTCCCTGGTATGCCCAAATTTACTGAATTTTACTTTTATTTAAAATATTCAACACTGATTGACATTAAAGCCTTGTTGAAGTGTTTGATTAGTGTTATCAATCCCGACACAGTGAACTTTGAATACGGCTTACAGACTTTTCCTACTCCTTAATTGGTAGTTGTAGTCACTTTTCTTCAAACAGTCAAGATCCGTAACTTTTTTTCTTGTATTCGCTCTCACGATGAATATGGATTTTTGGTTTCTTGTATTTGACATTTGCGAATAGGATCAATATGTAAAAATTTTTCGCCAATATGTTAAGTTTAAAGGGAGACTAGATTGTTTTAGCTACATTCCCGTAAATACACCGGACCCAGTTGAATTGAAGACTTCTTTGCTTTTCATTACTATAATATATCAGTAAATTACGATTTGGTTAGTTTCATTTTCATTACTTGGCGTTGAGCATGTTTTTCCTACTGGGATTTAGTATTTTCTTTTTGTGTTGTTGGAGTGATAGCTTGTTGTGAGTTAGAATTAAGCTGCCTGCGAGTAGTTGACTCCCAGCACCGACTCCTAACAGAAACTGCACATTTGGTGTGGTTAGCTTTAAGCTATTAAGTGAAGTAAGAAAGTACTTATTTTTAGGGTGCAAGTATTATAGATAACCAGAATTTATGTAGTAATGATTATATAAACTTTTAGGGTGTTACAGTTCCGCTGTCGAGTTGACGAAGGGCATTGAAATTTAGAATGAACCGTCGACACTTTTACCGTAGGTCAGTTGGCTTGACCAACTGACACCAATTAACAGTTGCGGAACTGGAACACCAGAAAGGTCAGTACGCAGACTGAAAGTGCTTTTTGTAAATAGTATATAAGAATTAGAATTTTAATAATAAAGCTTTTTGTTGTTTTTCTAATCAAACTGTGTGAGTGTTATTTATTCCGTGAAAAAGTGTTAGGTTTGCAGCTACACGCGCGCCCAGGACAGGCAGCAAGAGGACGGTCCCGAGGACATCGACGAATACGGTCCCCAACAAGCTCCAAGATAACTCAGAGAAGGGCACCACGGCGAATGGTGTATTTTGTTTATGCATTTTGGTTTTTGGTTTGTGTGAGATTTATTTTATCCGTTTGCAATCGCCTGAGCAGGGGCACCTCAAGTTATTTGCATGTATGCAGATCGCTTCGGCTTTCCTTCTACTTAATAAATCAGCATTCATGACGGCAGATTGAGGGATAAGATGATTCAGCACGGTTAATACAATTGCATTAAGCGATGCAGAGGGATGCTGAAAGAGCAGACTTTATAAAGTTTTAGCCACCGGTAGCATTGAAGCTGCTTCTGACCCTCTCAGAGAGCGCAGGTGCTGTGGTTGAGACCACAAGCTCAGAGCATTCCCGGATTACAGTTAGACCATGATTACTTCACAACCAACTATTATAATAAAATCATGAACATGGTGGACACCTTCAAGGAAGAATTTGAACAGCAGAAATGAACTCTTTCAAAAATTCCCGTACCTCTTTTTCCAGAAGCCACTCCACGTATAGCGACCAAAATCACTGATCAAGGCGCTGGGATTTCTCATTTAGTCAATGTTCCTGGAATTATACGAAAGCAATCAGCAACCATAGCGTCTCTGAATAGAATTTTGAGGGTCTGACATACTACAACGAAGACCAGCTACCACAATTCTATGAATTCAAAATAAACACTATCAATCGTTTATGGCTCCAAATCGAGACCCTTAATGATACTATTTGGGAACATTGTGAAACTCCGAACTATCAAGGATATCAGGTGGATGATTATTGTAACATGGGAGACACAGTACAACAGGTGCTCGTTCAACTATCCATCAAATTGACCGCGCACCGATGGGTGCGTCACCTGACTCAGCCAAGCACAACTACAATTGCTCAAAAGTCCAGTTCAGTTGACAAAAAACACAATTCCAAAATTCAGCGGTGATTATCATCAATGGATACAGTTTCACGATTTGTTCTCAGAAGTTATTCATAAACAGCAGATACCATCATCGCAAAAAATGTGGTCCCTCAAGTGAGAAGCAGAGAATCTTATTCGGCACGTTTCACTGAGTAATGAAAACTATGCTACAGCGTGGAAATTACTGCAAGACCGATATAATAACAAAAGGGTCATTGTCTCAACAATTATTCAAAAATTGTTGAATCAAGCTGGAAAGAGGAAATTATCAACTGCAGTCAATCCATCGCGCCGCAAGGAGCTACAGAACAGCCTTACACCGGCAGCAACCACTTCAAATCGAGCATACCAAGCTTCACTAGTCACAACATCAAACAATGGTTATGTGTTGCTCGGTACAGTAAAAATCAAAATAGCAGCCATAAATGGACAGATCATCGAATGTAGAGCATTTCTCGATTCAGGTTCACAGGTAAACCTATTAACTGAAAAATTGGTCAAAAGGCTGAAATTACAAGAGGAACCAAATCCCATCTGGATAGAAGGAGTGTCAAGAGGAAAAACAAGTTCGCTACACAGTGTCAACACAGAAATCCAATCACGAATAAATTACTTCAGCATGACACTACAAGCGTTTGTGGTTCGTACAATCAGTTCAGCTCAACCCAGCAGAATTTTGGATATGTCAAAATGGCCCATTCCACAAAATATACAGTTGGCAGATCCAGAATTTAACATACCAGAATAAATTGATCTACTGATTGGTGCTGAATGTTACCATTCCCTCCTGTCCATTGGTCAAATCAAACTGGCAGAGAACTTGCCAAGCCTTGAAAAATCTGTGTTTGGATGGCAATGCAGCGGTAAGATCGGAAGTGGGTTGTGATAATTTCATGTCATGTGGAATACACACAACGGATGACAAGCTTAACAACCTTTTGGCACGGTTTTGGCAACTCGATGATGCACCAGCCCCAGAAATTAACCTCACAGCATCAGAACTAAAATGCGAATTCTCTTTCGTTCAGCATACTCAGCGCGATTAGAATGGACGTTTTATTGTAAAAATTCCATTCAAGGATGACGCATCAAGCCTAGGGGAATCAATGCAGATGGCAATGGATCGGTTCTTTCATTAGAACGACGGTTGAACAAAATTTCCGACATCAAATCTTCATATATAAAATTCATGCAAGAGTGTGAAGCACTTGGACACATGAAAAAGATAGATGAGGAGCACATTATGTCACCGCAATATATAATACCACATCAGTGCGTCATCAAACCAGACAGCAGCACAACCAAGTTAAGAGTCGAATTCGATGCTTCAGCTAAAACATCTAGTGGAGCTTCGCTCAACGATACAATGAACAATGGTCCTGTAGTACAGAGTGCTCTTACATCCATATTGATGCGCTTTAGATCTCCTCGCTTTGTTTTTACCACTGACATTGAGAAAATGTCTCGCACAATTCGCATATATCTCCAAGATGAAACATTCCAAATCATAATTTGGAGAGGAAATCTCAGCGACAAGTTACAGTTCTATCAACTTAAGACCGTAACGTATGGTACAAGATCAGCTCCATACTTGGCCACAAAATGTCTTCAAACGCTAGCAAAAACAAATAAAGTTCAATATCCACTTGGTGCAGCTGTATTAGAAAAGGAGATTTATGTGGACGATAGGTTCTGTGGATCAAAAAAATTAGCGAACGCCCTAGAGATGGAAGGAATGTGACTACGAAAATGGTGTGCTATTCACGCACAACTACTTCAAGGAATACCTATTAATGATCAGGAAGTAGATCTAGATTGCGACAATGACTTCGACAAAAGCATCAGGACACTTGGGGTCACTTGGTTTCCGAAATCGGATGAGTTTAGCATACGGACGGGCGACTCTTCAACCACAAAAAATTCGAAGCGGTCGGTAACATTCGATATAGCACACATATTTGATCCCCTGAGATTAATGGCTCCAGTGGTTGTAAAGCCAAAGATTTTTGTTCAAAGATTGTGGCAACTTTAGTTATCCTGAGACGAATCGCTTCCAATTCAAATAGACACCTCATACAGAAAATTTCGCAGGAACCTAAAGGCGCTGAATGAAATAAGGTTTCCTCGAGACATTACCATTATAAATTTTGGCCAGATCTATAGTTCAACACTTTGTCCGTTGCACTCGTGCCCACCCTGCTTCCTCACTTATGAGGAATTGGAGACAGTAGTAATACAAAACGAAGCAATATTGAACTCCAGACTTCTAACCCCAATGTCACCTAAACCAAATGATCTCACAGCCCTGACACCAGGACATTTTCTTATAGGCGAGCCATTAACAGCGATTCCCAATGGTAACCAGTGCACATCAAAACCATCAATTCTAATACGATGGAAACTGGTAACCCATTTGCAGAAGGAATTTTGGACCTGATGGTCAAGAGAGTATCTGAATTAGCTCCAGTTTCGCAATAAGTGGAAGGATCAATCTCACAATGTAAAGGATGGAACATATAATAAAAGATGAAAGTGTTAATAAAAGAAGATCACACTGCTATTCTGCAATGGCCTATGGGGCGACTCACCCACACATACCCTGGTAGTGATGGAAAAATTAGACAAGTCGATTTCAAACCAAAAAAATTGCATACTTAAGCGCCCCATTCATCGTTTGGCCCCACTACTGACGGAAGAACAAGAAGATAGCATAATCAAAAAAGGAAGTAGTTTCTCACTCAAACTATCAACCATATTGATAATCATTGAGCTTGCATTATGCTCACCAATAAGCCAGCAAAAGTTCCCTAACAAACCAGGATTCTACATATACAAATACATATAAATATATCTAGATATATATATATATATATATATATATATATATATATATATATATATATATATATATATATATATATATATATATATATATGTATATATATACATATATATATATATATATATATATATATATATATATACATATATATATATATATATATATATATATATATACGAGGTTTGATCAGAAAATAACCGTTATTTTCCATTTTTTCAAAAAGGATTTATTTATTCATCAACAAATCGCTTTCCTTTCATCGGTGTCTTCAGTTTTGGAAAGAGGAAAAAGTCAGCGGGGGCCAAGTCCGGTGAATACGGTGGTTGAGGCATGATAACAGTTTTGTTTTTGGCCAAAATCAGCTCCTGAGCGATGTCCATGCGACGTTGTTTTTGCTCAAAATTTAGCAATTTTGGAACAATCTTCGCTGCCGCACGTTTCATGCCTAAAACATCCGTAAAAATTGCTTGGCATGAGCCGAACGATATGCCAACATCATCAGCAAACTCTCTGATAGTGATTCAACGATTATCCAAAATCATTTTCTTCACTGCGCCAATGTTTTCATCGGTTGTTGACCTGCTCGGGCGACCAGGACGAGCATCGTCATTGACATCTTCTCGGCCTTCCTTAAACCAGTTATACCACAATTGAACTTGTGTTCTGCTCATAGTAGACTCTCCAAAGGCCACAGTCAACATTTCAAATGTCCTTGCGCATTTAATTTCATTTTTTACACAAAACTGAATACAGTTTCTTTGATCCATTTTTTCGAATAGTACAAAATCGAAGAGCACACCAAAACACAACTAACCTTTTTATCTGTCAAAAACAAACTGACAATCCAAAATGGTTGGTATTGCCAACATATATAACAGACATGTGTACCAACATAACAGAAAAAAATGCGAACATCGAACATACGTAACTCACGAAATTTGAAAATAACGGTTATTTTTTTATCACACCTCGTATATATATATACATATATATATATATATATATATATATATATATATATATATATATATATATATATATATATATATATATATATATATATATATATACATATATATATATATATATATATATATATATACATATATATATATATATTTATATATATACATATATATATATATATATATATATATATATATATATATATATATATATATATATATATATATATATATATATATATATATATATATATATATATATATACATGTCTATATATATATATATATATATATATATATATATATATATATATATATAAAGGGTTTTTCAAACGAAACGTTACAAAAGTAAATCGATAGTGACAGCAAACGACGCCATATTTTTTCCGCTCTTTTGACATTTCTCTTCAGTAAGGTTTGCCATTTCATCATGCAAAGATATAAGAGCAGTATCGGCCGATTTATGCTTGACAACTGTTGAAAGTTGCGTTCAGCGTCTGGATTTCTGCAAGCGTGCCCGTGGTGGCCACGCAAAAGAAATCGAGTTCCATACATAATGGCACCGAACGTTCCTTTCACAGGAATAAAGAATTTCATTCATATCTAAAACCGGTTTTGTTTTATTAAAAAGAACTTTTGTAGCGCTCTTATTGAAAAACCCGATATATATATATATATATATATATATATATATATATATATATATATATATATATATATATATATATATATATATATATATATATATATATATATATATATATATATATACGAGTATATATATATACAGTATGTCACAAAAGTATTCGTTGCTGGGTTACACTAGTAAACTTACTCCATTTTACCAACTTTGGGATGTTTTATTTGATTTCTTTCTTTACTATATTAATAGACTGATGCCTGCGAAAGACAAAGCCAAAAAAAACTTCCTGAAAATTTCGAACCGTTATCAAAAGAGAGCAGCAGAACCATAAGTAACCCATATTTTTTTCTCACAAAAAAATTCGTTACTGCATTCGCCAATTGCGTTACTGTTATACCCTTTACATTTAAAAAAGGTAAATAGGGTATACTAACTTTGCGCTTTTGAGAGGGGTTGCAATTTCAAGAAGGAGGCGCGGTAGGTATAGACATATATATTCGTATACAGATATGATCAAAATAACTTTCTAAGCAATTTTTATTTTGTCCGTCCGTCTGTCCGTATGTCCGTCTGTGGCCACTTTTTTTCTACACCGGTAGAGCTATCTTAATGAAATTTTTCAAAAGTGTAGCCTGGACAAAGACACAGAACCGGATTGCTATATGGGCCGATTTGGACAAAGACCTCGCGTACCTCTCATATAAGGAATTTTTTTCACCTTTTTTAAAATGACTATAACTTCGGTCCAATTGACGGAATCGTGATATTATTTGGCAGTTATGGAGATGTGGGTCCTACTAAGCACAGTGCAAAAAGTGGGCGGCAAATATTAAATGCCACGCCCACTATTAACAAATATTAATAACTTAAGTTATGGTGGAGATTTACGAACGAAATTTTACTTGAAGCAACATGTAGACATTATAAAGCTATCTGCATCAAATGGGGCTGATCAGGGTGCAGCCACGCCTACTTTTGATCTAGGGAAGTTTCCGGTATAAAATTAAAATTAGCCTACCTATGCTCGTATTGATACCAGCGGAAGAAAAATTGGCAGAAATATACATGGGGCCCATAATATTGTGTGTGCAGAATATGGAGATCATGATACAACTGCCACGCCCACAATTAGCCAAAAATCATTTCTAGGTTCCTAATAAAGATTTATCAGTAAAATTTCACAGGAAGGTTGCGGTTACTAACATTAAACAACACACAAAAATTGGGCGTGTTATTTCTACAGCCACGCCCACTATTCACATTTTATTATAGCTTACGACCTATACAAAATGTTTGGACTATAGTTTATATTAGTGGTTATATTCACACTACAAAGCCATAGAGAAGAAATGGGGTCGATATAATCAATTCAAGCAAGCAAGATATAATCAATTCAATGCATTCTAAATATGGGCAGACTATTACTAATGCCACGCCCACAATTAACCAAAAATCATTACAAGGTTCCTATTAAAGATTTCTCAACGAAATTTCATACGAATGTTGCGGGTAGTAACATTAAACACCGCAAAAAAATGGGCGTGATATTTTTGAAGCCACGCCCACTATTGACATATTATTATAACTTGTGACCTATACAATATTTTTGGACGAAATTTTATATTAGTACGTATATGGAGCCTACAAAGCCACATGCAAGATTTTGGGCGATCAGAGGAAGGATACCCCTCCTGCCCATATAATGATCTTTGGGGACCCCACTTAAAGACATTTATCCTATCTATGCTTCTAATAATGATATATGAAAACAAATTGGTAGATGTATACAATGGGTCAGTACTAGCATGTATTCCAAATATGGGCAGATTATTACTACTGCCACGCCCACAATTAACCAAAAAACTTTAATTGGTTCATATTAAAGATTTTTCAACGAAATTTCACAGGATAGTAACATTAAACACCGCACAAAAAGTGGGCGTGTTATTTTTACAACCACGCCCACTATTGACATATTATTCTAACTTTTGACCTACACAATATTTTTTGACGAAATTTTATATTAGTGGTTATATTGACAATAGAAAGCCGTAGAGAAGAAATGCAGTCGATATTATTATTTCAAGGTACCCTACCAAAAATGACCGTTAATGTCCTAATGATGATTTATGAAGAAAACGTCCCCATTGTTGAACTCGCACGCACAAGAAAAGGTAAAGGGAAAGGGTCTAGCCCGACTTCAGATTTCTTTCCTCGTTTTTTTTTTTTGGGAAATTATGGTTTAATATTTGACTTTTTTGCACAGTTCTGATTTAACAGACAAATATTCACTTGGATTTGAATTTAGTGCATTTAGTTTGAGTTTCGGTGTTGCTGTGCGCGAGTCAAAATGCACAATATATATATATATATATATATATATATATATATATATATATATATATATATATATATATATATATATATATATATATATATATATATATATATATATATATATATATATATATATACGTGTGGTTTTCAAGGAGATATGAAAAGTATATAATTTAATGGTCTGGCCACGACTTTAGCTTTATTATAAAGATAAGGGTGTGCCATTATGTTTTAAAAATGATTTCGGGCAAGTAGGTGCCGCGGCTGCCTTGAATAAATTCCAGCCCGCAGGCCCAATTTTCGACCACTTTTTGCAGCAATTGGGGCCGTATGTCAGCAATAACGTGCCGAATATCCTCTTCCAATGCGACAATCGTCTCGCGCTTATCTGCGTAGACAAGCGACTTCACATAACCCCACAAACAATAGTCCAGTGGTTTTAAATCGCACGGTCTTGGAAGCCACGCCACAGGCCCACGACGCGAGATAAGGTGAACACCAAAAGTTTCCTTCAATAAATTGATTGTTTCGTTGGCTATATGGCATATAGCGCCGTCTTGTTGGAACCAAGATCGTTCACATTAACATCCTCCAATTCAGGCACGAAAAAGTCATTAATCATGGCTCTATAGCGTTTCCTATTGACTGTAACCGTATGGCCGGTTTCATTTTTGAAGAAATATGGATCAATGATTCCCTCTGCCCATAGAGCACGCCAAACAGTGACTTTTTGAGGATGTAATGGCGTCTCAATAATGGCTTGTTGCTGAACAAAATTTTCTGGTGAAAATCGGGATCGGTGGCCATCTCGTTTTAGGCCGATTCATCTAACCTGTGACGCGCTTGATAGTCGTTCGGCTTCAATTCTGTGAAATGGGAAACCAAACTGAGCATAAATCAAGTCACAGCTGTCAAAAAGGCTAACTCCGAAATAAGTTTTGCCAGATTGAAAACCACACGTCGAAAAAAACACTATATATATATATATATATATATATATATATATATATATATTGAATGGACTATCTATATAGATATAATGTTTGCAGATATTATTATTTGTAGTTAAAAAAATTTTGTAAACACAATTTACAATTGTACTTTCTCCGATACAATTCTTGGCTTTTGGCCAACCTCAGTGGGCCGCAAATCCCTTACTCTTAAATAAGTACTTTGGAAAAATTTACATTTCTTAAGGCGAAACTACATATCACGGTTTTCTACGACAACTCGTTTGACGCCTTTCACGCGAAAAGTTGTATACATGCATTTCTATGAAGCAACCTCCACAACTTTCCGTCGAAAAGCGCCAAACGCGGTTTCCGTTAAAAGTTGGGCAACTTTCAATTTTTTTCGCTTTTCGACGGCAAACAGCTGACAAATTTAGCATGGAGTAGTACAAATAAATTTAAATTTCGTTTAGATATCGGAAAAATCCAAATCGAAAAATTTAAATTTTTTAATTTTATTTCTACTTATATCGATTCGTATTTTCGTTTATAACCTCTTTATTGCTGTATTCATACACGGTTGCTTATATATTTGTATTTAAAAGGACGTGCTTTCGCAATGCCCCTCGGGGCCACCAAACTTGGGGATAATAGGATCTCCCTTTTATCTCCAACGCAAAAAGCAAAAAAGAAGAAACCAGATTCGACTCAGGTGGACCTATTTCCAGAATTACCAGTTGCCAAGAAAGATGACCCCAAATATTCAATTATGAAATCGCTGGATGACAACAAACCGCTCACATCCCTTTCGTGCTTCGCTGTTTATAAAGGTATCAATAAAATTAGCAAAGAAGTTAAAAAAATTTCAGAGCTCCGCGACGGCCGTCTCTTGCTATCAGTCTAAACAAAAAAAATGCTGAAAAATTTTTGTATGCCAAGTCGCTGCCTGGTGCTGGCTAAATAAACGTCAGTATTCCCAACAGCCGTAATTCAGTTAAAGGAACTATATACGCCCCATTCCTCGGTCAGCTCTCCTCTGTAAGCACCCTTTTGATAAAAACAACCTATCCGAGAGAATTGAAGATGGCTGGAGAACTCTTGATGTTCGCCCGTATTACCCTAACCCAATGCGCTGCAAAGTCTGTCAATTACTGAGGCACACTTCCAAAAACTGCCGTAATTCCCCAGCTTGTGCAACGTGCAATCTTCCCCCTGACCACTCTTCGCCCACTGATTGGAAAAGAGTTTTGTGCCCCACTGCGCTAGTGATCACCCTTCGTCTTCCATTGTTTGTCCGAAATATCAGCATTCAAAAGAAATCCTTAAAATCAAAACCATTGGCAAATGCAGTATACGTGACGCAGTCATAAAATCGACCCTCAATATCAATGAAATAACTCCTAAATACAAAACCCAACCTTAAACCTCCAATATTACCTTATCAAAACCTAGCAACAAGACTGATACCTCAAAAAAATCAACTCTAATTTCCTCCCTTCTTCCTTCCTCTATCTCTTCGCTCTGTCTCCACCCCATTATCCAGTTCTAGTTCCAACCCTTCTTTTATCTCTAAAACCAATCACTTCTCCCTCTCCACTATTTCGCAAGATCCTCTCCTCCTCCCTGACGCACATAGCTTACTTTCACCTTCATTGAAAAAACAATAGCGTATTCATGGTCTACATTAAATGTAATCACATAATTCTCTTCCACATACTCATATCTCTCTTTCTATCTTTCCAGTATGACCTCTTTCCCTCAGCGGAATATGAACGGTTATTTTAATAATTATTGATCTTGAATTGTTAATTAAAAAACAAAAGCCCTCAGTTGTGCTGTTAAACGAAACTCTCTTCGCCCACAATGTTTCAGCTCATACCCAAAAGCCTACATTGGATATTTCTACAATCCCCCTCACATTACTACTAGCAAACAGAAAATTGCAATTCTTGTGAAGAGAAAGCTACCTCACATTACCCTTCCCCACCCTCAATCTAATATATCCTCTCTAGCTATAGAAATCCAAACACCATTCACAATCTCAGTTATCTGTGTCTATTCCCCTCCCAACCATTCTTTCGCAACTACAGATTTCAGTAACCTTCTTGCCCCTGGACCTAATCCTTTCATACTGGCAGGTGACTTTAATGTTGGGAGCCCTCTGTGCGGTTCAGCTTCAGTCAATTCTAGGGGCCGTATCATTGAAGACGCCATCCTCATCTCCAACAGCATAATTCTTAACGATGGGTCATATTGATCTTTCCGTCTGTTCCGCGTCCCTCTTCTCCGCGGCGTCTTGGTACCGCATTGACGACCTACACGGTAGCTGGTAATCAATCCATCCCTCAATCCCCCTCCAAACCAGTCAAGGCAGCACCCTTATGGTGGAACGGTAAACTTTTGACACTAAGAGAACGCAAACAACTGACATGGTCCGAATTTAAGTGCACTCGTTCCTCTCCAAACCTTATCGAGTACAAAAAATCCAATGCGATATTTCCCCGCAAAGCCAAAGCTGCTAAACTTTTCTGCTTCCACAAATTTACCAGCGAAATCAATGCTTCTCTCTAAGGTTGTCTGGTTTACCATCTTCTTTCCCTATTTCTTCCCTTAACTCCTCTCGTGGCAATCTACTGTATCCACAAGATATAGCCCTAGAATTTGCCTGTAATTTCTCCAACGCTTCCTCCGATCCCAGCTTCCCTCCTGAATTCTCCTCTAGCAAACTTTCACTGCTGTCCTCCATCCACTATCCTCCTTCGCACCTATCTCCATCGGCCAAGTTGTTTGATGCTGATTTATCTTTACCCGAACTCCATTCCGCACTCTCAGCAGTCAAAGGTAAAACCCATGGGATTGATAAAATATCTTGCCCCATCATTAAACACCTCCCTCCCTTCCTCCTCTCCTCCCTTCTAAATCATTATAATAACATCTTCAGTACTGGCAACTACCCCATTCTTTGGAAGACAAGCGCTATCATTCCCATTTTAAAACCTGGTAAACCTCCGTGCGAAGTTAGCAGCTACCGTCCTATATATCTTCTGCCGTGTCTAGGTAAATTAATGGAGAAAATCATTGCTACCAGGCTGTCCTGGTATGTCCACACGAGCAAACTTATTCACCATCACAAGGTTGCATTCACGAAGGGGCAGGGAACGATTGACGCCCTCTTGCACCTGGATCACTTTGTTTCTGACGCATTATCCTGCAAAAATCATGTATCGATGCTCTCATTATAATTTTTAAAAGCGTTTGAACGGATGTTGTATTAAGGCAGCTTAACAAATTGAAGGTTGGTCCTCGTATATACAACTTTGTTAAAACATTTCTCTCCAACCGTAAGATTGGTGTTCTCGTCTCCAATGTCTCCTCCCCTATTTGCCCCCTCGATAACGGCACTCCCCAAGGTTTCCACCTTTCGGTTATCCTCTTTATTATCGCATTTGACGAAATCAGCATTAGCTTATCTGATTTCCCCAATGTCGGTCATCCAATCTATCCCGATGATATATTGTTATTCTCAAAACCTTGTAACTTAACTACGGTTATGATGTCCTTTGCTGAAATTCTGCCCCTCTTATCCACATGGTCCAGTTCTTCAGGCGCTTCAATTTCATCTTCTAAATCCAAATTACTTTATATTTGTAAGAAACGACGTTTTAATATCCCTTTAATAATGTAAATATCTCATGTATAAATAGCCTTAAGTTCCTCGGTATTGTATTAGACTCTAAGTATTCATTTAAACAGCATTATCAATATGTCTCTACATTATTAAATATCTATCAAGTAAGCGCTCGCTCATCAGCTCGACGCTACTCGGGAATGTCACCAGGGCTCTCATCTTATCGATCATCAACTATGGATTAGAAATATATGGACACCACGTGAAAAATAATCTTAAGATGCTGGCTGCACCTTCCCATACTGCCGTTCGTCGATCTCTGCGTCCATTTCCTATGTCACCCATAAAAAACATTCTGGCCGAATCTGGACTTCCTTCCTTAAACAATAACATAGAAGATTGCATTCGTAAACTTTATCCGAACCTCATCCTCAGCCCCAACTCCTATCTGCAAAAGGACCTCTACTCAGCTGTGTCACGAAAACAATCGCCAAAGGTTTCATTCTCAATTTATAAATGTGCCACATTTGCAAAGAAAATGAGTTTCCATTTAAAATATCTCTAAATTGGAGTAATCACTACCCCCATGGTCAGTGAAGAAAGCATCATTCATCAAAGACCTAGCTGAACACTCCAATATAAAGCCCGATTCTCGGAAGTAGCAGCTATCTTCAAATCGACCGGTTGGCAATTTATCTTCACTGATGGATCTACAGCAACCAACACAGCCTTCGCTGTTGTGACAGAAAAAGCTAAGCTAATATCGTGTGGTCTGCTATTTCCTTTTTGTTCAGTTTTCACAGCGGAAGAAGCTACTGCAATTCTTCACGCCGTTTAGTACTCCAAACAAAACAAAGCAAAGTACGCCATTTGTGCAGACAGCTTGTCCTGCTTCCAACTACTTGACTACTTGATTGGTGGCATAAGAGAAATTCTGACGGCTTTTCCAAACAAACTTAAAATAATGTGGGTTCCTGGCCATTCAGATATTATTGGCAAAACACTTGCAGATACAACTGCCAAAGAAATGATCAACACTCTCACAACTACTTCTATTTTCTTCATAAAGAGCAATATCCTTCGCCTTATAGCTCAGCAGAGATATACTAAGATTGCGGTTGATTGGGTGAAGTACAACCACCACTATTCCAGAATCAACGAATCACTATCATCACCAACGCACACCTATTGGATGGTAGTCGTCTCAGCCAGTGCCCATTTTGCGAGTCAACTATCAGCGTGATGCACCTACTACCTTTTTGTCCTGAACTGGAAAACCACAGACATCAATATTTTAATAATATTGACCCCCTTCTACTTCTCATGAATCCATCTGATGACAACATCACCTAAATTCACAATTTTCTTAAGGATACTGACTTACTCCGCTGCATCTAAACCAGACCTCATACACCAGCCTGCCGAAAGCCCCTGCCGCTAGCGCTGCTTAGTATAGCTTATTTAATAGTTGTTTTTACTATATAAGCTTTAATAAAAACAAAAAATTTTAATTTTAAATAACAGTAAAAAAATTACAAATATAGTTTATTAAATTGCTTTATTAAATAATTAAGAATTTAAAAATTGTTTGTGTATAATGGAAAATAGTGGAAAAAACCGCGCACACTTCGATTAATAATTAATTTACGTGCTCATAAACGCATCATGGTTTGGAAATTAAATGCATAATTTACACATAATATAATTAGTAGAAAATTGAGAAAATCTATAAAATCTTTCAGCGGCTCCAGTTCCTTATTCATTATACCCTTTACCTTTAAAAAAGGTAAATAGGGTATACTAATTTTGTGCTTTTGAGAGGGGTTGCAATTTCAAGAAGGAGGCGTGGTAGGTATGGAATCATTTCTACACAATTTTTATTTTGTCTGTCCGTCTGTTGCGAGTACTAACATTAAACCCCACACAAAATATCGGCATGTTATTTTTAGAGCCACGCACAGTATTGGCATATTATTCTAACTTACGACCAATACAAAAATTTTTGGACTAAAGTTTATATTAGTGATTATATTTACACTACAAAGCCATAGACAAGAAATGTGGTCGATATAATCAATTCAAGGTACCCTACCTAAAATTACTGTTGATATGCTCCTAGTCATTATTTATGAAGAAAACGTCCCCATTGTTGAACTCGCACGCACAAGAAAAGGTAAAGGGTATTTCGAAATCGGTCCAATCCAACTTCAGACTTCTGTACTCGTTTTAAATATTTTCTTTTCTTAATTTCAATTTTCGAAAACTTCATAAAATTTCACATAAGCTGATATAATAACAATGAGAAGACGACACGTCTAATGCGTGATATGTAGTTTGTACAAAGCAGCAAACGCGTGAAACGTGTTTGCCGTCGAAAAGATTTTGCTATCGGATAGCGTGATATGTAGTTTCTATATTACATATTTATATATTACATATTTCTTTCAATAGTTAGGCATCTGAATTGAAGTTAGCAACTAAAATGTCTATACTCCTCTTTTAAGAATAACTCAAATTACTTCGAGAAATAATCAACCGCAAATATGGCTCTCATTTTTTAAAATTCATAAATCTGGCGGTATAGAAGGATAACATTGCACATATCTAAGTACATGACAATAATTAAATATAGGCTGTGATAACCCATATATTAGTTGAATCATGTCAACTGCACAATGAAAATTGTTAATGAAGTCATATAAAATATTTTTATATTATGTTATATAAAAATGTTTCAAATTAATATGACTTTTTTTTTGTGTGAAATAGGCAGTGTGACTAAAAATGCCACAAACTGGTAGAAATCTTTATTGCAGTCAAATTTAATATTCCAGGAAGTTCAAATACGTGGGATGATTTGAAGTCCCTGTAAAAAGAACATCAAATCTCGACCATTAAAACGCAGATTTCCGAGGCGCCACCGAAAAAAATTTTATTGATAAATATAGCAAAATATAAATTTGTGCATTATATGGGAATATATTAGTTTAAGAACATTATTTTTCTAATTGAGCCGGTATATAAACTTTGAGGTATCACATTTAATATTGGATATTAGTTTTCACAAGTCAAGAACACGAAATAAATTATTATATACTAAACGCCAAGTAAAATTTAAATAAATAAAATCATAATATTTAACCAACCTTCAATTATTTTATTCCACTGCGAAATCGGGCAATTAGAAAGGATTTGTCATGATTTGAACAATGCAAAATTTGAATTTACTATTTTCTTTTATAAAAATAATGCGTTCGGAATGTGATTTATTTAAATAATATTTTTCTAGTTCGAAAAAATGAAACAGCTTGCACATTGCGCATTTATACATGAAAAAATGGCACTTAGGCAGTTACTTTGAAGTTTGAAATCATGGATTGGTAAAATGTAAACATATTCAAAATAACTTTCTGAGGAAATAGCTTGGTTCCTTCAATATATTTAATACTTTCACAGATTCTGTTCCTCAATACAATGAAAAAATATCCTACGTTTCTTGAAAATGTATCCAAATCGTAACGTATAATGTAACTGCAATTGAAAATATTTATCTGTTATTTTATATGTCAAAGTGAGAGGTGTTGCTTACTATTTTGTACACTGCATTTTCATACATAAAATTTACTTCTTCTATTTTCCTTTGAATAGTCAAATATCCATGCTTTCAATATTACTATGACAGCCTAAGTCACGACTCTCAATGCTTTTAACTAATTAATCGGTTTCTACTGGCCTAATCGGTATTAATATAATAAATTTATTAAAATTTATTTATTTATTTTTTTGAAATGGTAGCCACCTTTATATTTACATGTGGCATGGATTTCATTAATATTTATACATTTAATAAAAGACGTGTGACTGTATTTGCCATCTGACGGTGTGGACTACAATAAAAGTGTAGGTTGTAGACCGAGTCCTAGTAACTTCTCCGATAGAAGAGGTAAGAAAAAACTTTTTCTATTTGGTTTCTATAGTTGTTGGCCTATAAGGACGAGTGGTTGGCCTTTAAGAAAATGGGCAGGTGATAGAATGTCAATATCATCGATGTCGATATTGTGGAGGCCGTGTTCTGAGGCCAAGAATTAAGTTCAGCAATGATTTCACAGACAAAAGTGGCAAGTTATTTATAAAAGAGTTTAATATCTTAATTGATTTCCGATAGAGCAATGTAGGAGCCAAATGTTTGAATGTCTTCACTAGCTCTCGGTTGGAACCAATAAAGTGTGTGCTCTCATTGCTATGGATATCTGATGCATCGAGAAACAAAACTCTTCATGCGGGGGAAAAGCTCCCTTATAATGCCTAAAGATACCCACCTAAGCTAACAACCACCGCTACACTAACCAATCGGCGACACTTGGTGATCCAGATTTATTGCCACAAAATACCGACGGGTAGTGTTATCCCTGCGTTAAGATTTTCTAATGCTGAGAAGGGACAATTCGCTGATTTTCGAAATGATTGTCAGGTGCTTAGAGTCGATATAACATGTTCCATTTTGAAATCTTCTACCAATCTGAATAAAAGTCGATGAGTTTTGACCCGAATGATAGCTTCGTAATGGAGTTTCAAGTAGAGCCTGCTTATTACATTTCCACACCAAAGTGTTGTGTTTGAAACCAGGGGCAGTAGTACAAGATTCCAAAAAAGTTCTTTATCACATTTGGATACTCGTAATAATATGGCCCAATGACTCCTCCAGCCCAAATTGCACACCATACCGTTGCTTTCAAGGGATGTAATTGTGATTGATTAATTATTTGAGAATTCTCTACTGCCCAGAAACAGCTCGTTTGTTTATATGCTGACTTAAGTGGAAATGAGCTTCGTTACTCATTACTAACAAGGTGTATTATTGGTAATTAAGTAATTTGTAAGATTCGCCGACTTATTGTTAGTCTATTGTTAGAAGATACAATAAATTAACTAAAAAATACCCCACTCTTTCTCCATATAAATCCATTATTTCAAATATCTCGATCAAAGCGTAATCTGGTGGGTTCAGAAAATTACAAAAATGTGTATTAGGGCCAGACTAACATGTGACCAAAGTGTCGTTTGGTCCATTGGTTCTAGAAAATAACGGGTTTTCTATATCTCGATCCCAACGCTTCCCATCGCCACCTTGCGGAGCCAATGAAAAACGGAATCCTGCTTACAGAAAACACCAACATATGTTCATTTGGTGGCATTTGGATTAGTAGTTTCTGAGATTAGCGGTATCCAACATATACACAATCATTTTTATCTATATCATTGACTCTTTTCTTATTGGCATACAAATAAAATTATATAGTATACTCGTATTAATAATAATATAATTCTATAATATGGTATATGAATAAGTTCTTACTTTACACTGCGACCATTTTCCTACACCCTGTTACTCGCTCGTATTTGACTACATACGTACATTCCAGGCACTTTTAATTGCTTAACATTAATTGTTGAATCTATTTCCCAATTAAGCTAAATATATTCTTTTTCTTTGAACTTATATATTTTTTCAAATTCCCGCACGCCAATTTCCCACACGAAAGGAAAAATTGAAGCATATTTACTTGTACCCTGCTGCAGTATGAATATATCTGCAAATTCTAAATTTCTCATCGTATGTCCCTATATACTTACCTACATACGTACATACTCATTCATCTTAACAAGAATACTTACTTATTTAAATTTACGTTCGTACATTCATTCTGCATATTATACACCTACGTACATATATATACGAGATGGGATCAAAAATAAAAGTATTTATTTATTCAACAACAACTATCTTGTCCCCTTCAAAGTAATTCCCCTCAGATATAATACACTTATGCCAGCGATGTTTCCAATCCTCGAAACACTTCTGAAACGCTTTTTTTGGAATCGCCAACAGCTCCTGTTTCGATTTTTCTTTTATCTCCTCAATCGTAGCAAAACGCTTTCCTTTCATCGGTGTCTTCAGTTTTGGAAAGAGGAAAAAGTCAGCGGGGGCCAAGTCCGGTGAATACGGATGTTGAGGCATGATAACGATTTTGTTTTTGGCCAAAAACAGCTCCTGAGCGATGTCCATGCGACGTTGTTTTTGCTCAAAATTTAGCAATTTTGGAACAATCTTCTCTGCCGCACGTTTCATGCCTAAAATATCCGTAAAAATTGCTTGGCATGAGCCCTCTCTGATAGTGATTCGACGATTATCCAAAATAATTTTCTTCACTGCGTCAATGTTTTCATCGGATGTTGACGTGCTCGGGCGACCAGGACGAGCATCGTCATAGACATCTTCTCGGCCTTCCTTAAACCGGTTATACCACAATTGGACTTGCGTTCTGCTCATAGTAGACTCGCCAAAGACCACAGTCAACATTTCATCTTTTTATCTGTCAAAAACAAACTGACAATCCAAAATGGTTGGTATTACCAACATATATAACAGACATGCGTACCAACATAACAGACAAAAAAATGCGAACATCGAACATACGTAACGCACGAAGAGATGAAAATAACGGTTATTTTTTGATCACACCTCGTATTTACTTCCACAAACGTTGCCTTAGCTTGCGCCTTCAATCTCGTGCCCGGCGTTAATGTTAACGCATCATATTTACATGCATTATCTGCCGCATATATGTGTGCATATACTTTACGCCTAGTTTCATATTTCTACCGACGAATGTCTTATAATTTATTCTTTTTTTTGTTGCATTTTTTTCAATGAACCTTTTTTATTATTTAATATTTAAAAAATATTTTTCTCCTATATGCTTTACTGCGCTTCATTTGGCTATAGTGCCTAATGAAATTATTTATATTAAGTAATTTTTTATCGCCCGCGTTTACTTGGCACACTTCTGCTGGCATTGACTTCGGAGATCAGAACTTTACTATTTGATATACGTACGTGATATCAGTTTCTTTTCTTTGTTCTTCATGTGTTTACACTTGTGAAACACTGTCAACACATGTCTTTAATTATTAGTTCGGAAATAGAAAAATTTTGATAAACTATTGTGGAGTTTTTGGGTTTGCCTTTAATCGTTTCGACCATGGTAGCTGGGCTGCGGATTTCTGCTACCAACTGCGAGATACGAGTATATCAAAACAGGTGAGAATTTGTTTCTCCAAGCCTGATTCTTCATTAGTACTTGGTCACCCACATGAAAGAATACTGGGTTTAGTAACTTGTTGTAGGCTTCCCTGGCTGCCCGTTTAGCATGATCTTGGTTTTCTCTAACCACTCATGCGCTCGCTATAGCTGATATTTTCGCACTTTATTTGCGTCATCAGCATTGTATACTGGCGCACATTTGCGCTTCAAATTTGCTGGCATGTTGAAATGAAACACGTAGAGTGTTCTAAACGGAGTTTAGAACACTCTATATACATATATATATATATATATATATATATATATATATATATATATATATATATATATATATATATATATATATATATATATATATATATATATATATATATATATTTATATATATATATATATATATATATATATATATATATATATATATATATATATATATATATATATATATATATATATATATATATATATATATATATATATATATATATATATATATATATATATATATATATATATATATATATATATATATATATATATATATATATATATATATATATATATATATATATATATATATATATATATATATATATAGTTAAATAAAATCTACAAAAGTTTGCGCAATCTTAACAGGTTATGGGCCCAGATGCGCCAAATTTAATAATTGAATAGTTTTTAAATTTGTAATGAGCGATATTGAAGAGATCAGTGAAGTTTTTGACGCAAAAGTTGATCGGAAAAATTTCAGCACGAGTGACAATTTTTCAAAGAAAATGGCAGCAAACTCCGTATCTAGTTCCTCGCGAATCGAATTATTATCGAAAGATAATTACGATACATGGAGTCTGCAGGTAGAGGCGCTGCTAATCAAAAATGATCTTTGGGAGTTCGTCAGCGGCGGCTTTGTAATGCCAGTAGAGGATGTCGCAAGAAGCGCTTGGGTAAAACAGGATAAGAAAGCCAAAGCGGATCTAATCTTATCAATACAGCCTTCGGAGCTAAAACAAATACGTCGATGTGAGACTTCACGTGAAGTTTGGCTTAGCTTGAGAGTATTTATGCTTCAAAGGGGCCTGCGCGTAAAGCGACATTGTTGAAGCAACTTATGCTGCAGAAGCTGGATGAAGGTGGCGATGTAAAAGACCACATCGCACGTTTCATGGATGTAGTTGATAAGTTAGAAAGCATGAGCATTGAGGTAAATGGCGATTTACTAACCATTATGTTGCTGTATAGCCTTCCATCAAGTTTGGAAAACTTTCGTTGCGCAATCGAATCTCGTGATGAACTACCTACTGCCGAGGTTTTGAAAGTCAAAAGTATAGAAGAGAGCGAGGCACGATTGCAAGCTTCTGGAAGTGTGATAGCAATGGTTGCTGGTGGTCGCACACGTGATCGTAAGTCTAATTTGGAACATGGGAAAATGGCTACGAAAGACATTAGATGTTTCAAGTGCGGTGCGATTGGACACAAGGCGAATGCTTGTTCTGCAAAGAAAAACAATAATGCAAAAGGTTACAAGCAGTCTCATCATGTTGACGAAACATACGCCGTATGCCATTCTGTAACTACTGGAATGACTGTTTCAACAAACACTAATCGTGCTTGGATTCTCGAAAGTATTTTTAATTCAATATCCAAATCTCCAAAAGTTAAGTTAAATCTGGCAAGCCAAGCCTGTGCTGAGGTTCAAGGCACTGGCGTGGTGGAGCTGACAGTGGCTGGCGATAGTGGTAATCGCTGCATTCAATTTAAAAATACGCTTTTTGTACCTGATCTTCGAACTAATCTCATATCGGTAGCAAAATTACGGACAAAGGTCATACTGTTACATTTTCGAAAGATAGTGCGTATGCTTGCGATGTGAATGACAGAAAATCGCTTATAGCCGATCGTAGAGGCGATTTGTTTTATCTACGCGAGAGTAGCGAATGCGCTGCTATCCAATCGAAGTGCTCCGAACTGTTGAAGTGGCATTTTCGATTGGGTCACTTAAACGCGAAGGATATGATTAGATTAATTAAGATCGGTACTTTGCCTAAAGTTGATATTGATGACCTCAAATTAATCGCGACATGTGAGGTGTGCTTAAAGGGTAAGATGACCGCATTGCCGTTTACCAATTCCCACAATCCATGCGGTGAGATGTTGAAGATAGTACACTCAGATGTGGTTGGTCCTTTTCGTACGGAATCTACAGAACGAGCCAGGTATTTTGTTACGTTCATAGACGACAGCTCTAGATGGTGTGAGGTATATTTCTTACGAGAGAAAAGAGGTGTTTTCGAAGCTTTTAAAATGTATCAGCGATTTGTGGAAAATCAAACTGGGCAAAGAATAAAATGCTTGCAGTCAGACAATGGGCGTGAGTATTCTAAAAACGATTTTAATAAATATCTTTCAGATCATGGCATTTTGCAGAGACTGTCTATTCCTCGGACTCCAGAACAAAATGGAGTCGCAGAGCGTCATAATCGTACGCTATTAGATATGGCAAGGTGTCTTTTGCTCCAATCAGGATTGAGTCTCACGTTTTGGTCATCGGCCGTGTCGACGGCATGTTATATACGCAATAGATGTCCAACAAGCAGTTTAAAATGGAAAATACCTTACGAAATTTTTATTAAAGAAAAGGGCAAACTCGACTACTTGAAGTCATTTGGATCCAAAGTAATGGTTCTCGATAAGGATCCCGGCAAAAATAAGTTTGCACCGAGAGCAACCGAGGGAATATTTGTGGGGTATCCACACGACAAAAAGGGATATCGCATATGGATGCTAAGCTCACATAAAATAATATGTGCGCGTGATGTTAAATTCGTCGCTGAGATTTGTGGGCAGCAAAGCATTTCAAACAAACTCTCTGAATCCCTGCTACCATGTAGTCCCACTACATCAAGCGATAGAAGTTTCGTTGAATTCTCTCCTCGTCCACCGAGAAACAACATGATTGCTGACAACAGAACTCCAGTGGTAGCAGTGAACAGCCAAGAAGATGAAGGTAGAGCTCCTGGTCGGCCAAAGATGTTGCGCACAGGGCGTAGAGGACGACATCGAAAACTTTTTCGCGCTCGCATGTTGACTTCAGAAGAAAAACCTCCAGAGGAGCCTAAAGTTGAATCAGATGAGCTGGAGGACGATGTTTTTGCTGGCGTAGCCGAAATTAGTATACGAAGTGCAATGAACGGGCCTGCTTGCGAAGAATGGATGGATGCCATCGAGTCAGAAGTGGTGAGTCTTATTGAAAATGATACATGGGAGCTTGTAAAATCGCCTATTGCACGAAATGTTGTTGGCTGTCGTTTCGTACTTACAAACAAATGTGGATTAGATGGCAATATTGAACGACGAAAGGCACGACTAGTAGCAAAAGGCTATAGCCAAAAACATGGTGTAGATTATCACCAAACATTCGCACCAGTGGCCAGACTGGAAACTTTGCGACTAATGCTTGCTTTATCCGTACAGTTTGGACTCGCGATCTGGCAATTTGACGTTGTGACTGCTTATTTAAATGGTACATTAGAAGAAAAGATATTTATGAAAGTACCAGACATGCTGAGTGAGATGCTGGAGCGTATTGATTTAAAACAAGGTAGAAGCACTGATATTGGTATACGATTGTTAAGATTGCGCAAACTTTTGTAGATTTTATTTAACTATATATATATATATATATATATATATATATATATATATATATATATATATATATATATATATATATATATATATATATATATATATATATATATATATATATATATATATATATATATATATATATATATATATATATATATATATATATATATATATATATATATATATATATATATATATATATATATATATATATATATATATATATATATATATATATATATATATATATATATATATATATATATATATATATATATATATATATATATATATATATATATATATATATATATATATATATATATATATATATATATATATATATATATATATATATATATATATATATATATATATATATATATATATATATATATATATATATATATATATATATATATATATATATATATATATATATATATATATATATATATATATATATATATATATATATATATATATATATATATATATATATATATATATATATATATATATATATATATATATATATATATATATATATATATATATATATATATATATATATATATATATATATATATATATATATATATATATATATATATATATATATATATATATAGTTAAATAAAATCTACAAAAGTTTGCGCAATCTTAACAGGTTATGGGCCCAGATGCGCCAAATTTAATAATTGAATAGTTTTTAAATTTGTAATGAGCGATATTGAAGAGATCAGTGAAGTTTTTGACGCAAAAGTTGATCGGAAAAATTTCAGCACGAGTGACAATTTTTCAAAGAAAATGGCAGCAAACTCCGTATCTAGTTCCTCGCGAATCGAATTATTATCGAAAGATAATTACGATACATGGAGTCTGCAGGTAGAGGCGCTGCTAATCAAAAATGATCTTTGGGAGTTCGTCAGCGGCGGCTTTGTAATGCCAGTAGAGGATGTCGCAAGAAGCGCTTGGGTAAAACAGGATAAGAAAGCCAAAGCGGATCTAATCTTATCAATACAGCCTTCGGAGCTAAAACAAATACGTCGATGTGAGACTTCACGTGAAGTTTGGCTTAGCTTGAGAGTATTTATGCTTCAAAGGGGCCTGCGCGTAAAGCGACATTGTTGAAGCAACTTATGCTGCAGAAGCTGGATGAAGGTGGCGATGTAAAAGACCACATCGCACGTTTCATGGATGTAGTTGATAAGTTAGAAAGCAGGAGCATTGAGGTAAATGGCGATTTACTAACCATTATGTTGCTGTATAGCCTTCCATCAAGTTTGGAAAACTTTCGTTGCGCAATCGAATCTCGTGATGAACTACCTACTGCCGAGGTTTTGAAAGTCAAAAGTATAGAAGAGAGCGAGGCACGATTGCAAGCTTCTGGAAGTGTGATAGCAATGGTTGCTGGTGGTCGCACACGTGATCGTAAGTCTAATTTGGAACATGGGAAAATGGCTACGAAAGACATTAGATGTTTCAAGTGCGGTGCGATTGGACACAAGGCGAATGCTTGTTCTGCAAAGAAAAACAATAATGCAAAAGGTTACAAGCAGTCTCATCATGTTGACGAAACATACGCCGTATGCCATTCTGTAACTACTGGAATGACTGTTTCAACAAACACTAATCGTGCTTGGATTCTCGAAAGTATTTTTAATTCAATATCCAAATCTCCAAAAGGTAAGTTAAATCTGGCAAGCCAAGCCTGTGCTGAGGTTCAAGGCACTGGCGTGGTGGAGCTGACAGTGGCTGGCGATAGTGGTAATCGCTGCATTCAATTTAAAAATACGCTTTTTGTACCTGATCTTCGAACTAATCTCATATCGGTAGCAAAATTACGGACAAAGGTCATACTGTTACATTTTCGAAAGATAGTGCGTATGCTTGCGATGTGAATGACAGAAAATCGCTTATAGCCGATCGTAGAGGCGATTTGTTTTATCTACGCGAGAGTAGCGAATGCGCTGCTATCCAATCGAAGTGCTCCGAACTGTTGAAGTGGCATTTTCGATTGGGTCACTTAAACGCGAAGGATATGATTAGATTAATTAAGATCGGTACTTTGCCTAAAGTTGATATTGATGACCTCAAATTAATCGCGACATGTGAGGTGTGCTTAAAGGGTAAGATGACCGCATTGCCGTTTACCAATTCCCACAATCCATGCGGTGAGATGTTGAAGATAGTACACTCAGATGTGGTTGGTCCTTTTCGTACGGAATCTACAGAACGAGCCAGGTATTTTGTTACGTTCATAGACGACAGCTCTAGATGGTGTGAGGTATATTTCTTACGAGAGAAAAGCGGTGTTTTCGAAGCTTTTAAAATGTATCAGCGATTTGTGGAAAATCAAACTGGGCAAAGAATAAAATGCTTGCAGTCAGACAATGGGCGTGAGTATTCTAAAAACGATTTTAATAAATATCTTTCAGATCATGGCATTTTGCAGAGACTGTCTATTCCTCGGACTCCAGAACAAAATGGAGTCGCAGAGCGTCATAATCGTACGCTATTAGATATGGCAAGGTGTCTTTTGCTCCAATCAGGATTGAGTCTCACGTTTTGGTCATCGGCCGTGTCGACGGCATGTTATATACGCAATAGATGTCAACAAGCAGTTTAAAATGGAAAATACCTTACGAAATTTTTATTAAAGAAAAGGGCAAACTCGACTACTTGAAGTCATTTGGATCCAAAGTAATGGTTCTCGATAAGGATCCCGGCAAAAATAAGTTTGCACCGAGAGCAACCGAGGGAATATTTGTGGGGTATCCACACGACAAAAAGGGATATCGCATATGGATGCTAAGCTCACATAAAATAATATGTGCGCGTGATGTTAAATTCGTCGCTGAGATTTGTGGGCAGCAAAGCATTTCAAACAAACTCTCTGAATCCCTGCTACCATGTAGTCCCACTACATCAAGCGATAGAAGTTTCGTTGAATTCTCTCCTCGTCCACCGAGAAACAACATGATTGCTGACAACAGAACTCCAGTGGTAGCAGTGAACTGCCAAGAAGATGAAGGTAGAGCTCCTGGTTGGCCAAAGATGTTGCGCACAGGGCGTAGAGGACGACATCGAAAACTTTTTCGCGCTCGCATGTTGACTTCAGAAGAAAAACCTCCAGAGGAGCCTAAAGTTGAATCAGATGAGCTGGAGGACGATGTTTTTGCTGGCGTAGCCGAAATTAGTATACGAAGTGCAATGAACGGGCCTGCTTGCGAAGAATGGATGGATGCCATCGAGTCAGAAGTGGTGAGTCTTATTGAAAATGATACATGGGAGCTTGTAAAATCGCCTATTGCACGAAATGTTGTTGGCTGTCGTTTCGTACTTACAAACAAATGTGGATTAGATGGCAATATTGAACGACGAAAGGCACGACTAGTAGCAAAAGGCTATAGCCAAAAACATGGTGTAGATTATCACCAAACATTCGCACCAGTGGCCAGACTGGAAACTTTGCGACTAATGCTTGCTTTATCCGTACAGTTTGGACTCGCGATCTGGCAATTTGACGTTGTGACTGCTTATTTAAATGGTACATTAGAAGAAAAGATATTTATGAAAGTACCAGACATGCTGAGTGAGATGCTGGAGCGTATTGATTTAAAACAAGGTAGAAGCACTGATATTGGTATACGAGCGAATAAAATGTTAAACGATTTTCGTGATGGTGGTAATGTTTGTGCACTTAAAAAGGCTCTATACGGGCTCAAACAAGCAGTCGTCAATGGTATAAGAAGTTGAAAGCCAAACTTGTAAGTATTGGGTTTAAGCCAATTATGAATGAGCCATGCTTATTTTATTGTCACGTAAATAACGAACTCACATTACTGTTGGTGTACGTCGACGATATTCTTATTGCATTACAAAATAGAAAAGCTGTAAGAAAATTTAAAGATCAACTTTTGAAGGACTTTGCAATCAAGGATCTTGGTTTGGCAAATTTCTGCCTTGGTTTGGAAATAATCCAAAATGACGCCGTTATAAAATTAAAGCAATCAGGATATATAAAAGAATTGCTCAGAAGTTATGGCATGTCTGATTGCAATGCCGTGGCCACGCCTGCAGACATAAACACTCAATTTGATAATGCATTAAGCAAACCATGCGAAGGATGTCCCAACCGAGAGCTAATAGGTGCTTTGATGTATCTATCAGTGGCAACGAGGCCTGATATTGCGAATATCATATCAAAATTGGCGCAGTTTTTGAATAACCCTCTTGATTGCCATTGGAAGGCTGCTAAAAGAGTTTTGCGGCATTTGGCTGGTTCGGCAAATAAAGGCTTAGAATATAAAAGGACGAATAATCCACTGCTTGCTTACACCGATGCTGATTGGGGTGGATGCGTTGTGGACCGTCGCTCTTATACCGGCTACGTGTTTATTCTCAGTGGAGCTGCTATAACCTGGAAATCGCAGAAGCAACGTACCGTAGCACTTTCTTCAACCGAAGCCGAGTACGTCAGTTTAGCTGAAGCAGCGAAAGAGGCAATTTATTTGCGAAGTTTCTTAAATGAGCTTCACTTAAGTGATCTCGCTAGAATTACAATTTTTGTGGATAATCAAGGAGCACAGTGTTTGGCGAGTGATTCTGTATTTCATGCTCGCACGAAACATATAGATATGAGACATCATTTTGTTCGAGAGTCGGTTGCCGCTAAGATGTTTGTATTGAAACATGTACCAACACAGCAAATGATTGCCGATATAATGGCTAAATCACTGCCGAGAGCAACTCATGAGAGATGTCTAACAGGACTTGGTTTCTGCACTTAAGACAACCTGCATATTGAGAGGGAGTGTTGAATAAAAGCTGTTTATCAATTACAATATGCATGTTGATCTGGTAACGTTGTGACACGTCATCTTTGACGTTTTACAACATATATATATATATATATATATATATATATATATATATATATATATATATATATATATATATATATATATATATATATATATATATATATATATATATATATATATATATATATATATATATATATATATATATATATATATATATATATATATATATATATATATATATATATATATATATATATATATATATATATATATATATATATATATATATATATATATTAGAGCGTTGCTCGGCAAGACGCCATTGAGCAATAACTAACTGTGAGCCGAAGAAAGGCTCATTGCAAGAAAAATGCAGTTGGTTTGAGTTGCCATTTGGAAACTGATTAGTTTAATTCCCGAGCAGTGTTTTTATATGGTTTATTTGAGTTACAAAGTCGATAACAAATCTCGATTAATTTAATTGTTTATTTCTAATCCCTTTCGCTTAAGTCTAACTCAAATTCCACTCAAATGTAAAACAAACCAATTCACCAATGACCGCACGCCAGGATTCTAATTACACTGCACATGTCAAGTGTCATTGTTTTGCAGTGCAGCGGATGGGTGTGTCTTATGTATTGGTATGGTTTGGATGTGTAGTTTGCGTAGGTAGTCTTTGTGCTACACTACGTTTGTTCGCAATAGTGCACATGCACTACACCCTCACTTTAAGAAAAAATTTACAATTCTTTGAAAGAGAAAAAAAAACTCACCCTTTAAGAAAAAATTTACAATTCTTTGAAAGAGAAAAAAAAAACTTTAAATTTTTATGTGTTTGTGTGTGGTGGAAATGAGTTCTTACTTATTTGATTTTAATTTTTACTTATTGGATTTCATGTAATACTAAGTTGTTACTTATTAGATTTGTATTTAGTATATATATTTTTATATGAGAAGTAATTTGTCTTCTGCGCTAGTATTGTAATATGAATAAAATTTACATTTTCAATAACTATAAATTCACAATTTCTTATAATAGGAGTTTAATAATATTATATATATATTTTTAATTATATATATTTTTATTCATATATTATTTTTTTTTTTTATTTTCTATATTTGTATTCTCATATCAGAACACTGTATCGTTTTAGCATATTGTTATGCATTTTCTTCTCCATGCCGTTTATTAATATAAATGAATTTACTCCTTCTTGTTTAGAAATTCTATACGGAACATGGTATGGACTTTGAGACTTTTTACGATTACCCAATTTTACTAATACTAAGTCTCCTAGGGTTGCATTAAGTGCATTTTCATTTGTTTTGCTTCCAATCGACTCCTAACAGATGCCACACATTCTGTGTGATTAGCATGTGTTAAAGTTACTTAAGAAAGCACATATCTTTAGGTTGCGAGTATTTAGAATTAATATTACCTATGTAATATTTATTATGTAAACTTTTAGGGTGCTACAGTTTTGCAGTCGAGCCACTGAAGGGCATTGAAAGTTAGAATGCACCATCAACATTTCAGAATGGCGTAGGTCAGTTGGCTTGACCAACTGACACCAATTAACAGGTGCGAAACTGGAACACCAGAAAGGTCAGTTTTTGTATTGTAATTGTGAATTGTAAATAGTATATAAGAGTTAGTATTCTAAGATATAAAGGCTTGTAATTTTAAAACTAAAAGTGTAATTTAGTGATTTTTCCAAAGAGTGATTTAGGCTTTTCAGATACACGCGCACAGCAGAAGGACGTCCCCCGTCAAACAAGGACAATACCCCAACATTTTGCGCAGCCGGTAGGATCCAACGTCGATTGCCAGGAAAAGAGCACTCCTACGCGGGAATCCACCAACAGGAAACCATTAGGATAACCATCTCAAAGGAGTTCAATGGAGGGAGCAGGGATATTGGTGAGTATGGTTATATTAGGATACTTTAGTATTTAAGTGCATTTTGTCGACGATTCTTCGGTGGCCGTGTGGGCGCTTTTGCGCCGGTCATGCAGAAGAAGCAGCATCGGGGCTGATTAGCCGCTGCGGTTAGGTGCCAATAGGTCGATCCAAAAGAAAAATTTTTACTTACGGTCAGGTTGTATAGGGTTGTTCCACTGAGATTAGGCTCATACTTGTTAATACATTTTGTTTCAGCATTCTCGGGGGATGTGGAACGTGTCTGTTTATTCACGGATTTTGCGTTATTGAATTGCGAACTTGTGTATACCGGTTGGTTTGGTTCGGAAAGAACGTGCCACGGTATAGGGTTCGTACGGTTATGATAGCGGATTTGTGTTTGTTTGTCGGTAGGGACATTTATACGATTCAATTTATATTGTTTTGAAATCAAAATAAAGATTGATTTAAATATTTGGCATTTTGAGTTTAGAGTATTAGGTGAAGAGGTGCAGACAACACGTGTTGTTGCATCAAAGTTTTTGAAGTTCGGAAACTACGATTTGCGTAGCAATGTTGAAGAAAACATTTAAATGCTATTATTATGTGGCGCATACGTTACGGGTTTATTTTTAAATATGGATTCAAATTTCCGGGAATGAATCAAGACACTTTTGCCGGTAAATCAAATTTCGGTTTTTACAAACATATGGCCTTTTCTATGGATTTTTGGGAGTATTAAAGATGGTGAGAGGAAAACAAGGAGTATTTGTGAGGAAGTCAAGGACCACTTTGCATTGATGGAAGGACTTAATGGTCGCCGGTAGACAGCGGAACTTTGTGACGGAAAACAAGTATAGCAGAATATGTATATAAAGATAGAATTTATGGTGGAATATATTTAAATAAATTTGTATTTATCATTAAGTAAGACGGAATAAAATATTGGAATTAGTTGATAAAAAGTGTTAACAATTATTGGGTTTTGTTTGTAATTGGGATACGCCATCTGTTCTGGCATTTGGGATATGACGAAGGAAGCGCAAGGATTACTGCTGAAGCAGGAGCAAATTGGCGAAACGATTGAAAAGCTGGTCCGTAACTTAAAGAAAGACGGCAGGTTACGTAAGGACAACGTGTATTACCGCAAGCGAATAACACAGTTGCAAAATCTGGGGAGAGAGTTCAACAATAATCACGGACTGTTGTTGCCTCACGCAGTTGAGTACGGCAAGGGAAAATATTTTGCGGAAAATTACTCAGACTACATAAATAGTCTGGTCAACGAATGGGCAGATACATTTAGTTCTGAATTAGAGGGACTAGGACAAGAGATTGTGAGTTTGGTTTCGCCAGACGAGGAAATAAGGAACAGATTGAAATCAATACAGTCAGAGGTGAAACTGTTTACTGGGAAAATAGTTGACCAGTTCGAAGCGAGTACGAGCATGGAAGAAGCTCAGGAATTGTGGAGGCAGGCGAACGCCGGAGGAGCTGTGTCACCATTAGAAGTAGCGGATCAAGCCTTAACGGCAATCCAAAAAAGGACAGAACAAAAGTTGTTCAAATTTCATGAGAAAACAGAAGATTTGAGAGCACAAAAAGAGTATCTCGAGAATAGGGTAAAGGAACTTTCTCGGAGATTGACGGAGACAGAGGAAGTAGCATCGCTGTTGGAAGAGGAGTGTGCGGAATTAAAAAAAGGACGGGCGACCAATAGGTCCTCACTGAATAGGGAGAGATCAAAATCAGCATCGGCTGGATATACGCAGACGGTATTGACATTGCCACCGGAAGTGCGCTGGCCGGAGTATCTAACACCAGAAGCGATAAACCGCGTGGTAAAGCCCAGATTAGAATTGAGTGAAGAGAGGGAAGCGGGATTTTCGTTTGGCGCATCTGAAATCGGTGTCGAGCCTGTTTCTCCAGGAAGTTCGATAAGTAATAAAAATAAGGGATATCCGCCAAAAGAGCCAGAAGCAGTAACGGTACAGGAAAGTCCCGAAACTGTGGACAGTATTTCGCCTGTACGAACAAACGATCGAAGACTAATTAGTTTGATTCCGTCATTGGTCAATTACCTCTCAGATCCGGGGGAAGTGAATCTAGGAACCACCCACAAAGATAGCGCTCAAGTTTTACCGGTCATAAGTAAAACAAAAATACGCAAAATGGGTGTAGAGGAGATTTCAAAGACAGTGGCCAGGCTAGTACCTGTGTTTACTGGTGCAGCTTCAGAAGATTTACGGTCAGAAGTTAACAGATTCATTCAAGGTTGTGAGCTTGCAAAGTGAAGCATAAGCCCTGATGAGTTGCGGGACTTCTTCGACTGTGTTAAGCAAAGGTTATTTGGAGACGCGTACAACCTTGTGTTGCCAAAGCAATTCGCCAGTGGGGACGAGCTTTACGGTCTTATAAGGAGAACTTATCTAAAGGAGAGAACTTTGGAGGACATAACCCAAGAAATAAGAATCGGGAAGCAGCTGGCAAGTGAAGACATACGTGTCTTTGTCAGGCGTTTAGAGTCACTTCAGATGATGGCCCAGGAAATAATCAGGAATAAGTACAATGGGATTGGAAATAAAGCGTTATTACACGAAGTTGACGAGTCGGTGTTGACAACTTTCGTGATGGGGCTCCGCAACTCCGTTCTAAAGATTCATATGCTGAATAGCAGAACAGGATCTCTGGAGGAATTAGTAGAAGAAGCGATTAGAGCACAAGTTCTCGTGGAACGGAGTACGGCTGGGTTAGGCGAGGTATACATGTTGGAAAATAGACAGGACATGTTCACCGCCGCTGTCGTGAACACAGATGGAAGTAATTACGTCCCAAATATATACAGAGGAGCATATAATCCGGTGTCTCCGACAGCAGAGCCGCGAATCCGAGAAATCCGTACAGGGGGTTTGTACAGAGGGCACCCACATGTTCGTTCTGCCATAAGCAAGGTCATACAAGGGATGAGTGCATTACACGCAAAAACACGCCCTACTGTATGGAGTGCCAAACATATGGTCAGGAGGCAAGTAGACAGTGCCATGGAGACACAGAATGGAATCAGAGTAAAAGGCAGCCAGCTACGAGGCGCCCGGTTCCACCTTTGAGGGACAGCAGGGGTAACTTCAGTAGTCCCAGAGTTAATTCAACAGAAGGAATTAACCAAGGAAGAAATCCTTTCAAAACTGGGAGTGGTCAGCAGCGACCAAATTGGAATTCCAGAAGTGAACAAAGTATAAGCAACACCAAACAGGGATTGAGATGTTTCTCATGTGGACGAATGGGTCATCGGGCAATGGAATACAGGGAAAGACAATCCCAACAAAGGAACCAGGGAAACTTCCAGCGGCCCAGTCGAGGCCAATAGACTGGAAAGCCAAAAGAAAGGAAGTAATAATAAGGCCGGAAGTACGTGGGACTAGTAATGTAGGAACTACAGTCCAGGAGAAGGAGAAGCAAGAGGCTCTCCAGTATCACGAAGAGATAGGGAGTGGATACACGTCCATATTGGGAACAAAAGGACGTTGCATCGCTATGAGCAGGATAGGTGATGCCTTCATCGAGATACCCTGCGAGGAGGCAGCGAGTGGAAAGCTAGTGCTATTAGTAGATTCAGGGGCGGACACAAGCCTCGTAAAATCTAATGTTTTACGGAAGGGGCTAGACATTAATCAAATGGACTTAATAACGCTTAATGGAGCATTTGGAGGGTGCATTAGGACATTGGGGTCGCTCAGAATAGGGCACAGTGGAGTTAAGGGTATGAGTTTTAGAGTGCACGCAGTGGAAGTGGATAGGAAAGGTATCCCGGCTGATGGGATAATTGGCCGCGATAATCTTTGGGGCCGCACCATACTGGATGCGCTCGACAAGCAGTTATCAGTTTACGATAATAATAAGAATAGAATCCTCACTCTTCCATTAAAGTCATGGCAGGAAGGAACCGTGAGTAAGGTTAAGAATAGTAGGGAGGTATTTAATGCAAGGTCCACCAGAGTAGTTACTATGCATGTAAATACGAAACTTAGGACTGTTGTTTTACACAAGCAGCAGCTAGCGGAGGGCGTATATATGGGGGAGACCATAACGCACGTTGACAAGGGTAAGGTGTACGCTTGCGTACTCAACGCATCGGAAAAGGACTACCTGATGGATGAGGATTTTAGGCCCAAGTTCACTAATTATGATAATTTTAAGGAACCGAATTATAGATCGGTTAATCAGATTAAGCAGGTAGATATAAGAAAAAGAATGGAGAGAGTGCTAGAATCACTAAAGTTAGACCCAAGTGTAAATTCAGAAGAGAAGGCATCAATAGAAGCCATTTGTGCGTCATTCCATGACATATTTTTGCTGGAAGGAGACCAGTTAACATATACACCAGAGGTAGAGCATGAAATACCTACTAGAGTGGATCAAGCACCAGTTAACCAGAAACAATACAGATTGCCACAAGCTCACAAAGATGAGGTAAATAGGCAAGTGGAAGGAATGTTAAAAGATAACATAATTTCACCGAGTATCTCGCCTTGGAATTCACCAATAATTTTGGTACCAAAGAAGGGCGGTGCTCACGGTCAGAAGAAGTGGAGAATGGTCGTCGATTTTAGGAAATTGAATGACGCCACTATCAAGCAGGTGTTCCCGATACCAAGGATAGAAGAGATTCTGGATAAATTGGGGCATAGTAGATATTTTTCTACCCTTGATTTAGCGAGTGGCTACCACCAAGTTCCGGTGGATACCCAAGATAAGCAGAAAACCGCGTTCAGCACCGGTTTGGGGCATTATGAATTTAATAGAATGCCATTTGGATTAACAGGGGCACCGGCTACCTTCCAAAGGCTAATGAACCATGTGCTAACAGGCTTGCAAGGGTTAGATTGTTTTGTGTATCTGGATGATATTGTAATTTATGGGAAGAACTTGCAGCAGCATTCGCAACGCTTATGCAAGGTGCTCCAGAAATTACGAGAACACAATTTGAAATTGAACACGGAGAAGTGTCAGTTTTTGCGAAGAGAGGTGGTTTATTTAAGCCATCGTTGCTCAGAGGCAGGAGCACTGCCTGACCCGCAGAAGGTGGAATGCGTTAAAAATTTAGCGGTTCCAAGAAATAGAAAGGAAGTGCAAGCATTCCTAGGACTAGTGAACTATTATAGAAAGTTCGTGGAGGGACTATCCGGAATTGCGTTGCCAATTAATAAATTGCTACGAAAAGAAGCAAAGTTCGAATGGACAGAGAGATGTCAGCAAGCATTCGAGAGGCTAAAGGAAATAATTAGCTCGCCCCCAATTTTGGCGTACCCCGACTTTAAGCAAACTTTTTTGTTGACCACTGATGCTAGCAATGAAGCATTAGGGGCAGTATTGTCACAAGGGGAAGTCGGTAATGACCGAGCAGTAGCATTCGCAAGCAGAGCGCTTAGCGATAGGGAGAAAAGATACTCCACAATAGAAAAAAATTCCTGGCCATAGTGTGGGCTACGAAGAATTTTAGGGCATATCTGCTAGGACGCCCATTTAAGATATACACTGATCAGCAGCCGTTGAGAGGCATAGCCAATTTGAAAGACCAAACGTCTAGGCTAGCCAGGTTCAGACACAAATTGTCTGAGTATGATTTTGAAATCATATACAAACCTGGGAAAAAGAATCTGAATGCGGATGCACTCAGCAGAGTACCGCAGGCACAGAAGGTATCAGTAGTGCAAACGAGGGCCAAAGCTCGGTCAGATAAGGAGAATGCCGAGAGAATTCCAGAGGATAAAATTGATGCAACAAGAAATGTTAGCAATGTAGGTGACGCTGCTAATGAACGAGGAGCCAGTAGTGTGGAATGGCTGGAGGATATAAAGGATATCCAGGCTGTATAAAGGGTTTCCATGATTCACCTCTAGGTGGACACCAGGGATTCTGGAAAACTCATGGCAGAATTAGGCGAGTATACGGATGAAAAGGTATGCTCAAGGACATTAAAAAATATATAAAGAGTTGTCCGAAATGTCAGGCCAACAAAAGTTCAAGGCTAACGAAGATGCCAATGGTGTTAACTGACACACCAAAACAACCATTTGATAAAGTTCATATAGATATTGTAGGTATTTTACCTGAGACAGTTTCGGGAAACAAGCACATATTGACGTTCCAAGATGATTTCTCAAAGTATATGGCGTTCGTGGCTATACCCGATGCTGAAACAGGTACGGTGGCCAAGGCATTCTTTGATGAAATAATAGCACGATACAACATACTTAAGGTTTTGATAACCGACAATGGTTCCAATTTTGTATCGAAACTGTTCTCAGAAACATGTAAAATGCTGGGAATCAAGAAGTTGCACATAACACCATATCATCCACAGGCGAATGGCTCATTGGAACGTAGTCATCGACCTCTGGCAGAGTACTTGCGCAGCTTTGCCAAGGAAGACGGCTCGAATTGGGATCAATGGTTGACCACTGCAATGCATGTACACAATAATACGGTACATGTATCAACGAAGCAAACTCCGTTCAGGACGCTCTACGGGTTTGATTTTAACATGCCAGCAAATCTGAAGCGCAAATGTGCGCCAGTGTACATTGCTGATGACCCGAATAAAGTGCAAAAGTATCAGCTACAGCGAGCGCACGAGTTGGTAAGAGAAAACCAGGATTGTGCTAAACGAGTAGCCAGGGAGGCCTGTAACAAGGTACTAAACCCAGTCGTTTTGAAGGTGGGTGATCAGGTACTCATGAAGAATCAGGCTAGGAGAAATAAATTCTCACCTGTGTGGATAGGTCCGTATGTAGTAGCAGAGATCCGAAGCCCGGTTACAACAGTAGTAACGATTAAAGGCAAAAATAAAAAGCTACATAATAATTTCTTGAAGTTATTCCACGTTAGACCACACACGTAGATTCATGTGCTAACCGTGTTTTACAAGTGTAAACACAAGAATAATAACATAAACAAGTACATGTGTCTATCAAATAACACACACAGCGCCGATTTTCAGAGTCAATGTCAGTAAAAGTGTGCCGCTTAAACTCGGGCAGGTAAAATTGACGTAATGAAAATCTGTTGATTAAGCACTATTGCCGAATGAAGGCAGTAGAGAAAATATATTTTTTTTTACATATTAAATAATAATAAACGGGTTCATTGCACGTATTTAAAAAAATAAAATAAAATAGGAAGACAGTCGTGGGTAAGTAATATAAAATTTAACTTCAAATATGTACATACATACATACGGCGGTTAATGAAATGAAAGCAGTAGCGCCGGCACCGTTGGTGAAGTAAATGTATATGTATGTAACTGTATAATGTACAGAATGAATGTACGAGGGAATATTTAAAGAAGTATTCTAGTTATAGGAATGGGTATGGCCATATAAGTAAGTATGTAGGGACATATGATTAGGAATTGGGAATTTGCAGATACTGCAACAGGCTATATGTATATATTCTCGTACATAGGTTTTAACTGTTTATTGATTAGGAAATTAGCGTATGGAAATTTGAATAAATGTATATGTTGGGATATAAAAAAAAATGTATAGATTGATTGGGAAAATAAGCAATTAATTCTAGGAAATTTAATGCGCCTTGAATGTATGTATGTACTCACATACGACCTAATTACAGGATGGAAAATAGAATCGTTAATGGATATATACATATCAGGCTAGAAGTAAATTTAAATAAAAAGTAATTGTATACGATGAAAGATATAGTCATGCAATGGACAAAGTTTTTACACAAACGGGATTATTTTATATAATCTGGTTTTTGTCGGAGGACCAATGAATTGGTTCAAAACTGAAATGAGTGATAACTCACGTGTTGAAAAAGAGCACGAAAAATTAATCGAAGCGAAACTAATGCCCTATATGGCTATGAAAACACATAGTCCGGTCCTCTTTTCCTCTAGGATGCAGTAGCGAATCCAATAATGTAGGGGGAAAAGACGAGTGAACGCAAATTGAATGATATAGCATTCAATTATAGAATAAGCATGTTGTAGAAATATTGTTTTTTGTTTATATATTCAGGAATAGCGTATGTTTAAGAAAAGTTCAAATTAAAAAAATTATAATCTGTGCAAAGTTCACATTAGAAACAAAAGAAGTTTAGAAAATAATTAGAGTTAAAAAAATTAATTATTTAAAATATAAATTTGTAATGAAAAAAGTGTTATAATAAAAAAAAACAAAAATCATACTAAATTGGAAAATTATACCCAAGAGTATATATAGTACATATAGTGTATTTATTTAAATATTATATAATTTTGAAATTCATTTATTAAGTTGACATGTTTGACAAAAATTAAACATAGAAGAAATACCAAACTAAAATGTATACTAGAAAATTAAGGAAATTATTATAGGTGTTCTCTAAATAGCTCTGATGATGTGAAGCGAAGCAGGAAGTTCCGGGAACAGCGGATATCGGAAGACGATGCGGACTAAAAGACCAACGTAGTATTCGGAAAGATGCGTTTTTGAAAAACAGAGATTTTTGGCAGTTATCTAAGGTTTGTGTCCCCAAGGATGCCAACATATTAGATTGGGGATGAATGGCGACGGAAGTAATTTTAATTTTGCGAAACGGGATATGGCCGCAGATTTGAACGCGTTGTGGATGAGTTATTGACAAGCAACGAAAAATAAACAAGTTTCCTTGCGGAGTCATATTTTGTATTGGACAGTTTTATATTACAATGTCCACCCAGGGTATCCCAATCTCAACAGAATCGATTTTGGATAAGTTGAAGATGGGTAAAAGCTTAAGGTGGGTGACTGAAACCACCACCAAATATAATAAGCAGAGGAAATTTGGCTCGCGGTAGTTAATTGCTTCATTGAAGTATATGTCCAATCTAGTGTATGAACATATGAAATGTTATTTACATATGTATGAAATATGATTTAATACAAGAGGACTGGTAACCGATCAGAGTACACAAATTACATCATTAAACGTATATCTCAAAAAAATACCGATTGTCTCCACATCAAAGCCAAACGATGTCAAATGCCAGTATGAGGAAGCTCAAGAGAAACACTTCCACCATAAAACGCATTGCTGCAAAGTAAGAAGGAGTATTGTAATCTCTCATGTTTTCCAAATGTTTTTTACAAGTTGAGTACTATAAGCAGAGGCACTACCACCTACAGCCGTGGGTCACGCTATATAAATGGAAAGAAGAAGGCCACTAAAAACAAAGTTTTAATGGCAAACCAGATCGCCAACCTATAACATCTTTGTACGTACCGATCCAGAAAGAAGGGAGGGGTATGCAGAGTTCATCGAGGGATTTCACACCGTCAACGGCAGCCGTCAACCGGATCAGCAGTTAGCAGAAGTATAACGTAATATTTTAGATATAAATATCATAGTAGAATATAAGATCTTAAGTATAGGATTAAATTGTATTATCGCTAGTTGTTGAAAATTGTATATACGCCAGTGAGAAAAGCGTCGATGAAAGATCAAATATAAAAAGGGGAATATAAAAAAAAGATGGAAGTAAAAGAACAAAATAAAACAAAAGAAAAAAAGAAGAAAAAAATAGAAATAAAATAACAAAATAAAACAAAAGAGGAAAAAGAAAAGAACACAAAAGTAAAAAGAACAGAATACAACAATTGAACCCAAATAAGGCGAATTTGAAAAAAGAAAAACTATACATATGTACTATAGGATTAAGAAAATGCACAGATTGTTTAAAGTGCACAAAAGAGAAAAATACTGTAAATATTCATTAGAAGTTAGTTGCACTAACTTCTTTTAGAAAGAGGCGAGGGATGTTGTGAGCTAGAATCAAGCTGCCTGCGCGTAGTGTCTCACATCATCGACTCCTAACAGATGCCACACATTCTGTGTGATTAGCATGTGTTAAAGTTACTTAAGAAAGCACATATTTTTAGGTTGCGAGTATTTAGAATTAATATTACCTATGTAATATTTATTATGTAAACTTTTAGGGTGCTACAGTTTTGCAGTCGAGCCACTGAAGGGCATTGAAAGTTAGAATGCACCATCAACATTTCAGAATGGCGTAGGTCAGTTGCCTTGACCAACTGACACCAATTAACAGGTGCGAGACTGGAACACCAGAAAGGTCAGTTTTTGTATTGTAATTGTGAATTGTAAATAGTATATAAGAGTTAGTATTCTAAGAAATAAAGGCTTGTGATTTTAAAACTAAAAGTGTAATGTAGTGATTTTTCCAAAGAGTGATTTAGGCTTTTCAGATACACGCGCACAGCAGAAGGACGTCCCCCGTCAAACAAGGACAATACCCCAACACTTATTTTCTTTTTCACAACTTCGATCAGTTCCCTTGCTTTGTTTATTGACGTTCTTATTCTTAACTTCAGTTCATTCGCATAATTTTCAATATCATAAATTGGTTCTCTTTTTTCAATTAGGTCGCTTGGTAAGTGTGGCAGTTTACCAAACACAAGCTCATATGGTGAGAAACCCGTATCGACATGCGGCGTCGTATTGGAATCAAAAGTGTAAAATGATATCCACTTGTCCCACTCGTTATCGTTTGCGAACGTCAACATGAATTCATTAAGAGTGCGGTGGTTGCGCTCTACTGAACCCAGTGATTCGTGATGATAAGGAGTTGAAAATATTTGATTAGTTTTTAGATTTTTACACACATTTTTCATTAGCTCGTTTACGAACTCTGTGCCCTTGTCCGGTTTCAAATTATTGAAATTACCATACTTGAGAATGAATTGGTCAACAAGTGTTTTAGCTACAGTGTCGGCATCTTTGGTTTCCATGGGGTGCGCTATCACAAATTTTGTTAATTCGCACTGCGCTGCTAAAATATATCTGTACCCATTCGAAATTCTTAGCGGACCGACAGTATCAATTGCTACAGTTTCAAAACTAGTCGTTGGAGTGTCTGTAATAACCATCTGTTCTTTCGTATGTCGTATTTGTTTATTCTTAGCACAATGTTTACAATTTGTGATAAAATTTTTCACCAGTTTTCCCATATTCTTCCAAACGTATTTTTGTTTAAATTTTAAAACGGGTTTTCTTACACCAACATGCCCTCCGTAAGGCGAATCGTGATATTCTGCGATTAGTTTATACATAATTACGTTATCTACTATTCTGTGGAGACTTCTATATATCAATATATTCAACTTTGAGCTTTCATTATTTTCTTTATTCTTCTGTTGCAACTTATTATATGCCTCTTTAAATTTTTCCTTCCGTCCGTACGTATATATATCATCTTCCTCATCTAGCGCTAGTTCTTTAATATTTGACTTGTTTATTCTTGATAGTAGTTTTTCCAATAGCGAGCCTGGGTTCGATGGAGTATCACTGCTTATCACAAGTTTCTCATCTTTATTTATTTTAATATGGGTACCCTTCTTATTGCTCATAAATCCAAATTTCAATTTTCTTACATTCCTGACGTCAGATATGGACTTGCAGCCCGAAATGTGAAGTTGATCAGACTTCGAATGAGAGCTACATTTCTCCTGATTTATGTCTGTGCTCTTTTTAGCAGACATGCCGCTTTGTTAACGGATTCATCGTCTTCTATCGGGATCATTGATTTTAGTATGTCAGAATCGATTTTAATTCTTGACAGTGCATCCGCATTGGTGTTTATTTTTCCCTTTTTTATATATAATGTCGAAATCATAGTCGGACAAATCTAACCTTATTCTGGTTAACTTGGAAGATGGGTTTTTGTGTGTAAACAATGCGACTAACGAATGCGAATCTCCGTCCATAGAGGTAAGGTTTGAAAAAATGTATGCCCCAGTGTATTCCTAAAAGTTCCTTTTCAATCACTGATTTATTCATCTCGTGTTTATTCAGAGATTTGCTTGCATAAGAGATAGGTAAATCTTGTCCTATTTCTCCCTGCGAAAGTATTGCGCCTAAAGCAAAATTTGATTTATCAGTGGTTAAAATGAAATTTTTGTCAAAATTAGGATACTGAAGTATTGGCGGATTTATTAATTTCTTTTTCAAAACTGTGAATGCATCTTGACATTCGTTTGTCCATAAAAATGGTTCATTTTTCTTCAATAAATTGTTTAAACACTTAGCTATTGCCGGGAAATTTTGAATAAATTTTCTATAATAGTTGCAGAAAGCTACAAATCTTCGGACATCGTCTGAATTCTTTGGAGTTGGGTACTCCTCGATTACCTTATGTTTGTTTGGATCTTTTCTTACGCCTTCACTAGTTATTAAATTGCCCAAGTATACAACTTCTGATTTTAGAAAACTACATTTTTGAGGATTTAGTTTTAAATTGTATTGCAATCTATAGTTTTTTATGTACTCGTATACTGGTGTTTTTTCGGATAACTCTAACTTTTGCGTGTAGAAATTGTTCACAGTGAACGGTTCGTCATCAATATACCAATTATTGAGTTTCTGTCATTCTCATTTATTGCTTCAATTTCAAGTGTCTGTAACATACTTTTTAAATTTAGAATTATAGTTTTCTATATTTCGTTGCGTGCATTTAAAATATTATAATTTTCTAACGGTTCAGTCTGTATATTAGAAATGTCCAATTCTGTAATAGTAACTCCATATTCATTAGTATTTAAAACTTTAATATGCGTTATACCTCTCGATGGTGCTAAAGAATTTGCTACAAAAATTCCTTTTGCTATTTCTTTTTTAAAAACTACGCTATCTTGATTTAAATGTAAATCGATGGGACATATTACTTCCGATCTTGGAGGTACACGGATTTGTCTTAACCACTGGTGGTGCCGCACTGTGGGTGGGTGGAACCAAGCCTATACAACTAAGCAACATAGAGAGAAGCTCTTGCTACGTCAGAGCGACCATTGGAGGGACCACGGTGTACAGTTGCTACATGCCGCCGAGCCTAACTGCGGACGAGTTCGAGTCAATGGTGGACAGACTTGCTCTGGACGCGCCAGTCAGGAACCCCGTAGTGATTGCCGGCGACTTCAACGCATGGGCAACTGAATGGGGTTGCGCCCGAACCACACCGATAGGTCATATCCTCATGGACGCGTTTGCGGCTCTTGACGTAGTCGTCATGAACGCGGGAGAGGCGACTTTTGTGAGAGGAGAAGCCACATCTGTGATCGACCTTACGTTCCTCAGCAGCGGTTTAGTCAGAGGAGCCAGGTAGATTGTGAGTTCCGCGTACACACACAGCGACCACAATGCCATTTGCTTTGACTTGGAAAGGAACAAACAACGGCGGAGGACAGGCCCGTGGCCGAAAGGCTGGACAGAGGACGCCCTGGACGACGGCGCATTCGAAGTCAAGTTGGAGGACTTTGAGCTGCAAGGCAGTGCGGCGGAAATGGCGAACCAGCTACCGAGCCAGCTAGAGAGCGCCTGCGATGCGGCGATGCCCAGGCGGGCCTATGGTGGAAACCATAAATCCGTTTATTGGTGGACGGACGAGATCGCCGGCCGACGCAAGGAATGCCACGCAGCAACGCGAAGGCACCAGCGTGCAATAGGCAACCCAGACTGCCTGCAACTGCGCCAGTTGTACAAAGAAGCTAAAAGAAGGCTGAAGACGGCCATAAAGGCGAGCAACCTTAGGAGTTTCACCGAGCTATGTGCACAGGCCGAAGACAACCCGTTGGGCACGGCATATAGGCTCGTGATGAAAAACCTCCCCTGCCACAGGCAGCCAGCCCCAAGCTACCCAAACATGCTCACACGCATTGTGGGAGAGCTCTTCCCAGTGCAAAATTATGTGCCTGATCAGTTCTCTCCCCAAGTACCCAGTGTAATGACAGAAGAGGTGTTGCGGGCGGTTGGAAAATTTGGGGACCAGAAGGCACCTGGCCCAGATGGAATTCCCGACCGAGTGCTGAAAACCGCAGCTGCACTACACCCAGAAACACTGAGGTCACTTTACGAACCCTGTCGTAGGGAAGCAGTCTTCCCGAAACGGTGGAAAAGGCAGCGGTTGGTATTGATACCTAAAGCCGATAAGCCAGCAGAGGACCCATCTGCCTACCGTCCCCTGTGCATGTTGGACACAGCAGGGAAGGTCCTGGAGCGGATTATCTGCGACCGGATCGACGAGGCGATAGTGGATGCTGGAGGACTGGCGAGGCGCCAATATGGCTTCCGAAAGGCCAGATCCACTGTGGATGCCATGGACGAACTCGTCCAAACGGCGAAGGAGCTGATTCAGGGCCATAGATGGAAGGGGGGTGCCAAGAAGTATTGCCTCGTGGTCACCCTCGACGTCCAGAACGCTTTTAACTCGGCCAGCTGGGCGCGCATAGCAGAAGCGCTGGCAGAGTTCAAAGTTCCCGTCGATCTAAGGCGAATTATCACCAGTTATTTTAGCGACAGGATGCTATTATACGAGTCCGATGCACCTTTACCACGATCCCACATCTCAAATACCTAGGCGTCTGGATTGACGCAAGACTGACGTTCAAGGAGCACTTTCGGCGATTAGGTGAGAAGGCAGCGCGGACCTGTTCCCTGCTTTGCCGGATAATGCCAAATCTCGGAGGGCCACGGCACTGGAAAAGACGGTTCATCTCAGGGGTGGTTAAATCCATAATTCTGTATGGAGCACCATAGAGGCGGCATATAGGAGATGTGCGCTCCGCACGATCTCAGCACACCGTACTGTGTCTGCAGACGCCGCGCTGGTGATAGCCGGTATGATCCCGCTAGACCTGCTGGCCAAGGAGGCGTGGAGCCTATACTACGGCGAAAGTACGCACGAGCTGAGCGCGGAAGATCGCGTAGCAGGCATTAGACAAAGCACCATACAAGAGTGGCAAGCCCGATGGGATACATCCGAAAACGGCCGTTGGACGAGGAGGTTGATCCCTGATCTCCAACGCTGGATGGATAGGTCGCATGGCGAGGTGAACTATCACGTCACACAGCTGCTGACCGGGCACGGAGGTTTCCGGGCGTACCTACACAGATTCCAGCTGGAGGAATCCCCCTGCTGCGATAATTGTGGAGGCACGGAGCCCGAGGACGTGGAACATGTCCTTTTTTCATGTCCACGATACAGCGGTGCCAGAGCGGTACTGCAAAGAGTCTGCGGAGAACCTGTAACACCGGACAAACTCGTGCACTATATGCTCGAGTGCCCGGAGAAATGGGACGTGGTGTGTGACACCTCGGCCGCAATTATGCGAGAACTCCGCCACTTGGAGTGGCGGCGACGTTCAGGGAATCAATAGGAGGGGTCCGTGGACCAACCCACTCCCAGACAAAGTATTGCTCTACGGCTATGTACCGTCTGGGAGGCGTCTGAGGAGGTGGTTTTAGTGGGTAAGAGCCCCACACTACTGGTGCGAGAGCGCCCCGTGTCTGTTTGCAGATTTCCACCTCCGAACCAATAAAAAAAAAAAAAATTCAAAAAAATTAAAAAAAATACATATTGTTGTGAGCTAAAATCAAGCTGCCTGCGCGTAGTGTCTCACAGCATCGACTCCTAACAGATGCCACACATTCTGTGTGATTAGCATGTGCTAAAGTTACATAAGAAAGCACATATTTTTAGGGTGCGAGTATTTAGAATTAATATTACCTATGTAATACTTATTATGTAAACTTTTAGGGTGCTACAGTTTTGCAGTCGAGCCACCGAATGGCATTCAAAGTTAGAATGCACCATCAACATTTCAGATTGGCGTAGGTCAGTTGGCTTGACCAACTGACACCAATTAACAGGTGCGAAACTGGAACACCAGAAAGGTCAGTTTTTGTATTGTAATTATGAATTGTAAATAGTATATAAGAGTTAGTATTCTAAGTAATAAAGGCTGGTGATTTTAAAAACTAAAAGTGTAATGTAGTGATTTTTACAAAGAGTGATTTAGGCTTTTCAGATACACGCGCGCAGCAGAAGGACGTCCCCCGTCAAACAAGGACAATACCCCAACATTTTGGCGCAGCCGGTAGGATGGCCCTATTGGAGTAATCCCAGAGCAAGGAACCCTGAAGCAGAGAGGCATCCTGCAACGAATTCGAAGGACCTCATCGAAGGACACTGTGGAATAAAGATGACATCGAAAAAAATTTGGGTGATTAGAGTGTATAATAGCGTAATCTAAGTAGATACTTCTGCGACCCTGAAGGCGCCGTAGCGCTGGTCAAAGAAGTTGCAACCTACAGGCGCGTTTGCGCTGTTGCACGCAGCTTGAATGTCAACCATAAACCGTCAGTATGATCGGACGGTCTATGTATGTTCATCCTAGCTGTGAGGATTTTTTTGGTAGGGGTTTTGTGTTTGTTTGTCGGTAGGGATATATTTGGATACACATTTTTTCACTTTTTTACACAATGAAATACCATGAGCTTAGGGTATTAGGAATAATATAAATGTTTTTATTACGTTGCGCATACGTTACGGGTTTATTTTTAAATATGGATTCAAATTTCCGGGAATGAATCAAGACACTTTTGCCTGTAAATACAATTTCAGTTTTTACAAATATATGGCCTTTTCCATGGATTTTTGGAGTATTAAAGATGGTGAGAGGAAATCAAGGAGTATCTGTGAGGAAGCCAAGGACCAATTTGCATTGATGGAAGGACTTAATGGACGCCTGTAGACAGCGGAACTTTGTGATGGAAAACAAGTATAGCAGAATATGTGTATAAAGATAGAATTTACGGTGGAATGTTTTTTTTTAAATAACTCTGTTTTGAATCATTAAGTAAGATCGAATAAAATATTGTAACAAGTTTTAACAAATATTGGATTTTTATTTGTAATTGGGATACGCCATCTGTTCTGGCATTTGGGATCTGACGAAGGAAGCGCAAGGATTACTGCTGAGGCAGGAGCAAATTGGCGAAGCGATTGAAGAATTGGTCCATACTTTTAAGAAAGACGGCAGGTTACGTAAGGACAACGTGTATTACCGCAAGCGAATAACACAGTTGCAAGATCTGGGAAGAGATTTCAACAATAATCACGGACTGTTGTTGCCTCACGCAGTTGAGTACGGCAAGGGAAAATATTTTGCGGAAAATTACGCAGACTACATAAATAGTCTGGTCAACGAATGGGCAGATACATTTAGTTCTGAATTAGAGGGACTAGGGCAAGAGATTGTGAGTTTGGTTTTGCCAGACGAGGAAATAAGGAACAGAGTGAAATCAATACAGTCAGAGGTGAAACTGTTTACTGGGAAAATAGTTGACCAGTTCGAAGCGAGTACGAGCAGGGAAGAAGCTCAGGAATTGTGGAGGCAGGCGAACGCCGGAGGCGCTGTGTCACCGTTAGAGGTAGCGGATCAAGCCTTGACGGCAATCCAAAAAAGAACAGAAGAAAAGTTGTTCAGTTTTCATAAGAAAGCAGAAGATTGGAGAGCACAAAAAGAGTATCTGGAGAAGAAGGTAAAGGAACTTTCTCAGAGGTTGACGGAAACAGAGGAAGCAGCAACGCTGTTGGAAAAGGAGTGTGCGGAATTGAAAAGAGGACGGGCGACCAATAGGACCTCACTGAATAGGGAGAGATCAAAATCAGCATCAGCTGGATTTACGCAGACAGTATTGACATTGCCTCCGGAAGTACGTTGGCCGGAATATTTAACACCAGAAGGGATAGGCCGCATGGTAAAGCCAAAAGTAGTACTTAATGAAGAAAGGCAAGCGGAATTTTTGTTTGGCGCATCTGAAATCGGTGTCGAGCCTTTTTCTCCGGGAGGCCCGAAAAATAATAAAAATCAGGGATATCCGCCAAAGGAGCCGGAAGCAGTACCCGTGCAGCAAAGTTCCGATACTGTGGGCAGTATTTCGCCTGCACGAACAAATGATCGAAGACTAATTAGTTTGAGTCCGTCACTGGCCAATTACCTCTCAGATCCGGGAGAAGAGAATTTGGAAACTACCAAAGAGATTAATAAAGCTAAGGTTTTACCAGCAATTGAGAAAACACAAAGGAATAAAATGGGCATTCTGGAAGTTGCTCATGCGGTGGAGAAGTTGGTGCCCATGTTCTCAGGAGTCGAGTTGTATGATCTGAGAACTGAGATCCGGCGCTTCAAAGAAGGTTGTGAGCTAGCGCAACAGAGTGTTCCGGAAGCGGACGGGGAACACTTAATAAAGTGTATTAGGCAAAGAACCACAGGTGATGCGTTTGATTTACTAGCGCATAGCTCAGTAAGCACCCTGGCAGAATTATATGTACTTTTGGATCGGACATATTTGAAACAAAAGTCGTACGACTGTCTTGTACGGGAAATACAGGAATCAACTCAGACACCGGGGGAGGAATTGAGAGCCTGGGGACGAAGGCTCCAGTCTCTCGGGAACGCTGCTGAGACGGAAGCCACCAGGCAGTTTCCAGAAAATGTTGCAGCATACAAGGCTCAAGTAGAACGGACTATGATTTCTGTGTTCAAGGCAGGCCTGATAAATAGGGATTTAGCTAATTATACTCTTACTCTCACGCCGAGGAGTATGGCAGAGTTAGTGGAGGCGGTCTCTTACGCTGAAGCAGCAATACAACAGCGAACGACAACAGGTGGAATCTGCTGGATGGATGCTCCTGCAGAGGTAGGAACAGTACAGCAGCAAAACAAATGTGGAGTCGGTAGATTGATGGGCCAATTTCCGCAACAAAGAGACCAAGAATTCTTAGTTGAGAGGTTTAAGGCAAGGAAACCCATTTGCTCATTCTGTGATAATCCAGGGCATACAAGGGATGAATGCGTTACACGGAAAAATACGCCCTATTGTATGGAGTGCCAAACATATGGTCATGAGGCAAGTAGACAGTGCCAAGTAGACACTAAATGGAATCAGAGTAAAAGGCAGCCAGCAACGAGTATTCCGGTTCCAACCTTGAGGGACAGCAGGGGTAACTTCAGTAGTCCCAGAATTAATTCAATAGAAGGAATTAATCAAGGAAGAAATCCTTTCAAAACTGGGAGTGGTCAGCAGCGACCAAGTTGGGATTCTAGAAGTGAACCAAGTATAGGCAATAACATACAGGGATTGAGATGCTTCTCATGTGGACGAATGGGACATCGGGCAGCGGAATGCAGGGATAGACAATCCCAACAAAGGAACCAGGGAAACTTCCAGCGGCCCAGTCGAGGCCAATAGACTGGAAAGCCAAAAGAAAGGAAGTAATAATAAGGCCGGAAGTACGTGGGACTAGTAATATAGGAACTACAGTCCAGGAGAAGGAGGAGCAAGAGGCTCTCCAGTATCACGAAGAGTTAGGGAGTGGATACACGTCCATATTGGGAACAAAAGGAGGTTGCTTCGCTATGAGCAGGATAGGAGATGCCTTCATCGAGATACCCTGCGAGGAGGCAGCGAGTGGAAAGCTAGTGCTATTAGTATATTCGTAAAATCTAGTGTTTTACGGAAGGGGCTAGACATTAATCAAATGGACTTAAGAACGCTTAACGGAGCGTTTGGAGGGTGCATTAGGACATTGGTGTCGCTCAGAATAGGGCACAGTGGAGTTAAGGGTATGAGTTTTAGAATGCACGCAGTGGAAGTCGATAGGAAAGGTATCCCGGCTGATGGGATAATTGGCCGCGATAATCTTTGGGGACGCACCATACTGGATGCGCTCGACAAGCAGTTATCATTCTATGATAACAAAAAGCATAGAATCCTTACTTTTCCATTAATGTCATGGCAGGAAGGAACCGTGAGTAAGGTTAAGAATTGTATGGAGGTAGTGAATGCAAGGTCAACCAGAGTAGTTACTATGCATGTAAACACAAAACTTAGGACTCTTGTTTTGCACAAGCAGCAGCTAGCGGAGGGCGTATATATGGGGGAGACCATAACGCACGTTGACAAGGATAAGGTGTACGCTTGCGTACTCAACGCATCGGAAAAGGACTACCTGATGGATGAGGATTTTAGGCCCAAGTTCACAAATTATGATAATTTTAAGGAACCGAATTATAGATCGGTTAATCAGATTAAGCAGGTAGATATAAGAAAAAGAATGGAGAGGGTGCTTGAATCCTTGAAGTTGGACCCAAGCGTGAATTCAGAAGAGAAGGCATCAATAGAAGCCATTTGTGCGTCATTCCATGACATATTTTTGCTGGAAGGAGACCAGTTAACATATACACCAGAGGTAGAGCATGAAATACCTACTAGAGTGGATCAAGCACCAATTAACCAGAAACAGTACAGATTGCCGCAAGGTCACAAAGATGAGGTAAATAGGCAAGTGGAGGGAATGTTGAAAGATAACATTATTTCGCCGAGTATCTCGCCTTGGAATTCACCAATAATTTTGGTGCCAAAGAAGGGAGGTGCTCAGGGTCAGAAGAAGTGGAGAATGGTCGTTGATTTTAGGAAATTGAACGACGCCACTATCAAGCAGGTGTTCCCAATACCAAGGATAGAAGAGATACTGGATCAATAGGGACACAGTAGATATTTTTCTACACTTGATTTAGCGAGTGGCTACCACCAAGTTCTGGTGGATACCCAAGATAAGCAGAAAACCGCGTTCAGCGCCGGTTTATTGCATTATGAGTTTAATAGAATGCCGTTTGGATTAACAGGAGCACCGTCTACCTTCCAACGGCTAATGAACCATGTGCTAACAGGCTTACAAGGGTTAGATTGTTTTGTGTACCTCGATGATATTGTAATTTATGGGAAGAACTTGCAGCAGCATTCGCAACGCTGGTGCAAGGTGCTCCAGAAATTACGAGAACACAATTTGAAATTGAACACGGAGAAGTGTCAATTTTTGCGAAGAGAGGTGGTTTATTTAGGCCATCGTTGCTCAGAAGCAGGAGCACTGCCTGACCCGCAGAAGGTGGAATGCGTTAAAAATCTAGCGATTCCGAGAAACAGAAAGGAAGTGCAAGCATTCCTAGGACTAGTGAACTATTATAGAAAGTTCGTGGAAGGACTAGCCGGAATTGCTTTGCCCATTAATAAGTTGCTACGAAAAGAAGCAAAGTTCGAATGGACAGAGAGATGTCAGCAAGCATTCGAGAGGCTAAAGGAGATAATTAGCTCGCCACCAATTTTGGCGTACCCCGACTTTGAGCAAACTTTTTTTGTTGACCACTGATGCTAGCAATGAAGCATTAGGGGCAGTATTGTCACAAGGGGAAGTCGGTGATGACCGACCAATAGCATTCGCAAGCAGAGCGCTTAGCGACACGGAGAAGAGATACTCCACAATAGAGAAGGAATTTCTAGCCATAGAGTGGGCTACGAAGAATTTTAGAGCATATCTGCTAGGACGCCCATTTAAGATATATACTGATCACCAGCCGTTGAGAGGTATAGCCAATTTGAAAGACCAAACGTCTAGGCTAGCCAGGTTCAGACATAAATTGTCTGAGTATGATTTTGAAATCATTTACAAACCTGGGAAAAAGAATCTGAATGCGGATGCACTCAGCAGAGTACCGCAGGCACAGAAGGTATCAGTAGTGCAAACGAGGCCCAAAGCACGGTCAGATAAGGAGAATGCCGAGAGAATTCCAGAGGATAAAATTGATGCAACAAGAAATGTTAGCAATGTAGGTGACGCTGCTAATGAACGAGGAGCCAGTAGTGTGGAATGGCTGGAGGAGATAAAGGATATCCAGGCTGTATAAAGGGTTTCCATGATTCACCTCTAGGTGGACACCAGGGATTCTGGAAAACTCATGGCAGAATTAGGCGAGTATACGGATGGAAAGGTATGCTCAAGGACATTAAAAAATATATAAAGAGTTGTCCGAAATGTCAGGCCAACAAAAGTTCAAGGCTAACGAAGATGCCAATGGTGTTAACTGACACACCAAAACAACCATTTGATAAAGTTCATATAGATATTGTAGGTATTTTACCTGAGACAGTTTCGGGAAACAAGTACATATTGACGTTCCAAGATGATTTCTCAAAGTATATGGCGTTCGTGGCTATACCCGATGCTGAAACAGGTACGGTGGCCAAGGCATTCTTTGATGAAATAATAGCACGATACAACATACTTAAGGTTTTGATAACCGACAATGGTTCCAATTTTGTATCGAAACTGTTCTCAGAAACATGTAAAATGCTGGGAATCAAGAAGTTGCACATAACACCATATCATCCACAGGCGAATGGCTCACTGGAACGTAGTCATCGACCTCTGGCCGAGTACTTGCGCAGTTTTGCCAAGGAAGACGGCTCGAATTGGGATCAATGGTTAACCACTGCAATGCATGTACACAATAATACGTTACATGTATCAACGAAGCAAACTCCGTTCAGGACGCTCTACGGGTTTGATTTTAATATGCCAGCAAATCTGAAGCGCAAATGTGCGCCAGTGTACAATGCTGATGACCCGAATAAAGTGCAAAAGTATCAGCTGCAGCGAGCGCACGAGTTGGTCAGAGAAAACCAGGATTGCGCTAAACGAGTAGCCAGGGAGGCCTAAAACAAGGTACTAAACCCAGTCGTTTTGAACGTGGGTGATCAGGTACTCATGAAGAATCAGGCTAGGAGAAACAAATTCTCACCTGTGTGGATAGGTCCGTATGTGGTAGCAGAGATCCGAAGCCCAGTTACAACTGTCGTAACGATTAAGGGAAAAATAAGAAGCTACATAACAATTTGTTGAAATTATTCCACATTAGACCACACAACTAAAGACATGTGCTAGCAGTGTTTTACAAGTGTAAACACAAAAATAGCAACGTAAACATGTACGTGTGTGTATCAAATAACACACACAGCTCCGATTTTCAAAGTCAAGGCCAGCAGAAGTGTGCCAATTAAACTCGAGCAAGTAAAGTTGACGCAATAAAAATGTGCTTATTATGCACTATGGCCGAACGAAGCACAGTAGGGAAAAATATTTTTTAAATATTAAATTATAAATATTGCACGTATTTAAAAAATAAATAAAAATAGTAAGACAGTCATGGGTAAGTAATATAAAACTTAACTTCAAATATGTACATACATACATACGGCGGTTAATGAAATGAAAGCAGTAGCGCCGGCACCGTTGGTGAAGTAAATATATATGTATGTAACTGTATAATATACAGAATGAATGTACGAGGGAATATTTAAAGAAGTAAGTATTCTAGTTATAGGAATGGGTATGGCCATATAAGTAAGTATGTAGGGACATATGATTAGGAATTGGGAATTTGCAGATACTGCAACAGGCTATATGTATATATTCTCGTACATAGGTTTTAACTGTTTATTGATTAGGAAATTAGCGTATGGAAATTTGAATAAATGTATATGTTGGGTTATAAAAAAAAAGTATAGGTTGATTGGGAAAATAAGCAATTAATTCTAGGTAATTTAAAGCGCCTTGAATGTATGTATGTATTCATATACGGGCTAAGTACAGGATGGAAAATAGAATCGTTAATGGATGTATACATATCAGGCTACAAGTAAATTTAAATAAAAAGTAATTGTATGCGATGTGGTCATGCAATGGACAAAGTTTTGACACAAACGGGTTTATCTTAAATATTCTGGTTTTTGTCGGAGGGCCAATGAATTGGTTCAAAGTTGAAATGAGTGATAACTCACGTGTTGAAAAAGAGCACGAAAAATTAATCAGAGCAAAACTGATGCCCTATATGGCTATGAAAACGCATAGTCCAGTCCTCTTTTCCTCCAGGATACGGTAGCGAATCCGATAATGTGAGGGGAGAAGACGAGTGGATGGCAAATTGAATGATATAGCATTCAATTATAAAAAAAGCTTGTTGTAGAAATATTGTTTTTTGGAATAGCTTATGTTTAAGAAAAGTTATAAATTAAAAAATTATAATCTGTGCAAAGTTCACATTAGAATCAAAAGTAGTTTAGAAAATAATTAGAGTTACAAAAATTAATTATTTAAAATATAAATTTGTAATAAAAAAAAACAAAAATCATACTAAATTGGAAAATTATACCCAAGAGTAGTACATATAGTGTATTTATTTAAATGTTATATAATTTTTAAATTCATTTATTAAGTTGACTGAAAAGTTCGGCAAAAATTAAACATAGAAGAAATATCAAACTAAAATGTATACTAGAAAATTAAGAAAATTATTATAGGTGTTCTATATATAGCTCTGATGATGTGAAGCGAAGCAGGAAGTTCCGGGAACAGCGGATATCGGAAGGCGATGCGGACTAAAAGACCAACGTAGTATTCGGAAAGATGCGTTTTTGAAAAACAAAGATTTTTGGCAGTTATCTAAGGTTTGTGACCCCAAAGATGCCAACATATTAGATTGGGGATGAATGGCGACGGATGTAATTTTAATTTTGCGAAACGGCATATGGCCGCAGCATTTGAATGCGTTGTGGATAAGTTATTGACAAGCAACGAAAAAAGAACAAGTTTCCTTGCGGAGTCATGTTTTGAATTGGACAATTATAGTACAATGTCCACCGAGTGTATCACAATCTCAACAGAATCGATTTTGGAGAAGTTGAAGATGGGTAAAAGCTTAAGGTGTGTGACTGAAACCACCACCAAATATAATAAGCAGAGGAAATTTGGCTCACGGAAGTTAATTGCTTCATTGAAGTGTATGTCCAATCTAGAGTATGAACATATGGAATATGATTTACATAGGAAATATGATTTAATACAAGAGGACACAGAGACTGGTTACCGATCAGAGTACACAAATTACGTCATTAAATGTGTGTCTCAGAGAAATACCGATTGTCTCCACATCAAAGCCAAACGATGTCAAATACCATTATGAAGAAGCTCAAGAGAAACACTTCCACCATAAAACGCATTGCTGCAAAGGAAGAAGGTGTATTGTAATCTCTCATGTATTCCAAATGTTTTTTTACAAGTTGAATACTATAAGCAGAGGCAGTACCACTTACAGCCGTGGGGCACACTATATAAATTGATAGAAGAAGGCCACTAAAAGCAAAGTTTTAATGGCAAACCAGATCGCCAACTTATAATATCTTTGTACGTACCGATCCAGAAAGAAGGGAGGGGTATGCAGAGTTCATCGAGGGACTTCACTCTCGCAGGACGGACGTTACCAGGACCAACAATTGCAGAGGACATTATTTATAAGAAGCGTAGCTAAATATGTAATTAGTTTGTAATTTTGTTTGTATATACGCCAGTGAGAAAAGAGTCGATGAAAGACCAAATATAAAAAGGGGAATATAACTAAAAAAAAAAGATAGAAATAAAAGAACAAAATAAAACAATAGAAAAAAAGAAGAAAATAAAAAAGATAGAAATAAAAGAACAAAATTAAACAAAAGAGGAAAAAAGAAAACAACACAAAAGTAAAAAGAACAGAATACAACAATTGAACCCAAATAAGGCGAATTTGAAAAAATAAAAACTATACATATGTACTATAGGATTAAGAAAATGCACAGATTGTTTAAAGTGCACAAAAGAGAAAAATCTTGTAAAGATTCATTAGAAGTTAGTTGCACTAACTTCTTTTAGAAAGAGGGGAGGGATGTTGTGAGCTAAAATCAAGCTGCCTGCGCGTAGTGTCTCACAGCATCGACTCCTAACAGATGCCACACATTCTGTGTGATTAGCATGTGCTAAAGTTTCATAAGAAAGCACATATTTTTAGGGTGCGAGTATTTAGAATTAATATTACCTATGTAATACTTATTATGTAAACTTTTAGGGTGCTACAGTTTTGCAGTCGAGCCACCGAATGGCATTCAAAGTTAGAATGCACCATCAACATTTCAGATTGGCGTAGGTCAGTTGGCTTGACCAACTGACACCAATTAACAGGTGCGAAACTGGAACACCAGAAAGGTCAGTTTTTGTATTGTAATTATGAATTGTAAATAGTATATAAGAGTTAGTATTCTAAGTAATAAAGGCTGGTGATTTTAAAAACTAAAAGTGTAATGTAGTGATTTTTACAAAGAGTGATTTAGGCTTTTCAGATACACGCGCGCAGCAGAAGGACGTCCCCCGTCAAACAAGGACAATACCCCAACATATACGATATATACGTATATATACATAGATACACAAATATACATACATATATATACTCGTATACATGTATAAATATACATATATATACATATATATATATATATATATATATATATATATATATATATATATATATATATATATATATATATATATATATATATATATGTATATATATGTATATTTATACATGTATATACTTCAATATTGGCGTATGCTGTCGAGCGGGCTATGCAGGAGTTGCCATAATGAAGAAGAGATAGAGTCGATTCATCACTTTTTATATCAATGTCAGACTGCAGTCGAAGCGAAATCTATGTTCGGGGTCGCGCTTCTTCACAAGCTTGACAGAGATAACGAAGGTGGATTTATCGGATCTTCTCACTTTCATCTGGAAAACCAAATGTTTTAATAGGGATAGTATCCAATGTTTATGGAAATCAAGGGTAATGACGAGTATGCTTCCTCCTAGCATTTTTGAAGGCAGTCAAAATGGACATAGATGTCTCCGAGTGGAAGTGCGGATACGATGCATGCCTTCCCAACCTAACATAACCTAACCATCCGATGCTACAAGTGCACGGACTTTGGACACACATCGCAGAAGTGCTGCAGCAAGGCTGATTTGTTTCAAATGTGGAGCAGAGGGCCACAATGAGAAAGGATGCGACAAGAAGCCAAACTACACACTATGCGCAAAGGGTTTGAAGACGGTACAGCACTCGACAGGCTGAAGCTCATGGATGCCTTTGCAGCATTAAACGTGGATACTAATGAAAACAGGGTTGATCCCCGAGATCAAGGGAGGAGCGACCTCAGTGATAGACCTCACATTTCTGAGCGAAAGACTGGTCAGAGGAACCAAATAACAAGTGAGCAATCACTACACACACAGTGACCACCCGGCAATAATCTACGACCTACGAATGGACATCCAGAAGAAGCAAACTTTAGCTTCGACTGACAAAGGTTGGAGGACAAACATTTTGGGTCATGATGTCCTTAAGATTATGCTCGAAGACCTAAAAGGCACGACGGATGAAATGGCAAACCAGTTCGCCAAACAAATGGAAAGCGCCTGTGAATGTGTAGGCTAAGGTTAACATCACCAACCAGTCCATTGGTGGACGGATCAGATAGCTGATCTACGAAGGCGTGCCATGCAGCAAGTCCTGCCATGCAGCGACGCGGAGGTATCAGCGCTCTATAAAGAAGCCGAATTGTGCGCAGATGCAACAGGAAAAGTTAGAGCAGGAGCTTCACGAAACTGTGCGCGCAAGTCGAAGTCGACCCATAGGGGAACAGCGAACAAGCTAGTGATGAGAAAATTTCCCTCCTACCGGCAGCCTGCCCCAAGCTGCCCGAACTTACTTGACCGCATTGTAAACAACTCTTCACCCCACAAACCTGCTGCACTGAGCAGCTTGCTAATGCGCTGAGGTTGGAAGAGGATATACCGGAGGAGACAGTGGACGAGGTGTTACGTTCGGTTGGTAAATTCGGAGACCAGAAAGCACCTGTCCCAGATGGAATACCCCATTGTGCTAGTCCTGGCGACTAAGGGCAATAAGCTACCAGAAGACCCATCTGCGCATCATCCCCGCTGCATGCTGGACTCGACGGGAAAGGTCCTGGAGCGGATTCTCTGTGACAAAATAGACCGATCCGTAGCTCAAGCCGGAAGATTGGCGCAGAGGCAATATGGCTTTCCGTAGGCGACGTCAAGAGTAGATGCCTTTAGTGAGCTTCGTCAAAACGGCGAAAGAAGCGATCGATGGTAAGAGATGGAGAGGTGGCAGCAAGATGTACTGTCTCGTGGTCACCCTAGATGTGAAAAATGCTTTTAAGTCTGCTAGCTGGACATGTATAGCCGAAGCGCTACCAGTATTCAAGGTACCCATCTACCTGAGACGTATGGTAGCCAGCTATTTAAACGACAGAGTCCTGGGTTATGACACTGAAAAAGGGACACGAAGGCACGATATCACCGGAGTATATAGATATATTTACATATGTATATGTGCATATACATATATTTACATCTACATATACATATGCATATACATATACATATATCTACATACTCGTATACATATAGATACATATATATATATATATATATACTGTAAGATAACTGGGTGTCTTTCATTGTAGGTCAATCCAGTTGCGGAAGTTAAGCTACCGTTAGCTCTAAGAAGACCTTTAGAATCTTTAAAAGGCGAAGGATTGAGTAGGTTACTCCGTTTGCCAAGAGGCTGTTCGTTGATTAGTGCATCGTATTCCTTTGAATAGTACCGTAGCTGTGTCAATTGAATCAAGCGTGCCTTTTCCTGAGTTATTTCAGGGCCAGACTAGTATTTTGACATGAAGGTGTAGCTGCGAATTAGAACGCGAACCTGATACCTGAGAATATATGCGAGGACGCGTATTGCCCGTGGTAATGACGATAAACGGCCGAAGAAATCTATTTCAGATTTTTTTTTTTTTATATATTGCATATATTTATTTATTGTATCTTCTAAGCTTAGACTAACAATAAGTAAGCATATCTTACAAACTAAATAATTAATATTAATACACCTTGCCAATGCTTAGTGCTTTTTAGTAATCACAATATTATATGTTAGTTACTGTAATAAATGTTATATTAGTGTTTGTACATGATTAAGGTGTCGATGTTAGTTGTGCTGGTGATTTCGTACGTTTTAGACGACTTGGAACCCTGTTACATGCTAGTATTCTAGCTAGATGATTTGGGTGCTCTTTGATTTTTTGCGCATATTTTAAGCTGGCGTCAAAGATTTCCTTTTTTACGAGCGGAATGTTCAGATCTTTGTGAATCTTTGTATTCTTTATAAACCAAGGAGCCCCAGTAATGGTTCTTAGAATTTTGGACTGCACTCTTTGAATCAGTTCTATGTTAGAGTTGCTTGCGCCGCCCCACAACTGGCTACCGTAAGTCCAAATTAGTTTTATGATGGCTTTGTACAGCAGTGTTTTATATTCTAGGCTCAACCTGGAATTTTTCTGCATGAGCCAGTGTAGGCGATTTGCTTTCAAATACATTGGTTTTTTTTTGGCTTCGATTTTGGGTTCCATGTCAAACGTGAGTCAAGATGAATTCCTAGGTACTTCACCTCCTTTGCTTGAGGAATAGGAACGTTGTTGAGTTTTATCGCTGGACATGTACCTTTTTTTATAGTAAAGGTAATATGCGTACTTTTCGATTCATTAAAGTTTATTCGCCAGTCAGCAAATCAACTTGTTACTAGGACCAGATGATCTTCTAAGTCACGGGATGCGAATTTGGAATTCGAATGAATGCTAAGGATAGCTGTATCGTCTGCGAAAGTTGCTGTTGTTAAGTATTTATTGGTAGGTAGATCTGAGGTAAATAGTAGATACAACACCGGACCTAGCACGCTTCCTTCTGGTACGCCAGCTTTGATGTCAAAGCATTTAGAGTAAGCATTATTGTACTTTACCTTGAACTTTCTGCCCCTCAGATACGATTCCAATATTTTGTGTACTTTTGTGGGCAACAGCTTTTTTATTTTGTAAATAAGCCCCTCGTGCCAGACCTTGTCAAATGCCTGCGCCACATCTAAAAAGATGGCTGAACAATATTGCTTTTTGTCGAATGCGTTTTGTATATCGTTCACTATTCGATGAACCTGCTCTATTGTACTATGGTGTTCGCGGAAGCCAAATTGGTGAGTGGGAATAGTGCGTTTTTCGTTTATATGCGGCATTAGTTTTGCAAGAAAATGCCTTTCTAGGAGTTTTGCTAAGATAGGCAGGAGGCTAATCGGTCTATATGATGACGATTGGGAGGGGTATTTTCCTGGTTTCGGGATCATTGTGTTTAGGAAAGTATCCTAAGCTCAACAAACCATTATATAGTGAAGTAAGTAAGATGATGGCCATTTGGGGTAACTCCTTTATCATTTTTCCAGTAATGAGGTCGTGTCCTGGAGCTTTGTTAAGAGCATGGTTACTAATCGCATTACTTACTTCTTTTGTTTTTAATTTAATAGGCGAGGATGTTGTATCTGGCGTGGGGGTTAATATTAGGTTATTGGTATCGCAAGGCGAGTTGGGGGTAAAAACATCTCTTAAGTGTTCGGCGAAAACAGCAGACTTTTCATCATCGCTTCTTCCCCAGTTTCCGTTTTTTGTACGAATCGGTGGAATTCCGCGTGTAGGTGCTTTCATTTCTCTGACAGCTTTCCACAGAGAGTAATTGGTAACGTCAGTCGGAGAAAGGTTTTGGATATATTGGTCCAGGCAGCGATCTGATTCTAGACGCAAGGCTTTTCTCAAATTTTCACTGGCAATAGATAACTTCCGTTTTAGGAAAGGGGACCTGGATTTTTGCCATTCACGACGCGTCCTCCTTTTTTCAGTAAGGAGAATATCGAGTTGGGTTGAGATTTGTGGGCGCCGGATGCTTTTGCAGTTTTTGTCACGCTTGTCCGCAGAGTGGCGCACAGCTAATCTTAGGGTCGAGGTAAATTGTTCCAGAAATGTTTCAATGTCCTCATTAGTTTTGAGACGTGGGTTTAGGCTGAGATGACTACTGATGTATTTTCTGTATTTCAGCCAGTTAGTTTTAGTGGGTGTGAATTCGTAGGTAGGGCGTGACTTTTTGTTTAGATGTATTATAATAGGAGAGTGATCTGAAGAGAGGTCGTTAAGGTGTTCTACTTTGAGTTGCTCTCGTTTTAGGTTTCTAGCAACTCCAAAGTCAATAAGGTCAGGTATCTTACGTGGGTCTGTCGGCCAGTACGATGGTTGTCCTGAAGAGATAATATCAATCTTGGTGTCAGAAAGCATGAAGTTATATAATTGTTTTCCTTTTGGTGTTGTTAGCCGTGAGCCCCAGTAAGTGTGTTTGGCATTGTAGTCGCCAGCAGCTATAAAACTTGTTCCAAGTGTGGAGAAGAAGTCTGAGAACTGGTTACTTGTTATTTTAAATCTAGATGGGCAGTACACTGCGTATATTGTTAAGTTATTCTCCCATCCGTCCAGACAAACTGATGTTGCTTGTAGGTATTCCTTGTTGTATTCTTCCATAACGAAGTGTTTTATTCTTTGTTTGATTAGGATTCCAGTGCCACCATGGGCTTTACCAGCGAGATTCTTTGTATCATAGAATTTATATCCCGGTGTGTAAAAATTGTGTTTATCGGTTAGATGGGTTTCGGATATAAGAAGTATGTCGATTTCATTAGTGAGTAAAAATTTGTTGATTTCTAACTTGTGCTGGCTTACACCGTTTGCATTCCATTGACAGAGCTTAAGTATGTTCATTTCGGAGATAGCAGAAGCTGCATGAGCTGGTTTTGGTTTCTCATCATTTCTTGAATCATTGTTTGTATGGAGGTCATGAACTGCGTCATACATTGTGTGAGCGCTGCTATCATTCCTTCAAAATTATGCAGATTTGAACCAGTCCCGGGCTGTTGATCCATCCCTGGGGCTAACTTAAGTAGCCCTGCATACGTCGTCCCTGTGTCGGGGTATGGAATTGACTTCTGTGGTTCTGCAAGGAGCGGGATATTTGGACTAGGTTGAGTGCGCTTATTCTTTAACTGAGGGTCATTGTTCTTAATTTTCTGGAATACAGGGCAACTTCTGTAGTTGGCAGTATGGTTACCACCACAAATACTGCACTTTCTAAGAGCTCTATCAGTTTTAGTCTTCGTACATTCTGATGTGGGGTGTAAATCACCACAGGCAACACATATACTGCGAAGAGTGCAGTAGGACCTTGCCCAAATTCTTGGCAATTAGAACATTGAGCTGGGCCGTTTCGTTTGAGAGGCTCCTCCACAGTAATTCTGCGATGCATAAGATAGCGGAGATTATAAATACCATGCACTTCTCCTTTTTTAAGCTTTTGGGTTTCAGGCTCCAATTCTACACGAAACAATGGCTGAGGAATTCTGTTGCGATTTATTATATTTATAATAGAGCGGGCAGCGAACCCTGCTTCATGTAGTGCTTCTTTAACTTCAGCAAGGGGAATATCTGATTCAAGTCCCTTTATGACAATGGTAAGGCCTTTGCTACTTTTAAGCTGATAGGTATAGTAGCTTTTTTTCTCAGTGTCGAAGTTTTTTATAACCACTCTGTTATTGCTCTCGCTATGTATTTGGATTTTTGTTTCCTGGATATTTCCTTTAACAAGAGGGGTGGCATGGAAATTTCTAGGATTTCAGATATTGTAATCGTATGAGATTTAATTGCCCTTTGTTCCAAAGTTACTTCCACTTCGGTTACCATTTGTGAAGGCCAATGCGCTTTCTCCAGAACTGGCCAAGTTGGGCCGTGCCACCATAGTCATTGCGGAAGTACTATAGCTTAGCCAACGAGCCACTGTGATTGAGTTGATCTCGACGAACCGACTGACAAACGTCTACCTTTGATGCAGTGACATTACACTAATTGCTTCATCCCAGTCCATCTTCTCCATCCATAGTTTTTGCATCAAAAATTTGGCGAGTATAGTAACAGAAGCCAGCCATCCTGCAGGATCAAAGAGATTATCAATTGTAAACAGCACTTCTCGTTTTGTATAGGAGTCATTGACTGGAAATGACTGGACCTGGAAGAAAAACAAGTCAGTATTGGCATTCCATCTAATACATAGAGTTTCGGCCGTGCTCTTATCAGACAATATTAATAAGCTTTCATTAAGAAGGTGGTCAGCCGATATTCCCTGCAGGGTTTCGGAGGAGTTGGGAGCCCACTTTCTTAACTCGAAGCAACCTGCTGAGAGAATGTTTTTGATGATATGTCCCGATTACGCTACGACTGCTCGATGATGAAGAATACGCGTTAAATACTGCACGCAGCTTAGTGGTGCTGCTGCCAGGTATGATGACCGCATGATGGGGCAGATAATAGTGTCGTAGAAGCATGTCGACCGGATTTGGATTACTGGCATCATATGTCCTAAATCTAGATATTCTGTTAGAACTTTATCTTTAGCTTCAACTCTGGGCGCCGTATCAATGTTCTTTCATTGCGGAGGAACTGCCTACACGCGATGAACCGAGATTGCCCCGAAGCTCGCGTCCGCCTGACTTCTACAATGGAAGATCAGCAACGTAACGTCCAGAAGGAGATCGGCGAGTCGTTTTGTGTAAAGTTCTTCGCACACAAAATCGGCCTGCGAGACGCGAGGGGGCGCACAAACTTTTTCCACTTTCTAGAACTTCTTAAGCTGTACGCTAAGAGAAACTACTGTAAAGTGGGCAGATTCAGAAGCACGAAACGACGTATTGGGACCCACGGAAGCCGAGACCTCCAGTTGAAACTTGGTATCCTGGAACGAACCTAACTAAAAAGTAGATAATAGACTTCAGTTAGTGCTGACGACATCGTTAAGACCGAATATTGTAGCAGCGCATTATTTGCAAGGCTAGAGGTAACAAAGGTTTTATCCTCTCTGAAACGAAAGATGCTTCCGAAGCGGGGTCGATTAAAACACGAACAGTTTATGTTGAAGCGAAATGGTATACTAGTGCAAGGGCAGTGCCTAAAAGAACGCTTCTTGATGTGATGTTGAGACATGTAGTGAATTGTTGTACTGACTTTTCTTTTATAGTGGACTGTATTTGATTATCTGGATCTGCGCTGTGATCATTCGTCAAAAATTTTTATCTATGATTGGAAGAGGAGTTACAATTTCTGTTGACGCGTGCAAGAGTAAATTTAGTCGAGTTCGTGTCACAGTGCGAATGGTGACGTTGATGACATTTAGAGCAAGTGTGTTTACTTGGACAGTCCTTTAATTTATGATGTTCGGACAAACAGTTGAAAAAGCGGCCCAACTTCTTGACAGTAACAATACTCTCCTCCACTGAGGGTTGAACAAACTGTCGGCAGGTGTAGAGCGGATGCTTCTGACTGTGCCCTGTGCGTGATACGATGATATTTTCGACATGGTAGAAGCACAATTCTTCCCTGTACGAGATGTAGACAGCGTGGTAGGAGAGCTCAACTCGACTTATGCTGGTTGTAGCGTACTTTCAATTTGCATAAACAAATACATACCAAAATACAAAATGCAGCGGCAAGAACGAAATAGAACAAAACACTAACTACGAAGCATAAATACGAAGAGAAAAGGCACTTTAATGCAACGAATGTAATGATTACGGCATATGTATGTATGTGCGTATTTTATGTTGAGCCTAACTTCATTAACCTTTATATATTTTTAGAAAAAAAAAAATAAAAAAATTACCACACTAGCCACTAACATGTTTCTTCCCAATATCTCTGTTGATATGTAGTCTACAGGAACGGGCCAGGAACCTCCTTACAGCAATATGATGGAAGATGCTAGCCGGCTTAAGGATCCGGCTCGAAGGACCAAAAATGATCACGCAGAAAAATTATAGTTTTTTTTACAGATTAAAATCACAATTGTTTTTATATTAAATCGTAATATTCAAGTACAAAGTTTATGAAAGTTTTTGCTATTTAATATTTGTACACGTAGATGAATATGTATATGAATATGTATAATTATATGTATATGTAAATTTATATGTATATTAAATGAATATGTATATGCATATGTATATGTATATATATATATATATATATATATATATATATATATATATATATATATATATATATATATATATATATATATATATATATATATATATATATATATATATATATATATATATATATATATATATATATATATATATATATATATATATATATATATATATATACGAGTATATATATATATATATATATATATATATATATATATATATATATATATATTTATATATATGTATAAATAAAAGACTTTTTAGTTAATTAGCACAACTTCACGCCTTTAATCCGTAAATTCAACTAACTTAAGAACTAACAGCAATCATTAAGCTACCCTCGACTTAAGCCAACGCTAGCCCTAAGAATGCTGAGTCCGCCACTCGTGTTGAGCGAGTCCTGACTCCGCTACTCGTGCGGAGTTTCACATTACGGTGGCGTGATAGTGTCGTTGGCCCAGCGCTGCCGTTACGCTGACTCCACGTGCGTGGGTAGGCAGCCGTTTTGTTGTTGGGCTTGCTGTTGGGCACTTGTGTTAACTCCTCCCCCGCTTAAGTGAAGGACGTCCTCGGGCTTCTTGAAACCTTCGAGTACAGCGGGGATGGCGTGTCGCTGACGCGTCTTTTTCTGTCTCTGATACAACTTAAAAGAGATGTAGCATGTGATTAAAATGGCAATGGCAGCAAAGCCAGATATTATGGGTTTGGTTATTAGTTCCTCCTTAATCCGACTGATGTAGCGTAGATTCTCTAGGCTCAACCTTTGTAAGTACGGCAGGCTCAATATTTCTTGTTGGCCCGTGATGTTGAGAAGCGTTGACGTTGTTGACCCTGGAAGCTTTTTCTCGATGCTTTTGTGGTTCTTAAATAAAGATTCGTTGATTTTGACTTCGTCGTCGAAGGTAAGTAAGAACGTTCCAGTGACTATATTTTCGGTACAGTCGCCTGTTTTTATTGTGGCGGTTTCGTCATTGATGATGATGACTCCCTCGTCGACCATCATGATCGGTTGAAGGTGACTCGGTCGGGTATTGCAGTGTGCGATGCCGCCAGAATGCAGTTGTTGTGCGCATGTTGAATCGGATTCTTCCCTGCAGAATGTTTTTGTAAACGTTGCACTACAGTTTCCAATTGCTAGTACTCGATTTCCACAGTCTGCCACATTGTTATTTCCGGCGAAGTGAAGGATTGTGCCATTGTGTTGAACGGGGTATAAAATTAACTTTTTACAAACTAGACTATGTTTAGGATATTTAATTAAAAAATGAAAAAATTTATTATTTAATAAGACCTTGACATTAGCTACTTCTATTAAATCATCTACAGTTATATTTGTAGAGTGCTGATTAATTATACTTTTCAAATCGTTGGAATCCAAAATTTGGGGATTAATTATACAAATCTTCGTGAGAGTGACTGACAACATTAGGGTTTCTAGTTCGGAAATTAAAATTCTATTCCTTGCAAGGAGGGTTTCATACAGGTGTCCTGAATCTATCTGCTTAACCTTTTAACCTCTAATAATGAGATTAACTTTGTCTGTCAATCTATTTATTTGTTCCTGTGCTTTCGTATTTATGACAATCTGCCTATTTTCCGAATCAATGAGTTGCTGTTGTCTAATTTAGATTCTTTCAAAGTCATCGAAGTCCGGGGCCCCAGGAATCACCTTCAAAGCGGTGCCCAAAAGGTAGATGCTTCTTGCGTTTCTATGGTGAACTTCTATTGTGGCCAGTAATGTTGTTATATGTCCAATGTCCGAGTCCAGTATTTTCTTCATATGCGACTGGGAAAAATGGTCCACGAGTTTTTCTGTTTCTTCAGTCAACTCCGAGTACATCGTGAGGTTTGTTGTATGTCTTAAGTATTCGAAATCTTACCAGATTGTCACATCTCCGTCCAAAATAGGAGTGTAGTCCGAGTTGGAGTAATCGGTTAGTTTGGTTGTGGTTGCCACAACCGAAAGTAGCGCAATCAAAATCCTAGAAATCGAGAAAAAATTAATATGAGAGAAAATTTTAAACTTAACCTATCTTAAATTGTCCTTATGGACCACCCTCCCTTTAGTGAGAACCGTTGTCCCCAAGTCGACCTCTACTGTCTCTTCAACACACAAGGGTGTCAGCTTATTTCCTAATAGCTGGTTTGTTTTTACAAGCACCTTTTCTCCTACTTGAAAGGTTCTATTTCTTCTTGTTTCGTTTAATCTCTGCATTTGAATTTCTTGTGCCTTGTGAACTCTGTCTCTTATTTCCGCCTCGAACTCTGGAGAGGATGAGTGGATCACATCAATCGGCCTTTTACCTATAACAGAATGAATTGTTTTATTGTACTCTATGGTTGCCTGAAGTATCAATTTTACTGTGTCGTCGATGCCTCTTTCTATTTTCAGACATCGGGCAATTTCCAAGAGGGTGATATGGAACCTTTCCACCTGCCCATTCGAGGTACTATGAAGCGGTGGAGCGTTTGCTATCTGAACGTTGAAACGATTCTACAAGAGCGATCTTATTGTCTCAGAATTCAAAGATGGTTCATTGTCACAAAATATTGTTTTAGTGCTGTGATAAAAATTCATAAGCTGCAAAATGGGTATTTCTACGTTCATTATTGTCCTTGAAACTATGGGTTGAACGACTTCAAATTTGGAAAAATTATCAATACCCTCCCTGCTATCGTTCTCCCTATGTACGGAAGCAGGGAGTTGTGCCTAAAAAATTAACCCCGTCAATATCCAACACCTCTGCGGTTGCTTCGGCTTGACAGTTGCCATCTTCTTGACTAGATGGGGCCTCGGTCTGAGTTATATGGTTAATTCTCTGCTGCTTTGGGCCCGAAAATCTTGACATACCACTGTTTTGTCTTTTTCCTACATGTCCCTGAGCCTGGTTGTTTTGGTTCTGTGTTGGCCACTGATTGGTATGCATTTGTCCCTGGGGTGGCCCTCCACGATTTTCTTGGTATTGATTAGGTTGTCTAAACCGCGACGACCGATCAACGTCCATCGGTTCCACCGATTCTTATCTCTTTTGGCCCCTGTCAAAGGGTCCTTGCCTTTTACTGAAATAAGGATTTTTTCCTTGAGGGGTACCTACACTTTCCTTAGCTTGCTGTCTCTGATCGCTTTTTTGAGCCTTAATGTGTACCGTTCATGATTTGATTCCACCTCTTGGGCTAGTGCTAAAGCGGAAGGGAGATCTTTTGGTCTCGCCGAAAAGAGTACGTCACTTAAAGATTTCCTAAGCCCTGAAATGAAAACGCGTAATGCATCCATTCTATATTTTTCGATTAATGACGCGGCCAAATTACCGTCATATGTCATTATTGTCTTGCTAATTAGAAGCATGAGTTTTCTTTCCACTTCATCGTAATACTGTAATAATGTCATACCTCCTTGCCGTAGGGTAAATAATTCTTGCTCGATGAGGTAAATGGGTCGCTTATCGGGGTACGTAAAGTCTAGTCTACTAATTATGGCTCTAAAATTTAGAGGAATATCAAAAGACGCTAACACCGTGTCAGCTGGACCCCTTATTTTATTTCTTAAGATGCACAGAGCTTGGTAGTGGGTGGAACTGCCCACATATCTTTCATAAACTTTATATGTGGTATGCGCCGCTTTGCGCCACGAAACGTATGTTTCGTGTTTACCCTCGAAATCTGGTAAAGACTTTACGATATCTAGTGTTTCTACACGCCACACCATCCCTGATTACCGCTTCTTCATACGTTTCTATCTCGGGTGCCTCGACTGCTAAGTCGCCTATAAGCTTATTAATGTCTGCTAATTTTTTTTCAAAAATTCTTTCCTGCACCGTAAGTGCACCGGTAACAGCACCATCTATTATTGTTTTTAATTGATCGGGAGTAATGGCCATATTCAATTCTGACTCTGAATCTCTGAACAATTTTTCAAATTCTTCTGCTAACCTATCAACCTCACTCATAAAAAATTATCAGTCACGCACACAAGATATTTCGTCCAAAATAAAATTAAATAATAAAATCTTTTTGAGCACTCTACTTACATGTGTTGTTGTACAATAATTCCAATCATAATATAGTATTGCTTCGAGCTAAGAATACTGCTGCCGTCGGTGTTAACGTATTTTCCTTGCGGCGGATTTATAGCTGAGAGTTAAAGTTGACGTTTTTCTTCACTGCGTTGCGAGTTGATTTTTTTTTTAAAGATGATTGCGCCGTCGGTGTTGACGTCCGCTGCGTTGCGTTGATTTAAGAGATGCCACTACTGTCGTCGGTGTTGACGACTTTGAAAATAATTTCTTTTAACCTCGTTGGGCACCAATAAAAGACTTTTTAGTTAATTAGCACAACTTCACGCCTTTAATCCGTAAATTCAACTAACTTAAGAACTAACAGCAATCATTATGCTACCCTCGACTTAAGCCAATGCAAGCCCTAAGAATGCTGACTCCGCTACTCGTGCGGAGTTTCACATTACGGTGGCGTGATAGTGGCGTTGGCCCAGCGCTGCCGTTACGCTGTCTCCACGCGCGTGGGTAGGCAGCCGCTTTGTTCTTGCTGTTGGGCACTTCTGTGAACTTATATATATATATATATACGAGATGTGATAAAAAATAACCGTTATTGTGTGATCAAAAAATAAACTATTTATTTATTCATCAACAACTATCTTGTCCCCTTTAAAGTAATTCCCCTCAGATATAATACACTTATGCCAGCTTTTTTTTCAATCCTCGAAACACTTCTGAAACGCTTTTTTTGGTACCGCCAACACCTCCTGTTTCGATTTTTCTTTTATCTCCTCAATCGTAGGAAAACGCTTTCCTTTCATCGGTGTCTTCAGTTTTGGAAAAAGGAAAAAGTCAGCGGGGGCCAAGTCCGGTGAATACGGTGGTTGAGGCATGATAACGGTTTTGATTTGGCCAAAAACAGCTCCTGACTGATGTCCATGCGCCGTTGTTTTTGCTCAAAATTTTGCAACTTTGGAACAATCTTCGCTGCCGCACGTTTCATGCCTAAAACATCAGTCAAAATTGCTTGGCATGAGCCGAACGATATGCCAACATCATCAGCAACCTCTCTGATAGTGATTCGACGATTATCCAAAATCATTTTCTTCACTGCGTCAATGTTTTCATCGGTTGTTGACGTGCTCGGGCGACCAGGACGAGCATCGTCATTGACATCTTCTCGGCCTTCCTTAAACACGACTAACCTTTTTATCTGTCAAACATAAACTGACAATCCAAAATGGTTGGTATTGCCAACATATATAACATACATGTGTACCAACATAACAGAAAAAAAAATGCGAACATCGAACATACGTAACTCACGAAAAGATGAAAATAACGGTTATTTTTTGATCACACCTCGTACAAATACATATTCGAATAAATATACACATACATATTCATATACATATACATTTACATATACGTATACATATAGATATACATATACATATGCATGTGTGTATATATATATATATATATATATATATATATATATATATATATATATATATATATATATATATCTTCTATATATATAAAAAATTGGTGCAAGTGTGTTGTGACTTTATAACTCATGAACCGTCAATCCGAATTCAATGAAATTTTGTGGTTTGTTCGTATGGTCGTGTAGATGGTTTATAGATAAGTTTGCACGAAATCGGTCGACGCGTTGTGAGTTATGACCTTTTATGTCAACACGTGATTTTGTCCATATAAAAGTTTGCATGTATGTATGTATGTTTGTATGCAACGTATGTACTCGAAAACGGCTGAACCGATTTTGATGAAATTTTCAGGCAATTTTCAGAATAAACTCGCGAGTAACATACTACACATTGTTTGGATTTTTTACATGTAGGGGGTGAAATTGGCAAATGGGATAAAAACTTTCCCTCCCTATGTATGTATGTATGCATGTAAGCAATGCATGCACTCGAAAACGGCTGGACCGATTTTGATGAAATTTTCAGAGAGTCTTCAGAAAAACCCCTCGGATAACATAGGCTATACATTGTTTGGATTGTTCCACATTTAGGGGGTAAAATTGACAAAGGGGATAAAAACTCCCCGTACCTAATTCTATATAAAAATGTATGTATGTTTGCAACGTATGGATTGGAAAAAGGCGGGATTTTGATTAAGTTTTTACAACGTCTTCAGAATTATCTAACCGATGACATAGGATACACATTTCTTAAAAATATCAAAATTTTTGACGTTAAATAGGGCAAAAGTGGTAGAAGCTACCTTATTCTATATTTTCTGAATTAATTAAGCGATTTTATTGAAAATGGGCACAATCCTTAAAACGTGCAAAATTATCATTTGGGACGAATGCACAATGGCCCGAACAACTCGAGAAATCAATTAAAATTTGGAAAAATGTCAGAAAGTCAATTGACCTTGTCCGCACTGTTCGAATAAAAAAATCAGAAAGAACACACAATATACGCAGTTGTCAAAATAAATAAGCGTCTACAGCTCCATCTGTTGAGTTATTGGAGTATCAGTCAGTGCTTACAACACCAATATGAAACTAAATGTGCGCGTGCAACACCAAGCACATATAAAAAAAATGAGAACAAAAAGTGAGATTAAGTTTTTTTAATTTTCGAATTTTCCGAATTTTCCGAATTTTTTGAGATCGATAGATTTGCAAGAAACAATTGGGAATGAGATTTCGTTCCCACCGAACTTCAGTCAAACGGTAATTAGTATTCAAGCCGTTGACGACAAGGTATTCCCAAACTACAAAAATCCTGAATGGCTGTGCGAACTTGCAATTTAGGCACAAAAAAATGATAAAGTCAACAATCTTAATGAGAAAATTCAATTGAAACTTTTCGGCGAAATCTATATCTTCTATATATATAAAAAATTGGTGCAAGTGAAATACATGATAAATGCACGTTGTAGAGCATACACGCATATACATTGACACCTACCAGTGAGTGATCATTTTAAGGTTCTTTTCCATCGAACTCGAATTGTGGACAGACGTAATCGGTAAGAGTCGCATTTGATTTTTTTTTTGTTTTTCATATTTTCAGCCATACATCATCAAACAATTTATTTGTTTTTGTTTGACCATTTAAATACAAACAGACAGTAGTGTATATACGCTTTCCATTTGGATTTTCTGGTTGAATTGCTATCGGGTTTCAGGCCATTTATATACGTGTTAGTGTCACTTTGTATAGTTCTTTTTCCTCAGTTCTTAATTTTTTTATACATAAAACAACCAAATAATGCGAATATATGACCACAAACACATACTTATTATACATTTGGATATAGTTTTTTTAACTCTTGAAATTAATTTAAATGATTACTCTTTTCGTACATAGAACAAATTCGAAATGCCACGTCCAAGTCGCTCAAATATTGGTAGACGTACGCGTCATTCGAGAGTTGTTTCAACCAATCGAAGATAACAAAGTGAACAAGATCGTATTCAACAAAATGCATCACAGAGGGAACGACGTAGACGTATAAACCAATCGGTTGATAGTGCAAACACGGTTGACAGTGAAAGGTCGATAAATCGACGTACGCGTCCCTCAATTCAAATCATACGACAAATGGAATTGGCGGCTTATAATTATGATAGCACAATTGATTACAGTATGTATTCTTATATTGGACAAATGAATAAACAATGTGTGCATTGTAAAGCATTCAAATTTATGAACGAAACGCCTGGCATGTGCTGTGCTGGTGGGAAAGTTAAATTGCCTGTGTTAGAACCTCCACCAGATCCTTTACACTCATTAATTTATGGCAATTCAGCAGCGTCAAAGCATTTCTTAACAAATATTCAAAAGTACAATTCATGCTTCCAAATGACATCTTTTGGAGCTACAAATATTATAACAGATGGATTTATGCCGACGTTTAAGGTAATTACTTCGCATGGAATAAATGATATCAAATTTGATTTATGTGCTGTCTCTGTATTTGCTGTCTTCAAAAATTCGGATTCGTCATCTAAATCTATTTCAAAAACATTACAGATTCAAGGACAGATATACCATAGAGCTGGGTCATTGTTGCCATTCCCAGATGCTGACCATCAGTTTTTGCAAATATATTTCATTGGTAATGAGAACAGCGAACTGAATCAGCGCTGTACAATTGCTTCAAATACAAGAAGAGAAATCTTGAGAGAGCTGCAAAGATTTTTACATCAGCACAATGAATTGGTTAAATTATTCAAGATTGCACTGGATCAGATGCCCACCGATGATCATAAAATCATAATACGTGCCGACAGAACACCACTCGGGCAACATTCCAGGCGATTTAACGCACCAACAATCGATGAAGTGGCAATCGTAATAGTTGGTGAACAATTTCGGCCAAGAGATATTGTTTTGCACCGTAGGAATGAGCAACTAAATCGTATTTCTGAACTCCATCGTTGTTATGACGCATTGCAATACCCGATTTTGTTCTGGAGAGGAGATGATGGTTATCATATAAATATACCATTGATAAATCCAATGACTGGTAAAAAAATAATGATCTTTGATTACTTTTGTGAGTAATCTTTGCGTTAAAATAACTAAAAGAATAATTTTTAATATTTGCAGGCCAACAAACTACGAAAAAAGTTAGTGCGATGAATTTTTATTCGTATCGATTGATGATTCGTGATCAAGAGGACAATTACATTTTGCGATGCAATAAACTTTTTCATCAATACATTGTGGACATGTATGCTAAAATCGAGAGCGAACGATTGCATTTCATCCGTCATAATCAAGCCCGATTGAGATCTGAAGAGTATATACATTTACGTGATGCACTATTGAATGATGTGAATGTGAATGACATTGGACGCTTGACGATATTACCATCGTCATATACCGGTAGCCCACGTCATATGCACGAGTATACACAAGATGCCATGTCATATGTTCGTCATTACGGCCGTCCAGATTTGTTCATCACATTTACTTGCAACCCAAAATGGGCTGATGTGAAGGATTGCTTATTTGATGGTCAGGTCCCAACAGATCGACACGATGTAACCGCTCGGATATTCCACCAAAAATTAAAAAAGTTGATAGATCTGATTGTCAAGCTCCGTGTATTTGGAGAAGTGCGCTGCTATATGTATACAATTGAATGGCAAAAAAGAGGCTTGCCGCACGCTCACATTTTGATATGGTTGGTACAGAAAATAACACCAGATATAATTGATAGTGTTATATCGGCCGAAATTCCAGATCAAACCATCGATCCACAATTATTTGCAGTTGTCACGAAAAATATGATACACGGTCCCTGCGGTGAAATCAATCCAAATTCACCATGTATGATCGACGGCAAATGTTCAAAGCGTTTTCCACGACAATTGATTGCAGAAACAATACACGGTGATGATGGATATCCACAGTATCGTCGACGATCAGCTCAAGATAATGGTAAAACTACTACTATTGAAATCCGGAACCAAGACTTTGAAGTTGATAATCGTTGGATAGTGCCGTATTCACCATTGTTGTCAAAAATTTTCAATGCTCACATAAATGTCGAATACTGCAATTCAGTCAAATCAATAAAATACATTTGCAAGTATGTTAATAAAGGTAGCGATATGGCTATTTTCGGAGTGACTGCTGAAAATAGAAATGATGAAATTTTGCAGTACCAAATGGGAAGATATATTAGTACTAACGAAGCTATTTGGCGAATTTTATCGTTCTCAATACATGACAGACACCCTGTTGTTATACATTTAGCAGTTCATCTTGAAAATGGGCAACGTGTTTATTTTACTGATGCAAATGCCGCACAAAGTGCATTACAGCCTCCAGCAACTACACTGACAGCTTTTTTCAAGTTATGTGAAACGGATGAATTTGCAAGAACACTATTATATTCGGAAGCACCACGATATTATACTTGGAACGCATCAACAAAAAAATTTCAACGCCGCAAAAAAGGTACTCCTGTTGATGGCTACCGAGGTGTTTTTTCAACGGATGCTTTAGGCCGCATTTATACAGTTAGTCCAAACAATGTTGAATGTTTTTATTTGCGATTGTTGTTGGTGAACGTACGTGGGCCACAGTCATTCCAGAATTTAAGAACTGTCGACGGTGAATTGTGTGTAACATATCGTGATGCATGCCAACGGTTGCGTTTGCTTGAAGATGATACGCATTGGGATGCTACGCTTCACGATGCATCAGTTTCAGCTCACCCAAATCAAATACGTATGTTATTCGCAATAATAATATCAACATGCTATCCATCAAACCCACTTGAATTGTGGAATAAATATAAAGATTTCATGGCTGAAGACATTTTGATTCGACTTCAACATCGTTCGATGGATCCCGAATTGGTACATACATTAGAAATGTATAATGAGGCCTTGATATTGATTGAAGATATTTGCCTTATGATTGCAAATAAAGCATTAGGACAATTAGGCATGATCGCACCTAATCGTCCAATCCATGATTTATTTGAGCAAGAACTGCAACGCGAACAGCAATTCGAATGCGATGAATTGCGTGCATTTGTGCAAACAAACATTCCACAATTGAATGTTCAGCAAAGGAATGCATACGATAGAATCATGCAAGCTGTCATTAACAACACTGGTGGATTATATTTTTTGGACGCTGCTGGTGGCACTGGGAAAACATTTCTCATTTCATTAATCTTAGCTACAATTAGATCCGAACGAAAAATCGCATTGGCACTTGCTTCTTCTGGTATTGCAGCTACATTATTGGATGGTGGCCGAACTGCACATTCCGCTTTAAAACTGCAATTAAACATGCAATCGGTGGAGATTCCAACGTGTAATATTTCAAGAAATTCTGGAATGGCCAAAGTTTTGCCACAAGCAGCAATCATTTTATGGGATGAATGTCCGATGGCCCATAAAAAATCTTTGGAAGCATTGAATCGAACATTACAGGATCTACGTGGAAATCAACAGTTGTTTGGAGGGGCATTAATATTGCTATCTGATGATTTTCGACAAACGTTGCCCGTCATTCCCAGATCGACTCCAGCTGATGAAATTAATGCATGTTTGAAAAGTTCGTTTCTTTGGGCAAATATACAGAAGTTAGCGCTTAACATAAATATGCGTGTGCTTCTTCAAAATGATCCATCAGCACGTGAGTTTTCGAAGCAACTGCTGCAGATTGGCGATGGCAAAATGGCAAGTGATTTAAATGGGTTTATCACGTTACCGAACAACTTTTGCACAAGTATGCCATCAAAAGAAGAACTAATTGATCACGTTTTTCCAAACATTGTTCAAAACTATAAAAATCATGATTGGCTGAGAGAACGCGCAATTTTAGCACCAAAAAATGCAAATGTTAATGAAATAAATTTTCAAATTCAACAGAAATTGCCAGGTGACTTGGTATCATACAAATCCATTGATACTGCTACGAATGAAGAAGACGCAGTAAATTATCCGGTTGAATTTTTGAATTCTTTGGAACCACACGGTATGCCACCGCATATTTTGAATTTGAAAATTGGTTCATCGATCATACTTCTTCGAAATCTCAATTCACCAAAACTCTGCAATGGAACGAGACTTTCCGTGAAAAAATTAATGCCCAATTTGATCGAAGCAACAATTCTAACTGGGAAAGCAAAAGGAGAAGTTGTACTGATACCAAGGATCCCATTAATACCAACAGACATGCCATTTCAATTCAAACGTCTTCAATTTCCCGTGCGTTTATCCTTTGCTATAACCGTTAATAAAGCTCAAGGACAAACGCTTCATGTATGTGGTGTGAATTTGGAGGAACCGTGCTTTTCTCACGGACAATTATACGTCGCATGTTCCAGAGTAGGAGCACCACCAAATTTATTTATTCATGCACCACACAATCAAACAAAAAATATTGTATACACTATCGTATTGAATTGATTTACTTTTTTTCATTATTTACAAATAAAAAATAAATAAAAAAAAACCAATGAATTTGATTCAATGTTAATATTCATGCGTAGCGAAGCACGCCGGGATCAGCTATATAATATAGTTTCTTCATATTTAAAATTTTGTATTACACAATACACTAATATCATTATATACCAAAAACAATTTTAAAATTTGTCAACAACAAGTTAACATGTTTCTACAACCTTTCATAATTTTTCTCTATCTTCATTTTTCTTTAACTTACATTTTTCAAAATACCCAATCAAGTTGTGCTTCCAAGTTTTCGCACTGTTAGGCATGTTATATTTCAAAACTGTTTCACATATATTGTTGTGATTTTTTAAATAAACAAATTTTTCGAACATTATTGTTTTCTAAAATTAAATTTTTTAATGCAAAACCATCAATCCTAAGAAATATAAACTTTTAGATTTAAAACCTTCGGAGGCAGGACGAAGTTTGCCGGGTCCGCTAGTATATATATATATATATATATATATATATATATATATATATATATATATATATATATATATATATATATATATATATATATATGTATATATATATATATATATAAATATATATATATATCTATATATATATATACATATATATATATATATATATATATATATATATATATATATATATATATATATATATATATATATATATGTTTAAGGGTGTTATAAACAGCGACCAGAAAGATCTCTTGTGATGCCCTTATTTAATTGAAAGATGTGGATAGTCTCATATATAAATCTTCTCTCAGGTTAATTTTCGACCGGAATTCATATATTTTGGAGTAATCAAGATGAGGGATCGTGCTCATAAACGAAGATATAATCTCCAATACACCTGAGTCTATTGTATACCAATGGTCCCCAGTCGGTGATCAGGTACAGCGAGGTTTCATCACTTTCTCCACAGAATCGAAAGATATACCCAACTTGTTCAAATGGTAGTTGAGTCTACAATGTTCGCTTAAAATGCCTGTGATGATTCTTAATTTAAAATCTCCCAGAAGTGCTTTGGACTGTCTTAATCCCGGAAGCGTTTCCCAGGTTTGACTTCTTTTTACATTTGTACACTTCTTCAGCAGACCTCTAATGGAATTGGATGATAGTCCACAGAAGAGTTAAGGGCCGTTGAAGTGAGAGGCCGCAGCTTTCCTAGCTAAGCTATCAGCCTTCTCATTTCCCTCTACTCCTATGTGGCCTCGTACCCACATTAGAGATAACTTGTTCATACTGCCTAGGCCCTAGGGAGTTTAGCTTCCCAATACAGTCCCACACAAGTTTAGACCTCACTACTGAACTCAGACTCTTGAGTGCTGCTTGACTATCAGATAGTATCACTATGTTTTTCCCCCGATATTTCCTATCTCTTTTGATCTGGGCACATCTTTCAATAGCTTGAATTTCCGCTTGAAAAAAGCTTGGGATAGAACCCACTGATTCCCAATAGTTGGTTCTAGGCCCAAATACTCCTGCCCCAGTTCCGTCCATTGTTTTAGAACCGTCAGTATACAATAAGAGGGAATTTTCTCTAATTTTATATGTTTCAGTTAGACCTTTCCATTTTTTTTGCAACTCATCATTGCATCGTATTTGTGTGCAAAATTGAATTTTCTTGGCATAAAATCCTTTTGAGATTTTAGTATACCATATTCTTGAGTTGCATTTTTACCCCGTATATTTATGGAGTAAATTGATTCTCTCGAAATATTTTCTTGTATTCTGGTAAGAGATTTCCTAGCAAAGACTTGAATTACTAGATGTAAGGGTGTTAGATCTATTATAACTTCCATTGCAGCCGTTGGACTGGTGCGCATAGCTCCAGTGATAAGAAGGCATGCATATTTCGCTGTCTTAAGTCTAACTCTATTTGACCAGGCTACAGAACCATAAGTGATGATTGGTCTCACCATCATGGTATACATCCATCGAACAATTTTTGGGTGTCATCCCCAAGATTTACCAGCAAGCCATCTACAAGCTGTAGCCCTCTTCGAAGTATTTGGTCTCAGAGCTAATATCGACTGAGCACCATTTAGAAGAATACGTTTCATATATGGTAGAGATTTTTTCTAGTGAACGGCAAAATGGTGGTCTTTGAGTCATTGATTTTCAATCCTGTTCCCCTGCACCATTCACTAGCTGCTAATAAGCCCCTCTGGATAATATCACAAAGAGAGGATTCAGATTTTCCTCTAGCTATTATCACAATATCGTCCGCATATCCTTGACATGATATGCCTAGATTTGTAAGTTTTACCAGAAGATCATCAACTACTATGCTCCACAAAATGGGTGACAGTACCCCAACCTGCGGACATCCTTTATTTACTCTGAGTTTAACAGTTTTGTCACCGGATTCAGCTTCAGTCAGTCTACTGTTGAGTAAAGCTCGTATCCAATTGGAAGTGGTATTATCTATTCCTCTCTTGTTAAGAGCTCTAATCACATATTCGTGAAAGCCCCCTTACTATCGAGAAAGGCACAAAGTGCTATTTCTTTCTTATCCAGTGCTGCCTGAATAAAATCAGTCAGATGGTATAGTGCGGTTTGAGTCGAGTTTCCCGCAATATATATTCAAGCTGTAAAGGATGTAAAGGCTCCCTTTTCAATACGGTCTCAAGGAGATGTATGTTAACTATTTTCTCCACTGCTTTTAGTACAAAGGATGTCAAACTGATGGGCCTGAAGGATTTGGGATGGGCCATATCCTTCTTGCCTACCTTGGGGATATATACCACTCTAGCTGTGCGCCGTGCTTCCGGTATGTATCCAAAAAAACTTGTCCTAGTGATATTCACCAGGCGCGGAATCAGTACCCCACTATTCCTTTGGAGAAGGACTGGGCAAATCCCATCCTCACGCGGCGATTTATATGGCTGAAAAGAGCTGATGGCCCATCTCAATTTCTCAGTAGTTATGATTCCTTTGGCCACCTTCCCGACAATCTTGCTTGTTCTTCTAGGAAGATCATCCATCTGCAAAGATGGCTTTAACTGGATCGAGCTCCCAGGAAAGTGCACACGCAGCAAAAGGAGAGTGCGATCCTCTTCATTCGTCGTGAACGTCCCGTCCTCAGAATACCAGCTTTATATCGACTTTCCATTTCGCAAGAGATCTATAGAGACGTGATACTTCTGGATTCGATTCTACTGGAATCCTTTTCTATTTGGAATCCTTTTGGATAGGCAATACCTCGCCAGCTTATAGACTTCTTCCGGGATGTCATTCATATCTCCGGAAAGTAGGCCGATGCAACTACTATATCGCGAGAGACCACAACATCATCGTACTTTACCATGATGGGTGTGAGATCTCGCGACATGAATGCGCAAAGACAAAAGTAATTAATATTATTTCCAATCAGAATTTAGGTGCGTGGAATGTCAGCATTGACATCCCATATTACCTTTGTAAACTTACTAGAATGGCCCCTAATTTGACCTTTGTAACACCATGGCTATTGAGTGAGGGCCAGCCCCATCTTGTTGTTTGCAATTACCCTCCCAATGACAGCCGATGCTGCTCTGGCATGATGGATGTTTGCTTGAGCCACTTTCAGTCTCCTCATCTTATTGACCAGGTTGTGACGGGATGGTGCTATTCCCATCTTCGTCCTCCTCGTCCATAGAGGAATCCTCCAGACTGTGTACCAGGGAAGGGCAGTATGCGGCCTCAGCTTTTATCTCAGCACTGGGGGCCCTGTGAAGAGATTTCCGGGCCACAATCTTCGGTTCAGAATCACCTGGGGGAATGCTGCCACTCTTAATTACTTTTGACAGAGGTGGGATGTTTGTCTCCCTTACTTCCTCTGCCTTGGGCTTTTCCTGAGTACATTTGGAACAACCGACTTTGATCTTGCTAAATAGGTAGTTCAACGCATACTACGGGCTCTTTATTAGTTGCATGGTCCTATCATCTATTTCCACGGACAACAACTGTCCGTTACCCTCGTCCTTGCAACTCCATATTCTCCAGAATTTAGTGTTTAGCCCAGTATTTTGGATGGAGAGTAACTTAAGTGACACAGCTACCTTTTGTCCACTACTACGAGGGAGGAAGAGGAAGACTGTGTGTGATCGTGGGATGTTGTTTCCCACTCTGGCGACTAGACTGCCGCCCTCTTTGACTGAAAGCTGCGTCACGATCGCAGTCGATGCTCAGGAAGCCAGGCTTGAAGCGGCTGCCATTGAAGGAGATTTCTTTGGTCCACTCTCCAACCAGCCTCACAATCAACATCTGCTCAACACATGTCAGCTCCTTGCTAGTCAGGATGGTGTTCGGATCGTAACGACTCCTTTTATAGCTGGGGTAAACTCAGCGGCTTCCAGGGGTCGTATACAGAAAAATATAAAAATCCTGCGAGCTAGATTAGTTTTGGTATGTTTTTTCAGAATACTGATTGTGGACTGTTGTTAGTCTTAACTCAAAACACTTCTACTTCCTTAATTCTATATTTATGCAAATAAATTTTTCCTAGGTGTACTTGTTTCATGTCCCGGTAAGTATGTATCTCAGTGATTCAGTGAGAGAACGATAAAAACCAGATGCTCTCACTGAGTCCCTATGGTCTCTGTACGGCGTATGACTTAGTGAGAAAACGATTAAAAACAAGAGGTTCTCACGAAGTCCCTAAGTCTCGATGGCGTATGTGTCTCAGTGAGAAAACGATTAAAAACCAGATGTTCTCACTAAGGTTTCTGTGTTCGTATTGTACTTTGTATGTCATCGAGCTGTTGCTAGTCAGGATGTTGGTGATAGACCAAGTGACCTACTGCTTGGGTCACATGGTTTATATAGCCCAACTGGTCACAGCGGCTGGTGCATGCTGTTATTGGCGGGCCACCGTTGTGTAACTTTACTTCCGTTGGCCGGCGGCGCTTTCTGCTAGTCGTCATGCCTGTTGTTGTTGTGGTCATGCTTCTTGTTGTTGTGGCCAGGCTTGTTGTTGTCGTAGTATTTTGCCCTTGGGCCACCTTCAACTTCTGACGATCAGCCACCTCACTCCAGCGGCCTCTGGTTAGGCTGCAGTATTGTTGGCTGCAAGCAGCGCTGTCCGAAATCTTGTAGTGTTGTTGTTGTTACATATTATTATATTCAATTTAACTTGAAGCTGCATATTCGTTCTCATTCCTCTTTCTGCTTTGCACTTGTTGGCCGTTGGCGTGGTGGTGGCTCTGTTGTTGTCCCTCTTGTGCTTTGATCTCGTTGCTGCGTGTTGTTAGTGTAAAATTTACCGAGCGAGAGAACTCGGCAATTCCACCGCTTGAGTTCGTGCACTCACCTTCTCTTGTCCTGCATGTATTTGTTGTATCCTTCGTCGCTGTGTTTTTCCTCTTTTCGCCAGCGTAGCGCTGGTTGGCAAGTTCGTTGGCTGTCTGTGAGGTTGCTTTTGTTGTAATTGTTATTATTCCAACTAGTATAATATGCTGTTGGTGGTCTGTGCTCTCGCCAGTGATGCGCTAATGGGTTACAACGTAAGTAGTTTTTCGTTAAATTTATAATGCAGTTGCTTGGGTTTGTAATTGTGGGCGATTCCTTGATGCAACTGTTCGGGTCCATTATCCATGATGTTTGTGTGGATATAGCTGCATAGCGACTCTGTCACCTGTAGTGTGGGCCAAAATTTCCACCGAAGATTTTAGTCCTCACAGGATAGTCCGCAGCAACAACAGCCACCTTGGTGATGGATGCCAACGTAGCGAACTACCTGCTGCCTTGGACCCTCCATGACTAGGTGGTCCCGACGATGTTGCCGTCTTCCTCTTTTTGGCTGGGTCAGGATTAGGAGAAAAGGTGTAACGTGTCATTTTCTTCAGGGTCTTGTTTACGTTCGGTTGTGATGTTGTACCAGCCGAATCCTTTACAACCCTTTGCTCCTTTGCCTTGGCAAGAGCATTATCTGGTTGCAAACCCTGAGACAGGTAGGGAGATACCATTTGACTCCAGTTCCACTTAGCTCCTTTCTTCTTGGGTCATCCAAACACCCAGGTTGACCACGATTCAAGAACAAGGATTCCTCTCTTGGCCATCCTAGGGTTTTCTCCGAGGTGAATTACTCCCTTTGCCCCCAGTTTAACTCCCTGTGTCAACAGTCTCTCCTTAGTGGAGATGGGAGTTTGTTGAGTTGGTCCCATTTTTGCCCTGGCAGCAGCAGAAGTGGATGGCACATCATCGGAAGAAAGTTTCCGAATTCCTGCACCACCCATCCCGCCTACTGTCATTGGGGATCCCATAGGTCCACCCACTATTTTAGTCACGGATGAAGGTCTCCGTTCATTGACCGCAGCAGCATTTGACTTGGGCTTAGCGGGTGATCTTACCCCACTAATCATTGGCTCATCACGGATTCTTTGCTCCATCTGATTTGCCAATTGAATTGTGGTGATGACCCGTGGAATTTTTTGATTTATTTTTTGTTTCTTCATGAAGATTCTTTTTTTGCGGAGAATATAAAGAACTCTCGGAGAGAGATCCGCAATATCCGAGCTAGGCTATTACCACCGAAGGGCGCTTTTTATTCGGGGGTTCCATTTGCGACTTGACTATTTAACAGCGCCTCTAGCCTAGCAGATCATCAGCACGGGTCGCGTATCACTTTGATCCAGCCCTTACCTTCGAACCATAGTCAAGGTTTATTTCTCAATGCTGTACTATTAAGGAGTATCAAATATTGAGCGAAACTTCCTACCCTTAGCTAGATCCAGCACCATCAGACAATTGATGCCATTGTAGACCTATTACCAGCCGGTACCCTTGGGGAGGGTTCAGTTGTAGGCTTTTGTTCCGGCCATACATATATATTACACCATGGATTTAACAAATTTAAAATTAAAAACGAAAAAAAGAAAAAACGAAATTTAAATAATTTTTTCCGATTTTTCCGCTATGTTAAACTGCTTGATCGAAAATTCAGAATAGTGTGCTATACTCGTATACTCGTATATGTAAATATATATATACATATATATATATACATATATATATATATATATATATATATATATATATATATATATATATATATATATATATATATATATATATATATATATATATATATTCTGCAGAAGGCGGCGGTAGAAGAAAGCGGCAGGAGAATTCCGGGGGATGCTATTGTGAAGGCAACACAAACCTCACCAAAAATCCAGCCACAAGAGCTGCAAATTGAAATAGTTTCAAAGAAGTTGCAGCAAACCTCTGAGCCAGAATGGGAATTAGTGAAATTGAAATAAATGCCAAAAAGGATATGGGAGCTAAAGAACCCCAAAAGCCATGCGGAGGACAGGAAAAGGAATCCGGCCAAGACCCGATGCGCTGATCATTGCAACTACTGAAGAAGCATCCTACGCAGAAATCCTGCGGAAGGTAAAAGAAAGCGCAACACTCAAAGCCATAGGTGATGACGTTAAAGCCATTCGCAGAACGGTTAAAGGAGAACTAATATTAGAACTGAAGCGGACGGAAGAGACCAGAACGACAAGCCACCAAGCTGCGATCGCAGATGTGTTGAAGGAGACGGAAACTTTGGCGGCGAAGATGCACATGCTTACCATCGAGTGCAGAGATCTAGATGAGATCACCACCCCAGCCGAGATCTGGATAGCCTTGCATGAACAATGCGGGATAATGAGACCACACGAGGCAGCTATACGAAATTTGCGAAATATTAGCCTGCCAGCGGATGCGGCAAAAGAGGGCTTGAGGGCCCAGCGTGTACGTATTGAATGGGTCTCCTGCAGAGTACAGGAATCGGTGACTCTCAAGCGCTGCTTCAAATGTTGGGGATACGCTCACGTGGCTCAACAGTGCAAATAAATGGTTGCGCGAACCGATATATGTAGGAAGTGCGGAGAGAGGGGCCACATGTCAGCAACGTGCACTAATAAAGAAAAGTGCGCCCTATGTCAGGGCGATCATACGGCGGGCAACTATAAGTGCCCAGTTTACCAACAGGCGAAGAGAAATAGCGGCCTATGAGAATAGTGCCACTTAATTTTAACCACTGTTTTAACTGTGCCGCAGCCCAAGACCTATTGCTACAAACGGTGCCTGAGCAAAAATTCGACCTGGCTCTACTGTGTGACCAGTATAAGAACATCGACGGTCACGAATGGATGGCGGATAAAAGCAGTAAGGCAGCTTTCTGGGCTCTAAATGACAGGTGCTTTAAGCAAAAAATGGCAGCCAGAGATAACGGCTACACCTGGGTCAAATTCGATGGCTATTTCTTCTCCTGTCATACCCCGCCTAGTATGAGTATAGACGACTTTGAGAGCATGCTCACAACTATGGTGGGAGAGGTTCAAGGGAAATCTCCATTGGTTATAGGCGGGAACTTTAATAATTGGTCCGCGGCGTGGGGAAGCATTCGTACAAACCAGCGTGGTAGGATCCTCTGGGAGTGCCTGGCGCCTTTGAATCTCGTCCTTCTCAACCAAGGTGATCAACAAACATTCGACACCGGTAGGGGTAGATCCATAATTGACCTGCATCTACACGCACAGCAACTACTTACCGATAGTTATCGAAGAGGACGACCCTGCACAACGGAATAAAAAACGGGCGCAGAAGGCGCAAACGAAAGGCTGGAAGATAGGGTATTTTGATACGGAGGTGTTTGAGCTGGTTTGGAGAGAAGAGTGTCTCAACACGGATACTACCACGAATATGATATAATATTTCACCAACGGGTTTAGCAAAGCCTGTGATGCGGCAATGCCAAGGGTGGTTTCAAGAAGACAGTTTAATGGTGGAATGAAGAGATCGCAGGAGCCAGGAGGGCGTGCATCCAGGCCCGTCGGAAGGCAAAAAGGGCAAGAAATCTTCTAACATGGGAGACTCTCTGAACGAACTACAGAAATTGCCAGAAAGCACTGAAGGAGGCCATCAGCAATAGCAAAATTGAGTGCTTTAAGTCGCTGTGTACGAATGCGGATTTCGACCCATGCGGAATAGCATACAAGGTGGTAATGAACAAGTTAAAGGGGCCTAGGCCTCCACAGCCGACTTATGTCGCTCTGCAACCGAATCGAATGCACAACCAGGGACAGGCCCCATATGGCGATATATAAGCGGTTACCACCAGCGACTTACTTGTTGCATTGGTAAAAATGGATGACAAGAATGCTCCCGGTCTGGACGGCATCCCGAACGTGGCTCTAAAAGCGGCAATAAATATGAGGCCAGAAGTCTTTATGAATATGTACAACGATTGCATTATTGAAGGGGTGTTTCCTGCTAGATGGAAACGGCAACGACTGGTGTTACTGTTCAAGCCGCGGAAACAACCAGACCAACCGTCAGCATATCGGCCGTTGTGTATGTTAGACACTATGGGCAAAGTCTTGGAAAGAATTATCTACGAACGACTCCATGAAGTGCTTGAAAAAAATGGCGTGCTCTCTTAGCGGCAATATGGTTTCTGAAGGGGACGTTCAACGGTAGACGCAATCCACGCCGTAATGGATATAGCCCAAGAAGCAACGAGTGGCGTACGATGGCGTTACGGCACGAAAAAATACTGCACGGTAGTTACGTTTAATATAAAAAATGCGTTCAACTCAGCGAGCTGGCCTCAGATTATGGATGCGTTAGACAATTTCGGCGTTCCAATATACCTATAACGTCTGATATCTAGCTACTTCCAGAGCGGAGTTTTCCTCTATGACACGGATGCAGGAGTTGGACGCTGTGAAATAATGGGGGGCGTCCCACAAATATCTGTACTAGACCCTACTCTCTGGAACGTCATGTACGATGACGTATTACGTTTGGACCTATCAACGGATGTAACACTCATCGGTTACGCAGACGATATCGCTAGGGTGGCGGTAGCAAAACTCATCCACACGCTGCAGACGAGATGCAACGATGCAATTAGCGTGTGAGTGAATGGCTCAGCAGAGCAGAGCTAGAAATAGTAGTTCAGAAAACAGAGGCAGTACTACTGAGTACCACAAAGATAAGCGAGATTTTAACAATCACAGTGGGGGGCCATCAAATTATATCCCAACCACATCTTCGGTACCTAGGAATACTTATTGATTCCAGGCTCACGTTCAAAAAGCATTTTATAGCGGTCTGCGAAAAAGCTACCCTTATAAATGGTGCACTGACTCGCCTGATGCCGAAAATCGGCGGCCTACGCTCAAGCCAAGGCAGCTGCTATCAATGGTAATGAGCTCCATCATACTATATGTCGCCCCAATATGGGTGGAGACCACTAGATTGAAAACATACACCAAATGCATATAGACTCAGTGCGCTAATGGTGGCTAGTGCTTTCCGTACTGTATCGGACGAAGCAATTGGGGTAATAACTTGTAAACCGCCCATTGACTTGCCGGCGAAGGAGATGCACCTCCTAAACAGAGAGTGAGACCCACACACGTAGCCAAAACAGTGGACAGAGCCAATACCATTCCAAAATGGCAACGCAGATGGGAGCAAACGGACAAAGGTAGATGGACCTTCAGGCTGATCCAATGAATAACAGCATGGAAAACAAGAAAGCATGGAGAACGAAACCATTATGTCACCCAGTTACACGGATGCTTCAAGCAGAACCTATTTAAGCGGAAGTTTGAGGAAGGTCCGTACTGCCCGCACTGCCCGGGGATGTACGAAAGTGCTGAGCACGTGTTATTCCACTGCCAGGAATTTAAGGACGATCGGCAGACACTGGATGTTGTCTTAGTGGAGGCCCCAACAATGGACAACCTCTGTGAGCACATATGCGATACGCTCACTAATTGGGAAGCAGTATGCTCGACAGCGGCCTCCATTATGATTGAGTTGCGAAAAGCAGAAAGAGCGCGCTATGCTGAACGCAATGTCCAGTGCAATGCAGATGCGGAACTCGAGGTACATAGGACTCACACATCAATTAACCTCTCCTATAGGCTTCCTGACCATTGCAGCGTCTTTTAGGCGGAAGGAATAGCTATATTCCAAGGGTCAAAGTGGCGTATTCAAAACGAAGTATTCGATGTGAACATTGGCATATTCACGGACAGTCACGCGGCAATCAAGTCCCTAGCTGGTGTTTTCACTACATCTAAGCTTGTATTTCACTGCCGCTCCTCCCTAAACGTAGTCTCGGGTAACTCACAAGTAAATATATGCTGGATGCCTGGACATAGTGACATGTTGGGAAACTGCGAGGCCGATGAACTGGACAAAATAGGTACGATGCTCCCTGACATCTCTCCCTCTTTTGGTGTAGGTGTCCCACTGGCCACGGTCAAATGGGCCATAAAACATTACTACCTTGAGGCAGCCAAAAGGGACTGGGTAAATGAAAATACTTGTAGTATTGCCAGACAAACCTGTAGCACTATTGCACAAGGCGCACTAGTCAGGTGCTTACTGTTAGCAAGAACTCCATCGGCACCACAATAAATGTGCTCACGGGACGCTGCCTGATTGGAAAACATGCTGAAAGACTAGCACTGCCCCATAATGACTTCTTTCGCAGCTGCGGCTCTGAGGAGGAGGAAGAGACAGTATCATCAGAGTGCCCAGCTCTGGTCAGGCGAAGATTAAAATTCTTAGGCTCACCATTCTTCACTACTTTAAGCGAACTATCTTCCATAAACATTAAGGATATAGCCAGGTTCATTTCGGAATCACTGTGGTTTCTAGACGGGGCAGTCGCGTCGTCTTAGTGTGATATCACAATGAGACATTAGGTGTGCTTAAGTGTGCTTTTGCCACTCTTACCTACCTATATATTTATATAGACGAGTATATATATATATATATATATATATATATATATATATATATACGAGTATGTATATATATATATATATATATATATATATATATATATATATATATATATATATATATATATATATATATATATATATATATATATATATATATATATATATATATATATATATATATATACAGTGAACAAGTTGATCAAAATGAGTCCAAAAAAGAAAAAACAACTAGTTCGAAAAAAAAAAGTTTAAACAAACCACTCCCTATATACGTACAAGGCGTAGAGTACATTTTTATTTAAAATATTAGCAAACAATGAACTACGACTTCAATCGAATGACTCGGAAACATACACAACAATATTCAACATACAATATAAATATATATATATATTCTCTATATATATATATATATATATATATATTCTATATATATATATATATATATATATATATATATATATATATATATATATATATATATATATATATATATATATATATATATATATATATATACAAGTATATATATAAATCTTCGCCTGGCCAGAGCTGGGCACTGACACATGAGATGAAGTACTGTTTCTTCCTCCTCCTCAGAGCCACAGCTGTGCCAGAAGTCGTTATAGGGCAGTGCTAGTCTTTGAATTTTTTCTATGTGTGACCGCTTGCCGTTCCACATACTTGGAGTCCGTACGTCCAAATTGGCTTTATAGTACACTTGTACAACAGCAACTTGTTGTTAATTGTGAGTTTAGATTGCTTACCCATTAACCAATATAGTTGCCTAAATTTTTCTTTTATTTGTTCCGTTTTTTGTTTTTTGTGGTAGTGCCAATTTAGCTTTGAGTCAATGTGTATACCAAGGTATTTAGTTGTAGCCCCTATTTTTATATCTTTATTGTTTATTTTAATAGGTATTGGGTTAAATTTTGTTTTAGTTGTAAAAATTATTTGTACAGTCTTATCTTCATTAATTTTCAAGCACCATTTATCAAACGAATCTTTAACATTCCCTGTGTATATCTGCAGATTTGCAGTCGCAGTATTTAGATTTTTGTCAGATGCTAAGAGGATTGTGTCGTCAGCAAAGGTAGCAATTGTGGTATTCAGTTCTTTTGGAAGTGGTATATCTGAGGTAAATATGACATATAGCAGTGGTCCTAAAACACTCCCTTGAGGAACTCCAGCTGTTGTAATATGATTAGACGAACACTCTTCATTATATTTGACGTAAAAGTAACGATCACTAAGAGAGGTTTCAACAATCAAATAGTAGTCAAGTGGCAGCATCGTCTTCAGTTTATGCAGCAGTCCTTTATGCCATACTTTGGCAAATCCTTTTGCAACGTCCAAGAATACAGCAACGCAGTACCGCTTATATTCTATGTCTGTTTCAATTTTGTTTGTTATACGGTGTATCTGTTGAATTGTTGAATGTCGTTTTCTGATGCCGAATTGATGATTTAGTATAATGTTTTTATTGTCAATGATCTGGCTAAGTCTATCATGTAATATTTTTTAGGCTAATTGGTCTATACGACGAAGCAGTTGTACCATCTTTTCCCTGTTTCGGTAGTGCAATAATTTTGGGAAGTTTCCATACTTTGGGAAAAAATTGTAGTCGGAATAATGAGTTGATAACATTCCTTAAGTAGTTATAACATATAGCAGGTAGCTCAGCGAGTGCTTTGCCTGTCAACATATCGTATCCTGGTGCGTTTTTGTGGTTTATTCGTTTTTTAATGCAATTAATTATTTCTGTTGTGTTTGTTTTCTTTATTTGGTTGTAATGTCTATATTTAAAACATTGCATGTTTATATATTTATCTTCGTCATTTGACAGGACTTTTTCAAAGTATTTAGCCAATGCAGTTGCTTTTTCTTCATTAGCCCATGAGTTGTCATCTTTCCGTAGTGAGTTTTTAAGTATCCTTTGTAGGCGTAAATTGTTTTAGGTAATTTTCAACTTCTATATTCTGTCTTTTAATTAATATTTTCTTGAGTTTTTTGCAGGCTATATTTAAATTGTGATTATCCTCAGGCGATCTATTTAGCTGCCACCTCTTTCTCAGCTCTCTCTTTTCAATAATTTGCTTTCTTATGAAATTATCCGTCGCAGGTTTATTTTTTCTAAATTTATGCTATTGGCTTGATTTGATTCCTGCGTGTAGGACCACATCGATGAAGTGAATAATGGCACGTTCAATGTCTAATTGTGTTTTCAGTGTGATAGACATATTCAGTTTATTTTCAATATGCTGTCTGTACGCATTCCAGTTTGTTTTGTGGTTAAAATTTTTAGCTATTGGTTCTATGGGTTTGATGTCAGTTGTGTAGTCAAGTATTATCAAAAAAGCTTTAATTTTTAATTGGTTACACTTTATATTTTTTGTTATGCTGAAGTCGATTAGATCTGGTATCTTTTTCCTATCTGTTGGCCAGTATGTGGGTTCACCTGAACCTAAAAATTTGCAGTTATTTTTGTTTATAGCATTAATCAGATTTCTTTATTGGTTAGCCTAGATCCCCAGTCAGTGTGTTTTGCATTCAGATCTCCAACTGCAATGAATCTTACGCCAAGCGTCTTTATGTAGTCATCATATTGATCCGTCGTTATTAGGTGTCTGGGGGGACAGTAAACTGAGGAAATGAGTATTGTCCCACTTGTATCCTCAATTTGCACAGTAGTGGATTGAATATGAGGTGTTGCAAATGGTTGCCGTTCAGTATGTTTTAATAGTGAATGTATGATGATAGCTGTCCCACCACGAGCTTTACCATCAGGATGATTTGTCATATAAATTTTATATCCAGGAAATACTAAACAGTCAACATTTCAAATGTCCTTGCGCATTTAATTTCATTTTTAACACAAAACTGAATACAGTTTCTTTGATCCATTTTTTTCGAATAGTACAAAATCGAAGAGCACACCAAAACACGACTAACCTTTTTATCTGTCAAAAATAAACTGACAATCCAAAATGGTTGGTATTGCCAACATATATAACAGGCATGTGTACCAACATAACAGACAAAAAAATGCGAATATCGAACATACGTAACTCACGAAAAGATGAAAATAACGGTTATCTTTTGATCACACCGCGTATATGTATATACGAGGGCGGATTGATATTGAAGCTACCTAGCGCTCGATGGCAGCACAAACACAAACACTTTTTTTTTAGAAATTGCGATCTGTCAAACGTCAGCTGATAAAATTTTACCCAAATTCATCAATTAGTTTATTTGTTGTAGTCGTTTGAAGTAAGCAACTTTTGTGTTTCTTGAAAAACGGAAAAAGCGAATTTCGTGCAGTGATTAAACACTATTGGAAGTGGTATATCTGAGGTAAATATGACATATAGCAGTGGTCCTAAAATACTCCCTTGATGAACTCCAGCTGTTGTAAGATGAATAGACGAACACTCTTCATTATATTTGACGTAAAAGTAACGATCACTAAGATAACTTTCAACAATCAAATAGTAGTCAAGTGGCAGCATCGTCTTCAGTTTATGCAGCAGTCCTTTATGCCATACTTTGGCAAATGCTTTTGCAACGTCTAAGAATACAGCAACGCAGTATCGCTTATATTCTATGTCTGTTTCAATTTTGTTTGTTATACGGTGTATCTGTTGAATTGTTGACTGTCGTTTCCTGAAGCCGAATTGATGCTTTGGTATAATGTTTTTATTGTCAAGGATCTGGCTAAGTCTGTCATGTAATAGTTTTTCAGCAACTTTTGAGATTATGGGAAGTGGTCTATACGACGAAGCACTTGTAGCATCTTTTCCCTGCTTCGGTAGTGCAATAATTTCAGCAACTTTCCATACTTTGGGAAAAAATTGTAGTCGGAACATTGAGTTGATAACATTCCTTAAGTAGTTGTAGCTCAGCGAGAGCTTTTCAGTAGTTGTATCTCAGTGAGAGCTAAGCAATTAATTATTTCTGTTGTGTTTGTTTTCTTTATTTTGGTAGTAGTATCTATATTTAAGTCATTGCATGGTTGAATATATTTATTTTCGACATTTGATAGGACTTTTTCAAAGTATTTAGCCAATGCAGTTGCTTTTTCTTCATTGATAGTAGCCCATGAGTTGTCATCTTTCCGTAGTGGTGGCTGATACCTTATCTGAGTTTTTAATTTCTTTGTGCATTTCCATAATGAGTAGTTAGCATCCTTGGTAGGCGTCAAGTTTTTTAGGTAACTTTCAACTTCTATACTTTGTCTTTTCGTTAATATTTTCTTGAGTTTTTTGCAGGCTATATTTAAATTGTGTTTATCCTCAGGCGATCTAGTTAGCTGCCACCTCTTTCTCAGCTTTCTCTTCTCAATAATTTGCTTTCTTATGAAATTATCAGTTGTAGATTTATTTCTTCTAAATTTATTCTGTTGGCTTGATTTGATTGCTGCGTCTAGGACCACATCGTTGAAGTGAATAATTCAATGTCTAATTGTGTTTTTAGTGTGATAGACATATTCAGTTGATTTTCAATATGCTGTATATACTCAATCCAGTTTGTTTTGTGGTTAAAATTTTTAGCTATTGGTTCTATGGGTTTGATGTCAGTTGTGTAGTCAAGTATTATCGGAGAGTGGTCTGAAGAAAGTTCAAAAAAGCTTTAATTTTTAATTGGTTACACTTTATATTTTTTGTTATGCTGAAGTCGAGTAGATCTGGTATCTTTCTGTTGGCCAGAATGTGGGTTGACCTGAGCTTAAATATTTGCAGTTATTTTTGTTTATAGCATTAATCAGATTTCGTCCTTTTTTATTGGTTAGCCTAGACCCCCAGTCAGTATGTTTTGCATTCAGATCTCCAGCTGCAATGAATCTTACGCCAAGCGTCTTTATGTGTCTGGATTGACAGTAAACTGAGGAGATGCGTATTGTCCCACGTGTATCCTCAATTTGCACAGTATTGCCGTTCAGTATATTTTAATAGTGAATTTATTATGATAGCTGTCCCACCACGAACTTTATCATCAGGATGATTTGTCACATAAATTTTATATCCAGAAAATACTAAATAGCTTTTGTTGGTATAATGTGTTTCTGAAACTAGTGCTATATCAATTTTCTTGTCAGACAAAAATTGCTTCAACTCAAGATAATGTTTTGTTAAGCCATTTGCAATCCAAACTACAATTTTTTGTCTGGGGGGACAGTAAACTGAGGAAATGAGTATTGTCCCACTTGTATCCTCAATTTGCACAGTAGTGGATTGAATATGAGGTGTTGCAAATGGTTGCCGTTCAGTATGTTTTAATAGTGAATGTATGATGATAGCTGTCCCACCACGAGCTTTACCATCAGGATGATTTGTCATATAAATTTTATATCCAGGAAATACTAAACAGTCAACATTTCAAATGTCCTTGCGCATTTAATTTCATTTTTAACACAAAACTGAATACAGTTTCTTTGATCCATTTTTTTCGAATAGTACAAAATCGAAGAGCACACCAAAACACGACTAACCTTTTTATCTGTCAAAAATAAACTGACAATCCAAAATGGTTGGTATTGCCAACATATATAACAGGCATGTGTACCAACATAACAGACAAAAAAATGCGAATATCGAACATACGTAACTCACGAAAAGATGAAAATAACGGTTATCTTTTGATCACACCGCGTATATGTATATACGAGGGCGGATTGATATTGAAGCTACCTAGCGCTCGATGGCAGCACAAACACAAACACTTTTTTTTTAGAAATTGCGATCTGTCAAACGTCAGCTGATAAAATTTTACCCAAATTCATCAATTAGTTTATTTGTTGTAGTCGTTTGAAGTAAGCAACTTTTGTGTTTCTTGAAAAACGGAAAAAGCGAATTTCGTGCAGTGATTAAACACTATTATTTGAAAGGGAAAACGGCGAAAGAGACAAAAGAAAAGCTAGATAAACATTACATCTGCTCCGTCAGATTACAAGGTAAATTATTGGATTGCTGAATTTAAACGCGGCCGAACAAGCACTGCAACAATACCATCAACAGGAAGGCCAAAAGAGGTGGTTACTGAAGAAAATATCAAGAAAATCCTCGATATCGTTATAAATGATCGTCGAGTCAAGTTGCGTGAGATTGTTGAAATGGTAAACATATCATATGAATGTGTGTTCAACATTTTGCATGAACATTTGCATATGAAAAAGCTATCGGCAAGATAGGTGCCGTCTTTGCTCAGTGTCGAACAAAAACGAGTTCGACAGACCACTTCATAGCGGTGTTTGGACATGATAAAGCCTAATCCTGTTGATTTTTGGCGTCGATTAATAACTGATTTTTAATTTAATTTTTTTTTTTATTACAAGAATTTATTATATATCAAATCTTAAAACTAGTCACTAAAAAATAATTTTAGCCCAAATTGTATTTGGCCATCAAAATATCGGTTCTGCTTCGCTCTTCAAAAGGCCGGAAGGTTTCTTCTCTGCAAGCGGGATCGGCTTATCGGTTTTGCGAGGGATTTAGCTAGTGGATTTGGGTGATTTTCCAGTTTTGCTATGTATATCTGCTTTCTAGCATTTATTTCTGTTGGTATTTTCAGGTCTTTGTGAATATTATCGTTACGCATGTACCATGGAGCACCTGTTATTAACCTAAGTATCTTCGACTGAAACCTTTGAATTATGGCAATGTTAGAAGCGGATGCATTACCCCACAGTTGAATCCCGTACAACCATATCGGCTTAATAACTCCATTGTATAGGAGGATTTTGTATTCTAGGCTTAAGGTAGATTTGTGGTTTATTAGCCAATGCAGCTTGGCGACCTTCAAATTCATATTTAAAATTTTAGTTGAAATGTGCGTACGCCAAGTCAAGCGCCTGTCTAAATGAATGCCTAGATAGGTGACTTCATTAGCTTGTGGAATCTCAATATTATTGAGCCGAATGGCTGGACACGAACCAGGCCTCAAAGAGAATGTTACGTGTTTGCTTTTTTGCTCATTGACCTTTATACGCCACATTTCTAACCATTCTTCTACCCTAACTAAGTGCTCTTGTAGTGCTCTCGACGCCTTTATCGAACATTTATTGCAACTGAGTATGGCGGTATCATCCGCAAATGTTGAAATTTGCGTGCTTTCACTTATAGGAGTATCAGATGTGAATATTACATATAATGTAGGGCCTAGAACGCTACCTTGGGGCACACCGGCTAAAATTGGAAAATGTTCGGAAATTAATTCGTTTACTTTTACCGTGAAACGTCTATTGGATAAGTAAGACTAAAAAATGTTATGATAGCTTTTTGGAAGAAATTTTTTGATTTTAAATATCAGTCGCCATACCTTATCAAATGCTTGAGCCACATCAAGGAATATTGCAGAGCAAAGCTCCCCGAGTTCAAATGCTTTTCTTATTTCATTTGAAACTCGATTGACTTGCTCAATAGTGCTGTGCTTTTCGCGAAAACCGAATTGGTGTTGCGGTATTACGCTATGTTCATGAAGAAAAGTTTAGTTAATAGTAGTTTCTCAAACAATTTGGAAAGGCAAGGCAACAGGCTGATAGGTCTATATGATGACGGTATCGTCGCGTCTTTTCCAGGTTTAGCTATCATACACATCTGAGACTTCTTCCATGCATTCGGATAGTAACCGATGCCCAAAATTGCGTTAAAAAAGCTTACAGAAAAATGCTGATGCAGAATCTGGTAACTGTTTTAGCATTTTCGTGGTAATATTATCGAATCCTGGTGATTTTTTTGGATTCAGTTGTTTAATTTGTTTGGCTATTTCTGGAAGGGAAATTTTAATAGGCTGAGCAATCTCAGTACTGCAAGGTAAGGCAGGCAAAGCAAAGGAGTTTGTAGCCATATTCGGCTGGAACACGTTGCATAGATGTTATGCAAAGCAGAGTACTTTTTCTTGATCGCTTTGAGCCCACGCGCCGTACGGGTTTCTTAGAGGTTTTCCACCTTCCATTGAAGGCTTAAAGTTTTTCGATGCCTTCCAAAGGGAATACCTTTCGGTAGAATTTGCGGTTACCTTCTTCAGGTACTCTTTTAGGTTCTTATCCTCCTCCTTTGTAAGAGCATCTTTAGAGATTGGTGAGCGATGTTTCTGCCATTCTCGGCGCAGCCGTCGTTTCTGTGCTACAAGTTTTTCAATTTGGCTATTTGTACAGGCATACTTGCACTTTCTAGAAGTATTTTTTGGTGTTGCCACTACGGCTGCAGTCGCTAGCATGGAGTTGAAAATATCAATATTATTATCTATATCATCTGCATGTTTTACCTCAACTCTTGTAGAGATATGACTACTAATATACTTTTTGTATTTTAACCAATCGGTTTGGTTGGTCCCTAGGCGAAACTATGGGATTGTATATTCTGGTTGTTCATAAAGGTTGATTATTACAGGCGAGTGATCAGAGGACAGATCGACACAGGTTTCCGCTGATACTAAAAACCTATCTATATTTTTAGAAATAGCTAAATCAATAAGATCAGGAATTTTCTTTGGGTCTGTTGGCCAATAAGTGGGCTGTCCTTGTGAGACAAAATCGAATTTACTATGTCTGTTAGTTATTGCAGTGTACAATTGTCGGCCTTTTGGATTAATTAGGCGAGAGCCCCAGTGGTTATGTTTCGCATTATAATCACCGCCAGCTAGAAATCTATCACCAAGGGAATCAAAAAGTTCTTTAAATTGAGTTTCTGTTACAGTAAAACGGGGTGGGCAGTATATAGCTGAAAGCGTCAGGTCCTTGCCACGATTTTTAATAGATGCTGATGCAGTTTGCATCCATTGCATCGAATGCGATTGCATAAGATGATGCTTAAGCCGATTTCTGATTAGAATAGCCGTACCGCCATGTGCCTTACCATCAGGATGATTTGTGTTATAAAATTTGAAGCCTGGGAGATGAAAGTTGTATTTGTTTGTGAGATGTGTTTCAGACAAAAGCATAACATCAATTTCGTGGTCATGTAGAAACTTATTAAGGGCTAGTTTATGCTGGTTAACACCGTTTGCGTTCCATAAATATATTTTTAACAAACTCATTTTTTATTTACAAGAGTTTGAATCATCTGATTTTGAGCTTTATTAAATCTTGTAGCATATTTGCACGGCAGCGCTGGGCCAACGACACTATCACGCCACCGTAATGTGAAACTCCGCACGAGTAGCGGAGTCAGCATTCAATCTACACGAGTGGCGGAGGCAGCATTCCTAGGACTAGCGTTGGCGTAAGTTGAGGGTATCTTAATGATTGCTGTTTAGTTCTTAAATTAGTTGAATTTACGGATTAAAGGCGTGAAGTTGTGCTTATTAACGAAAAAGTATATATATATATATATATATATATATATATATATATATATATATATATATATATATATATATATATATATATATACTCGTATATATATATTTACATATATATTCATTTGTTTATTTTTTTTTATTTCCCTATATTTCATACATCTGTCATCATTATATTGACACCTAGTACATTATTGGACAATTTGTTTGGAAATTAATATTAACAAACACATTTTGACAATGCCAAGAAGTGATACAACAAAAATTATTTACATTTATGATAAAAGTTCACTATAATTATATTATATCAATTTTAGATCAAAATTATGTTTATGATACTTATTTACATTTACATTTATAATACTATTACTAATATGTGGTTTGGATTTCCTAATTCCTTAGGCAGTTTGGTCGAGTTCTCTTTAACCGGCGCATGGTGGTTTCTTCTAGATATAGCAACTCTTTTATTTCTTCGTTATTATACCCATGCAGTGTATCGTAGTGTTTTGTAGATATCTATTTTATTTCTTCGTCAATTCTTGTCATATTCAGTTTGCGGTGTATGTCTTCATTTGTTGTGTACCAACCAGACTTTATGATCACTCTTAATATTCTAGATTGCTGTCGTTGAATTTTTTCTATGTCTGTCCGCTTTACCGTTCCTTATACTTGGAGTCCGTATGTCCAAATTGGCTTTATAATACCCTTGTATACCAGCAACTTGTTGGTAATTGTGAGCTTAGATTGCTTACCCATTAACCAATATAGTTGCCTAAATTTTCCTTTTATTTGTTTCGTTTTTTGTTTGATGTGGTAGTGCCAATTTAGCTTTGAGTCTATGTGTATACCAAGGTATTTAGTAATAGACCCTATTTTTATATCTTTATTGTTTATTTTCATAGGTATTGGGTTAAATTTTGTTTTAGTTGTAAAAATTATTTGTACAGTCTTATCTTCATTAATTTTCAAGCACCATTTATCAAACCATTCCTTAACATTCTCTGTGTATATCTGCAGATTTGCAGTCGCAGTATTTAGATTTTAGTCAGATGCTAAGAGGATTGTGTCGTCAGCAAATGTAGCAATTGTGGTATACAGTTCTTTTGGAAGTGGTATATCTGAGGTAAATATGACATATAGCAGTGGTCCTAAAATACTCCCTTGATGAACTCCAGCTGTTGTAAGATGAATAGACGAACACTCTTCATTATATTTGACGTAAAAGTAACGATCACTAAGATAACTTTCAACAATCAAATAGTAGTCAAGTGGCAGCATCGTCTTCAGTTTATGCAGCAGTCCTTTATGCCATACTTTGGCAAATGCTTTTGCAACGTCTAAGAATACAGCAACGCAGTATCGCTTATATTCTATGTCTGTTTCAATTTTGTTTGTTATACGGTGTATCTGTTGAATTGTTGACTGTCGTTTCCTGAAGCCGAATTGATGCTTTGGTATAATGTTTTTATTGTCAAGGATCTGGCTAAGTCTGTCATGTAATAGTTTTTCAGCAACTTTTGAGATTATGGGAAGTGGTCTATACGACGAAGCACTTGTAGCATCTTTTCCCTGCTTCGGTAGTGCAATAATTTCAGCAACTTTCCATACTTTGGGAAAAAATTGTAGTCGGAACATTGAGTTGATAACATTCCTTAAGTAGTTGTAGCTCAGCGAGAGCTTTTCAGTAGTTGTATCTCAGTGAGAGCTAAGCAATTAATTATTTCTGTTGTGTTTGTTTTCTTTATTTTGGTAGTAGTATCTATATTTAAGTCATTGCATGGTTGAATATATTTATTTTCGACATTTGATAGGACTTTTTCAAAGTATTTAGCCAATGCAGTTGCTTTTTCTTCATTGATAGTAGCCCATGAGTTGTCATCTTTCCGTAGTGGTGGCTGATACCTTATCTGAGTTTTTAATTTCTTTGTGCATTTCCATAATGAGTAGTTAGCATCCTTGGTAGGCGTCAAGTTTTTTAGGTAACTTTCAACTTCTATACTTTGTCTTTTCGTTAATATTTTCTTGAGTTTTTTGCAGGCTATATTTAAATTGTGTTTATCCTCAGGCGATCTAGTTAGCTGCCACCTCTTTCTCAGCTTTCTCTTCTCAATAATTTGCTTTCTTATGAAATTATCAGTTGTAGATTTATTTCTTCTAAATTTATTCTGTTGGCTTGATTTGATTGCTGCGTCTAGGACCACATCGTTGAAGTGAATAATTCAATGTCTAATTGTGTTTTTAGTGTGATAGACATATTCAGTTGATTTTCAATATGCTGTATATACTCAATCCAGTTTGTTTTGTGGTTAAAATTTTTAGCTATTGGTTCTATGGGTTTGATGTCAGTTGTGTAGTCAAGTATTATCGGAGAGTGGTCTGAAGAAAGTTCAAAAAAGCTTTAATTTTTAATTGGTTACACTTTATATTTTTTGTTATGCTGAAGTCGAGTAGATCTGGTATCTTTCTGTTGGCCAGAATGTGGGTTGACCTGAGCTTAAATATTTGCAGTTATTTTTGTTTATAGCATTAATCAGATTTCGTCCTTTTTTATTGGTTAGCCTAGACCCCCAGTCAGTATGTTTTGCATTCAGATCTCCAGCTGCAATGAATCTTACGCCAAGCGTCTTTATGTAGTCATCATATTGATCCGTCGCTATTAGGTGTCTGGATTGACAGTAAACTGAGGAGATGCGTATTGTCCCACGTGTATCCTCAATTTGCACAGTATTGCCGTTCAGTATATTTTAATAGTGAATTTATTATGATAGCTGTCCCACCACGAACTTTATCATCAGGATGATTTGTCACATAAATTTTATATCCAGAAAATACTAAATAGCTTTTGTTGGTATAATGTGTTTCTGAAACTAGTGCTATATCAATTTTCTTGTCAGACAAAAATTGCTTCAACTCAAGATAATGTTTTGTTAAGCCATTTGCAATCCAAACTACAATTTTTAAACTATTGCTTTCGTGCATTTAAGCTTGTTAGTAACATTGTAATGATATTCATCATATTAGTCATTTGAGTGATTAGGGATTTCACCATGTCTTTAAGTTCATTAATATCACTATCGTTTGAATTTTTTGTATTTTCTTCAGTTTTATTTGGATTTGACGACCCTACAATTTCGGCATAGCTTACGCCCGGTTTAACTACTGATCCACACATATTTTTGGTCTGTAGTAATAATGGATCCTTTCTGCGTAAAGATGGAAACCTTTGAATTTTTATAGCTTTGTATATTTCAGAGCCTTTGTAGTTTGCAGTATGATTTCCGCCACATAGGGCACATTTAATTTCAGCTACGTTGGTTATTTTTTTTTGACATTCACTTGTTAGATGCTTTCCAGCGCATTTCACACATACTGGATCCCTTGTACAGTAGTTTTTTGTATGTCCGTATTTTTGGAATTTAGAACATTGCGCGACTTCTCTTTTATGATGAGGTGCGTCAAAAACTACTATGCAATGCATTAGTTTGTTAATGCTATAAATATCTTTATTGTTAGTATTTGTTTATAGTTCTATGCTAAACATAGGTAGCGTTTTTTTTTTGTTGTCCGTTGAGTTATGTTAGTTATGTTTCAAATTTTGTGACCGTTTTCACCTAGCTCATTTTTAATTTCTTCTTTGTCTGCGGAGGGGTGCATATTGCGAAGAATGACTTTGAAACCAATTTCATTTTTGGGTTTAAATGTGTATATATATATATATATATATATATATATATATATATATATATATATATATATATATATATATATATATATACATATATATATATATATATATATATATATATATATATATATATATATATATATACATATATGTATATATATATATATATATATATATATATATATATATATATATATATATATATATATATATATATATATATATATACATTTACATAGAAAGATACATATCCATATATATATACATACAAATATACTAATACATATAAATATAAATATACATATACATATACTCGTACATATACATATTGTGATGCACGTATAGTGTGTGCGAGAAATATATGATAAATAAAACAATATATATATATATATATATATATATATATATATATATATATATATATATATATATATATATATATATATATTGTTTTATTTATCATATATTTCTCGCACACACTATACGTGCATCACAATATGTATATGTACGATATATATATATGTACGATATATGTACGATATATATATATATATATATATATATATATATATATATATATATATATATATATATATATACATATATGTATATATATATATATATATATATATATATATATATATATATATGTATATATATATATATATATATATATATATATATATATATATATATATATATATATACACATTTAAACCCAAAAATGAAATTGGTTTCAAAGTCATTCTTCGCAATATGCACCCCTCCGCAGACAAAGAAGAAATTAAAAATGAGCTAGGTGAAAACGGTCACAAAATTTGAAACATAACTAACATAACTCAACGGACAACAAAAAAAAAACGCTACCTATGTTTAGCATAGAACTATAAACAAATACTAACAATAAAGATATTTATAGCATTAACAAACTAATGCATTGCATAGTAGTTTTTGACGCACCTCATCATAAAAGAGAAGTCGCGCAATGTTCTAAATTCCAAAAATACGGACATACAAAAAACTACTGTACAAGGGATCCAGTATGTGTGAAATGCGCTGGAAAGCATCTAACAAGTGAATGTCAAAAAAAAATAACCAACGTAGCTGAAATTAAATGTGCCCTATGTGGCGGAAATCATACTGCAAACTACAAAGGCTGTGAAATATACAAAGCTATAAAAATTCAAAGGTTTCCATCTTTACGCAGAAAGGATCCATTATTACTACAGACCAAAAATATGTATGGATCAGTAGTTAAACCGGGCGTAAGCTATGCCGAAATTGTAGGGTCGTCAAATCCAAATAAAACTGAAGAAAATACAAAAAATTCAAACGATAGTGATATTAATGAACTTAAAGACATGGTGAAATCCCTAATCACTCAAATGACTAATATGATGAATATCATTACAATGTTACTAACAAGCTTAAATGCACGAAAGCAATAGTTTAAAAATTGTAGTTTGGATTGCAAATGGCTTAACAAAACATTATCTTGAGTTGAAGCAATTTTTGTCTGACAAGAAAATTGATATAGCACTAGTTTCAGAAACACATTATACCAACAAAAGCTATTTAGTATTTTCTGGATATAAAATTTATGTGACAAATCATCCTGATGATAAAGTTCGTGGTGGGACAGCTATCATAATAAATTCACTATTAAAATATACTGAACGGCAATACTGTGCAAATTGAGGATACACGTGGGACAATACGCATCTCCTCAGTTTACTGTCAATCCAGACACCTAATAGCGACGGATCAATATGATGACTACATAAAGACGCTTGGCGTAAGATTCATTGCAGCTGGAGATCTGAATGCAAAACATACTGACTGGGGGTCTAGGCTAACCAATAAAAAAGGACGAAATCTGATTAATGCTATAAACAAAAATAACTGCAAATATTTAAGCTCAGGTCAACCCACATTCTGGCCGACAGAAAGATACCAGATCTACTCGACTTCAGCATAACAAAAAATATAAAGTGTAACCAATTAAAAATTAAAGCTTTTTTGAACTTTCTTCAGACCACTCTCCGATAATACTTGACTACACAACTGACATCAAACCCATAGAACCAATAGCTAAAAATTTTAACCACAAAACAAACTGGATTGAGTATATACAGCATATTGAAAATCAACTGAATATGTCTATCACACTAAAAACACAATTAGACATTGAATTATTCACTTCAACGATGTGGTCCTAGACGCAGCAATCAAATCAAGCCAACAGAATAAATTTAGAAGAAATAAATCTACAACTGATAATTTCATAAGAAAGCAAATTATTGAGAAGAGAAAGCTGAGAAAGAGGTGGCAGCTAACTAGATCGCCTGAGGATAAACACAATTTAAATATAGCCTGCAAAAAACTCAAGAAAATATTAACGAAAAGACAAAGTATAGAAGTTGAAAGTTACCTAAAAAACTTGACGCCTACCAAGGATGCTAACTACTCATTATGGAAATGCACAAAGAAATTAAAAACTCAGATAAGGTATCAGCCACCACTACGGAAAGATGACAACTCATGGGCTACTATCAATGAAGAAAAAGCAACTGCATTGGCTAAATACTTTGAAAAAGTCCTATCAAATGTCGAAAATAAATATATTCAACCATGCAATGACTTAAATATAGATACTACTACCAAAATAAAGAAAACAAACACAACAGAAATAATTAATTGCTTAGCTCTCACTGAGATACAACTACTGAAAAGCTCTCGCTGAGCTACAACTACTTAAGGAATGTTATCAACTCAATGTTCCGACTACAATTTTTTCCCAAAGTATGGAAAGTTGCTGAAATTATTGCACTACCGAAGCAGGGAAAAGATGCTACAAGTGCTTCGTCGTATAGACCACTTCCCATAATCTCAAAAGTTGCTGAAAAACTATTACATGACAGACTTAGCCAGATCCTTGACAATAAAAACATTATACCAAAGCATCAATTCGGCTTCAGGAAACGACATTCAACAATTCAACAGATACACCGTATAACAAACAAAATTGAAACAGACATAGAATATAAGCGATACTGCGTTGCTGTATTCTTAGACGTTGCAAAAGCATTTGCCAAAGTATGGCATAAAGGACTGCTGCATAAACTGAAGACGATGCTGCCACTTGACTACTATTTGATTGTTGAAAGTTATCTTAGTGATCGTTACTTTTACGTCAAATATAATGAAGAGTGTTCGTCTATTCATCTTACAACAGCTGGAGTTCATCAAGGGAGTATTTTAGGACCACTGCTATATGTCATATTTACCTCAGATATACCACTTCCAAAAGAACTGTATACCACAATTGCTACATTTGCTGACGACACAATCCTCTTAGCATCTGACTAAAATCTAAATACTGCGACTGCAAATCTGCAGATATACACAGAGAATGTTAAGGAATGGTTTGATAAATGGTGCTTGAAAATTAATGAAGATAAGACTGTACAAATAATTTTTACAACTAAAACAAAATTTAACCCAATACCTATGAAAATAAACAATAAAGATATAAAAATAGGGTCTATTACTAAATACCTTGGTATACACATAGACTCAAAGCTAAATTGGCACTACCACATCAAACAAAAAACGAAACAAATAAAAGGAAAATTTAGGCAACTATATTGGTTAATGGGTAAGCAATCTAAGCTCACAATTACCAACAAGTTGCTGGTATACAAGGGTATTATAAAGCCAATTTGGACATACGGACTCCAAGTATAAGGAACGGTAAAGCGGACAGACATAGAAAAAATTCAACGACAGCAATCTAGAATATTAAGAGTGATCATAAAGTCTGGTTGGTACACAACAAATGAAGACATACACCGCAAACTGAATATGACAAGAATTGACGAAGAAATAAAATAGATATCTACAAAACACTACGATACACTGCATGGGTATAATAACGAAGAAATAAAAGAGTTGCTATATCTAGAAGAAACCACCATGCGCCGGTTAAAGAGAACTCGACCAAACTGCCTAAGGAATTAGGAAATCCAAACCACATATTAGTAATAGTATTATAAATGTAAATGTAAATAAGTATCATAAACATAATTTTGATCTAAAATTGATATAATATAATTATAGTGAACTTTTATCATAAATGTAAATAATTTTTGTTGTATCACTTCTTGGCATTGTCAAAATGTGTTTGTTAATATTAATTTCCAAACAAATTGTCCAATAATGTACTAGGTGTCAATATAATGATGACAGATGTATGAAATATAGGGAAATAAAAAAAAATAAACAAATGAATATATATGTAAATATATATATACGAGTATATATATATATATATATATATATATATATATATATATATATATATATATATATATATATATATATATATATATATATATATATATATATATATATATATATATATATATATATATATATATATATATATATATATATATATATATATATATATATATATATATATATATATATATATATATATATATATATATATATATATATATATATATATATATATATATATATATATATATATATATATATATATATATATATATATATATATATATATACTTTTTCGTTAATAAGCACAACTTCACGCCTTTAATCCGTAAATTCAACTAATTTAAGAACTAAACAGCAATCATTAAGATACCCTCAACTTACGCCAACGCTAGTCCTAGGAATGCTGCCTCCGCCACTCGTGTAGATTGAATGCTGACTCCGCTACTCGTGCGGAGTTTCACATTACGGTGGCGTGATAGTGTCGTTGGCCCAGCGCTGCCGTGCAAATATGCTACAAGATTTAATAAAGCTCAAAATCAGATGATTCAAACTCTTGTAAATAAAAAATGAGTTTGTTAAAAATATATTTATGGAACGCAAACGGTGTTAACCAGCATAAACTAGCCCTTAATAAGTTTCTACATGACCACGAAATTGATGTTATGCTTTTGTCTGAAACACATCTCACAAACAAATACAACTTTCATCTCCCAGGCTTCAAATTTTATAACACAAATCATCCTGATGGTAAGGCACATGGCGGTACGGCTATTCTAATCAGAAATCGGCTTAAGCATCATCTTATGCAATCGCATTCGATGCAATGGATGCAAACTGCATCAGCATCTATTAAAAATCGTGGCAAGGACCTGACGCTTTCAGCTATATACTGCCCACCCCGTTTTACTGTAACAGAAACTCAATTTAAAGAACTTTTTGATTCCCTTGGTGATAGATTTCTAGCTGGCGGTGATTATAATGCGAAACATAACCACTGGGGCTCTCGCCTAATTAATCCAAAAGGCCGACAATTGTACACTGCAATAACTAACAGACATAGTAAATTCGATTTTGTCTCACAAGGACAGCCCACTTATTGGCCAACAGACCCAAAGAAAATTCCTGATCTTATTGATTTTGCTATTTCTAAAAATATAGATAAGTTTTTAGTATCAGCGGAAACCTGTGTCGATCTGTCCTCTGATCACTCGCCTGTAATAATCAACCTTTATGAACAACCAGAATATACAATCCCATAGTTTCGCCTAGGGACCAACCAAACCGATTGGTTAAAATACAAAAAGTATATTAGTAGTCATATCTCTACAAGAGTTGAGGTAAAACATGCAGATGATATAGATAATAATATTGATATTTTCAACTCCATGCTAGCGACTGCAGCCGTAGTGGCAACACCAAAAAATACTTCTAGAAAGTGCAAGTATGCCTGTACAAATAGCCAAATTGAAAAACTTGTAGCACAGAAACGACGGCTGCGCCGAGAATGGCAGAAACATCGCTCACCAATCTCTAAAGATGCTCTTACAAAGGAGGAGGATAAGAACCTAAAAGAGTACCTGAAGAAGGTAACCGCAAATTCTACCGAAAGGTATTCCCTTTGGAAGGCATCGAAAAACTTTAAGCCTTCAATGAAGGTGGAAAACCTCTAAGAAACCCGTACGGCGCGTGGGCTCAAAGCGATCAAGAAAAAGCACTCTGCTTTGCATAACATCTATGCAACGTGTTCCAGCCGAATATGGCTACAAACTCCTTTGCTTTGCCTGCCTTACCTTGCAGTACTGAGATTGCTCAGCCTATTAAAATTTCCCTTCCAGAAATAGCCAAACAAATTAATCAACTGAATCCAAAAAAATCACCAGGATTCGATAATATTACCACGAAAATGCTAAAACAGTTACCAGATTCTGCATCAGCATTTTTCTGTAAGCTTTTTAACGCAATTTTGGGCATCGGTTACTATCCGAATGCATGGAAGAAGTCTCAGATGTGTATGATAGCTAAACCTGGAAAAGACGCGACGATACCGTCATCATATAGACCTATCAGCCTGTTGCCTTGCCTTTCCAAATTGTTTGAGAAACTACTATTAACTAAACTTTTCTTCATGAACATAGCGTAATACCGCAACACCAATTCGGTTTTCGCGAAAAGCACAGCACTATTGAGCAAGTCAATCGAGTTTCAAATGAAATAAGAAAAGCATTTGAACTCGGGGAGCTTTGCTCTGCAATATTCCTTGATGTGGCTCAAGCATTTGATAAGGTATGGCGACTGATATTTAAAATCAAAAAATTTCTTCCAAAAAGCTATCATAACATTTTTTAGTCTTACTTATCCAATAGACGTTTCACGGTAAAAGTAAACGAATTAATTTCCGAACATTTTCCAATTTTAGCCGGTGTGCCCCAAGGTAGCGTTCTAGGCCCTACATTATATGTAATATTCACATCTGATACTCCTATAAGTGAAAGCACGCAAATTTCAACATTTGCGGATGATACCGCCATACTCAGTTGCAATAAATGTTCGATAAAGGCGTCGAGAGCACTACAAGAGCACTTAGTTAGGGTAGAAGAATGGTTAGAAATGTGGCGTATAAAGGTCAATGAGCAAAAAAGCAAACACGTAACATTCTCTTTGAGGCCTGGTTCGTGTCCAGCCATTCGGCTCAATAATATTGAGATTCCACAAGCTAATGAAGTCACCTATCTAGGCATTCATTTAGACAGGCGCTTGACTTGGCGTACGCACATTTCAACTAAAATTTTAAATATGAATTTGAAGGTCGCCAAGCTGCATTGGCTAATAAACCATAAATCTACCTTAAGCCTAGAATACAAATCCTCCTATACAATGGAGTTATTAAGCCGATATGGTTGTACGGGATTCAACTGTGGGGTAATGCATCCGCTTCTAACATTGCCATAATTCAAAGGTTTCAGTCGAAGATACTTAGGTTAATAACAGGTGCTCCATGGTACATGCGTAACGATAATATTCACAAAGACCTGAAAATACCAACAGAAATAAATGCTAGAAAGCAGATATACATAGCAAAACTGGAAAATCACCCAAATCCACTAGCTAAATCCCTCGCAAAACCGATAAGCCGATCCCGCTTGCAGAGAAGAAACCTTCCGGCCTTTTGAAGAGCGAAGCAGAACCGATATTTTGATGGCCAAATACAATTTGGGCTAAAATTATTTTTTAGTGACTAGTTTTAAGATTTGATATATAATAAATTCTTGTAATAAAAAAAAAAAAAAAATAAAAAATCAGTTATTAATCGACGCCAAAAATCAACAGGATTAGGCTTTATCATGTCCAAACACCGCTATGAAGTGGTCTGTCGAACTCGTTTTTGTTCGACACTGAGCAAAGACGGCACCTATCTTGCCGATAGCTTTTTCATATGCAAATGTTCATGCAAAATGTTGAACACACATTCATATGATATGTTTACCATTTCAACAATCTCACGCAACTTGACTCGACGATCATTTATAACGATATCGAGGATTTTCTTGATATTTTCTTCAGTAACCACCTCTTTTGGCCTTCCTGTTGATGGTATTGTTGCAGTGCTTGTTCGGCCGCGTTTAAATTCAGCAATCCAATAATTTACCTTGTAATCTGACGGAGCAGACTCACCGTAATGTTTATCTAGCTTTTCTTTTGTCTCTTTCGCCGTTTTCCCTTTCAAATAATAGTGTTTAATCACTGCACGAAATTCGCTTTTTCCGTTTTTCAAGAAACACAAAAGTTGCTTACTTCAAACGACTACAACAAATAAACTAATTGATGAATTTGGGTAAAATTTTATCAGCTGACGTTTGACAGATCGCAATTTCTAAAAAAAAGTGTTTGTGTTTGTGCTGCCATCGAGCGCTAGGTAGCTTCAATATCAATCCGCCCTCGTATATACATATACGCGGTGTGATCAAAAGATAACCGTTATTTTCATCTTTTCGTGAGTTACGTATGTTCGATATTCGCATTTTTTTGTCTGTTATGTTGGTACACATGCCTGTTATATATGTTGGCAATACCAACCATTTTGGATTGTCAGTTTATTTTTGACAGATAAAAAGGTTAGTCGTGTTTTGGTGTGCTCTTCGATTTTGTACTATTCGAAAAAAATGGATCAAAGAAACTGTATTCAGTTTTGTGTTAAAAATGAAATTAAATGCGCAAGGACATTTGAAATGTTGACTGTTTAGTATTTCCTGGATATAAAATTTATATGACAAATCATCCTGATGGTAAAGCTCGTGGTGGGACAGCTATCATCATACATTCACTATTAAAACATACTGAACGGCAACCATTTGCAACACCTCATATTCAATCCACTACTGTGCAAATTGAGGATACAAGTGGGACAATACTCATTTCCTCAGTTTACTGTCCCCCCAGACACCTAATAACGACGGATCAATATGATGACTACATAAAGACGCTTGGCGTAAGATTCATTGCAGTTGGAGATCTGAATGCAAAACACACTGACTGGGGATCTAGGCTAACCAATAAAGAAATCTGATTAATGCTATAAACAAAAATAACTGCAAATTTTTAGGTTCAGGTGAACCCACATACTGGCCAACAGATAGGAAAAAGATACCAGATCTAATCGACTTCAGCATAACAAAAAATATAAAGTGTAACCAATTAAAAATTAAAGCTTTTTTGATAATACTTGACTACACAACTGACATCAAACCCATAGAACCAATAGCTAAAAATTTTAACCACAAAACAAACTGGAATGAGTACAGACAGCATATTGAAAATAAACTGAATATGTCTATCACACTGAAAACACAATTAGACATTGAACGTGCCATTATTCACTTCATCGATGTGGTCCTACACGCAGGAATCAAATCAAGCCAATAGCATAAATTTAGAAAAAATAAACCTGCGACGGATAATTTCATAAGAAAGCAAATTATTGAAAAGAGAGAGCTGAGAAAGAGGTGGCAGCTAAATAGATCGCCTGAGGATAATCACAATTTAAATATAGCCTGCAAAAAACTCAAGAAAATATTAATTAAAAGACAGAATATAGAAGTTGAAAATTACCTAAAACAATTTACGCCTACAAAGGATACTTAAAAACTCACTACGGAAAGATGACAACTCATGGGCTAATGAAGAAAAAGCAACTGCATTGGCTAAATACTTTGAAAAAGTCCTGTCAAATGACGAAGATAAATATATAAACATGCAATGTTTTAAATATAGACATTACAACCAAATAAAGAAAACAAACACAACAGAAATAATTAATTGCATTAAAAAACGAATAAACCACAAAAACGCACCAGGATACGATATGTTGACAGGCAAAGCACTCGCTGAGCTACCTGCTATATGTTATAACTACTTAAGGAATGTTTCGACTACAATTTTTTCCCAAAGTATGGAAACTTCCCAAAATTATTGCACTACCGAAACAGGGAAAAGATGGTACAACTGCTTCGTCGTATAGACCAATTAGCCTAAAAAATATTACATGATAGACTTAGCCAGATCATTGACAATAAAAACATTATACTAAATCATCAATTCGGCATCAGAAAACGACATTCAACAATTCAACAGATACACCGTATAACAAACAAAATTGAAACAGACATAGAATATAAGCGGTACTGCGTTGCTGTATTCTTGGACGTTGCAAAAGGATTTGCCAAAGTATGGCATAAAGGACTGCTGCATAAACTGAAGACGATGCTGCCACTTGACTACTATTTGATTGTTGAAACCTCTCTTAGTGATCGTTACTTTTACGTCAAATATAATGAAGAGTGTTCGTCTAATCATATTACAACAGCTGGAGTTCCTCAAGGGAGTGTTTTAGGACCACTGCTATATGTCATATTTACCTCAGATATACCACTTCCAAAAGAACTGAATACCACAATTGCTACCTTTGCTGACGACACAATCCTCTTAGCATCTGACAAAAATCTAAATACTGCGACTGCAAATCTGCAGATATACACAGGGAATGTTAAAGATTCGTTTGATAAATGGTGCTTGAAAATTAATGAAGATAAGACTGTACAAATAATTTTTACAACTAAAACAAAATTTAACCCAATACCTATTAAAATAAACAATAAAGATATAAAAATAGGGGCTACAACTAAATACCTTGGTATACACATTGACTCAAACCTAAATTGGCACTACCACAAAAAACAAAAAACGGAACAAATAAAAGAAAAATTTAGGCAACTATATTGGTTAATGGGTAAGCAATCTAAACTCACAATTAACAACAAGTTGCTGTTGTACAAGCCAATTTGGACGTACGGACTCCAAGTATGTGGAACGGCAAGCGGTCACACATAGAAAAAATTCAAAGACTAGCACTGCCCTATAACGACTTCTGGCACAGCTGTGGCTCTGAGGAGGAGGAAGAAACAGTACTTCATCTCATGTGTCAGTGCCCAGCTCTGGCCAGGCGAAGATTTATATATATACTTGTATATATATATATATATATATATATATATATATATATATATATATATATATATATATATATATATATATATATATATATATATATATATATATATATATATATATATATATATATATATATATATATATATATATATATATATATATATATATATATATATATATATATATATATATATATATATATATATATATATATATATATATATATATATATAGAATATATATATATATATATATATATATATATATATATATATATATATATAGAGAATATATATATATATATATATATATATATTTATATTGTATGTTGAATATTGTTGTGTATGTTTCCGAGTCATTCGATTGAAGTCGTAGTTCATTGTTTGCTAATATTTTAAATAAAAATGTACTCTACGCCTTGTACGTATATAGGGAGTGGTTTGTTTAAACTTTTTTTTTTCGAACTAGTTGTTTTTTCTTTTTTGGACTCATTTTGATCAACTTGTTCACTGTATATATATATATATATATATATATATATATATATATATATATATATACATACTCGTATATATATATATATATATATATATATATATATATATATATATATATATATATATATATATATACTCGTCTATATAAATATATAGGTAGGTAAGAGTGGCAAAAGCACACTTAAGCACACCTAATGTCTCATTGTGATATCACACTAAGACGACGCGACTGCCCCGTCTAGAAACCACAGTGATTCCGAAATGAACCTGGCTATATCCTTAATGTTTATGGAAGATAGTTCGCTTAAGGTAGTGAAGAATGGTGAGCCTAAGAATTTTAATCTTCGCCTGACCAGAGCTGGGCACTCTGATGATACTGTCTCTTCCTCCTCCTCAGAGCCGCAGCTGCGAAAGAAGTCATTATGGGGCAGTGCTAGTCTTTCAGCATGTTTTCCAATCAGGCAGCGTCCCGTGAGCACATTTATTGTGGTGCCGATGGAGTTCTTGCTAACAGTAAGCACCTGACTAGTGCGCCTTGTGCAATAGTGCTACAGGTTTGTCTGGCAATACTACAAGTATTTTCATTTACCCAGTCCCTTTTGGCTGCCTCAAGGTAGTAATGTTTTATGGCCCATTTGACCGTTGCCAGTGGGACACCTACACCAAAAGAGGGAGAGATGTCAGGGAGCATCGTACCTATTTTGTCCAGTTCATCGGCCTCGCAGTTTCCCAACATGTCACTATGTCCAGGCATCCAGCATATATTTAATTGTGAGTTACCCGAGACTACGTTTAGGGAGGAGCGGCAGTGAAATACAAGCTTAGATGTAGTGAAAACACCAGCTAGGGACTTGATTGCCGCGTGACTGTCCGTGAATATGCCAATGTTCACATCGAATACTTCGTTTTGAATACGCCACTTTGACCCTTGGAATATAGCTATTCCTTCCGCCTAAAAGACGCTGCAATGGTCAGGAAGCCTATAGGAGAGGTTAATTGATGTGTGAGTCCTATGTACCTCGAGTTCCGCATCTGCATTGCACTGGACATTGCGTTCAGCATAGCTCGCTCTTTCTGCTTTTCGCAACTCAATCATAATGGAGGCCGCTGTCGAGCATACTGCTTCCCAATTAGTGAGCGTATCGCATATGTGCTCACAGAGGTTGTCCATTGTTGGGGCCTCCACTAAGACAACATCCAGTGTCTGCCGATCGTCCTTAAATTCCTGGCAGTGGAATAACACGTGCTCAGCACTTTCGTACATCCCCGGGCAGTGCGGGCAGTACGGACCTTCCTCAAACTTCCGCTTAAATAGGTTCTGCTTGAAACATCCGTGTAACTGGGTGACATAATGGTTTCGTTCTCCATGCTTTCTTGTTTTCCATGCTGTTATTCATTGGATCAGCCTGAAGGTCCACCTACCTTTGTCCGTTTGCTCCCATCTGCGTTGCCATTTTGGAATGGTATTGGCTCTGTCCACTGTTTTGGCTACGTGTGTGGGTCTCACTCTCTGTTTAGGCGGTGCATCTCCTTCGCCGGCAAGTCAATGGGCGGTTTACAAGTTATTACCCCAATTGCTTCGTCCGATACAGTACGGAAAGCACTAGCCACCATTAGCGCACTGAGTCTATATGCATTTGGTGTATGTTTTCAATCTAGTGGTCTCCACCCATATTGGGGCGACATATAGTATGATGGAGCTCATTACCATTGATAGCAGCTGCCTTGGCTTGAGCGTAGGCCGCCGATTTTCGGCATCAGGCGAGTCAGTGCACCATTTATAAGGGTAGCTTTTTCGCAGACCGCTATAAAATGCTTTTTGAACGTGAGCCTGGAATCAATAAGTATTCCTAGGTACCGAAGATGTGGTTGGGATATAATTTGATGGCCCCCCACTGTGATTGTTAAAATCTCGCTTATCTTTGTGGTACTCAGTAGTACTGCCTCTGTTTTCTGAACTACTATTTCTAGCTCTGCTCTGCTGAGCCATTCACTCACACGCTAATTGCATCGTTGCATCTCGTCTGCAGCGTGTGGATGAGTTTTGCTACCGCCACCCTAGCGATATCGTCTGCGTAACCGATGAGTGTTACATCCGTTGATAGGTCCAAACGTAATACGTCATCGTACATGACGTTCCAGAGAGTAGGGTCTAGTACAGATATTTGTGGGACGCCCCCCATTATTTCGCAGCGTCCAACTCCTGCATCCGTGTCATAGAGGAAAACTCCGCTCTGGAAGTAGCTAGATATCAGACGTTATAGCTATATTGGAACGCCGAAATTGTCTAACGCATCCATAATCTGAGGCCAGCTCGCTGAGTTGAACGCATTTTTTATATTAAACGTAACTACCGTGCAGTATTTTTTCGTGCCGTAACGCCATCGTACGCCACTCGTTGCTTCTTGGGCTATATCCATTACGGCGTGGATTGCGTCTACCGTTGAACGTCCCCTTCAGAAACCATATTGCCGCTAAGAGAGCACGCCATTTTTTTCAAGCACTTCATGGAGTCGTTCGTAGATAATTCTTTCCAAGACTTTGCCCATAGTGCCTAACATACACAACGGCCGATATGCTGACGGTTGGTCTGGTTGTTTCCGCGGCTTGAACAGTAACACCAGTCGTTGCCGTTTCCATCTAGCAGGAAACACCCCTTCAATAATGCAATCGTTGTACATATTCATAAAGACTTCTGGCCTCATATTTATTGCCGCTTTTAGAGCCACGTTCGGGATGCCGTCCAGACCGGGAGCCTTCTTGTCATCCATTTTTACCAATGCAACAAGTAAGTCGCTGGTGGTAACCGCTTATATATCGCCATATGGGGCCTGTCCCTGGTTGTGCATTCGATTCGGTTGCAGAGCGACATAAGTCGGCTGTGGAGGCCTAGGCCCCTTTAACTTGTTCATTACCACCTTGTATGCTATTCCCCATGGGTCGAAATCCGCATTCGTACACAGCGACTTAAAGCACTCAATTTTGCTATTGCTGATGGCCTCCTTCAGTGCTTTCTGGCAATTTCTGTAGTTCGTTCGGAGAGTCTCCCATGTTAGAAGATTTCTTGCCCTTTTTGCCTTCCGACGGGCCTGGATGCACGCCCTCCTGGCTCCTGCGATCTCTTCATTCCACCATTAAACTGTCTTCTTGAAACCACCCTTGGCATTGCCGCATCACAGGCTTTGCTGAACCCGTTGGTGAAATATTATATCATATTCGTGGTAGTATCCGTGTTGAGACACTCTTCTCTCCAAACCAGCTCAAACACCTCCGTATCAAAATACCCTATCTTCCAGCCTTTCGTTTGCGCCTTCTGCGCCCGTTTTTTATTCCGTTGTGCAGGGTCGTCCTCTTCGATAACTATCGGTAAGTAGTTGCTGTGCGTGTAGATGCAGGTCAATTATGGATCTACCCCTACCGGTGTCGAATGTTTGTTGATCACCTTGGTTGAGAAGGACGAGATTCAAAGGCGCCAGGCACTCCCAGAGGATCCTACCACGCTGGTTTGTACGTATGCTTCCCCACGCCGCGGACCAATTATTAAAGTTCCCGCCTATAACCAATGGAGATTTCCCTTGAACCTCTCCCACCATAGTTGTGAGCATGCTCTCAAAGTCGTCTATACTCATACTAGGCGGGGTATGACAGGAGAAGAAATAGCCATCGAATTTGACCCAGGTGTAGCCGTTATCTCTGGCTGCCATTTTTTGCTTAAAGCACCTGTCATTTAGAGCCCAGAAAGCTGCCTTACTGCTTTTATCCGCCATCCATTCGTGACCGTCGATGTTCTTATACTGGTCACAGAGTAGAGCCAGGTCGAATTTTTGCTCAGGCACCGTTTGTAGCAATAGGTCTTGGGCTGCGGCACAGTTAAAACAGTGGTTAAAATTAAGTGGCACTATTCTCATAGGCCGCTATTTCTCTTCGCCTGTTGGTAAACTGGGCACTTATAGTTGCCCGCCGTATGATCGCCCTGACATAGGGCGCACTTTTCTTTATTAGTGCACGTTGCTGACATGTGGCCCCTCTCTCCGCACTTCCTACATATATCGGTTCGCTCAACCATTTATTTGCACTGTTGAGCCACGTGAGCGTATCCCCAACATTTGAAGCAGCGCTTGAGTCACCGATTCCTGTACTCTGCAGGAGACCCATTCAATACGTACACGCTGGGCCCTCAAGCCCTCTTTTGCCGCATCCGCTGGCAGGCTAATATTTCGCAAATTCCGTATAGCTGCCTCGTGTGGTCTCATTATCCCGCATTGTTCATGCAAGGCTATCCAGATCTCGGCTGGGGTGGTGATCTCATCTAGATCTCTGCACTCGATGGTAAGCATGTGCATCTTCGCCGCCAAAGTTTCCGTCTCCTTCAACACATCTGCGATCGCAGCTTGGTGGCTTGTCGTTCTGGTCTCTTCCGTCCGCTTCAGTTCTAATATTAGTTCTCCTTTAACCGTTCTGCGAATGGCTTTAACGTCATCACCTATGGCTTTGAGTGTTGCGCTTTCTTTTACCTTCCGCAGGATTTCTGCGTAGGATGCTTCTTCAGTAGTTGCAATGATCAGCGCATCGGGTCTTGGCCGGATTCCTTTTCCTGTCCTCCGCATGGCTTTTGGGGTTCTTTAGCTCCCATATCCTTTTTGGCATTTATTTCAATTTCACTAATTCCCATTCTGGCTCAGAGGTTTGCTGCAACTTCTTTGAAACTATTTCAATTTGCAGCTCTTGTGGCTGGATTTTTGGTGAGGTTTGTGTTGCCTTCACAATAGCATCCCCCGGAATTCTCCTGCCGCTTTCTTCTACCGCCGCCTTCTGCAGAATATATATATATATATATATATATATATATATATATATATATATATATATATATATATATATATATATATATATATATATATATATATATATGTATATATATATTTACATATACGAGTATACGAGTATAGCACACTATTCTGAATTTTCGATCAAGCAGTTTAACATAGCGGAAAAATCGGAAAAAATTATTTAAATTTCGTTTTTTCTTTTTTTCGTTTTTAATTTTAAATTTGTTAAATCCATGGTGTAATATATATGTATGGCCGGAACAAAAGCCTACAACAGAACCCTCCCCAAGGGTACCGGCTGGTAATAGGTCTACAATGGCATCAATTGTCTGATGGTGCTGGATCTAGCTAAGGGTAGGAAGTTTCGCTCAATATTTGATACTCCTTAATAGTACAGCATTGAGAAATACACCTTGACTATGGTTCGAAGGTAAGGGCTGGATCAAAGTGACACGCGACCCGTGCTGATGATCTGCTAGGCTAGAGGCGCTGTGAAATAGTCTAGTCGTAAATGGAACCCCCGAATAAAAAGCGCCCTTCGGTGGTAATAGCCTAGCTCGGATATTGCGGATCTCTCTCCGAGAGTTCTTTATATTCTCCGCAAAAAAAGAATCTTCATGAAGAAACAAAAAATAAATCAAAAAATTCCACGGGTCATCACCACAATTCAATTGGCAAATCAGATGGAGCAAAGAATCCGTGATGAGCCAATGATTAGTGGGGTAAGATCACCCGCTAAGCCCAAGTCAAATGCTGCTGCGGTCAATGAACGGAGACCTTCATCCGTGACTAAAATAGTGGGTGGACCTATGGGATCCCCAATGACAGTAGGCGGGATGGGTGGTGCAGGAATTCGGAAACTTTCTTCCGATGATGTGCCATCCACTTCTGCTGCTGCCAGGGCAAAAATGGGACCAACTCAACAAACTCCCATCTCCACTAAGGAGAGACTGTTGACACAGGGAGTTAAACTGGGGGCAAAGGGAGTAATTCACCTCGGAGAAAACCCTAGGATGGCCAAGAGAGGAATCCTTGTTCTTGAATCGTGGTCAACCTGGGTGTTTGGATGACCCAAGAAGAAAGGAGCTAAGTGGAACTGGAGTCAAATGGTATCTCCCTACCTGTCTCAGGGTTTGCAACCAGATAATGCTCTTGCCAAGGCAAAGGAGCAAAGGGTTGTAAAGGATTCGGCTGGTACAACATCACAACCGAACGTAAACAAGACCCTGAAGAAAATGACACGTTACACCTTTTCTCCTAATCCTGACCCAGCCAAAAAGAGGAAGACGGCAACATCGTTGGGACCACCTAGTCATGGAGGGTCCAAGGCAGCAGGTAGTTCGCTACGTTGGCATCCATCACCAAGGTGGCTGTTGTTGCTGCGGACTATCCTGTGAGGACTAAAATCTTCGGTGGAAATTTTGGCCCACACTACAGGTGACAGAGTCGCTATGCAGCTATATCCACACAAACATCATGGATAATGGACCCGAACAGTTGCATCAAGGAATCGCCCACAATTACAAACCCAAGCAACTGCATTATAAATTTAACGAAAAACTACTTACGTTGTAACCCATTAGCGCATCACTGGCGAGAGCACAGACCACCAACAGCATATTATACCAGTTGGAATAATAACAATTACAACAAAAGCAACCTCACAGACAGCCAACGAACTTGCCAACCAGCGCTACGCTGGCGAAGAGAGGAAAAACACAGCGACGAAGGATACAACAAATACATGCAGGACAAGAGAAGGTGAGTGCACGAACACAAGCGGTGGAATTGCCGAGTTCTCTCGCTCGGTAAATTTTACACTAACAACACGCAGCAACGAGAGCAAAGCACAAGAGGGACAACAACAGAGCCACCACCACGCCAACGGCCAACAAGTGCAAAGCAGAAAGAGGAATGAGAACGAATATGCAGCTTCAAGTTAAATTGAATATAATAATATGTAACAACAACAACACTACAAGATTTCGGACAGCGCTGCTTGCAGCCAACAATACTGCAGCCTAACCAGAGGCCGCTGGAGTGAGGTGGCTGATCGTCAGAAGTTGAAGGTGGCCCAAGGGCAAAATACTACGACAACAACAAGCCTGGCCACAACAACAAGAAGCATGACCACAACAACAACAGGCATGACGACTAGCAGAAAGCGCCGCCGGCCAACGGAAGTAAAGTTACACAACGGTGGCCCGCCAATAACAGCATGCACCAGCCGCTGTGACCAGTTGGGCTATATAAACCATGTGGCCCAAGCAGTAGGTCACTTGGTCTATCACCAACATCCTGACTAGCAACAGCTCGATGACATACAAAGTACAATACGAACACAGAAACCTTAGTGAGAACATCTGGTTTTTAATCGTTTTCTCACTGAGACACATACGCCATCGAGACTTAGGGACTTCGTGAGAACCTCTTGTTTTTAATCGTTTTCTCACTAAGTCATACGCCGTACAGAGACCATAGGGACTCAGTGAGAGCATCTGGTTTTTATCGTTCTCTCACTGAATCACTGAGATACATACTTACCGGGACATGAAACAAGTACACCTAGGAAAAATTTATTTGCATAAATATAGAATTAAGGAAGTAGAAGTGTTTTGAGTTAAGACTAACAACAGTCCACAATCAGTATTCTGAAAAAACATACCAAAACTAATCTAGCTCGCAGGATTTTTATATTTTTCTGTATACGACCCCTGGAAGCCGCTGAGTTTACCCCAGCTATAAAAGGAGTCGTTACGATCCGAACACCATCCTGACTAGCAAGGAGCTGACATGTGTTGAGCAGATGTTGATTGTGAGGCTGGTTGGAGAGTGGACCAAAGAAATCTCCTTCAATGGCAGCCGCTTCAAGCCTGGCTTCCTGAGCATCGACTGCGATCGGGACGCAGCTTTCAGTCAAAGAGGGCGGCAGTCTAGTCGCCAGAGTGGGAAACAACATCCCACGATCACACACAGTCTTCCTCTTCCTCCCTCGTAGTAGTGGACAAAAGGTAGCTGTGTCACTTAAGTTACTCTCCATCCAAAATACTGGGCTAAACACTAAATTCTGGAGAATATGGAGTTGCAAGGACGAGGTTAACGGGCAGTTGTTGTCCGTGGAAATAGATGATAGGACCATGCAACTAATAAAGAGCCCGTAGTATGCGTTGAACTACCTATTTAGCAAGATCAAAGTCGGTTGTTCCAAATGTACTCAGGAAAAGCCCAAGGCAGAGGAAGTAAGGGAGACAAACATCCCACCTCTGTCAAAAGTAATTAAGAGTGGCAGCATTCCCCCAGGTGATTCTGAACCGAAGATTGTGGCCCGGAAATCTCTTCACAGGGCCCCCAGTGCTGAGATAAAAGCTGAGGCCGCATACTGCCCTTCCCTGGTACACAGTCTGGAGGATTCCTCTATGGACGAGGAGGACGAAGATGGGAATAGCACCATCCCGTCACAACCTGGTCAATAAGATGAGGAGACTGAAAGTGGCTCAAGCAAACATCCATCATGCCAGAGCAGCATCGGCTGTCATTGGGAGGGTAATTGCAAACAACAAGATGGGGCTGGCCCTCACTCAATAGCCATGGTGTTACAAAGGTCAAATTAGGGGCCATTCTAGTAAGTTTACAAAGGTAATATGGGATGTCAATGCTGACATTCCACGCACCTAAATCCTGATTGGAAATAATATTAATTACTTTTGTCTTTGCGCATTCATGTCGCGAGATCTCACACCCATCATGGTAAAGTACGATGATGTTGTGGTCTCTCGCGATATAGTAGTTGCATCGGCCTACTTTCCGGAGATATGAATGACATCCCGGAAGAAGTCTATAAGCTGGCGAGGTATTGCCTATCCAAAAGGATTCCAAATAGAAAAGGATTCCAGTAGAATCGAATCCAGAAGTATCACGTCTCTATAGATCTCTTGCGAAATGGAAAGTCGATATAAAGCTGGTATTCTGAGGACGGGACGTTCACGACGAATGAAGAGGATCGCACTCTCCTTTTGCTGCGTGTGCACTTTCCTGGGAGCTCGATCCAGTTAAAGCCATCTTTGCAGATGGATGATCTTCCTAGAAGAACAAGCAAGATTGGCGGGAAGGTGGCCAAAGAAATCATAACTGCTGAGAAATTGAGATGGGCCATCAGCTCTTTTCAGCCATATAAATCGCCGCGTGAGGATGGGATTTGCCCAGTCCTTCTCCAAAGGAATAGTGGGTTACTGATTCCGCGCCTGGTGAATATCACTAGGACAAGTTTTTTTGGATACATACCGGAAGCACGGCGCACAGCTAGAGTGGTATATATCCCCAAGGTAGGCAAGAAGGATATGGCCCATCCCAAATCCTTCAGGCCCATCAGTTTGACATCCTTTGTACTAAAAGCAGTGGAGAAAATAGTTAACATACATCTCCTTGAGACCGTATTGAAAAGGGAGCCTTTACATCCTTTACAGTTTGAATATATATTGCGGGAAACTCGACTCAAACCGCACTATACCATCTGACTGATTTTATTCAGGCAGCACTGGATAAGAAAGAAATAGCACTTTGTGCCTTTCTCGATAGTAAGGGGGCTTTCACGAATATGTGATTAGAGCTCTTAACAAGAGAGGAATAGATAATACCACTTCCAATTGGATACGAGCTTTACTCAACAGTAGACTGACTGAAGCTGAATCCGGTGACAAAACTGTTAAACTCAGAGCAAATAAAGGATGTCCGCAGGTTGGGGTACTGTCACCCATTTTGTGGAGCATAGTAGTTGATGATCTTCTGGTAAAACTTACAAATCTAGGCATATCATGTCAAGGATATGCGGACGATATTGTGATAATAGCTAGAGGAAAATCTGAATCCTCTCTTTGTGATATTATCCAGAGGGGCTTATTAGCAGCTAGTGAATGGTGCAGGGGAACAGGATTGAAAATCAATGACTCAAAGACCACCATTTTGCCGTTCACTAGAAAAAATCTCTACCATATATGAAACGTATTCTTCTAAATGGTGCTCAGTCGATATTAGCTCTGAGACCAAATACCTCGAAGAGGGCTACAGCTTGTAGATGGCTTGCTGGTAAATCTTGGGGATGACACCCAAAAATTGTTCGATGGATGTATACCATGATGGTGAGACCAATCATCACTTATGGTTCTGTAGCCTGGTCAAATAGAGTTAGACTTAAGACAGCGAAATCTGCATGCCTTGTTATCACTGGAGCTATGCGCACCAGTCCAACGGCTGCAATGGAAGTTATAATAGATCTAACACCCTTACATCTAGTAATTCAAGTCTTTGCTAGGAAATCTCTTACCAGAATACAAGAAAATATTTCGAGAGAATCAATTTACTCCATAAATATACGGGGTAAAAATGCAACTCAAGAATATGGTATACTAAAATCTCAAAAGGATTTTATGCCAAGAAAATTCAATTTTGCACACAAATACGATGCAATGATGAGTTGCAAAAAAAATGGAAAGGTCTAACTGAAACATATAAAATTAGAGAAAATTCCCTCTTATTGTATACTGACGGTTCTAAAACAATGGACGGAACTGGGGCAGGAGTATTTGGGCCTAGAACCAACTATTGGGAATCAGTGGGTTCTATCCCAAGCTTTTTTCAAGCGGAAATTCAAGCTATTGAAAGATGTGCCCAGATCAAAAGAGATAGGAAATATCGGGGGAAAAACATAGTGATACTATCTGATAGTCAAGCAGCACTCAAGAGTCTGAGTTCAGTAGTGAGGTCTAAACTTGTGTGGGACTGTATTGGGAAGCTAAACTCCCTAGGGCCTAGGCAGTATGAACAAGTTATCTCTAATGTGGGTACGAGGCCACATAGGAGTAGAGGGAAATGAGAAGGCTGATAGCTTAGCTAGGAAAGCTGCGGCCTCTCACTTCAACGGCCCTTAACTCTTCTGTGGACTATCATCCAATTCCATTAGAGGTCTGCTGAAGAAGTGTACAAATGTAAAAAGAAGTCAAACCTGGGAAACGCTTCCGGGATTAAGACAGTCCAAAGCACTTCTGGGAGATTTTAAATTAAGAATCATCACAGGCATTTTAAGCGAACATTGTAGACTCAACTACCATTTGAACAAGTTGGGTATATCTTTCGATTCTGTGGAGAAAGTGATGAAACCTCGCTGTACCTGATCACCGACTGGGGACCATTGGTATACAATAGACTCAGGTGTATTGGAGATTATATCTTCGTTTATGAGCACGATCCCTCATCTTGATTACTCCAAAATATATGAATTCCGGTCGAAAATTAACCTGAGAGAAGATTTATATATGAGACTATCCACATCTTTCAATTAAATAAGGGCATCACAAGAGATCTTTCTGGTCGCAGTGTATAACACCCTTAAACATATATATATATATATATATATATATATATATATATATATATATATATATCTATATATATATAGATATGTATATATATATATATATATATATATATATATATATATATATATATATATATGTGTGTGTGTGTGTGTGTGTGTATGTATGTGTATAAGAATATATATATATATATATATATATATATATATATATATATATATATATATATTTATATATATATATATATATATATACATATATATATATATATATATATATATATATATATATATATATATATATATATATATACTAGCGGACCCGGCAAACTTCGTCCTGCCTCCGAAAGTTTTAAATCTAAAAGTTTATATTTCTTAGGATTGATGGTTTTGCATTAAAAAATTTAATTTTAGAAAACAATAATGTTCGAAAAATTTGTTTATTTAAAAAATCGCAACAATATATGTGAAACAGTTTTGAAATATAACATGCCTAACAGTGCGAAAACTTGGAAGCACAACTTGATTGGGTATTTTGAAAAATGTAAGTTAAAAAGGTGAAGATAGAGAAAAATTATCAAAGGTTGTAGAAACATGTTAACTTGTTGTTGACAAATTTTAAAATTGTTTTTGGTATATAATGATATTAGTGTATTGTGTAATACAAAATTTTAAATATGAAGAAACTATATTATATAGCTGATCCCGGCGTGCTTCGCTACGCATGAATATTAACATTGAATCAAATTCATTGGTTTTTTTTTATTTATTTTTTATTTGTAAATAATGAAAAAAAAGTAAATCAATTCAATACGATAGTGTATACAATATTTTTTGTTTGATTGTGTGGTGCATGAATAAATAAATTTGGTGGTGCTCCTACTCTGGAACATGCGACGTATAATTGTCCGTGAGAAAAGCACGGTTCCTCCAAATTCACACCACATACATGAAGCGTTTGTCCTTGAGCTTTATTAACGGTTATAGCAAAGGATAAACGCACGGGAAATTGAAGACGTTTGAATTGAAATGGCATGTCTGTTGGTATTAATGGGATCCTTGGTATCAGTACAACTTCTCCTTTTGCTTTCCCAGTTAGAATTGTTGCTTCGATCAAATTGGGCATTAATTTTTTCACGGAAAGTCTCGTTCCATTGCAGAGTTTTGGTGAATTGAGATTTGGAAGAAGTATGATCGATGAACCAATTTTCAAATTCAAAATATGCGGTGGCATACCGTGTGGTTCCAAAGAATTCAAAAATTCAACCGGATAATTTACTGCGTCTTCTTCATTCGTAGCAGTATCAATGGATTTGTATGATACCAAGTCACCTGGCAATTTCTGTTGAATTTGAAAATTTATTTCATTAACATTTGCATTTTTTGGTGCTAAAATTGCGCGTTCTCTTAGCCAATCATGATTTTTATAGTTTTGAACAATGTTTGGAAAAACGTGATCAATTAGTTCTTCTTTTGATGGCATACTTGTGCAAAAGTTGTTCGGTAACGTGATAAACCCATTTAAATCACTTGCCATTTTGCCATCGCCAATCTGCAGCAGTTGCTTCGAAAACTCACGTGCTGATGGATCATTTTGAAGACGCACACGCATATTTATGTTAAGCGCTAACTTCTGTATATTTGCCCAAAGAAACGAACTTTTCAAACATGCATTAATTTCATCAGCTGGAGTCGATCTGGGAATGACGGGCAACGTTTGTCGAAAATCATCAGATAGCAATATTAATGCACCTCCAAACAACTGTTGATTTCCACGTAGATCCTGTAATGTTCGATTCAATGCTTCCAAAGATTTTTTATGGGCCATCGGACATTCATCCCATAAAATGATTGCTGCTTGTGGCAAAACTTTGGCCATTCCAGAATTTCTTGAAATATTACACGTTGGAATCTCCACCGATTGCATGTTTAATTGCAGTTTTAAAGCGGAATGTGCAGTTCGGCCACCATCCAATAATGTAGCTGCAATACCAGAAGAAGCAAGTGCCAATGCGATTTTTCGTTCGGATCTAATTGTAGCTAAGATTAATGAAATGAGAAATGTTTTCCCAGTGCCACCAGCAGCGTCCAAAAAATATAATCCACCAGTGTTGTTAATGACAGCTTGCATGATTCTATCGTATGCATTCCTTTGCTGAACATTCAATTGTGGAATGTTTGTTTGCACAAATGCACGCAATTCATCGCATTCGAATTGCTGTTCGCGTTGCAGTTCTTGCTCAAATAAATCATGGATTGGACGATTAGGTGCGATCATGCCTAATTGTCCTAATGCTTTATTTGCAATCATAAGGCAAATATCTTCAATCAATATCAAGGCCTCATTATACATTTCTAATGTATGTACCAATTCGGGATCCATCGAACGATGTTGAAGTCGAATCAAAATGTCTTCAGCCATGAAATCTTTATATTTATTCCACAATTCAAGTGGGTTTGATGGATAGCATGTTGATATTATTATTGCGAATAACATACGTATTTGATTTGGGTGAGCTGAAACTGATGCATCGTGAACCGTAGCATCCCAATGCGTATCATCTTCAAGCAAACGCAACCGTTGGCATGCATCACGATATGTTACACACAATTCACCGTCGACAGTTCTTAAATTCTGGAATGACTGTGGCCCACGTACGTTCACCAACAACAATCGCAAATAAAAACATTCAACATTGTTTGGACTAACTGTATAAATGCGGCCTAAAGCATCCGTTGAAAAAACACCTCGGTAGCCATCAACAGGAGTACCTTTTTTGCGGCGTTGAAATTTTTTTGTTGATGCGTTCCAAGTATAATATCGTGGTGCTTCCGAATATAATAGTGTTCTTGCAAATTCATCCGTTTGACATAACTTGAAAAAAGCTGTCAGTGTAGTTGCTGGAGGCTGTAATGCACTTTGTGCGGCATTTGCATCAGTAAAATAAACACGTTGCCCATTTTCAAGATGAACTGCTAAATGTATAACAACAGGGTGTCTGTCATGTATTGAGAACGATAAAATTCGCCAAATAGCTTCGTTAGTACTAATATATCTTCCCATTTGGTACTGCAAAATTTCATCATTTCTATTTTCAGCAGTCACTCCGAAAATAGCCATATCGCTACCTTTATTAACATACTTGCAAATGTATTTTATTGATTTGACTGAATTGCAGTATTCGACATTTATGTGAGCATTGAAAATTTTTGACAACAATGGTGAATACGGCACTATCCAACGATTATCAACTTCAAAGTCTTGGTTCCGGATTTTAATAGTAGTAGTTTTACCATTATCTTGAGCTGATCGTCGACGATACTGTGGATATCCATCATCACCGTGTATTGTTTCTGCAATCAATTGTCTTGGAAAACGCTTTGAACATTTGCCGTCGATCATACATGGTGAATTTGGATTGATTTCACCGCAGGGACCGTGTATCATATTTTTCGTGACAACTGCAAATAATTGTGGATCGATGGTTTGATCTGGAATTTCGGCCGATATAACACTATCAATTATATCTGGTGTTATTTTCTGTACCAACCATATCAAAATGTGAGCGTGCGGCAAGCCTCTTTTTTGCCATTCAATTGTATACATATAGCAGCGCACTTCTCCAAATACACGGAGCTTGACAATCAGATCTATCAACTTTTTTAATTTTTGGTGGAATATCCGAGCGGTTACATCGTGTCGATCTGTTGGGACCTGACCATCAAATAAGCAATCCTTCACATCAGCCCATTTTGGGTTGCAAGTAAATGTGATGAACAAATCTGGACGGCCGTAATGACGAACATATGACATGGCATCTTGTGTATACTCGTGCATATGACGTGGGCTACCGGTATATGACGATGGTAATATCGTCAAGCGTCCAATGTCATTCACATTCACATCATTCAATAGTGCATCACGTAAATGTATATACTCTTCAGATCTCAATCGGGCTTGATTATGACGGATGAAATGCAATCGTTCGCTCTCGATTTTAGCATACATGTCCACAATGTATTGATGAAAAAGTTTATTGCATCGCAAAATGTAATTGTCCTCTTGATCACGAATCATCAATCGATACGAATAAAAATTCATCGCACTAACTTTTTTCGTAGTTTGTTGGCCTGCAAATATTAAAAATTATTCTTTTAGTTATTTTAACGCAAAGATTACTCACAAAAGTAATCAAAGATCATTATTTTTTTACCACTCATTGGATTTATCAATGGTATATTTATATGATAACCATCATCTCCTCTCCAGAACAAAATCGGGTATTGCAATGCGTCATAACAACGATGGAGTTCAGAAATACGATTTAGTTGCTCATTCCTACGGTGCAAAACAATATCTCTTGGCCGAAATTGTTCACCAACTATTACGATTGCCACTTCATCGATTGTTGGTGCGTTAAATCGCCTGGAATGTTGCCCGAGTGGTGTTCTGTCGGCACGTATTATGATTTTATGATCATCGGTGGGCATCTGATCCAGTGCAATCTTGAATAATTTAACCAATTCATTGTGCTGATGTAAAAATCTTTGCAGCTCTCTCAAGATTTCTCTTCTTGTATTTGAAGCAATTGTACAGCGCTGATTCAGTTCGCTGTTCTCATTACCAATGAAATATATTTGCAAAAACTGATGGTCAGCATCTGGGAATGGCAACAATGACCCAGCTCTATGGTATATCTGTCCTTGAATCTGTAATGTTTTTGAAATAGATTTAGATGACGAATCCGAATTTTTGAAGACAGCAAATACAGAGACAGCACATAAATCAAATTTGATATCATTTATTCCATGCGAAGTAATTACCTTAAACGTCGGCATAAATCCATCTGTTATAATATTTGTAGCTCCAAAAGATGTCATTTGGAAGCATGAATTGTACTTTTGAATATTTGTTAAGAAATGCTTTGACGCTGCTGAATTGCCATAAATTAATGAGTGTAAAGGATCTGGTGGAGGTTCTAACACAGGCAATTTAACTTTCCCACCAGCACAGCACATGCCAGGCGTTTCGTTCATAAATTTGAATGCTTTACAATGCACACATTGTTTATTCATTTGTCCAATATAAGAATACATACTGTAATCAATTGTGCTATCATAATTATAAGCCGCCAATTCCATTTGTCGTATGATTTGAATTGAGGGACGCGTACGTCGATTTATCGACCTTTCACTGTCAACCGTGTTTGCACTATCAACCGATTGGTTTATACGTCTACGTCGTTCCCTCTGTGATGCATTTTGTTGAATACGATCTTGTTCACTTTGTTATCTTCGATTGGTTGAAACAACTCTCGAATGACGCGTACGTCTACCAATATTTGAGCGACTTGGACGTGGCATTTCGAATTTGTTCTATGTACGAAAAGAGTAATCATTTAAATTAATTTCAAGAGTTAAAAAAACTATATCCAAATGTATAATAAGTATGTGTTTGTGGTCATATATTCGCATTATTTGGTTGTTTTATGTATAAAAAAATTAAGAACTGAGGAAAAAGAACTATACAAAGTGACACTAACACGTATATAAATGGCCTGAAACCCGATAGCAATTCAACCAGAAAATCCAAATGGAAAGCGTATATACACTACTGTCTGTTTGTATTTAAATGGTCAAACAAAAACAAATAAATTGTTTGATGATGTATGGCTGAAAATATGAAAAACAAAAAAAAAATCAAATGCGACTCTTACCGATTACGTCTGTCCACAATTCGAGTTCGATGGAAAATAACCTTAAAATGATCACTCACTGGTAGGTGTCAATGTATATGCGTGTATGCTCTACAACGTGCATTTATCATGTATTTCACTTGCACCAATTTTTTATATATATAGAAGATATAGATTTCGCCGAAAAGTTTCAATTGAATTTTCTCATTAAGATTGTTGACTTTATCATTTTTTTGTGCCTAAATTGCAAGTTCGCACAGCCATTCAGGATTTTTGTAGTTTGGGAATACCTTGTCGTCAACGGCTTGAATACTAATTACCGTTTGACTGAAGTTCGGTGGGAACGAAATCTCATTCCCAATTGTTTCTTGCAAATCTATCGATCTCAAAAAATTCGGAAAATTCGGAAAATTCGAAAATTAAAAAAACTTAATCTCACTTTTTGTTCTCATTTTTTTTATATGTGCTTGGTGTTGCACGCGCACATTTAGTTTCATATTGGTGTTGTAAGCACTGACTGATACTCCAATAACTCAACAGATGGAGCTGTAGACGCTTATTTATTTTGACAACTGCGTATATTGTGTGTTCTTTCTGATTTTTTTATTCGAACAGTGCGGACAAGGTCAATTGACTTTCTGACATTTTTCCAAATTTTAATTGATTTCTCGAGTTGTTCGGGCCATTGTGCATTCGTCCCAAATGATAATTTTGCACGTTTTAAGGATTGTGCCCATTTTCAATAAAATCGCTTAATTAATTCAGAAAATATAGAATAAGGTAGCTTCTACCACTTTTGCCCTATTTAACGTCAAAAATTTTGATATTTTTAAGAAATGTGTATCCTATGTCATCGGTTAGATAATTCTGAAGACGTTGTAAAAACTTAATCAAAATCCCGCCTTTTTCCAATCCATACGTTGCAAACATACATACATTTTTATATAGAATTAGGTAGGGGGAGTTTTTATCCCCTTTGTCAATTTTACCCCCTAAATGTGGAACAATCCAAACAATGTATAGCCTATGTTATCCGAGGGGTTTTTCTGAAGACTCTCTGAAAATTTCATCAAAATCGGTCCAGCCGTTTTCGAGTGCATGCATTGCTTACATGCATACATACATACATAGGGAGGGAAAGTTTTTATCCCATTTGCCAATTTCACCCCCTACATGTAAAAAATCCAAACAATGTGTAGTATGTTACTCGCGAGTTTATTCTGAAAATTGCCTGAAAATTTCATCAAAATCGGTTCAGCCGTTTTCGAGTACATACGTTGCATACAAACATACATACATACATGCAAACTTTTATATGGACAAAATCACGTGTTGACATAAAAGGTCATAACTCACAACGCGTCGACCGATTTCGTGCAAACTTATCTATAAACCATCTACACGACCATACGAACAAACCACAAAATTTCATTGAATTCGGATTGACGGTTCATGAGTTATAAAGTCACAACACACTTGCACCAATTTTTTATATATATAGAAGATATATATATATATATATATATATATATATATATATATATATATATATATATATATATATATATATATATACACATGCATATGTATATGTATATCTATATGTATACGTATATGTAAATGTATATGTATATGAATATGTATGTGTATATTTATTCGAATATGTATTTGTACGAGGTGTGATCAAAAAATAACCGTTATTTTCATCTTTTCGTGAGTTACGTATGTTCGATGTTCGCATTTTTTTTTCTGTTATGTTGGTACACATGTATGTTATATATGTTGGCAATACCAACCATTTTGGATTGTCAGTTTATGTTTGACAGATAAAAAGGTTAGTCGTGTTTAAGGAAGGCCGAGAAGATGTCAATGACGATGCTCGTCCTGGTCGCCCGAGCACGTCAACAACCGATGAAAACATTGACGCAGTGAAGAAAATGATTTTGGATAATCGTCGAATCACTATCAGAGAGGTTGCTGATGATGTTGGCATATCGTTCGGCTCATGCCAAGCAATTTTGACTGATGTTTTAGGCATGAAACGTGCGGCAGCGAAGATTGTTCCAAAGTTGCAAAATTTTGAGCAAAAACAACGTCGCATGGACATCAGTCAGGAGCTGTTTTTGGCCAAATCAAAACCGTTATCATGCCTCAACCACCGTATTCACCGGACTTGGCCCCCGCTGACTTTTTCCTTTTTCCAAAACTGAAGACACCGATGAAAGGAAAGCGTTTTCCTACGATTGAGGAGATAAAAGAAAAATCGAAACAGGAGGTGTTGGCGGTACCAAAAAAAGCGTTTCAGAAGTGTTTCGAGGATTGAAAAAAAAGCTGGCATAAGTGTATTATATCTGAGGGGAATTACTTTAAAGGGGACAAGATAGTTGTTGATGAATAAATAAATAGTTTATTTTTTGATCACACAATAACGGTTATTTTTTTATCACATCTCGTATATATATATATATATATATAAGTTCACAGAAGTGCCCAACAGCAAGAACAACAACAAAGCGGCTGCCTACCCACGCGCGTGGAGACAGCGTAACGGCAGCGCTGGGCCAACGACACTATCACGCCACCGTAATGTGAAACTCCGCACGAGTAGCGGAGTCAGCATTCTTAGGGCTTGCATTGGCTTAAGTCGAGGGTAGCATAATGATTGCTGTTAGTTCTTAAGTTAGTTGAATTTACGGATTAAAGGCGTGAAGTTGTGCTAATTAACTAAAAAGTCTTTTATTGGTGCCCAACGAGGTTAAAAGAAATTATTTTCAAAGTCGTCAACACCGACGACAGTAGTGGCATCTCTTAAATCAACGCAACGCAGCGGACGTCAACACCGACGGCGCAATCATCTTTAAAAAAAAATCAACTCGCAACGCAGTGAAGAAAAACGTCAACTTTAACTCTCAGCTATAAATCCGCCGCAAGGAAAATACGTTAACACCGACGGCAGCAGTATTCTTAGCTCGAAGCAATACTATATTATGATTGGAATTATTGTACAACAACACATGTAAGTAGAGTGCTCAAAAAGATTTTATTATTTAATTTTATTTTTGACGAAATATCTTGTGTGCGTGACTGATAATTTTTTATGAGTGAGGTTGATAGGTTAGCAGAAGAATTTGAAAAATTGTTCAGAGATTCAGAGTCAGAATTGAATATGGCCATTACTCCCGATCAATTAAAAACAATAATAGATGGTGCTGTTACCGGTGCACTTACGGTGCAGGAAAGAATTTTTGAAAAAAAATTAGCAGACATTAATAAGCTTATAGGCGACTTAGCAGTCGAGGCACCCGAGATAGAAACGTATGAAGAAGCGGTAATCAGGGATGGTGTGGCGTGTAAAGAAACACTAGATATCGTAAAGTATTTACCAGATTTCGAGGGTAAACACGAAACATACGTTTCGTGGCGCAAAGCGGCGCATACCACATATAAAGTTTATGAAAGATATGTGGGCAGTTCCACCCACTACCAAGCTCTGTTCATCTTAAGATATAAAATAAGGGGTCCAGCTGACACGGTGTTAGCGTCTTTTGATATTCCTTTAAATTTTAGAGCCATAATTAGTAGACTAGACTTTACGTACCCCGATAAGCGACCCATTTACCTCATCGAGCAAGAATTATTTACCCTACGGCAAGGAGGTATGACATTATTACAGTATTACGATGAAGTGGAAAGAAAACTCATGCTTCTAATTAGCAAGACAATAATGACATATGACGGTAATTTGGCCGCGTCATTAATCGAAAAATATAGAATGGATGCATTACGCGTTTTCATTTCAGGGCTTAGGAAATCTTTAAGTGACGTACTCTTTTCGGCGAGACCAAAAGATCTCCCTTCCGCTTTAGCACTAGCCCAAGAGGTGGAATCAAATCATGAACGGTACACATTAAGGCTCAAAAAAGCGATCAGAGACAGCAAGCTAAGGAAAGTGTAGGTACCCCTCAAGGAAAAAATCCTTATTTCAGTAAAAGGCAAGGACCCTTTGACAGGGGCCAAAAGAGATAAGAATCGGTGGAACCGATGGACGTTGATCGGTCGTCGCGGTTTAGACAACCTAATCAATACCAAGAAAATCGTGGAGGGCCACCCCAGGGACAAATGCATACCAATCAGTGGCCAACACAGAACCAAAACAACCAGGCTCAGGGACATGTAGGAAAAAGACAACACAGTGGTATGTCAAGATTTTCGGGCCCAAAGCAGCAGAGAATTAACCATATAACTCAGACCGAGGCCCCATCTAGTCAAGAAGATGGCAACTGTCAAGCCGAAGCAACCGCAGAGGTGTTGGATATTGACGGGGTTAATTTTTTAGGCACAACTCCCTGCTTCCGTACATAGAGAGAACGATAGCAGGGAGGGTATTGATAATTTTTCCAAATTTGAAGTCGTTCAACCCATAGTTTCAAGGACAATAATGAACGTAGAAATACCCATTTTGCAGCTTATGAATTTTTATCACAGCACTAAAACAATATTTTGTGACAATGAACCATCTTTGAATTCTGAGACAATAAGATCGCTCTTGTAGAATCGTTTCAACGTTCAGATAGCAAACGCTCCACCGCTTCATAGTACCTCGAATGGGCAGGTGGAAAGGTTCCATATCACCCTCTTGGAAATTGCCCGATGTCTGAAAATAGAAAGAGGCATCGACGACACAGTAAAATTGATACTTCAGGCAACCATAGAGTACAATAAAACAATTCATTCTGTTATAGGTAAAAGGCCGATTGATGTGATCCACTCATCCTCTCCAGAGTTCGAGGCGGAAATAAGAGACAGAGTTCACAAGGCACAAGAAATTCAAATGCAGAGATTAAACGAAACAAAAAGAAATAGAACCTTTCAAGTAGGAGAAAAGGTGCTTGTAAAAACAAACCAGCTATTAGGAAATAAGCTGACACCCTTGTGTGTTGAAGAGACAGTAGAGGTCGACTTGGGGACAACGGTTCTCACTAAAGGGAGGGTGGTCCATAAGGACAATTTAAGATAGGTTAAGTTTAAAATTTTCTCTCATATTAATTTTTTCTCGATTTCTAGGATTTTGATTGCGCTACTTTCGGTTGTGGCAACCACAACCAAACTAACCGATTACTCCAACTCGGACTACACTCCTATTTTGGACGGAGATGTGACAATCTGGCAAGATTTCGAATACTTACGACATACAACAAACCTCACGATGTACTCGGAGTTGACTGAAGAAACAGAAAAACTCGTGGACCATTTTTCCCAGTCGCATATGAAGAAAATACTGGACTCGGACATTGGACATATAACAACATTACTGGCCACAATAGAAGTTCACCATAGAAACGCAAGAAGCATCTACCTTTTGGGCACCGCTTTGAAGGTGATTCCTGGGGCCCCGGACTTCGATGACTTTGAAAGAATCTAAATTAGACAACAGCAACTCATTGATTCGGAAAATAGGCAGATTGTCATAAATACGAAAGCACAGGAACAAATAAATAGATTGACAGACAAAGTTAATCTCATTATTAGAGGTTCAAAGGTTAAGCAGATAGATTCAGGACACCTGTATGAAACCCTCCTTGCAAGGAATAGAATTTTAATTTCCGAACTAGAAACCCTAATGTTGTCAGTCACTCTCACGAAGATTTGTATAATTAATCCCCAAATTTTGGATTCCAACGATTTGAAAAGTATAATATAATTGTATAATATAATATAACTGTAGATGATTTAATAGAAGTAGCTAATGTCAAGGTCTTATTAAATAATAAATTTTTGCATTTTTTAATTAAATATCCTAAACATAGTCTAGTTTGTAAAAAGGTAATTTTATACCCCGTTCAACACAATGGCACAATCCTTCACTTCGCCGGAAATAACAATGTGGCAGACTGTGGAAATCGAGTACTAGCAATTGGAAACTGTAGTGCAACGTTTACAAAAACATTCTGCAGGGAAGAATCCGATTCAACATGCGCACAACAACTGCATTCTGGCGGCATCGCACACTGCAATACCCGACCGAGTCACCTTCAACCGATCATGATGGTCGACGAGGGAGTCATCATCATCAATGACGAAACCGCCACAATAAAAACAGGCGACTGTACCGAAAATATAGTCACTGGAACGTTCTTACTTACCTTCGACGACGAAGTCAAAATCAACGAATCTTTATTTAAGAACCACAAAAGCTTCCAGGGTCAACAACGTCAACGCTTCTCAACATCACGGGCCAACAAGAAATTTTGAGCCTGCCGTACTTACAAAGGTTGAGCCTAGAGAATCTACGCTACATCGGTCGGATTAAGGAGGAACTAATAACCAAACCCATAATATCTGGCTTTGCTGCCATTGCCATTTTAATCACATGCTACATCTCTTTTAAGTTGTATCAGAGACAGAAAAAGACGCGTCAGCGACACGCCATCCCAGCTGTACTCGAAGGTTTCAAGAAGCCCGAGGACGTCCTTCACTTAAGCGGGGGAGGAGTTAACACAAGTGCCCAACAGCAAGCCCAACAACAAAACGGCTGCCTACCCACGCACGTGGAGTCAGCGTAACGGCAGCGCTGGGCCAACGACACTATCACGCCACCGTAATGTGAAACTCCGCACGAGTAGCGGAGTCAGGACTCGCTCAACACGAGTGGCGGACTCAGCATTCTTAGGGCTAGCGTTGGCTTAAGTCGAGGGTAGCTTAATGATTGCTGTTAGTTCTTAAGTTAGTTGAATTTACGGATTAAAGGCGTGAAGTTGTGCTAATTAACTAAAAAGTCTTTTATTTATACATATATATAAATATATATATATATATATATATATATATATATATATATATATATATATATATATATATATATATATATATATATATATATATATATATATATATATATATATATATATATATATATATATATATATATATATATATATATATATATATATATATATATATATATATATACATATACATATGCATATACATATTCATTTAATATACATATAAATTTACATATACATATAATTATACATATTCATATACATATTCATCTACGTGTACAAATATTAAATAGCAAAAACTTTCATAAACTTTGTACTTGAATATTACGATTTAATATAAAAACAATTGTGATTTTAATCTGTAAAAAAAACTATAATTTTTCTGCGTGATCATTTTTGGTCCTTCGAGCCGGATCCTTAAGCCGGCTAGCATCTTCCATCATATTGCTGTAAGGAGGTTCCTGGCCCGTTCCTGTAGACTACATATCAACAGAGATATTGGGAAGAAACATGTTAGTGGCTAGTGTGGTAATTTTTTTATTTTTTTTTTTCTAAAAATATATAAAGGTTAATGAAGTTAGGCTCAACATAAAATACGCACATACATACATATGCCGTAATCATTACATTCGTTGCATTAAAGTGCCTTTTCTCTTCGTATTTATGCTTCGTAGTTAGTGTTTTGTTCTATTTCGTTCTTGCCGCTGCATTTTGTATTTTGGTATGTATTTGTTTATGCAAATTGAAAGTACGCTACAACCAGCATAAGTCGAGTTGAGCTCTCCTACCACGCTGTCTACATCTCGTACAGGGAAGAATTGTGCTTCTACCATGTCGAAAATATCATCGTATCACGCACAGGGCACAGTCAGAAGCATCCGCTCTACACCTGCCGACAGTTTGTTCAACCCTCAGTGGAGGAGAGTATTGTTACTGTCAAGAAGTTGGGCCGCTTTTTCAACTGTTTGTCCGAACATCATAAATTAAAGGACTGTCCAAGTAAACACACTTGCTCTAAATGTCATCAACGTCACCATTCGCACTGTGACACGAACTCGACTAAATTTACTCTTGCACCCGTCAACAGAAATTGTAACTCCTCTTCCAATCATAGATAAAAATTTTTGACGAATGATCACAGCGCAGATCCAGATAATCAAATACAGTCCACTATAAAAGAAAAGTCAGTACAACAATTCACTACATGTCTCAACATCACATCAAGAAGCGTTCTTTTAGGCACTGCCCTTGCACTAGTATACCATTTCGCTTCAACATAAACTGTTCGTGTTTTAATCGACCCCGCTTCGGAAGCATCTTTCGTTTCAGAGAGGATAAAACCTTTGTTACCTCTAGCCTTGCAAATAATGCGCTGCTACAATATTCGGTCTTAACGATGTCGTCAGCACTAACTGAAGTCTATTATCTACTTTTTAGTTAGGTTCGTTCCAGGATACCAAGTTTCAACTGGAGGTCTCGGCTTCCGTGGGTCCCAATACGTCGTTTCGTGCTTCTGAATCTGCCCACTTTACAGTAGTTTCTCTTAGCGTACAGCTTAAGAAGTTCTAGAAAGTGGAAAAAGTTTGTGCGCCCCCTCGCGTCTCGCAGGCCGATTTTGTGTGCGAAGAACTTTACACAAAACGACTCGCCGATCTCCTTCTGGACGTTACGTTGCTGATCTTCCATTGTAGAAGTCAGGCGGACGCGAGCTTCGGGGCAATCTCGGTTCATCGCGTGTAGGCAGTTCCTCCGCAATGAAAGAACATTGATACGGCGCCCAGAGTTGAAGCTAAAGATAAAGTTCTAACAGAATATCTAGATTTAGGACATATGATGCCAGTAATCCAAATCCGGCCGACATGCTTCTACGACACTATTATCTGCCCCATCATGCGGTCATCATACCTGGCAGCAGCACCACTAAGCTGCGTGCAGTATTTAACGCGTATTCTTCATCATCGAGCAGTCGTAGCTTAATCGGGACATATCATCAAAAACATTCTCTCAGCAGGTTGCTTCGAGTTAAGAAAGTGGGCTCCCAACTCCTCCGAAACCCTGCAGGGAATATCGGCTGACCACCTTCTTAATGAAAGCTTATTAATATTGTCTGATAAGAGCACGGCTGAAACTCTATGTATTAGATGGAATGCCAATACTGACTTGTTTTTCTTCCAGGTCCAGTCATTTCCAGTCAATGACTCCTATACAAAACGAGAAGTGCTGTTTACAATTGATAATCTCTTTGATCCTGCAGGATGGCTGGCTTCTGTTACTATACTCGCCAAATTTTTGATGCAAAAACTATGGATGGAGAAGATGGACTGGGATGAAGCAATTAGTGTAATGTCACTGCATCAAAGGTAGACGTTTGTCAGTCGGTTCGTCGAAATCAACTCAATCACAGTTGCTCGTTGGCTAACTAACGGCCCAACTTGGCCAGTTCTGGAGAAAGCGCATTGGCCTTCACAAATGGTAACCGAAGTGGAAGTAACTTTGGAACAAAGGGCAATTAAATCTCATACGATTACAATATCTGAAATCCTAGAAATTTCCATGCCACCCCTCTTGTTAAAGGAAATATCCAGGAAACAAAAATCCAAATACATAGTGAGAGCAATAACAGAGTGGTTATAAAAAACTTCGACACTGAGAAAAAAAGCTACTATACCTATCAGCTTAAAAGTAGCAAAGGCCTTACCATTGTCATAAAGGGACTTGAATCAGATATTCCCCCTGCTGAAGTCAAAGAAGCACTACTACTTCTTGAGGGTGTCCCACACCAGGATCGCTCTAGCCCCTCCAAGTGAGGGGCAATTAGATGCTTTGCCTGGCTGGTTCCCCCCTGACCCCTATATGTATATGTATATGTATATGTATATGTATACGTATATGTATATGTATATGTGTATGTATATGTCTATGTATATGTATATTTATATGTATATGCATACATATATGTAATTATAGACATATATATGTCAGGGGTATAGGCGCAAGCACAAAGGAGTATGGGCCGAACACACCACTGGTGGTGCCGCACTGTGGGTGTGCGGAACCAAGCCTATACAACTAAGCAACATAGAGAGACGCTCTTGCTACGTCAGAGCGACCATTGGAGGGACCACGGTGTACAGTTGCTACATGCCGCCGAGCCTAACTGCGGACGAGTTCGAGTCAGTGGTGGACAGACTTGCTCTGGACGCGCCAGGCAGGAACCCCGTAGTGATTGCCGGCGACTTCAACGCATGGGCAACTGAATGGGATTGCGCCCGAACCACACCGATAGTTTATATCCTCATGGACGCGTTTGCGGCTCTTGACGTAGTCGTCATGAACGCGGGAGAGGCGACTTTTGTGAGAGGAGAAGGCACATCTGTGATCGACCTTACGTTCCTCAGCAGCGGTTTAGGCAGAGGAGCCAGGTGGATTGTTAGTTCCGCGTACACACACAGCGACCACAATGCCATTTGCTTTGACTTGGAAAGGAACAAACAACGGCGGAGGACAGGCCCGTGGCCGAAAGGCTGGACAGCGGACGCCCTGGACGACGGCGCACTTGAAGTCATGTTGGAGGACTTTGAGCTGCAAGGCAGTGCGGCGGAAATGGCGAACCAGCTACCGAGCCAGCTAGAGAGCGCCTGCGATGCGGCGATGCCCAGGCGGGCCTATGGTGGAAACCATAAATCCGTTTATTGGTGGACGGACGAGATCGCCGGCCGACGCAAGGAATGCCACGCAGCAACGCGAAGGCACCAGCGTGCAATAGGCAACCCAGACTGCCTGCAACTGCGCCAGTTGTACAAAGAAGCTAAAAGAAGGCTGAAGACGGCCATAAAGGTGAGCAACCTTAGGAGTTTCACCGAGCTATGTGCACAGGATGCAGACAACCCGTTGGGCACGGCATATAGGCTCGTGATGAAAAACCTCCCCTGCCACAGGGAGCCAGCCCCAAGCTACCCAAACTTGCTCACACGCATTGTGGGAGAGCTCTTCCCAGTGCAAAATTATGTGCCTGATCAGTTCTCTCCCCAAGTACCTAGTGTAATGACAGAAGAGGTGTTGCGGGCGGTTGGAAAATTTGGGGACCAGAAGGCACCTGGCCCAGATGGAATTCCCGACCGAGTGCTGAAAACCGCAGCTGCACTACACCCAGAAACACTGAGGTCACTTTACGAAGCCTGTCTTAGGGAAGCAGTCTTCCCGAAACGGTGGAAAAGGCAGCGGTTGGTATTGATACCTAAAGCCGATAAGCCAGCAGAGGACCCATCGGCCTACCGTCCCCTGTGCATGTTGGACACAGCAGGGAAGGTCCTGGAGCGGATTATCTGCGACCGGATCGACGAGGCGATAGTGGATGCTGGAGGACTGGCGAGGCGCCCATATGGCTTCCGAAAGGCCAAATCCACCGTGGATGCCATGGACGATCTCGTCCAAACGGCGAAGGAGGTGATTCAGGGCCAGAGATGGAAGGGGGGTGCCAAGAGGTATTGCCTCGTGGTCACCCTCGACGTCAAGAACGCTTTTAACTCGGCCAGCTGGGCGCGCATAACAGAAGCGCTGGCAGAGTTCAAAGTTCCCGTCTATCTAAGGCGAATTATCACCAGTTATTTTAGCGACAGGATGCTATTATACGAGTCCGATGCACCTTTACCACGATCCCACATCTCAAATACCTAGGCGTCTGGATTGACGCAAGACTGACGTTCAAGGAGCACTTTCGGCGATTAGGTGAGAAGGCAGCGCGGACCTGTTCCCTGCTCTGCCGGATAATGCCAAATCTCGGAGGGCCACGGCACTGGAAAAGACGGTTCATCTCAGGGGTGGTTAAATCCATAATTCTGTATGGAGCACCATAGAGGCGGCGTATAGGAGATGTGCGCTCCGCACGATCTCAGCACACCGTACTGTGTCTGCAGACGCCGCGCTGGTGATAGCCGGTATGATCCCGCTAGACCTGCTGGCCAAGGAGGCGTGGAGCCTATACTACGGCGAAAGTACGCACGAGCTGAGCGCGGAAGATCGCGTAGCAGGCATTAGGCAAAGCACCATACAAGAGTGGCAAGCCCAATGGGATACATCCGAAAACGGCCGTTGGACGAGGAGGTTGATCCCTGATCTCCAACGCTGGATGGATAGGTCGCATGGCGAGGTGAACTATCACGTCACACAGCTGCTGACCGGGCACGGAGGTTTCCGGGCGCACCTACACAGATTCCAGCTGGAGGAATCCCCCTGCTGCGATAATTGTGGAGGCACGGAGCCCGAGGACGTGGAACATGTCCTTTTTTCATGTCCACGATACAGCGGTGCCAGAGCGGTACTGCAAAGAGTCTGCGGAGAACCTGTAACACCGGAAAAACTCGTGCACTATATGCTCGAGTGCCCGGAGAAATGGGACGTGGTGTGTGACACCTCGGCCGCAATTATGCGAGAACTCCGAAACTTGGAGTGGCGGCGACGTTCAGGGAATCAATAGGAGGGGTCCGTGGACCAACCCACTCCCAGACAAAGTATTGCTCTACGGCTATGTACCGTCTGGGAGGCGTCTGAGGAGGTGGTTTTAGTGGGTAAGAGCCCCACACTACTGGTGTGAGAGCGCCCCGTGTCTGTTTGCAGATTTCCACCTCCGAACCAATAAAAAAAATAAATTCAAAAAATTAAAAAAAATACATATACATATACGATATATACGTATATATACATAGATACACAAATATACATACATATATATACTCGTATATATATATATATATATATATATATATATATATATATATATATATATATATATATATAAATATATATATATATATATATATATATATATATATATATATATATATATATATATATATATATATATATATATATATATATACATATATATATATATATATATATATATATATATGTATATATATGTATATTTATACATGTATATACTTCAACATTGGCGTATGCTGTCGAGCGGGCTATGCAGGAGTTGCCATAATGAAGAAGAGATAGAGTCGATTCATCACTTTTTATATCAATGTCAGACTGCAGTCGAAGCGAAATCTATGTTCGGGGTCGCGCTTCTTCACAAGCTTGACAGAGATAACGAAGGTGGATTTATCGGATCTTCTCACTTTCATCTGGAAAACCAAATGTTTTAATAGGGATAGTATCCAATGTTTATGGAAATCAAGGGTAATGACGAGTATGCTTCCTCCTAGCATTTTTGAAGGCAGTCAAAATGGACATAGATGTCTCCGAGTGGAAGTGCGGATACGATGCATGCCTTCCCAACCTAACCTAACCTAACCATCCGATGCTACAAGTGCATGGACTTTGGACACACATCGCAGAAGTGCTGCAGCAAGGCTGATTTGTTTCAAATGTGGAGCAGAGGGCCACAATGAGAAAGGATGCGACAAGAAGCCAAACTACACACTATGCGCAAAGGGTTTGAAGACGGTACAGCACTCGACAGGCAGAAGCTCATGGATGCCTTTGCAGCATTAAACGTGGATACTGATGAAAACAGGGTTGATAACCGAGATCAAGGGAGGAGCGACCTCAGTGATAGACCTCACATTTCTGAGCGAAAGACTGGTCAGAGGAACCAAATAACAAGTGAGTAATCACTACACACACAGTGACCACCCGGCAATAATCTACGACCTACGAATGGACATCCAGAAGAAGCAAACTTTAGCTTCGACTGACAAAGGTTGGAGGACAAACATTTTGGGTCATGATGTCCTTAAGATTATGCTCGAAGACCTAAAAGGCACGACGGATGAAATGGCAAACCAGTTCGCCAAACAAATGGAAAGCGCCTGTGAATGTGTAGGCTAAGGTTGACATCACCAACCAGTCCATTGGTGGACGGATCAGATATCTGATCTACGCAAGGCGTGCCATGCAGCAAGTCCTGCCATGCAGCGACGCAGAGGTATCAGCGCTCTATAAAGAAGCCGAATTGTGCGCAGATGCAACAAGAAAAGTTAGAGCAGGAGCTTCACGAAACTGTGCGAGCAAGTCGAAGACGAGCCATAGGGGAGCAGCGAACAAGCTAGTGATGAGAAAATTTCCCTGCTACCGGCAGCCTGCCCCAAGCTGCCCGAACTTACTTGACCGCATTGTAAACAACTCTTCACCCCACAAACCTACTGCACTGAGCAGCTTGCTAATGCGCTGAGGTTGGAAGAGGATATACCGGAGGAGACAGTGGACGAGGTGTTACGTTCGGTTGGTAAATTTGGAGACCAGAAAGCACCTGTCCCAGATGGAATACCCCATTGTGCTAGTCCTGGCGACTAAGGGCAATAAGCTACCAGAAGACCCATCTGCGCATCATCCCCGCTGCATGCTGGACTCGACGGGAAACGTCCTGGAGCGGATTCTCTGTGACAAAATACACCGATCCGTAGCTCAAGCCGGAAGATTTGCGCAGAGGCAATATGGCTTTCCGTAGGCGACGTCAAGAGTAGCTGCATTTAGTGAGCTGCGTCAAAACGGCGAAAGAAGCGATCGATGGTAAGAGATGGAGGGGTGGCAGCAAGATGTACTGTCTCGTGGTCACCCTAGATGTGAAAAATGCTTTGAAGTCTGCTAGCTGGACATGTATAGCCGAAGCGCTAGCAGTATTCAAGGTACCCATCTACCTGAGACGTATGGTAGCCAGCTATTTAAACGACAGTGTCCTGGGGTATGACACAGAAAAAGGGACACGAAGGCACGATATCACCGGAGTATATAGATATATTTACATATGTATATGTGCATATACATATATTTACATCTACATATACATATGCATATACATATACATATATCTACATACTCGTATACATATAGATACATATATATATACTGTAAGATAACTGGGTGTCTTTCATTGTAGGTCAATCCAGTTGCGGAAGTTAAGCTACCGTTAGCTCTAAGAAGACCTTTAGAATCTTTAAAAGGCGAAGGATTGAGTAGGTTACTCCGTTTGCCAAGAGGCTGTTCGTTGATTAGTGCATCGTATTCCTTTGAATAGTACCGTAGCTGTGTCAATTGAATCAAGCGTGCCTTTTCCTGAGTTATTTCAGGGCCAGACTAGTATTTTGACATGAAGGTGTAGCTGCGAATTAGAACGCGAACCTGATACCTGAGAATATATGCGAGGACGCGTATTGCCCGTGGTAATGACGATAAACGGTCGAAGAAATCTATTTCAGATTTTTTTTTTTTATATATTGCATATATTTATTTATTGTATCTTCTAAGCTTAGACTAACAATAAGTAAGCATATCTTACAAACTAAATAATTAATATTAATACACCTTGCCAATGCTTAGTGCTTTTTAGTAGTCACAATATTATATGTTAGTTACTGTAATAAATGTTATATTAGTGTTTGTACATGATTAAGGTGTCGATGTTAGTTGTGCTGGTGATTTCGTACGTTTTAGACGACTTGGAACCCTGTTACATGCTAGTATTCTAGCTAGATGATTTGGGTGCTCTTTGATTTTTTGCGCATATTTTAAGCTGGCGTCAAAGATTTCCTTTTTTACGAGCGGAATGTTCAGATCTTTGTGAATCTTTGTATTCTTTATAAACCAAGGAGCCCCAGTAATGGTTCTTAGAATTTTGGACTGCACTCTTTGAATCAGTTCTATGTTAGAGTTGCTTGCGCCGCCCCACAACTGGCTACCGTAAGTCCAAATTGGTTTTATGATGGCTTTGTACAGCAGTGTTTTATATTCTAGGCTCAACCTGGAATTTTTCTGCATGAGCCAGTGTAGGCGATTTGCTTTCAAATACATTGGTTTTTTTTTTGGCTTCGATTTTGGGTTCCATGTCAAACGTGAGTCAAGATGAATTCCTAGGTACTTCACCTCCTTTGCTTGAGGAATAGGAACGTTGTTGAGTTTTATCGCTGGACATGTACCTTTTTTTATAGTAAAGGTAATATGCGTACTTTTCGATTCATTAAAGTTTATTCGCCAGTCAGCAAATCAACTTGTTACTAGGACCAGATGATCTTCTAAGTCACGGGATGCGAATTTGGAATTCGGATGAATGCTAAGGATAGCTGTATCGTCTGCGAAAGTTGCTGTTGTTAAGTATTTATTGGTAGGTAGATCTGAGGTAAATAGTAGATACAACACCGGACCTAGCACGCTTCCTTCTGGTACGCCAGCTTTGATGTCAAAGCATTTAGAGTAAGCATTATTGTACTTTACCTTGAACTTTCTGCCCCTCAGATACGATTCCAATATTTTGTGTACTTTTGTGGGCAACAGCTTTTTTATTTTGTAAATAAGCCCCTCGTGCCAGACCTTGTCAAATGCCTGCGCCACATCTAAAAAGATGGCTGAACAATATTGCTTTTTGTCGAATGCGTTTTGTATATCGTTCACTATTCGATGAACCTGCTCTATTGTACTATGGTGTTCGCGGAAGCCAAATTGGTGAGTGGGAATAGTGCGTTTTTCGTTTATATGCGGCATTAGTTTTGCAAGAAAATGCCTTTCTAGGAGTTTTGCTAAGATAGGCAGGAGGCTAATCGGTCTATATGATGACGATTGGGAGGGGTATTTTCCTGGTTTCGGGATCATTGTGTTTAGGAAAGTATCCTAAGCTCAACAAACCATTATATAGTGAAGTAAGTAAGATGATGGCCATTTGGGGTAACTCCTTTATCATTTTTCCAGTAATGAGGTCGTGTCCTGGAGCTTTGTTAAGAGCATGGTTACTAATCGCATTACTTACTTCTTTTGTTTTTAATTTAATAGGCGAGGATGTTGTATCTGGCGTGGGGGTTAATATTAGGTTATTGGTATCGCAAGGCGAGTTGGGGGTAAAAACATCTCTTAAGTGTTCGGCGAAAACAGCAGACTTTTCATCATCGCTTCTTCCCCAGTTTCCGTTTTTTGTACGAATCGGTGGAATTCCGCGTGTAGGTGCTTTCATTTCTCTGACAGCTTTCCACAGAGAGTAATTGGTAACGTCAGTCGGAGAAAGGTTTTGGATATATTGGTCCAGGCAGCGATCTGATTCTAGACGCAAGGCTTTTCTCAAATTTTCACTGGCAATAGATAACTTCCGTTTTAGGAAAGGGGACCTGGATTTTTGCCATTCACGACGCGTCCTCCTTTTTTCAGTAAGGAGAATATCGAGTTGGGTTGAGATTTGTGGGCGCCGTATGCTTTTGCAGTTTTTGTCACGCTTGTCCGCAGAGTGGCGCATAGCTAATCTTAGGGTCGAGGTAAATTGTTCCAGAAATGTTTCAATGTCCTCATTAGTTTTGAGACGTGGGTTTAGGCAGAGATGACTACTGATGTATTTTCTGTATTTCAGCCAGTTAGTTTTAGTGGGTGTGAATTCGTAGGTAGGGCGTGACTTTTTGTTTAGATGTATTATAATAGGAGAGTGATCTGAAGAGAGGTCGTTAAGGTGTTCTACTTTGAGTTGCTCTCGTTTTAGGTTTCTAGCAACTCCAAAGTCAATAAGGTCAGGTATCTTACGTGGGTCTGTCGGCCAGTACGATGGTTGTCCTGAAGAGATAATATCAATCTTGGTGTCAGAAAGCATGAAGTTATATAATTGTTTTCCTTTTGGTGTTGTTAGCCGTGAGCCCCAGTAAGTGTGTTTGGCATTGTAGTCGCCAGCAGCTATAAAACTTGTTCCAAGTGTGGAGAAGAAGTCTGAGAACTGGTTACTTGTTATTTTAAATCTAGATGGGCAGTACACTGCGGATATTGTTAAGTTATTCTCACATCCGTCCAGACAAACTGACAGGAGTTGTAGGTACTCCTATTTGTATTCTTCCATAACGAAGTGTTTTATTCTTTGTTTGATTAGGATTCCAGTGCCACCATGGGCTTTACCAGCGAGATGCTTTGTATCATAGAATTTATATCCCGGTATGTAAAAATTGTGTTTATCGGTTAGATGGGTTTCGGATATAAGAAGTATGTCGATTTCATTAGTGAGTAAAAATTTGTTGATTTCTAACTTGTGCTGGCTTACACCGTTTGCATTCCATTGACAGAGCTTAAGTATGTTCATTTCGGAGATAGCAGAAGCTGCATGAGCTGGTTTTGGTTTCTCATCATTTCTTGAATCATTGTTTGTATGGAGGTCATGAACTGCGTCATACATTGTGTGAGCGCTGCTATCATTCCTTCAAAATTATGCAGATTTGAACCAGTCCCGGAATGTTGATCCATCCCTAACTTAAGTAGCCCTGCATACGTCGTCCCTGTGTCGGGGTATGGAATTGACTTCTGTGGTTCTGCAAGGAGCGGGATATTTGGACTAGGTTGAGTGCGCTTATTCTTTAACTGAGGGTCATTGTTCTTAATTTCCTGGAATACAGGGCAACTTCTGTAGTTGGCAGTATGGTTACCACCACAAATACTGCACTTTCTAAGAGCTCTATCAGTTTTAGTCTTCGTACATTCTGATGTGGGGTGTAAATCACCACAGGCAACACATATACTGCGAAGAGTGCAGTAGGACCTTGCCCAAATTCTTGGCAATTAGAACATTGAGCTGGGCCGTTTCGTTTGAGAGGCTCCTCCACAGTAATTCTGCGATGCATAAGATAGCGGAGATTATAAATACCATGCACTTCTCCTTTTTTAAGCTTTTGGTTTCAGGCTCCAATTCTACACGAAACAATGGCTGAGGAATTCTGTTGCGATTTATTATATTTATAATAGAGCGGGCAGCGAACCCTGCTTCATGTAGTGCTTCTTTGACTTCAGCAAGGGGAATATCTGATTCAAGTCCCTTTATGACAATGGTAAGGCCTTTGCTACTTTTAAGCTGATAGGTATAGTAGCTTTTTTTCTCAGTGTCGAAGTTTTTTATAACCACTCTGTTATTGCTCTCACTATGTATTTGGATTTTTGTTTCCTGGATATTTCCTTTAACAAGAGGGGTGGCATGGAAATTTCTAGGATTTCAGATATTGTAATCGTATGAGATTTAATTGCCCTTTGTTCCAAAGTTACTTCCACTTCGGTTACCATTTGTGAAGGCCAATGCGCTTTCTCCAGAACTGGCCAAGTTGGGCCGTGCCACCATAGTCAGTGCGGAAGTACTATAGCTTAGCCAACGAGCAACTGTGATTGAGTTGATCTCGACGAACCGACTGACAAACGTCTACCTTTGATGCAGTGACATAACACTAATTGCTTCATCCCAGTCCATCTTCTCCATCCATAGTTTTTGCATCAAAAATTTGGCGAGTATAGTAACAGAAGCCAGCCATCCTGCAGGATCAAAGAGATTATCAATTGTAAACAGCACTTCTCGTTTTGTATAGGAGTCCTTGACTGGAAATGACAATAAAAACAGGCGACTGTACCGAAAATATAGTCACTGGAACGTTCTTACTTACCTTCGACGACGAAGTCAAAATCAACGAATCTTTATTTAAGAACCACAAAAGCATCGAGAAAAAGCTTCCAGGGTCAACAACGTCAACGCTTCTCAACATCAGGGGCCAACAAGAAATATTGAGCCTGCCGTACTTACAAAGGTTGAGCCTAGAGAATCTACGCTACATCAGTCGGATTAAGGAGGAACTAATAACCAAACCCATAATATCTGGCTTTGCTGCCATTGCCATTTTAATCACATGCTACATCTCTTTTAAGTTGTATCAGAGACAGAAAAAGACGCGTCAGCGACACGCCATCCCAGCTGTACTCGAAGGTTTCAAGAAGCCCGAGGACGTCCTTCACTTAAGCGGGGGAGGAGTTAACACAAGTGCCCAACAGCAAGCCCAACAACAAAACGGCTGCCTACCCACGCACGTGGAGTCAGCGTAACGGCAGCGCTGTACCAACGACACTATCACACCACCGTAATGTGAAACTCCGCACGAGTAGCGGAGTCAGGACTCGCTCTACACGAGTGGCGGACTCAGCATTCTTAGGGCTAGCGTTGGCTTAAGTCGAGGGTAGCTTAATGATTGCTGTTAGTTCTTAAGTTAGTTGAATTTACGGATTAAAGGCGTGAAGTTGTGCTAATTAACTAAAAAGTCTTTTATTTATACATATATATAAATATATATATATATATATATATATATATATATATATATATATATATATATATATATATATATATACATATACATATGCATATACGTATTCATTTAATATACATATAAATTTACATATACATATAATTATACATATTCATATACATATTCATCTACGTGTACAAATATTAAATAGCAAAAACTTTCATAAACTTTGTACTTGAATATTACGATTTAATATAAAAACAATTGTGATTTTAATCTGTAAAAAAAACTATAATTTTTCTGCGTGATCATTTTTGGTCCTTCGAGCCGGATCCTTAAGCCGGCTAGCATCTTCCATCATATTGCTGTAAGGAGGTTCCTGGCCCGTTCCTGTAGACTACATATCAACAGAGATATTGGGAAGAAACATGTTAGTGGCTAGTGTGGTAATTTTTTTATTTTTTATTTTTCTAAAAATATATAAAGGTTAATGAAGTTAGGCTCAACATAAAATACGCACATACATACATATGCCGTAATCATTACATTCGTTGCATTAAAGTGCCTTTTCTCTTCGTAAGCATAAGCCCTGATGAGTTGCGGGACTTCTTCGACTGTGTTAAGCAAAGGTTATTTGGAGACGCGTACAACCTTGTGTTGCCAAAGCAATTCGCCAGTGGGGACGAGCTTTACGGTCTTATAAGGAGAACTTATCTAAAGGAGAGAACTTTGGAGGACATAACCCAAGAAATAAGAATCAGGAAGCAGCTGGCAAGTGAAGACATACGTGTCTTTGCCAGGCGTTTAGAATCACTTCAGATGATGGCCCAGGAAATAATCAGGAATAAGTACAATGGCATTGGAAATAAAGCGTTATTACACGAAGTTGACGAGTCGGTGTTGACAACTTTCGTGGTGGGGCTCCGCCACTCCGTTCTAAAGATTCATATGCTGAATAGCAGAACAGGATCTCTGGAGGAATTAGTAGAAGAAGCGATTAGAGCACAATTTCTCGTGGAACGGAGTACGGCTGGGTTAGGCGAGGTATACATGTTGGAAAATAGACAGGACATGTTCACCGCCGCTGTCGTGAACACAGATGGAAGTAATTACGTCCCAAATATATACAGAGGAGCATATAATCCCGGTGTCTCCGACAGCAGAGCCGCGAATCCGAGAAATCCGTACAGGGGGTTTGTACAGAGGGCACCCACATGTTCGTTCTACCGTAAGCAAGGTCATACAAGGGATGAGTGCATTACACGCAAAATCACGCCCTACTGTATGGAGTGCCAAACATATGGTCATGAGGCAAGTAGACAGTGCCATGGAGACACAGAATGGAATCAGAGTAAAAGGCAGCCAGCTACGAGGCGCCCGGTTCCACCTTTGAGGGACAGCAGGGGTAACTTCAGTAGTCCCAGAGTTAATTCAACAGAAGGAATTAACCAAGGAAGAAATCCTTTCAAAACTGGGAGTGCTCAGCAGCGACCAAATTGGAATTCCAGAAGTGAACAAAGTATAAGCAACACCAAACAGGGATTGAGATGTTTCTCATGTGGACGAATGGGTCATCGGGCAATGGAATGCAGGGAAAGACAATCCCAACAAAGGAACCAGGGAAACTTCCAACGGCCCAGTCGAGGCCAATAGACTGGAAAGCCAAAAGAAAGGAAGTAATAATAAGGCCGGAAGTACGTGGGACTAGTAATGTAGGAACTACAGTCCAGGAGAAGGAGAAGCAAGAGGCTCTCCAGTATCACGAAGAGATAGGGAGTGGATACACGTCCATATTGGGAACAAAAGGACGTTGCATCGCTATGAACAGGATAGGTGATGCCTTCATCGAGATACCCTGCGAGGAGGCAGCGAGTGGAAAGCTAGTGCTATTAGTAGATTCAGGGGCGGACACTAGCCTCGTAAAATCTAATGTTTTACGGAAGGGGCTAGACATTAATCAAATGGACTTAATAACGCTTAACGGAGCATTTGGAGGGTGCATTAGGACATTGGGGTCCCTCAGAATAGGGCACAGTGGAGTTAAGGGTATGAGTTTTAGAGTGCACGCAGTGGAAGTGGATAGGAAAGGTATCCCGGCTGATGGGATAATTGGCCGCGATAATCTTTGGGGCCGCACCATACTGGATGCGCTCGACAAGCAGTTATCAGTTTACGATAATAATAAGAATAGAATCCTCACTCTTCCATTAAAGTCATGGCAGGAAGGAACCGTGAGTAAGGTTAAGAATAGTAGGGAGGTAGTAAATGCAAGGTCAACCAGAGTAGTTACTATGCATGTAAATACGAAACTTAGGACTGTTGTTTTACACAAGCAGCAGCTAGCGGAGGGCGTATATATGGGGGAGACCACAACGCACGTTGACAAGGGTAAGGTGTACGCTTGCGTACTCAACGCATCGGAAAAGGACTACCTGATGGATGAGGATTTTAGGCCCAAGTTCACTAATTATGATAATTTTAAGGAACCGAATTATAGATCGGTTAATCAGATTAAGCAGGTAGATATAAGAAAAAGAATGGAGAGAGTGCTAGAATCACTAAAGTTAGACCCAAGTGTAAATTCAGAAGAGAAGGCATCAATAGAAGCCATTTGTGCGTCATTCCATGACATATTTTTGCTGGAAGGAGACCAGTTAACATATACACCAGAGGTAGAGCATGAAATACCTACTAGAGTGGATCAAGCACCAGTTAACCAGAAACAATACAGATTGCCACAAGCTCACAAAGATGAGGTAAATAGGCAAGTGGAAGGAATGTTAAAAGATAACATAATTTCACCGAGTATCTCGCCTTGGAATTCACCAATAATTTTGGTACCAAAGAAGGGCGGTGCTCACGGTCAGAAGAAGTGGAGAATGGTCGTCGATTTTAGGAAATTGAATGACGCCACTATCAAGCAGGTGTTCCCGATACCAAGGATAGAAGAGATTCTGGATAAATTGGGGCATAGTAGATATTTTTCTACCCTTGATTTAGCGAGTGGCTACCACCAAGTTCCGGTGGATACCCAAGATAAGCAGAAAACCGCGTTCAGCACCGGTTTGGGGCATTATGAGTTTAATAGAATGCCATTTGGATTAACAGGGGCACCGGCTACCTTCCAAAGGCTAATGAACCATGTGCTAACAGGCTTGCAAGGGTTAGATTGTTTTGTGTATCTGGATGATATTGTAATTTATGGGAAGAACTTGCAGCAGCATTCGCAACGCTTATGCAAGGTGCTCCAGAAATTACGAGAACACAATTTGAAATTGAACACGGAGAAGTGTCAGTTTTTGCGAAGAGAGGTGGTTTATTTAAGCCATCGTTGCTCAGAGGCAGGAGCACTGCCTGACCCGCAGAAGGTGGAATGCGTTAAAAATTTAGCGGTTCCAAGAAATAGAAAGGAAGTGCAAGCATTCCTAGGACTAGTGAACTATTATAGAAAGTTCGTGGAGGGACTATCCGGAATTGCGTTGCCAATTAATAAATTGCTACGAAAAGAAGCAAAGTTCGAATGGACAGAGAGATGTCAGCAAGCATTCGAGAGGCTAAAGGAAATAATTAGCTCGCCCCCAATTTTGGCGTACCCCGACTTTAAGCAAACTTTTTTGTTGACCACTGATGCTAGCAATGAAGCATTAGGGGCAGTATTGTCACAAGGGGAAGTCGGTAATGACCGAGCAGTAGCATTCGCAAGCAGAGCGCTTAGCGATAGGGAGAAAAGATACTCCACAATAGAAAAAAATTCCTGGCCATAGTGTGGGCTACGAAGAATTTTAGGGCATATCTGCTAGGACGCCCATTTAAGATATACACTGATCAGCAGCCGTTGAGAGGCATAGCCAATTTGAAAGACCAAACGTCTAGGCTAGCCAGGTTCAGACACAAATTGTCTGAGTATGATTTTGAAATCATATACAAACCTGGGAAAAAGAATCTGAATGCGGATGCACTCAGCAGAGTACCGCAGGCACAGAAGGTATCAGTAGTGCAAACGAGGGCCAAAGCTCGGTCAGATAAGGAGAATGCCGAGAGAATTCCAGAGGATAAAATTGATGCAACAAGAAATGTTAGCAATGTAGGTGACGCTGCTAATGAACGAGGAGCCAGTAGTGTGGAATGGCTGGAGGATATAAAGGATATCCAGGCTGTATAAAGGGTTTCCATGATTCACCTCTAGGTGGACACCAGGGATTCTGGAAAACTCATGGCAGAATTAGGCGAGTATACGGATGAAAAGGTATGCTCAAGGACATTAAAAAATATATAAAGAGTTGTCCGAAATGTCAGGCCAACAAAAGTTCAAGGCTAACGAAGATGCCAATGGTGTTAACTGACACACCAAAACAACCATTTGATAAAGTTCATATAGATATTGTAGGTATTTTACCTGAGACAGTTTCGGGAAACAAGCACATATTGACGTTCCAAGATGATTTCTCAAAGTATATGGCGTTCGTGGCTATACCCGATGCTGAAACAGGTACGGTGGCCAAGGCATTCTTTGATGAAATAATAGCACGATACAACATACTTAAGGTTTTGATAACCGACAATGGTTCCAATTTTGTATCGAAACTGTTCTCAGAAACATGTAAAATGCTGGGAATCAAGAAGTTGCACATAACACCATATCATCCACAGGCGAATGGCTCATTGGAACGTAGTCATCGACCTCTGGCAGAGTACTTGCGCAGCTTTGCCAAGGAAGACGGCTCGAATTGGGATCAATGGTTGACCACTGCAATGCATGTACACAATAATACGGTACATGTATCAACGAAGCAAACTCCGTTCAGGACGCTCTACGGGTTTGATTTTAACATGCCAGCAAATCTGAAGCGCAAATGTGCGCCAGTGTACATTGCTGATGACCCGAATAAAGTGCAAAAGTATCAGCTACAGCGAGCGCACGAGTTGGTAAGAGAAAACCAGGATTGTGCTAAACGAGTAGCCAGGGAGGCCTGTAACAAGGTACTAAACCCAGTCGTTTTGAAGGTGGGTGATCAGGTACTCATGAAGAATCAGGCTAGGAGAAATAAATTCTCACCTGTGTGGATAGGTCCGTATGTAGTAGCAGAGATCCGAAGCCCGGTTACAACAGTAGTAACGATTAAAGGCAAAAATAAAAAGCTACATAATAATTTCTTGAAGTTATTCCACGTTAGACCACACACGTAGATTCATGTGTTAATAGTGTTTTACAAGTGTAAACACAAGAATAATAACATAAACAAGTACGTGTGTGTATCAAGTAACACACACAGCGCCGATTTTCAGAGTCAATGTCAGTAAAAGTGTGCCGCTTAAACTCGGGCAGGTAAAATTGACGTAATGAAAATCTGTTGATTAAGCATTATTGCCGAATGAAGGCAGTAGAGAAAATATATTTTTTTTTACATATTAAATAATAATAAACGGGTTCATTGCACGTATTTAAAAAAATAAAATAAAATAGGAAGACAGTCGTGGGTAAGTAATATAAAACTTAACTTCAAATATGTACATACATACATACGGCGGTTAATGAAATGAAAGCAGTAGCGCCTTCACCGTTGGTGAAGTAAATGTATATGTATGTAACTGTATAATGTACAGAATGAATGTACGAGGGAATATTTAAAGAAGTAATATTCTAGTTATAGGAATGGGTATGGCCATATAAGTAAGTATGTAGGGACATATGATTAGGAATTGGGAATTTGCAGATACTGCAGCAGGCTATATGTATATATTCTCGTACATAGGTTTTAACTGTTTATTGATTAGGAAATTAGCGTATGGAAATTTGAATAAATGTATATGTTGGGGTATAAAAAAAAAAGTATAGGTTGATTGGGAAAATAAGCAATTAATTCTAGGTAATTTAATGCGCCTTGAATGTATGTATGTACTCACATACGACCTAATTACAGGATGGAAAATAGAATCGTTAATGGATATATACATATCAGGCTAGAAGTAAATTTAAATAAAAAGTAATTGTATACGATGAAAGATATAGTCATGCAATGGACAAAGTTTTTACACAAACGGGATTATTTTATATAATCTGGTTTTTGTCGGAGGACCAATGAATTGGTTCAAAACTGAAATGAGTGATAACTCACGTGTTGAAAAAGAGCACGAAAAATTAATCGAAGCGAAACTAATGCCCTATATGGCTATGAAAACACATAGTCCGGTCCTCTTTTCCTCTAGGATGCAGTAGCGAATCCAATAATGTAGGGGGAAAAGACGAGTGGACGCAAATTGAATGATATAGCATTCAATTATAGAATAAGCATGTTGTAGAAATATTGTTTTTTGTTTATATATTCAGGAATAGCGTATGTTTAAGAAAAGTTCAAATTAAAAAAATTATAATCTGTGCAAAGTTCACATTAGAAACAAAAGAAGTTTAGAAAATAATTAGAGTTAAAAAAATTAATTATTTAAAATATAAATTTGTAATGAAAAAAGTGTTATAATAAAAAAAATACAAATCATACTAAATTGGAAAATTATACCCAAGAGTATATATAGTACATATGGTGTATTTATTTAAATATTATATAATTTAGAAATTCATTTATTAAATTGACATGTTTGACAAAAATTAAACATAGAAGAAATACCAAACTAAAATGTATACTAGAAAATTAAGAAAATTATTATAGGTGTTCTCTAAATAGCTCTGATGATGTGAAGCGAAGCAGGAAGTTCCGGGAACAGCGGATATCGGAAGACGATGCGGACTAAAAGACCAACGTAGTATTCGGAAAGATGCGTTTTTGAAAAACAGAGATTTTTGGCAGTTATCTAAGGTTTGTGTCCCCAAGGATGCCAACATATTAGATTGGGGATGAATGGCGACGGAAGTAATTTTAATTTTGCGAAACGGGATATGGCCGCAGCATTTGAACGCGTTGTGGATGAGTTATTGACAAGCAACGAAAAATAAACAAGTTTCCTTGCGGAGTCATATTTTGTATTGGACAATTTTATATTACAATGTCCACCCAGGGTATCCCAATCTCAACAGAATCGATTTTGGATAAGTTGAAGATGGGTAAAAGCTTAAGGTGGGTGACTGAAACCACCACCAAATATAATAATCAGAGGAAATTTGGCTCGCGGAAGTTAATTGCTTCATTGAAGTATATGTCCAATCTAGTGTATGAACATATGAAATGTTATTTACATATGTATGAAATATGATTTAATACAAGAGGACTGGTAACCGATCAGAGTACACAAATTACATCATTAAACGTATATCTCAAAAAAATACCGATTGTCTCCACATCAAAGCCAAACGATGTCAAATGCCAGTATGAGGAAGCTCAAGAGAAACACTTCCACCATAAAACGCATTGCTGCAAAGTAAGAAGGAGTATTGTAATCTCTCATGTTTTCCAAATGTTTTTTACAAGTTGAATACTATAAGCAGAGGCACTACCACCTACAGCCGTGGGTCACGCTATATAAATGGAAAGAAGAAGGCCACTAAAAACAAAGTTTTAATGGCAAACCAGATCGCCAACCTATAACATCTTTGTATGTACCGATCCAGAAAGAAGGGAGGGGTATGCAGAGTTCATCGAGGGATTCCACACCGTCAACGGCAGCCGTCAACCGGATCAGCAGTTAGCAGAAGTATAACGTAATATTTTAGATATAAATATCATAGTAGAATATAAGATCTTAAGTATAGGATTAAATTGTATTATCGCTAGTTGTTGAAAATTGTATATACGCCAGTGAGAAAAGCGTCGATGAAAGATCAAATATAAAAAGGGGAATATAAATAAAAGATGGAAGTAAAAGAACAAAATAAAACAAAAGGAAGAAAAGAAGAAAAAATAGAAATAAAATAACAAAATAAAACAAAAGAGGAAAAAGAAAAGAACACAAAAGTAAAAAGAACAGAATACAACAATTGAACCCAAATAAGGCGAATTTGAAAAAAGAAAAACTATACATATGTACTATAGGATTAAGAAAATGCACAGATTGTTTAAAGTGCAGAAAAGAGAAAAATACTGTAAATATTCATTAGAAGTTAGTTGCACTAACTTCTTTTAGAAAGAGGCGAGGGATGTTGTGAGCTAGAATCAAGCTGCCTGCGCGTAGTGTCTCACATCATCGACTCCTAACAGATGCCACACATTCTGTGTGATTAGCATGTGTTAAAGTTACTTAAGAAAGCACATATTTTTAGGTTGCGAGTATTTAGAATTAATATTACCTATGTAATATTTATTATGTAAACTTTTAGGGTGCTACAGTTTTGCAGTCGAGCCACTGAAGGGCATTGAAAGTTAGAATGTACCATCAACATTTCAGAATGGCGTAGGTCAGTTGCCTTGACCAACTGACACCAATTAACAGGTGCGAGACTGGAACACCAGAAAGGTCAGTTTTTGTATTGTAATTGTGAATTGTAAATAGTATATAAGAGTTAGTATTCTAAGAAATAAAGGCTTGTGATTTTAAAACTAAAAGTGTAATGTAGTGATTTTTCCAAAGAGTGATTTAGGCTTTTCAGATACACGCGCACAGCAGAAGGACGTCCCCCGTCAAACAAGGACAATACCCCAACACTTATTTTCTTTTTCACAACTTCGATCAGTTCCCTTGCTTTGTTTATTGACGTTCTTATTCTTAACTTCAGTTCATTCGCATAATTTTCAATATCATAAATTGGTTCTCTTTTTTCAATTAGGTCGCTTGGTAAGTGTGGCAGTTTACCAAACACAAGCTCATATGGTGAGAAACCCGTATCGACATACGGCATCGTATTGGAATCAAAAGTGTAAAATGATATCCACTTGTCCCACTCGTTATCGTTTGCGAACGTCAACATGAATTCATTAAGAGTGCGGTGGTTGCGCTCTACTGAACCCAGTGATTCGTGATGATAAGGAGTTGAAAATATTTGATTAGTTTTTAGATTTTTACACACATTTTTCATTAGCTCGTTTACGAACTCTGTGCCCTTGTCCGGTTTCAAATTATTGAAATTACCATACTTGAGAATGCATTGGTCAACAAGTGTTTTAGCTACAGTGTCGGCATCTTTGGTTTCCATGGGGTGCGCTATCACAAATTTTGTTAATTCGCACTGCGCTGCTAAAATATATCTGTACCCATTCGAAATTCTTAGCGGACCGACAGTATCAATTGCTACAGTTTCAAAACTAGTCGTTGGAGTGTCTGTAATAACCATCTGTTCTTTCGTATGTCGTATTTGTTTATTCTTAGCACAATGTTTACAATTTGTGATAAAATTTTTCACCAGTTTTCCCATATTCTTCCAAACGTATTTTTGTTTAAATTTTAAAACGGGTTTTCTTACACCAACATGCCCTCCGTAAGGCGAATCGTGATATTCTGCGATTAGTTTATACATAATTACGTTATCTACTATTCTGTGGAGACTTCTATATATCAATATATTCAACTTTGAGCTTTCATTATTTTCTTTCTTCTTCTGTTGCAACTTATTATATGCCTCTTTAAATTTTTCCTTCCGTCCGTACGTAAATATATCATCTTCCTCATCTAGCGCTAGTTCTTTAATATTTGACTTGTTTATTCTTGATAGTAGTTTTTCCAATAGCGAACCTGGGTTCGATGGAGTATCACTGCTTATCACAAGTTTCTCATCTTTATTTATTTTAATATGGGAACCCTTCTTATTGCTCATAAATACAAATTTCAATTTTCTTACATTCCTGACGTCAGATATGGACTTGCAGTCCCAAATGTGAAGTTGATCAGACTTCGAATGAGAGCTACATTTCTCCTGATTTATGTCTGTGCTCTTTTTAGCAGACATGCCGCACGTAATTTCTAAGGCTTTGTTAACGGATTCATCGTCTTCTATCGGGATCATTGATATTAGTATGTCAGAATCGATTTTAATTCTTGACAGTGCATCCGCATTGGTGTTTATTTTTCCCTTTTTTATATATAATGTCGAAATCATAGTCGGACAAATCTAACCTTATTCTGGTTAACTTGGAATGGGTGGATGGATGGGTTTTTGTGTGTAAACAATGCGACTAACGGTCGGTGGTCTGTCACCACTGTGAATCTCCGTCCATAGAGGTAAGGTTTGAAAAAATGTATGCCCCAGTGTATTCCTAAAAGTTCCTTTTCAATCACTGATTTATTCATCTCGTGTTTATTCAGAGATTTGCTTGCATAAGAGATAGGTAAATCTTGTCCTATTTTTCCCTGCGAAAGTATTGCGCCTAAAGCAAAATTTGATTTATCAGTGGTTAAAATGAAATTTTTGTCAAAATTAGGATACTGAAGTATTGGCGGATTTATTAATTTCTTTTTAAAAACTGTGAATACATCTTGACTTTCGTTTGTCCATAAAAATGGTTCATTTTTCTTCAATAAATTGTTTAAACACTTAGCTATTGCCGCGAAATTTTGAATAAATTTTCTATAATAGTTGCAGAAAGCTACAAATCTTCGGACATCGTCTGAATTCTTTGGAGTTGGGTATTCTTCGATTACCTTATGTTTGTTTGGATCTTTTCTTACGCCTTCACTAGTTATTAAATTGCCCAAGTATACAACTTCTGATTTTAGAAAACTACATTTTTGAGGATTTAGTTTTAAATTGTATTGCAATCTATAGTTTTTTATGTACTTGTATACTGGTGTTTTTTCGGATAACTGTAACTTTTGTGTGTAGAAATTGTTCACAGTGAACGGTTCGTCATCAATATACCAATTATTGAGTTTCTGTCATTCTCATTTATTGCTTCAATTTCAAGTGTCTGTAACAACTTTTTAAATCTAGAATTATAGTTTTCTATATTTCGTTGCGTGTAATTTAAAATATTATAATTTTCTAACGGTTCAGTCTGTATATTAGAAATGTCCAATTCTGTAATAGTAACACCATATTCATTAGTATTTAAAACTTTAATATGCGTTATACCTCTCGATGGTGCTAAAGAATTTGCTACAAAAATTCGTTTTGCTATTTCTTTTTTAAAAACTACGCTATCTTGATTTAAATGTAAATCGATGGGACATATTACTTCCGATCTTGGAGGTACACGGATTTGTCTTAACCACTGGTGGTGCCGCACTGTGGGTGTGCGGAACCAAGCCTATACAACTAAGCAACATAGAGAGAAGCTCTTGCTACGTCAGAGCGACCATTGGAGGTACCACGGTGTACAGTTGCTACATGCCGCCGAGCCTAACTGCGGACGAGTTCGAGTCAATGGTGGACAGACTTGCTCTGGACGCGCCAGGCAGGAACCCCGTAGTGATTGCCGGCGACTTCAACGCATGGGCAACTGAATGGGGTTGCGCCCGAACCACACCGATAGGTCATATCCTCATGGACGCGTTTGCGGCTCTTGACGTAGTCGTCATGAACGCGGGAGAGGCGACTTTTGTGAGAGGAGAAGGCACATCTGTGATCGACCTTACGTTCCTCAGCAGCGGTTTAGTCAGAGGAGCCAGGTGGATTGTGAGTTCCGCGTACACACAGCGACCACAATGCCATTTGCTTTGACTTGGAAAGGAACAAACAACGGCGGAGGACAGGCCCGTGGCCGAAAGGCTGGACAGCGGACGCCCTGGACGACGGCGCACTCGAAGTCATGTTGGAGGACTTTGAGCTGCAAGGCAGTGCGGCGGAAATGGCGAACCAGCTACCGAGCCAGCTAGAGAGCGTCTGCGATGCGGCGATGCCCAGGCGGGCCTATGGTGGAAACCATAAATCCGTTTATTGGTGGACGGACGAAATCGCCGGCCGACGCAAGGAATGCCACGCAGCAACGCGAAAGCACCAGCGTGCAATAGGCAACCCAGACTGCCTGCAACTGAGAGCTATGTGCACAGGCTGAAGACAACCCGTTGGGCACGGCATATAGGCTCGTGATGAAAAACCCCCCTGCCACAGGCAGCCAGCCCCAAGCTACCCAAACTTGCTCACACGCATTGTGGGAGAGCTCTTCCCAGTGCAAAATTATGTGCCTGATCAGTTCTCTCCCCAAGTACCCAGTGTAATGACAGAAGAGGTGTTGCGGGCGGTTGGAAAATTTGGGGACCAGAAGGCACCTGGCCCAGATGGAATTCCCGACCGAGTGCTGAAAACCGCAGCTGCACTACACCCAGAAACACTGAGGTCACTTTACGAAGCCTGTCTTAGGGAAGCAGTCTTCCCGAAACGGTGGAAAAGGCAGCGGTTGGTATTAATACCTAAAGCCGATAAGCCAGCAGAGGACCCATCGGCCTACCGTCCCCTGTGCATGTTGGACACAGCAGGGAAGGTCCTGGAGCGGATTATCTGCGACCGGATCGACGAGGCGATAGTGGATGCTGGAGGACTGGCGAGGCGCCAGTATGGCTTCCGAAAGGCCAGATCCACCGTGGATGCCATGGACGAACTCGTCCAATCGGCGAAGAAGGTGATTCAGGGCCAGAGATGGAAGGAGGTGCCAAGAGGTATTGCCTCGTGGTCACCCTCGACGTCCAGAACGCTTTTAACTCGGCCAGCTGGGCGCGCATAGCAGAAGCGCTGGCAGAGTTCAAAGTTCCCGTCGATCTAAGGCGAATTATCACCAGTTATTTTAGCGACAGGATCCTATTATACGAGTCCGAAGCACGTTTACCACGATCCCACATCTCAAATACCTAGGCGTCTGGATTGACGCAAGACTGACGTTCAAGGAACACTTTCGGCGATTAGGTGAGAAGGCAGCGCGGACCTGTTCCCTGCTTTGCCGGATAATGCCAAATCTCGGAGGGCCACGGCACTGGAAAAGACGGTTCATCTCAGGGGTGGTTAAATCCATAATTCTGTATGGAGCACCATAGAGGCGGCATATAGGAGATGTGCGCTCCGCACGATCTCAGCACACCGTACTGTGTCTGCAGACGCCGCGCTGGTGATAGCCGGTATGATCCCGCTAGACCTGCTGGCCAAGGAGGCGTGGAGCCTATACTACGGCGAAAGTACGCACGAGCTGAGCGCGGAAGATCGCGTAACAGGCATTAGGCAAAGCACCATACAGGAGTGGCAAGCCCGATGGGATACATCCGAAAACGGCCGTTGGACGAGGAGGTTGATCCCTGATCTCCAACGCTGGATGGATAGGTCGCATGGCGAGGTGAACTATCACGTCACACAGCTGCTGACCGGGCACGGAGGTTTCCGGGCGTACCTACACAGATTCCAGCTGGAGGAATCCCCCTGCTGCGATAATTGTGGAGGCACGGAGCCCGAGGACGTGGAACATGTCCTTTTTTCATGTCCACGATACAGCGGTGCCAGAGCGGTACTGCAAAGAGTCTGCGGAGAACCTGTAACACCGGACAAACTCGTGCACTATATGCTCGAGTGCCCGGAGAAATGGGACGTGGTGTGTGACACCTCGGCCGCAATTATGCGAGAACTCCGCCACTTGGAGTGGCGGCGACGTTCAGGGAATCAATAGGAGGGGTCCGTGGACCAACCCACTCCCAGACAAAGTATTGCTCTACGGCTATGTACCGTCTGGGAGGCGTCTGAGGAGGTGGTTTTAGTGGGTAAGAGCCCCACACTACTGGTGCGAGAGCGCCCCGTGTCTGTTTGCAGATTTCCACCTCCGAACCAATAAAAAAAAAAAATTCTAGAAATTAAGAAAAATACATATACATATACGATATATACGTAAATATACATAGATACACAAATATACATACATATACTCGTATATATATGTATATTTATACATGTATATACTTGAGGAGGTGGTTTTAGTGGGTAAGAGCCCCACACTACTGGTGCGAGAGCGCCCCGTGTCTGTTTGCAGATTTCCACCTCCGAACCAATAAAAAAAAAAATTCTAGAAATTAAGAAAAATACATATACTAATACGATATATACGTAAATATACATAGATACACAAATATACATACATATAGTCGTATATATATGTATATTTATACATGTATATACTTCAACATTGGCGTATGCTGTCGAGCGGGCTATGCAGGAGTTGCCATAATGAAGAAGAGATAGAGTCGATTCATCACTTTTTATATCAATGTCAGACTGCAGTCGAAGCGAAATCTATGTTCGGGGTCGCGCTTCTTCACAAGCTTGACAGAGATAACGAAGGTGGATTTATCGGATCTTCTCACTTTCATCTGGAAAACCAAATGTTTTAATAGGGATAGTATCCAATGTTTATGGAAATCAAGGGTAATGACGAGTATGCTTCCTCCTAGCATTTTTGAAGGCAGTCAAAATGGACATAGATGTCTCCGAGTGGAAGTGCGGATACGATGCATGCCTTCCCAACCTAACCTAACCTAACCATCCGATGCTACAAGTGCATGGACTTCGGACACACATCGCAGAAGTGCTGCAGCAAGGCTGATTTGTTTCAAATGTGGAGCAGAGGGCCACAATGAGAAAGGATGCGACAAGAAGCCAAACTACACACTATGCGCAAAGGGTTTGAAGACGGTACAGCACTCGACAGGCTGAAGCTCATGGATGCCTTTGCAGCATTAAACGTGGATACTGATGAAAACAGGGTTGATCCCCGAGATCAAGGGAGGAGCGACCTCAGTGATAGACCTCACACTTCTGAGCGAAAGACTGGTCAGAGGAACCAAATAACAAGTGAGCAATCGCTACACACACAGTGACCACCCGGCAATAATCTACGACCTACGAATGGACATCCAGAAGAAGCAAACTTTAGCTTCGACTGACAAAGGTTGGAGGACAAACATTTTGGGTCATGATGTCCTTAAGATTATGCTCGAAGACCTAAAAGGCACGACGGATGAAATGGCAAACCAGTTCGCCAAACAAATGGAAAGCGCCTGTGAATGTGTAGGCTAAGGTTAACATCACTAACCAGTCCATTGGTGGACGGATCAGATAGCTGATCTACGAAGGCGTGCCATGCAGCAAGTTCTGCCATGCAGCGACGCGGAGGTATACTTACCGCATTGTAAAAAAAATACTTGACCGCATTGTAAACAACTCTTCACCCCACAAACCTACTGCACTGAGCAGCTTGCTAATGCGCTGAGGTTGGAAGAGGATATACCGGAGGAGACAGTGGACGAGGTGTTACGTTCGGTTGGTAAATTCGGAGACCAGAAAGCACCTGTCCCAGATGGAATACCCCATTGTGCTAGTCCTGGCGACTAAGGGCAATAAGCTACCAGAAGACACATCTGCGCATCATCCCCGCTGCATGCTGGACTCGACGGGAAAGGTCCTGGAGCGGATTCTCTGTGACAAAATAGACCGATCCGTAGCTCAAGCCGGAAGATTGGCGCAGAGGCAATATGACTTTCCGTAGGCGACGTCAAGAGTAGATGCCTTTAGTGAGCTTCGTCAAAACGGCGAAAGAAGCGATCGATGGTAAGAGATGGAGGGGTGGCAGCAAGATGTACTGTCTCGTGGTCACCCTAGATGTGAAAAATGCTTTTAAGTCTGCTAGCTGGACATTTATAGCCGAAGCGCTAGCAGTATTCAAGGTACCCATCTACCTGAGACGTATGGTAGCCAGCTATTTAAACGACAGAGTCCTGGGGTATGACACTGAAAAAGGGACACGAAGGCACGATATCACCGGAGTATATAGATATATTTACATATGTATATGTGCATATACATATATTTACATATACATATACATATGCATATACATATACATATATCTACATACTCGTATACATATAGATACATATATATATACTGTAAGATAACTGGGTGTCTTTCATTGTAGGTCAATCCAGTTGCGGAAGTTAAGCTACCGTTAGCTCTAAGAAGACCTTTGGAATCTTTAAAAGGCGAAGGATTGAGTAGGTACTTCGTTGATTAGTGCATCGTATTCCTTTAAATAGTACCGTAGCTGTGTCAACTGAATCAAGCGTGCCTTTTCCTGAGTTATTTCAGGGCCAGACTAGTATTTTGACATGAAGGTGTAGCTGCGAATTAGAACGCGAACCCGATACCTGCGAATATATGCGAGGCCGCGTATTGCCCGTGGTAATGACGATAAACGGTCGAAGAAATCTATTTCAGATTTTTTTTTTTTTTTTATATTTCATATATTTATTTATTGTATCTTCTAAGCTTAGACTAACAATAAGTAAGCATATCTTACAAACTAAATAATTAATATTAATACACCTTGCCAATGCTTAGTGCTTTTTAGTAATCACAATATTATATGTTAGTTACTGTAATAAATGTTATATTAGTGTTTGTACATGATTAAGGTGTCGATGTTAGTTGTGCTGGTGATTTCGTACGTTTTAGACGACTTGGAACCCTGTTACATGCTAGTATTCTAGCTAGATGATTTGGGTGCTCTTTGATTTTTTGCGCATATTTTAAGCTGGCTTGACGCCAAAAGTAGCAAAGGCCTTACCATTGTCATAAAGGGACTTGAATCAGATATTCCCCCTGCTGAAGTCAAAGAAGCACTACATGAAGCAGGGTTCGCTGCCCGCTCTATTATAAATATAATAAATCGCAACAGAATTCCTCAGCCATTGTTTCGTGTAGATTTGGAGCCTGAAACCCAAAAGCTTAAAAAAGGAGAAGTGCATGGTATTTATAATCTCCGCTATCTTATGCATCGCAGAATTACTGTGGAGGAGCCTCTCAAACGAAACGGCCCAGTTCAATGTTCTAATTGCCAAGAATTTGGACAAGGTCCTACTGCACTCTTCGTAGTATTTGTGTTGCCTGTGGTGATTTACACCCCACATCAGAATGTACGAAGACTAAAACTGATAGAGCTCTTAGAAAGTGCAGTATTTGTGGTGGTAACCATACTGCCAACTACAGAAGTTGCCCTGTATTCCAGGAAATTAAGAACAATGACCCTCAGTTAAAGAATAAGCGCACTCAACCTAGTCCAAATATCCCGCTCCTTGCACAACCACAGAAGTCAATTCCATACCCCGACACAGGGACGACGTATGCAGGGCTACTTAAGTTAGCCCCAGGGATGGATCAACAGCCCGGGACTGGTTCAAATCTGCATAATTTTGAAGGAATGATAGCAGCGCTCACACAATGTATCACGCAGTTCATGACCTCCATACAAACCATGATTAAAGAAATGATGAGAAACCAAAACCAGCTCATGCAGCTTCTGCTATCTCCGAAATGAACATACTTAAGCTCTGTCAATGCAATGCAAACGGTGTAAGCCAGCACAAGTTAGAAATCAACAAATTTTTACTCACTAATGAAATCGACATACTTCTTATATCCGAAACCCATCTAACCGATAAACACAATTTTTACATACCGGGATATAAATTCTATGATACAAAGCATCTCGCTGGTAAAGCCCATGGTTGCACTGGAATCCTAATCAAACAAAGAATAAAACACTTCGTTATGGAAGAATACAAATAGGAGTACCTACAACTCCTGTCAGTTTGTCTGGACGGATGGGAGAATAACTTAACAATATCCGCAGTGTACTGCCCACCTAGATTTAAAATAACAAGTAACCAGTTCTCAGACTTCTTCTCCACACTTGGAACAAGTTTTGTAGCTGCTGGCGACTACAATGCCAAACACACTTACTGGGGCTCACGGCTAACAACACCAAAAGGAAAACAATTATATAACTTTATGCTTTCTGACACCAAGATTGATATTATCTCTTCAGGACAACCATCGTACTGGCCGACAGACCCACGTAAGATACCTGACCTTATTGATTTTGGAGTTGCTAGAAACCTAAAACGAGAGCAACTCAAAGTAGAACACCTTAACGACCTCTCTTCAGATCACTCTCCTATTATAATACATCTAAACAAAAAGTCACGCCCTACCTACGAATTCACACCCACTAAAACTAACTGGCTGAAATACAGAAAATACATCAGTAGTCATCTCTGCCTAAACCCACGTCTCAAAACTAATGAGGACATTGAAACATTTCTGGAACAATTTACCTCGACCCTAAGATTAGCTATGCGCCACTCTGCGGACAAGCGTGACAAAAACTGCAAAAGCATACGGCGCCCACAAATCTCAACCCAACTCGATATTCTCCTTACTGAAAAAAGGAGGACGCGTCGTGAATGGCAAAAATCCAGGTCCCCTTTCCTAATACGGAAGTTATCTATTGCCAGTGAAAATTTGAGAAAAGCCTTGCGTCTAGAATCAGATCGCTGCCTGGACCAAAATATCCAAAACCTTTTTTCGACTGACGTTACCAATTACTCTCTGTGGAAAGCTGTCAGAGAAATGAAAGCACCTACACGCGGAATTCCACCGATTCGTACAAAAAACGAAAACTGGGCAAGAAGCGATGATGAAAAGTCTGCTGTTTTCGCCGAACACGTAAGAGATGTTTTTACCCCCAACTCGCCTTGCAATACCAATAACCTAATATTAATCCCCACGCCAGATACAACATCCTCGCCTATTAAATTAAAAACAAAAGAAGTAAGTAATGCGATTAGTAACCATGCTCTTAACAAAGCTCCAGGACACGACCTCATTACTGGAAAAATGATAAAGGAGTTACCCCAAATGGCCATCATCTTACTTACTTCACTATATAATGGTTTGTTGCGCTTAGGATACTTTCCTAAACACAATGATCCCGAAACCAGGAAAATACCCCTCCCAATCGTCATCATATAGACCGATTAGCCTCCTGCCTATCTTAGCAAAACTCCTAGAAAGGCATTTTCTTGCAAAACTAATGCCGCATATAAACGAAAAACGCACTATTCCCACTCACCAATTTGGCTTCCGCGAACACCATAGTACAATAGAGCAGGTTCATCGAATAGTGAACGATATACAAAACGCATTCGACAAAAAGCAATATTTTTCAGCCATCTTTTTAGATGTGGCGCAGGCATTTGACAAGGTCTGGCACGAGGGGCTTATATACAAAATAAAAAAGCTGTTGCCCACAAAAGTACACAAAATATTGGAATCGTAGCTGAGGGGCAGAAAGTTCAAGGTAAAGTACAATAATGCTTACTCTAAATTCTTTGACATCAAAGCTGGCGTACCAGAAGGAAGCGTGCTAGGTCCGGTGTTGTATCTACTATTTACCTCAGATCTGCTTACCAATAAATACTTAACAACAGCAACTTTCGCAGACGATACAGCTATCCTTAGCATTCATCCGAATTCCAAAATCGCATCCCGTGACTTAGAAGATCATCTGGTCCTAGTAACAAGTAGGTTGGCTGACTGGCGAATAAACTTTAATGAACGAAAATTACGCATATTACCTTTACTATAAAAAAAGGTACATGTCCAGCGATAAAACTCAACAACGTTCCTATTCCTCAAGCAAAGGAGGTGAAGTACCTAGAAATTCATCTTGACTCACATTTGACATGGAACCCAAAATCGAAGCCAAAAAAAAACCAATGTATTTGAAAGCAAATAGCCTACACTGGCTCATGCATAAAAATTCCAGGTTGAGCCTAGAATATAAAACACCGCTGTACAAAGCCATCATAAAACCAATTTGGACTTACGGTAGCCAGTTGTGGGGCGGCGCAAGCAACTCTAACATAGAACTGATTCAAAGAGCGCAGTCCAAAATTCTAAGAACCATTACTGGGGCTCCTTGGTTTATAAAGAATACAAAGATTCACAAAGATCTGAACATTCCGCTCGTAAAAAAGGAAATCTTTGACGCCAGCTTAAAATATGCACAAAAAATCAAAGAGCACCCAAATCATCTAGCTAGAATACTAGCATGTAACAGGGTTCCAAGTCGTCTAAAACGTACGAAATCACCAGCACAACTAACATCGACACCTTAATCATGTACAAACACTAATATAACATTTATTACAGTAACTAACATATAATATTGTGATTACTAAAAAGCACTAAGCATTGGCAAGGTGTATTAATATTAATTATTTAGTTTGTAAGATATGCTTACTTATTGTTAGTCTAAGCTTAGAAGATACAATAAATAAATATATGAAATATAAAAAAAAAAAAAAAAATCTGAAATAGATTTCTTCGACCGTTTATCGTCATTACCACGGGCAATACGCGTCCTCGCAAATATTCTCAGGTATCGGGTTCGCGTTCTAATTCGCAGCTACACCTTCATGTCAAAATACTAGTCTGGCCCTGAAATAACTCAGGAAAAGGCACGCTTGATTCAATTGACACAGCTACGGTACTATTCAAAGTAATACGATGCACTAATCAACGAAGTACCTACTCAATCCTTCGCCTTTTAAAGATTCTAAAGGTTTTCTTAGAGCTAACGGTAGCTTAACTTCCGCAACTGGATTGACCTACAATGAAAGACACCCAGTTATCTTACAGTATATATATATGTATCTATATGTATACGAGTATGTAGATATATGTATATGTATATGCATATGTATATGTATATGTAAATATATGTATATGCACATATACATATGTAAATATATCTATATACTCCGGTGATATCGTGCCTTCGTGTCCCTTTTTCAGTGTCATACCCCAGGACTCTGTCGTTTAAATAGCTGGCTACCATACGTCTCAGGTAGATGGGTACCTTGAATACTGGTAGCGCTTCGGCTATACATGTCCAGCTAGCAGACTTAAAAGCATTTTTCACATCTAGGGTGACCACGAGACAGTACATCTTGCTGCCACCCCTCCATCTCTTACCATCGATCGCTTCTTTCGCCGTTTTGACGAAGCTCACTAAAGGCAGCTACTCTTGACGTCGCCTACGGAAAGCCATATTGCCTCTGCGCAAATCTTCCGACTTGAGCTACGGATCGGTCTATTTTGTCACAGAGAATCCGCTCCAGGACCTTTCCCGTCGAGTCCAGCATGCAGCGGGGATGATGCGCAGATGGGTCTTCTGGTAGCTTATTGCCCTTAGTCGCCAGGACTAGCACAATGGGGTATTCCATCTGGGACAGGTGCTTTCTGGTCTCCGAATTTACCAACCGAACGTAACACCTCGTCCACTGTCTCCTCCGGTATATCCTCTTCCAACCTCAGCGCATTAGCAAGCTGCTCAGTGCAGTAGGTTTGTGGGGTGAAGAGTTGTTTACAATGCGGTCAAGTAAGTTCGGGCAGCTTGGGGCAGGCTGCCGGTAGCAGGGAAATTTTCTCATCACTAGCTTGTTCGCTGCTCCCCTATGGCTCGTCTTCGACAAGCGCGCACAGTTTCGTGAAGCTCCTGCTCTAACTTTTCTTGTTGCATCTGCGCACAATTCGGCTTCTTTATAGAGCGCTGATACCTCCGCGTCGCTGCATGGCAGGACTTCCTGCATGGCACGCCTTGCGTAGATCAGATATCTGACCGTCCACCAATGGACTGGTTGGTGATGTCAACCTTAGCCTACACATTCACAGGCGCTTTCCATTTGTTTGGCGAACTGGTTTGCCATTTCATCCGTCGTGCCTTTTAGGTCTTCGAGCATAATCTTAAGGACATCACGACCCAAAATGTTTGTCCTCCAACCTTTGTCAGTCGAAGCTAAAGTTTGCTTCTTCTGGATGTCCATTCGTAGGTCGTAGATTATTGCCGGGTGGTCACTGTGTGTGTAGTGATTACTCACTTGTTATTTGGTTCCTCTGACCAGTCTTTCGCTCAGAAATGTGAGGTCTATCACTGAGGTCGCTCCTCCCTTGATCTCGGTTATCAACCCTGTTTTCATCAGTATCCACGTTTAATGCTGCAAAGGCATCCATGAGCTTCAGCCTGTCGAGTGCTGTACCGTCTTCAAACCCTTTGCGCATAGTGTGTAGTTTGGCTTCTTGTCGCATCCTTTCTCATTGTGGCCCTCTGCTCCACATTTGAAACAAATCAGCCTTGCTGCAGCACTTCTGCGATGTGTGTCCAAAGTCCATGCACTTGTAGCATCGGATGGTTAGGTTAGGTTAGGTTGGGAAGGCATGCATCGTATCCGCACTTCCACTCGGAGACATCTATGTCCATTTTGACTGCCTTCAAAAATGCTAGGAGGAAGCATACTCGTCATTACCCTTGATTTCCATAAATATTGGATACTATCCCTATTAAAACATTTGGTTTTCCAGATGAAAGTGAGAAGATCCGATAAATCCACCTTCGTTATCTCTGTCAAGCTTGTGAAGAACATAGATTTCGCTTCGACTGCAGTCTGACATTGATATAAAAAGTGATGAATCGACTCTATCTCTTCTTCATTATGGCAACTCCTGCATAGCCCGCTCGACAGCATACGCCAATGTTGAAGTATATACATGTATAAATATACATATATATACATATATATACATATATATATATATATATATATATATATATATATATATATATATATATATATATATATATATATATATATATATATATATATATATATATATATATATATATATATATATATATATATATATATACGAGTATATATATGTATGTATATTTGTGTATCTATGTATATATACGTATATATCGTATATGTATATGTATTTTTTTTAATTTTTGGAATTTTTTTTTTTTTATTGGTTCGGAGGTGGAAATCTGCAAACAGACACGGGCGCTCTCGCACCAGTAGTGTGGGGCTCTTACCCACTAAAACCACCTCCTCAGACGGTACATAGCCGTAGAGCAATACTTTGTCTGGGAGTGGGTTGGTCCACGGACCCCTCCTATTGATTCCCTGAACGTCGCCGCCACTCCAAGTGGCGGAGTTCTCGCATAATTGCGGCCGAGGTGTCACACACCACGTCCCATTTCTCCGGGCACTCGAGCATATAGTGCACGAGTTTGTCCGGTGTTACAGGTTCTCCGCAGACTCTTTGCAGAACAGCTCTGGCACCGCTGTATCGTGGACATGAAAAAAGGACATGTTCCACGTCCTCGGGCTCCGTGCCTCCACAATTATCGCAGCAGGGGGATTCCTCCAGCTGGAATCTGTGTAGGTACGCCCGGAAACCTCCGTGCCCGGTCAGCAGCTGTGTGACGTGATAGTTCACCTCGCCATGCGACCTATCCATCCAGCGTTGGAGATCAGGGATCAACCTCCTCGTCCAACGGCCGTTTTCGGATGTATCCCATCGGGCTTGCCACTCCTGTATGGTGCTTTGCCTAATGCCTGTTACGCGATCTTCCGCACTCAGCTCGTGCGTACTTTCGCCGTAGTATAGGCTCCACGCCTCCTTGGCCAGCAGGTCTAGCGGGATCATACCGGCTATCACCAGCGCGGCGTCTGCAGACACAGTACGTGCCGTGGCCCTCCGAGATTTGGCATTATCCGGCAGAGCATGGAACAGGTCCGCGCTGCCTTCTCACCTAATCGCCGAAAGTGCTCCTTGAACGTCAGTCTTGCGTCAATCCAGACGCCTAGGTATTTGAGATGTGGGATCGTGGTAAAGGTGCATCGGACTCGTATAATAGCATCCTGTCGCTAAAATAACTGGTGATAATTCGCCTTAGATAGACGGGAACTTTGAACTCTGCCAGCGCTTCTGCTATGCGCGCCCAGCTGGCCGAGTTAAAAGCGTTCTTGACGTCGAGGGTGACCACGTGTGACCCTTCCATCTCTGGCCCTGAATCACCTCCTTCGCCGTTTGGACGAGTTCGTCCATGGCATCCACGGTGGATCTGGCCTTTCGGAAGCCATATTGGCGCCTCGCCAGTCCTCCAGCATCCACTATCGCCTCGTCGATCCGGTCGCAGATAATCCGCTCCAGGACCTTCCCTGCTGTGTCCAACATGCACAGGGGACGGTAGGCCGATGGGTCCTCTGCTGGCTTATCGGCTTTAGGTATCAATACCAACCGCTGCCTTTTCCACCGTTTCGGGAAGACTGCTTCCCTAAGACAGGCTTCGTAAAGTGACCTCAGTGTTTCTGGGTGTAGTGCAGCTGCGGTTTTCAGCACTCGGTCGGGAATTCCATCTGGGCCAGGTGCCTTCTGGTCCCCAAATTTTCCAACCGCCCGCAACACCTCTTCTGTCACTACACTGGGTACTTGGGGACAGAACTGATCAGGCACATAATTTTGCACTGGGAAGACAATGCGTGTGAGCAAGTTTGGGTAGCTTGGGGCTGGCTGCCTGTGGCAGGGGAGGTTTTTCATCACGAGCCTATATGCCGTGCCCAACGGGTTGTCTTCAGCCTGTGCACATAGCTCGGTGAAACTCCTAAGGTTGCTCGCCTTTATGGCCGTCTTCAGCCTTCTTTTAGCTTCTTTGTACAACTGGCGCAGTTGCAGGCAGTCTGGGTTGCCTATTGCACGCTGGTGCCTTCGCGTTGCTGCGTGGCATTCCTTGCGTCGGCCGGCGATCTCGTCCGTCCACCAATAAACGGATTTATGGTTTCCACCATAGGCCCGCCTGGGCATCGCCGCATCGCAGACGCTCTCTAGCTGGCTCGGTAGCTGGTTCGCCATTTCCGCCGCACTGCCTTGCAGCTCAAAGTCCTCCAACATGACTTCGAGTGCGCCGTCGTCCAGGGCGTCCGCTGTCCAGCCTTTCGGCCACGGGCCTGTCCTCCGCCGTTGTTTGTTCCTTTCCAAGTCAAAGCAAATGGCATTGTGGTCGCTGTGTGTACGCGGAACTCACAATCCACCTGGCTCCTCTGACTAAACCGCTGCTGAGGAACGTAAGGTCGATCACAGATGTGCCTTCTCCTCTCACAAAAATCGCCTCTCCCGCGTTCATGACGACTACGTCAAGAGCCGCAAACGCGTCCATGAGGATATAAACTATCGGTGTGGTTCGGGCGCAATCCCATTCAGTTGCCCATGCGTTGAAGTCGCCGGCAATCACTACGGTGTTCCTGCCTGGCGCGTCCAGAGCAAGTCTGTCCACCACTGACTCGAACTCGTCCGCAGTTAGGCTCGGCGGCATGTAGCAACTGTACACCGTGGTCCCTCCAATGGTCGCTCTGACGTAGCAAGAGCTTCTCTCTATGTTGCTTAGTTGTATAGGCTTGGTTCCGCACACCCACAGTGCGGCACCACCAGTGGTGTGTTCGGCCCATACTCCTTTGTGCTTGCGCCTATACCCCTGACATATATATGTCTATAATTACATATATGTATGCATATACATATAAATATACATATACATAGACATATACATACACATATACATATACATATACATATACATATACGTATACATATACATATAGGGGTCAGGGGAGAACCAGCCAGGCCAAGCATCTAATTGCCCCTCACTTGGAGGGGCTAGAGCGATCCTGGTGTGGGACACCCTCAAGAAGTAGTAGTGCTTCTTTGACTTCAGCAGGGGGAATATCTGATTCAAGTCCCTTTATGACAATGGTAAGGCCTTTGCTATTTTTAAGCTGATAGGTATAGTAGCTTTTTTTCTCAGTGTCGAAGTTTTTTATAACCACTCTGTTATTGCTCTCAATATGTATTTGGATTTTTGTTTCCTGGATATTTCCTTTAACAAGAGGGGTGGCATGGAAATTTCTAGGATTTCAGATATTGTAATCGTATGAGATTTAATTGCCCTTTGTTCCAAAGTTACTTCCACTTCGGTTACCATTTGTGAAGGCCAATGCGCTTTCTCCAGAACTGGCCAAGTTTGGCCGTTAGTTAGCCAACGAGCAACTGTGATTGAGTTGATCTCGACGAACCGACTGACAAACGTCTACCTTTGATGCAGTGACATTACACTAATTGCTTCATCCCAGTCCATCTTCTCCATCCATAGTTTTTGCATCAAAAATTTGGCGAGTATAGTAACAGAAGCCAGCCATCCTGCAGGATCAAAGAGATTATCAATTGTAAACAGCACTTCTCGTTTTGTATAGGAGTCCTTGACTGGAAATGACTGGACCTGGAAGAAAAACAAGTCAGTATTGGCATTCCATCTAATACCTAGAGTTTCGGCCGTGCTCTTATCAGACAATATTAAGAAGCTTTCATTAAGAAGGTGGTCAGCCGATATTCCCTGCAGGGTTTCGGAGGAGTTGGGAGCCCACTTTCTTAACTCGAAGCAACCTGCTGAGAGAATGTTTTTGATGATATGTTCCGATTAAGCTACGACTGCTCGATGATGAAGAATACGCGTTAAATACTGCACGCAGCTTAGTGGTGCTGCTGCCAGGTATGATGACCGCATGATGGGGCAGATAATAGTGTCGTAGAAGCATGTCGGCCGGATTTGGATTACTGGCATCATATGTCCTAAATCTAGATATTCTGTTAGAACTTTATCTTTAGCTTCAACTCTGGGCGCCGTATCAATGTTCTTTCATTGCGGAGGAACTGCCTACACGCGATGAACCGAGATTGCCCCGAAGCTCGCGTCCGCCTGACTTCTACAATGGAAGATCAGCAACGTAACGTCCAGAAGGAGATCGGCGAGTCGTTTTGTGTAAAGTTCTTCGCACACAAAATCGGCCTGCGAGACGCGAGGGGGCGCACAAACTTTTTCCACTTTCTAGAACTTCTTAAGCTGTACGCTAAGAGAAACTACTGTAAAGTGGGCAGATTCAGAAGCACGAAACGACGTATCACGTGCTGCAGCTAAAGTCCCAGTAACTATCGTTCGTTGTGCCACCAGTGAATTGAGGATATTACTTCTGAGTCCTTCACGTATAATAAGAGGATACAAGTCGCCGCCCAGGAGCAGATCGACTGGAGCGCGTTGAGAGAACGTTGGGTCTGCATAATCCAGACGTGGCAATAATTTAAGTTGTTCAGGATCAAGCCCACACGAAGAGAGGGTGCCAGTGATTTTGGGACCCACGGAAGCCGAGACCTCCAGTTGACACTTGGTATCCTGGAACGAACCTAACTAAAAAGTAGATAATAGACTTCAGTTAGTGCTGACGACATCGTTAAGACCGAATATTGTAGCAGCGCATTATTTGCAAGGCTAGAGGTAACAAAGGTTTTATCCTCTCTGAAACGAAAGATGCTTCCGAAGCGGGGTCGATTAAAACACGAACAGTTTATGTTGAAGCGAAATGGTATACTAGTGCAAGGGCAGTGCTTAAAAGAACGCTTCTTGATGTGATGTTGAGACATGTAGTGAATTGTTGTACTGACTTTTCTTCTATAGTGGACTGTATTTGATTATCTGGATCTGCGCTGTGATCATTCGTCAAAAATTTTTATCTATGATTGGAAGAGGAGTTACAGTTTCTGTTGACGGGTGCAAGAGTAAATTTAGTCGAGTTCGTGTCACAGTGCGAATGGTGACGTTGATGACATTTAGAGCAAGTGTTTTTACTTGGACAGTCCTTTAATTTATGATGTTCGGACAAACAGTTGAAAAAGCGGCCCAACTTCTTGACAGTAACAATACTCTCCTCCACTGAGGGTTGAACAAACTGTCGGCAGGTGTAGAGCGGATGCTTCTGCGCACTGCACACTGAACAACTTGCGCACCCGACCTGTGCGTGATACGATGATATTTTCGACATGGTAGAAGCACAATTCTTCCCTGTACGAGATGTAGACAGCGTGGTAGGAGAGCTCAACTCGACTTATGCTGGTTGTAGCGTACTTTCAATTTGCATAAACAAATACACACCAAAATACAAAATGCAGCGGCAAGAACGAAATAGAACAAAACACTAACTACGACGCATAAATACGAAGAGAAAAGGCACTTTAATGCAACGAATGTAATGATTACGGCATATGTATGTATGTGCGTATTTTATGTTGAGCCTAACTTCATTAACCTTTATATATTTTTAGAAAAAAAAATACAAAAAATTACCACACTAGCCACTAACATCTTTCTTCCCAATATCTCTGTTGATATGTAGTCTACAGGAACGGGCCAGGAACCTCCTTACAGCAATATGATGGAAGATGCTAGCCGGCTTAAGGATCCGGCTCGAAGGACCAAAAATGATCACGCAGAAAAATTATAGTTTTTTTTACAGATTAAAATCACAATTGTTTTTATATTAAATCGTAATATTCAAGTACAAAGTTTATGAAAGTTTTTGCTATTTAATATTTGTACACGTAGATGAATATGTATATGAATATGTATAATTATATGTATATGTAAATTTATATGTATATTAAATGAATACGTATATGCATATGTATATGTATATATATATATATATATATATATATATATATATATATATATATATATATATATATATATACATATATATATATATATATATATATATATATATTTATATATATGTATAAATAAAAGACTTTTTAGTTAATTAGCACAACTTCACGCCTTTAATCCGTAAATTCAACTAACTTAAGAACTAACAGCAATCATTAAGCTACCCTCGACTTAAGCCAACGCTAGCCCTAAGAATGCTGAGTCCGCCACTCGTGTAGAGCGAGTCCTGACTCCGCTACTCGTGCGGAGTTTCACATTACGGTGGCGTGATAGTGTCGTTGGTCCAGCGCTGCCGTTACGCTGACTCCACGTGCGTGGGTAGGCAGCCGCTTTGTTGTTGGGCTTGCTGTTGGGCACATGTGTTAACTCCTCCCCCGCTTAAGTGAAGGACGTCCTCGGGCTTCTTGAAACCTTGGAGTACAGCTGGGATGGCGTGTCGCTGATGCGTCTTTTTCTGTCTCTGATACAACTTAAAAGAGATGTAGCATGTGATTAAAATGGCAATGGCAGCAAAGCCAGATATTATGGGTTTGGTTATTAGTTCCTCCTTAATCCGACTGATGTAGTGTAGATTCTCTAGGCTCAACCTTTGTAAGTACGGCAGGCTCAATATTTCTTGTTGGCCCGTGATGTTGAGAAGCGTTGACGTTGTTGACCCTGGAAGCTTTTTCATGATGCTTTTGTGGTTCTTAAATAAAGATTCGTTGATTTTGACTTCGTCGTCGAAGGTAAGTAAGAACGTTCCAGTGACTATATTTTCGGTACAGTCGCCTGTTTTTATTGTGGCGGTTTCGTCATTGATGATGATGACTCCCTCGTCGACCATCATGATCGGTTGAAGGTGACTCGGTCGGGTATTGCAGTGTGCGATGCCGCCAGAATGCAGTTGTTGTGCGCATGTTGAATCGGATTCTTCCCTGCAGAATGTTTTTGTAAACGTTGCACTACAGTTTCCAATTGCTAGTACTCGATTTCCACAGTCTGCCACATTGTTATTTCCGGCGAAGTGAAGGATTGTGCCATTGTGTTGAACGGGGTATAAAATTACCTTTTTACAAACTAGACTATGTTTAGGATATTTAATTAAAAAATGCAAAAATTTATTATTTAATAAGACTTTGACATTAGCTACTTCTATTAAATCATCTACAGTTATATTTGTAGAGTGCTGATTAATTATACTTTTCAAATCGTTGGAATCCAAAATTTGGGGATTAATTATACAAATCTTCGTGAGAGTGACTGACAACATTAGGGTTTCTAGTTCGGAAATTAAAATTCTATTCCTTGCAAGGAGGGTTTCATACAGGTGTCCTGAATCTATCTGCTTAACCTTTGAATATCTAATAATGAGATTAACTTTGTCTGTCAATCTATTTATTTGTTCCTGTGCTTTCGTATTTATGACTATCTGCCTATTTTCCGAATCAATGAGTTGCTGTTGTCTAATTTAGATTCTTTCAAAGTCATCGAAGTCCGGGGCCCCAGGAATCACCTTCAAAGCGGTGCCCAAAAGGTAGATGCTTCTTGCGTTTCTATGGTGAACTTCTATTGTGGCCAGTAATGTTGTTATATGTCCAATGTCCGAGTCCAGTATTTTCTTCATATGCGACTGGGAAAAATGGTCCACGAGTTTTTCTGTTTCTTCAGTCAACTCCGAGTACATCGTGAGGTTTGTTGTATGTCTTAAGTATTCGAAATCTTGCCAGATTGTCACATCTCCGTCCAAAATAGGAGTGTAGTCCGAGTTGGAGTAATCGGTTAGTTTGGTTGTGGTTGCCACAACCGAAAGTAGCGCAATCAAAATGCTAGAAATCGAGAAAAAATTAATATGAGAGAAAATTTTAAACTTAACCTATCTTAAATTGTCCTTATGGACCACCCTCCTTTTAATGAGAACCGTTGTCCCCAAGTCGGCCTCTACTGTCTCTTCAACACACAAGGGTGTCAGCTTATTTTCTAATAGCCTGTTTGTTTTTACAAGCACCTTTTCTCCTACTTGAAAGGTTCTATTTCTTCTTGTTTCGTTTAATCTCTGCATTTTAATTTCTTGTGCCTTGTGAACTCTGTCTCTTATTTCCGCCTCGAACTCTGGAGAGGATGAGTGGATCACATCAATCGGCCTTTTACCTATAACAGAATGAATTGTTTTATTGTACTCTATGGTTGCCTGAAGTATCAATTTTACTGTGTCGTCGATGCCTCTTTCTATTTTCAGACATCGGGCAATTTCCAAGAGGGTGATATGGAACCTTTCCACCTGCCCATTCGAGGTACTATGAAGCGGTGGAGCGTTTGCTATCTGAACGTTGAAACGATTCTACAAGAGCGATCTTATTGTCTCAGAATTCAAAGAAGGTTCATTGTCACAAAATATTGTTTTAGTGCTGTGATAAAAATTCATAAGCTGCAAAATGGGTATTTCTACGTCCATTATTGTCCTTGAAACTATGGGTTGAACGACTTCAAATTTGGAAAATTTATCAATACCCTCCCTGCTATCGTTCTCTCTATGTACGGAAGCAGGGAGTTGTGCCTAAAAAATTAACCCCGTCAATATCCAACACCTCTGCGGTTGCTTCGGCTTGACAGTTGCCATCTTCTTGACTAGATGGGGCCTCGGTCTGAGTTATATGGTTAATTCTCTGCTGCTTTGGGCCCGAAAATCTTGACATACCACTGTTTTGTCTTTTTCCTACATGTCCCTGAGCCTGGTTGTTTTGGTTCTGTGTTGGCCACTGATTGGTATGCATTTGTCCCTGGGGTGGCCCTCCACGATTTTCTTGGTATTGATTAGGTTGTCTAAACCGCGACGACCGATCAACGTCCATCGGTTCCACCGATTCTTATCTCTTTTGGCCCCTGTCAAAGGGTCCTTGCCTTTTACTGAAATAAGGATTTTTTCCTTGAGGGGTACCTACACTTTCCTTAGCTTGCTGTCTCTGATCGCTTTTTTGAGCCTTATCCTCAATGCCTTTAGCGCAAGTGTTAGCAAATGTGTACCGTTCATGATTTGATTCCACCTCTTGGGCTAGTGCTAAAGCGGAAGGGAGATCTTTTGGTCTCGCCGAAAAGAGTACGTCAGTTAAAGATTTCCTAAGCCCTGAAATGAAAACGCGTAATGCATCCATTCTATATTTTTCGATTAATGACGCGGCCAAATTACCGTCATATGTCATTATTGTCTTGCTAATTAGAAGCATGAGTTTTCTTTCCACTTCATCGTAATACTGTAATAATGTCATACCTCCTTGCCGTAGGGTAAATAATTCTTGCTCGATGAGGTAAATGGGTCGCTTATCGGGGTACGTAAAGTCTAGTCTACTAATTATGGCTCTAAAATTTAGAGGAGTATCAAAAGACGCTAACACCGTGTCAGCTGGACCCCTTATTTTATTTCTTAAGATGCACAGAGCTTGGTAGTGGGTGGAACTGCCCACATATCTTTCATAAACTTTATATGCGGTATGCGCTGCTTTGCGCCACGAAACGTATGTTTCGTGTTTACCCTCGAAATCTGGTAAAGACTTTACGATATCTAGTGTTTCTTTACACGCCACACCATCCCTGATTACCGCTTCTTCATACGTTTCTATCTCGGGTGCCTCGACTGCTTTGTCAAAAATTCTCTCCTGCACCGTAAGTGCACCGGTAGCACCATCTATTATTGTTTTTAATTGATCGGGAGTAATGGCCATATTCAATTCTGACTCTGAATCTCTGAACAATTTTTCAAATTCTTCTGCTAACCTATCAACCTCACTCATAAAAAACTATCAGTCACGCACACAAGATATTTCGTCCAAAATAAAATTAAATAACAAAATCTTTTTGAGCACTCTACTTACATGTGTTGTTGTACAATAATTCCAATCATAATATAGTATTGCTTCGAGCTAAGGATACTGCTGCCGTCGGTGTTAACGTATTTTCCTTGCGGCGGATTTAAAGCTGAGAGTTAAAGTTGACGTTTTTCTTCACTGCGTTGCGAGTTGATTTTTTTTTAAAGATGATTGCGCCGTCGGTGTTGACGTCCGCTGCGTTGCGTTGATTTAAAAGAAGCCACTACTGTCGTCGGTGTTGACGACTTTGACAATAATTTCTGTTAACCTCGTTGGGCACCAATAAAAGACTTTTTTGTTAATTAGCACAACTTCACGCCTTTAATCCGTAAATTCAACTAACTTAAGAACTTAAGAACTTAAGCCAACGCTAGCCCTAAGAATGCTGACTCCGCTACTCGTGCGGAGTTTCACATTACGGTGGCGTGATAGTGTCGTTGGCCCAGCGCTGCCGTTACGCTGTCTCCACGCGCGTGGGTAGGCAGCCGCTTTGTTGTTGTTCTTGCTGTTGGGCATTTGTGTGAACTTATATATCTATATACGAGATGTGATCAAAAAATAACCGTTATTGTGTGATCAAACAATAAACTATTTATTTATTCATCAACAACTATCTTGTCCCCTTTAAAGTAATTCCCCTCAGATATAATACACTTATGCCAGCATTTTTTTCAGTCCTCGAAACACTTCTGAAACGCTTTTTTTGGTACCGCCAACACCTCCTGTTTCGATTTTTCTTTTATCTCCTCACTCGTAGGAAAACGCTTTCCTTTCATCGGTGTCTTCAGTTTTGGAAAAAGGAAAAAGTCAGCGGGGGCCAAGTCCGGTGAATACGGTGGTTGAGGCATGATAACGGTTTTGTTTTTGGCCAAAAACAGCTCCTGAGCGATGTCCATGCGACGTTGTTTTTGCTCAAAATTTAGCAATTTTGGAACAATCTTCGCTGCCGCACGTTTCATGCCTAAAACATCAGTCAAAATTGCTTGGCATGAGCCGAACGATATGCCAACATCATCAGCAACCTCTCTGATAGTGATTCGACGATTATCCAAAATCATTTTCTTCACTGCGTCAATGTTTTCATCGGTTGTTGACGTGCTCGGGCGACCAGGACGAGCATCGTCATTGACATCTTCTCGGCCTTCCTTAAACTGGTTATACCACAATTGAACTTGTGTTCTGCTCATAGTAGACTCGCCAAAAACCACAGTCAACAATTCAAATGTCTTTGCGCATTTAATTTCATTTTTTACACAAAACTGAATACAGTTTCTTTGATCCATTTTTTTCGAATAGTAAAAAATCGAAGAGCACACCAAAACACGACTAACCTTTTTATCTGTCAAAAACAAACTGACAATCCAAAATAGTTGGTATTGCAAACATATATAACAGACATGTGTACCAACATAAAAAAAAAAAATGCGAACATCGAACAGACGGAACTCACGAAAAGATGAAAATAACGGTTATCTTTTGATCACACCTCGTATATATATATATATATATATATATAGTCACGTTAACTTTCCATAAAATGTATTTAACATATTAAAATAAATCATTTAAAAAAACCCGTTATTACAAGAGTTACACGTGTTTAACATCACTTGGTCTCATTTGGGCCACCCTGTATATTTATATGTATATTTATATTTATATGTACATGTATAAGTATATGTATGTATAAGTATATGTATACACATATGTATATATATGTATATACAAATGTATATGTATTTGTATACGTGTATGTACATGTGTATGTATATGTATAATTATATGTATATGTTTGTATGTATGTTGAAATCTATATGTGTATGTATTTCTATAATTATATATTAATATATATTATTATTAGTATATTTAATGATATGTATATGTATATATATACGAGAATATATATATATATATATATACATATATATAAATATATATATATATATATATATATATATATATATATATATATATGTATATATATATATATATATATATATATATATATATATATATATATATGTATATATATATATATATATATATATATATATATATATATATATATATATATATATATTTATATATATCCAACTCAACCAATCGTAGTTACGATAATTTTAGCCAATGTCCGGATAAACATTCGTGATGAGTTCAGCTTTCGTTGAAGTGAATTCACAAATGGCAGGTGGAATTGATATCAAACCACTGGAAGTATCCACCGGAATTTGCCCATTTCCAATTCTTAGCAGTTCTTTAGAGAAAACTTCTGCGGTGCTATCCTGTTGCAGGAACACTCGCATATTCATAGTCAATCGTATGGTTTTCACGTACCGCCACAAATACGATGACTTGAGACATGCGTTCAATTCATCCGCCGCTGTTGATTTCGGACTAACAGGAAGTGTTTGTCGAAAATCGCCTGCTAACAGCATCATTGCGCCACTAAAGCGACGATTATTAGTCCGCAGATCTTTCACTGTTCTGTCAAGTGCTTCTAGAGACCTACTATCAGTTTACAATTCTTCAACACTTTTGCCATAACTGATTGCTTTGAAATTTTGCAAACAGGTGTTTCATTGATTGCATGTTTAATGGAAGCTTCAGTACCGAATGTGCCGTTCTTCCACCTTCTAGTAGAGTTGCATCAATCCCAGTAGATGCGAGAGCCAACGCAATGCCATTTTGAGATCGTACTGTTGCCAAAATCAATGATATCAAGAACGTTTTCCCAGTTCCGCCGGGCGCATCAAGAAAAAATAGTCCACCGTTTCCATCATTGACAGCCTTCATCAATTCATCATACGCACTCTTTTGCTGCTCATTCAATAATGGAACATTTCTTTGTACTTGTTGTTCCAAAGTTATTCTGTCGTATGCACGCTCACGTTCCAATTCTCGATTGAGTACATCTCTGTTTTGACGATTTGGCGCTTGCATATGAATTTCAGTCAGTTGTTTACCACTCATAAGCAAACACAAATCTTCAATCAACACCAATGCTTCATTGTAGATGTCATCGTTCATTTGCAATTCTGAATTCCATGTTGCCACTCGAATACGATGTAAAATGTCTTCCGGAATGTAATTTTTGTACATATCCCATAATTGACGCGGATTTGAAGGCTGCCATGTCGAAATGATCATCGCGAAAAGTGTGCGAACTTCAGTGGCATGCGAAGTAGCTATCGCATCGTCCATCGTTTGATTCCAGTGATTATCATGTTCCACAATTGTAATTGCTGGCATGCTTCTCAAAAAGATGCACACACCGTACCGCAATGACACAAATGAAGTTGAACCGCGTGCATTAATCAATAGCAACCGAAGGTACAAGCAATCGTCGTTTTTCGAGGGGATTGTGTAAATTCGTCCTAATGCATTAGTTGAGAACACACCGGATGTCCATCTACTGGATGGCCTTGCTTTCTGCGTAACCATTTCTTCGACGATGCATTCCATGTATAATATCGAGGCATTTCCGAATAAAGCAATGCTCTCGCAAACGGATCACTGGCGCAAGTTGAGAAAAAACTCGTCAAAGTTGTTGCTGGTGGTGTTTCCGCTCACTGCCATTCTCCAAATGAACTGCGAGCTGCATAACAGTCGGAAAACGCTCATGAGTTACAAAAGAAAATATTCTCCAAAGCGCTTCATTGCAGTTCACGTATTGACCCATTTGATACTTCTCTCATCTCGTTCAAGGCCAATAACCGCCATGTCGCTCCCTTTGGTGACGTACTTGTAAACGTATTTGATCGATTTCATAGAACTGCAATACTCAACATTGATATGAGTTTTGAATGTCTTAGACAATATTGACGAATATGGTACGATCCATGTGTTGTCAACTTCGATATTCACTCCTCTAAATTGAATGCTGAATGTTCTGCCATTGTTGTCTGTTGAGCGACGCCGATAGAGTGGATATCCATCATTTCCAGTTTGCGTTTCCGAAACAAAAGCACGTGGATAGTGTTTCGTGCATTTAGTGTAGTGTCCGCAAGGTCCCTGAACCATATTGGTTTTCACCACTTCGTATAATTCTGGATCTATCTCTGGATCAGGAATTTCCGCAGAAATGAAGTCATCAATTTGATCTGGTATAATCTTGTCCACCATCCAAAGAAGAATGTGTGCGTGCGGCAAACCTCTTTTTTTGCCACTCAACAGAGTACATCCAGCATCTAACAGCACCATATATTCGTTGCTTCACGATAAAGTCCATCAAATATCGTAGCTGTTGTTTGAAAACTCGTGCTGTGACATCTTGACGATCGCTTGCTGATTGACCGCGATTCAATAATTCCGTTATCTGTGGGTATTTTGGATTGCAAGTGAATGTAACAAACAAATCCGGCCGTCCATAATTCCGCACGTATGTCATCGCATCCTGCGAGTACTCGTGCATGTGCCTTGGGCTGCCAATGTATTTTGATGGCAAAATCGTGAGTCGGCCTAGGTTTGTCACATCTTCATCGCTATTGACCGCATCTCGCAAGTGAATATACTCTTCAGATCGAAGCTTGGTGTGATTAAAGCGAATAAAGTTGAGTCGTTCTGTCTTCATCGTCACGTACACATCAACTGCATACTGTTGAAATAATCGGCGATATCTCAAGAGACGGTTGTCAATTCCTTCGCAAATCATCAATCGATACGCGTAAAAGTTCATTGCACTGACCTTGTTATTTGTATCGACACTTAAAAGTTGACAAAAAATGAAGTTACAATCAAGAGTGTTTGTTTTTCTTTTACTAACCATTGGCAGGATTGATCATGTTGTATCTCAAGTGATATCCATCTTCACCACGGCAGAACATAAGCGGATATTGTAGTGAGTCATACGATCGATGAGTTTCACTGATTCGCTCTAATGCATCTCCAGCTCGACGTTTAATAACAATATCACGGGATTCTAAATTATCGCCAACAACAACAATTGATATTTCATCGGCCGTCGGTGCATTATATTGCCGTTCATGCGTGCTTGCTGGTCGTTTGTCCGCTTTTATGACGATTCTGTGATCATCAGATGGCATCCTTTCTAACGTAGTTTTGAATAATCGAATAAGTTCGTTGTATTTATGCAACATTTCTTGCAATTGCTGCACAATTTCTCTTTTCGTCGCATTGAAAATTGCACAACGTCGATTCACTTCTTCATTTGAATCTCCAAGGAAATATATTTGGAGATATTTGTGATCTTGATCAGGATGCGTCAACAGCGATCCAGCAAGATGATAAATTTGCTCGTGAATGTGTATAGTTGCAGACAAATATGTTAATTCCTGTATTTTGTCGGTGAGCGGCCAAACGTTGTTCTCTTGCTTCATGAATTTCCTGAGCACAAACTTGTATTCTTCTCAATCGTTGTTGCTCATTGTAAGCTTCGTGAGCCTCTTGTGATTGTCGCGCACAATGTTCAATCATTCCGATTCGAGCAGATTCCCTTGCAGTAGCATTTTTCTCTTCCGTACGACGTGCTGTATAATTACGTTGGTCCGTTGTACGTCGGGAACGCCGACCGATATTAGCGCGACCTCTTTGTGGCATCGTAACAAATTTCAATCTGTAATTGATCACTTTGTATGAAACACACATAAAGTTTTCACGGAATAATTTTCAATAATCTACCTTTTGAATAGCCGAAATAAAGAAAGCAAACGACCGAAATTGAACGATTCAAATAATTTACAAATCAGCTGAAGACATAACACAAATAAATTCCAATGGAAATAAGGTTGGGTATTCACCAACACGCGAAAATAATGAACCCAATTTTTTTTGTATGAAATGTCAATAATTTCACTCAAAAAGTGATGATCTACACATTTAAAATCAAATATTTCGTGAATATAAACATTTTAACAATTTAATGTAATGAATTTAACTCGAGAAATCAATTAAAATTTGGAAAAATGTCAGAAAGCTAATTGACCGTGTCCGCACTATTCGAATAAACAAATCAGAAAGAACACACAATATACGCAGCTGTCAAAATAAATAAGCGGCTACAGCTCCATCTGTTGAGTTATTGGAGTATCATTCAGTGCTTACAACACCAATATGAAACTAAATATGCGCGTGCAACACCACGCACATACAAAAAAAATGAGAACAAAAAGTGAGATTAGGTTTTTCTAATTTTCGAATTTTCCGAATTTTCCGACTTTTCCGAATGTTTTGAGATCGATAGATTTGCAAGAAACAATTGGAAAAAAAAAATTTGAAAGAAAAAAAATTTTGTATGGAAATAAGTCATTTTTGGAATTTTTTAAATTTTCCGACTTTTCTTCAGGAAAAGTATAAGGTTTTTTTTATTTCTAAACCTTCCCAGATCCACAACGAACAACCTCTGAAAATTCCATCAAGATTGGTCCAGCCGTTCTCGAGCCTTAGCGTCACTAACAAACAATCATTCATTTTTATATATATAGATATATATATATATATATATATATGTAAATATATATATATATATATATATATATATATATATATATATATATATATATATATATATATATATATATATATATATATATATATATATATATATATATATATATATATATATATATATATATATATATATATATATATATATATATGTGTGTGTGTGTGTGTGTGTGTGTGTGTGTAAATTCATATATATACACTTATACATATTCGAATTAATATACACGTACATATACTTGTACATATACTTATGCATATACGTATACAAATAAACACACATATGTACATGCATATACATATACATATGCGAATACATATACATATACAAGGTGTGATCAAAAAATAACCGTTATTGTGTGATCAAAAAATAAAGTATCTATTTATTCATCAACAACTATCTTGTCCCCTTCAAAGTAATTCCCCTCAGATATAATACACTTATGCCAGCGTTTTTTCCAATCCTCGAAACACTTCTGAAACGCTTTTTTTGGTATCGCCACCAGCTCCTGTTTCGATTTTTCTTTTATCTCCTCAATCGTAGCAAAACGCTTTCCTTTCATCGGTGTCTTCAGATTTGGAAAGAGGAAAAAGTCAGCGGGGGCCAAGTCCGGTGAATACGGTGGTTGAGGCATGATAACGGTTTTGATTTGGCCAAAAACAGCTCCTGACTGATGTCCATGCGACCTTGTTTTTGCTCAAAATTTTGCAACTTTGGAACAATCTTCGCTGCCGCACGTTTCATGCCTAAAACATCCGTAAAAATTGCTTGGCATGAGCCGAACGATATGCCAACATCATCAGCAACCTCTCTGATAGTGATTCGACGATTATCCAAAATCATTTTCTTCACTGCGTCAATGTTTTCATCGGTTGTTGACGTGCTCGGGCGACCAGGACGAGCATCGTCATTGACATCTTCTCGGCCTTCCTTAAACACGACTAACCTTTTTATCTGTCAAACATAAACTGACAATCCAAAATGGTTGGTATTGCCAACATATATAACATACAAATGTACCAACATAACACAAAAAAAAATGCGAACATCGAACATACGTAACTCACGAAAAGATAAAAATAACGGTTATTTTTTGATCACACCTCGTACAAATACATATTCGAATAAATATACACATACATATTCATATACATATACATATGCATGTGTGTATATATATATATATATATATATATATATATATATATATATATATATATATATATATATATATATATATATTCTTATACACATACATATACATACACACACACACACACACATATATATATATATATATATATATATATATATATATATATATATATGTTTAAGGGTGTTATACACTGCGACCAGAAAGATCTCTTGTGATGCCCCTATTTAGTTGAAAGATGTGGATAGTCTCATATATAAATCTTCTCTCAGGTTAATTTTCGACCGGAATTCATATATTTTGGAGTAATCAATATGAGGGATCGTGCTCATAAACGAAGATATAATCTCCAATACACCTGAGTCTATTGTATACCAATGGTCCCCAGTCGGTGATCAGGTACAGCGAGGTTTCATCACTTTCTCCACAGAATCGAAAGATATACCCAACTTGTTCAAATGGTAGTTGAGTCTACAATGTTCGCTTAAAATGCCTGTGATGATTCTTAATTTAAAATCTCCCAGAAGTGCTTTGGACTGTCTTAATCCCGGAAGCGTTTCCCAGGTTTGACTTCTTTTTACATTTGTACACTTCTTCTAATGGAATTGGATGATAGTCCACAGAAGAGTTAAGGGCCGTTGAAGTGAGAGGCCGCAGCTTTCCTAGCTAAGCTATCAGCCTTCTCATTTCCCTCTACTCCTATGTGGCCTCGTACCCACATTAGAGATAACTTGTTCATACTGCCTAGGCCCTAGGGAGTTTAGCTTCCCAATACAGTCCCACACAAGTTTAGACCTCACTACTGAACTCAGACTCTTGAGTGCTGCTTGACTATCAGATAGTATCACTATGTTTTTCCCCCGATATTTCCTATCTCTTTTGATCTGGGCACATCTTTCAATAGCTTGAATTTCCGCTTGAAAAAAGCTTGGGATAGAACCCACTGATTCCCAATAGTTGGTTCTAGGCCCAAATACTCCTGCCCCAGTTCCGTCCATTGTCTTAGAACCGTCAGTATACAATAAGAGGGAATTTTCTCTAATTTTATACGTTTCAGTTAGACCTTTCCATTTTTTTTGCAACTCATCATTGCACCGTATTTGTGTGCAAAATTGAATTTTCTTGGCATAAAATCCTTTTGAGATTTTAGTATACCATATTCTTGAGTTGAATTTTTACCCCGTATATTTATGGAGTAAATTGATTCTCTCGAAATATTTTCTTGTATTCTGGTAAGAGATTTCCTAGCAAAGACTTGAATTACTAGATGTAAGGGTGTTAGATCTATTATAACTTCCATTGCAGCCGTTGGACTGGTGCGCATAGCTCCAGTGATAACAAGGCATGCAGATTTCGCTGTCTTAAGTCTAACTCTGTTTGACCAGGCTACAGAACCATAAGTGATGATTGGTCTCACCATCATGGTATACATCCATCGAACAATTTTTGGGTGTCATCCCCAAGATTTACCAGCAAGCCATCTACAAGCTGTAGCCCTCTTCGAGGTATTTGGTCTCAGAGCTAATATCGACTGAGCACCATTTAGAAGAATACGTTTCATATATTGTAGAGATTTTTTCTAGTGAACGGCACAATGGTGGTCTTTGAATCACTGATTTTCAATCCTGTTCCCCTGCACCATTCACTAGCTGCTAATAAGCCCCTCTGGATAATATCCCAAAGAGAGGATTCAGATTTTCCTCTAGCTATTATCACAATATCGTCCGCATATCCTTGACATTATATGCCTAGATTTGTAAGTTTTACCAGAAGATCATCAACTACTATGCTCCACAAAATGGGTGACAGTACCCCGACCTGCGGACATCCTTTATTTACTCTGAGTTTAACAGTTTTGTCACCGGATTCAGCTTCAGTCAGTCTACTGTTGAGTAAAGCTCGTATCCAATTGGAAGTGGTATTATCTATTCCTCTCTTGTTAAGAGCTCTAATCACATATTCGTGAAAGCCCCCTTACTATCGAGAAAGGCACAAAGTGCTATTTCTTTCGTATCCAGTGCTGCCTGAATAAAATCAGTCAGATGGTATAGTGCGGTTTGAGTCGAGTTTCCCATATACCACTCTAGCTGTGCGCCGTGCTTCCGGTATGTATCCAAAAAAAATTGTCCTAGTGATATTCACCAGGCGCGGAATCAGTACCCCACTATTCCTTTGGAGAAGGACTGGGCAAATCCCATCCTCACGCGGCGATTTATATGGCTGAAAAGAGCTGATGGCCCATCTCAATTTCTCAGTAGTTATGATTCCTTTGGCCACCTTCCCGACAATCTTGCTTGTTCTTCTAGGAAGATCATCCATCTGCAAAGATGGCGTTAACTGGATCGAGCTCCCAGGAAAGTGCACACGCAGCAAAAGAAGAGTGCGATCCTCTTCATTCGTCGTGAACGTCCCGTCCTCAGAATACCAGCTTTATATCGACTTTCCATTTCGCAAGAGATCTATAGAGACTTGATACTTCTGGATTCGATTCTACTGGAATCCTTTTCTATTTGGAATCCTTTTGGATAGGCAATACCTCGCCAGCTTATAGACTTCTTCCGGGATGTCATTCATATCTCCGGAAAGTAGGCCGATGCAACTACTATATCGCGAGAGACCACAACATCATCGTACTTTACCATGATGGGTGTGAGATCTCGCGACATGAATGCGCAAAGACAAAAGTAATTAATATTATTTCCAATCAGGATTTAGGTGCGAGGAATGTCAGCATTGACATCCCATATTACCTTTGTAAACTTACTAGAATGGCCCCTAATTTGACCTTTGTAACACCATGGCTATTGAGTGAGGGCCAGCCACATCTTGTTGTTTGCAATTACCCTCCCAATGACAGCCGATGCTGCTCTGGCATGATGGATGTTTGCTTGAGCCACTTTCAGTCTCCTCATCTTATTGACCAGGTTGTGACGGGATGGTGCTATTCCCATCTTCGTCCTCCTCGTCCATAGAGGAATCCTCCAGACTGTGTACCAGGGAAGGGCAGTATGCGGCCTCAGCTTTTATCTCAGCACTGGGGGCCCTGTGAAGAGATTTCCGGGCCACAATCTTCGGTTCAGAATCACCTGGGGGAATGCTGCCACTCTTAATTACTTTTGACAGAGGTGGGATGTTTGTCTCCCTTACTTCCTCTGCCTTGGGCTTTTCCTGAGTACATTTGGAACAACCGACTTTGATCTTGCTAAATAGGTAGTTCAACGCATACTACGGGCTCTTTATTAGTTGCATGGTCCTATCATCTATTTCCACTGACAACAACTGTCCGTTACCCTCGTCCTTGCAACTCCATATTCTCCAGAATTTAGTGTTTAGCCCAGTATTTTGGATGGAGAGTAACTTAAGTGACACAGCTACCTTTTGTCCACTACTACGAGGGAGGAAGAGGAAGACTGTGTGTGATCGTGGGATGTTGTTTCCCACTCTGGCGACTAGACTGCCGCCCTCTTTGACTGAAAGCTGCGTCACGATCGCAGTCGATGCTCAGGAAGCCAGGCTTGAAGCGGATGCCATTGAAGGAGATTTCTTTGGTCCACTCTCCAACCAGCCTCACAATCAACATCTGCTCAACACATGTCAGCTCCTTGCTAGTCAGGATGGTGTTCGGATTGTAACGACTCCTTTTATAGCTGGGGTAAACTCAGCGGCTTCCAGGGGTCGTATACAGAAAAATATAAAAATCCTGCGAGCTAGATTAGTTTTGGTATGTTTTTTCAGAATACTGATTGTGGACTGTTGTTAGTCCTAACTCAAAACACTTCTACTTCCTTAATTCTATATTTATGCAAATAAATTTTTCCTAGGTGTACTTGTTTTCATGTCCCGGTAAGTATGTATCTCAGTGATTCAGTGAGAGAACGATAAAAACCAGATGCTCTCACTGAGTCCCTATGGTCTCTGTACGGCGTATGACTTAGTGAGAAAACGATTAAAAACAAGAGGTTCTCACGAAGTCCCTAAGTCTCGGTGGCGTATGTGTCTCAGTGAGAAAACGATTAAAAACCAGATGTTCTCACTAAGGTTTCTGTGTTCGTATTGTACTTTGTATGTCATCGAGCTGTTGCTAGTCAGGATGTTGGTGGTAGACCAAGTGACCTACTGCTTGGGCCACATGATTTATATAGCCCAACTGGTCACAGCGGCTGGTGCATGCTGTTATTGGCGGGCCACCGTTGTGTAACTTTACTTCCGTTGGCCGGCCGCGCTTTCTGCTAGTCGTCATGCCTGTTGTTGTTGTGGTCATGCTTCTTGTTGTTGTGGCCAGGCTTGTTGTTGTCGTAGTATTTTGCCCTTGGGCCACCTTCAACTTCTGACGATCAGCCACCTCACTCCAGCGGCCTCTGGTTAGGCTGCAGTATTGTTGGCTGCAAGCAGCGCTGTCTGAAATCTTGTAGTGTTGTTGTTGTTACATATTATTATATTCAATTTAACTTGAAGCTGCATATTCGTTCTCATTCCTCTTTCTGCTTTGCACTTGTTGGCCGTTGGCGTGGTGGTGGCTCTGTTGTTGTCCCTCTTGTGCTTTGATCTCGTTGCTGCGTGTTGTTAGTGTAAAATTTACCGAGCGAGAGAACTCGGCAATTCCACCGCTTGAGTTCGTGCACTCACCTTCTCTTGTCCTGCATGTATTTGTTGTATCCTTCGTCGCTGTGTTTTTCCTCTCTTCGCCAGCGTAGAGCTGCTTGGCAAGTTCGTTGGCTGTCTGTGAGGTTGCTTTTGTTGTAATTGTTATTATTCCAACTGGTATAATATGCTGTTGGTGGTCTGCGCTCTCGCCACTGATGCGCTAATGGGTTACAACGTAAGTAGTTTTTCGTTAAATTTCTAATGCAGTTGCTTGGGTTTGTAATTGTGGGCGATTCCTTGATGCAACTATTCGTGTCTATTATCCATGATGTTTGTGTGGATATAGCTGCATAGCGACTCTGTCACCTGTAGTGTGGGCCAAAATTTCCACCGAAGATTTTAGTCCTCACAGGATAGTCCGCAGCAACAACAGCCACCTTGGTGATGGATGCCAACGTAGCGAACTACCTGCTGCCTTGGACCCTCCATGACTAGGTGGTCCCGACGATGTTGCCGTCTTCCTCTTTTTGGCTGGGTCAGGATTAGGAGAAAAGGTGTAACGTGTCATTTTCTTCAGGGTCTTGTTTACGTTCGGTTGTGATGTTGTACCAGCCGAATCCTTTACAACCCTTTGCTCCTTTGCCTTGGCAAGAGCATTATCTGGTTGCAAACCCTGAGACAGGTAGGGAGATACCATTTGACTCCAGTTCCACTTAGCTCCTTTCTTCTTGGGTCATCCAAACACCAAGGTTGACCATGATTCAGGAACAAGGATTCCTCTCTTGGCCATCCTAGGGTTTTCTCCGAGGTGAATTACTCCCTTTGCCCCCAGTTTAACTCCCTGTGTCAACAGTCTCTCCTTAGTGGAGATGGGAGTTTGTTGAGTTGGTCCCATTTTTGCCCTGGCAGCAGCAGAAGTGGATGGCACATCATCGGAAGAAAGTTTCCGAATTCCTGCACCACCCATCCCGCCTACTGTCATTGGGGATCCCATAGGTCCACCCACTATTTTAGTCACGGATGAAGGTCTCCGTTCATTGACCGCAGCAGCATTTGACTTGGGCTTAGCGGGTGATCTTACCCCACTAATCATTGGCTCATCACGGATTCTTTGCTCCATCTGATTTGCCAATTGAATTGTGGTGATGACCCGTGGAATTTTTTGATTTATTTTTTGTTTCTTCATGAAGATTCTTTTTTTGCGGAGAATATAAAGAACTCTCGGAGAGAGATCCGCAATATCCGAGCTAGGCTATTACCACCGAAGGGCGCTTTTTATTCGGGGGTTCCATTTACGACTAGACTATTTCACAGCGCCTCTAGCCTAGCAGATCATCAGCACGGGTCGCGTGTCACTTTGATCCAGCCCTTACCTTCGAACCATAGTCAAGGTGTATTTCTCAATGCTGTACTATTAAGGAGTATCAAATATTGAGCGAAACTTCCTACCCTTAGCTAGATCCAGCACCATCAGACAATTGATGCCATTGTAGACCTATTACCAGCCGGTACCCTTGGGGAGGGTTCAGTTGTAGGCTTTTGTTCCGGCCATACATATATATTACACCATGGATTTAACAAATTTAAAATTAAAAACGAAAAAAAGAAAAAACGAAATTTAAATAATTTTTTCCGATTTTTCCGCTATGTTAAACTGCTTGATCGAAAATTCAGAATAGTGTGCTATACTCGTATACTCGTATATGTAAATATATATATATACATATATATATATATATATATATATATATATATATATATATATATATATATATATATTCTGCAGAAGGCGGCGGTAGAAGAAAGAGGCAGGAGAATTCCGGGGGATGCTATTGTGAAGGCAACACAAACCTCACCAAAAATCCAGCCACAAGAGCTGCAAATTGAAATAGTATCAAAGAAGTTGCAGCAAACCTCTGAGCCAGAATGGGAATTAGTGAAATTGAAATAAATGCCAAAAAGGATATGGGAGCTAAAGAACCCCAAAAGCCATGCGGAGGACAGGAAAAGGAATCCGGCCAAGACCCGATGCGCTGATCATTGCAACTACTGAAGAAGCATCCTACGCAGAAATCCTGCGGAAGGTAAAAGAAAGCGCAACACTCAAAGCCATAGGTGATGACGTTAAAGCCATTCGCAGAACGGTTAAAGGAGAACTAATATTAGAACTGAAGCGGACGGAAGAGACCAGAACGACAAGCCACCAAGCTGCGATCGCAGATGTGTTGAAGGAGACGGAAACTTTGGCGGCGAAGATGCACATGCTTACCATCGAGTGCAGAGATCTAGATGAGATCACCACCCCAGCCGAGATCTGGATAGCCTTGCATGAACAATGCGGGATAATGAGACCACACGAGGCAGCTATACGAAATTTGCGAAATATTAGCCTGCCAGCGGATGCGGCAAAAGAGGTCTTGAGGGCCCAGCGTGTACGTATTGAATGGGTCTCCTGCAGAGTACAGGAATCGGTGACTCAAGCGCTGCTTCAAATGTTGGGGATACGCTCACGTGGCTCAACAGTGCAAATAAATGGTTGAGCGAACCGATATATGTTGGAAGTGCGGAGAGAGGGGCCACATGTCAGCAACGTGCACTAATAAAGAAAAGTGCGCCCTATGTCAGGGCGATCATACGGCGGGCAACTATAAGTGCCCAGTTTACCAACAGGCGAAGAGAAATAGCGGCCTATGAGAATAGTGCCACTTAATTTTAACCACTGTTTTAACTGTGCCGCAGCCCAAGACCTATTGCTACAAACGGTGCCTGAGCAAAAATTCGACCTGGCTCTACTGTGTGACCAGTATAAGAACATCGACGGTCACGAATGGATGGCGGATAAAAGCAGTAAGGCAGCTTTCTGGGCTCTAAATGACAGGTGCTTTCAGCAAAAAATGGCAGCCAGAGATAACGGCTACACCTGGGTCAAACTCGATGGCTATTTCTTCTCCTGTCATACCCCGCCTAGTATGAGTATAGACGACTTTTAGAGCATGCTCACAACTATGGTGGGAGAGGTTCAAGGGAAATCTCCATTGGTTATAGGCGGGAACTTTAATAATTGGTCCGCGGCGTGGGGAAGCATTCGTACAAAACAGCGTGGTAGGATCCTCTGGGAGTGCCTGGCGCCTTTGAATCTCGTCCTTCTCAACCAAGGTGATCAACAAACATTCGACACCGGTAGGGGTAGATCCATAATTGACCTGACTTTTGCCCATAATACTCTTGCACGCATCGCACGATGGTCCATTACAAGCATCTACACGCACAGCAACTACTTACCGATAGTTATCGAAGAGGACGACCCTGCACAACGGAATAAAAAACGCGCGCAGAAGGCGCAAACGAAAGGCTGGAAGATAGGGTATTTTGATACGGAGGTGTTTGAGCTGGTTTGGAGAGAAGAGTGTCTCAACACGGATACTACCACGAATATGATAGAATATTTCACCAACGGGTTCAGCAAAGCCTGTGATGCGGCAATGCCAAGGGTGGTTTCAAGAAGACAGTTTAATGGTGGAATGAAGAGATCGCAGGAGCCAGGAGGGCGTGCATCCAGGCCCGTCGGAAGGCAAAAAGGGCAAGAAATCTTCTAACATGGGAGACTCTCCGAACGAACTACAGAAATTGCCAGAAAGCACTGAAGGAGGCCATCAGCAATAGCAAAATTGAGTGCTTTAAGTCGCTGTGTACGAATGCGGATTTCGACCAATGGGGAATAGCATACAAGGTGGTAATGAACAAGTTAAAGGGGCCTAGGCCTCCACAGCCGACTTATGTCGCTCTGCAACCGAATCGAATGCACAACCAGGGACAGGCCCCATATGGCGATATATAAGCGGTTACCACCAGCGACTTACTTGTTGCATTGGTAAAAATGGATGACAAGAAGGCTCCCGGTCTGGACGGCATCCCGAACGTGGCTCTAAAAGCGGCAATAAATATGAGGCCAGAAGTCTTTATGAATATGTACAACGATTGCATTATTGAAGGGGTGTTTCCTGCTAGATGGGAACGGCAACGACTGGTGTTACTGTTCAAGCCGCGGAAACAACCAGACCAACCGTCAGCATATCGGCCGTTGTGTATGTTAGACACTATGGGCAAAGTCTTGGAAAGAATTATCTACGAACGACTCCATGAAGTGCTTGAAAAAAATGGCGTGCTCTCTTAGCGGCAATATGGATTCTGAAGGGGACGTTCAACGGTAGACGCAATCCACGCCGTAATGGATATAGCCCAAGAAGCAACGAGTGGCGTACGATGGCGTTACGGCACGAAAAAATACTGCACGGAGGTTACGTTTAATATAAAAAATGCGTTCAACTCAGCGAGCTGGCCTCAGATTATGGATGCGTTAGACAATTTCGGCGTTCCAATATAGCTATAACGTCTGATATCTAGCTACTTCCAGAGCGGAGTTTTCCTCTATGACACGGATGCAGGAGTTGGACGCTGTGAAATAATGGGGGGCGTCCCACAAATATCTGTACTAGACCCTACTCTCTGGAACGTCATGTACGATGACGTATTACGTTTGGACCTATCAACGGATGTAACACTCATCGGTTACGCAAACGATATCGCTATGGTGGCGGTAGCAAAACTCATCCACACGCTGCAGACGAGATGCAACGATGCAATTAGCGTGTGAGTGAATGGCTCAGCAGAGCAGAGCTAGAAATAGTAGTTCAGAAAACAGAGGCAGTGCTACTGATTACCACAAAGATAAGCGAGATTTTAACAATCACAGTGGGGGGCCATCAAATTATATCCCAACCACATCTTCGGTACCTAGGAATACTTATTGAATCCAGGCTCACGTTCAAAAAGCATTTTATAGCGGTCTGCGAAAAAGCTACCCTTATAAATGGGGCACTGACTCGCCTGATGCCGAAAATCGGCGGCCTACGCTCAAGCCAAGGCAGCTGCTATCAATGGTAATGAGCTCCATCATACTATATGTCGCCCCAATATGGGTGGAGACCACTAGATTGAAAACATACACCAAATGCATATAGACTCAATGCGCTAATGGTGGCTAGTGCTTGCCGCACTGTATCGGACGAAGCAATTGGGGTAATAACTTGTAAACCGCCCATTGACTTGCCGGCGAAGGAGATGCACCGCCTAAACAGAGAGTGAGACCCATACACGTAGCCAAAACAGTGGACAGAGCCAATACCATTCCAAAATGGCAACGCAGATGGGAGCAAACGGACAAAGGTAGATGGACCTTCAGGCTGATCCAATGAATAACAGCATAGAAAACAAGAAAGCATGGAGAACGAAACCATTATGTCACCCAGTTACACGGATGCTTCAAGCAGAACCTATTTAAGCGGAAGTTTGAGGAAGGTCCGTACTGATCGCACTGCCCGGGGATGTACGAAAGTGCTGAGCACGTGTTATTCCACTGCCAGGAATTTAAGGACGATCGGCAGACACTGGATGTTGTCTTAGTGGAGGCCCCAACAATGGACAACCTCTGTGAGCACATATGCGATACGCTCACTAATTGGGAAGCAGTATGCTCGACAGCGGCCTCCATTATGATTGAGTTGCGAAAAGCAGAAAGAGCGCGCTATGCTGAACGCAATATCCAGTGCAATGCAGATGCGGAACTCGAGGTACATAGGACTCACACATCAATTAACCTCTCCTATAGGCTTCCTGACCATTGCAGCGTCTTTTAGGCGGAAGGAATAGCTATATTCCAAGGGTCAAAGTGGCGTATTCAAAACGAAGTATTCGATGTGAACATTGGCATATTCACGGACAGTCACGCGGCAATCAAGTCCCTAGCTGGTGTTTTCACTACATCTAAGCTTGTACTTCACTGCCGCTCCTCCCTAAACGTAGTCTCGGGTAACTCACAAGTAAATATATGCTGGATGCCTGGACATAGTGACATGTTGGGAAACTGCGAGGCCGATGAACTGGACAAAATAGGTACGATGCTCCCTGACATCTCTCCCTCTTTTGGTGTAGGTGTCCCACTGGCCACGGTCAAATGGGCCATAAAATATTACTACCTTGAGGCAGCCAAAAGGGACTGGGTAAATGAAAATACTTGTAGTATTGCCAGACAAACCTGTAGCACTATTGCACAAGGCGCACTAGTCAGGTGCTTACTGTTAGCAAGAACTCCATCGGCACTACAAAAAATGTGCTCACGGGACGCTGCCTGATTGGAAAACATGCTGAAAGACTAGCACTGCCCCATAATGACTTCTTTCGCAGCTGCGGCTCTGAGGAGGAGGAAGAGACAGTATCATCAGAGTGCCCAGCTCTGGTCAGGCGAAGATTAAAATTCTTAGGCTCACCATTCTTCACTACCTTAAGCGAACTATCTTCCATAAACATTAAGGATATAGCCAGGTTCATTTCGGAATCACTGTGGTTTCTAGACGGGGCAGTCGCGTCGTCTTAGTGTGATATCACAATGAGACATTAGGTGTGCTTAAGTGTGCTTTTGCCACTCTTACCTACCTATATATTTATATAGACGAGTATATATATATATATATATATATATATATATATATATATATATATATATATATATATATATATATATATATATATATATATATATATATATATATATATATATATATATATATATATATATATATATATATATATATATATATACCAGTATATATATAAATCTTCGCCTGGCCAGAGCTGGGCACTGACACATGAGATGAAGTACTGTTTCTTCCTCCTCCTCAGAGCCACAGCTGCGACAAAAGTCGTTATAGGGCAGTGCTAGTCTTTGAATTTTTTCTATGTGTGACCGCTTGCCGTTCCACATACTTGGAGTCCGTACGTCCAAATTGGCTTTATAGTACACTTGTACAACAGCAACTTGTTGTTAATTGTGAGTTTAGATTGCTTACCCATTAACCAATATAGTTGCCTAAATTTTTCTTTTATTTGTTTCGTTTTTTGTTTGATGTGGTAGTGCCAATTTAGCTTTGAGTCAATGTGTATACCAAGGTATTTAGTTGTAGCCCCTATTTTTATATCTTTATTGTTTATTTTAATAGGTATTGGGTTAAATTTTGTTTTAGTTGTAAAAATTATTTGTACAGTCTTATCTTCATTAATTTTCAAGCACCATTTATCAAACGAATCTTTAACATTCCCTGTGTATATCTGCAGATTTGCAGTCGCAGTATTTAGATTTTTGTCAGATGCTAAGAGGATTGTGTCGTCAGCAAAAGTAGCAATTGTGGTATTCAGTTATTTTGGAAGTGGTATATCTGAGGTAAATATGACATATAGCAGTGGTCCTAAAACACTCCCTTGAGGAACTCCAGCTGTTGTAATATGATTAGACGAACACTCTTCATTATATTTGACGTAAAAGTAACGATCACTAAGAGAGCTTTCAACAATCAAATAGTAGTCAAGTGGCAGCATCGTCTTCAGTTTATGCAGCAGTCCTTTATGCCATACTTTGGCAAATGCTTTTGCAACGTCCAAGAATACAGCAACGCAGTACCGCTTATATTCTAGGTAGGTAGGTAGGTAGGAGTGGCCGCCCAGTTTGCCAAAAGCACACTTGAGCACACATAATGGCCCATTGTGATACCACGGTGTGGCGCCGTTCAAGCACTGACTAAAAAGGTTCCCATACTTGGGATGGTGATAGTCAGCGCAAGGACAGCGCCTGGAAAGGCACGACTCCCTCGTCATGTTTCAGGAAATCATCCTGATATTTTGATGAACCTGGCTATGTCCCTAATATTAATGGATGACAGCTCTGTTAGGCTTGTAAGAAATGGGGCACCAAAGGTGCGAATTCTTCTTCTGCTCAAGGATGGGCAGTGGCATAAGAGGTGGAAAACCGTCTCGTCCTCCTCCTCGAAGCCACAGCCTCGGCAAAAGTCATTTGAGGGTAGGCCCAGTCTTTCTGCGTGCTGTCCCATTATGCAGTGGCCGGTCAAAACCGACACAGTTGTCGACAGGGATACGCGATCAAGTCGAAGAAGTTGATTGGTTCTGTTTTTGTCCATGCTTGCCCAAGTTAGTCTAGCCGTGTGGCAGGATTCCTCGTTAGCCCAGGATTTGTAGGCGTCAGCCAGATATTTCCGTTTGACTTCCAGCTTGGCTGTTGCCAGTGGAATGCCGATGTTTACAGAGGGTTGAATGTCGTGCATTAGCGTGCCTGCCTTGGCAAGCTCGTCCGCCTCGCAGTTTCCCGGGATTTCGCTGTGTCCGGGAACCCAGACTAGGTGCACCCGAGAGTAACTTGCGAGCTCATTTAAAGATGTTCGACATTCATGAACTAGTCTTGATGTGGCCGTGGAGCCAAAAAGAGATTTAATGGCGGCCTGGCTGTCTGAGAAGATAGATACGTCAACTGCGCCGATATCACTACTCAGCATCCATTTGGCTGCGTGGTAAATGGCCATGACCTCAGCTTGAAAAACGCTGCAATGGTCTGGGAGACGTAGGGAGATGTTTAAGTCCAGCTTGTCGGAATAAATACCGCTGCCGACTCTACCTCCAAGCTTGGAACCGTCGGTGTAGATTTCGACTGTTTCACCGACGATTCGGTTTTCTGAGGTCCAGTCGCTTCGACTTGGAATAGTGAGGTCGAATTCCCTGTTCAAATCGGGATAGACCGACATATAATCGATAAAGTTGGGGACAGGTGGGTCCTGATTCAGAATTGAAGCATGGCCTGTCAGGGTTATGCGCCAGTGCGAAAGAGCATTAAGTCTAATCGCTGTCAGCTTGGCTTGTTGCTTAACCAGGATCCCCGAGGGGAGCCAGTGCAGCATGGCAAAAAGGGCTTTCGTAGGTATGCTACGAAGAGCGCCAGTGATCAGTAGAGCAATGGATCTTCTGATTTTATCAAGGGGTTTGATATTACAGGCTTTTTCGAGAGCTTGCCACCAGAAGACCGACCCGTATAACAGGTTTGGTTCAACGATGGCCGTGTAGAGCCAGAGCACGACTCGAGGACGAAGTCCCCATCGTGCACCAACTGCTCTTTTACAGCAGTATATAGCGCATGTTGCCTTACGTGCCCTCTCAGCTAGATTGGCTTTCCAATTAAGCTTTGGGTCGAGAATCAGGCCTAAGTACTTAACGTGTGTGCTCAAAGAGAGCGGAGTGCCGTTTAGACTAGGCATTGTAAACTTTGGAATTTTGTACTTCCTAGTGAAAAGCATAGTCTCGGTTTTGGATGGGTTAACCCCAAGTTCGAATTCGCGACACCAGTTCGACACAATAGAGAGTGAATAGTAAAGTTTTTCGGAAAGTGTTTGTGGGAATTTGCCGGATGCCGCGATTGCTATGTCGTCCGCATAGGCTATCACTTTGCATCCAGTAGATTCCAATCTCACCAGTAGTGTGTTAACTGCCAGGTTCCAGAGGAGGGGTGATAAAACACCCCCTTGTGGCGTGCCCCTGTTAACCACCCTCCTGGATTGGGCACTGCCGATCGTGGAAGTGATGATCCTAGATTTTAGTAGAAGCTCTATAAATTTAAGAAGACCTGAATTCAGGTTAAGATTATAGAGTGCGGAGATGACAGCGTTGGGGCATACATTGTTGAATGCTCCCTCGATGTCCAGAAATATGGCAAGTGTGAATTCCTTGTACGCCAAGGATTTGTCAACTTGAGAAATGAGAGAATAAAGTGCTGTTTCAACCGATTTGCCTTTAGAGTAAGCGTGTTGAGATACAGAGAGAAGAGAAGGGTTGATCGATGTCCTGATATGTAGGTCAAGAGCTCTTTCTAGAACCTTAAGAAGAAAGGATGTTAGACTTATGGGTCTGTAATCCTTAGGTTTGGTGTGCGAGGCCTTCCCAACTTTTGGTATGAAGACGACCCGAGCCGTGCGCCAGCGTAAGGGAATGTATTGCAGTCTGAGGCTTGCATTATATATTTGAAGCAGCCATGGAAGGATAATCTCTTCCCCATTTTGGATATCGGCAGGAATGATGCCGTCTGGTCCGGGGGACTTGTATGGCTTAAAGGTTTGAATGGACCATTCAAGGTGACTTTTTGTCACTTGGAATGTGGGGAGGGTATCATGCGAAACCTGCTCCACCTGGTAGAGTGCTTGATCCGCTGAGGCTAAACTCCCTGGGAAGTGGGTGTCTAGCAGGATATCAAGGGTTTCGGCGCTTGAGTGAGTCCAGCTGCCATCTGGTTTTTGGATACAGTCAAGGGCTTTGTTAGAGGAGTGGAGAATTTTACGAAGACGGCTAGCCTCGGACGTCGATTCAATGCTTTCGCAAAATTCCCTCCATGACGCTCGTTTCCCTCGCCTAATGGCGTATTTCAACTCTTTTTGCTTATTTTTGAAAGGGGCCCACTCAGCTGTAACTTTAGCTTTGTTGAAAAGCATTCTACAAGTTTTGCGAAGACTTGCAATTTCCGAGTTCCACCACGGAGGTTTAGGTTTGCCCCGTGGTTCGGGAGTGATGCAAGAAATATGAGTGGCTTTTTTAAAAGCTGTGGACAGATCGTCGACCGCCCGATCAATGTCGGGACAGTTGTGGATAATAGGGGGAGTCGTTGATAAGCATGACCCCAGTTTGAGCCGGAAAAGAGGCCAGTTCGTGTTTTTTCTATTGACAGGTTTAAGAGATTCTGTATTGCCTGTAGTCTCCCTCAAGTCAATGTCAAAGGTGATATAGCAGTGGTCCGAAAAGAAGCATTCCTGTGAGACGAACCAATTGCTTATCATGTTCGAGTAGTTATCGCTGACGAGGGTGATGTCAAGCACTTCCTTCCTTACGGATGTAAGGAAGGTCGGCTCATTTCCCCGGTTAGCAATGCCTAAGTTATTTGAAATGATAAAGTCGAAAAGACACTCACCTCGATCATTTGTGCCGGAGCTGCCCCATATTTCGTGATGGGCATTGGCATCGGCGCCGATAATTACCGGAATCTGTTTCTGGTGGGCTACAGCAACCATTTGCTTCAGTATGTTTGGTGGCGGGGAGTCGCCATAGTCATGAGCCATGTAGTTCGAGGAGATCCAGAAAGTCCGTGGACCCATTTCAATGACCATGGCAACATTGTCTTTGTCACTGAATCTAGGGAGTAAAAGAGCGTTAACGCTGTTTTTTACCAGAATGCAGGATCTTGGTTTACCTTGATCCTCGATATATACCATACGATATCCGTATGCATTGAGTCCAAAAACCCGGTCATTTATGACCCAAGGTTCTTGGACGAGAATGAGCTCCTCCCCTATATCCGAGAGGCGGAGAAGCAGGGCTGCCGAGGCAGTTTTCGAATGCTGAAGGTTAATCTGTAGTACCTTCAGCATTGTCTGGAAGAGCGATTATAGTGGAATTCAACTCCTCCTCTTCGGACATTGGAGAGATGTATCCACCAGCCGCCTCCGTATCCATGTGGTCTCCGACCAGTTCGGAAGTTGAGAAGCGGCTGCTTCTGGTTGTAACGGAGCACATACTCTCATTGTCACTACCCGACAAAGGGGTGAGAGCCGGGCCCGAGCAGCTAGGCTCTTTGGCAGTGGCTTGTGGGACAGCACCAGCTGGGGGAGGCTGTTGGGGGGCTTGGGCATCGCACTTGTAGATGCGGAGAGTGATGGCTCCAAAGCCATAATTATTCACCCCCTCGCGGGAGTTGATGGGAACAAGGGATTGCTCGTTCAAAATGATGGTGACCTCACGCAAAGTGCCTTTGGGGTCACCAACTTTCGCGACCTTCCAGCCATCGGTGGGAAGATCGGTGTTGCTGAGCTTGAGGATCTTTAAGATTGCCTCGGGCTCAGAGGGCTCGGCAGGAAGCCATGTTTTGGAGCGAGGGCGTTGGGGAACCTGGTCCAAAGGTACCGCGTTGAGCTGTGCACCCAGCCATATCTCACCTACCCTATTGATCGCTACCTTGTATAGATCCGCCGAGCGTTGGTCCGAGCAAGATATGATCTTAATATGTCCTTGATACCACCCTGCGTCACGGCAGCTGGGTGAAGGACCAGGGTTGAGGGACATAACCTCAACGAAAATTGGTAACAGTGCCATTTCGACCTGTCTCCAATTGGCAGGAGTAATGGTCCCATCGGCATTGGCAGAGTCGACCACAGCCCATGTGAGGCTCTCTTTCACAATCTCACTAAGCGGTTTGGAGAGCTTAGGCTTGGGAGTAGCCAGCCTTACGCGCTTAGGGATGCTTTGGGTGGATTGGCCCGGGCGATCGGCTGATCTCTGCCTCTTGGGGTTACCGGCTGCTTGTGCAGTGGAGGAGTGGACACGCACATCAGCGTGTGCTTTTGCCCACTCAAGCTTGCCCTTGTCGTATTCTGACAGTTGAGATGGTTCTGAAGCGTTGAGCCTCGTCAAAATACGGTAAGCCGCTCTACGCGTCCTGTACGCCCTTGTACTCGGGTTCACGTTGGTAGGTGCACCTGAAGGAGGAGCGGTACGAGGAGCAGTTACCATCGACTTGTGAGGCAATATCGAGGCGTTTGCTGAAGAGGGCTTAGGCGGAGCGACTGCTGCTGGTTTGTGAGTCAATACCCTAGCAGCCGCTGAAGAGCCTGGGGACAGCGAAGAGCTCTTGGGTGGCTTATTAGCCGAAGCTGTGGTGCTTGTTGAAGGGGCAGTGCTTATGCTGCTTGTCTTCGAACCAAGGGCGGGGGTGTTGCTGGTGGGCATTTGCCTAGCCAGGGTTTTGCGCGTCCCTGAGGGGATATGCGCGGAAATTTTGTTTGTGTTAGTGTTTATGTTTTTATTTTTTGTTGTGTCCATGCAATAAGGGTCCCCACTCAAAGCCGCTATCTCAGTCCGAACGTGTGGTCACTAAATATGGTCCCATGGTTATCTGTGCAAGCAGGGAGGCCATGCGAGGGTTGGCACAAGCCCTTATGGGGTCAAGTGCTCAGAGCCAGACCAGTGCTAATCGGGAGTTCCACTCAACCGAACCCACACTACCGACCTAACGGTAACAGACGTCGAACGTACTTTGAGGCCTGCCAAGGTTTTAACGGGACGGGGGCAGCTGCAACCTTAGACTGGAGCCGTTCACACTCAAGTTTCACCTTGGTGCTACCGTGACAAAAGACAGCTAGGTCCAGAAAATTACAGCTACCAGCCCAGGGCAATCAGAACAATTACATTGGTCCAAAGAGAAGTCCGGGAACGAAGGATGGGGGTCGTGCCAATTGGTGCTACTGAACTCCCGTGCAAGAAAACAGCAGCACCTGGGGGAGTGTAGACCATTTAGCGTAACCCAGGGTGCACCGCGTGGAGGCGGTCTACATTACACCCCTTATATTCTATGTCTGTTTCAATTTTGTTTGTTATACGGTGTATCTGTTGAATTGTTGAATGTCGTTTTCTGATGCCGAATTGATGATTTAGTATAATGTTTTTATTGTCAATGATCTGGCTAAGTCTATCATGTAATATTTTTTAGGCTAATTGGTCTATACGACGAAGCAGTTGTACCATCTTTTCCCTGTTTCGGTAGTGCAATAATTTTGGGAAGTTTCCATACTTTGGGAAAAAATTGTAGTCGGAATAATGAGTTGATAACATTCCTTAAGTAGTTATAACATATAGCAGGTAGCTCAGCGAGTGCTTTGCCTGTCAACATATCGTATCCTGGTGCTTTTTTGTGGTTTATTCGTTTTTTAATGCAATTAATTATTTCTGTTGTGTTTGTTTTCTTTATTTGGTTGTAATGTCTATATTTAAAACATTGCATGTTTATATATTTATCTTCGTCATTTGACAGGACTTTTTCAAAGTATTTAGCCAATGCAGTTGCTTTTTCTTCATTAGCCCATGAGTTGTCATCTTTCCGTAGTGAGTTTTTAAGTATCCTTTGTAGGCGTAAATTGTTTTAGGTAATTTTCAACTTCTATGTTCTGTCTTTTAATTAATATTTTCTTGAGTTTTTTGCAGGCTATATTTAAATTGTGATTATCCTCAGGCGATCTATTTAGCTGCCTCTTTCTCAGCTCTCTCTTTTCAATAATTTGCTTTCTTATGAAAATATCCGTCGCAGGTTTATTTTTTCTAAATTTATGCTATTGGCTTGATTAGATTCCTGCGTCTAGGACCACATCGATGAAGTGAATAATGGCACGTTCAATGTCTAATTGTGTTTTCAGTGTGATAGACATATTCAGTTTATTTTCAATATGCTGTCTGTACTCATTCCAGTTTGTTTTGTGGTTAAAATCTTTAGCTATTGGTTCTATGGGTTTGATGTCAGTTGTGTAGTCAAGTATTATCGGAGAGTGGTCTGAAGAAAGTTCAAAAAAGCTTTAATTTTTAATTGGTTACACTTTATATTTTTTGTTATGCTGAAGTCGATTAGATCTGGTATCTTTTTCCTATCTGTTGGCCAGTATGTGGGTTCACCTGAACCTAAAAATTTGCAGTTATTTTTGTTTATAGCATTAATCAGATTTCTTTATTGGTTAGCCTAGATCCCCAGTCAGTGTGTTTTGCATTCAGATCTCCAACTGCAATGAATCTTACGCCAAGCGTCTTTATGTAGTCATCATATTGATCCATCGTTATTAGGTGTCTGGGGGGACAGTAAACTGAGGAGATGAGTAGTGTCCCACTTCTATCCTCAATTTGCACAGTTTGAATATGAGGTGTTGCATATGGTTGCCGTTCAGTATGTTTTAATAGTGAATTTATGATAATAGCTGTCCCACCACGAGCTTTACCATCAGGATGATTTGTCATATAAATTTTATATCCAGGAAATACTAAACAGTGAACATTTCAAATGTCCTTGCGCAAATAATTTCATTTTTTACACAAAACTGAATACAGTTTCTTTGATCCATTTTTTTCGAATAGTACAAAATCGAAGAGCACACCAAAACACGACTAACCTTTATATCTGAAAAAATAAACTGACAATCCAAAATGGTTGGTATTGCCAACATATATAACAGGCATGTGTACCAACATAACAGACAAAAAAATGCGAATATCGAACATACGTAACTCACGAAAAGATGAAAATAACGGTTATCTTTTGATCACACCGCGTATATGTATATACGAGGGCGGATTGATATTGAAGCTACCTAGCGCTCGATGGCAGCACAAACACAAACACTTTTTTTTAGAAATTGCGATCTGTCAAACGTCAGCTGATAAAATTTTACCCAAATTCAACAATTAGTTTATTTGTTGTAGTCGTTTGAAGTAAGCAACCTTTGTGTTTCTTGAAAAACGGAAAAAGCGAATTTCGTGCAGTGATTAAACACTATTATTTGAAAGGGAAAACGGCGAAAGAGACAAAAGAAAAGCTAGATAAACATTACGGTGAGTCTGCTCCGTCAGATTACAAGGTAAATTATTGGATTGCTGAATTGAAACGCGGCCGAACAAGCACTGCAACAATACCATCAACAGGAAGGCCAAAAGAGGTGGTTACTGAAGAAAATATCAAGAAAATCCTCGATATCGTTATAAATGATCGTCGAGTCAAGTTGCGTGAGATTGTTGAAATGGTAAACATATCATATGAATGTGTGTTCAACATTTTGCATGAACATTTGCATATGAAAAAGCTATCGGCAAGATAGGTGCCGTGTTTGCTCAGTGTCGAACAAAAACGAGTTCGACAGACCACTTCATAGCGGTGTTTGGACATGATAAAGCGTAATCCTGTTGATTTTTGGCGTCGATTAATAACTGTTTTTTTTTTATTTTTTTTTTTTTTATTACAAGAATTTATTATTTATTTAATTTGCTTATATTAAGCCTAACAGTAAGTATATCAAATCTTAAAACTAGTCACTAAAAAATAATTTTAGCCCAAATTGTATTTGGCCATCAAAATTTCGGTTCTGCTTCGCTCTTCAAAAGGCCGGAAGGTTTCTTCTCTGCAAGCGGGATCGGCTTATCGGTTTTGCGAGGGATTTAGCTAGTGGATTTAGGTGATTTTACCAGTTTTGCTATGTATATCTGCTTTCTAGCATTTATTTCTGTTGGTATTTTCAGGTCTTTGTGAATATTATCGTTACGCATGTACCATGGAGCACCTGTTATTAACCTAAGTATCTTCGACTGAAACCTTTGAATTATGGCAATGTTAGAAGCGGATGCATTACCCCACAGTTGAATCCCGTACAACCATATCGGCTTAATAACTCCATTGTATAGGAGGATTTTGTATTCTACGCTTAAGGTAGATTTGTGGTTTATTAGCCAATGCAGCTTGGCGACCTTCAAATTCATATTTAAAATTTTAGTTGAAATGTGCGTACGCCAAGTCAAGCGCCTGTCTAAATGAATGCCTAGATAGGTGACTTCATTAGCTTGTGGAATCTCAATATTATTGAGCCGAATGGCTGGACACGTACCAGGCCTCAAAGAGAATGTTACGTGTTTGCTTTTTTGCTCATTGACCTTTATACGCCACATTTCTAACCATTCTTCTACCCTAACTACGTGCTCTTGTAGTGCTCTCGACGCCTTTATCGAACATTTATTGCAACTGAGTATGGCGGTATCATCCGCAAATGTTGAAATTTGCGTGCTTTCACTTATAGGAGTATCAGATGTGAATATTACATATAATGTAGGGCCTAGAACGCTACCTTGGGGCACACCGGCTAAAATTGGAAAATGTTCGGAAATTAATTCGTTTACTTTTACCGTGAAACGTCTATTGGATAAGTAAGACTAAAAAATGTTATGATAGCTTTTTGGAAGAAATTTTTTGATTTTAAATATCAGTCGCCATACCTTATCAAATGCTTGAGCCACATCAAGGAATATTGCAGAGCAAAGCTCCCCGAGTTCAAATGCTTTTCATATTTCATTTGAAACTCGATTGACTTGCTCAATAGTGCTGTGCTTTTCTCGAAAACCGAATTGGTGTTGCGGTATTACGCTATGTTCATAAAGAAAAGTTTAGTTAATAGTAGTTTCTCAAACAATTTGGAAGGGCAAGGCAACAGGCTGATAGGTCTATATGATGACGGTATCGTTGCGTCTTTTCCAGGTTTAGCTATCATACATATCTGAGACTTCTTCCATGCATTCGGATAGTAACCGATGCCCAAAATTGCGTTAAAAAGCTTACAGAAAAATGCTGATGCAGAATCTGGTAACTGTTTTAGCATTTTCGGGGTAATATTATCGAATCCAGGTGATTTTTTTGGATTCAGTTGTTTAATTTGTTTGGCTATTTCTGGAAGGGAAATTTTAATAGGCTGAGCAATCTCAGTACTGCAAGGTAAGGCAGGCAAAGCAAAGGAGTTTGTAGCCATATTCGGCTGGAACACGTTGCATAGATGTTATGCAAAGCAGAGTGCTTTTTCTTGATCGCTTTGAGCCCACGCGCCGTACGGGTTTCTTAGAGGTTTTACACCTTCCATTGAAGGCTTAAAGTTTTTCGATGCCTTCCAAAGGGAATACCTTTCGGTAGAATTTGCGGTTACTTTCTTCAGGTACTCTTTTAGGTTCTTATCCTCCTCCTTTGTAAGAGCATCTTTAGAGATTGGTGAGCGATGTTTCTGCCATTCTCGGCGCAGCCGTCGTTTCTGTGCTACAAGTTTTTCAATTTGGCTATTTGTACAGGCATACTTGCACTTTCTAGAAGTATTTTTTGGTGTTACCACTACGGCTGCAGTCGCTAGCATGGAGTTGAAAATATCAATATTATTATCTATATCATCTGCATGTTTTACCTCAACTCTTGTAGAGATATGACTACTAATATACTTTTTGTATTTTAACCAATCGGTTTGGTTGGTCCCTAGGCGAAACTATGGGATTGTATATTCTGGTTGTTCATAAAGGTTGATTATTACAGGCGAGTGATCAGAGGACAGATCGACACAGGTTTCCGCTGATACTAAAAACCTATCTATATTTTTAGAAATAGCTAAATCAATAAGATCAGGAATTTTCTTTGGGTCTGTTGGCCAATAAGTGGGCTGTCCTTGTGAGACAAAATCGAATTTACTATGTCTGTTAGTTATTGCATTGTACAATTGTCGGCCTTTTGGATTAATTAGGCGAGAGCCCCAGTGTTTATGTTTCGCATTATAATCACCGCCAGCTAGAAATCTATCACCAAGGGAATCCAAAAGTTCTTTAAATTGAGTTTCTGTTACAGTAAAACGGGGTGGGCAGTATATAGCTGAAAGCGTCAGGTCCTTGCCACGATTTTTAATAGATGCTGATGTAGCTTGCATCCATTGCATCGAATGCGATTGCATAAGATGATGCTTAAGCCGATTTCTGATTAGAATAGCCGTACCGCCATGTGCCTTACCATCAGGATGATTTGTGTTATAAAATTTGAAGCCTGGGAGATGAAAGTTGTATTTGTTTGTGAGATGTGTTTCAGACAAAAGCATAACATCAATTTCTCGGTCATGTAGAAACTTATTAATAGCTAGTTTATGCTGGTTAACACCGTTTGCGTTCCATAAACATATTTTTAACAAACTCATTTCTTATTTACAAGAGTTTGAATCATCTGATTTTGAGCTTTAATTAAATCTTGTAGCATATTTGCACGGCAGCGCTGGGCCAACGACACTATCACGCCACCGTAATGTGAAACTCCGCACGAGTAGCGGAGTCAGCATTCAATCTACACGAGTGGCGGAGGCAGCATTCCTAGGACTAGCGTTGGCTTAAGTTGAGGGTATCTTATTGATTGCTGTTTAGTTCTTAAGTTAGTTGAATTTACGGATTAAAGGCGTGAAGTTGTGCTAATTAACGAAAAAGTATTTTATTTATATATATATATATATATATATATATATATATATATATATATATATATATATATATATATATATATATATATATATATATACTCGTATATATATATTTACATATATATTCATTTGTTTATTTTTTTTTATTTCCCTATATTTCATACATCTGTCATCATTATATTGACACCTAGTACATTATTGGACAATTTGTTTGGAAATTAATATTAACAAACACATTTTGACAATGCCAAGAAGTGATACAACAAAAATTATTTACATTTATGATAAAAGTTCACTATAATTATATTATATCAATTTTAGATCAAAATTATGTTTATGATACTTATTTACATTTACATTTATAATACTATTACTAATATGTGGTTTGGATTTCCTAGTTCCTTAGGCAGTTTGGTCGAGTTCTCTTTAACCGGCGCATGGTGGTTTCTTCTAGATATAGCAACTCTTTTATTTCTTCGTTATTATACCCATGCAGTGTATCGTAGTGTTTTGTAGATATCTATTTTATTTCTTCGTCAATTCTTGTCATATTCAGTTTGCGGTGTATGTCTTCATTTGTTGTGTACCAACCAGACTTTATGATCACTCTTAATATTCTAGATTGCTGTCGTTGAATTTTTTCTATGTCTGTCCGCTTTACCGTTCCTTATACTTGGAGTCCGTATGTCCAAATTGGCTTTATAATACCCTTGTATACCAGCAACTTGTTGGTAATTGTGAGCTTAGATTGCTTACCCATTAACCAATATAGTTGCCTAAATTTTTCTTTTATTTGTTTCGTTTTTTGTTTGATGTGGTAGTGCCAATTTAGCTTTGAGTCTATGTGTATACCAAGGTATTTAGTAATAGACCCTATTTTTATATCTTTATTGTTTATTTTCATTGGTATTGGGTTAAATTTTGTTTTAGTTGTAAAAATTATTTGTACAGTCTTATCTTCATTAATTTTCAAGCACCATTTATCAAACCATTCCTTAACATTCTCTGTGTATATCTGCAGATTTGCAGTCGCAGTATTTAGATTTTTGTCAGATGCTAAGAGGATTGTGTCGTCAGCAAATGTAGCAATTGTGGTATACAGTTCTTTTGGAAGTGGTATATCTGAGGTAAATATGACATATAGCAGTGGTCCTAAAATACTCCCTTGATGAACTCCAGCTGTTGTAAGATGAATAGACGAACACTCTTCATTATATTTGACGTAAAAGTAACGATCACTAAGATAACTTTCAACAATCAAATAGTAGTCAAGTGGCAGCATCGTCTTCAGTTTATGCAGCAGTCCTTTATGCCATACTTTGGCAAATGCTTTTGCAACGTCTAAGAATACAGCAACGCAGTATCGCTTATATTCTATGTCTGTTTCAATTTTGTTTGTTATACGGTGTATCTGTTGAATTGTTGAATGTCGTTTCCTGAAGCCGAATTGATGCTTTGGTATAATGTTTTTATTGTCAAGGATCTGGCTAAGTCTGTCATGTAATAGTTTTTCAGCAACTTTAGAGATTATGGGAAGTGGTCTATACGACGAAGCACTTGTAGCATCTTTTTCCTGCTTCGGTAGTGCAATAATTTCAGCAACTTTCCATACTTTGGGAAAAAATTGTAGTCGGAACATTCCTTAAGTAGTTGTAGCTCAGCGAGAGCTTTTCAGTAGTTGTAGCTCAGTGAGAGCTAAGCAATTAATTATTTCTGTTGTGTTTGTTTTCTTTATTTTGGTAGTAGTATCTATATTTAAGTCATTGCATGGTTGAATATATTTATTTTCGACATTTGATAGGACTTTTTCAAAGTATTTAGGCAATGCAGTTGCTTTTTCTTCATTGATAGTAGCCCATGAGTTGTCATCTTTCCGCAGTGGTGGCTGATACCTTATCTGAGTTTTTAATTTCTTTGTGCATTTCCATAATGAGTAGTTAGCATCCTTGGTAGGCGTCAAGTTTTTTAGGTAACTTTCAACTTCTATACTTTGTCTTTTCGTTAATATTTTCTTGAGTTTTTTGCAGGCTATATTTAAATTGTGTTTATCCTCAGGCGATCTAGTTAGCTGCCACCTCTTTCTCAGCTTTCTCTTCTCAATAATTTGCTTTCTTATGAAATTATCAGTTGTAGATTTATTTCTTCTAAATTTATTCTGTTGGCTTGATTTGATTGCTGCGTCTAGGACCACATCGTTGAAGTGAATAATTCAATGTCTAATTGTGTTTTTAGTGTGATAGACATATTCAGTTGATTTTCAATATGCTGTATATACTCATTCCAGTTTGTTTTGTGGTTAAAATTTTTAGCTATTGGTTCTATGGGTTTGATGTCAGTTGTGTAGTCAAGTATTATCGGAGAGTGGTCTGAAGAAAGTTCAAAAAAGCTTTAATTTTTAATTGGTTACACTTTATATTTTTTGTTATGCTGAAGTCGAGTAGATCTGGTATCTTTCTGTTGGCCAGAATGTGGGTTGACCTGAGCTTAAATATTTGCAGTTATTTTTGTTTATAGCATTAATCAGATTTCGTCCTTTTTTATTGGTTAGCCTAGACCCCCAGTCAGTATGTTTTGCATTCAGATCTCCAGCTGCAATGAATCTTACGCCAAGCGTCTTTATGTAGTCAGCATATTGATCCGTCGATATTAGGTGTCTGGATTGACAGTAAACTGAGGAGATGCGTATTGTCCCACGTGTATCCTCAATTTGCACAGTATTGCCGTTCAGTATATTTTAATAGTGAATTTATTATGATAGCTGTCCCACCACGAACTTTATCATCAGGATGATTTGTCACATAAATTTTATATCCAGAAAATACTAAATAGCTTTTGTTGGTATAATGTGTTTCTGAAACTAGTGCTATATCAATTTTCTTGTCAGACAAAAATTGCTTCAACTCAAGATAATGTTTTGTTAAGCCATTTGCAATCCAAACTACAATTTTTAAACTATTGCTTTCGTGCATTTAAGCTTGTTAGTAACATTGTAATGATATTCATCATATTAGTCATTTGAGTGATTAGGGATTTCACCATGTCTTTAAGTTCATTAATATCACTATCGTTTGAATTTTTTGTATTTTCTTCAGTTTTATTTGGATTTGACGACCCTACAATTTCGGCATAGCTTACGCCCGGTTTAACTACTGATCCATACATATTTTTGGTCTGTAGTAATAATGGATCCTTTCTGCGTAAAGATGGAAACCTTTGAATTTTTATAGCTTTGTATATTTCACAGCCTTTGTAGTTTGCAGTATGATTTCCGCCACATAGGGCACATTTAATTTCAGCTACGTTGGTTATTTTTTTTTGACATTCACTTGTTAGATGCTTTCCAGCGCATTTCACACATACTGGATCCCTTGTACAGTAGTTTTTTGTATGTCCGTATTTTTGAAATTTAGAACATTGCGCGACTTCTCTTTTATGATGAGGTGCGTCAAAAACTACTATGCAATGCATTAGTTTGTTAATGCTATAAATATCTTTTTTGTTAGTATTTGTTTATAGTTCTATGCTAAACATAGGTAGCGTTTTTTTTTTGTTGTCCGTTGAGTTATGTTAGTTATGTTTCAAATTTTGTGACCGTTTTCACCTAGCTCATTTTTAATTTCTTCTTTGTCTGCGGAGGGGTGCATATTGCGAAGAATGACTTTGAAACCAATTTCATTTTTGGGTTTAAATGTGTATATATATATATATATATATATATATATATATATATATATATATATATATATATATACATATATATATATATATATATATATATATATATATATATATATATATATATATATATATACATATATGTATATATATATATATATATATATATATATATATATATATATATATATATATATATATATATATATATATATATATATATATATATATATATATATATATATATATATATATATATATATATATATATATATATATATATATATATATATATATATATATATATATATATATATATATATATATATATATATATATATATATATATATATATATATATATATATATATATATATATATATATATATATATATATATATATATATATATATATATATATATATATATATATATATATATATATATATATACACATTTAAACCCAAAAATGAAATTGGTTTCAAAGTCATTCTTCGCAATATGCACCCCTCCGCAGACAAAGAAGAAATTAAAAATGAGCTAGGTGAAAACGGTCACAAAATTTGAAACATAACTAACATAACTCAACGGACAACAAAAAAAAAACGCTACCTATGTTTAGCATAGAACTATAAACAAATACTAACAATAAAGATATTTATAGCATTAACAAACTAATGCATTGCATAGTAGTTTTTGACGCACCTCATCATAAAAGAGAAGTCGCGCAATGTTCTAAATTCCAAAAATACGGACATACAAAAAACTACTGTACAAGGGATCCAGTATGTGTGAAATGCGCTGGAAAGCATCTAACAAGTGAATGTCAAAAAAAAATAACCAACGTAGCTGAAATTAAATGTGCCCTATGTGGCGGAAATCATACTGCAAACTACAAAGGCTGTGAAATATACAAAGCTATAAAAATTCAAAGGTTTCCATCTTTACGCAGAAAGGATCCATTATTACTACAGACCAAAAATATGTATGGATCAGTAGTTAAACCGGGCGTAAGCTATGCCGAAATTGTAGGGTCGTCAAATCCAAATAAAACTGAAGAAAATACAAAAAATTCAAACGATAGTGATATTAATGAACTTAAAGACATGGTGAAATCCCTAATCACTCAAATGACTAATATGATGAATATCATTACAATGTTACTAACAAGCTTAAATGCACGAAAGCAATAGTTTAAAAATTGTAGTTTGGATTGCAAATGGCTTAACAAAACATTATCTTGAGTTGAAGCAATTTTTGTCTGACAAGAAAATTGATATAGCACTAGTTTCAGAAACACATTATACCAACAAAAGCTATTTAGTATTTTCTGGATATAAAATTTATGTGACAAATCATCCTGATGATAAAGTTCGTGGTGGGACAGCTATCATAATAAATTCACTATTAAAATATACTGAACGGCAATACTGTGCAAATTGAGGATACACGTGGGACAATACGCATCTCCTCAGTTTACTGTCAATCCAGACACCTAATAGCGACGGATCAATATGATGACTACATAAAGACGCTTGGCGTAAGATTCATTGCAGCTGGAGATCTGAATGCAAAACATACTGACTGGGGGTCTAGGCTAACCAATAAAAAAGGAAGAAATCTGATTAATGCTATAAACAAAAATAACTGCAAATATTTAAGCTCAGGTCAACCCACATTCTGGCCAACAGAAAGATACCAGATCTACTCGACTTCAGCATAACAAAAAATATAAAGTGTAACCAATTAAAAATTAAAGCTTTTTTGAACTTTCTTCAGACCACTCTCCGATAATACTTGACTACACAACTGACATCAAACCCATAGAACCAATAGCTAAAAATTTTAACCAAAAAACAAACTGGATTGAGTATATACAGCATATTGAAAATCAACTGAATATGTCTATCACACTAAAAACACAATTAGACATTGAATTATTCACTTCAACGATGTGGTCCTAGACGCAGCAATCAAATCAAGCCAACAGAATAAATTTAGAAGAAATAAATCTACAACTGATAATTTCATAAGAAAGCAAATTATTGAGAAGAGAAAGCTGAGAAAGAGGTGGCAGCTAACTAGATCGCCTGAGGATAAACACAATTTAAAAATAGCCTGCAAAAAACTCAAGAAAATATTAACGAAAAGACAAAGTATAGAAGTTGAAAGTTACCTAAAAAACTTGACGCCTACCAAGGATGCTAACTACTCATTATGGAAATGCACAAAGAAATTAAAAACTCAGATAAGGTATCAGCCACCACTACGGAAAGATGACAACTCATGGGCTACTATCAATGAAGAAAAAGCAACTGCATTGGCTAAATACTTTGAAAAAGTCCTATCAAATGTCGAAAATAAATATATTCAACCATGCAATGACTTAAATATAGATACTACTACCAAAATAAAGAAAACAAACACAACAGAAATAATTAATTGCTTAGCTCTCACTGAGATACAACTACTGAAAAGCTCTCGCTGAGCTACAACTACTTAAGGAATGTTATCAACTCAATGTTCCGACTACAATTTTTTCCCAAAGTATGGAAAGTTGCTGAAATTATTGCACTACCGAAGCAGGGAAAAGATGCTACAAGTGCTTCGTCGTATAGACCACTTCCCATAATCTCAAAAGTTGCTGAAAAACTATTACATGACAGACTTAGCCAGATCCTTGACAATAAAAACATTATACCAAAGCATCAATTCGGCTTCAGGAAACGACATTCAACAATTCAACAGATACACCGTATAACAAACAAAATTGAAACAGACATAGAATATAAGCGATACTGCGTTGCTGTATTCTTAGACGTTGCAAAAGCATTTGCCAAAGTATGGCATAAAGGACTGCTGCATAAACTGAAGACGATGCTGCCACTTGACTACTATTTTATTGTTGAAAGTTATCTTAGTGATCGTTACTTTTACGTCAAATATAATGAAGAGTGTTCGTCTATTCATCTTACAACAGCTGGAGTTCATCAAGGGAGTATTTTAGGACCACTGCTATATGTCATATTTACCTCAGATATACCACTTCCAAAAGAACTGTATACCACAATTGCTACATTTGCTGACGACACAATCCTCTTAGCATCTGACTAAAATCTAAATACTGCGACTGCAAATCTGCAGATATACACAGAGAATGTTAAGGAATGGTTTGATAAATGGTGCTTGAAAATTAATGAAGATAAGACTGTACAAATAATTTTTACAACTAAAACAAAATTTAACCCAATACCTATGAAAATAAACAATAAAGATATAAAAATAGGGTCTATTACTAAATACCTTGGTATACACATAGACTCAAAGCTAAATTGGCACTACCACATCAAACAAAAAACGAAACAAATAAAAGGAAAATTTAGGCAACTATATTGGTTAATGGGTAAGCAATCTAAGCTCACAATTACCAACAAGTTGCTGGTATACAAGGGTATTATAAAGCCAATTTGGACATACGGACTCCAAGTATAAGGAACGGTAAAGCGGACAGACATAGAAAAAATTCAACGACAGCAATCTAGAATATTAAGAGTGATCATAAAGTCTGGTTGGTACACAACAAATGAAGACATACACCGCAAACTGAATATGACAAGAATTGACGAAGAAATAAAATAGATATCTACAAAACACTACGATACACTGCATGGGTATAATAACGAAGAAATAAAAGAGTTGCTATATCTAGAAGAAACCACCATGCGCCGGTTAAAGAGAACTCGACCAAACTGCCTAAGGAATTAGGAAATCCAAACCACATATTAGTAATAGTATTATAAATGTAAATGTAAATAAGTATCATAAACATAATTTTGATCTAAAATTGATATAATATAATTATAGTGAACTTTTATCATAAATGTAAATAATTTTTGTTGTATCACTTCTTGGCATTGTCAAAATGTGTTTGTTAATATTAATTTCCAAACAAATTGTCCAATAATGTACTAGGTGTCAATATAATGATGACAGATGTATGAAATATAGGGAAATAAAAAAAAATAAACAAATGAATATATATGTAAATATATATATACGAGTATATATATATATATATATATATATATATATATATATATATATATATATATATATATATATATATATATATATATATATATATATATATATATATATATATATATATATATATATATATATATATATATATATATACTTTTTCGTTAATAAGCACAACTTCACGCCTTTAATCCGTAAATTCAACTAATTTAAGAACTAAACAGCAATCATTAAGATACCCTCAACTTACGCCAACGCTAGTCCTAGGAATGCTGCCTCCGCCACTCGTGTAGATTGAATGCTGACTCCGCTACTCGTGCGGAGTTTCACATTACGGTGGCGTGATAGTGTCGTTGGCCCAGCGCTGCCGTGCAAATATGCTACAAGATTTAATAAAGCTCAAAATCAGATGATTCAAACTCTTGTAAATAAAAAATGAGTTTGTTAAAAATATATTTATGGAACGCAAACGGTGCTAACCAGCATAAACTAGCCCTTAATAAGTTTCTACATGACCACGAAATTGATGTTATGCTTTTGTCTGAAACACATCTCACAAACAAATACAACTTTCATCTCCCAGGCTTCAAATTTTATAACACAAATCATCCTGATGGTAAGGCACATGGCGGTACGGCTATTCTAATCAGAAATCGGCTTAAGCATCATCTTATGCAATCGCATTCGATGCAATGGATGCAAACTGCATCAGCATCTATTAAAAATCGTGGCAAGGACCTGACGCTTTCAGCTATATACTGCCCACCCCGTTTTACTGTAACAGAAACTCAATTTAAAGAACTTTTTGATTCCCTTGGTGATAGATTTCTAGCTGGCGGTGATTATAATGCGAAACATAACCACTGGGGCTCTCGCCTAATTAATCCAAAAGGCCGACAATTGTACACTGCAATAACTAACAGACATAGTAAATTCGATTTTGTCTCACAAGGACAGCCCACTTATTGGCCAACAGACCCAAAGAAAATTCCTGATCTTATTGATTTAGCTATTTCTAAAAATATAGATAGGTTTTTAGTATCAGCGGAAACCTGTGTCGATCTGTCCTCTGATCACTCGCCTGTAATAATCAACCTTTATGAACAACCAGAATATACAATCCCATAGTTTCGCCTAGGGACCAACCAAACCGATTGGTTAAAATACAAAAAGTATATTAGTAGTCATATCTCTACAAGAGTTGAGGTAAAACATGCAGATGATATAGATAATAATATTGATATTTTCAACTCCATGCTAGCGACTGCAGCCGTAGTGGCAAGACCAAAAAATACTTCTAGAAAGTGCAAGTATGGCTGTACAAATAGCCAAATTGAAAAACTTGTAGCACAGAAACGACGGCTGCGCCGAGAATGGCAGAAACATCGCTCACCAATCTCTAAAGATGCTCTTACAAAGGAGGAGGATAAGAACCTAAAAGAGTACCTGAAGAAGGTAACCGCAAATTCTACCGAAAGGCATTCCCTTTGGAAGGCATCGAAAAACTTTAAGCCTTCAATGGAAGGTGGAAAACCTCTAAGAAACCCGTACGGCGCGTGGGCTCAAAGCGATCAAGAAAAAGCACTCTGCTTTGCATAACATCTATGCAACGTGTTCCAGCCGAATATGGCTACAAACTCCTTTGCTTTGCCTGCCTTACCTTGCAGTACTGAGATTGCTCAGCCTATTCAAATTTCCCTTCCAGAAATAGCCAAACAAATTAAACAACTGAATCCAAAAAAATCACCAGGATTCGATAATATTACCACGAAAATGCTAAAACAGTTACCAGATTCTGCATCAGCATTTTTCTGTAAGCTTTTTAACGCAATTTTGGGCATCGGTTACTATCCGAATGCATGGAAGAAGTCTCAGATGTGTATGATAGCTAAACCTGGAAAAGACGCGACGATACCGTCATCATATAGACCTATCAGCCTGTTGCCTTGCCTTTCCAAATTGTTTGAGAAACTACTATTAACTAAACTTTTCTTCATGAACATAGCGTAATACCGCAACACCAATTCGGTTTTCGCGAAAAGCACAGCACTATTGAGCAAGTCAATCGAGTTTCAAATGAAATAAGAAAAGCATTTGAACTCGGGGAGCTTTGCTCTGCAATATTCCTTGATGTGGCTCAAGCATTTGATAAGGTATGGCGACTGATATTTAAAATCAAAAAATTTCTTCCAAAAAGCTATCATAACATTTTTTAGTCTTACTTATCCAATAGACGTTTCACGGTAAAAGTAAACGAATTAATTTCCGAACATTTTCCAATTTTAGCCGGTGTGCCCCAAGGTAGCGTTCTAGGCCCTACATTATATGTAATATTCACATCTGATACTCCTATAAGTGAAAGCACGCAAATTTCAACATTTGCGGATGATACCGCCATACTCAGTTGCAATAAATGTTCGATAAAGGCGTCGAGAGCACTACAAGAGCACTTAGTTAGGGTAGAAGAATGGTTAGAAATGTGGCGTATAAAGGTCAATGAGCAAAAAAGCAAACACGTAACATTCTCTTTGAGGCCTGGTTCGTGTCCAGCCATTCGGCTCAATAATATTGAGATTCCACAAGCTAATGAAGTCACCTATCTAGGCATTCATTTAGACAGGCGCTTGACTTGGCGTACGCATATTTCAACTAAAATTTTAAATATGAATTTGAAGGTCGCCAAGCTGCATTGGCTAATAAACCACAAATCTACCTTAAGCCTAGAATACAAAATCCTCCTATACAATGGAGTTATTAAGCCGATATGGTTGTACGGGATTCAACTGTGGGGTAATGCATCCGCTTCTAACATTGCCATAATTCAAAGGTTTCAGTCGAAGATACTTAGGTTAATAACAGGTGCTCCATGGTACATGCGTAACGATAATATTCACAAAGACCTGAAAATACCAACAGAAATAAATGCTAGAAAGCAGATATACATAGCAAAACTGGAAAATCACCCAAATCCACTAGCTAAATCCCTCGCAAAACCGATAAGCCGATCCCGCTTGCAGAGAAGAAACCTTCCGGCCTTTTGAAGAGCGAAGCAGAACCGATATTTTGATGGCCAAATACAATTTGGGCTAAAATTATTTTTTAGTGACTAGTTTTAAGATTTGATATATAATAAATTCTTGTAATAAAAAAAAATAAAAATAAAAAATCAGTTATTAATCGACGCCAAAAATCAACAGGATTATGCTTTATCATGTCCAAACACCGCTATGAAGTGGTCTGTCGAACTCGTTTTTGTTCGACACTGAGCAAAGACGGCACCTATCTTGCCGATAGCTTTTTCATATGCAAATGTTCATGCAAAATGTTGAACACACATTCATATGATATGTTTACCATTTCAACAATCTCACGCAACTTGACTCGACGATCATTTATAACGATATCGAGGATTTTCTTGATATTTTCTTCAGTAACCACCTCTTTTGGCCTTCCTGTTGATGGTATTGTTGCAGTGCTTGTTCGGCCGCGTTTAAATTCAGCAATCCAATAATTTACCTTGTAATCTGACGGAGCAGACTCACCGTAATGTTTATCTAGCTTTTCTTTTGTCTCTTTCGACGTTTTCCCTTTCAAATAATAGTGTTTAATCACTGCACGAAATTCGCTTTTTCCGTTTTTCAAGAAACACAAAAGTTGCTTACTTCAAACGACTACAACAAATAAACTAATTGATGAATTTGGGTAAAATTTTATCAGCTGACGTTTGACAGATCGCAATTTCAAAAAAAAAAGTGTTTGTGTTTGTGCTGCCATCGAGCGCTAGGTAGCTTCAATATCAATCCGCCCTCGTATATACATATACGCGGTGTGATCAAAAGATAACCGTTATTTTCATCTTTTCGTGAGTTACGTATGTTCGATATTCGCATTTTTTTGTCTGTTATGTTGGTACACATGCCTGTTATATATGTTGGCAATACCAACCATTTTGGATTGTCAGTTTATTTTTGACAGATAAAAAGGTTAGTCGTGTTTTGGTGTGCTCTTCGATTTTGTACTATTCGAAAAAAATGGATCAAAGAAACTGTATTCAGTTTTGTGTTAAAAATGAAATTAAATGCGCAAGGACATTTGAAATGTTGACTGTTTAGTATTTCCTGGATATAAAATTTATATGACAAATCATCCTGATGGTAAAGCTCGTGGTGGGACAGCTATCATCATACATTCACTATTAAAACATACTGAACGGCAACCATTTGCAACACCTCATATTCAATCCACTACTGTGCAAATTGAGGATACAAGTGGGACAATACTCATTTCCTCAGTTTACTGTCCCCCCAGACACCTAATAACGACGGATCAATATGATGACTACATAAAGACGCTTGGCGTAAGATTCATTGCAGTTGGAGATCTGAATGCAAAACACACTGACTGGGGATCTAGGCTAACCAATAAAGAAATCTGATTAATGCTATAAACAAAAATAACTGCAAATTTTTAGGTTCAGGTGAACCCACATACTGGCCAACAGATAGGAAAAAGATACCAGATCTAATCGACGTCAGCATAACAAAAAATATAAAGTGTAACCAATTAAAAATTAAAGCTTTTTTGATAATACTTGACTACACAACTGACATCAAACCCATAGAACCAATAGCTAAAAATTTTAACCACAAAACAAACTGGAATGGGTACAGACAGCATATTGAAAATAAACTGAATATGTCTATCACACTGAAAACACAATTAGACATTGAACGTGCCATTATTCACTTCATCGATGTGGTCCTACACGCAGGAATCAAATCAAGCCAATAGCATAAATTTAGAAAAAATAAACCTGCGACGGATAATTTCATAAGAAAGCAAATTATTGAAAAGAGAGAGCTGAGAAAGAGGTGGCAGCTAAATAGATCGCCTGAGGATAATCACAATTTAAATATAGCCTGCAAAAAACTCAAGAAAATATTAATTAAAAGACAGAATATAGAAGTTGAAAATTACCTAAAACAATTTACGCCTACAAAGGATACTTAAAAACTCACTACGGAAAGATGACAACTCATGGGCTAATGAAGAAAAAGCAACTGCATTGGCTAAATACTTTGAAAAAGTCCTGTCAAATGACGAAGATAAATATATAAACATGCAATGTTTTAAATATAGACATTACAACCAAATAAAGAAAACAAACACAACAGAAATAATTAAATGCATTAAAAAACGAATAAACCACAAAAACGCACCAGGATACGATATGTTGACAGGCAAAGCACTCGCTGAGCTACCTGCTATATGTTATAACTACTTAAGGAATGTTATCAACTCATTATTCCGACTACAATTTTTTCCCAAAGTATGGAAACTTCCCAAAATTATTGCACTACCGAAACAGGGAAAAGATGGTACAACTGCTTCGTCGTATAGACCAATTAGCCTAAAAAATATTACATGATAGACTTAGCCAGATCATTGACAATAAAAACATTATACTAAATCATCAATTCGGCATCAGAAAACGACATTCAACAATTCAACAGATACACCGTATAACAAACAAAATTGAAACAGACATAGAATATAAGCGGTACTGCGTTGCTGTATTCTTGGACGTTGCAAAAGGATTTGCCAAAGTATGGCATAAAGGACTGCTGCATAAACTGAAGACGATGCTGCCACTTGACTACTATTTTATTGTTGAAACCTCTCTTAGTGATCGTTACTTTTACGTCAAATATAATGAAGAGTGTTCGTCTAATCATATTACAACAGCTGGAGTTCCTCAAGGGAGTGTTTTAGGACCACTGCTATATGTCATATTTACCTCAGATATACCACTTCCAAAAGAACTGAATACCACAATTGCTACCTTTGCTGACGACACAATCCTCTTAGCATCTGACAAAAATCTAAATACTGCGACTGCAAATCTGCAGATATACACAGGGAATGTTAAAGATTCGTTTGATAAATGGTGCTTGAAAATTAATGAAGATAAGACTGTACAAATAATTTTTACAACTAAAACAAAATTTAACCCAATACCTATTAAAATAAACAATAAAGATATAAAAATAGGGGCTACAACTAAATACCTTGGTATACACATTGACTCAAAGCTAAATTGGCACTACCACAAAAAACAAAAAACGGAACAAATAAAAGAAAAATTTAGGCAACTATATTGGTTAATGGGTAAGCAATCTAAACTCACAATTAACAACAAGTTGCTGTTGTACAAGTGTACTATAAAGCCAATTTGGACGTACGGACTCCAAGTATGTGAAACGGCAAGCGGTCACACATAGAAAAAATTCAAAGACTAGCACTGCCCTATAACGACTTCTGGCACAGCTGTGGCTCTGAGGAGGAGGAAGAAACAGTACTTCATCTCATGTGTCAGTGCCCAGCTCTGGCCAGGCGAAGATTTATATATATACTTGTATATATATATATATATATATATATATATATATATATATATATATATATTCTATATATATATATATATATATATATATATATATATATATATATATATATATATATATATATATATATATATATATATATATATATATATAGAATATATATATATATATATATATATATATATATATATATATATATATATAGAGAATATATATATATATATATATATATATATATATATATATATATATACATATATATATATATATATATATATATATATTTATATTGTATGTTGAATATTGTTGTGTATGTTTCCGAGTCATTCGATTGAAGTCGTAGTTCATTGTTTGCTAATATTTTAAATAAAAATGTACTCTACGCCTTGTACGTATATAGGGAGTGGTTTGTTTAAACTTTTTTTTTCGAACTAGTTGTTTTTTCTTTTTTGGACTCATTTTGATCAACTTGTTCACTGTATATATATATATATATATATATATATATATATATATATATATATATATATATATATATATATATATATATATATATATATATATATATATATATATATATATATATATATATATATATATATATATATATATATATATATATATATATATATATATATATATATATATATATATATATATACTCGTCTATATAAATATATAGGTAGGTAAGAGTGGCAAAAGCACACTTAAGCACACCTAATGTCTCATTGTGATATCACACTAAGACGACGCGACTGCCCCGTCTAGAAACCACAGTGGTTCCGAAATGAACCTGGCTATATCCTTAATGTTTATGGAAGATAGTTCGCTTAAGGTAGTGAAGAATGGTGAGCCTAAGAATTTTAATCTTCGCCTGACCAGAGCTGGGCACTCTGATGATACTGTCTCTTCCTCCTCCTCAGAGCCGCAGCTGCGAAAGAAGTCATTATGGGGCAGTGCTAGTCTTTCAGCATGTTTTCCAATCAGGCAGCGTCCCGTGAGCACATTTATTGTGGTGCCGATGGAGTTCTTGCTAACAGTAAGCACCTGACTAGTGCGCCTTGTGCAATAGTGCTACAGGTTTGTATGGCAATACTACAAGTATTTTCATTTACCCAGTCCCTTTTGGCTGCCTCAAGGTAGTAATGTTTTATGGCCCATTTGACCGTGGCCAGTGGGACACCTACACCAAAAGAGGGAGAGATGTCAGGGAGCATCGTACCTATTTTGTCCAGTTCATCGGCCTCGCAGTTTCCCAACATGTCACTATGTCCAGGCATCCAGCATATATTTACTTGTGAGTTACCCGAGACTACGTTTAGGGAGGAGCGGCAGTGAAATACAAGCTTAGATGTAGTGAAAACACCAGCTAGGGACTTGATTGCCGCGTGACTGTCCGTGAATATGCCAATGTTCACATCGAATACTTCGTTTTGAATACGCCACTTTGACCCTTGGAATATAGCTATTCCTTCCGCCTAAAAGACGCTGCAATGGTCAGGAAGCCTATAGGAGAGGTTAATTGATGTGTGAGTCCTATGTACCTCGAGTTCCGCATCTGCATTGCACTGGACATTGCGTTCAGCATAGCGCGCTCTTTCTGCTTTTCGCAACTCAATCATAATGGAGGCCGCTGTCGAGCATACTGCTTCCCAATTAGTGAGCGTATCGCATATGTGCTCACAGAGGTTGTCCATTGTTGGGGCCTCCACTAAGACAACATCCAGTGTCTGCCGATCGTCCTTAAATTCCTGGCAGTGGAATAACACGTGCTCAGCACTTTCGTACATCCCCGGGCAGTGCGATCAGTACGGACCTTCCTCAAACTTCCGCTTAAATAGGTTCTGCTTGAAGCATCCGTGTAACTGGGTGACATAATGGTTTCGTTCTCCATGCTTTCTTGTTTTCCATGCTGTTATTCATTGGATCAGCCTGAAGGTCCATCTACCTTTGTCCGTTTGCTCCCATCTGCGTTGCCATTTTGGAATGGTATTGGCTCTGTCCACTGTTTTGGCTACGTGTGTGGGTCTCACTTTCTGTTTAGGCGGTGCATCTCCTTCGCCGGCAAGTCAATGGGCGGTTTACAAGTTATTACCCCAATTGCTTCGTCCGATACAGTACGGAAAGCACTAGCCACCATTAGCGCACTGAGTCTATATGCATTTGGTGTATGTTTTCAATCTAGTGGTCTCCACCCATATTGGGGCGACATATAGTATGATGGAGCTCATTACCATTGATAGCAGCTGCCTTGGCTTGAGCGTAGGCCGCCGATTTTCGGCATCAGGCGAGTCAGTGCACCATTTATAAGGGTAGCTTTTTCGCAGACCGCTATAAAATGCTTTTTGAACGTGAGCCTGGAATCAATAAGTATTCCTAGGTACCGAAGATGTGGTTGGGATATAATTTGATGGCCCCCCACTGTGATTGTTAAAATCTCGCTTATCTTTGTGGTACTCAGTAGTACTGCCTCTGTTTTCTGAACTACTATTTCTAGCTCTGCTCTGCTGAGCCATTCACTCACACGTTAATTGCATCGTTGCATCTCGTCTGCAGCGTGTGGATGAGTTTTGCTACCGCCACCCTAGCGATATCGTCTGCGTAACCGATGAGTGTTACATCCGTTGATAGGTCCAAACGTAATACGTCATCGTACATGACGTTCCAGAGAGTAGGGTCTAGTACAGATATTTGTGGGACGCCCCCCATTATTTCACAGCGTCCAACTCCTGCATCCGTGTCATAGAGGAAAACTCCGCTCTGGAAGTAGCTAGATATCAGACGTTATAGGTATATTGGAACGCCGAAATTGTCTAACGCATCCATAATCTGAGGCCAGCTCGCTGAGTTGAACGCATTTTTTATATTAAACGTAACTACCGTGCAGTATTTTTTCGTGCCGTAACGCCATCGTACGCCACTCGTTGCTTCTTGGGCTATATCCATTACGGCGTGGATTGCGTCTACCGTTGAACGTCCCCTTCAGAAACCATATTGCCGCTAAGAGAGCACGCCATTTTTTTCAAGCACTTCATGGAGTCGTTCGTAGATAATTCTTTCCAAGACTTTGCCCATAGTGTCTAACATACACAACGGCCGATATGCTGACGGCTGGTCTGGTTGTTTCCGCGGCTTGAACAGTAACACCAGTCGTTGCCGTTTCCATCTAGCAGGAAACACCCCTTCAATAATGCAATCGTTGTACATATTCATAAAGACTTCTGGCCTCATATTTATTGCCGCTTTTAGAGCCACGTTCGGGATGCCGTCCAGACCGGGAGCCTTCTTGTCATCCATTTTTACCAATGCAACAAGTAAGTCGCTGGTGGTAACCGCTTATATATCGCCATATGGGGCCTGTCCCTGGTTGTGCATTCGATTCGGTTGCAGAGCGACATAATTCGGCTGTGGAGGCCTAGGCCCCTTTAACTTGTTCATTACCACCTTGTATGCTATTCCGCATGGGTCGAAATCCGCATTCGTACACAGCGACTTAAAGCACTCAATTTTGCTATTGCTGATGGCCTCCTTCAGTGCTTTCTGGCAATTTCTGTAGTTCGTTCGGAGAGTCTCCCATGTTAGAAGATTTCTTGCCCTTTTTGCCTTCCGACGGGCCTGGATGCACGCCCTCCTGGCTCCTGCGATCTCTTCATTCCACTATTAAACTGTCTTCTTGAAACCACCCTTGGCATTGCCGCATCACAGGCTTTGCTGAACCCGTTGGTGAAATATTATATCATATTCGTGGTAGTATCCGTGTTGAGACACTCTTCTCTCCAAACCAGCTCAAACACCTCCGTATCAAAATACCCTATCTTCCAGCCTTTCGTTTGCGCCTTCTGCGCCCGTTTTTTATTCCGTTGTGCAGGGTCGTCCTCTTCGATAACTATCGGTAAGTAGTTGCTGTGCGTGTAGATGCAGGTCAATTATGGATCTACCCCTACCGGTGTCGAATGTTTGTTGATCACCTTGGTTGAGAAGGACGAGATTCAAAGGCGCCAGGCACTCCCAGAGGATCCTACCACGCTGGTTTGTACGAATGCTTCCCCACGCCGCGGACCAATTATTAAAGTTCCCGCCTATAACCAATGGAGATTTCCCTTGAACCTCTCCCACCATAGTTGTGAGCATGCTCTCAAAGTCGTCTATACTCATACTAGGCGGGGTATGACAGGAGAAGAAATAGCCATCGAATTTGACCCAGGTGTAGCCGTTATCTCTGGCTGCCATTTTTTGCTTAAAGCACCTGTCATTTAGAGCCCAGAAAGCTGCCTTACTGCTTTTATCCGCCATCCATTCGTGACCGTCGATGTTCTTATACTGGTCACACAGTAGAGCCAGGTCGAATTTTTGCTCAGGCACCGTTTGTAGCAATAGGTCTTGGGCTGCGGCACAGTTAAAACAGTGGTTAAAATTAAGTGGCACTATTCTCATAGGCCGCTATTTCTCTTCGCCTGTTGGTAAACTGGGCACTTATAGTTGCCCGCCGTATGATCGCCCTGACATAGGGCGCACTTTTCTTTAATAGTGCACGTTGCTGACATGTGGCCCCTCTCTCCGCACTTCCTACATATATCGGTTCGCTCAACCATTTATTTGCACTGTTGAGCCACGTGAGCGTATCCCCAACATTTGAAGCAGCGCTTGAGAGTCACCGATTCCTGTACTCTGCAGGAGACCCATTCAATACGTACACGCTGGGCCCACAAGCCCTCTTTTGCCGCATCCGCTGGCAGGCTAATATTTCGCAAATTTCGTATAGCTGCCTCGTGTGGTCTCATTATCCCGCATTGTTCATGCAAGGCTATCCAGATCTCGGCTGGGGTGGTGATCTCATCTAGATCTCTGCACTCGATGGTAAGCATGTGCATCTTCGCCGCCAAAGTTTCCGTCTCCTTCAACACATCTGCGATCGCAGCTTGGTGGCTTGTCGTTCTGGTCTCTTCCGTCCGCTTCAGTTCTAATATTAGTTCTCCTTTAACCGTTCTGCGAATGGCTTTAACGTCATCACCTATGGCTTTGAGTGTTGCGCTTTCTTTTACCTTCCGCAGGATTTCTGCGTAGGATGCTTCTTCAGTAGTTGCAATGATCAGCGCATCGGGTCTTGGCCGGATTCCTTTTCCTGTCCTCCGCATGGCTTTTGGGGTTCTTTAGCTCCCATATCCTTTTTGGCATTTATTTCAATTTCACTAATTCCCATTCTGGCTCAGAGGTTTGCTGCAACTTCTTTGAAACTATTTCAATTTGCAGCTCTTGTGGCTGGATTTTTGGTGAGGTTTGTGTTGCCTTCACAATAGCATCCCCCGGAATTCTCCTGCCGCTTTCTTCTACCGCCGCCTTCTGCAGAATATATATATATATATATATATATATATATATATATATATATATATATATATATATATATATATATATGTATATATATATTTACATATACGAGTATACGAGTATAGCACACTATTCTGAATTTTCGATCAAGCAGTTTAACATAGCGGAAAAATCGGAAAAAAATATTTAAATTTCGTTTTTTCTTTTTTTCGTTTTTAATTTTAAATTTGTTAAATCCATGGTGTAATATATATGTATGGCCGGAACAAAAGCCTACAACAGAACCCTCCCCAAGGGTACCGGCTGGTAATAGGTCTACAATGGCATCAATTGTCTGATGGTGCTGGATCTAGCTAAGGGTAGGAAGTTTCGCTCAATATTTGATACTCCTTAATAGTACAGCATTGAGAAATAAACCTTGACTATGGTTCGAAGGTAAGGGCTGGATCAAAGTGATACGCGACCCGTGCTGATGATCTGCTAGGCTAGAGGCGCTGTTAAATAGTCTAGTCGCAAATGGAACCCCCGAATAAAAAGCGCCCTTCGGTGGTAATAGCCTAGCTCGGATATTGCGGATCTCTCTCCGAGAGTTCTTTATATTCTCCGCAAAAAAGAATCTTCATGAAGAAACAAAAAATAAATCAAAAAATTCCACGGGTCATCACCACAATTCAATTGGCAAATCAGATGGAGCAAAGAATCCGTGATGAGCCAATGATTAGTGGGGTAAGATCACCCGCTAAGCCCAAGTCAAATGCTGCTGCGGTCAATGAACGGAGACCTTCATCCGTGACTAAAATAGTGGGTGGACCTATGGGATCCCCAATGACAGTAGGCGGGATGGGTGGTGCAGGAATTCGGAAACTTTCTTCCGATGATGTGCCATCCACTTCTGCTGCTGCCAGGGCAAAAATGGGACCAACTCAACAAACTCCCATCTCCACTAAGGAGAGACTGTTGACACAGGGAGTTAAACTGGGGGCAAAGGGAGTAATTCACCTCGGAGAAAACCCTAGGATGGCCAAGAGAGGAATCCTTGTTCTTGAATCGTGGTCAACCTGGGTGTTTGGATGACCCAAGAAGAAAGGAGCTAAGTGGAACTGGAGTCAAATGGTATCTCCCTACCTGTCTCAGGGTTTGCAACCAGATAATGCTCTTGCCAAGGCAAAGGAGCAAAGGGTTGTAAAGGATTCGGCTGGTACAACATCACAACCGAACGTAAACAAGACCCTGAAGAAAATGACACGTTACACCTTTTCTCCTAATCCTGACCCAGCCAAAAAGAGGAAGACGGCAACATCGTCGGGACCACCTAGTCATGGAGGGTCCAAGGCAGCAGGTAGTTCGCTACGTTGGCATCCATCACCAAGGTGGCTGTTGTTGCTGCGGACTATCCTGTGAGGACTAAAATCTTCGGTGGAAATTTTGGCCCACACTACAGGTGACAGAGTCGCTATGCAGCTATATCCACACAAACATCATGGATAATGGACCCGAACAGTTGCATCAAGGAATCGCCCACAATTACAAACCCAAGCAACTGCATTATAAATTTAACGAAAAACTACTTACGTTGTAACCCATTAGCGCATCACTGGCGAGAGCACAGACCACCAACAGCATATTATACCAGTTGGAATAATAACAATTACAACAAAAGCAACCTCACAGACAGCCAACGAACTTGCCAACCAGCGCTACGCTGGCGAAGAGAGGAAAAACACAGCGACGAAGGATACAACAAATACATGCAGGACAAGAGAAGGTGAGTGCACGAACTCAAGCGGTGGAATTGCCGAGTTCCCTCGCTCGGTAAATTTTACACTAACAACACGCAGCAACGAGAGCAAAGCACAAGAGGGACAACAACAGAGCCACCACCACGCCAACGGCCAACAAGTGCAAAGCAGAAAGAGGAATGAGAACGAATATGCAGCTTCAAGTTAAATTGAATATAATAATATGTAACAACAACAACACTACAAGATTTCGGACAGCGCTGCTTGCAGCCAACAATACTGCAGCCTAACCAGAGGCCGCTGGAGTGAGGTGGCTGATCGTCAGAAGTTGAAGGTGGCCCAAGGGCAAAATACTACGACAACAACAAGCCTGGCCACAACAACAAGAAGCATGACCACAACAACAACAGGCATGACGACTAGCAGAAAGCGCCGCCGGCCAACGGAAGTAAAGTTACACAACGGTGGCCCGCCAATAACAGCATGCACCAGCCGCTGTGACCAGTTGGGCTATATAAACCATGTGGCCCAAGCAGTAGGTCACTTGGTCTATCACCAACATCCTGACTAGCAACAGCTCGATGACATACAAAGTACAATACGAACACAGAAACCTTAGTGAGAACATCTGGTTTTTAATCGTTTTCTCACTGAGACACATACGCCATCGAGACTTAGGGACTTCGTGAGAACCTCTTGTTTTTAATCGTTTTCTCACTAAGTCATACGCCGTACAGAGACCATAGGGACTCAGTGAGAGCATCTGGTTTTTATCGTTCTCTCACTGAATCACTGAGATACATACTTACCGGGACATGAAACAAGTACACCTAGGAAAAATTTATTTGCATAAATATAGAATTAAGGAAGTAGAAGTGTTTTGAGTTAAGACTAACAACAGTCCACAATCAGTATTCTGAAAAAACATACCAAAACTAATCTAGCTCGCAGGATTTTTATATTTTTCTGTATACGACCCCTGGAAGCCGCTGAGTTTACCCCAGCTATAAAAGGAGTCGTTACGATCCGAACACCATCCTGACTAGCAAGGAGCTGACATGTGTTGAGCAGATGTTGATTGTGAGGCTGGTTGGAGAGTGGACCAAAGAAATCTCCTTCAATGGCAGCCGCTTCAAGCCTGGCTTCCTGAGCATCGACTGCGATCGGGACGCAGCTTTCAGTCAAAGAGGGCGGCAGTCTAGTCGCCAGAGTGGGAAACAACATCCCACGATCACACACAGTCTTCCTCTTCCTCCCTCGTAGTAGTGGACAAAAGGTAGCTGTGTCACTTAAGTTACTCTCCATCCAAAATACTGGGCTAAACACTAAATTCTGGAGAATATGGAGTTGCAAGGACGAGGGTAACGGACAGTTGTTGTCCGTGGAAATAGATTATAGGACCATGCAACTAATAAAGAGCCCGTAGTATGCGTTGAACTACCTATTTAGCAAGATCAAAGTCGGTTGTTCCAAATGTACTCAGGAAAAGCCCAAGGCAGAGGAAGTAAGGGAGACAAACATCCCACCTCTGTCAAAAGTAATTAAGAGTGGCAGCATTCCCCCAGGTGATTCTGAACCGAAGATTGTGGCCCGGAAATCTCTTCACAGGGCCCCCAGTGCTGAGATAAAAGCTGAGGCCGCATACTGCCTTCCCTGGTACACAGTCTGGAGGATTCCTCTATGGACGAGGAGGACGAAGATGGGAATAGCACCATCCCGTCACAACCTAGTCAATAAGATGAGGAGACTGAAAGTGGCTCAAGCAAACATCCATCATGCCAGAGCAGCATCGGCTGTCATTGGGAGGGTAATTGCAAACAACAAGATGGGGCTGGCCCTCACTCAATAGCCATGGTGTTACAAAGGTCAAATTAGGGGCCATTCTAGTAAGTTTACAAAGGTAATATGGGATGTCAATGCTGACATTCCACGCACCTAAATCCTGATTGGAAATAATATTAATTACTTTTGTCTTTGCGCATTCATGTCGCGAGATCTCACACCCATCATGGTAAAGTACGATGATGTTGTGGTCTCTCGCGATATAGTAGTTGCATCGGCCTACTTTCCGGAGATATGAATGACATCCCGGAAGAAGTCTATAAGCTGGCGAGGTATTGCCTATCCAAAAGGATTCCAAATAGAAAAGGATTCCAGTAGAATCGAATCCAGAAGTATCACGTCTCTATAGATCTCTTGCGAAATGGAAAGTCGATATAAAGCTGGTATTCTGAGGACGGGACGTTCACGACGAATGAAGAGGATCGCACTCTCCTTTTGCTGCGTGTGCACTTTCCTGGGAGCTCGATCCAGTTAAAGCCATCTTTGCAGATGGATGATCTTCCTAGAAGAACAAGCAAGATTGGCGGGAAGGTGGCCAAAGAAATCATAACTGCTGAGAAATTGAGATGGGCCATCAGCTCTTTTCAGCCATATAAATCGCCGCGTGAGGATGGGATTTGCCCAGTCCTTCTCCAAAGGAATAGTGGGGTACTGATTCCGCGCCTGGTGAATATCACTAGGACAAGTTTTTTTGGATACATACCGGAAGCACGGCGCACAGCTAGAGTGGTATATATCCCCAAGGTAGGCAAGAAGGATATGGCCCATCCCAAATCCTTAAGGCCCATCAGTTTGACATCCTTTGTACTAAAAGCAGTGGAGAAAATAGTTAACATACATCTCCTTGAGACCGTATTGAAAAGGGAGCCTTTACATCCTTTACAGTTTGAATATATATTGCGGGAAACTCGACTCAAACCGCACTATACCATCTGACTGATTTTATTCAGGCAGCACTGGATAAGAAAGAAATAGCACTTTGTGCCTTTCTCGATAGTAAGGGGGCTTTCACGAATATGTGATTAGAGCTCTTAACAAGAGAGGAATAGATAATACCACTTCCAATTGGATACGAGCTTTACTCAACAGTAGACTGACTGAAGCTGAATCCGGTGACAAAACTGTTAAACTCAGAGTAAATAAAGGATGTCCGCAGGTTGGGGTACTGTCACCCATTTTGTGGAGCATAGTAGTTGATGATCTTCTGGTAAAACTTACAAATCTAGGCATATCATGTCAAGGATATGCGGACGATATTGTGATAATAGCTAGAGGAAAATCTGAATCCTCTCTTTGTGATATTATCCAGAGGGGCTTATTAGCAGCTAGTGAATGGTGCAGGGGAACAGGATTGAAAATCAATGACTCAAAGACCACCATTTTGCCGTTCACTAGAAAAAATCTCTACCATATATGAAACGTATTCTTCTAAATGGTGCTCAGTCGATATTAGCTCTGAGACCAAATACCTCGAAGAGGGCTACAGCTTGTAGATGGCTTGCTGGTAAATCTTGGGGATGACACCCAAAAATTGTTCGATGGATGTATACCATGATGGTGAGACCAATCATCACTTATGGTTCTGTAGCCTGGTCAAATAGAGTTAGACTTAAGACAGCGAAATCTGCATGCCTTGTTATCACTGGAGCTATGCGCACCAGTCCAACGGCTGCAATGGAAGTTATAATAGATCTAACACCCTTACATCTAGTAATTCAAGTCTTTGCTAGGAAATCTCTTACCAGAATACAAGAAAATATTTCGAGAGAATCAATTTACTCCATAAATATACGGGGTAAAAATGCAACTCAAGAATATGGTATACTAAAATCTCAAAAGGATTTTATGCCAAGAAAATTCAATTTTGCACACAAATACGATGCAATGATGAGTTGCAAAAAAAATGGAAAGGTCTAACTGAAACATATAAAATTAGAGAAAATTCCCTCTTATTGTATACTGACGGTTCTAAAACAATGGACGGAACTGGGGCAGGAGTATTTGGGCCTAGAACCAACTATTGGGAATCAGTGGGTTCTATCCCAAGCTTTTTTCAAGCGGAAATTCAAGCTATTGAAAGATGTGCCCAGATCAAAAGAGATAGGAAATATCGGGGGAAAAACATAGTGATACTATCTGATAGTCAAGCAGCACTCAAGAGTCTGAGTTCAGTAGTGAGGTCTAAACTTGTGTGGGACTGTATTGGGAAGCTAAACTCCCTAGGGCCTAGGCAGTATGAACAAGTTATCTCTAATGTGGGTACGAGGCCACATAGGAGTAGAGGGAAATGAGAAGGCTGATAGCTTAGCTAGGAAAGCTGCGGCCTCTCACTTCAACGGCCCTTAACTCTTCTGTGGACTATCATCCAATTCCATTAGAAGAAGTGTACAAATGTAAAAAGAAGTCAAACCTGGGAAACGCTTCCGGGATTAAGACAGTCCAAAGCACTTCTGGGAGATTTTAAATTAAGAATCATCACAGGCATTTTAAGCGAACATTGTAGACTCAACTACCATTTGAACAAGTTGGGTATATCTTTCGATTCTGTGGAGAAAGTGATGAAACCTCGCTGTACCTGATCACCGACTGGGGACCATTGGTATACAATAGACTCAGGTGTATTGGAGATTATATCTTCGTTTATGAGCACGATCCCTCATCTTGATTACTCCAAAATATATGAATTCCGGTCGAAAATTAACCTGAGAGAAGATTTATATATGAGACTATCCACATCTTTCAATTAAATAAGGGCATCACAAGAGATCTTTCTGGTCGCAGTGTATAACACCCTTAAACATATATACATATATATATATATATATATATATATATATATATATATAAGAAACTATATTATATAGCTGATCCCGGCGTGCTTCGCTACGCATGAATATTAACATTGAATCAAATTCATTGGTTTTTTTTTATTTATTTTTTATTTGTAAATAATGAAAAAAAAGTAAATCAATTCAATACGATAGTGTATACAATATTTTTTGTTTGATTGTGTGGTGCATGAATAAATAAATTTGGTGGTGCTCCTACTCTGGAACATGCGACGTATAATTGTCCGTGAGAAAAGCACGGTTCCTCCAAATTCACACCACATACATGAAGCGTTTGTCCTTGAGCTTTATTAACGGTTATAGCAAAGGATAAACGCACGGGAAATTGAAGACGTTTGAATTGAAATGGCATGTCTGTTGGTATTAATGGGATCCTTGGTATCAGTACAACTTCTCCTTTTGCTTTCCCAGTTAGAATTGTTGCTTCGATCAAATTGGGCATTAATTTTTTCACGGAAAGTCTCGTTCCATTGCAGAGTTTTGGTGAATTGAGATTTCGAAGAAGTATGATCGATGAACCAATTTTCAAATTCAAAATATGCGGTGGCATACCGTGTGGTTCCAAAGAATTCAAAAATTCAACCGGATAATTTACTGCGTCTTCTTCATTCGTAGCAGTATCAATGGATTTGTATGATACCAAGTCACCTGGCAATTTCTGTTGAATTTGAAAATTTATTTCATTAACATTTGCATTTTTTGGTGCTAAAATTGCGCGTTCTCTTAGCCAATCATGATTTTTATAGTTTTGAACAATGTTTGGAAAAACGTGATCAATTAGTTCTTCTTTTGATGGCATACTTGTGCAAAAGTTGTTCGGTAACGTGATAAACCCATTTAAATCACTTGCCATTTTGCCATCGCCAATCTGCAGCAGTTGCTTCGAAAACTCACGTGCTGATGGATCATTTTGAAGACGCACACGCATATTTATGTTAAGCGCTAACTTCTGTATATTTGCCCAAAGAAACGAACTTTTCAAACATGCATTAATTTCATCAGCTGGAGTCGATCTGGGAATGACGGGCAACGTTTGTCGAAAATCATCAGATAGCAATATTAATGCACCTCCAAACAACTGTTGATTTCCACGTAGATCCTGTAATGTTCGATTCAATGCTTCCAAAGATTTTTTATGGGCCATCGGACATTCATCCCATAAAATGATTGCTGCTTGTGGCAAAACTTTGGCCATTCCAGAATTTCTTGAAATATTACACGTTGGAATCTCCACCGATTGCATGTTTAATTGCAGTTTTAAAGCGGAATGTGCAGTTCGGCCACCATCCAATAATGTAGCTGCAATACCATAAGAAGCAAGTGCCAATGCGATTTTTCGTTCGGATCTAATTGTAGCTAAGATTAATGAAATGAGAAATGTTTTCCCAGTGCCACCAGCAGCGTCCAAAAAATATAATCCACCAGTGTTGTTAATGACAGCTTGCATGATTCTATCGTATGCATTCCTTTGCTGAACATTCAATTGTGGAATGTTTGTTTGCACAAATGCACGCAATTCATCGCATTCGAATTGCTGTTCGCGTTGCAGTTCTTGCTCAAATAAATCATGGATTGGACGATTAGGTGCGATCATGCCTAATTGTCCTAATGCTTTATTTGCAATCATAAGGCAAATATCTTCAATCAATATCAAGGCATCATTATACATTTCTAATGTATGTACCAATTCGGGATCCATCGAACGATGTTGAAGTCGAATCAAAATGTCTTCAGCCATGAAATCTTTATATTTATTCCACAATTCAAGTGGGTTTGATGGATAGCATGTTGATATTATTATTGCGAATAACATACGTATTTGATTTGGGTGAGCTGAAACTGATGCATCGTGAAGCGTAGCATCCCAATGCGTATCATCTTCAAGCAAACGCAACCGTTGGCATGCATCACGATATGTTACACACAATTCACCGTCGACAGTTCTTAAATTCTGGAATGACTGTGGCCCACGTACGTTCACCAACAACAATCGCAAATAAAAACATTCAACATTGTTTGGACTAACTGTATAAATGCGGCCTAAAGCATCCGTTGAAAAAACACCTCGGTAGCCATCAACAGGAGTACCTTTTTTGCGGCGTTGAAATTTTTTTGTTGATGCGTTCCAAGTATAATATCGTGGTGCTTCCGAATATAATAGTGTTCTTGCAAATTCATCCGTTTCACATAACTTGAAAAAAGCTGTCAGTGTAGTTGCTGGAGGCTGTAATGCACTTTGTGCGGCATTTGCATCAGTAAAATAAACACGTTGCCCATTTTCAAGATGAACTGCTAAATGTATAACAACAGGGTGTCTGTCATGTATTGAGAACGATAAAATTCGCCAAATAGCTTCGTTAGTACTAATATATCTTCCCATTTGGTACTGCAAAATTTCATCATTTCTATTTTCAGCAGTCACTCCGAAAATAGCCATATCGCTACCTTTATTAACATACTTGCAAATGTATTTTATTGATTTGACTGAATTGCAGTATTCGACATTTATGTGAGCATTGAAAATTTTTGACAACAATGGTGAATACGGCACTATCCAACGATTATCAACTTCAAAGTCTTGGTTCCGGATTTTAATAGTAGTAGTTTTACCATTATCTTGAGCTGATCGTCGACGATACTGTGGATATCCATCATCACCGTGTATTGTTTCTGCAATCAATTGTCTTGGAAAACGCTTTGAACATTTGCCGTCGATCATACATGGTGAATTTGGATTGATTTCACCGCAGGGACCGTGTATCATATTTTTCGTGACAACTGCAAATAATTGTGGATCGATGGTTTGATCTGGAATTTCGGCCGATATAACACTATCAATTATATCTGGTGTTATTTTCTGTACCAACCATATCAAAATGTGAGCGTGCGGCAAGCCTCTTTTTTGCCATTCAATTGTATACATATAGCAGCGCACTTCTCCAAATACACGGAGCTTGACAATCAGATCTATCAACTTTTTTTAATTTTTGGTGGAATATCCGAGCGGTTACATCGTGTCGATCTGTTGGGACCTGACCATCAAATAAGCAATCCTTCACATCAGCCCATTTTGGGTTGCAAGTAAATGTGATGAACAAATCTGGACGGCCGTAATGACGAACATATGACATGGCATCTTGTGTATACTCGTGCATATGACGTGGGCTACCGGTATATGACGATGGTAATATCGTCAAGCGTCCAATGTCATTCACATTCACATCATTCAATAGTGCATCACGTAAATGTATATACTCTTCAGATCTCAATCGGGCTTGATTATGACGGATGAAATGCAATCGTTCGCCCTCGATTTTAGCATACATGTCCACAATGTATTGATGAAAAAGTTTATTGCATCGCAAAATGTAATTGTCCTCTTGATCACGAATCATCAATCGATACGAATAAAAATTCATCGCACTAACTTTTTTCGTAGTTTGTTGGCCTGCAAATATTAAAAATTATTCTTTTAGTTATTTTAACGCAAAGATTACTCACAAAAGTAATCAAAGATCATTATTTTTTTACCACTCATTGGATTTATCAATGGTATATTTATATGATAACCATCATCTCCTCTCCAGAACAAAATCGGGTATTGCAATGCGTCATAACAACGATGGAGTTCAGAAATACGATTTAGTTGCTCATTCCTACGGTGCAAAACAATATCTCTTGGCCGAAATTGTTCACCAACTATTACGATTGCCACTTCATCGATTGTTGGTGCGTTAAATCGCCTGGAATGTTGCCCGAGTGGTGTTCTGTCGGCACGTATTATGATTTTATGATCATCGGTGGGCATCTGATCCAGTGCAATCTTGAATAATTTAACCAATTCATTGTGCTGATGTAAAAATCTTTGCAGCTCTCTCAAGATTTCTCTTCTTGTATTTGAAGCAATTGTACAGCGCTGATTCAGTTCGCTGTTCTCATTACCAATGAAATATATTTGCAAAAACTGATGGTCAGCATCTGGGAATGGCAATAATGACCCAGCTCTATGGTATATCTGTCCTTGAATCTGTAATGTTTTTGAAATAGATTTAGATGACGAATCCGAATTTTTGAAGACAGCAAATACAGAGACAGCACATAAATCAAATTTGATATCATTTATTCCATGCGAAGTAATTACCTTAAACGTCGGCATAAATCCATCTGTTATAATATTTGTAGCTCCAAAAGATGTCATTTGGAAGCATGAATTGTACTTTTGAATATTTGTTAAGAAATGCTTTGACGCTGCTGAATTGCCATAAATTAATGAGTGTAAAGGATCTGGTGGAGGTTCTAACACAGGCAATTTAACTTTCCCACCAGCACAGCACATGCCAGGCGTTTCGTTCATAAATTTGAATGCTTTACAATGCACACATTGTTTATTCATTTGTCCAATATAAGAATACATACTGTAATCAATTGTGCTATCATAATTATAAGCCGCCAATTCCATTTGTCGTATGATTTGAATTGAGGGACGCGTACGTCGATTTATCGACCTTTCACTGTCAACCGTGTTTGCACTATCAACCGATTGGTTTATACGTCTACGTCGTTCCCTCTGTGATGCATTTTGTTGAATACGATCTTGTTCACTTTGTGATCTTCGATTGGTTGAAACAACTCTCGAATGACGCGTACGTCTACCAATATTTGAGCGACTTGGACGTGGCATTTCGAATTTGTTCTATGTACGAAAAGAGTAATCATTTAAATTAATTTCAAGAGTTAAAAAAACTATATCCAAATGTATAATAAGTATGTGTTTGTGGTCATATATTCGCATTATTTGGTTGTTTTATGTATAAAAAAATTAAGAACTGAGGAAAAAGAACTATACAAAGTGACACTAACACGTATATAAATGGCCTGAAACCCGATAGCAATTCAACCAGAAAATCCAAATGGAAAGCGTATATACACTACTGTCTGTTTGTATTTAAATGGTCAAACAAAAACAAATAAATTGTTTGATGATGTATGGCTGAAAATATGAAAAACAAAAAAAAAATCAAATGCGACTCTTACCGATTACGTCTGTCCACAATTCGAGTTCGATGGAAAATAACCTTAAAATGATCACTCACTGGTAGGTGTCAATGTATATGCGTGTATGCTCTACAACGTGCATTTATCATGTATTTCACTTGCACCAATTTTTTATATATATAGAAGATATAGATTTCGCCGAAAAGTTTCAATTGAATTTTCTCATTAAGATTGTTGACTTTATCATTTTTTTGTGCCTAAATTGCAAGTTCGCACAGCCATTCAGGATTTTTGTAGTTTGGGAATACCTTGTCGTCAACGGCTTGAATACTAATTACCGTTTGACTGAAGTTCGGTGGGAACGAAATCTCATTCCCAATTGTTTCTTGCAAATCTATCGATCTCAAAAAATTCGGAAAATTCGGAAAATTCGAAAATTAAAAAAACTTAATCTCACTTTTTGTTCTCATTTTTTTTATATGTGCTTGGTGTTGCACGCGCACATTTAGTTTCATATTGGTGTTGTAAGCACTGACTGATACTCCAATAACTCAACAGATGGAGCTGTAGACGCTTATTTATTTTGACAACTGCGTATATTGTGTGTTCTTTCTGATTTTTTTATTCGAACAGTGCGGACAAGGTCAATTGACTTTCTGACATTTTTCCAAATTTTAATTGATTTCTCGAGTTGTTCGGGCCATTGTGCATTCGTCCCAAATGATAATTTTGCACGTTTTAAGGATTGTGCCCATTTTCAATAAAATCGCTTAATTAATTCAGAAAATATAGAATAAGGTAGCTTCTACCACTTTTGCCCTATTTAACGTCAAAAATTTTGATATTTTTAAGAAATGTGTATCCTATGTCATCGGTTAGATAATTCTGAAGACGTTGTAAAAACTTAATCAAAATCCCGCCTTTTTCCAATCCATACGTTGCAAACATACATACATTTTTATATAGAATTAGGTAGGGGGAGTTTTTATCCCCTTTGTCAATTTTACCCCCTAAATGTGGAACAATCCAAACAATGTATAGCCTATGTTATCCGAGGGGTTTTTCTGAAGACTCTCTGAAAATTTCATCAAAATCGGTCCAGCCGTTTTCGAGTGCATGCATTGCTTACATGCATACATACATACATAGGGAGGGAAAGTTTTTATCCCATTTGCCAATTTAACCCCCTACATGTAAAAAATCCAAACAATGTGTAGTATGTTACTCGCGAGTTTATTCTGAAAATTGCCTGAAAATTTCATCAAAATCGGTTCAGCCGTTTTCGAGTACATACGTTGCATACAAACATACATACATACATGCAAACTTTTATATGGACAAAATCACGTGTTGACATAAAAGGTCATAACTCACAACGCGTCGACCGATTTCGTGCAAACTTATCTATAAACCATCTACACGACCATACGAACAAACCACAAAATTTCATTGAATTCGGATTGACGGTTCATGAGTTATAAAGTCACAACACACTTGCACCAATTTTTTATATATATAGAAGATATATATATATATATATATATATATATATATATATATATATATATATATATATATATATATATATATATATATATATATATATATATATATATATATATATATATATATATATACACATGCATATGTATATGTATATCTATATGTATACGTATATGTAAATGTATATGTATATGAATATGTATGTGTATATTTATTCGAATATGTATTTGTACGAGGTGTGATCAAAAAATAACCGTTATTTTCATCTTTTCGTGAGTTACGTATGTTCGATGTTCGCATTTTTTTTTCTGTTATGTTGGTACACATGTATGTTATATATGTTGGCAATACCAACCATTTTGGATTGTCAGTTTATGTTTGACAGATAAAAAGGTTAGTCGTGTTTAAGGAAGGCCGAGAAGATGTCAATGACGATGCTCGTCCTGGTCGCCCGAGCACGTCAACAACCGATGAAAACATTGACGCAGTGAAGAAAATGATTTTGGATAATCGTCGAATCACTATCAGAGAGGTTGCTGATGATGTTGGCATATCGTTCGGCTCATGCCAAGCAATTTTGACTGATGTTTTAGGCATGAAACGTGCGGCAGCGAAGATTGTTCCAAAGTTGCAAAATTTTGAGCAAAAACAACGTCGCATGGACATCAGTCAGGAGCTGTTTTTGGCCAAATCAAAACCGTTATCATGCCTCAACCACCGTATTCACCGGACTTGGCCCCCGCTGACTTTTTCCTTTTTCCAAAACTGAAGACACCGATGAAAGGAAAGCGTTTTCCTACGATTGAGGAGATAAAAGAAAAATCGAAACAGGAGGTGTTGGCGGTACCAAAAAAAGCGTTTCAGAAGTGTTTCGAGGATTGAAAAAAAAGCTGGCATAAGTGTATTATATCTGAGGGGAATTACTTTAAAGGGGACAAGATAGTTGTTGATGAATAAATAAATAGTTTATTTTTTGATCACACAATAACGGTTATTTTTTTATCACATCTCGTATATATATATATATAAGTTCACAGAAGTGCCCAACAGCAAGAACAACAACAAAGCGGCTGCCTACCCACGCGCGTGGAGACAGCGTAACGGCAGCGCTGGGCCAACGACACTATCACGCCACCGTAATGTGAAACTCCGCACGAGTAGCGGAGTCAGCATTCTTAGGGCTTGCATTGGCTTAAGTCGAGGGTAGCATAATGATTGCTGTTAGTTCTTAAGTTAGTTGAATTTACGGATTAAAGGCATGAAGTTGTGCTAATTAACTAAAAAGTCTTTTATTGGTGCCCAACGAGGTTAAAAGAAATTATTTTCAAAGTCGTCAACACCGACGACAGTAGTGGCATCTCTTAAATCAACGCAACGCAGCGGACGTCAACACCGACGGCGCAATCATCTTTAAAAAAAAATCAACTCGCAACGCAGTGAAGAAAAACGTCAACTTTAACTCTCAGCTATAAATCCGCCGCAAGGAAAATACGTTAACACCGACGGCAGCAGTATTCTTAGCTCGAAGCAATACTATATTATGATTGGAATTATTGTACAACAACACATGTAAGTAGAGTGCTCAAAAAGATTTTATTATTTAATTTTATTTTGGACGAAATATCTTGTGTGCGTGACTGATAATTTTTTATGAGTGAGGTTGATAGGTTAGCAGAAGAATTTGAAAAATTGTTCAGAGATTCAGAGTCAGAATTGAATATGGCCATTACTCCCGATCAATTAAAAACAATAATAGGTGGTGCTGTTACCGGTGCACTTACGGTGCAGGAAAGAATTTTTGAAAAAAAATTAGCAGACATTAATAAGCTTATAGGCGACTTAGCAGTCGAGGCACCCGAGATAGAAACGTATGAAGAAGCGGTAATCAGGGATGGTGTGGCGTGTAAAGAAACACTAGATATCGTAAAGTCTTTACCAGATTTCGAGGGTAAACACGAAACATACGTTTCGTGGCGCAAAGCGGCGCATACCACATATAAAGTTTATGAAAGATATGTGGGCAGTTCCACCCACTACCAAGCTCTGTGCATCTTAAGAAATAAAATAAGGGGTCCAGCTGACACGGTGTTAGCGTCTTTTGATATTCCTCTAAATTTTAGAGCCATAATTAGTAGACTAGACTTTACGTACCCCGATAAGCGACCCATTTACCTCATCGAGCAAGAATTATTTACCCTACGGCAAGGAGGTATGACATTATTACAGTATTACGATGAAGTGGAAAGAAAACTCATGCTTCTAATTAGCAAGACAATAATGACATATGACGGTAATTTGGCCGCGTCATTAATCGAAAAATATAGAATGGATGCATTACGCGTTTTCATTTCAGGGCTTAGGAAATCTTTAAGTGACGTACTCTTTTCGGCGAGACCAAAAGATCTCCCTTCCGCTTTAGCACTAGCCCAAGAGGTGGAATCAAATCATGAACGGTACACATTAAGGCTCAAAAAAGCGATCAGAGACAGCAAGCTAAGGAAAGTGTAGGTACCCCTCAAGGAAAAAATCCTTATTTCAGTAAAAGGCAAGGACCCTTTGACAGGGGCCAAAAGAGATAAGAATCGGTGGAACCGATGGACGTTGATCGGTCGTCGCGGTTTAGACAACCTAATCAATACCAAGAAAATCGTGGAGGGCCACCCCAGGGACAAATGCATACCAATCAGTGGCCAACACAGAACCAAAACAACCAGGCTCAGGGACATGTAGGAAAAAGACAACACAGTGGTATGTCAAGATTTTCGGGCCCAAAGCAGCAGAGAATTAACCATATAACTCAGACCGAGGCCCCATCTAGTCAAGAAGATGGCAACTGTCAAGCCGAAGCAACCGCAGAGGTGTTGGATATTGACGGGGTTAATTTTTTAGGCACAACTCCCTGCTTCCGTACATAGAGAGAACGATAGCAGGGAGGGTATTGATAATTTTTCCAAATTTGAAGTCGTTCAACCCATAGTTTCAAGGACAATAATGAACGTAGAAATACCCATTTTGCAGCTTATGAATTTTTATCACAGCACTAAAACAATATTTTGTGACAATGAACCATCTTTGAATTCTGAGACAATAAGATCGCTCTTGTAGAATCGTTTCAACGTTCAGATAGCAAACGCTCCACCGCTTCATAGTACCTCGAATGGGCAGGTGGAAAGGTTCCATATCACCCTCTTGGAAATTGCCCGATGTCTGAAAATAGAAAGAGGCATCGACGACACAGTAAAATTGATACTTCAGGCAACCATAGAGTACAATAAAACAATTCATTCTGTTATAGGTAAAAGGCCGATTGATGTGATCCACTCATCCTCTCCAGAGTTCGAGGCGGAAATAAGAGACAGAGTTCACAAGGCACAAGAAATTCAAATGCAGAGATTAAACGAAACAAGAAGAAATAGAACCTTTCAAGTAGGAGAAAAGGTGCTTGTAAAAACAAACAGGCTATTAGGAAATAAGCTGACACCCTTGTGTGTTGAAGAGACAGTAGAGGTCGACTTGGGGACAACGGTTCTCACTAAAGGGAGGGTGGTCCATAAGGACAATTTAAGATAGGTTAAGTTTAAAATTTTCTCTCATATTAATTTTTTCTCGATTTCTAGGATTTTGATTGCGCTACTTTCGGTTGTGGCAACCACAACCAAACTAACCGATTACTCCAACTCGGACTACACTCCTATTTTGGACGGAGATGTGACAATCTGGCAAGATTTCGAATACTTACGACATACAACAAACCTCACGATGTACTCGGAGTTGACTGAAGAAACAGAAAAACTCGTGGACCATTTTTCCCAGTCGCATATGAAGAAAATACTGGACTCGGACATTGGACATATAACAACATTACTGGCCACAATAGAAGTTCACCATAGAAACGCAAGAAGCATCTACCTTTTGGGCACCGCTTTGAAGGTGATTCCTGGGGCCCCGGACTTCGATGACTTTGAAAGAATCTAAATTAGACAACAGCAACTCATTGATTCGGAAAATAGGCAGATTGTCATAAATACGAAAGCACAGGAACAAATAAATAGATTGACAGACAAAGTTAATCTCATTATTAGAGGTTCAAAGGTTAAGCAGATAGATTCAGGACACCTGTATGAAACCCTCCTTGCAAGGAATAGAATTTTAATTTCCGAACTAGAAACCCTAATGTTGTCAGTCACTCTCACGAAGATTTGTATAATTAATCCCCAAATTTTGGATTCCAACGATTTGAAAAGTATAATTAATCAGCACTCTACAAATATAACTGTAGATGATTTAATAGAAGTAGCTAATGTCAAGGTCTTATTAAATAATAAATTTTTGCATTTTTTAATTAAATATCCTAAACATAGTCTAGTTTGTAAAAAGGTAATTTTATACCCCGTTCAACACAATGGCACAATCCTTCACTTCGCCGGAAATAACAATGTGGCAGACTGTGGAAATCGAGTACTAGCAATTGGAAACTGTAGTGCAACGTTTACAAAAACATTCTGCAGGGAAGAATCCGATTCAACATGCGCACAACAACTGCATTCTGGCGGCATCGCACACTGCAATACCCGACCGAGTCACCTTCAACCGATCATGATGGTCGACGAGGGAGTCATCATCATCAATGACGAAACCGCCACAATAAAAACAGGCGACTGTACCGAAAATATAGTCACTGGAACGTTCTTACTTACCTTCGACGACGAAGTCAAAATCAACGAATCTTTATTTAAGAACCACAAAAGCTTCCAGGGTCAACAACGTCAACGCTTCTCAACATCACGGGCCAACAAGAAATATTGAGCCTGCCGTACTTACAAAGGTTGAGCCTAGAGAATCTACGCTACATCGGTCGGATTAAGGAGGAACTAATAACCAAACCCATAATATCTGGCTTTGCTGCCATTGCCATTTTAATCACATGCTACATCTCTTTTAAGTTGTATCAGAGACAGAAAAAGACGCGTCAGCGACACGCCATCCCAGCTGTACTCGAAGGTTTCAAGAAGCCCGAGGACGTCCTTCACTTAAGCGGGGGAGGAGTTAACACAAGTGCCCAACAGCAAGCCCAACAACAAAACGGCTGCCTACCCACGCACGTGGAGTCAGCGTAACGGCAGCGCTGTACCAACGACACTATCACACCACCGTAATGTGAAACTCCGCACGAGTAGCGGAGTCAGGACTCGCTCTACACGAGTGGCGGACTCAGCATTCTTAGGGCTAGCGTTGGCTTAAGTCGAGGGTAGCTTAATGATTGCTGTTAGTTCTTAAGTTAGTTGAATTTACGGATTAAAGGCGTGAAGTTGTGCTAATTAACTAAAAAGTCTTTTATTTATACATATATATAAATATATATATATATATATATATATATATATATATATATATATATATATATATATATATATATATATAAATATACTCGTATATATATATATATATATATATATATATATATATATATATATATATATATATATATATATACATATACATATGCATATACATATTCATTTAATATACATATAAATTTACATATACATATAATTATACATATTCATATACATATTCATCTACGTGTACAAATATTAAATAGCAAAAACTTTCATAAACTTTGTACTTGAATATTACGATTTAATATAAAAACAATTGTGATTTTAATCTGTAAAAAAAACTATAATTTTTCTGCGTGATCATTTTTGGTCCTTCGAGCCGGATCCTTAAGCCGGCTAGCATCTTCCATCATATTGCTGTAAGGAGGTTCCTGGCCCGTTCCTGTAGACTACATATCAACAGAGATATTGGGAAGAAACATGTTAGTGGCTAGTGTGGTAATTTTTTTTTTTTTTTTTTTCTAAAAATATATAAAGGTTAATGAAGTTAGGCTCAACATAAAATACGCACATACATACATATGCCGTAATCATTACATTCGTTGCATTAAAGTGCCTTTTCTCTTCGTATTTATGCTTCGTAGTTAGTGTTTTGTTCTATTTCGTTCTTGCCGCTGCATTTTGTATTTTGGTATGTATTTGTTTATGCAAATTGAAAGTACGCTACAACCAGCATAAGTCGAGTTGAGCTCTCCTACCACGCTGTCTACATCTCGTACAGGGAAGAATTGTGCTTCTACCATGTCGAAAATATCATCGTATCACGCACAGGGCACAGTCAGAAGCATCCGCTCTACACCTGCCGACAGTTTGTTCAACCCTCAGTGGAGGAGAGTATTGTTACTGTCAAGAAGTTGGGCCGCTTTTTCAACTGTTTGTCCGAACATCATAAATTAAAGGACTGTCCAAGTAAACACACTTGCTCTAAATGTCATCAACGTCACCATTCGCACTGTGACACGAACTCGACTAAATTTACTCTTGCACCCGTCAACAGAAATTGTAACTCCTCTTCCAATCATAGATAAAAATTTTTGACGAATGATCACAGCGCAGATCCAGATAATCAAATACAGTCCACTATAAAAGAAAAGTCAGTACAACAATTCACTACATGTCTCAACATCACATCAAGAAGCGTTCTTTTAGGCACTGCCCTTGCACTAGTATACCATTTCGCTTCAACATAAACTGTTCGTGTTTTAATCGACCCCGCTTCGGAAGCATCTTTCGTTTCAGAGAGGATAAAACCTTTGTTACCTCTAGCCTTGCAAATAATGCGCTGCTACAATATTCGGTCTTAACGATGTCGTCAGCACTAACTGAAGTCTATTATCTACTTTTTAGTTAGGTTCGTTCCAGGATACCAAGTTTCAACTGGAGGTCTCGGCTTCCGTGGGTCCCAATACGTCGTTTCGTGCTTCTGAATCTGCCCACTTTACAGTAGTTTCTCTTAGCGTACAGCTTAAGAAGTTCTAGAAAGTGGAAAAAGTTTGTGCGCCCCCTCGCGTCTCGCAGGCCGATTTTGTGTGCGAAGAACTTTACACAAAACGACTCGCCGATCTCCTTCTGGACGTTACGTTGCTGATCTTCCATTGTAGAAGTCAGGCGGACGCGAGCTTCGGGGCAATCTCGGTTCATCGCGTGTAGGCAGTTCCTCCGCAATGAAAGAACATTGATACGGCGCCCAGAGTTGAAGCTAAAGATAAAGTTCTAACAGAATATCTAGATTTAGGACATATGATGCCAGTAATCCAAATCCGGCCGACATGCTTCTACGACACTATTATCTGCCCCATCATGCGGTCATCATACCTGGCAGCAGCACCACTAAGCTGCGTGCAGTATTTAACGCGTATTCTTCATCATCGAGCAGTCGTAGCTTAATCGGGACATATCATCAAAAACATTCTCTCAGCAGGTAGCTTCGAGTTAAGAAAGTGGGCTCCCAACTCCTCCGAAACCCTGCAGGGAATATCGGCTGACCACCTTCTTAATGAAAGCTTATTAATATTGTCTGATAAGAGCACGGCCGAAACTCTATGTATTAGATGGAATGCCAATACTGACTTGTTTTTCTTCCAGGTCCAGTCATTTCCAGTCAATGACTCCTATACAAAACGAGAAGTGCTGTTTACAATTGATAATCTCTTTGATCCTGCAGGATGGCTGGCTTCTGTTACTATACTCGCCAAATTTTTGATGCAAAAACTATGGATGGAGAAGATGGACTGGGATGAAGCAATTAGTGTAATGTCACTGCATCAAAGGTAGACGTTTGTCAGTCGGTTCGTCGAGATCAACTCAATCACAGTTGCTCGTTGGCTAACTAACGGCCCAACTTGGCCAGTTCTGGAGAAAGCGCATTGGCCTTCACAAATGGTAACCGAAGTGGAAGTAACTTTGGAACAAAGGGCAATTAAATCTCATACGATTACAATATCTGAAATCCTATAAATTTCCATGCCACCCCTCTTGTTAAAGGAAATATCCAGGAAACAAAAATCCAAATACATAGTGAGAGCAATAACAGAGTGGTTATAAAAAACTTCGACACTGAGAAAAAAAGCTACTATACCTATCAGCTTAAAAGTAGCAAAGGCCTTACCATTGTCATAAAGGGACTTGAATCAGATATTCCCCCTGCTGAAGTCAAAGAAGCACTACTACTTCTTGAGGGTGTCCCACACCAGGATCGCTCTAGCCCCTCCAAGTGAGGGGCAATTAGATGCTTTGCCTGGCTGGTTCCCCCCTGACCCCTATATGTATATGTATATGTATATGTATATGTATATGTATACGTATATGTATATGTATATGTGTATGTATATGTCTATGTATATGTATATTTATATGTATATGCATACATATATGTAATTATAGACATATATATGTCAGGGGTATAGGCGCAAGCACAAAGGAGTATGGGCCGAACACACCACTGGTGGTGCCGCACTGTGGGTGTGCGGAACCAAGCCTATACAACTAAGCAACATAGAGAGACGCTCTTGCTACGTCAGAGCGACCATTGGAGGGACCACGGTGTACAGTTGCTACATGCCGCCGAGCCTAACTGCGGACGAGTTCGAGTCAGTGGTGGACAGACTTGCTCTGGACGCGCCAGGCAGGAACCCCGTAGTGATTGCCGGCGACTTCAACGCATGGGCAACTGAATGGGATTGCGCCCGAACCACACCGATAGTTTATATCCTCATGGACGCGTTTGCGGCTCTTGACGTAGTCGTCATGAACGCGGGAGAGGCGACTTTTGTGAGAGGAGAAGGCACATCTGTGATCGACCTTACGTTCCTCAGCAGCGGTTTAGGCAGAGGAGCCAGGTGGATTGTTAGTTCCGCGTACACACACAGCGACCACAATGCCATTTGCTTTGACTTGGAAAGGAACAAACAACGGCGGAGGACAGGCCCGTGGCCGAAAGGCTGGACAGCGGACGCCCTGGACGACGGCGCACTTGAAGTCATGTTGGAGGACTTTGAGCTGCAAGGCAGTGCGGCGGAAATGGCGAACCAGCTACCGAGCCAGCTAGAGAGCGCCTGCGATGCGGCGATGCCCAGGCGGGCCTATGGTGGAAACCATAAATCCGTTTATTGGTGGACGGACGAGATCGCCGGCCGACGCAAGGAATGCCACGCAGCAACGCGAAGGCACCAGCGTGCAATAGGCAACCCAGACTGCCTGCAACTGCGCCAGTTGTACAAAGAAGCTAAAAGAAGGCTGAAGACGGCCATAAAGGTGAGCAACCTTAGGAGTTTCACCGAGCTATGTGCACAGGATGCAGACAACCCGTTGGGCACGGCATATAGGCTCGTGATGAAAAACCTCCCCTGCCACAGGGAGCCAGCCCCAAGCTACCCAAACTTGCTCACACGCCTTGTGGGAGAGCTCTTCCCAGTGCAAAATTATGTGCCTGATCAGTTCTCTCCCCAAGTACCCAGTGTAATAACAGAAGAGGTGTTGCGGGCGGTTGGAAAATTTGGGGACCAGAAGGCACCTGGCCCAGATGGAATTCCCGACCGAGTGCTGAAAACCGCAGCTGCACTACACCCAGAAACACTGAGGTCACTTTACGAAGCCTGTCTTAGGGAAGCAGTCTTCCCGAAACGGTGGAAAAGGCAGCGGTTGGTATTGATACCTAAAGCCGATAAGCCAGCAGAGGACCCATCGGCCTACCGTCCCCTGTGCATGTTGGACACAGCAGGGAAGGTCCTGGAGCGGATTATCTGCGACCGGATCGACGAGGCGATAGTGGATGCTGGAGGATTGGCGAGGCGCCAATATGGCTTCCGAAAGGCCAAATCCACCGTGGATGCCATGGACGATCTCGTCCAATCGGCGAAGAAGGTGATTCAGGGCCAGAGATGGAAGGGGGGTGCCAAGAGGTATTGCCTCGTGGTCACCCTCGACGTCAAGAACGCTTTTAACTCGGCCAGCTGGGCGCGCATAACAGAAGCGCTGGCAGAGTTCAAAGTTCCCGTCTATCTAAGGCGAATTATCACCAGTTATTTTAGCGACAGGATGCTATTATACGAGTCCGATGCACCTTTACCACGATCCCACATCTCAAATACCTAGGCGTCTGGATTGACGCAAGACTGACGTTCAAGGAGCACTTTCGGCGATTAGGTGAGAAGGCAGCGCGGACCTGTTCCCTGCTCTGCCGGATAATGCCAAATCTCGGAGGGCCACGGCACTGGAAAAGACGGTTCATCTCAGGGGTGGTTAAATCCATAATTCTGTATGGAGCACCATAGTGGCGGCGTATAGGAGATGTGCGCTCCGCACGATCTCAGCACACCGTACTGTGTCTGCAGACGCCGCGCTGGTGATAGCCGGTATGATCCCGCTAGACCTGCTGGCCAAGGAGGCGTGGAGCCTATACTACGGCGAAAGTATGCACGAGCTGAGCGCGGAAGATCGCGTAGCAGGCATTAGGCAAAGCACCATACAAGAGTGGCAAGCCCAATGGGATACATCCGAAAACGGCCGTTGGACGAGGAGGTTGATCCCTGATCTCCAACGCTGGATGGATAGGTCGCATGGCGAGGTGAACTATCACGTCACACAGCTGCTGACCGGGCACGGAGGTTTCCGGGCGCACCTACACAGTTTCCAGCTGGAGGAATCCCCCTGCTGCGATAATTGTGGAGGCACGGAGCCCGAGGACGTGGAACATGTCCTTTTTTCATGTCCACGATACAGCGGTGCCAGAGCGGTACTGCAAAGAGTCTGCGGAGAACCTGTAACACCGGACAAACTCGTGCACTATATGCTCGAGTGCCCGGAGAAATGGGACGTGGTGTGTGACACCTCGGCCGCAATTATGCGAGAACTCCGAAACTTGGAGTGGCGGCGACGTTCAGGGAATCAATAGGAGGGGTCCGTGGACCAACCCACTCCCAGACAAAGTATTGCTCTACGTCTATGTACCGTCTGGGAGGCGTCTGAGGAGGTGGTTTTAGTGGGTAAGAGCCCCACACTACTGGTGCGAGAGCGCCCCGTGTCTGTTTGCAGATTTCCACCTCCGAACCAATAAAAAAAATAAATTCAAAAAATTAAAAAAAATACATATACATATACGATATATACGTATATATACATAGATACACAAATATACATACATATATATACTCGTATATATATATATATATATATATATATATATATATATATATATATATATATATATATATAAATATATATATATATATATATATATATATATATATATATATATATATATATATATATATATATACATATATATATATATATATATATATATATATATATATATATATATATATATATATATATATATATATATATATATATATATATATATATATATATATGTATATTTATACATGTATATACTTCAACATTGGCGTATGCTGTCGAGCGGGCTATGCAGGAGTTGCCATAATGAAGAAGAGATAGAGTCGATTCATCTCTTTTTATATCAATGTCAGACTGCAGTCGAAGCGAAACCTATGTTCGGGGTCGCGCTTCTTCACAAGCTTGACAGAGATAACGAAGGTGGATTTATCGGATCTTCTCACTTTCATCTGGAAAACCAAATGTTTTAATAGGGATAGTCTCCAATGTTTATGGAAATCAAGGGTAATGACGAGTATGCTTCCTCCTAGCATTTTTGAAGGCAGTCAAAATGGACATAGATGTCTCCGAGTGGAAGTGCGGATACGATGCATGCCTTCCCAACCTAACCTAACCTAACCATCCGATGCTACAAGTGCATGGACTTTGGACACACATCGCAGAAGTGCTGCAGCAAGGCTGATTTGTTTCAAATGTGGAGCAGAGGGCCACAATGAGAAAGGATGCGACAAGAAGCCAAACTACACACTATGCGCAAAGGGTTTGAAGACGGTACAGCACTCGACAGGCAGAAGCTCATGGATGCCTTTGCAGCATTAAACGTGGATACTGATGAAAACAGGGTTGATAACCGAGATCAAGGGAGGAGCGACCTCAGTGATAGACCTCACATTTCTGAGCGAAAGACTGGTCAGAGGAACCAAATAACAAGTGAGTAATCACTACACACACAGTGACCACCCGGCAATAATCTACGACCTACGAATGGACATCCAGAAGAAGCAAACTTTAGCTTCGACTGACAAAGGTTGGAGGACAAACATTTTGGGTCATGATGTCCTTAAGATTATGCTCGAAGACCTAAAAGGCACGACGGATGAAATGGCAAACCAGTTCGCCAAACAAATGGAAAGCGCCTGTGAATGTGTAGGCTAAGGTTGACATCACCAACCAGTCCATTGGTGGACGGATCAGATATCTGATCTACGCAAGGCGTGCCATGCAGCAAGTCCTGCCATGCAGCGACGCAGAGGTATCAGCGCTCTATAAAGAAGCCGAATTGTGCGCAGATGCAACAAGAAAAGTTAGAGCAGGAGCTTCACGAAACTGTGCGAGCAAGTCGAAGACGAGCCATAGTTAGTGATGAGAAAATTTCCCTGCTACCGGCAGCCTGCCCCAAGCTGCCCGAACTTACTTGACCGCATTGTAAACAACTCTTCACCCCACAAACCTACTGCACTGAGCAGCTTGCTAATGCGCTGAGGTTGGAAGAGGATATACCGGAGGAGACAGTGGACGAGGTGTTACGTTCGGTTGGTAAATTCGGAGACAAGAAAGCACCTGTCCCAGATGGAATACCCCATTGTGCTAGTCCTGGCGACTAAGGGCAATAAGCTACCAGAAGACCCATCTGCGCATCATCCCCGCTGCATGCTGGACTCGACGGGAAACGTCCTGGAGCGGATTCTCTGTGACAAAATAGACCGATCCGTAGCTCAAGCCGGAAGATTTGCGCAGAGGCAATATGGCTTTCCGTAGGCGACGTCAAGAGTAGCTGCATTTAGTGAGCTGCGTCAAAACGGCGAAAGAAGCGATCGATGGTAAGAGATGGAGGGGTGGCAGCAAGATGTACTGTCTCGTGGTCACCCTAGATGTGAAAAATGCTTTGAAGTCTGCTAGCTGGACATGTATAGCCGAAGCGCTAGCAGTATTCAAGGTACCCATCTACCTGAGACGTATGGTAGCCAGCTATTTAAACGACAGTGTCCTGGGGTATGACACAGAAAAAGGGACACGAAGGCACGATATCACCGGAGTATATAGATATATTTACATATGTATATGTGCATATACATATATTTACATCTACATATACATATGCATATACATATACATATATCTACATACTCGTATACATATAGATACATATATATATACTGTAAGATAACTGGGTGTCTTTCATTGTAGGTCAATCCAGTTGCGGAAGTTAAGCTACCGTTAGCTCTAAGAAGACCTTTAGAATCTTTAAAAGGCGAAGGATTGAGTAGGTTACTCCGTTTGCCAAGAGGCTGTTCGTTGATTAGTGCATCGTATTCCTTTGAATAGTACCGTAGCTGTGTCAATTGAATCAAGCGTGCCTTTTCCTGAGTTATTTCAGGGCCAGACTAGTATTTTGACATGAAGGTGTAGCTGCGAATTAGAACGCGAACCTGATACCTGAGAATATATGCGAGGACGCGTATTGCCCGTGGTAATGACGATAAACGGTCGAAGAAATCTATTTCAGATTTTTTTTTTTTTATATATTGCATATATTTCTTTATTGTATCTTCTAAGCTTAGACTAACAATAAGTAAGCATATCTTACTAACTAAATAATTAATATTAATACACCTTGCCAATGCTTAGTGCTTTTTAGTAATCACAATATTATATGTTAGTTACTGTAATAAATGTTATATTAGTGTTTGTACATGATTAAGGTGTCGATGTTAGTTGTGCTGGTGATTTCGTACGTTTTAGACGACTTGGAACCCTGTTACATGCTAGTATTCTAGCTAGATGATTTGGGTGCTCTTTGATTTTTTGCGCATATTTTAAGCTGGCGTCAAAGATTTCCTTTTTTACGAGCGGAATGTTCAGATCTTTGTGAATCTTTGTATTCTTTATAAACCAAGGAGCCCCAGTAATGGTTCTTAGAATTTTGGACTGCACTCTTTGAATCAGTTCTATGTTAGAGTTGCTTGCGCCGCCCCACAACTGGCTACCGTAAGTCCAAATTGGTTTTATGATGGCTTTGTACAGCAGTGTTTTATATTCTAGGCTCAACCTGGAATTTTTCTGCATGAGCCAGTGTAGGCGATTTGCTTTCAAATACATTGGTTTTTTTTTGGCTTCGATTTTGGGTTCCATGTCAAACGTGAGTCAAGATGAATTCCTAGGTACTTCACCTCCTTTGCTTGATGAATAGGAACGTTGTTGAGTTTTATCGCTGGACATGTACCTTTTTTTATAGTAAAGGTAATATGCGTACTTTTCGATTCATTAAAGTTTATTCGCCAGTCAGCAAATCAACTTGTTACTAGGACCAGATGATCTTCTAAGTCACGGGATGCGAATTTGGAATTCGGATGAATGCTAAGGATAGCTGTATCGTCTGCGAAAGTTGCTGTTGTTAAGTATTTATTGGTAGGTAGATCTGAGGTAAATAGTAGATACAACACCGGACCTAGCACGCTTCCTTCTGGTACGCCAGCTTTGATGTCAAAGCATTTAGAGTAAGCATTATTGTACTTTACCTTGAACTTTCTGCCCCTCAGATACGATTCCAATATTTTGTGTACTTTTGTGGGCAACAGCTTTTTTATTTTGTAAATAAGCCCCTCGTGCCAGAACTTGTCAAATGCCTGCGCCACATCTAAAAAGATGGCTGAACAATATTGCTTTTTGTCGAATGCGTTTTGTATATCGTTCACTATTCGATGAACCTGCTCTATTGTACTATGGTGTTCGCGGAAGCCAAATTGGTGAGTGGGAATAGTGCGTTTTTCGTTTATATGCGGCATTAGTTTTGCAAGAAAATGCCTTTCTAGGAGTTTTGCTAAGATAGGCAGGAGGCTAATCGGTCTATATGATGACGATTGGGAGGGGTATTTTCCTGGTTTCGGGATCATTGTGTTTAGGAAAGTATCCTAAGCTCAACAAACCATTATATAGTGAAGTAAGTAAGATGATGGCCATTTGGGGTAACTCCTTTATCATTTTTCCAGTAATGAGGTCGTGTCCTGGAGCTTTGTTAAGAGCATGGTTACTAATCGCATTACTTACTTCTTTTGTTTTTAATTTAATAGGCGAGGATGTTGTATCTGGCGTGGGGGCTAATATTAGGTAATTGGTATCGCAAGGCGAGTTGGGGTTAAAAACATCTCTTAAGTGTTCGGCGAAAACAGCAGACTTTTCATCATCGCTTCTTCCCCAGTTTCCGTTTTTTGTACGAATCGGTGGAATTCCGCGTGTAGGTGCTTTCATTTCTCTGACAGCTTTCCACAGAGAGTAATTGGTAACGTCAGTCGGAGAAAGGTTTTGGATATATTGGTCCAGGCAGCGATCTGATTCTAGACGCAAGGCTTTTCTCAAATTTTCACTGGCAATAGATAACTTCCGTTTTAGGAAAGGGGACCTGGATTTTTGCCATTCACGACGCGTCCTCCTTTTTTCAGTAAGGAGAATATCGAGTTGGGTTGAGATTTGTGGGCGCCGGATGCTTTTGCAGTTTTTGTCGCGCTTGTCCGCAGAGTGGCGCACAGCTAATCTTAGGGTCGAGGTAAATTGTTCCAGAAATGTTTCAATGTCCTCATTAGTTTTGAGACGTGGGTTTAGGCTGAGATGACTACTGATGTATTTTCTGTATTTCAGCCAGTTAGTTTTAGAGGGTGTGAATTCGTAGGTAGGGCGTGACTTTTTGTTTAGATGTATTATAATAGGAGAGTGATCTGAAGAGAGGTCGTTAAGGTGTTCTACTTTGAGTTGCTCTCGTTTTAGGTTTCTAGCAACTCCAAAGTCAATAAGGTCAGGTATCTTACGTGGGTCTGTCGGCCAGTACGATGGTTGTCCTGAAGAGATAATATCAATCTTGGTGTCAGAAAGCATGAAGTTGTATAATTGTTTTCCTTTCGGTGTTGTTAGCCGTGAGCCCCAGTAAGTGTGTTTGGCATTGTAGTCGCCAGCAGCTATAAAACTTGTTCCAAGTGTGGAGAAGAAGTCTGAGAACTGGTTACTTGTTATTTTAAATCTAGATGGGCAGTACACTGCGGATATTGTTAAGTTATTCTCACATCCGTCCAGACAAACTGACAGGAGTTGTAGGTACTCCTATTTGTATTCTTCCATAACGAAGTGTTTTATTCTTTGTTTGATTAGGATTCCAGTGCCACCATGGGCTTTACCAGCGAGATGCTTTGTATCATAGAATTTATATCCCGGTATGTAAAAATTGTGTTTATCGGTTAGATGGGTTTCGGATATAAGAAGTATGTCGATTTCATTAGTGAGTAAAAATTTGTTGATTTCTAACTTGTGCTGGCTTACACCGTTTGCATTCCATTGACAGAGCTTAAGTATGTTCATTTCGGAGATAGCAGAAGCTGCATGAGCTGGTTTTGGTTTCTCATCATTTCTTGAATCATTGTTTGTATGGAGGTCATGAACTGCGTCATGCATTGTGTGAGCGCTGCTATCATTCCTTCAAAATTATGCAGATTTGAACCAGTCCCGGACTGTTGATCTATCCCTAACTTAAGTAGCCCTGCATACGTCGTCCCTGTGTCGGGGTATGGAATTGACTTCTGTGGTTCTGCAAGGAGCGGGATATTTGGACTAGGTTGAGTGCGCTTATTCTTTAACTGAGGGTCATTGTTCTTAATTTCCTGGAATACAGGGCAACTTCTGTAGTTGGCAGTATGGTTACCACCACAAATACTGCACTTTCTAAGAGCTCTATCAGTTTTAGTCTTCGTACATTCTGATGTGGGGTGTAAATCACCACAGGCAACACATATACTACGAAAAGTGCAGTAGGACCTTGTCCAAATTATTGGCAATTAGAACATTGAACTGGGCCGTTTCGTTTGAGAGGCTCCTCCACAGTAATTCTGCGATGCATAAGATAGCGGAGATTATAAATACCATGCACTTCTCCTTTTTTAAGCTTTTGGGTTTCAGGCTCCAATTCTACACGAAACAATGGCTGAGGAATTCTGTTGCGATTTATTATATTTATAATAGAGCGGGCAGCGAACCCTGCTTCATGTAGTGCTTCTTTGACTTCAGCAAGGGGAATATCTGATTCAAGTCCCTTTATGACAATGGTAAGGCCTTTGCTACTTTTAAGCTGATAGGTATAGTAGCTTTTTTTCTCAGTGTCGAAGTTTTTTATAACCACTCTGTTATTGCTCTCACTATGTATTTGGATTTTTGTTTCCTGGATATTTCCTTTAACAAGAGGGGTGGCATGGAAATTTCTAGGATTTCAGATATTGTAATCGTATGAGATTTAATTGCCCTTTGTTCCAAAGTTACTTCCACTTCGGTTACCATTTGTGAAGGCCAATGCGCTTTCTCCAGAACTGGCCAAGTTGGGCCGTGCCACCATAGTCAGTGCGGAAGTACTATAGCTTAGCCAACGAGCAACTGTGATTGAGTTGATCTCGACGAACCGATTGACAAACGTCTACCTTTGATGCAGTGACATAACACTAATTGCTTCATCCCAGTCCATCTTCTCCATCCATAGTTTTTGCATCAAAAATTTGGCGAGTATAGTAACAGAAGCCAGCCATCCTGCAGGATCAAAGAGATTATCAATTGTAAACAGCACTTCTCGTTTTGTATAGGAGTCCTTGACTGGAAATGACAATAAAAACAGGCGACTGTACCGAAAATATAGTCACTGGAACGTTCTTACTTACCTTCGACGACGAAGTCAAAATCAACGAATCTTTATTTAAGAACCACAAAAGCATCGAGAAAAAGCTTCCAGGGTCAACAACGTCAACGCTTCTCAACATCACGGGCCAACAAGAAATATTGAGCCTGCCGTACTTACAAAGGTTGAGCCTAGAGAATCTACGCTACATCAGTCGGATTAAGGAGGAACTAATAACCACACCCATAATATCTGGCTTTGCTGCCATTGCCATTTTAATCACATGCTACATCTCTTTTAAGTTGTATCAGAGACAGAAAAAGACGCGTCAGCGACACGCCATCCCAGCTGTACTCGAAGGTTTCAAGAAGCCCGAGGACGTCCTTCACTTAAGCGGGGGAGGAGTTAACACAAGTGCCCAACAGCAAGCCCAACAACAAAACGGCTGCCTACCCACGCACGTGGAGTCAGCGTAACGGCAGCGCTGGGCCAACGACACTATCACACCACCGTAATGTGAAACTCCGCACGAGTAGCGGAGTCAGGACTCGCTCAACACGAGTGGCGGACTCAGCATTCTTCGGGCTAGCGTTGGCTTAAGTCGAGGGTAGCTTAATGATTGCTGTTAGTTCTTAAGTTAGTTGAATTTACGGATTAAAGGCGTGAAGTTGTGCTAATTAACTAAAAAGTCTTTTATTTATACATATATATAAATATATATATATATATATATATATATATATATATATATATATATATATACTCGTATATATATATATATATATATATATATATATATATATACATATACATATGCATATACATATTCATTTAATATACATATAAATTTACATATACATATAATTATACATATTCATATACATATTCATCTACGTGTACAAATATTAAATAGCAAAAACTTTCATAAACTTTGTACTTGAATATTACGATTTAATATAAAAACAATTGTGATTTTAATCTGTAAAAAAAACTATAATTTTTCTGCGTGATCATTTTTGGTCCTTCGAGCCGGATCCTTAAGCCGGCTAGCATCTTCCATCATATTGCTGTAAGGAGGTTCCTGGCCCGTTCCTGTAGACTACATATCAACAGAGATATTGGGAAGAAACATGTTAGTGGCTAGTGTGGTAATTTTTTTATTTTTTATTTTTCTAAAAATATATAAAGGTTAATGAAGTTAGGCTCAACATAAAATACGCACATACATACATATGCCGTAATCATTACATTCGTTGCATTAAAGTGCCTTTTCTCTTCGTAAGCATAAGCCCTGATGAGTTGCGGGACTTCTTCGACTGTGTTAAGCAAAGGTTATTTGGAGACGCGTACAACCTTGTGTTGCCAAAGCAATTCGCCAGTGGGGACGAGCTTTACGGTCTTATAAGGAGAACTTATCTAAAGGAGAGAACTTTGGAGGACATAACCCAAGAAATAAGAATCGGGAAGCAGCTGGCAAGTGAAGACATACGTGTCTTTGCCAGGCGTTTAGAATCACTTCAGATGATGGCCCAGGAAATAATCAGGAATAAGTACAATGGCATTGGAAATAAAGCGTTATTACACGAAGTTGACGAGTCGGTGTTGACAACTTTCGTGGTGGGGCTCCGCCACTCCGTTCTAAAGATTCATATGCTGAATAGCAGAACAGGATCTCTGGAGGAATTAGTAGAAGAAGCGATTAGAGCACAATTTCTCGTGGAACGGAGTACGGCTGGGTTAGGCGAGGTATACATGTTGGAAAATAGACAGGACATGTTCACCGCCGCTGTCGTGAACACAGATGGAAGTAATTACGTCCCAAATATATACAGAGGAGCATATAATCCCGGTGTCTCCGACAGCAGAGCCGCGAATCCGAGAAATCCGTACAGGGGGTTTGTACAGAGGGCACCCACATGTTCGTTCTACCGTAAGCAAGGTCATACAAGGGATGAGTGCATTACACGCAAAAACACGCCCTACTGTATGGAGTGCCAAACATATGGTCATGAGGCAAGTAGACAGTGCCATGGAGACACAGAATGGAATCAGAGTAAAAGGCAGCCAGCTACGAGGCGCCCGGTTCCACCTTTGAGGGACAGCAGGGGTAACTTCAGTAGTCCCAGAGTTAATTCAACAGAAGGAATTAACCAAGGAAGAAATCCTTTCAAAACTGGGAGTGCTCAGCAGCGACCAAATTGGAATTCCAGAAGTGAACAAAGTATAAGCAACACCAAACAGGGATTGAGATGTTTCTCATGTGGACGAATGGGTCATCGGGCAATGGAATGCAGGGAAAGACAATCCCAACAAAGGAACCAGGGAAACTTCCAACGGCCCAGTCGAGGCCAATAGACTGGAAAGCCAAAAGAAAGGAAGTAATAATAAGGCCGGAAGTACGTGGGACTAGTAATGTAGGAACTACAGTCCAGGAGAAGGAGAAGCAAGAGGCTCTCCAGTATCACGAAGAGATAGGGAGTGGATACACGTCCATATTGGGAACAAAAGGACGTTGCGTCGCTATGAACAGGATAGGTGATGCCTTCATCGAGATACCCTGCGAGGAGGCAGCGAGTGGTAAGCTAGTGCTATTAGTGGATTCAGGGGCGGACACTAGCCTCGTAAAATCTAATGTTTTACGGAAGGGGCTAGACATTAATCAAATGGACTTAATAACACTTAACGGAGCATTTGGAGGGTGCATTAGGACATTGGGGTCCCTCAGAATAGGGCACAGTGGAGTTAAGGGTATGAGATTTAGAGTGCACGCAGTGGAAGTGGATAGGAAAGGTATCCCGGCTGATGGGATAATTGGCCGCGATAATCTTTGGGGCCGCACCATACTGGATGCGCTCGACAAGCAGTTATCAGTTTACGATAATAATAAGAATAGAATCCTCACTCTTCCATTAAAGTCATGGCAGGAAGGAACCGTGAGTAAGGTTAAGAATAGTAGGGAGGTAGTAAATGCAAGGTCAACCAGAGTAGTTACTATGCATGTAAATACGAAACTTAAGACTGTTGTTTTACACAAGCAGCAGCTAGCGGAGGGCGTATATATGGGGGAGACCACAACGCACGTTGACAAGGGTAAGGTGTACGCTTGCGTACTCAACGCATCGGAAAAGGACTACCTGATGGATGAGGATTTTAGGCCCAAGTTCACTAATTATGATAATTTTAAGGAACCGAATTATAGATCGGTTAATCAGATTAAGCAGGTAGATATAAGAAAAAGAATGGAGAGAGTGCTAGAATCACTAAAGTTAGACCCAAGTGTAAATTCAGAAGAGAAGGCATCAATAGAAGCCATTTGTGCGTCATTCCATGACATATTTTTGCTGGAAGGAGACCAGTTAACATATACACCAGAGGTAGAGCATGAAATACCTACTAGAGTGGATCAAGCACCAGTTAACCAGAAACAATACAGAATGCCACAAGCTCACAAAGATGAGGTAAATAGGCAAGTGGAAGGACTGTTAAAAGATAACATAATTTCACCGAGTATCTCGCCTTGGAATTCACCAATAATTTTGGTACCAAAGAAGGGCGGTGCTCACGGTCAGAAGAAGTGGAGAATGGTCGTCGATTTTAGGAAATTGAATTACGCCACTATCAAGCAGGTGTTCCCGATACCAAGGATAGAAGAGATTCTGGATAAATTGGGGCATAGTAGATATTTTTCTACCCTTGATTTAGCTAGTGGCTACCACCAAGTTCTGGTGGATACCCAAGATAAGCAGAAAACCGCGTTCAGCACCGGTTTGGGGCATTATGAGTTTAATAGAATGCCATTTGGATTAACAGGAGCACCGGCTACCTTCCAAAGGCTAATGAACCATGTGCTAACAGGCTTGCAAGGGTTAGATTGTTTTGTGTATCTGGATGATATTGTAGTTTATGGGAAGAACTTGCAGCAGCATTCGCAATGCTTATGCAAGGTGCTCCAGAAATTACGAGAACACAATTTGAAATTGAACACGGTGAAGTGTCAATTTTTGCGAAGGGAGGTGGTTTATTTAGGCCATCGTTGCTCAGAGGCAGGAGCACTGCCTGACCCGCAGAAGGTGGAATGCGTTAAAAATTTAGCGGTTCCAAGAAATAGAAAGGAAGTGCAAGCATTCCTAGGACTAGTGAACTATTATAGAAAGTTCGTGGAGGGACTATCCGGAATTGCGTTGCCAATTAATAAATTGCTACGAAAAGAAGCAAAGTCCGAATGGACAGAGAGATGTCAGCAAGCATTCGAGAGGCTAAAGGAAATAATTAGCTCGCCACCAATTTTGGCGTACCCCGACTTTGAGCAAACTTTTTTGTTGACCACTGATGCTAGCAATGAAGCATTAGGGGCAGTATTGTCACAAGGGGAAGTCGGTAATGACCGACCAGTAGCATTCGCAAGCAGAGCGCTTAGCGATACGGAGAAAAGATACTCCACAATAGAAAAAAAATCCTGGCCATAGTGTGGGCTACGAAGAATTTTAGGGCATATCTACTAGGACGCCCATTTAAGATATACACTGATCACCAGCCGTTGAGAGGCATAGCCAATTTGAAAGACCAAACGTCTAGGCTAGCCAGGTTCAGACACAAATTGTCTGAGTATGATTTTGAAATCATATACAAACCTGGGAAAAAGAATCTGAATGCGGATGCACTCAGCAGAGTACCGCAGGCACAGAAGGTATCAGTAGTGCAAACGAGGGCCAAAGCTCGGTCAGATAAGGAGAAGGCCGAGAGAATTCAAGAGGATAAAATTGATGCAACAAGAAATGTTAGCAATGCAGGTGACGCTGCTAATGAACGAGGAGCCAGTAGTGTGGAATGGCTGGAGGATATAAAGGATATCCGGGCTGTATAAAGGGTTTCCATGATTCACCTCTAGGTGGACACCAGGGATTCTGGAAAACTCATGGCAGAATATAGGCGAGTATACGGATGGAAAGGTATGCTCAAGGACTTTAAAAAATATATAAAGAGTTGTCCGAAATGTCAGGCCAACAAAAGTTCAAGGCTAACGAAGATGCCAATGGTGTTAACTGACACACCAAAACAACCATTTGATAAAGTTCATATAGATATTGTAGGTATTTTACCTGAGACAGTTTCGGGAAACAAGTACATATTGACGTTCCAAGATGATTTCTCAAAGTATATGGCGTGCGTGGCTATACCCGATGCTGAAGCAGGTACGGTGGCCAAAGCATTCTTTGATGAAATAATAGCACGATACAACATACCTAAGGTTTTTATAACCGACAATGGTTCCAATTTTGTATCGAAACTGTTCTCAGAAACATGTAAAATGCTGGGAATCAAGAAGTTGCACATAACACCATATCATCCACAGGCGAATGGCTCATTGGAACGTAGTCATCGACCTCTGGCAGAGTACTTGCGCAGCTTTGCCAAGGAAGACGGCTCGAATTGGGATCAATGGTTGACCACTGCAATGCATGTACACAATAATACGGTACATGTATCAACGAAGCAAACTCCGCTCAGGACGCTCTACGGGTTTGATTTTAACATGCCAGCAAATCTGAAGCGCAAATGTGCGCCAGTGTACAATGCTGATGACCCGAATAAAGTGCAAAAGTATCAGCTACAGCGAGCGCACGAGTTGGTCAGAGAAAACCAGGATTGTGCTAAACGAGTAGCAAGGGAGGCCTATAACAAGGTACTAAACCCAGTCGTTTTGAAGGTGGGTGATCAGGTACTCATGAAGAATCAGGCTAGGAGAAATAAATTCTCACCTGTGTGGATAGGTCCGTATGTAGTAGCAGAGATCCGAAGCCCGGTTACAACAGTAGTAACGATTAAAGGCAAAAATAAAAAGCTACATAATAATTTCTTTAAGTTATTCCACGTTAGACCACACACGTAGATTCATGTGTTAATAGTGTTTTACAAGTGTAAACACAAGAATAATAACATAAACAAGTACGTGTGTGTATCAAATAACACACACAGCGCCGATTTTCAGAGTCAATGTCAGTAAAAGTGTGCCGCTTAAACTCGGGCAGGTAAAATTGACGAAATGAAAATCTGTTGATTAAGCATTATTGCCGAATGAAGGCAGTAGAGAAAATATATTTTTTTTTACATATTTAATAATAATAAACGGGTTCATTGCACGTATTTAAAAAAATAAAATAAAATAGGAAGACAGTCGTGGGTAAGTAATATAAAACTTAACTTCAAATATGTACATACATACATACGGCGGTTAATGAAATGAAAGCAGTAGCGCCTTCACCGTTGGTGAAGTAAATGTATATGTATGTAACTGTATAATGTACAGAATGAATGTACGAGGGAATATTTAAAGAAGTAATATTCTAGTTATAGGAATGGGTATGGCCATATAAGTAAGTATGTAGGGACATATGATTAGGAATTGGGAATTTGCAGATACTGCAGCAGGCTATATGTATATATTCTCGTACATAGGTTTTAACTGTTTATTGATTAGGAAATTAGCGTATGGAAATTTGAATAAATGTATATGTTGGGGTATAAAAAAAAAAGTATAGGTTGATTGGGAAAATAAGCAATTAATTCTAGGTAATTTAATGCGCCTTGAATGTATGTATGTACTCACATACGACCTAATTACAGGATGGAAAATAGAATCGTTAATGGATATATACATATCAGGCTAGAAGTAAATTTAAATAAAAAGTAATTGTATACGATGAAAGATATAGTCATGCAATGGACAAAGTTTTTACACAAACGGGATTATTTTATATAATCTGGTTTTTGTCGGAGGACCAATGAATTGGTTCAAAACTGAAATGAGTGATAACTCACGTGTTGAAAAAGAGCACGAAAAATTAATCGAAGCGAAACTAATGCCCTATATGGCTATGAAAACACATAGTCCGGTCCTCTTTTCCTCTAGGATGCAGTAGCGAATCCAATAATGTAGGGGGAAAAGACGAGTGGACGCAAATTGAATGATATAGCATTCAATTATAGAATAAGCATGTTGTAGAAATATTGTTTTTTGTTTATATATTCAGGAATAGCGTATGTTTAAGAAAAGTTCAAATTAAAAAAATTATAATCTGTGCAAAGTTCACATTAGAAACAAAAGAAGTTTAGAAAATAATTAGAGTTAAAAAAATTAATTATTTAAAATATAAATTTGTAATGAAAAAAGTGTTATAATAAAAAAAATACAAATCATACTAAATTGGAAAATTATACCCAAGAGTATATATAGTACATATAGTGTATTTATTTAAATATTATATAATTTAGAAATTCATTTATTAAATTGACATGTTTGACAAAAATTAAACATAGAAGAAATACCAAACTAAAATGTATACTAGAAAATTAAGAAAATTATTATAGGTGTTCTCTAAATAGCTCTGATGATGTGAAGCGAAGCAGGAAGTTCCGGGAACAGCGGATATCGGAAGACGATGCGGACTAAAAGACCAACGTAGTATTCGGAAAGATGCGTTTTTGAAAAACAGAGATTTTTGGCAGTTATCTAAGGTTTGTGTCCCCAAGGATGCCAACATATTAGATTGGGGATGAATGGCGACGGAAGTAATTTTAATTTTGCGAAACGGGATATGGCCGCAGCATTTGAACGCGTTGTGGATGAGTTATTGACAAGCAACGAAAAATAAACAAGTTTCCTTGCGGAGTCATATTTTGTATTGGACAATTTTAAATTACAATGTCCACCCAGGGTATCCCAATCTCAACAGAATCGATTTTGGATAAGTTGAAGATGGGTAAAAGCTTAAGGTGGGTGACTGAAACCACCACCAAATATAATAATCAGAGGAAATTTGGCTCGCGGAAGTTAATTGCTTCATTGAAGTATATGTCCAATCTAGTGTATGAACATATGAAATGTTATTTACATATGTATGAAATATGATTTAATACAAGAGGACTGGTAACCGATCAGAGTACACAAATTACATCATTAAACGTATATCTCAAAAAAATACCGATTGTCTCCACATCAAAGCCAAACGATGTCAAATGCCATTATGAGGAAGCTCAAGAGAAACACTTCCACCATAAAACGCATTGCTGCAAAGTAAGAAGGAGTATTGTAATCTCTCATGTTTTCCAAATGTTTTTTACAAGTTGAATACTATAAGCAGAGGCACTACCACCTACAGCCGTGGGTCACGCTATATAAATGGAAAGAAGAAGGCCACTAAAAACAAAGTTTTAATGGCAAACCAGATCGCCAACCTATAACATCTTTGTATGTACCGATCCAGAAAGAAGGGAGGGGTATGCAGAGTTCATCGAGGGATTTCACACCGTCAACGGCAGCCGTCAACCGGATCAGCAGTTAGCAGAAGTATAACGTAATATTTTAGATATAAATATCATAGTAGAATATAAGATCTTAAGTATAGGATTAAATTGTATTATCGCTAGTTGTTGAAAATTGTATATACGCCAGTGAGAAAAGCGTCGATGAAAGATCAAATATAAAAAGGGGAATATAAATAAAAGATGGAAGTAAAAGAACAAAATAAAACAAAAGGAAAAAAAGAAGAAAAAATAGAAATAAAATAACAAAATAAAACAAAAGAGGAAAAAGAAAAGAACACAAAAGTAAAAAGAACAGAATACAACAATTGAACCCAAATAAGGCGAATTTGAAAAAAGAAAAACTATACATATGTACTATAGGATTAAGAAAATGCACAGATTGTTTAAAGTGCAGAAAAGAGAAAAATACTGTAAATATTCATTAGAAGTTAGTTGCACTAACTTCTTTTAGAAAGAGGCGAGGGATGTTGTGAGCTAGAATCAAGCTGCCTGCGCGTAGTGTCTCACATCATCGACTCCTAACAGATGCCACACATTCTGTGTGATTAGCATGTGTTAAAGTTACTTAAGAAAGCACATATTTTTAGGTTGCGAGTATTTAGAATTAATATTACCTATGTAATATTTATTATGTAAACTTTTAAGGTGCTACAGTTTTGCAGTCGAGCCACTGAAGGGCATTGAAAGTTAGAATGCACCATCAACATTTCAGAATGGCGTAGGTCAGTTGCCTTGACCAACTGACACCAATTAACAGGTGCGAGACTGGAACACCAGAAAGGTCAGTTTTTGTATTGTAATTGTGAATTGTAAATAGTATATAAGAGTTAGTATTCTAAGAAATAAAGGCTTGTGATTTAAAAACTAAAAGTGTAATGTAGTGATTTTTCCAAAGAGTGATTTAGGCTTTTCAGATACACGCGCACAGCAGAAGGACGTCCCCCGTCAAACAAGGACAATACCCCAACACTTATTTTCTTTTTCACAACTTCGATCAGTTCCCTTGCTTTGTTTATTGACGTTCTTATTCTTAACTTCAGTTCATTCGCATAATTTTCAATATCATAAATTGGTTCTCTTTTTTCAATTAGGTCGCTTGGTAAGTGTGGCAGTTTACCAAACACAAGCTCATATGGTGAGAAACCCGTATCGACATGCGGCATCGTATTGGAATCAAAAGTGTAAAATGATATCCACTTGTCCCACTCGTTATCGTTTGCGAACGTCAACATGAATTCATTAAGAGTGCGGTGGTTGCGCTCTACTGAACCCAGTGATTCGTGATGATAAGGAGTTGAAAATATTTGATTAGTTTTTAGATTTTTACACACATTTTTCATTAGCTCGTTTACGAACTCTGTGCCCTTGTCCGGTTTCAAATTATTGAAATTACCATACTTGAGAATGAATTGGTCAACAAGTGTTTTAGCTACAGTGTCGGCATCTTTGGTTTCCATGGGGTGCGCTATCACAAATTTTGTTAATTCGCACTGCGCTGCTAAAATATATCTGTACCCATTCGAAATTCTTAGCGGACCGACAGTATCAATTGCTACAGTTTCAAAACTAGTCGTTGGAGTGTCTGTAATAACCATCTGTTCTTTCGTATGTCGTATTTGTTTATTCTTAGCACAATGTTTACAATTTGTGATAAAATTTTTCACCAGTTTTCCCATATTCTTCCAAACGTATTTTTGTTTAAATTTTAAAACGGGTTTTCTTACACCAACATGCCCTCCGTAAGGCGAATCGTGATATTCTGCGATTAGTTTATACATAATTACGTTATCTACTATTCTGTGGATACTGCTATATATCAATATATTCAACTTTGAGCTTTCATTATTTTCTTTATTCTTCTGTTGCAACTTATTATATGCCTCTTTAAATTTTTCCTTCCGTCCGTACGTAAATATATCATCTTCCTCATCTAGCGCTAGTTCTTTAATATTTGACTTGTTTATTCTTGATAGTAGTTTTTCCAATAGCGAACCTGGGTTCGATGGAGTATCACTGCTTATCACAAGTTTCTCATCTTTATTTATTTTAATATGGGAACCCTTCTTATTGCTCATAAATACAAATTTCAATTTTCTTACATTCCTGACGTCAGATATGGACTTGCAGTCCCAAATGTGAAGTTGATCAGACTTCGAATGAGAGCTACATTTCTCCTGATTTATGTCTGTGCTCTTTTTAGCAGACATGCCGCACGTAATTTCTAAGGCTTTGTTAACGGATTCATCGTCTTCTATCGGGATCATTGATATTAGTATGTCAGAATCGATTTTAATTCTTGACAGTGCATCCGCATTGGTGTTTATTTTTCCCTTTTTTATATATAATGTCGAAATCATAGTCGGACAAATCTAACCTTATTCTGGTTAACTTGGAAGATGGGTTTTTGTGTGTAAACAATGCGACTAACGGTCGGTGGTCTGTCACCACTGTGAATCTCCGTCCATAGAGGTAAGGTTTGAAAAAATGTATGCCCCAGTGTATTCCTAAAAGTTCCTTTTCAATCACTGATTTATTCATCTCGTGTTTATTCAGAGATTTGCTTGCATAAGAGATAGGTAAATCTTGTCCTATTTTTCCCTGCGAAAGTATTGCGCCTAAAGCAAAATTTGATTTATCAGTGGTTAAAATGAAATTTTTGTCAAAATTAGGATACTGAAGTATTGGCGGATTTATTAATTTCTTTTTAAAAACTGTGAATACATCTTGACTTTCGTTTGTCCATAAAAATGGTTCATTTTTCTTCAATAAATTGTTTAAACACTTAGCTATTGCCGCGAAATTTTGAATAAATTTTCTATAATAGTTGCAGAAAGCTACAAATCTTCGGACATCGTCTGAATTCTTTGGAGTTGGGTATTCTTCGATTACCTTATGTTTGTTTGGATCTTTTCTTACGCCTTCACTAGTTATTAAATTGCCCAAGTATACAACTTCTGATTTTAGAAAACTACATTTTTGAGGATTTAGTTTTAAATTGTATTGCAATCTATAGTTTTTTATGTACTTGTATACTGGTGTTTTTTCGGATAACTGTAACTTTTGTGTGTAGAAATTGTTCACAGTGAACGGTTCGTCATCAATATACCAATTATTGAGTTTCTGTCATTCTCATTTATTGCTTCAATTTCAAGTGTCTGTAACAACTTTTTAAATCTAGAATTATAGTTTTCTATATTTCGTTGCGTGTAATTTAAAATATTATAATTTTCTAACGGTTCAGTCTGTATATTAGAAATGTCCAATTCTGTAATAGTAACACCATATTCATTAGTATTTAAAACTTTAATATGCGTTATACCTCTCGATGGTGCTAAAGAATTTGCTACAAAAATTCGTTTTGCTATTTCTTTTTTAAAAACTACGCTATCTTGATTTAAATGTAAATCGATGGGACATATTACTTCCGATCTTGGAGGTACACGGATTTGTCTTAACCACTGGTGGTGCCGCACTGTGGGTGTGCGGAACCAAGCCTATACAACTAAGCAACATAGAGAGAAGCTCTTGCTACGTCAGAGCGACCATTGGAGGTACCACGGTGTACAGTTGCTACATGCCGCCGAGCCTAACTGCGGACGAGTTCGAGTCAATGGTGGACAGACTTGCTCTGGACGCGCCAGGCAGGAACCCCGTAGTGATTGCCGGCGACTTCAACGCATGGGCAACTGAATGGGGTTGCGCCCGAACCACACCGATAGGTCATATCCTCATGGACGCGTTTGCGGCTCTTGACGTAGTCGTCATGAACGCGGGAGAGGCGACTTTTGTGAGAGGAGAAGGCACATCTGTGATCGACCTTACGTTCCTCAGCAGCGGTTTAGTCAGAGGAGCCAGGTGGATTGTGAGTTCCGCGTACACACAGCGACCACAATGCCATTTGCTTTGACTTGGAAAGGCACAAACAACGGCGGAGGACAGGCCCGTGGCCGAAAGGCTGGACAGCGGACGCCCTGGACGACGGCGCACTCGAAGTCATGTTGGAGGACTTTGAGCTGCAAGGCAGTGCGGCGGAAATGGCGAACCAGCTACCGAGCCAGCTAGAGAGCGTCTGCGATGCGGCGATGCCCAGGCGGGCCTATGGTGGAAACCATAAATCCGTTTATTGGTGGACGGACGAGATCGCCGGCCGACGCAAGGAATGCCACGCAGCAACGCGAAAGCACCAGCGTGCAATAGGCAACCCAGACTGCCTGCAACTGCGCCAGTTGTACAAAGAAGCTAAAAGAAGGCTGAAGACGGCCATAAAGCCGAGCAACCTTAGGAGTTTCACCGAGCTATGTGCACAGGCTGAAGACAACCCGTTGGGCACGGCATATAGGCTCGTGATGAAAAACCCCCCTGCCACAGGCAGCCAGCCCCAAGCTACCCAAACTTGCTCACACGCATTGTGGGAGAGCTCTTCCCAGTGCAAAATTATGTGCCTGATCAGTTCTCTCCCCAAGTACCCAGTGTAATGACAGAAGAGGTGTTGCGGGCGGTTGGAAAATTTGGGGACCAGAAGGCACCTGGCCCAGATGGAATTCCCGACCGAGTGCTGAAAACCGCAGCTGCACTACACCCAGAAACACTGAGGTCACTTTACGAAGCCTGTCGGAGGGAAGCAGTCTTCCCGAAACGGTGGAAAAGGCAGCGGTTGGTATTGATACCTAAAGCCGATAAGCCAGCAGAGGACCCATCGGCCTACCGTCCCCTGTGCATGTTGGACACAGCAGGCAAGGTCCTGGAGCGGATTATCTGCGACCGGATCGACGAGGCGATAGTGGATGCTGGAGGACTGGCGAGGCGCCAGTATGGCTTCCGAAAGGCCAGATCCACCGTGGATGCCATGGACGAACTCGTCCAATCGGCGAAGAAGGTGATTCAGGGCCAGAGATGGAAGGAGGTGCCAAGAGGTATTGCCTCGTGGTCACCCTCGACGTCCAGAACGCTTTTAACTCGGCCAGCTGGGCGCGCATAGCAGAAGCGCTGGCAGAGTTCAAAGTTCCCGTCGATCTAAGGCGAATTATCACCAGTTATTTTAGCGACAGGATCCTATTATACGAGTCCGAAGCACCTTTACCACGATCCCACATCTCAAATACCTAGGCGTCTGGATTGACGCAAGACTGACGTTCAAGGAGCACTTTCGGCGATTAGGTGAGAAGGCAGCGCGGACCTGTTCCCTGCTTTGCCGGATAATGCCAAATCTCGGAGGGCCACGGCACTGGAAAAGACGGTTCATCTCAGGGGTGGTTAAATCCATAATTCTGTATGGAGCACCATAGAGGCGGCATATAGGAGATGTGCGCTCCGCACGATCTCAGCACACCGTACTGTGTCTGCAGACGCCGCGCTGGTGATAGCCGGTATGATCCCGCTAGACCTGCTGGCCAAGGAGGCGTGGAGCCTATACTACGGCGAAAGTACGCACGAGCTGAGCGCGGAAGATCGCGTAGCAGGCATTAGACAAAGCACCATACAAGAGTGGCAAGCCCGATGGGATACATCCGAAAACGGCCGTTGGACGAGGAGGTTGATCCCTGATCTCCAACGCTGGATGGATAGGTCGCATGGCGAGGTGAACTATCACGTCACACAGCTGCTGACCGGGCACGGAGGTTTCCGGGCGTACCTACACAGATTCCAGCTGGAGGAATCCCCCTGCTGCGATAATTGTGGAGGCACGGAGCCCGAGGACGTGGAACATGTCCTTTTTTCATGTCCACGATACAGCGGTGCCAGAGCGGTGCTGCAAAGAGTCTGCGGAGAACCTGTAACACCGGACAAACTCGTGCACTATATGCTCGAGTGCCCGGAGAAATGGGACGTGGTGTGTGACACCTCGGCCGCAATTATGCGAGAACTCCGCCACTTGGAGTGGCGGCGACGTTCAGGGAATTAATAGGAGGGGTCCGTGGACCAACCCACTCCCAGACAAAGTATTGCTCTACGGCTATGTACCGTCTGGGAGGCGTCTGAGGAGGTGGTTTTAGTGGGTAAGAGCCCCACACTACTGGTGCGAGAGCGCCCCGTGTCTGTTTGCAGATTTCCACCTCCGAACCAATAAAAAAAAAATTCTAGAAATTAAGAAAAATACATATACATATACGATATATACGTAAATATACATAGATACACAAATATACATACATATACTCGTATATATATGTATATTTATACATGTATATACTTGAGGAGGTGGTTTTAGTGGGTAAGAGCCCCACACTACTGGTGCGAGAGCGCCCCGTGTCTGTTTGCAGATTTCCACCTCCGAACCAATAAAAAAAAAAATTCTAGAAATTAAGAAAAATACATATACTAATACGATATATACGTAAATATACATAGATACACAAATATACATACATATACTCGTATATATATGTATATTTATACATGTATATACTTCAACATTGGCGTATGCTGTCGAGCGGGCTATGCAGGAGTTGCCATAATGAAGAAGAGATAGAGTCGATTCATCACTTTTTATATCAATGTCAGACTGCAGTCGAAGCGAAATCTATGTTCGGGGTCGCGCTTCTTCACAAGCTTGACAGAGATAACGAAGGTGGATTTATCGGATCTTCTCACTTTCATCTGGAAAACCAAATGTTTTAATAGGGATAGTCTCCAATGTTTATGGAAATCAAGGGTAATGACGAGTATGCTTCCTCCTAGCATTTTTGAAGGCAGTCAAAATGGACATAGATGTCTCCGAGTGGAAGTGCGGATACGATGCATGCCTTCCCAACCTAACCTAACCTAACCATCCGATGCTACAAGTGCATGGACTTCGGACACACATCGCAGAAGTGCTGCAGCAAGGCTGATTTGTTTCAAATGTGGAGCAGAGGGCCACAATGAGAAAGGATGCGACAAGAAGCCAAACTACACACTATGCGCAAAGGGTTTGAAGACGGTACAGCACTCGACAGGCTGAAGCTCATGGATGCCTTTGCAGCATTAAACGTGGATACTGATGAAAACAGGGTTGATCCCCGAGATCAAGGGAGGAGCGACCTCAGTGATAGACCTCACACTTCTGAGCGAAAGACTGGTCAGAGGAACCAAATAACAAGTGAGCAATCGCTACACACACAGTGACCACCCGGCAATAATCTACGACCTACGAATGGACATCCAGAAGAAGCAAACTTTAGCTTCGACTGACAAAGGTTGGAGGACAAACATTTTGGGTCATGATGTCCTTAAGATTATGCTCGAAGACCTAAAAGGCACGACGGATGAAATGGCAAACCAGTTCGCCAAACAAATGGAAAGCGCCTGTGAATGTGTAGGCTAAGGTTGACATCACCAACCAGTCCATTGGTGGACGGATCAGATATCTGATCTACGCAAGGCGTGCCATGCAGCAAGTCCTGCCATGCAGCGACGCGGAGGTATACTTACAGCATTGTAAAAAAAATACTTGACCGCATTGTAAACAACTCTTCACCCCACAAACCTACTGCACTGAGCAGCTTGCTAATGCGCTGAGGTTGGAAGAGGATATACCGGAGGAGACAGTGGACGAGGTGTTACGTTCGGTTGGTAAATTCGGAGACCAGAAAGCACCTGATCCAGATGGAATACCCCATTGTGCTAGTCCTGGCGACTAAGGGCAATAAGCTACCAGAAGACACATCTGCGCATCATCCCCGCTGCATGCTGGACTCGACGGGAAAGGTCCTGGAGCGGATTCTCTGTGACAAAATAGACCGATCCGTAGCTCAAGCCGGAAGATTGGCGCAGAGGCAATATGACTTTCCGTAGGCGACGTCAAGAGTAGATGCCTTTAGTGAGCTTCGTCAAAACGGCGAAAGAAGCGATCGATGGTAAGAGATGGAGGGGTGGCAGCAAGATGTACTGTCTCGTGGTCACCCTAGATGTGAAAAATGCTTTTAAGTCTGCTAGCTGGACATTTATAGCCGAAGCGCTAGCAGTATTCAAGGTACCCATCTACCTGAGACGTATGGTAGCCAGCTATTTAAACGACAGAGTCCTGGGGTATGACACTGAAAAAGGGACACGAAGGCACGATATCACCGGAGTATATAGATATATTTACATATGTATATGTGCATATACATATATTTACATATACATATACATATGCATATACATATACATATATCTACATACTCGTATACATATAGATACATATATATATACTGTAAGATAACTGGGTGTCTTTCATTGTAGGTCAATCCAGTTGCGGAAGTTAAGCTACCGTTAGCTCTAAGAAGACCTTTGGAATCTTTAAAAGGCGAAGGATTGAGTAGGTACTTCGTTGATTAGTGCATCGTATTCCTTTAAATAGTACCGTAGCTGTGTCAACTGAATCAAGCGTGCCTTTTCCTGAGTTATTTCAGGGCCAGACTAGTATTTTGACATGAAGGTGTAGCTGCGAATTAGAACGCGAACCCGATACCTGCGAATATATGCGAGGACGCGTATTGCCCGTGGTAATGACGATAAACGGTCGAAGAAATCTATTTCAGATTTTTTTTTTTTTTTATATTTCTTATATTTATTTATTGTATCTTCTAAGCTTAGACTAACAATAAGTAAGCATATCTTACAAACTAAATAATTAATATTAATACACCTTGCCAATGCTTAGTGCTTTTTAGTAATCACAATATTATATGTTAGTTACTGTAATAAATGTTATATTAGTGTTTGTACATGATTAAGGTGTCGATGTTAGTTGTGCTGGTGATTTCGTACGTTTTAGACGACTTGGAACCCTGTTACATGCTAGTATTCTAGCTAGATGATTTGGGTGCTCTTTGATTTTTTGCGCATATTTTAAGCTGGCTTGACGCCAAAAGTAGCAAAGGCCTTACCATTGTCATAAAGGGACTTGAATCAGATATTCCCCCTGCTGAAGTCAAAGAAGCACTACATGAAGCAGGGTTCGCTGCCCGCTCTATTATAAATATAATAAATCGCAACAGAATTCCTCAGCCATTGTTTCGTGTAGAATTGGAGCCTGAAACCCAAAAGCTTAAAAAAGGAGAAGTGCATGGTATTTATAATCTCCGCTATCTTATTCATCGCAGAATTACTGTGGAGGAGCCTCTCAAACGAAACGGCCCAGTTCAATGTTCTAATTGCCAAGAATTTGGACAAGGTCCTACTGCACTCTTCGTAGTATTTGTGTTGCCTGTGGTGATTTACACCCCACATCAGAATGTACGAAGACTAAAACTGATAGAGCTCTTAGAAAGTGCAGTATTTGTGGTGGTAACCATACTGCCAACTACAGAAGTTGCCCTGTATTCCAGGAAATTAAGAACAATGACCCTCAGTTAAAGAATAAGCGCACTCAACCTAGTCCAAATATCCCGCTCCTTGCACAACCACAGAAGTCAATTCCATACCCCGACACAGGGACGACGTATGCAGGGCTACTTAAGTTAGCCCCAGGGATGGATCAACAGCCCGGGACTGGTTCAAATCTGCATAATTTTGAAGGAATGATAGCAGCGCTCACACAATGTATCACGCAGTTCATGACCTCCATACAAACCATGATTAAAGAAATGATGAGAAACCAAAACCAGCTCATGCAGCTTCTGCTATCTCCGAAATGAACATACTTAAGCTCTGTCAATGCAATGCAAACGGTGTAAGCCAGCACAAGTTAGAAATCAACAAATTTTTACTCACTAATGAAATCGACATACTTCTTATATCCGAAACCCATCTAACCGATAAACACAATTTTTACATACCGGGATATAAATTCTATGATACAAAGCATCTCGCTGGTTCCATGGTCCCATGGTTGCACTGGAATCCTAATCAAATAAAGAATAAAACACTTCGTTATGGAAGAATACAAATAGGAGTACCTACAACTCCTGTCAGTTTGTCTGGACGGATGGGAGAATAACTTAACAATATCCGCAGTGTACTGCCCACCTAGATTTAAAATAACAAGTAACCAGTTCTCAGACTTCTTCTCCACACTTGGAACAAGTTTTGTAGCTGCTGGCGACTACAATGCCAAACACACTTACTGGGGCTCACGGCTAACAACACCAAAAGGAAAACAATTATATAACTTTATGCTTTCTGACACCAAGATTGATATTATCTCTTCAGGACAACCATCGTACTGGCCGACAGACCCACGTAAGATACCTGACCTTATTGATTTTGGAGTTGCTAGAAACCTAAAACGAGAGCAACTCAAAGTAGAACACCTTAACGACCTCTCTTCAGATCACTCTCCTATTATAATACATCTAAACAAAAAGTCACGCCCTACCTACGAATTCACACCCACTAAAACTAACTGGCTGAAATACAGAAAATACATCAGTAGTCATCTCTGCCTAAACCCACGTCTCAAAACTAATGAGGACATTGAAACATTTCTGAAACAATTTACCTCGACCCTAAGATTAGCTATGCGCCACTCTGCGGACAAGCGTGACAAAAACTGCAAAAGCATACGGCGCCCACAAATCTCAACCCAACTCGATATTCTCCTTACTGAAAAAAGGAGGACGCGTCGTGAATGGCAAAAATCCAGGTCCCCTTTCCTAATACGGAAGTTATCTATTGCCAGTGAAAATTTGAGAAAAGCCTTGCGTCTTGAATCAGATCGCTGCCTGGACCAAAATATCCAAAACCTTTTTTCGACTGACGTTACCAATTACTCTCTGTGGAAAGCTGTCAGAGAAATGAAAGCACCTACACGCGGAATTCCACCGATTCGTACAAAAAACGAAAACTGGGCAAGAAGCGATGATGAAAAGTCTGCTGTTTTCGCCGAACACGTAAGAGATGTTTTTACCCCCAACTCGCCTTGCAATACCAATAACCTAATATTAATCCCCACGCCAGATACAACATCCTCGCCTATTAAATTAAAAACAAAAGAAGTAAGTAATGCGATTAGTAACCATGCTCTTAACAAAGCTCCAGGACACGACCTCATTACTGGAAAAATGATAAAGGAGTTACCCCAAATGGCCATCATCTTACTTACTTCACTATATAATGGTTTGTTGCGCTTAGGATACTTTCCTAAACACAATGATCCCGAAACCAGGAAAATACCCCTCCCAATCGTCATCATATAGACCGATTAGCCTCCTGCCTATCTTAGCAAAACTCCTAGAAAGGCATTTTCTTGCAAAACTAATGCCGCATATAAACGAAAAACGCACTATTCCCACTCACCAATTTGGCTTCCGCGAACACCATAGTACAATAGAGCAGGTTCATCGAATAGTGAACGATATACAAAACGCATTCGACAAAAAGCAATATTTTTCAGCCATCTTTTTAGATGTGGCGCAGGCATTTGACAAGGTCTGGCACGAGGGGCTTATATACAAAATAAAAAAGCTGTTGCCCACAAAAGTACACAAAATATTGGAATCGTAGCTGAGGGGCAGAAAGTTCAAGGTAAAGTACAATAATGCTTACTCTAAATTCTTTGACATCAAAGCTGGCGTACCAGAAGGAAGCGTGCTAGGTCCGGTGTTGTATCTACTATTTACCTCAGATCTGCTTACCAATAAATACTTAACAACAGCAACTTTCGCAGACGATACAGCTATCCTTAGCATTCATCCGAATTCCAAAATCGCATCCCGTGACTTAGAAGATCATCTGGTCCTAGTAACAAGTAGGTTGGCTGACTGGCGAATAAACTTTAATGAACGAAAATTACGCATATTACCTTTACTATAAAAAAAGGTACATGTCCAGCGATAAAACTCAACAACGTTCCTATTCCTCAAGCAAAGGAGGTGAAGTACCTAGGAATTCATCTTGACTCACATTTGACATGGAACCCAAAATCGAAGCCAAAAAAAAACCAATGTATTTGAAAGCAAATAGCCTACACTGGCTCATGCATAAAAATTCCAGGTTGAGCCTAGAATATAAAACACCGCTGTACAAAGCCATCATAAAACCAATTTGGACTTACGGTAGCCAGTTGTGGGGCGGCGCAAGCAACTCTAACATAGAACTGATTCAAAGAGCGCAGTCCAAAATTCTAAGAACCATTACTGGGGCTCCTTGGTTTATAAAGAATACAAAGATTCACAAAGATCTGAACATTCCGCTCGTAAAAAAGGAAATCTTTGACGCCAGCTTAAAATATGCACAAAAAATCAAAGAGCACCCAAATCATCTAGCTAGAATACTAGCATGTAACAGGGTTCCAAGTCGTCTAAAACGTACGAAATCACCAGCACAACTAACATCGACACCTTAATCATGTACAAACACTAATATAACATTTATTACAGTAACTAACATATAATATTGTGATTACTAAAAAGCACTAAGCATTGGCAAGGTGTATTAATATTAATTATTTAGTTTGTAAGATATGCTTACTTATTGTTAGTCTAAGCTTAGAAGATACAATAAATAAATATATGAAATATAAAAAAAAAAAAAAAAATCTGAAATAGATTTCTTCGACCGTTTATCGTCATTACCACGGGCAATACGCGTCCTCGCAAATATTCTCAGGTATCGGGTTCGCGTTCTAATTCGCAGCTACACCTTCATGTCAAAATACTAGTCTGGCCCTGAAATAACTCAGGAAAAGGCACGCTTGATTCAATTGACACAGCTACGGTACTATTCAAAGTAATACGATGCACTAATCAACGAAGTACCTACTCAATCCTTCGCCTTTTAAAGATTCGAAAGGTTTTCTTAGAGCTAACGGTAGCTTAACTTCCGCAACTGGATTGACCTACAATGAAAGACACCCAGTTATCTTACAGTATATATATATGTATCTATATGTATACGAGTATGTAGATATATGTATATGTATATGCATATGTATATGTATATGTAAATATATGTATATGCACATATACATATGTAAATATATCTATGTACTCCGGTGATATCGTGCCTTCGTGTCCCTTTTTCAGTGTCATACCCCAGGACTCTGTCGTTTAAATAGCTGGCTACCATACGTCTCAGGTAGATGGGTACCTTGAATACTGCTAGCGCTTCGGCTATACATGTCCAGCTAGCAGACTTAAAAGCTTTTTTCACATCTAGGGTGACCACGAGACAGTACATCTTGCTGCCACCCCTCCATCTCTTACCATCGATCGCTTCTTTCGCCGTTTTGACGAAGCTCACTAAAGGCAGCTACTCTTGACGTCGCCTACGGAAAGCCATATTGCCTCTGCGCAAATCTTCCGACTTGAGCTACGGATCGGTCTATTTTGTCACAGAGAATCCGCTCCAGGACCTTTCCCGTCGAGTCCAGCATGCAGCGGGGATGATGCGCAGATGGGTCTTCTGGTAGCTTATTGCCCTTAGTCGCCAGGACTAGCACAATGGGGTATTCCATCTGGGACAGGTGCTTTCTGGTCTCCGAATTTACCAACCGAACGTAACACCTCGTCCACTGTCTCCTCCGGTATATCCTCTTCCAACCTCAGCGCATTAGCAAGCTGCTCAGTGCAGTAGGTTTGTGGGGTGAAGAGTTGTTTACAATGCGGTCAAGTAAGTTCGGGCAGCTTGGGGCAGGCTGCCGGTAGCAGGGAAATTTTCTCATCACTAGCTTGTTCGCTGCTCCCCTATGGCTCGTCTTCGACAAGCGCGCACAGTTTCGTGAAGCTCCTGCTCTAACTTTTCTTGTTGCATCTGCGCACAATTCGGCTTCTTTATAGAGCGCTGATACCTCCGCGTCGCTGCATGGCAGGACTTCCTGCATGGCACGCCTTGCGTAGATCAGATATCTGACCGTCCACCAATGGACTGGTTGGTGATGTCAACCTTAGCCTACACATTCACAGGCGCTTTCCATTTGTTTGGCGAACTGGTTTGCCATTTCATCCGTCGTGCCTTTTAGGTCTTCGAGCATAATCTTAAGGACATCATGACCCAAAATGTTTGTCCTTCAACCTTTCTCAGTCGAAGCTAAAGTTTGCTTCTTCTGGATGTCCATTCGTAGGTCGTAGATTATTGCCGGGTGGTCACTGTGTGTGTAGTGATTATTCACTTGTTATTTGGTTCCTCTGACCAGTCTTTCACTCAGAAATGTGAGGTCTATCACTGAGGTCGCTCCTCCCTTGATCTCGGGGATCAACCCTGTTTTCATCAGTATCCACGTTTAATGCTGCAAAGGCATCCATGAGCTTCTGCCTGTCGAGTGCTGTACCGTCTTCAAACCCTTTGCGCATAGTGTGTAGTTTGGCTTCTTGTCGCATCCTTTCTCATTGTGGCCCTCTGCTCCACATTTGAAACAAATCAGCCTTGCTGCAGCACTTCTGCGATGTGTGTCCAAAGTCCATGCACTTGTAGCATCGGATGGTTAGGTTAGGTTAGGTTGGGAAGGCATGCATCGTATCCGCACTTCCACTCGGAGACATCTATGTCCATTTTGACTGCCTTCAAAAATGCTAGGAGGAAGCATACTCGTCATTACCCTTGATTTCCATAAATATTGGATACTATCCCTATTAAAACATTTGGTTTTCCAGATGAAAGTGAGAAGATCCGATAAATCCACCTTCGTTATCTCTGTCAAGCTTGTGAAGAACATAGATTTCGCTTCGACTGCAGTCTGACATTGATATAAAAAGTGATGAATCGACTCTATCTCTTCTTCATTATGGCAACTATACTATATATATATATATATATATATATATATATATATATATATATATATATATATATATATATATATATATATATATATATATATATATATATATATATATATATATATATATATATATATATATATATATATATATATATATATATATATATATATATATATACGAGTATATATATGTATGTATATTTGTGTATCTATGTATATATACGTATATATCGTATATGTATATGTATTTTTTTTAATTTTTGGAATTTTTTTTTTTTTATTGGTTCGGAGGTGGAAATCTGCAAACAGACACGGGCGCTCTCGCACCAGTAGTGTGGGGCTCTTACCCACTAAAACCACCTCCTCAGACGCCTCCCAGACGGTACATAGCCGTAGAGCAATACTTTGTCTGGGAGTGGGTTGGTCCACGGACCCCTCCTATTGATTCCCTGAACGTCGCCGCCACTCCAAGTGGCGGAGTTCTCGCATAATTGCGGCCGAGGTGTCACACACCACGTCCCATTTCTCCGGGCACTCGAGCATATAGTGCACGAGTTTGTCCGGTGTTACAGGTTCTCCGCAGACTCTTTGCAGAACCGCTCTGGCACCGCTGTATCGTGGACATGAAAAAAGGACATGTTCCACGTCCTCGGGCTCCGTGCCTCCACAATTATCGCAGCAGGGGGATTCCTCCAGCTGGAATCTGTGTAGGTACGCCCGGAAACCTCCGTGCCCGGTCAGCAGCTGTGTGACGTGATAGTTCACCTCGCCATGCGACCTATCCATCCAGCGTTGGAGATCAGGGATCAACCTCCTCGTCCAACGGCCGTTTTCGGATGTATCCCATCGGGCTTGCCACTCCTGTATGGTGCTTTGCCTAATGCCTGTTACGCGATCTTCCGCACTCAGCTCGTGCGTACTTTCGCCGTAGTATAGGCTCCACGCCTCCTTGGCCAGCAGGTCTAGCGGGATCATACCGGCTATCACCAGCGCGGCGTCTGCAGACACAGTACGTGCCGTGGCCCTCCGAGATTTGGCATTATCCGGCAGAGCATGGAACAGGTCCGCGCTGCCTTCTCACCTAATCGCCGAAAGTGCTCCTTGAACGTCAGTCTTGCGTCAATCCAGACGCCTAGGTATTTGAGATGTGGGATCGTGGTAAAGGTGCATCGGACTCGTATAATAGCATCCTGTCGCTAAAATAACTGGTGATAATTCGCCTTAGATAGACGGGAACTTTGAACTCTGCCAGCGCTTCTGCTATGCGCGCCCAGCTGGCCGAGTTAAAAGCGTTCTTGACGTCGAGGGTGACCACGTGTGACCCTTCCATCTCTGGCCCTGAATCACCTCCTTCGCCGTTTGGACGAGTTCGTCCATGGCATCCACGGTGGATCTGGCCTTTCGGAAGCCATATTGGCGCCTCGCCAGTCCTCCAGCATCCACTATCGCCTCGTCGATCCGGTCGCAGATAATCCGCTCCAGGACCTTCCCTGCTGTGTCCAACATGCACAGGGGACGGTAGGCCGATGGGTCCTCTGCTGGCTTATCGGCTTTAGGTATCAATACCAACCGCTGCCTTTTCCACCGTTTCGGGAAGACTGCTTCCCTAAGACAGGCTTCGTAAAGTGACCTCAGTGTTTCTGGGTGTAGTGCAGCTGCGGCTTTCAGCACTCGGTCGGGAATTCCATCTGGGCCAGGTGCCTTCTGGTCCCCAAATTTTCCAACCGCCCGCAACACCTCTTCTGTCACTACACTGGGTACTTGGGGACAGAACTGATCAGGCACATAATTTTGCACTGGGAAGAGCTCTCCCACAATGCGTGTGAGCAAGTTTGGGTAGCTTGGGGCTGGCTGCCTGTGGCAGGGGAGGTTTTTCATCACGAGCCTATATGCCGTGCCCAACGGGTTGTCTTCAGCCTGTGCACATAGCTCGGTGAAACTCCTAAGGTTGCTCGCCTTTATGGCCGTCTTCAGCCTTCTTTTAGCTTCTTTGTACAACTGGCGCATTTGCAGGCAGTCTGGGTTGCCTATTGCACGCTGGTGCCTTCGCGTTGCTGCGTGGCATTCCTTGCGTCGGCCGGCGATCTCGTCCGTCCACCAATAAACGGATTTATGGTTTCCACCATAGGCCCGCCTGGGCATCGCCGCATCGCAGACGCTCTCTAGCTGGCTCGGTAGCTGGTTCGCCATTTCCGCCGCACTGCCTTGCAGCTCAAAGTCCTCCAACATGACTTCGAGTGCGCCGTCGTCCAGGGCGTCCGCTGTCCAGCCTTTCGGCCACGGGCCTGTCCTCCGCCGTTGTTTGTTCCTTTCCAAGTCAAAGCAAATGGCATTGTGGTCGCTGTGTGTACGCGGAACTCACAATCCACCTGGCTCCTCTGACTAAACCGCTGCTGAGGAACGTAAGGTCGATCACAGATGTGCCTTCTCCTCTCACAAAAGTCGCCTCTCCCGCGTTCATGACGACTACGTCAAGAGCCGCAAACGCGTCCATGAGGATATAAACTATCGGTGTGGTTCGGGCGCAATCCCATTCAGTTGCCCATGCGTTGAAGTCGCCGGCAATCACTACGGTGTTCCTGCCTGGCGCGTCCAGAGCAAGTCTGTCCACCACTGACTCGAACTCGTCCGCAGTTAGGCTCGGCGGCATGTAGCAACTGTACACCGTGGTCCCTCCAATGGTCGCTCTGACGTAGCAAGAGCTTCTCTCTATGTTGCTTAGTTGTATAGGCTTGGTTCCGCACACCCACAGTGCGGCACCACCAGTGGTGTGTTCGGCCCATACTCCTTTGTGCTTGCGCCTATACCCCTGACATATATATGTCTATAATTACATATATGTATGCATATACATATAAATATACATATACATAGACATATACATACACATATACATATACATATACATATACATATACGTATACATATACATATAGGGGTCAGGGGAGAACCAGCCAGGCCAAGCATCTAATTGCCCCTCACTTGGAGGGGCTAGAGCGATCCTGGTGTGGGACACCCTCAAGAAGTAGTAGTGCTTCTTTGACTTCAGCAGGGGGAATATCTGATTCAAGTCCCTTTATGACAATGGTAAGGCCTTTGCTACTTTTAAGCTGATAGGTATAGTAGCTTTTTTTCTCAGTGTCGAAGTTTTTTATAACCACTCTGTTATTGCTCTCAATATGTATTTGGATTTTTGTTTCCTGGATATTTCCTTTAACAAGAGGGGTGGCATGGAAATTTCTAGGATTTCAGATATTGTAATCGTATGAGATTTAATTGCCCTTTGTTCCAAAGTTACTTCCACTTCGGTTACCATTTGTGAAGGCCAATGCGCTTTCTCCAGAACTGGCCAAGTTGGGCCGTGCCACCATAGTCAGTGCGGAAGTACTATAGCTTAGCCAACGAGCAACTGTGATTGAGTTGATCTCGACGAACCGACTGACAAACGTCTACCTTTGATGCAGTGACATTACACTAATTGCTTCACCCCAGTCCATCTTCTCCATCCATAGTTTTTGCATCAAAAATTTGGCGAGTATAGTAACAGAAGCCAGCCATCCTGCAGGATCAAAGAGATTATCAATTGTAAACAGCACTTCTCGTTTTGTATAGGAGTCCTTGACTGGAAATGACTGGACCTGGAAGAAAAACAAGTCAGTATTGGCATTCCATCTAATACCTAGAGTTTCGGCCGTGCTCTTATCAGACAATATTAAGAAGCTTTCATTAAGAAGGTGGTCAGCCGATATTCCCTGCAGGGTTTCGGAGGAGTTGGGAGCCCACTTTCTTAACTCGAAGCAACCTGCTGAGAGAATGTTTTTGATGATATGTTCCGATTAAGCTACGACTGCTCGATGATGAAGAATACGCGTTAAATACTGCACGCAGCTTAGTGGTGCTGCTGCCAGGTATGATGACCGCATGATGGGGCAGATAATAGTGTCGTAGAAGCATGTCGGCCGGATTTGGATTACTGGCATCATATGTCCTAAATCTAGATATTCTGTTAGAACTTTATCTTTAGCTTCAACTCTGGGCGCCGTATCAATGTTCTTTCATTGCGGAGGAACTGCCTATACGCGATGAACCGAGATTGCCCCGAAGCTCGCGTCCGCCTGACTTCTACAATGGAAGATCAGCAACGTAACGTCCAGAAGGAGATCGGCGAGTCGTTTTGTGTAAAGTTCTTCGCACACAAAATCGGCCTGCGAGACGCGAGGGGGCGCACAAACTTTTTCCACTTTCTAGAACTTCTTAAGCTGTACGCTAAGAGAAACTACTGTAAAGTGGGCAGATTCAGAAGCACGAAACGACGTATCACGTGCTGCAGCTAAAGTCCCAGTAACTATCGTTCGTTGTGCCACCAGTGAATTGAGGATATTACTTCTGAGTCCTTCACGTATAATAAGAGGATACAAGTCGCCGCCCAGGAGCAGATCGACTGGAGCGCGTTGAGAGAACGTTGGGTCTGCATAATCCAGACGTGGCAATAATTTAAGTTGTTCAGGATCAAGCCCACACGAAGAGAGGGTGCCAGTGATTTTGGGACCCACGGAAGCCGAGACCTCCAGTTGACACTTGGTATCCTGGAACGAACCTAACTAAAAAGTAGATAATAGACTTCAGTTAGTGCTGACGACATCGTTAAGACCGAATATTGTAGCAGCGCATTATTTGCAAGGCTAGAGGTAACAAAGGTTTTATCCTCTCTGAAACGAAAGATGCTTCCGAAGCGGGGTCGATTAAAACACGAACAGTTTATGTTGAAGCGAAATGGTATACTAGTGCAAGGGCAGTGCCTAAAAGAACGCTTCTTGATATGATGTTGAGACATGTAGTGAATTGTTGTACTGACTTTTCTTTTATAGTGGACTGTATTTGATTATCTGGATCTGCGCTGTGATCATTCGTCAAAAATTTTTATCTATGATTGGAAGAGGAGTTACAATTTCTGTTGACGGGTGCAAGAGTAAATTTAGTCGAGTTCGTGTCACAGTGCGAATGGTGACGTTGATGACATTTAGAGCAAGTGTGTTTACTTGGACAGTCCTTTAATTTATGATGTTCGGACAAACAGTTGAAAAAGCGGCCCAACTTCTTGACAGTAACAATACTCTCCTCCACTGAGGGTTGAACAAACTGTCGGCAGGTGTAGAGCGGATGCTTCTGACTGTGCCCTGTGCGTGATACGATGATATTTTCGACATGGTAGAAGCACAATTCTTCCCTGTACGAGATGTAGACAGCGTGGTAGGAGAGCTCAACTCGACTTATGCTGGTTGTAGCGTACTTTCAATTTGCATAAACAAATACACACCAAAATACAAAATGCAACGGCAAGAACGAAATAGAACAAAACACTAACTACGACGCATAAATACGAAGAGAAAAGGCACTTTAATGCAACGAATGTAATGATTACGGCATATGTATGTATGTGCGTATTTTATGTTGAGCCTAACTTCATTAACCTTTATATATTTTTAGAAAAAAAAAAATAAAAAAATTACCACACTAGCCACTAACATGTTTCTTCCCAATATCTCTGTTGATATGTAGTCTACAGGAACGGGCCAGGAACCTCCTTACAGCAATATGATGGAAGATGCTAGCCGGCTTAAGGATCCGGCTCGAAGGACCAAAAATGATCACGCAGAAAAATTATAGTTTTTTTTACAGATTAAAATCACAATTGTTTTTATATTAAATCGTAATATTCAAGTACAAAGTTTATGAAAGTTTTTGCTATTTAATATTTGTACACGTAGATGAATATGTATATGAATATGTATAATTATATGTATATGTAAATTTATATGTATATTAAATGAATATGTATATGCATATGTATATGTATATATATATATATATATATATATATATATATATATATATATATATATATATATATATATATATATATACGAGTATATTTATATATATATATATATATATATATATATATATATATATTTATATATATGTATAAATAAAAGACTTTTTAGTTAATTAGCACAACTTCACGCCTTTAATCCGTAAATTCAACTAACTTAAGAACTAACAGCAATCATTAAGCTACCCTCGACTTAAGCCAACGCTAGCCCTAAGAATGCTGAGTCCGCCACTCGTGTTGAGCGAGTCCTGACTCCGCTACTCGTGCGGAGTTTCACATTACGGTGGTGTGATAGTGTCGTTGGCCCAGCGCTGCCGTTACGCTGACTCCACGTGCGTGGGTAGGCAGCCGTTTTGTTGTTGGGCTTGCTGTTGGGCACTTGTGTTAACTCCTCCCCCGCTTAAGTGAAGGACGTCCTCGGGCTTCTTGAAACCTTCGAGTACAGCTGGGATGGCGTGTCGCTGACGCGTCTTTTTCTGTCTCTGATACAACTTAAAAGAGATGTAGCATGTGATTAAAATGGCAATGGCAGCAAAGCCAGATATTATGGGTTTGGTTATTAGTTCCTCCTTAATCCGACCGATGTAGCGTAGATTCTCTAGGCTCAACCTTTGTAAGTACGGCAGGCTCAATATTTCTTGTTGGCCCGTGATGTTGAGAAGCGTTGACGTTGTTGACCCTGGAAGCTTTTGTGGTTCTTAAATAAAGATTCGTTGATTTTGACTTCGTCGTCGAAGGTAAGTAAGAACGTTCCAGTGACTATATTTTCGGTACAGTCGCCTGTTTTTATTGTGGCGGTTTCGTCATTGATGATGATGACTCCCTCGTCGACCATCATGATCGGTTGAAGGTGACTCGGTCGGGTATTGCAGTGTGCGATGCCGCCAGAATGCAGTTGTTGTGCGCATGTTGAATCGGATTCTTCCCTGCAGAATGTTTTTGTAAACGTTGCACTACAGTTTCCAATTGCTAGTACTCGATTTCCACAGTCTGCCACATTGTTATTTCCGGCGAAGTGAAGGATTGTGCCATTGTGTTGAACGGGGTATAAAATTACCTTTTTACAAACTAGACTATGTTTAGGATATTTAATTAAAAAATGCAAAAATTTATTATTTAATAAGACCTTGACATTAGCTACTTCTATTAAATCATCTACAGTTATATTTGTAGAGTGCTGATTAATTATACTTTTCAAATCGTTGGAATCCAAAATTTGGGGATTAATTATACAAATCTTCGTGAGAGTGACTGACAACATTAGGGTTTCTAGTTCGGAAATTAAAATTCTATTCCTTGCAAGGAGGGTTTCATACAGGTGTCCTGAATCTATCTGCTTAACCTTTGAACCTCTAATAATGAGATTAACTTTGTCTGTCAATCTATTTATTTGTTCCTGTGCTTTCGTATTTATGACAATCTGCCTATTTTCCGAATCAATGAGTTGCTGTTGTCTAATTTAGATTCTTTCAAAGTCATCGAAGTCCGGGGCCCCAGGAATCACCTTCAAAGCGGTGCCCAAAAGGTAGATGCTTCTTGCGTTTCTATGGTGAACTTCTATTGTGGCCAGTAATGTTGTTATATGTCCAATGTCCGAGTCCAGTATTTTCTTCATATGCGACTGGGAAAAATGGTCCACGAGTTTTTCTGTTTCTTCAGTCAACTCCGAGTACATCGTGAGGTTTGTTGTATGTCGTAAGTATTCGAAATCTTGCCAGATTGTCACATCTCCGTCCAAAATAGGAGTGTAGTCCGAGTTGGAGTAATCGGTTAGTTTGGTTGTGGTTGCCACAACCGAAAGTAGCGCAATCAAAATCCTAGAAATCGAGAAAAAATTAATATGAGAGAAAATTTTAAACTTAACCTATCTTAAATTGTCCTTATGGACCACCCTCCCTTTAGTGAGAACCGTTGTCCCCAAGTCGACCTCTACTGTCTCTTCAACACACAAGGGTGTCAGCTTATTTCCTAATAGCCTGTTTGTTTTTACAAGCACCTTTTCTCCTACTTGAAAGGTTCTATTTCTTCTTGTTTCGTTTAATCTCTGCATTTGAATTTCTTGTGCCTTGTGAACTCTGTCTCTTATTTCCGCCTCGAACTCTGGAGAGGATGAGTGGATCACATCAATCGGCCTTTTACCTATAACAGAATGAATTGTTTTATTGTACTCTATGGTTGCCTGAAGTATCAATTTTACTGTGTCGTCGATGCCTCTTTCTATTTTCAGACATCGGGCAATTTCCAAGAGGGTGATATGGAACCTTTCCACCTGCCCATTCGAGGTACTATGAAGCGGTGGAGCGTTTGCTATCTGAACGTTGAAACGATTCTACAAGAGCGATCTTATTGTCTCAGAATTCAAAGATGGTTCATTGTCACAAAATATTGTTTTAGTGCTGTGATAAAAATTCATAAGCTGCATAATGGGTATTTCTACGTTCATTATTGTCCTTGAAACTATGGGTTGACCGACTTCAAATTTGGAAAAATTATCAATACCCTCCCTGCTATCGTTCTCTCTATGTACGGAAGCAGGGAGTTGTGCCTAAAAAATTAACCCCGTCAATATCCAACACCTCTGCGGTTGCTTCGGCTTGACAGTTGCCATCTTCTTGACTAGATGGGGCCTCGGTCTGAGTTATATGGTTAATTCTCTGCTGCTTTGGGCCCGAAAATCTTGACATACCACTGTTTTGTCTTTTTCCTACATGTCCCTGAGCCTGGTTGTTTTGGTTCTGTGTTGGCCACTGATTGGTATGCATTTGTCCCTGGGGTGGCCCTCCACGATTTTCTTGGTATTGATTAGGTTGTCTAAACCGCGACGACCGATCAACGTCCATCGGTTCCACCGATTCTTATCTCTTTTGGCCCCTGTCAAAGGGTCCTTGCCTTTTACTGAAATAAGGATTTTTTCCTTGAGGGGTACCTACACTTTCCTTAGCTTGCTGTCTCTGATCGCTTTTTTGAGCCTTATCCTCAATGCCTTTAGCGCAAGTGTTAGCAAATGTGTACCGTTCATGATTTGATTCCACCTCTTGGGCTAGTGCTAAAGCGGAAGGGAGATCTTTTGGTCTCGCCGAAAAGAGTACGTCAGTTAAAGATTTCCTAAGCCCTGAAATGAAAACGCGTAATGCATCCATTCTATATTTTTCGATTAATGACGCGGCCAAATTACCGTCATATGTCATTATTGTCTTGCTAATTAGAAGCATGAGTTTTCTTTCCACTTCATCGTAATACTGTAATAATGTCATACCTCCTTGCCGTAGGGTAAATAATTCTTGCTCGATGAGGTAAATGGGTCGCTTATCGGGGTACGTAAAGTCTAGTCTACTAATTATGGCTCTAAAATTTAGAGGAGTATCAAAAGACGCTAACACCGTGTCAGCTGGACCCCTTATTTTATTTCTTAAGATGCACAGAGCTTGGTAGTGGGTGGAACTGCCCACATATCTTTCATAAACTTTATATGCGGTATGCGCTGCTTTGCGCCACGAAACGTATGTTTCGTGTTTACCCTCGAAATCTGGTAAAGACTTTACGATATCTAGTGTTTCTTTACACGCCACACCATCCCTGATTACCGCTTCTTCATACGTTTCTATCTCGGGTGCCTCGACTGCTTTGTCAAAAATTCTCTCCTGCACCGTAAGTGCACCGGTAACAGCACCATCTATTATTGTTTTTAATTGATCGGGAGTAATGGCCATATTCAATTCTGACTCTGAATCTCTGAACAATTTTTCAAATTCTTCTGCTAACCTATCAACCTCACTCATAAAAAACTATCAGTCACGCACACAAGATATTTCGTCCAAAATAAAATTAAATAACAAAATCTTTTTGAGCACTCTACTTACATGTGTTGTTGTACAATAATTCCAATCATAATATAGTATTGCTTCGAGCTAAGGATACTGCTGCCGTCGGTGTTAACGTATTTTCCTTGCGGCGGATTTAAAGCTGAGAGTTAAAGTTGACGTTTTTCTTCACTGCGTTGCGAGTTGATTTTTTTTTAAAGATGATTGCGCCGTCGGTGTTGACGTCCGCTGCGTTGCGTTGATTTAAAAGATGCCACTACTGTCGTCGGTGTTGACGACTTTGACAATAATTTCTGTTAACCTCGTTGGGCACCAATAAAAGACTTTTTTGTTAATTAGCACAACTTCACGCCTTTAATCCGTAAATTCAACTAACTTAAGAACTTAAGAACTTAAGCCAACGCTAGCCCTAAGAATGCTGACTCCGCTACTCGTGCGGAGTTTCACATTACGGTGGCGTGATAGTGTCGTTGGCCCAGCGCTGCCGTTACGCTGTCTCCACGCGCGTGGGTAGGCAGCCGCTTTGTTGTTGTTCTTGCTGTTGGGCATTTGTGTGAACTTATATATCTATATACGAGATGCGATCAAAAAATAACCGTTATTGTGTGATCAAAAAATAAACTATTTATTTATTCATCAACAACTATCTTGTCCCCTTTAAAGTAATTCCCCTCAGATATAATACACTTATGCCAGCAGTTTTTTCAGTCCTCGAAACACTTCTGAAACGCTTTTTTTGGTACCGCCAACACCTCCTGTTTTGATTTTTCTTTTATCTCCTCACTCGTAGGAAAACGCTTTCCTTTCATCGGTGTCTTCAGTTTTGGAAAAAGGAAAAAGTCAGCGGGGGCCAAGTCCGGTGAATACGGTGGTTGAGGCATGATAACGGTTTTGTTTTTGGCCAAAAACAGCTCCTGAGCGATGTCCATGCGACGTTGTTTTTGCTCAAAATTTAGCAATTTTGGAACAATCTTCGCTGCCGCACGTTTCATGCCTAAAACATCAGTCAAAATTGCTTGGCATGAGCCGAACGATATGCCAACATCATCAGCAACCTCTCTGATAGTGATTCGACGATTATCCAAAATCATTTTCTTCACTGCGTCAATGTTTTCATCGGTTGTTGACGTGCTCGGGCGACCAGGACGAGCATCGTCATTGACATCTTCTCGGCCTTCCTTAAACACGACTAACCTTTTTATCTGTCAAACATAAACTGACAATCCAAAATGGTTGGTATTGCCAACATATATAACATACAAATGTACCAACATAACACAAAAAAAAATGCGAACATCGAACATACGTAACTCACGAAAAGATAAAAATAACGGTTATTTTTTGATCACACCTCGTACAAATACATATTCGAATAAATATACACATACATATTCATATACATATACATATGCATGTGTGTATATATATATATAGATATATATATATATATATATATATATATATATATATATATATATATATATATATATTTATATATATATATATATATATATATATATATATATATATATATATATATATATATATATATATATATATATATTCTTATACACATACATATACATACACACACACACACACATATATATATATATATATATATATATATATTCTTATACACATACATATACATACACACACACACACACACATATATATATATATATATATATATATATATATATATATATATATATATATATATATATATATATATATATATATGTTTAAGGGTGTTATACACTGCGACCAGAAAGATCTCTTGTGATGCCCCTATTTAGTTGAAAGATGTGGATAGTCTCATATATAAATCTTCTCTCAGGTTAATTTTCGACCGGAATTCATATATTTTGGAGTAATCAATATGAGGGATCGTGCTCATAAACGAAGATATAATCTCTAATACACCTGAGTCTATTGTATACCAATGGTCCCCAGTCGGTGATCAGGTACAGCGAGGTTTCATCACTTTCTCCACAGAATCGAAAGATATACCCAACTTGTTCAAATGGTAGTTGAGTCTACAATGTTCGCTTAAAATGCCTGTGATGATTCTTAATTTAAAATCTCCCAGAAGTGCTTTGGACTGTCTTAATCCCGGAAGCGTTTCCCAGGTTTGACTTCTTTTTACATTTGTACACTTCTTCAGCAGACCTCTAATGGAATTTGATGATAGTCCACAGAAGAGTTAAGGGCCGTTGAAGTGAGAGGCCGCAGCTTTCCTAGCTAAGCTATCAGCCTTCTCATTTCCCTCTACTCCTATGTGGCCTCGTACCCACATTAGAGATAACTTGTTCATACTGCCTAGGCCCTAGGGAGTTTAGCTTCCCAATACAGTCCCACACAAGTTTAGACCTCACTAAGGGTGAACTCAGACTCTTGATTGCTGCTTGACTATCAGATAGTATCACGATGTTTTTCCCCCGATATTTCCTATCTATTTTGATCTGGGCACATCTTTCAATAGCTTGAATTTCCGCTTGAAAAAAGCTTGGGATAGAACCCACTGATTCCCAATAGTTGGTTCTAGGCCCAAATACTCCTGCCCCAGTTCCGTCCATTGTCTTAGAACCGTCAGTATACAATAAGAGGGAATTTTCTCTAATTTTATACGTTTCAGTTAGACCTTTCCATTTTTTTTGCAACTCATCATTGCACCGTATTTGTGTGCAAAATTGAATTTTCTTGGCATAAAATCCTTTTGAGATTTTAGTATACCATATTCTTGAGTTGAATTTTTACCCCGTATATTTATGGAGTAAATTGATTCTCTCGAAATATTTTCTTGTATTCTGGTAAGAGATTTCCTAGCAAAGACTTGAATTACTAGATGTAAGGGTGTTAGATCTATTATAACTTCCATTGCAGCCGTTGGACTGGTGCGCATAGCTCCAGTGATAACAAGGCATGCAGATTTCGCTGTCTTAAGTCTAACTCTATTTGACCAGGCTACAGAACCATAAGTGATGATTGGTCTCACCATCATGGTATACATCCATCGAACAATTTTTGGGTGTCATCCCCAAGATTTACCAGCAAGCCATCTACAAGCTGTAGCCCTCTTCGAGGTATTTGGTCTCAGAGCTAATATCGACTGAGCACCATTTAGAAGAATACGTTTCATATATTGTAGAGATTTTTTCTAGTGAACGGCACAATGGTGGTCTTTGAATCACTGATTTTCAATCCTGTTCCCCTGCACCATTCACTAGCTGCTAATAAGCCCCTCTGGATAATATCCCAAAGAGAGGATTCAGATTTTCCTCTAGCTATTATCACAATATCGTCCGCATATCCTTGACATTATATGCCTAGATTTGTAAGTTTTACCAGAAGATCATCAACTACTATGCTCCACAAAATGGGTGACAGTACCCCGACCTGCGGACATCCTTTATTTACTCTGAGTTTAACAGTTTTGTCACCGGATTCAGCTTCAGTCAGTCTACTGTTGAGTAAAGCTCGTATCCAATTGGAAGTGGTATTATCTATTCCTCTCTTGTTAAGAGCTCTAATCACATATTCGTGAAAGCCCCCTTACTATCGAGAAAGGCACAAAGTGCTATTTCTTTCGTATCCAGTGCTGCCTGAATAAAATCAGTCAGATGGTATAGTGCGGTTTGAGTCGAGTTTCCCGCAATATATATTCAAACTGTAAAGGATGTAAAGGCTCCCTTTTCAATACGGTCTCAAGGAGATGTATGTTAACTATTTTCTCCACTGCTTTTAGTACAAAGGATGTCAAACTGATAGGCCTGAAGGATTTGGGATGGGCCATATCCTTCTTGCCTACCTTGGGGATATATACCACTCTAGCTTTGCGCCGTGCTTCCGGTATGTATCCAAAAAAAATTGTCCTAGTGATATTCACCAGGCGCGGAATCAGTACCCCACTATTCCTTTGGAGAAGGACTGGGCAAATCCCATCCGCACGCGGCGATTTATATGGCTGAAAAGAGCTGATGGCCCATCTCAATTTCTCAGTAGTTATGATTCCTTTGGCCACCTTCCCGACAATCTTGCTTGTTCTTCTAGGAAGATCATCCATCTGCAAAGATGGCGTTAACTGGATCGAGCTCCCAGGAAAGTGCACACGCAGCAAAAGGAGAGTGCGATCCTCTTCATTCGTCGTGAACGTCCCGTCCTCAGAATACCAGCTTTATATCGACTTTCCATTTCGCAAGAGATCTATAGAGACTTGATACTTCTGGATTCGATTCTACTGGAATCCTTTTCTATTTGGAATCCTTTTGGATAGGCAATACCTCGCCAGCTTATAGACTTCTTCCGGGATGTCATTCATATCTCCGGAAAGTAGGCCGATGCAACTACTATATCGCGAGAGACCACAACATCATCGTACTTTACCATGATGGGTGTGAGATCTCGCGACATGAATGCGCAAAGACAAAAGTAATTAATATTATTTCCAATCAGGATTTAGGTGCGAGGAATGTCAGCATTGACATCCCATATTACCTTTGTAAACTTACTAGAATGGCCCCTAATTTGACCTTTGTAACACCATGGCTATTGAGTGAGGGCCAGCCACATCTTGTTGTTTGCAATTACCCTCCCAATGACAGCCGATGCTGCTCTGGCATGATGGATGTTTGCTTGAGCCACTTTCAGTCTCCTCATCTTATTGACCAGGTTGTGACGGGATGGTGCTATTCCCATCTTCGTCCTCCTCGTCCATAGAGGAATCCTCCAGACTGTGTACCAGGGAAGGGCAGTATGCGGCCTCAGCTTTTATCTCAGCACTGGGGGCCCTGTGAAGAGATTTCCGGGCCACAATCTTCGGTTCAGAATCACCTGGGGGAATGCTGCCACTCTTAATTACTTTTGACAGAGGTGGGATGTTTGTCTCCCTTACTTCCTCTGCCTTGGGCTTTTCCTGAGTACATTTGGAACAACCGACTTTGATCTTGCTAAATAGGTAGTTCAACGCATACTACGGGCTCTTTATTAGTTGCATGGTCCTATCATCTATTTCCACGGACAACAACTGTCCGTTACCCTCGTCCTTGCAACTCCATATTCTCCAGAATTTAGTGTTTAGCCCAGTATTTTGGATGGAGAGTAACTTAAGTGACACAGCTACCTTTTGTCCACTACTACGAGGGAGGAAGAGGAAGACTGTGTGTGATCGTGGGATGTTGTTTCCCACTCTGGCGACTAGACTGCCGCCCTCTTTGACTGAAAGCTGCGTCACGATCGCAGTCGATGCTCAGGAAGCCAGGCTTGAAGCGGATGCCATTGAAGGAGATTTCTTTGGTCCACTCTCCAACCAGCCTCACAATCAACATCTGCTCAACACATGTCAGCTCCTTGCTAGTCAGGATGGTGTTCGGATTGTAACGACTCCTTTTATAGCTGGGGTAAACTCAGCGGCTTCCAGGGGTCGTATACAGAAAAATATAAAAATCCTGCGAGCTAGATTAGTTTTGGTATGTTTTTTCAGAATACTGATTGTGGACTGTTGTTAGTCCTAACTCAAAACACTTCTACTTCCTTAATTCTATATTTATGCAAATAAATTTTTCCTAGGTGTACTTGTTTTCATGTCCCGGTAAGTATGTATCTCAGTGATTCAGTGAGAGAACGATAAAAACCAGATGCTCTCACTGAGTCCCTATGGTCTCTGTACGGCGTATGACTTAGTGAGAAAACGATTAAAAACAAGAGGTTCTCACGAAGTCCCTAAGTCTCGGTGGCGTATGTGTCTCAGTGAGAAAACGATTAAAAACCAGATGTTCTCACTAAGGATTCTGTGTTCGTATTGTACTTTGTATGTCATCGAGCTGTTGCTAGTCAGGATGTTGGTGGTAGACCAAGTGACCTACTGCTTGGGCCACATGATTTATATAGCCCAACTGGTCACAGCGGCTGGTGCATGCTGTTATTGGCGGGCCACCGTTGTGTAACTTTACTTCCGTTGGCCGGCCGCGCTTTCTGCTAGTCGTCATGCCTGTTGTTGTTGTGGTCATGCTTCTTGTTGTTGTGGCCAGGCTTGTTGTTGTCGTAGTATTTTGCCCTTGGGCCACCTTCAACTTCTGACGATCAGCCACCTCACTCCAGCGGCCTCTGGTTAGGCTGCAGTATTGTTGGCTGCAAGCAGCGCTGTCTGAAATCTTGTAGTGTTGTTGTTGTTACATATTATTATATTCAATTTAACTTGAAGCTGCATATTCGTTCTCATTCCTCTTTCTGCTTTGCACTTGTTGGCCGTTGGCGTGGTGGTGGCTCTGTTGTTGTCCCTCTTGTGCTTTGATCTCGTTGCTGCGTGTTGTTAGTGTAAAATTTACCGAGCGAGAGAACTCGGCAATTCCACCGCTTGAGTTCGTGCACTCACCTTCTCTTGTCCTGCATGTATTTGTTGTATCCTTCGTCGCTGTGTTTTTCCTCTCTTCGCCAGCGTAGCGCTGGTTGGCAAGTTCGTTGGCTGTCTGTGAGGTTGCTTTTGTTGTAATTGTTATTATTCCAACTGGTATAATATGCTGTTGGTGGTCTGCGCTCTCGCCACTGATGCGCTAATGGGTTACAACGTAAGTAGTTTTTCGTTAAATTTCTAATGCAGTTGCTTGGGTTTGTAATTATGGGCGATTCCTTGATGCAACTATTCGTGTCTATTATCCATGATGTTTGTGTGGATATAGCTGCATAGCGACTCTGTCACCTGTAGTGTGGGCCAAAATTTCCACCGAAGATTTTAGTCCTCACAGGATAGTCCGCAGCAACAACAGCCACCTTGGTGATGGATGCCAACGTAGCGAACTACCTGCTGCCTTGGACCCTCCATGACTAGGTGGTCCCGACGATGTTGCCGTCTTCCTCTTTTTGGCTGGGTCAGGATTAGGAGAAAAGGTGTAACGTGTCATTTTCTTCAGGGTCTTGTTTACGTTCGGTTGTGATGTTGTACCAGCCGAATCCTTTACAACCCTTTGCTCCTTTGCCTTGGCAAGAGCATCATCTGGTTGCAAACCCTGAGACAGGTAGGGAGATACCATTTGACTCCAGTTCCACTTAGCTCCTTTCTTCTTGGGTCATCCAAACACCCAGGTTGACCACGATTCAGGAACAAGGATTCCTCTCTTGGCCATCCTAGGGTTTTCTCCGAGGTGAATTACTCCCTTTGCCCCCAGTTTAACTCCCTGTGTCAACAGTCTCTCCTTAGTGGAGATGGGAGTTTGTTGAGTTGGTCCCATTTTTGCCCTGGCAGCAGCAGAAGTGGATGGCACATCATCGGAAGAAAGTTTCCGAATTCCTGCACCACCCATCCCGCCTACTGTCATTGGGGATCCCATAGGTCCACCCACTATTTTAGTCACGGATGAAGGTCTCCGTTCATTGACCGCAGCAGCATTTGACTTGGGCTTAGCGGGTGATCTTACCCCACTAATCATTGGCTCATCAAGGATTCTTTGCTCCATCTGATTTGCCAATTGAATTGTGGTGATGACCCGTGGAATTTTTTGATTTATTTTTTGTTTCTTCATGAAGATTCTTTTTTTGCGGAGAATATAAAGAACTCTCGGAGAGAGATCCGCAATATCCGAGCTAGGCTATTACCACCGAAGGGCGCTTTTTATTCGGGGGTTCCATTTACGACTAGACTATTTCACAGCGCCTCTAGCCTAGCAGATCATCAGCACGGGTCGCGTGTCACTTTGATCCAGCCCTTACCTTCGAACCATAGTCAAGGTGTATTTCTCAATGCTGTACTATTAAGGAGTATCAAATATTGAGCGAAACTTCCTACCCTTAGCTAGATCCAGCACCATCAGACAATTGATGCCATTGTAGACCTATTACCAGCCGGTACCCTTGGGGAGGGTTCAGTTGTAGGCTTTTGTTCCGGCCATACATATATATTACACCATGGATTTAACAAATTTAAAATTAAAAACGAAAAAAAGAAAAAACGAAATTTAAATAATTTTTTCCGATTTTTCCGCTATGTTAAACTGCTTGATCGAAAATTCAGAATAGTGTGCTATACTCGTATACTCGTATATGTAAATATATATATATACATATATATATATATATATATATATATATATATATATATATATATATATATATATATATATATATATATATATTCTGCAGAAGGCGGCGGTAGAAGAAAGAGGCAGGAGAATTCCGGGGGATGCTATTGTGAAGGCAACACAAACCTCACCAAAAATCCAGCCACAAGAGCTGCAAATTGAAATAGTATCAAAGAAGTTGCAGCAAACCTCTGAGCCAGAATGGGAATTAGTGAAATTGAAATAAATGCCAAAAAGGATATGGGAGCTAAAGAACCCCAAAAGCCATGCGGAGGACAGGAAAAGGAATCCGGCCAAGACCCGATGCGCTGATCATTGCAACTACTGAAGAAGCATCCTACGCAGAAATCCTGCGGAAGGTAAAAGAAAGCGCAACACTCAAAGCCATAGGTGATGACGTTAAAGCCATTCGCAGAACGGTTAAAGGAGAACTAATATTAGAACTGAAGCGGACGGAAGAGACCAGAACGACAAGCCACCAAGCTGCGATCGCAGATGTGTTGAAGGAGACGGAAACTTTGGCGGCGAAGATGCACATGCTTACCATCGAGTGCAGAGATCTAGATGAGATCACCACCCCAGCCGAGATCTGGATAGCCTTGCATGAACAATGCGGGATAATGAGACCACACGAGGCAGCTATACGAAATTTGCGAAATATTAGCCTGCCAGCGGATGCGGCAAAAGAGGTCTTGAGGGCCCAGCGTGTACGTATTGAATGGGTCTCCTGCAGAGTACAGGAATCGGTGACTCTCAAGCGCTGCTTCAAATGTTGGGGATACGCTCACGTGGCTCAACAGTGCAAATAAATGGTTGAGCGAACCGATATATGTTGGAAGTGCGGAGAGAGGGGCCACATGTCAGCAACGTGCACTAATAAAGAAAAGTGCGCCCTATGTCAGGGCGATCATACGGCGGGCAACTATAAGTGCCCAGTTTACCAACAGGCGAAGAGAAATAGCGGCCTATGAGAATAGTGCCACTTAATTTTAACCACTGTTTTAACTGTGCCGCAGCCCAAGACCTATTGCTACAAACGGTGCCTGAGCAAAAATTCGACCTGGCTCTACTGTGTGACCAGTATAAGAACATCGACGGTCACGAATGGATGGCGGATAAAAGCAGTAAGGCAGCTTTCTGGGCTCTAAATGACAGGTGCTTTCAGCAAAAAATGGCAGCCAGAGATAACGGCTACACCTGGGTCAAACTCGATGGCTATTTCTTCTCCTGTCATACCCCGCCTAGTATGAGTTTAGACGACTTTTAGAGCATGCTCACAACTATGGTGGGAGAGGTTCAAGGGAAATCTCCATTGGTTATAGGCGGGAACTTTAATAATTGGTCCGCGGCGTGGGGAAGCATTCGTACAAACCAGCGTGGTAGGATCCTCTGGGAGTGCCTGGCGCCTTTGAATCTCGTCCTTCTCAACCAAGGTGATCAACAAACATTCGACACCGGTAGGGGTAGATCCATAATTGACCTGACTTTTGCCCATAATACTCTTGCACGCATCGCACGATGGTCCATTACAAGCATCTACACGCACAGCAACTACTTACCGATAGTTATCGAAGAGGACGACCCTGCACAACGGAATAAAAAACGCGCGCAGAAGGCGCAAACGAAAGGCTGGAAGATAGGGTATTTTGATACGGAGGTGTTTGAGCTGGTTTGGAGAGAAGAGTGTCTCAACACGGATACTACCACGAATATGATAGAATATTTCACCAACGGGTTCAGCAAAGCCTGTGATGCGGCAATGCCAAGGGTGGTTTCAAGAAGACAGTTTAATGGTGGAATGAAGAGATCGCAGGAGCCAGGAGGGCGTGCATCCAGGCCCGTCGGAAGGCAAAAAGGGCAAGAAATCTTCTAACATGGGAGACTCTCCGAACGAACTACAGAAATTGCCAGAAAGCACTGAAGGAGGCCATCAGCAATAGCAAAATTGAGTGCTTTAAGTCGCTGTGTACGAATGCGGATTTCGACCCATGGGGAATAGCATACAAGGTGGTAATGAACAAGTTAAAGGGGCCTAGGCCTCCACAGCCGACTTATGTCGCTCTGCAACCGAATCGAATGCACAACCAGGGACAGGCCCCATATGGCGATATATAAGCGGTTACCACCAGCGACTTACTTGTTGCATTGGTAAAAATGGATGACAAGAAGGCTCCCGGTCTGGACGGCATCCCGAACGTGGCTCTAAAAGCGGCAATAAATATGAGGCCAGAAGTCTTTATGAATATGTACAACGATTGCATTATTGAAGGGGTGTTTCCTGCTAGATGGGAACGGCAACGACTGGTGTTACTGTTCAAGCCGCGGAAAGAACCAGACCAACCGTCAGCATATCGGCCGTTGTGTATGTTAGACACTATGGGCAAAGTCTTGGAAAGAATTATCTACGAACGACTCCATGAAGTGCTTGAAAAAAATGGCGTGCTCTCTTAGCGGCAATATGGTTTCTGAAGGGGACGTTCAACGGTAGACGCAATCCACGCCGTAATGGATATAGCCCAAGAAGCAACGAGTGGCGTACGATGGCGTTACGGCACGAAAAAATACTGCACGGTAGTTACGTTTAATATAAAAAATGCGTTCAACTCAGCGAGCTGGCCTCAGATTATGGATGCGTTAGACAATTTCGGCGTTCCAATATACCTATAACGTCTGATATCTAGCTACTTCCAGAGCGGAGTTTTCCTCTATGACACGGATGCAGGAGTTGGACGCTGTGAAATAATGGGGGGCGTCCCACAAATATCTGTACTAGACCCTACTCTCTGGAACGTCATGTACGATGACATATTACGTTTGGACCTATCAACGGATGTAACACTCATCGGTTACGCAAACGATATCGCTATGGTGGCGGTAGCAAAACTCATCCACACGCTGCAGACGAGATGCAACGATGCAATTAGCGTGTGAGTGAATGGCTCAGCAGAGCAGAGCTAGAAATAGTAGTTCAGAAAACAGAGGCAGTGCTACTGAGTACCACAAAGATAAGCGAGATTTTAACAATCACAGTGGGGGGCCATCAAATTATATCCCAACCACATCTTCGGTACCTAGGAATACTTATTGATTCCAGGCTCACGTTCAAAAAGCATTTTATAGCGGTCTGCGAAAAAGCTACCCTTATAAATGGGGCACTGACTCGCCTGATGCCGAAAATCGGCGGCCTACGCTCAAGCCAAGGCAGCTGCTATCAATGGTAATGAGCTCCATCATACTATATGTCACCCCAATATGGGTGGAGACCACTAGATTGAAAACATACACCAAATGCATATAGACTCAGTGCGCTAATGGTGGCTAGTGCTTGCCGCACTGTATCGGACGAAGCAATTGGGGTAATAACTTGTAAACCGCCCATTGACTTGCCGGCGAAGGAGATGCACCGCCTAAACAGAGAGTGAGACCCATACACGTAGCCAAAACAGTGGACAGAGCCAATACCATTCCAAAATGGCAACGCAGATGGGAGCAAACGGACAAAGGTAGATGGACCTTCAGGCTGATCCAATGAATAACAGCATGGAAAACAAGAAAGCATGGAGAACGAAACCATTATGTCACCCAGTTACACGGATGCTTCAAGCAGAACCTATTTAAGCGGAAGTTTGAGGAAGGTCCGTACTGATCGCACTGCCCGGGGATGTACGAAAGTGCTGAGCACGTGTTATTCCACTGCCAGGAATTTAAGGACGATCGGCAGACACTGGATGTTGTCTTAGTGGAGGCCCCAACAATGGACAACCTCTGTGAGCACATATGCGATACGCTCACTAATTGGGAAGCAGTATGCTCGACAGCGGCCTCCATTATGATTGAGTTGCGAAAAGCAGAAAGAGCGCGCTATGCTGAACGCAATATCCAGTGCAATGCAGATGCGGAACTCGAGGTACATAGGACTCACACATCAATTAACCTCTCCTATAGGCTTCCTGACCATTGCAGCGTCTTTTAGGCGGAAGGAATAGCTATATTCCAAGGGTCAAAGTGGCGAACGAAGTATTCGATGTGAACATTGGCATATTCACGGACAGTCACGCGGCAATCAAGTCCCTAGCTGGTGTTTTCACTACATCTAAGCTTGTACTTCACTGCCGCTCCTCCCTAAACGTAGTCTCGGGTAACTCACAAGTAAATATATGCTGGATGCCTGGACATAGTGACATGTTGGGAAACTGCGAGGCCGATGAACTGGACAAAATAGGTACGATGCTCCCTGACATCGCTCCCTCTTTTGGTGTAGGTGTCCCACTGGCCACGGTCAAATGGGCCATAAAATATTACTACCTTGAGGCAGCCAAAAGGGACTGGGTAAATGAAAATACTTGTAGTATTGCCAGACAAACCTGTAGCACTATTGCACAAGGCGCACTAGTCAGGTGCTTACTGTTAGCAAGAACTCCATCGGCACTACAATAAATGTGCTCACGGGACGCTGCCTGATTGGAAAACATGCTGAAAGACTAGCACTGCCCCATAATGACTTCTTTCGCAGCTGCGGCTCTGAGGAGGAGGAAGAGACAGTATCATCAGAGTGCCCAGCTCTGGTCAGGCGAAGATTAAAATTCTTAGGCTCACCATTCTTCACTACCTTAAGCGAACTATCTTCCATAAACATTAAGGATATAGCCAGGTTCATTTCGGAATCACTGTGGTTTCTAGACGGGGCAGTCGCGTCGTCTTAGTGTGATATCACAATGAGACATTAGGTGTGCTTAAGTGTGCTTTTGCCACTCTTACCTACCTATATATTTATATAGACGAGTATATATATATATATATATATATATATATATATATATATATATATATATATATATATATATATATATATATATATATATATATATATATATATATATATATATATATATATATATATATATATATATATATATATATATATATATATATATATATATATATATATATATATATATATATATATATATATATATATATATATATATATATATATATATATATATATATATATATATATATATATATATATATATATATATATATATATATATATATATATATATATATATATATATATATATATATATATATATATATACCAGTATATATATAAATCTTCGCCTGGCCAGAGCTGGGCACTGACACATGAGATGAAGTACTGTTTCTTCCTCCTCCTCAGAGCCACAGCTGCGACAAAAGTCGTTATAGGGCAGTGCTAGTCTTTGAATTTTTTCTATGTGTGACCGCTTGCCGTTCCACATACTTGGAGTCCGTACGTCCAAATTGGCTTTATAGTACACTTGTACAACAGCAACTTGTTGTTAATTGTGAGTTTAGATTGCTTACCCATTAACCAATATAGTTGCCTAAATTTTTCTTTTATTTGTTTCGTTTTTTGTTTGATGTGGTAGTGCCAATTTAGCTTTGAGTCAATGTGTATACCAAGGTATTTAGTTGTAGCCCCTATTTTTATATCTTTATTGTTTATTTTAATAGGTATTGGGTTAAATTTTGTTTTAGTTGTAAAAATTATTTGTACAGTCTTATCTTCATTAATTTTCAAGCACCATTTATCAAACGAATCTTTAACATTCCCTGTGTATATCTGCAGATTTGCAGTCGCAGTATTTAGATTTTTGTCAGATGCTAAGAGGATTGTGTCGTCAGCAAAGGTAGCAATTGTGGTATTCAGTTATTTTGGAAGTGGTATATCTGAGGTAAATATGACATATAGCAGTGGTCCTAAAACACTCCCTTGAGGAACTCCAGCTGTTGTAATATGATTAGACGAACACTCTTCATTATATTTGACGTAAAAGTAACGATCACTAAGAGAGCTTTCAACAATCAAATAGTAGTCAAGTGGCAGCATCGTCTTCAGTTTATGCAGCAGTCCTTTATGCCATACTTTGGCAAATGCTTTTGCAACGTCCAAGAATACAGCAACGCAGTACCGCTTATATTCTAGGTAGGTAGGTAGGTAGGAGTGGCCGCCCAGTTTGCCAAAAGCACACTTGAGCACACATAATGGCCCATTGTGATACCACGGTGTGGCGCCGTTCAAGCACTGACTAAAAAGGTTCCCATACTTGGGATGGTGATAGTCAGCGCAAGGACAGCGCCTGGAAAGGCACGACTCCCTCGTCATGTTTCAGGAAACCATCCTGATATTTTGATGAACCTGGCTATGTCCCTAATATTAATGGATGACAGCTCTGTCAGGCTTGTAAGAAATGGGGCACCAAAGGTGCGAATTCTTCTTCTGCTCAAGGATGGGCAGTGGCATAAGAGGTGGAAAACCGTCTCGTCCTCCTCCTCGAAGCCACAGCCTCGGCAAAAGTCATTTGAGGGTAGGCCCAGTCTTTCTGCGTGCTGTCCCATTATGCAGTGGCCGGTCAAAACCGACACATTTGTCGACAGTGATACGCGATCAAGTCGAAGAAGTTGATTGGTTCTGTTTTTGTCCATGCTTGCCCAAGTTAGTCTAGCCGTGTGGCAGGATTCCTCGTTAGCCCAGGATTTGTAGGCGTCAGCCAGATATTTCCGTTTGACTTCCAGCTTGGCTGTTGCCAGTGGAATGCCGATGTTTACAGAGGGTTGAATGTCGTGCATTAGCGTGCCTGCCTTGGCAAGCTCGTCCGCCTCGCAGTTTCCCGGGATTTCGCTGTGTCCGGGAACCCAGACTAGGTGCACCCGAGAGTAACTTGCGAGCTCATTTAAAGATGTTCGACATTCATGAACTAGTCTTGATGTGGCCGTGGAGCCAAAAAGAGATTTAATGGCGGCCTGGCTGTCTGAGAAGATAGATACGTCAACTGCGCCGATATCACTACTCAGCATCCATTTGGCTGCGTGGTAAATGGCCATGACCTCAGCTTGAAAAACGCTGCAATGGTCTGGGAGACGTAGGGAGATGTTTAAGTCCAGCTTGTCGGAATAAATACCGCTGCCGACTCTACCTCCAAGCTTGGAACCGTCGGTGTAGATTTCGACTGTTTCACCGACGATTCGGTTTTCTGAGGTCCAGTCGCTTCGACTTGGAATAGTGAGGTCGAATTCCCTGTTCAAATCGGGATAGACCGACATATAATCGATAAAGTTGGGGACAGGTGGGTCCTGATTCAGAATTGAAGCATGGCCTGTCAGGGTTATGCGCCAGTGCGAAAGAGCATTAAGTCTAATCGCTGTCAGCTTGGCTTGTTGCTTAACCAGGATCCCCGAGGGGAGCCAGTGCAGCATGGCAAAAAGGGCTTTCGTAGGTATGCTACGAAGAGCGCCAGTGATCAGTAGAGCAATGGATCTTCTGATTTTATCAAGGGGTTTGATATTACAGGCTTTTTCGAGAGCTTGCCACCAGAAGACCGACCCGTATAACAGGTTTGGTTCAACGATGGCCGTGTAGAGCCAGAGCACGACTCGAGGACGAAGTCCCCATCGTGCACCAACTGCTCTTTTACAGCAGTATATAGCGCATGTTGCCTTACGTGCCCTCTCTTCTAGATTGGCTTTCCAATTAAGCTTTGGGTCGAGAATCAGGCCTAAGTACTTAACGTGTTTGCTCAAAGAGAGCGGAGTGCCGTTTAGACTAGGCATTGTAAACTTTGGAATTTTGTACTTCCTAGTGAAAAGCATAGTCTCGGTTTTGGATGGGTTAACCCCAAGTTCGAATTCGCGACACCAGTTCGACACAATAGAGAGTGAATAGTAAAGTTTTTCGGAAAGTGTTTGTGGGAATTTGCCGGATGCCGCGATTGCTATGTCGTCCGCATAGGCTATCACTTTGCATCCAGTAGATTCCAATCTCACCAGTAGTGTGTTAACTGCCAGGTTCCAGAGGAGGGGTGATAAAACACCCCCTTGTGGCGTGCCCCTGTTAACCACCCTCCTGGATTGGGCACTGCCGATCGTGGAAGTGATGATCCTAGATTTTAGTAGAAGCTCTATAAATTTAAGAAGACCTGAATTCAGGTTAAGATTATAGAGTGCGGAGATGACAGCGTTGGGGCATACATTGTTGAATGCTCCCTCGATGTCCAGAAATATGGCAAGTGTGAATTCCTTGTACGCCAAGGATTTGTCAACTTGAGAAATGAGAGAATAAAGTGCTGTTTCAACCGATTTGCCTTTAGAGTAAGCGTGTTGAGATACAGAGAGAAGAGAAGGGTTGATCGATGTCCTGATATGTAGGTCAAGAGCTCTTTCTAGAACCTTAAGAAGAAAGGATGTTAGACTTATGGGTCTGTAATCATTAGGTTTGGTGTGCGAGGCCTTCCCAACTTTTGGTATGAAGACGACCCGAGCCGTGCGCCAGCGTAAGGGAATGTATTGCAGTCTGAGGCTTGCATTATATATTTGAAGCAGCCATGGAAGGATAATCTCTTCCCCATTTTGGATATCGGCAGGAATGATGCCGTCTGGTCCGGGGGACTTGTATGGCTTAAAGGTTTGAATGGACCATTCAAGGTGACTTTTTGTCACTTGGAATGTGGGGAGGGTATCATGCGAAACCTGCTCCACCTGGTAGAGTGCTTGATCCGCTGAGGCTAAACTCCCTGGGAAGTGGGTGTCTAGCAGGATATCAAGGGTTTCGGCGCTTGAGTGAGTCCAGCTGCCATCTGGTTTTTGGATACAGTCAAGGGCTTTGTTAGAGGAGTGGAGAATTTTACGAAGACGGCTAGCCTCGGACGTCGATTCAATGCTTTCGCAAAATTCCCTCCATGACGCTCGTTTCCCTCGCCTAATGGCGTATTTCAACTCTTTTTGCTTATTTTTGAAAGGGGCCCACTCAGCTGTAACTTTAGCTTTGTTGAAAAGCATTCTACAAGTTTTGCGAAGACTTGCAATTTCCGAGTTCCACCACGGAGGTTTAGGTTTGCCCCGTGGTTCGGGAGTGATGCAAGAAATATGAGTGGCTTTTTTAAAAGCTGTGGACAGATCGTCGACCGCCCGATCAATGTCGGGACAGTTGTGGATAATAGGGGGAGTCGTTGATAAGCATGACCCCAGTTTGAGCCGGAAAAGAGGCCAGTTCGTGTTTTTTCTATTGACAGGTTTAAGAGATTCTGTATTGCCTGTAGTCTCCCTCAAGTCAATGTCAAAGGTGATATAGCAGTGGTCCGAAAAGGAGCATTCCTGTGAGACGAACCAATTGCTTATCATGTTCGAGTAGTTATCGCTGACGAGGGTGATGTCAAGCACTTCCTTCCTTACGGATGTAAGGAAGGTCGGCTCATTTCCCCGGTTAGCAATGCCTAAGTTATTTGAAATGATAAAGTCGAAAAGACACTCACCTCGATCATTTGTGCCGGAGCTGCCCCATATTTCGTGATGGGAATTGGCATCGGCGCCGATAATTACCGGAATCTGTTTCTGGTGGGCTACAGCAACCATTTGCTTCAGTATGTTTGGTGGCGGGGAGTCGCCATAGTCATGAGCCATGTAGTTCGAGGAGATCCAGAAAGTCCGTGGACCCATTTCAATGACCATGGCAACATTGTCTTTGTCACTGAATCTAGGGAGTAAAAGAGCGTTAACGCTGTTTTTTACCAGAATGCAGGATCTTGGTCTACCTTGATCCTCGATATATACCATACGATATCCGTATGCATTGAGTCCAAAAACCCGGTCATTTATGACCCAAGGTTCTTGGACGAGAATGAGCTCCTCCCCTATATCCGAGAGGCGGAGAAGCAGGGCTGCCGAGGCAGTTTTCGAATGCTGAAGGTTAATCTGTAGTACCTTCAGCATTGTCTGGAAGAGCGATTATAGTGGAATTCAACTCCTCCTCTTCGGACATTGGAGAGATGTATCCACCAGCCGCCTCCGTATCCATGTGGTCGAAGAATTCTCCGACCAGTTCGGAAGTTGAGAAGCGGCTGCTTCTGGTTGTAACGGAGCACATACTCTCATTGTCACTACCCGACAAAGGGGTGAGAGCCGGGCCCGAGCAGCTAGGCTCTTTGGCAGTGGCTTGTGGGACAGCACCAGCTGGGGGAGCCTGTTGGGGGGCTTGGGCATCGCACTTGTAGATGCGGAGAGTGATGGCTCCAAAGCCATAATTATTCACCCCCTCGCGGGAGTTGATGGGAACAAGGGATTGCTCGTTCAAAATGATGGTGACCTCACGCAAAGTGCCTTTGGGGTCACCAACTTTCGCGACCTTCCAGCCATCGGTGGGAAGATCGGTGTTGCTGAGCTTGAGGATCTTTAAGATTGCCTCGGGCTCAGAGGGCTCGGCAGGAAGCCATGTTTTGGAGCGAGGGCGTTGGGGAACCTGGTCCAAAGGTACCGCGTTGAGCTGTGCACCCAGCCATATCTCACCTACCCTATTGATCGCTACCTTGTATAGATCCGCCGAGCGTTGGTCCGAGCAAGATATGATCTTAATATGTCCTTGATACCACCCTGCGTCACGGCAGCTGGGTGAAGGACCAGGGTTGAGGGACATAACCTCAACGAAAATTGGTAACAGTGCCATTTCGACCTGTCTCCAATTGGCAGGAGTAATGGTCCCATCGGCATTGGCAGAGTCGACCACAGCCCATGTGAGGCTCTCTTTCACAATCTCACTAAGCGGTTTGGAGAGCTTAGGCTTGGGAGTAGCCAGCCTTACGCGCTTAGGGATGCTTTGGGTGGATTGGCCTTGGCGATCGGCTGATCTCTGCCTCTTGGGGTTACCGGCTGCTTGTGCAGTGGAGGAGTGGACACGCACATCAGCGTGTGCTTTTGCCCACTCAAGCTTGCCCTTGTCGTATTCTGACAGTTGAGATGGTTCTGAAGCGTTGAGCCTCGTCAAAATACGGTAAGCCGCTCTACGCGTCCTGTACGCCCTTGTACTCGGGTTCACGTTGGTAGGTGCACCTGAAGGAGGAGCGGTACGAGGAGCAGTTACCATCGACTTGTGAGGCAATATCGAGGCGTTTGCTGAAGAGGGCTTAGGCGGAGCGACTGCTGCTGGTTTGTGAGTCAATACCCTAGCAGCCGCTGAAGAGCCTGGGGACAGCGAAGAGCTCTTGGGTGGCTTATTAGCCGAAGCTGTGGTGCTTGTTGAAGGGGCAGTGCTTATGCTGCTTGTCTTCGAACCAAGGGCGGGGGTGTTGCTGGTGGGCATTTGCCTAGCCAGGGTTTTGCGCGTCCCTGAGGGAATATGCGCGGAAATTTTGTTTGTGTTAGTGTTTATGTTTTTATTTTTTGTTGTGTCCATGCAATAAGGGTCCCCACTCAAAGCCGCTATCTCAGTCCGAACGTGTGGTCACTAAATATGGTCCCATGGTTATCTGTGCAAGCAGGGAGGCCATGCGAGGGTTGGCACAAGCCCTTATGGGGTCAAGTGCTCAGAGCCAGACCAGTGCTAATCGGGAGTTCCACTCAACCGAACCCACACTACCGACCTAACGGTAACAGACGTCGAACGTACTTTGAGGCATGCCAAGGTTTTAACGGGACGGGGGCAGCTGCAACCTTAGACTGGAGCCGTTCACACTCAAGTTTCACCTTGGTGCTACCGTGACAAAAGACAGCTAGGTCCAGAAAATTACAGCTACCAGCCCAGGGCAATCAGAACAATTACATTGGTCCAAAGAGAAGTCCGGGAACGAAGGATGGGGGTCGTGCCAATTGGTGCTACTGAACTCCCGTGCAAGAAAACAGCAGCACCTGGGGGAGTGTAGACCATTTAGCGTAACCCAGGGTGCACCGCGTGGAGGCGGTCTACATTACACCCCTTATATTCTATGTCTGTTTCAATTTTGTTTGTTATACGGTGTATCTGTTGAATTGTTGAATGTCGTTTTCTGATGCCGAATTGATGATTTAGTATAATGTTTTTATTGTCAATGATCTGGCTAAGTCTATCATGTAATATTTTTTAGGCTAATTGGTCTATACGACGAAGCAGTTGTACCATCTTTTCCCTGTTTCGGTAGTGCAATAATTTTGGGAAGTTTCCATACTTTAGGAAAAAATTGTAGTCGGAATAATGAGTTGATAACATTCCTTAAGTAGTTATAACATATAGCAGGTAGCTCAGCGAGTGCTTTGCCTGTCAACATATCGTATCCTGGTGCTTTTTTGTGGTTTATTCGTTTTTTAATGCAATTAATTATTTCTGTTGTGTTTGTTTTCTTTATTTGGTTGTAATGTCTATATTTAAAACATTGCATGTTTATATATTTATCTTCGTCATTTGACAGGACTTTTTCAAAGTATTTAGCCAATGCAGTTGCTTTTTCTTCATTAGCCCATGAGTTGTCATCTTTCCGTAGTGAGTTTTTAAGTATCCTTTGTAGGCGTAAATTGTTTTAGGTAATTTTCAACTTCTATGTTCTGTCTTTTAATTAATATTTTCTTGAGTTTTTTGCTATATTTAAATTGTGATTATCCTCAGGCGATCTATTTAGCTGCCTCTTTCTCAGCTCTCTCTTTTCAATAATTTGCTTTCTTATGAAAATATCCGTCGCAGGTTTATTTTTTCTAAATTTATGCTATTGGCTTGATTAGATTCCTGCGTCTAGGACCACATCGATGAAGTGAATAATGGCACGTTCAATGTCCAAATTGTGTTTTCAGTGTGATAGACATATTCAGTTTATTTTCAATATGCTGTCTGTACTCATTCCAGTTTGTTTTGTGGTTAAAATCTTTAGCTATTGGTTCTATGGGTTTGATGTCAGTTGTGTAGTCAAGTATTATCGGAGAGTGGTCTGAAGAAAGTTCAAAAAAGCTTTAATTTTTAATTGGTTACACTTTATATTTTTTGTTATGCTGAAGTCGATTAGATCTGGTATCTTTTTCCTATCTGTTGGCCAGTATGTGGGTTCACCTGAACCTAAAAATTTGCAGTTATTTTTGTTTATAGCATTAATCAGATTTCTTTATTGGTTAGCCTAGATCCCCAGTCAGTGTGTTTTGCATTCAGATCTCCAACTGCAATGAATCTTACGCCAAGCGTCTTTATGTAGTCATCATATTGATCCATCGTTATTAGGTGTCTGGGGGGACAGTAAACTGAGGAGATGAGTAGTGTCCCACTTCTATCCTCAATTTGCACAGTTTGAATATGAGGTGTTGCATATGGTTGCCGTTCAGTATGTTTTAATAGTGAATTTATGATAATAGCTGTCCCACCACGAGCTTTACCATCAGGATGATTTGTCATATAAATTTTATATCCAGGAAATACTAAACAGTCAACATTTCAAATGTCCTTGCGCAAATAATTTCATTTTTTACACAAAACTGAATACAGTTTCTTTGATCCATTTTTTTCGAATAGTACAAAATCGAAGAGCACACCAAAACACGACTAACCTTTTTATCTGAAAAAATAAACTGACAATCCAAAATGGTTGGTATTGCCAACATATATAACAGGCATGTGTACCAACATAACAGACAAAAAAATGCGAATATCGAACATACGTAACTCACGAAAAGATGAAAATAACGGTTATCTTTTGATCACACCGCGTATATGTATATACGAGGGCGGATTGATATTGAAGCTACCTAGCGCTCGATGGCAGCACAAACACAAACACTTTTTTTTTTGAAATTGCGATCTGTCAAACGTCAGCTGATAAAATTTTACCCAAATTCATCAATTAGTTTATTTGTTGTAGTCGTTTGAAGTAAGCAACTTTTGTGTTTCTTGAAAAACGGAAAAAGCGAATTTCGTGCAGTGATTAAACACTATTATTTGAAAGGGAAAACGGCGAAAAAGACAAAAGAAAAGCTAGATAAACATTACGGTGAGTCTGCTCCGTCAGATTACAAGGTAAATTATTGGATTGCTGAATTGAAACGCGGCCGAACAAGCACTGCAACAATACCATCAACAGGAAGGCCAAAAGAGGTGGTTACTGAAGAAAATATCAAGAAAATCCTCGATATCGTTATAAATGATCGTCGAGTCAAGTTGCGTGAGATTGTTGAAATGGTAAACATATCATATGAATGTGTGTTCAACATTTTGCATGAACATTTGCATATGAAAAAGCTATCGGCAAGATAGGTGCCGTGTTTGCTCAGTGTCGAACAAAAACGAGTTCGACAGACCACTTCATAGCGGTGTTTGGACATGATAAAGCGTAATCCTGTTGATTTTTGGCGTCGATTAATAACTGTTTTTTTTTTTTTTTTTTTTTTTATTACAAGAATTTATTATTTATTGAATTTGCTTATATTAAGCCTAACAGTAAGTATATCAAATCTTAAAACTAGTCACTAAAAAATAATTTTAGCCCAAATTGTATTTGGCCATCAAAATTTCGGTTCTGCTTCGCTCTTCAAAAGGCCGGAAGGTTTCTTCTCTGCAAGCGGGATCGGCTTATCGGTTTTGCGAGGGATTTAGCTAGTGGATTTAGGTGATTTTACCATTTTTGCTATGTATATCTGCTTTCTAGCATTTATTTCTGTTGGTATTTTCAGGTCTTTGTGAATATTATCGTTACGCATGTACCATGGAGCACCTGTTATTAACCTAAGTATCTTCGACTGAAACCTTTGAATTATGGCAATGTTAGAAGCGGATGCATTACCCCACAGTTGAATCCCGTACAACCATATCGGCTTAATAACTCCATTGTATAGGAGGATTTTGTATTCTAGGCTTAAGGTAGATTTGTGGTTTATTAGCCAATGCAGCTTGGCGACCTTCAAATTCATATTTAAAATTTTAGTTGAAATGTGCGTACGCCAAGTCAAGCGCCTGTCTAAATGAATGCCTAGATAGGTGACTTCATTAGCTTGTGGAATCTCAATATTATTGAGCCGAATGGCTGGACACGTACCAGGCCTCAAAGAGAATGTTACGTGTTTGCTTTTTTGCTCATTGACCTTTATACGCCACATTTCTAACCATTCTTCTACCCTAACTACGTGCTCTTGTAGTGCTCTCGACGCCTTTATCGAACATTTATTGCAACTGAGTATGGCGGTATCATCCGCAAATGTTGAAATTTGCGTGCTTTCACTTATAGGAGTATCAGATGTGAATATTACATATAATGTAGGGCCTAGAACGCTACCTTGGGGCACACCGGCTAAAATTGGAAAATGTTCGAAAATTAATTCGTTTACTTTTACCCTGAAACGTCTATTGGATAAGTAAGACTAAAAAATGTTATGATAGCTTTTTGGAAGAAATTTTTTGATTTTAAATATCAGTCGCCATACCTTATCAAATGCTTGAGCCACATCAAGGAATATTGCAGAGCAAAGCTCCCCGAGTTCAAATGCTTTTCATATTTCATTTGAAACTCGATTGACTTGCTCAATAGTGCTGTGCTTTTCTCGAAAACCGAATTGGTGTTGCGGTATTACGCTATGTTCATAAAGAAAAGTTTAGTTAATAGTAGTTTCTCAAACAATTTGGAAGGGCAAGGCAACAGGCTGATAGGTCTATATGATGACGGTATCGTTGCGTCTTTTCCAGGTTTAGCTATCATACATATCTGAGACTTCTTCCATGCATTCGGATAGTAACCGATGCCCAAAATTGCGTTAAAAAGCTTACAGAAAAATGCTGATGCAGAATCTGGTAACTGTTTTAGCATTTTCGGGGTAATATTATCGAATCCAGGTGATTTTTTTGGATTCAGTTGTTTAATTTGTTTGGCTATTTCTGGAAGGGAAATTTTAATAGGCTGAGCAATCTCAGTACTGCAAGGTAAGGCAGGCAATGCAAAGGAGTTTGTAGCCATATTCGGCTGGAACACGTTGCATAGATGTTATGCAAAGCAGAGTGCTTTTTCTTGATCGCTTTGAGCCCACGCGCCGTACGGGTTTCTTAGAGGTTTTACACCTTCCATTGAAGGCTTAAAGTTTTTCGATGCCTTCCAAAGGGAATACCTTTCGGTAGAATTTGCGGTTACTTTCTTCAGGTACTCTTTTAGGTTCTTATCCTCCTCCTTTGTAAGAGCATCTTTAGAGATTGGTGAGCGATGTTTCTGCCATTCTCGGCGCAGCCGTCGTTTCTGTGCTACAAGTTTTTCAATTTGGCTATTTGTACAGGCATACTTGCACTTTCTAGAAGTATTTTTTGGTGTTGCCACTACGGCTGCAGTCGCTAGCATGGAGTTGAAAATATCAATATTATTATCTATATCATCTGCATGTTTTACCTCAACTCTTGTAGAGATATGACTACTAATATACTTTTTGTATTTTAACCAATCGGTTTGGTTGGTCCCTAGGCGAAACTATGGGATTGTATATTCTGGTTGTTCATAAAGGTTGATTATTACAGGCGAGTGATCAGAGGACAGATCGACACAGGTTTCCGCTGATACTAAAAACCTATCTATATTTTTAGAAATAGCTAAATCAATAAGATCAGGAATTTTCTTTGGGTCTGTTGGCCAATAAGTGGGCTGTCCTTGTGAGACAAAATCGAATTTACTATGTCTGTTAGTTATTGCATTGTACAATTGTCGGCCTTTTGGATTAATTAGGCGAGAGCCCCAGTGTTTATGTTTCGCATTATAATCACCGCCAGCTAGAAATCTATCACCAAGGGAATCCAAAAGTTCTTTAAATTGAGTTTCTGTTACAGTAAAACGGGGTGGGCAGTATATAGCTGAAAGCGTCAGGTCCTTGCCACGATTTTTAATAGATGCTGATGTAGCTTGCATCCATTGCATCGAATGCGATTGCATAAGATGATGCTTAAGCCGATTTCTGATTAGAATAGCCGTACCGCCATGTGCCTTACCATCAGGATGATTTGTGTTATAAAATTTGAAGCCTGGGAGATGAAAGTTGTATTTGTTTGTGAGATGTGTTTCAGACAAAAGCATAACATCAATTTCTCGGTCATGTAGAAACTTATTAATAGCTAGTTTATGCTGGTTAACACCGTTTGCGTTCCATAAACATATTTTTAACAAACTCATTTCTTATTTACAAGAGTTTGAATCATCTGATTTTGAGCTTTAATTAAATCTTGTAGCATATTTGCACGGCAGCGCTGGGCCAACGACACTATCACGCCACCGTAATGTGAAACTCCGCACGAGTAGCGGAGTCAGCATTCAATCTACACGAGTGGCGGAGGCAGCATTCCTAGGACTAGCGTTGGCTTAAGTTGAGGGTATCTTAATGATTGCTGTTTAGTTCTTAAGTTAGTTGAATTTACGGATTAAAGGCGTGAAGTTGTGCTAATTAACGAAAAAGTATTTTATTTATATATATATATATATATATATATATATATATATATATATATATATATATATATATATATATATATATATACTCGTATATATATATTTACATATATATTCATTTGTTTATTTTTTTTTATTTCCCTATATTTCATACATCTGTCATCATTATATTGACACCTAGTACATTATTGGACAATTTGTTTGGAAATTAATATTAACAAACACATTTTGACAATGCCAAGAAGTGATACAACAAAAATTATTTACATTTATGATAAAAGTTCACTATAATTATATTATATCAATTTTAGATCAAAATTATGTTTATGATACTTATTTACATTTACATTTATAATACTATTACTAATATGTGGTTTGGATTTCCTAGTTCCTTAGGCAGTTTGGTCGAGTTCTCTTTAACCGGCGCATGGTGGTTTCTTCTAGATATAGCAACTCTTTTATTTCTTCGTTATTATACCCATGCAGTGTATCGTAGTGTTTTGTAGATATCTATTTTATTTCTTCGTCAATTCTTGTCATATTCAGTTTGCGGTGTATGTCTTCATTTGTTGTGTACCAACCAGACTTTATGATCACTCTTAATATTCTAGATTGCTGTCGTTGAATTTTTTCTATGTCTGTCCGCTTTACCGTTCCTTATACTTGGAGTCCGTATGTCCAAATTGGCTTTATAATACCCTTGTATACCAGCAACTTGTTGGTAATTGTGAGCTTAGATTGCTTACCCATTAACCAATATAGTTGCCTAAATTTTTCTTTTATTTGTTTCGTTTTTTGTTTGATGTGGTAGTGCCAATTTAGCTTTGAGTCTATGTGTATACCAAGGTATTTAGTAATAGACCCTATTTTTATATCTTTATTATTTATTTTCATTGGTATTGGGTTAAATTTTGTTTTAGTTGTAAAAATTATTTGTACAGTCTTATCTTCATTAATTTTCAAGCACCATTTATCAAACCATTCCTTAACATTCTCTGTGTATATCTGCAGATTTGCAGTCGCAGTATTTAGATTTTTGTCAGATGCTAAGAGGATTGTGTCGTCAGCAAATGTAGCAATTGTGGTATACAGTTCTTTTGGAAGTGGTATATCTGAGGTAAATATGACATATAGCAGTGGTCCTAAAATACTCCCTTGATGAACTCCAGCTGTTGTAAGATGAATAGACGAACACTCTTCATTATATTTGACGTAAAAGTAACGATCACTAAGATAACTTTCAACAATCAAATAGTAGTCAAGTGGCAGCATCGTCTTCAGTTTATGCAGCAGTCCTTTATGCCATACTTTGGCAAATGCTTTTGCAACGTCTAAGAATACAGCAACGCAGTATCGCTTATATTCTATGTCTGTTTCAATTTTGTTTGTTATACGGTGTATCTGTTGAATTGTTGAATGTCGTTTCCTGAAGCCGCATTGATGCTTTGGTATAATGTTTTTATTGTCAAGGATCTGGCTAAGTCTGTCATGTAATAGTTTTTCAGCAACTTTAGAGATTATGGGAAGTGGTCTATACGACGAAGCACTTGTAGCATCTTTTCCCTGCTTCGGTAGTGCAATAATTTCAGCAACTTTCCATACTTTGGGAAAAAATTGTAGTCGGAACATTGAGTTGATAACATTCCTTAAGTAGTTGTAGCTCAGCGAGAGCTTTTCAGTAGTTGTAGCTCAGTGAGAGCTAAGCAATTAATTATTTCTGTTGTGTTTGTTTTCTTTATTTTGGTAGTAGTATCTATATTTAAGTCATTGCATGGTTGAATATATTTATTTTCGACATTTGATAGGACTTTTTCAAAGTATTTAGCCAATGCAGTTGCTTTTTCTTCATTGATAGTAGCCCATGAGTTGTCATCTTTCCGCAGTGGTGGCTGATACCTTATCTGAGTTTTTAATTTCTTTGTGCATTTCCATAATGAGTAGTTAGCATCCTTGGTAGGCGTCAAGTTTTTTAGGTAACTTTCAACTTCTATACTTTGTCTTTTCGTTAATATTTTCTTGAGTTTTTTGCAGGCTATATTTAAATTGTGTTTATCCTCAGGCGATCTAGTTAGTTGCCACCTCTTTCTCAGCTTTCTCTTCTCAATAATTTGCTTTCTTATGAAATTATCAGTTGTAGATTTATTTCTTCTAAATTTATTCTGTTGGCTTGATTTGATTGCTGCGTCTAGGACCACATCGTTGAAGTGAATAATTCAATGTCTAATTGTGTTTTTAGTGTGATAGACATATTCAGTTGATTTTCAATATGCTGTATATACTCATTCCAGTTTGTTTTGTGGTTAAAATTTTTAGCTATTGGTTCTATGGGTTTGATGTCAGTTGTGTAGTCAAGAATTATCGGAGAGTGGTCTGAAGAAAGTTCAAAAAAGCTTTAATTTTTAATTGGTTACACTTTATATTTTTTGTTATGCTGAAGTCGAGTAGATCTGGTATCTTTCTGTTGGCCAGAATGTGGGTTGACCTGAGCTTAAATATTTGCAGTTATTTTTGTTTATAGCATTAATCAGATTTCGTCCTTTTTTATTGGTTAGCCTAGACCCCCAGTCAGTATGTTTTGCATTCAGATCTCCAGCTGCAATGAATCTTACGCCAAGCGTCTTTATGTAGTCATCATATTGATCCGTCGCTATTAGGTGTCTGGATTGACAGTAAACTGAGGAGATGCGTATTGTCCCACGTGTATACTCAATTTGCACAGTATTGCCGTTCAGTATATTTTAATAGTGAATTTATTATGATAGCTGTCCCACCACGAACTTTATCATCAGGATGATTTGTCACATAAATTTTATATCCAGAAAATACTAAATAGCTTTTGTTGGTATAATGTGTTTCTGAAACTAGTGCTATATCAATTTTCTTGTCAGACAAAAATTGCTTCAACTCAAGATAATGTTTTGTTAAGCCATTTGCAATCCAAACTACAATTTTTAAACTATTGCTTTCGTGCATTTAAGCTTGTTAGTAACATTGTAATGATATTCATCATATTAGTCATTTGAGTGATTAGGGATTTCACCATGTCTTTAAGTTCATTAATATCACTATCGTTTGAATTTTTTGTATTTTCTTCAGTTTTATTTGGATTTGACGACCCTACAATTTCGGCATAGCTTACGCCCGGTTTAACTACTGATCCATACATATTTTTGGTCTGTAGTAATAATGGATCCTTTCTGCGTAAAGATGGAAACCTTTGAATTTTTATAGCTTTGTATATTTCACAGCCTTTGTAGTTTGCAGTATGATTTCCGCCACATAGGGCACATTTAATTTCAGCTACGTTGGTTATTTTTTTTTTACATTCACTTGTTAGATGCTTTCCAGCGCATTTCACACATACTGGATCCCTTGTACAGTAGTTTTTTGTATGTCCGTATTTTTGGAATTTAGAACATTGCGCGACTTCTCTTTTATGATGAGGTGCCTCAAAAACTACTATGCAATGCATTAGTTTGTTAATGCTATAAATATCTTTATTGTTAGTATTTGTTTATAGTTCTATGCTAAACAGAGGTAGCGTTTTTTTTTTTTTTGTTGTCCGTTGAGTTATGTTAGTTAAGTTTAAAATTTTGTGACCGTTTTCACCTAGCTCATTTTTAATTTCTTCTTTGTCTGCGGAGGGGTGCATATTGCGAAGAATGACTTTGAAAACAATTTCATTTTTGGGTTTAAATGTGTAAAGCTTCGTACCTTTTTGCTTTAGCATTTTGAATATTTTTGTGTGTTTCCGAGTCAGTCGATTGAACTCGTACTTCATTGTTTGTTAATATTTTAAATAAAAAGTTACTGTCTGAAACAGCGGTTAGCGCATTTTTTAACGCCTTTATGCATTCTACGCCTTGTACGTATATACGCGGTGGTTTGTTTAATCTTTTTTTTTCGGACTGGTTGTTTTTCTTTTTCGGACTCATTTTGATCAGCTTGTCTACTGTGCGAGGGTTCAGCAAGTTCGTCATCATCAACGGTCAAAGCAGCAAACTAGTTTTTTCTTTCCGAAGTAGTATCGCTCAACCAGTAGTTTGATAACTTACATTTAGCTTGGGGTTTTTGCAATTTTTTGCTTTTTGTTGGTGTTGGGCGGTCTTTCCGCTTTATCTGTCGTGGGTGAGATTCGTGCTATCTTTGGTAGCGATTGCAGTTGACTTACCTGCATGCCTTTTGGCGGAATTTGCATAAAGACAGAAGAACATGTTGATGTTGCAGTTGTAGTCGAGAATGTAGTTATTGTGCAGTACGTAGAGAAGGCAGATGTTGTTGTTGCTGGAGAATTTGTTGTAGCTGTCGCACAATCCACTGCTATATTGGAGCAGGACATTATTGGAGGTTTGCCATGTGCACTCCATGAAGAGCGAACATTATTGTTAATAGGTTGCTCTGACCCGGTCATGGATCTCGTTCTCTCCCACGGAGGAGAGCGCTGCACACTCATGGCGATTACCGACTATACTTTGTTTATTAGTTTTTTAAAATTTTATTTACTATTATTTTTGCTATATTTTAATCTTATTTATTATTATAAAGTATGTAAAATATCACGAAAAACAAAATTTTGGTGTGGTAAGTCTAATCACTTACCGGGAGTATTTTATTTGTTGTCTCTTTCAACTTTTAACTCATATATGTTTATAACAGTTCCATTGTTTGTTTGATCACTTTTCACTTTTAATAAATTTCAAATTAGTTATTATAAGTATTTAGATTATCTAAAGATAACTAGAAACTTTCTTGAAAACTTGCACTTTCGTTTAGCAATCTTTTTCGCGGGTTTTGTAAAATTAGTTATTTGGTTTTAAGCAACGATAAATGTCACAATGGCGGAGCTCGTATGAGTACACGTCCGTTTGGTTACACGACCGTTTTGAAATATATAAATATAATATATATATATATATATATATTAGGACGGGCCAATTTGTATGGAGCCGAAAAAGTCGATATATATATATATATATATATATATATATATATATATATATATATATATATATATATATATATATATATTAGGGTGGGCCAATTTCAAAGCCAGCCCCTAGGATGATTCTATGGACAATTCTAAGCGACTTTGGTGAAGGAACAATAGGTCTATCTCGATTTTCGAGATAGACCTATTTCCCCACTTTTCAATCAATTTTACCGAAAAACTTTTAATTTTTCTCGGAAAATAGACGAAAAATAGTTAAAATATGCATGAAACGCCCTCTGGCGGTGGTCATAGGTAAAAATAAAGATCAGAAATGAATTCTCGACCCCAAAAACCCCACATATACGCATAAAAAAGATAATATAACGATGAATAAAAAATCGAATTTTGAATCAAAATGATGTTATAGGGAAAAAATCATTTTTTGAAAAGTGGGAGACTCGAAAATCGAGATAGATCTATGGTTCCTTAGTCCAAAGTCGCTTAGAATTGTCCAAATCCGGAAGGTACTCTTTTAGCCACCGCGACGAGAAATTATTTTTTAAATTGTAATAATAATTTTTTCGGCTTCAATTAAGACACTATATAGTGTGTCTATTCGCGGCACATATTCTTTCAGTATGATGTTTAGCGTCTTTTTGACCGGCTGAACCCATGTGATGTGATTTTCTGTAAAAAGAAACACAGTTTCTAGGACACATTTTAACCAATCATGGAATAAAACCAAATCCAAGCAAAGTTTCAATAATAGAAGGCCTTAAGCTTCCCGGTTTCCAGAAACAAATAAAATCATTTTTGGGAATGACTGGATTCTACAGAAAATTTGTAAAGGATTATGCGAAAATCGCTTACCCTATGACAAAATTTTTTTAAAAAAACCAAAATGTCAATACGAATGATCCCCAATATATTGCCGCTTTCGAGAAACTGACAGAACAAACTTACCAGTTCTAAGATATCCAAATTTTACAAAACGCTTCAAAATCGTAACCGATACGAGCAACATCGCTATTGGAGCCGTCCTAATTCAGGATGCCACCCAATAGCTTATGCATCAAGAACCTTGAATGTATACGAAACAAATTATGCTACAATTGAAAAAGAATTGTTGGCAATAGTTTGGGGTGTAAAATATTTCAGACCATATGTGTTTGGAAGAGATTTTGATTTGGAGAGTGACCATCAGCCATTTAAGTGGTTGATGACGAAATATTCAGAAAAGGTCATAAGTCCTAGGCTCCAAAGGTGGCTCATAAGGTTAGGAGAGTACGACTTTGTATTGGGGTACATAAAAGGGAAAAATAACAAGACTTCCTTAGCAGAAATAGGGAAGGTGAAATCCCACGTTTGTGGACCCACGGTGGTGGACCCACGTTTCATCAACAGTTATTAATCGACGCCAAAAATCAACAGGATTACGCTTTATCATGTCCAAACACCGCTGTGAAGTGCTCTGTCGAATTCGTTTTTGTTCGACACTGAGCAAACGCGGACCCATCTTGCCGATTGCTTTTTCATATGCAAATGTTCATGCAAAATGTTAAACACACGTTCATATGATATGTTTACCATTTCAACAATCTCACGCAACTTGACTCGCCGATGATTCATAACGATATCGAGGATTTTCTTGATATTTTCTTCAGTAACCACCTCTTTTGGCCTTCCTGTTGATGGTATTGTTGCAGTTGACGCAGGTGACGCTGCTAATGAACGAGGAGCCAGTAGTGTGGAATGGCTGGAGGATATAAAGGATATCCGGGCTGTATAAAGGGTTTCCATGATTCACCTCTAGGTGGACACCAGGGATTCTGGAAAACTCATGGCAGAATTAGGCGAGTATACGGATGGAAAGGTATGCTCAAGGACATTAAAAAATATATAAAGAGTTGTCCGAAATGTCAGGCCAAGAAAAGTTCAAGGCTAACAAAGATGCCAATGGTGTTAACTGACACACCAACACAACCATTTGATAAAGTTCATATAGATATTGTAGGTATTTTACCTGAGACAGTTTCGGGAAACAAGTACATAATGACGTTCCAAGATGATTTCTCAAAGTATATGGCGTGCGTGGCTATACCCGATGCTGAAGCAGGTACGGTGGCCAAGGCATTCTTTGATGAAATAACAGCATGATACAACATACCTAAGGTTTTGATAACCGACAATGGTTCCAATTTTGTATCGAAACTGTTCTCAGAAACATGTAAAATGCTGGGAATCAAGAAGTTGCACATAACACCATATCATCCACAGGCGAATGGCTCATTGGAACGTAGTCATCGACCTCTGGCCGAGTACTTGCGCAGCTTTGCCAAGTAAGACGGCTCGAATTGGGATCAATGGTTGACCACTGCAATGCATGTACACAATAATACGGTACATGTATCAACGAAGCAAACTCCGTTCAGGACGCTCTACGGGTTTGATTTTAACATGCCAGCAAATCTGAAGCGCAAATGTGCGCCAGTGTACAATGGTGATGACCCAAATAAAGTGCAAAAGTATCAGCTACAGCGAGCGCACGAGTTGGTCAGAGAAAACCAAGATTGTGCTAAACGAGTAGCCAGGGAGGCCTATAACAAGGTACTAAACCCAGTCGTTTTGAAGGTGGGTGATCAGGTACTCATGAAGAATCAGGCTAGGAGAAATAAATTCTCACCTGTGTAGATAGGTCCGTATGTAGTAGCAGAGATCCGAAGCCCGGTTACAACAGTAGTAACGATTAAAGGCAAAAATAAAAAGCTACATTATAATTTGTTGAAATTATTACACGTTAGACCACACACGTAGATTCATGTGTTAATGAAAATGTAAATTATAGTTATTGAAAATGTAAATTTTATTCATATTACAATACTAGCTCATAAGACAAATTACTTCTTATATAAAAATATATATACTAAATACAAATCTAATAAGTAACAACTTAGTATTACATTAAATCCAATAAGTAAAAATTAAAATCAAATATGTAAGAACTCATTTCCACCACACACAAACACATAAAAATTTAAAGTTTTTTTTTTCTCTTTCAAAGAACTGTAAATTTTTTTCTTAAAGGGTGAGGATGTAGTGCATGTGGACTATTGCGAACAAACGTAGTGTAGCACAAAGACTACCTACGCAAACTACACATCCAAACCATACCAATGCATAAGACACACCCATCCGCTGCACTGCAAAACAATGACACTTGACATGTGCAGTGTAATTAGAATCCTGGCGTGCGGTCATTGGTGAATTGGTTTGTTTTACATTTGAGTGGAATTTGAGTTAGACTTAAGCGAAAGGGATTAGAAATAAACAATTAAATTAATCGAGATTTGTTATCGAGTTTGTAACTCAAATAAACCATATAAAAACACTGCTCGGGAATTAAACTAATCAGTTTCCAACTGGCAACTCAAACCAACTGCATTTTTCTTGCAATGAGCCTTTCTTCGGCTCACAGTTAGTTATTGCTCAATGGCGTCTTGCCGAGCAACGCTCTAATATATATATATATATATATATATATATATATATATATATATATATATATATATATATATATATATATATATATATATATATATATATATATATATATATATATATATATATATATATATATATATATATATATATATATATATATATATATATATATATATATATATATATATATATATATATATATATATATATATATATATATATATATATATATATATATATATATATATATCTATATATATATATATATATATATATATATATATATATATATATATATATATATATATTGTGGTATTTATCATATATTTCTCGCACACACTATACGTGCATCACAATATGTATATGTACGAGTATATGTATATGTATATTTATATTTATATGTATAAGTATACTTGTATGTATATGTATATGGATATGTATCTTTCTATGTAAATGTATTGTTCACTCCGAATCCCAACGTTCAGGTGGCTTCCGCCTGGTACCTGGGGCACCATGTTGTCGGCCTATCTCTGCGTTCCATCGTTCGGTACGGTGCGAAAGCACGTGTTGTGCGGTGGAGAGCGAGAGAACAGTCGAGGCAGGTGCATATCGTATTTGTGCGGAAGCCATCTTTATCTGCTGGCATATTTTGGCGCGGGGCTACGAAGCAGCGGCAGCTGCTCTCTTTGCGCGGTGGTCAGTCTGTTCTGGAGTTGCGGCAAGTGTGGATCGGCGCCCAATAATTATATTTAAAATACGTTATACGAGTATATGTTATAAGTCTTAAAAATAAATAGTTCTATCTGAGTACAACATTTTGGTCCTTCGAGCCGGATAAGAATCCGGTTTTTGGTAAGTGTCGATTGTTTTAATCGAATTAAAAATATTATTATTATAAATTAATAATAATTTAAATTTGATTATACACAAATTGATTATTTTTTGTGTTTCGGTTGGGTTTGCCGTGCGTTCGGGTGTTTGTGCTCTGTCGGCGCTGCTGACTATTGAAACCATTGCGCTGTTGTTGTCTTCGCTGCATTATCGCCGTTTTTAGGTACTGGTGGCTAATGCAGAAAGCAGAATAAGAAAAGTAGGTCAGTGGCTCGTGCGATCAGCTGCTGTCTCTATTTCTTTTGTGAAGCAGGGCCGGTTACGGGTAGCAATTGGTTTCCTGAACATTGTGGCCCCTTCTGTCGCAGTGCGTTAAACGATAAGTGTTGGGCGTGGTTTCAGTGCGGTTGCGTTCGGAGGTGCATATAAGCCAATATTGAGCTGCGTTCGCAGGCGCATAAGTTCCGCAAAATGGTGGACTCGTATATTTCGGCGGCAGATGAACTTCTGATGTTCATAAGTCGTTTTGAACGGTGCTCGCCGGAAAGTCACTCCATTATATCACTTCAACTTGATGAAGCAGAATTGGATGCTCGGTGGGCTTCGCTTAAAACGGCAAAAATAACTGCCATGTCCGAGGCGCGGGTCATGAAAGACGGTGAATCACTGTTAGAGTCAATCGGACAGCGGTTCGAGTCAAGTTTTAATACTTTTAAGCGGGGTCGTATTTTGATCGCGGAAGTGAGACAACGTTTAGAGCAGGCAACTCCCGTTCCTACTACAGGGGAGCCATTTTTATCATTGGCGCACAGCATCCACGTACCCCCTTGTGATATCCCTGCCTTTGAAGGGAGTTATGCTGCATGGCCAACGTTCCGTGACATGTTTACAGCACTATTCATTAACAACTCGCGGCTGTCTAATGCGAAGAAATTCTACCATTTGTCCCTTAAGACCCGGGGAGAACCACATGAAATTGTCTCCAAAATTCCAATTACTGAGGCGGGTTTTCAGCAAGTGTGGGAAAACTTACTGGAGCGCTACGACAACAAGCGCATCCAGATCAACAACCAATTGAAGACACTGTTGGGTCTTGACCCGGTTAGAAGAGAAGATGGTGGGGAAATTAAACGCCTACAGCGTGACATTGGTAACTGTATCGCTGCACTGACATCTTACGGCATCGACGTTGCGAGTTGGGATGCCATTTTAGTATACTTGTGCTCCATGCGGCTGCCTGAGCTCACACTGTCCCTGTGGGAACAAACCATGGGGGGCCGCGCAGATATTCCAGAATGGAAGGCGATGGATGACTTCTTGTCATTGCGGTTTCACACACTCGAGGCGATTTCGGATCTCCGGTCGCAAGGCTCCAGTTCATCACAAATAAGGGTTCAGCCAAATCAACCGCGAAAAGCTCGGGTGAAAACCCATCCAGTAAGTATTACCCCAGGAAGGGTGCAAAGTGTGCAGGCGGTCTACACACTCGGTGCGAAATTGTCCTGCGTTCCAGGCCGCCACCGTATCAGCTCGGTGGGGCTTGGTGCGCAAACACGGGTTGTGTGTGAATTGCTTGTCAGCTTCACATAGAGTGGCAAATTGCCCCAGCTCCTTTTCGTGCTCCACCTGTCGGGAGCGGCACCACACTCTGCTGCATACGGACTCGCCACGGGGTCGTCCAACCGCTGCGACGCCAAACCCACCATCCACATCGGGGAGGGGACGCTCCAATTCAAATGGACGCTCCTCCCTGGTCCATCCACCCGTACCCAAGTCTTCTTACTACACTGCGCAGGTATCGCGTCCGGCAGATAGGGCGGGGCCGAGTCCAAGTCATCCAAGTGGCCGCCTCTCCAATCGTGTTATCTTGGGTACGGCCTTAGTCACGATAAAACATCAAGGAGTATGGTACACAGCCCGGGCTCTGGTAGAGGTTCTGAGGGGTCCTTTGTTTCGGACCGCCTCCAAAAGCGCCTTAAGCTGCCGGCGCACTCAGTACATGCCCAGGTATCGGGGGTCAGCAATACCCTTGCTGGCACCGTTACCAAAGCATGTCATATCACCATCGGGTCGCGGTACGATGCCACTGTGCGTCTCCAAGTATCGGCTTTGGTGTTGCCTACCCTGACAGGTGAACTGCCGCCGCTCCTATTGAGTAAAGGAGAGCAACACAAACTGAGACATTTCAGGTTAGCCGATTCAAGCACTTCACACTCCACCCAAGTAGATTTGTTAATCGGAGGGGATCTTTACCCTCAGGTCTTGCTTGATGGGTTGCGGCGCAACCTGGTGGGGTCACTAATTGCCCAAGAAACGGTATTCGGCTGGATCCTTACAGGGCCTCTGCCGGATAAACGGATATCCACTTTCACAACTCGCGTGCAAGTGTCTGAAACTGCTTCGCTCGACCACCTTCTACGACAGTTCTGGGAAATGGAACAGCCTCCGCAAGATCGAAAGCTGTCCCAGACTGATCAAGACTGCCTTAATTTGTACTCCCAGACTACTCGTCGGGATGCTACGGGGCGATACATAGTCTCTCTGCCGTTCAAACAAGGGTTTGTTCCGGAGAAGTCTTTAGGAGCGTCGCGCTATACTGCCCTTCGGCAATTTGAGCGCAATGAGTCCCGGCTGGTAAAGAGCCCGGCCGATAAGCGACAATACGACGCGGTGGTACTTGAATACGTGACGTTAAATCACATGCGCAAGGTTCCACCGACGTCAGTAACTCCTGTGCCTCATTATTACTTGCCACATCATGCAGTAATTAAGCCAGAGAGTACAACCACCAAACTTCGCGTGATGTTCAATGCCTCACAGGCGACTTCCAACACGGTCAGCTTGAATGACGTGTTACACACAGGGCCAGTGTTACAAGCCGATCTGACCCGGCTAATAATCCAGTGGCGTATGTTTCGCTATGTCCTGAACGGGGACATACAAAAGATGTATCGTCAGATTCTGGTTGAGCCAAGCCAGGCTTCATACCAGAGAATTGTGTTTAGGGAATCTCCCGACAGCGATATCTCTGACTATGAATTGAAAACGGTCACCTTCGGGGTGAATTGTGCTCCTTATCTTGCAATAAGGACACTTTTGCAATTGGCAGACGACATGGAGAGCAGGTTCCCATTGGCTTCTCAGGTGCTACGTAATTCGATGTACGTTGATGACGCTCTAGTGGGTACACATGATATTGCTACTGCCATTCGCACTAGGGATGAGCTGATTGAGAGCTTGGATTCAGCCGGGTTCTCAATGCGAAAGTGGGCAGCAAATTCTACAGAAATTTTATCCGGTTTGCCTCCAGGGCATCTGCTTAGGGAAGATTTTCTCCAATTCGAGGAGACCAGCACCACTCGCACTTTGGGCATTCGATGGAATGCGCGGGGGGATTGGTTTTATTTCCACGTGGCAGCTTTGCCAATCGTTGCCGTATACACCAAACGTAAGGTCCTGTCGGTCATCGCACAGCTGTTTGACCCAGCGGGATGGTTGGCTCCTATTGTCATCTCCGCTAAGATCTTGATGCAACAGATATGGTTGGATCAAATAGGTTGGGACGAGCAACTTACTCCTACCACTTTAACAAGGTGGACACACTTCTTATCGCAGTATCAGGCAATCTCCCAAGTACGCGTGCCTCGCTGGGTACGATCTGCACCTGATCGCGATATTGAGTTCCACGCCTTCTGTGATGCTTCTCAGCTAGCATATGCTGCAGCCCTTTACGTTCGGTGTAAAGGTGAAAATTCCATCTCTACCCATTTGCTAGTGGCGAAATCGCGGGTGGCCCCATTGAAAACTATCTCTCTTCCACGTTTAGAACTATGTGGGGCAACACTTTTAGCAGAGCTGATTTTCCCTCTCAAACCTCTATTAAATATTTCAGATGACAACTTGTTTTGTTGGTCCGACTCTACGATTGTGTTGGCATGGCTGCGAAAGCCACCCCACGTGTGGAAAGTCTTCGTGGCGAATCGAGTCACTGCTATTACCAGCAAAGTAGGTGTGAACAACTGGCGTCATGTCCGCTCAGAAGATAACCCAGCAGATTTAGCTAGCCGTGGTGTGGCACCTGATGCACTACTCCACAACAGGCTCTGGTGGGAAGGCCCGGCCTGGCTGCAGCAGGAGCGGAAACGGTGGCCGCCTCCGTTGGACGAAAACGTGTTAGCAACCGATGAAGAGCAACGACCTGCAAAGTGTCATGTAGTATATGTGTCCTCTGCGGACGACCCAATGTTGCGCTTCTCCTCATTTTCTAGGGCCCTCCGAGTGTTGAGTTTCGTGCGCCGCTTTATGCGCCACTGTTCGGTGAAACATCGGGACACGACTCCTGACAGGGGGTCCCCGCTTACTCGGGGAGAAATCGCTGAAACGACCACTTGCCTTATCGTGCTCGCGCAGAAAATGTATTTCCCAAAAGAATACAGCGCACTTGTGGCACGGGAGCCGATATCCAGCTCCAGTTCGCTTTTGGCTCTGAATCCGTTCGTGCACTCCGATGGTACTCTGCGCGTAAATGGTCGGTTGGCGCTCACTACACATTTGCCATTTTCGGAGAGACACCCGATCATTCTGCCACACTATGGTCATTTGACTCGTCTAATAGTGAAGTTCATCCATCAGGTGTCCCTACACGGGGGGAATCAACTAATGTTGCGGCTAATCCGGACCCAATATTGGATTCCAAAAGCGAAAACGCTCATTAAAAGCACAATTCTCCAATGTAAGACATGTATTCTGTGGAAGAAGCGTTGACAACAGCAGCTCATGGCAGCTCTTCCGGTTGAACGTACCACGTGTTCACGTCCTTTTAGCCATACTGGAGTTGATTTCGCGGGGCTGTTTGATATCAAGCACTATAAGGGGCGGGCATGCCACGTTACGAAGGGGTACGTCTGCATCTTTGTATGCTTCGCTACGAGAGCAGTTCACCTTGAGGCGACTACCGATTTGAGTACTCCTGCCTTCCTTGCGGCATTGTCTCGGTTTATCGCCCGCCGGGGATATCCTTTGAAAATGCACTCGGATAATGGTCGGAACTTTGTGGGCGCGGAAAAGGCGTTGAGGCTTGATTTCCAGCGGGTGCTCCGCGAAATCCGTGACCGAACGGTGGTGGGTCACTTTCATACTCAGATCGAGTGGGATTTTAATCCCCCCCATGCTCCACATATGGGGGGCCTTTGGGAAGCAGCGGTCAATAGTTTCAAGCATCATTTCAAGCGCATGCCAATGCAACTTAAGTACACGTTTGAAGAATTTGTGACTCTCTTAGCGCGCATCGAGGCGTGTCTTAATTCTAGGCCTATCAGCGCTCTGTCTGAGGACCCCACGGATCTCCAGGCGCTGACGCCTGGTCATTTCTTGGTGGGTGCACCACTGTTGGCACCAGCTGAGCCTCCGGATACAACAGCTTTTCTTTCGATTTTGAACCGATGGCAAAAACTGAAGGCGCTGGCCCATCAATTCAGCGTCAGGTGGAAAAACGAATATCTTCTCGAGTGTCAACGGCGGAGTAAGTGGCGAACGGCTCAAGTGAATATCAAGGTGGGTGAGTTAGTGGTTGTGCGGGAAGACAACCTAGCGCCTCAAGAATGGCGGCTGGGCAGGGTCACCGATACGCACCCTGGTCCTGATGGAAAAGTGCGTGTTGTGGATGTGCGGACCGCACGTGGAATGCTAACCCGACCTATCACGAAGGTGGTGATCCTACCGGGAGAAGAGCCGCCTCCTACCAGCGGAGGGGTATAACGTACCTTGTACTTTTTTAATTTATAGTTTTTATGTTTTCTTTTATATCTACTCCCTTCTTGTACTAATTAAATTTTTGATATTTTCTCAGATTTCGGCCCGCGCGGTGCACAAGACCCGCTACTCGCTTTCTGACGGATGCTGCTTTTTGTCTGCCAGTTGTTCGAGTGTGTCCGTGCTACCACCTCCACTCTCCATGGCGCTGCCACCGGACCCAACAGCACCTCGTCGGGCCAGGTCAACTAAATTCGACTTCCCATCGAGCTCCACCTCTCTATTACCGGCGCGCCACCTGGCTGCGTGGTTCCGAAAGCGCCAAACCAAGGTCAGGAAGAGACCAGGCGGGAACCATCCCGCGCTGTTCCGCCCTTTCTGGGTATTACGAAGAGACCGGTGCAGCTACGCCCTACTCCGCAGATCATCTGCACTATGTGTTAGCAGATGGGCCACCGCATTGAGGGGTGCGCATGCTTCCTGAAGTTGCGCCCTCGGGCACCAAACCACCCTCCATTGATGAAGGGTATGAACGGGATCCGGCGTGGATATGTTCTTCTCTTGCAATAATGCAAGGGGAGCGGCATGTTCACTCCGAATCCTAACGTTCAGGTGGCTTCCGCCTGGTACCTGGGGCACCATGTTGTCGGTCTATCTCTGCGTTCCATCGTTCGGTACGGTGCGAAAGCACGTGTTGTGCGGTGGAGAGCGAGAGAACAGTCGAGGCAGGTGCATATCGTATTTGTGCGGAAGCCATCTTTATCTGCTGGCATATTTTGGCGCGGGGCTACGAAGCAGCGGCAGCTGCTCTCTTTGCGCGGTGGTCAGTCTGTTCTGGAGTTGCGGCAAGTGTGGATCGGCGCCCAATAATTATATTTAAAATACGTTATACGAGTATATGTTATAAGTCTTAAAAATAAATAGTTCTATCTGAGTACAACATGTATATATATATATATATATATATATATATATATATATATATATATATATATATATATATATATATATATATATATATATATATATATATGTATATATATATATATATATATATATATATATATATATATATATATATATATATATATATATGTATATATACACATTTAAACCCAAAAATGAAATTGGTTTCAAAGTCATTCTTCGCAATATGCACCCCTCCGCAGACAAAGAAGAAATTAAAAATGAGCTAGGTGAAAACGGTCACAAAATTTGAAACATAACTAACATAACGCAACGGACAACAAAAAAAAAACGCTACCTATGTTTAGCATAGAACTATAAACAAATACTAACAATAAAGATATTTATAGCATTAACAAACTAATGCATTGCATAGTAGTTTTTGAGGCACCTCATCATAAAAGAGAAGTCGCGCAATGTTCTAAATTCCAAAAATACGGACATACAAAAAACTACTGTACAAGGGATCCAGTATGTGTGAAATGCGCTGGAAAGCATCTAACAAGTGAATGTCAAAAAAAAATAACCAACGTAGCTGAAATTAAATGTGCCCTATGTGGCGGAAATCATACTGCAAACTACAAAGGCTGTAAAATATACAAAGCTATAAAAATTCAAAGGTTTCCATCTTTACGCAGAAAGGATCCATTATTACTACAGACCAAAAATATGTATGGATCAGTAGTTAAACCGGGCGTAAGCTATGCCGAAATTGTAGGGTCGTCAAATCCAAATAAAACTGAAGAAAATACAAAAAATTCAAACGATAGTGATATTAATGAACTTAAAGACATGGTGAAATCCCTAATCACTCAAATGACTAATATGATGAATATCATTACAATGTTACTAACAAGCTTAAATGCTCGAAAGCAATAGTTTAAAAATTGTAGTTTGGATTGCAAATGGCTTAACAAAACATTATCTTGAGTTGAAGCAATTTTTGTCTGACAAGAAAATTGATATAGCACTAGTTTCAGAAACACATTATACCAACAAAAGCTATTTAGTATTTTCTGGATATAAAATTTATGTGACAAATCATCCTGATGATAAAGTTCGTGGTGGGACAGCTATCATAATAAATTCACTATTAAAATATACTGAACGGCAATACTGTGCAAATTGAGGATACACGTGGGACAATACGCATCTCCTCAGTTTACTGTCAATCCAGACACCTAATAGCGACGGATCAATATGATGACTACATAAAGACGCTTGGCGTAAGATTCATTGCAGCTGGAGATCTGAATGCAAAACATACTGACTGGGGGTCTAGGCTAACCAATAAAAAAGGACGAAATCTGATTAATGCTATAAACAAAAATAACTGCAAATATCTAAGCTCAGGTCAACCCACATTCTGGCCAACAGAAAGATACCAGATCTACTCGACTTCAGCATAACAAAAAATATAAAGTGTAACCAATTAAAAATTAAAGCTTTTTTGAACTTTCTTCAGACCACTCTCCGATAATACTTGACTACACAACTGACATCAAACCCATAGAACCAATAGCTAAAAATTTTAACCACAAAACAAACTGGAATGAGTATATACAGCATATTGAAAATCAACTGAATATGTCTATCACACTAAAAACACAATTAGACATTGAATTATTCACTTCAACGATGTGGTCCTAGACGCAGCAATCAAATCAAGCCAACAGAATAAATTTAGAAGAAATAAATCTACAACTGATAATTTCATAAGAAAGCAAATTATTGAGAAGAGAAAGCTGAGAAAGAGGTGGCAACTAACTAGATCGCCTGAGGATAAACACAATTTAAATATAGCCTGCAAAAAACTCAAGAAAATATTAACGAAAAGACAAAGTATAGAAGTTGAAAGTTACCTAAAAAACTTGACGCCTACCAAGGATGCTAACTACTCATTATGGAAATGCACAAAGAAATTAAAAACTCAGATAAGGTATCAGCCACCACTACGGAAAGATGACAACTCATGGGCTACTATCAATGAAGAAAAAGCAACTGCATTGGCTAAATACTTTGAAAAAGTCCTATCAAATGTCGAAAATAAATATATTCAACCATGCAATGACTTAAATATAGATACTACTACCAAAATAAAGAAAACAAACACAACAGAAATAATTAATTGCTTAGCTCTCACTGAGCTACAACTACTGAAAAGCTCTCGCTGAGCTACAACTACTTAAGGAATGTTATCAACTCAATGTTCCGACTACAATTTTTTCCCAAAGTATGGAAAGTTGCTGAAATTATTGCACTACCGAAGCAGGGAAAAGATGCTACAAGTGCTTCGTCGTATAGACCACTTCCCATAATCTCTAAAGTTGCTGAAAAACTATTACATGACAGACTTAGCCAGATCCTTGACAATAAAAACATTATACCAAAGCATCAATGCGGCTTCAGGAAACGACATTCAACAATTCAACAGATACACCGTAGAACAAACAAAATTGAAACAGACATAGAATATAAGCGATACTGCGTTGCTGTATTCTTAGACGTTGCAAAAGCATTTGCCAAAGTATGGCATAAAGGACTGCTGCATAAACTGAAGACGATGCTGCCACTTGACTACTATTTGATTGTTGAAAGTTATCTTAGTGATCGTTACTTTTACGTCAAATATAATGAAGAGTGTTCGTCTATTCATCTTACAACAGCTGGAGTTCATCAAGGGAGTATTTTAGGACCACTGCTAAATGTCATATTTACCTCAGATATACCACTTCCAAAAGAACTGTATACCACAATTGCTACATTTGCTGACGACACAATCCTCTTAGCATCTGACAAAAATCTAAATACTGCGACTGCAAATCTGCAGATATACACAGAGAATGTTAAGGAATGGTTTGATAAATGGTGCTTGAAAATTAATGAAGATAAGACTGTACAAATAATTTTTACAACTAAAACAAAATTTAACCCAATACCTATGAAAATAAACAATAAAGATATAAAAATAGGGTCTATTACTAAATACCTTGGTATACACATAGACTCAAAGCTAAATTGGCACTACCACATCAAACAAAAAACGAAACAAATAAAAGAAAAATTTAGGCAACTATATTGGTTAATGGGTAAGCAATCTAAGCTCACAATTACCAACAAGTTGCTGGTATACAAGGGTATTATAAAGCCAATTTGGACATACGGACTCCAAGTATAAGGAACGGTAAAGCGGACAGACATAGAAAAAATTCAACGACAGCAATCTAGAATATTAAGAGTGATCATAAAGTCTGGTTGGTACACAACAAATGAAGACATACACCGCAAACTGAATATGACAAGAATTGACGAAGAAATAAAATAGATATCTACAAAACACTACGATACACTGCATGGGTATAATAACGAAGAAATAAAAGAGTTGCTATATCTAGAAGAAACCACCATGCGCCGGTTAAAGAGAACTCGACCAAACTGCCTAAGGAACTAGGAAATCCAAACCACATATTAGTAATAGTATTATAAATGTAAATGTAAATAAGTATCATAAACATAATTTTGATCTAAAATTGATATAAAATAATTATAGTGAACTTTTATCATAAATGTAAATAATTTTTGTTGTATCACTTCTTGGCATTGTCAAAATGTGTTTGTTAATATTAATTTCCAAACAAATTGTCCAATAATGTACTAGGTGTCAATATAATGATGACAGATGTATGAAATATAGGGAAATAAAAAAAAATAAACAAATGAATATATATGTAAATATATATATACGAGTATATATATATATATATATATATATATATATATATATATATATATATATATATATATATATATATATATATATATATAAATAAAATACTTTTTCGTTAATTAGCACAACTTCACGCCTTTAATCCGTAAATTCAACTAACTTAAGAACTAAACAGCAATCATTAAGATACCCTCAACTTAAGCCAACGCTAGTCCTAGGAATGCTGCCTCCGCCACTCGTGTAGATTGAATGCTGACTCCGCTACTCGTGCGGAGTTTCACATTACGGTGGCGTGATAGTGTCGTTGGCCCAGCGCTGCCGTGCAAATATGCTACAAGATTTAATTAAAGCTCAAAATCAGAAGATTCAAACTCTTGTAAATAAGAAATGAGTTTGTTAAAAATATGTTTATGGAACGCAAACGGTGTTAACCAGCATAAACTAGCTATTAATAAGTTTCTACATGACCGAGAAATTGATGTTATGCTTTTGTCTGAAACACATCTCACAAACAAATACAACTTTCATCTCCCAGGCTTCAAATTTTATAACACAAATCATCCTGATGGTAAGGCACATGGCGGTACGGCTATTCTAATCAGAAATCGGCTTAAGCATCATCTTATGCAATCGCATTCGATGTAATGGATGCAGCTACATCAGCATCTATTAAAAATCGTGGCAAGGACCTGACGCTTTCAGCTATATACTGCCCACCCCGTTTTACTGTAACAGAAACTCAATTTAAAGAACTTTTTGATTCCCTTGGTGATAGATTTCTAGCTGGCGGTGATTATAATGCGAAACATAAACACTGGGGCTCTCGCCTAATTAATCCAAAAGGCCGACAATTGTACAATGCAATAACTAACAGACATAGTAAATTCGATTTTGTCCCACAAGGACAGCCCACTTATTGGCCAACAGACCCAAAGAAAATTCCTGATCTTATTGATTTTGCTATTTCTAAAAATATAGATAGGTTTTTAGTATCAGCGGAAACCTGTGTCGATCTGTCCTCTGATCACTCGCCTGTAATAATCAACCTTTATGAACAACCAGAATATACAATCCCATAGTTTCGCCTAGGGACCAACCAAACCGATTGGTTAAAATACAAAAAGTGTATTAGTAGTCATATCTCTACAAGAGTTGAGGTAAAACATGCAGATGATATAGATAATAATATTGATATTTTCAACTCCATGCTAGCGACTGCAGCCGTAGTGGCAAGACCAAAAAATACTTCTAGAAAGTGCAAGTATGCCTGTACAAATAGCCAAATTGAAAAACTTGTAGCACAGAAACGACGGCTGCGCCGAGAATGGCAGAAACATCGCTCACCAATCTCTAAAGATGCTCTTACAAAGGAGGAGGATAAGAACCTAAAAGAGTACCTGAAGAAGGTAACCGCAAATTCTACCGAAAGGTATTCCCTTTGGAAGGCATCGAAAAACTTTAAGCCTTCAATGGAAGGTGGAAAACCTCTAAGAAACCCGTACGGCGCGTGGGCTCAAAGCGATCAAGAAAAAGCACTCTGCTTTGCATAACATCTATGCAACGTGTTCCAGCCGAATATGGCTACAAACTCCTTTGCATTGCCTGCCTTACCTTGCTGTACTGAGATTGCTCAGCCTACTAAAATTTCCCTTCCAGAAATAGCCAAACAAATTAAACAACTGAATCCAAAAAAATCACCTGGATTCGATAATATTACCCCGAAAATGCTAAAACAGTTACCAGATTCTGCATCAGCATTTTTCTGTAAGCTTTTTAACGCAATTTTGGGCATCGGTTACTATCCGAATGCATGGAAGAAGTCTCAGATATGTATGATAGCTAAACCTGGAAAAGACGCAACGATACCGTCATCATATAGACCTATCAGCCTGTTACCTTGCCTTTCCAAATTGTTTGAGAAACTACTATTAACTAAACTTTTCTTTATGAACATAGCGTAATACCGCAACACCAATTCGGTTTTCGAGAAAAGCACAGCACTATTGAGCAAGTCAATCGAGTTTCAAATGAAATAAGAAAAGCATTTGAACTCGGGGAGCTTTGCTCTGCAATATTCCTTGATGTGGCTCAAGCATTTGATAAGGTATGGCGACTGATATTTAAAATCAAAAAATTTCTTCCGAAAAGCTATCATAACATTTTTTAGTCTTACTTATCCAATAGACGTTTCAGGGTAAAAGTAAACGAATTAATTTTCGAACATTTTCCAATTTTAGCCGGTGTGCCCCAAGGTAGCGTTCTAGGCCCTACATTATATGTAATATTCACATCTGATACTCCTATAAGTGAAAGCACGCAAATTTTAACATTTGCGGATGATACCGCCATACTCAGTTGCAATAAATGTTCGATAAAGGCGTCGAGAGCACTACAAGAGCACGTAGTTAGGGTAGAAGAATGGTTAGAAATGTGGCGTATAAAGGTCAATGAGCAAAAAAGCAAACACGTAACATTCTCTTTGAGGCCTGGTACGTGTCCAGCCATTCGGCTCAATAATATTGAGATTCCACAAGCTAATGAAGTCACCTATCTAGGCATTCATTTAGACAGGCGCTTGACTTGGCGTACGCACATTTCAACTAAAATTTTAAATATGAATTTGAAGGTCGCCAAGCTGCATTGGCTAATAAACCACAAATCTACCTTAAGCCTAGAATACAAAATCCTCCTATACAATGGAGTTATTAAGCCGATATGGTTTTACGGGATTCAACTGTGGGGTAATGCATCCGCTTCTAACATTGCCATAATTCAAAGGTTTCAGTCGAAGATACTTAGGTTAATAACAGGTGCTCCATGGTACATGCGTAACGATAATATTCACAAAGACCTGAAAATACCAACAGAAATAAATGCTAGAAAGCAGATATATATAGCAAAACTGGTAAAATCACCTAAATCCACTAGCTAAATCCCTCGCAAAACCGATAAGCCGATCCCGCTTGCAGAGAAGAAACCTTCCGGCCTTTTGAAGAGCGAAGCAGAACCGAAATTTTGATGGCCAAATACAATTTGGGCTAAAATTATTTTTTAGTGACTAGTTTTAAGATTTGATATATAATAAATTCTTGTAATAAAAAAAAAAAATATATAAAAAATCAGTTATTAATCGACGCCAAAAATCAACAGGATTAGGCTTTATCATGTCCAAACACCGCTATGAAGTGGTCTGTCGAACTCGTTTTTGTTCGACACTGAGCAAAGACGGCACCTATCTTGCCGATAGCTTTTTCATATGCAAATGTTCATGCAAAATGTTGAACACACATTCATATGATATGTTTACCATTTCAACAATCTCACGCAACTTGACTCGACGATCATTTATAACGATATCGAGGATTTTCTTGATATTTTCTTCAGTAACCACCTCTTTTGGCCTTCCTGTTGATGGTATTGTTGCAGTGCTTGTTCGGCCGCGTTTAAATTCAGCAATCCAATAATTTACCTTGTAATCTGACGGAGCAGACTCACCGTAATATTTATCGAACTTTTCTTTTGTCTCTTTCGCCGTTTTCCCTTTCAAATAATAGTGTTTATTCCCTGCACGAAATTCGTTTTTTTCCATTTTTCAAGAAACACAAAAGTTGCTTACTTCAAACGACTACAACAAATAAACTAATCGATGAATTTGGGTGAAATTTTAACAGCTGACGTTTGACAGATCGCAATTTAAAAAAAAAAAGTTTTTGTGTTTGTTCTGCCATCTAGCACTAGGTAGCTTCAATATCAATCCGCCCTCGTACGTCGACAAAAGTTATACCGATAACAATAACATTTCAAATATTGTCCGCAGGGAAATAAAGAAAGGCAAAGTGGGAATCTATTCGGATCTTAACGATCACGAATATTTTCCCAAAATCGACATGTCAAGTTTGTCAAGTGCACAAAGTTTGCTAAGGACACAGGATCCGAACAAGAATTAAGAAAACAGATAGCATTATTCCACAAAAATGAAAGCGGTCATTGTGGTATCACCGCAATGTGTGAAAAATTAAAACCAAAATTATACAACCCAAACCTAAAAGAGCAAATAATTAAAATTATAAACAATTGTGAAATTTCTTCCGGCGGAAAATACGACCGGAACCCGATAAGGAATAAGTTTTGTTCAACAATTACTCCAACAACAATAAAAAAAATTGTTCACGTTGACACATACGAGAACAGTAAACAATCTTTTATAAACTTTTTGGACAAATTTTCCAAACATGTGACAAGTCTACCTCTCACAGATAGAAATAGCAAAACCATAGTTACATACAACAATTTCTAGCCATAAAAGGTAATGTGAAAAATTTCGTTTTGATAATGAGTTTAATAACGAAAATGTCAGAGAATTTTTGCGAAACGAGGGGATATAATATCATACTACGAAACCAAATAGTCATACGGGCAATAGCGATATAGAACGCTTCAATAACACCCGAACTGAGAAAATAAGATTTCTCAACATAGAAGAAGAAATACCCATAATACCTCAAGTATGTAAAGCAGTAAAACTTTATAACGCCGGCTACTATAGTACCAGTCAGTGTTCACCGTTTGAGGTGCAGAATAATAAAATAGATCACAGTATAATTTTCAGAAGGTTAGAAAAACAAAAAAGAAAGAGCATTGACAGAGCAAACAAAAAAGAGAGACTTACACTAAAACCAGACGAGTAGGATTCATAAAGAATTACAAAAATGTCCAACACAAAGAAACCCCAAAATATGTAAAAAAAGATCTTAACAATGTTCATGATATAAATTTAAAAGACCACTAAAATACCAATTAATTACAGGTAATAATACTAATGGCCATACTCCTAATGCAAGCACTCCTGACATCGGCAATAGTAATAATAACGCCAATTAAATCCGAGGTAGGATTTATAACTATAGAAACGTCAATGGTAGAGATAATAAACAGAACCAATATTATAGTATATATATTCAATCTATTAGAATTAATGTCAGTGGTAGGCAGTGCAGAACAAAACATAAAAAGCATATCTGGGGAAAATAGACATCAACTTGATGTTGAAATAATGACTTTGCGATCAAAAATTCGATCATTTATACCACATAACAGACAAAAACGTGGACTTTTGAACGTCGTCGGTTCGGCAGAAAAGTGGTTATTTGGCCTAATGGACGACGAAGACCGAAAAGACAAACTCGAACATATAAGAATGAATCAATTTAACAGTCAGCAGACAATAGTTATTGGAGTGGAAACATAGATTTAATTCTTTGATCTTGTTCCATTTCTCTTCTAAGACCAGTTGAGCAAATTTACGGCAGTTACTTACGTTACTGCATTGGCCGTCGCATATTTAAATCTTTTTTCAGCTACGCTTACATATGCGATACGACGATTTTCATTTGGCTTAGAGTTGAATTTTTTATTTAAATTTATTTTCTCAGCTGATCGTGTAGAAGTACTTGGTAAGGCGTCTGATAACATGTTGGCCATTCTTCGTAAATTGTTAAGCCATGAACTGAATTCGAATAGTGTTGGCGGCAGCTGCAGCTGGAGACATTTCTCAGCCCATTGCAATTTCTTGGGCGTTGGAAGCTTCCCCACCAGCTCACTTAACAATATGGAATTAGTTAAATGGTACTCACCATGAACGTTTCCGAAAAAAGTGGTCATATTTGTAACTTTTGTTGCGAAACTCACCGATGCTTCCAGACGACTATCATTGACAGGAGGTAGAGAGCTGACCTTTTCTATCTGACTTTTTATCAGAAGATCTTCTCGTCCAAAGGTTTCTTTTAATGTGAATATAATAGCAGGTACGTTCCTCGCATTAGACAAAAGTAACTCAACGGCTTCTTTAGCTCGGCCTTTTAATGCGCATTATATTATGCAAATCGGAATATTCAAACTCTCTAGTGGTAGTTACAAAATCTTCATAAAATATTTGCCACTCTTCTGAAGAGCCTGAAAAGAGTGGAAGTGGATATAATTTCTTCTGATGATGCACTTTGGGTATCATATATATTGCTTTCAGATGCAGCGGTATGTGTTTGCATCGGTTCCTGCAACGACTCAACCCACGGTTGTCCAGGCCGTAAAAGTGGCTGAAGCTGAGCAGGGATGGAGGACTGCTCTGTTGCATTTGACAGCTGTGACGACTGCCATGACTGTTGCATCTCTCTTCTAAAGTCAAGTACACTACATTGAATTCGCTCATTATTGGCTATCAGAATTGCCTGTATGGCATGCATCTGTGTCTGGAACTCATTTCTCATATCACTTAATCGTTTATCCACTTGTTCCGAAATCACTTCACCATAACTTTTATTATTTGTCACGTCATTGCTGTTTTCTTTTTGTCTTGACGGCTCTACAGTTCAACTTGTACTTGTGTTAGCCGATGGTAGGGTGCTGGTTATAACGTCGCGGTTGCATTTTATGCTGACGTCGTAGCGGCATTAAGCACTTGCGACGACGTATTTGGCGGCGTTGTATTTAGTGGCATTCTTGTAGCGTCAAAACGTAAAGGTGCGACACCTTTATTTATGCGGCTACTGGCTCTGTTTGGATGTTGAAATGATGACATAAACTGCGACAGAGAAATCAGTGGCTGACCATTCTACTTGTTCAGTTATTGCAGTTGAGATTTAACGGCAGAATTTTGGTAGCGGCAGTGGCTGTAGCGACGGCAAGTGTTCAGTGTGCTTGCAGCAAAGGCTTGATATTTAGGCTTCGGCAATATGCGTGGTAGCAGTGGCAATAAATATTTTTTACTATTATAGAACTTAGTTGAAGAATATATTGACGGTACGGCAAATTTTCCATATAAGAAAAATTTGAAGTTTCACAGCAGTGATGGCTGCGGCAAATAGGTCTGGCAGCAACAGCTATTTCAATAGAGGCTTAATATTTGGTGTCGAGCAAGAACTAAATATTTAGGTTGATGACTAATGTTGATGGCACGGCTAAATTTCCTAAAAGGAAAAAAAAATAAAGTTTTTCGACGATCCGAACGTAGACGTCCAGAAATTTAAGCTCTTACAGTCACCCGCAATTAAATACCAGAGACATGCACGATGACTGTTAAATCCTTTTTTTATTTTTTCTATATTCATGGAATTCATACATATATATATATATATATATATATATATATATATATATATATATATATATATATATATATATATATATATATATATATATATATATATATATATATATATATATATATATATATATATATATATATATATATATATATATATATATATATATATATATATATATATATATATATATATATATATATATATATATATATATATATATATATATATATATATATATATATAAAAAATATAATAACATAAAGACAAATTATATATATATATATATATATATATATATATATATAAAATATAAAAACATAAAGACAAATTAACTAACTTACTCCTTTTTTGACCTCAAACGACTTGCTCGATTTACTACCTAATGAAGCTAACCCATATAAGAAAAAACGGATTCACTTTACTTGGCGGCAAAAAACGTCTGTACGAAAGGTCAAAGTGCAAACTAAATTACATTAAGGTGCAAACGAGACACAAATACAATGCATTTTTACTTCTGCATATAGCTAACGAATGCATTAAGCCCCGTTCACATGAAGAAATTTCCGCACCTACATTTATATTTAAAAATAATTAATCAATTAATAACATCCCCTCCTCCGTAAAGTGACCACTATGTGGAAGCTTTACCAGCAACCTCGACGTCCAAAAATGCAAGCGTTGATACGGGTCTCCTCAGGGCTCGATTGACTACCTAATGAAGCTAGCCCATATAAACAAAATCGGATTTCTTTTACTTGGCGGCAAAAACGTCTGTCCTAAAGGTCAAAATACAAATTAAATTAAATTAAGGTGCAAACGAGACACAAATACAATACATTTTTACTTCTGCATATAATTAACGAATGCATTAAGCCCCGTTCACATGAATACTTTTCCGCCTACATATATTTACATTTCAAAATAATTAATCAATTAATAATTAATACCGACAAAAATCCAATATAAAATATTTAGTCGATCTTATCAAACATGGGACGATCGCAATACTTTCCAACTTTTGGCTTGAAATGAAGTTTTCATCCAATTGAACTCCTAGAGTGAGGCAGAGAGAAAACTTCCTTCTTTGTTAACAATGGCAAGTTATAATTTTGTAGGTTGCCATTTTGTTTTTAAAAAAACTTACTTAGAGAACAGTAAAAGCTATTATGTGTATGTGGACGACGTTTTAAAATATTCACAAAAAAAGAACAACATATTATAGAAATAGACTTGAAAAGTTGAGAAATCCCAATTTTTTAAAACCGAAACTGGGTACCTAGGATTTATCGTATCAAGAGGTGTTCTGACAAAGTAAATGCAATGTTAAACTTTCGACTCCCCGAAGCATGCGATCATTATCTTATAGTTACTATAGAGACAGAGAATAAAAACTTCATTAATTAATTATTCAATACTTTCTAGAAATCAACGTAGAAAACGGAATTCATTGCAGTGTATCCCAGCATACATTCATTATGGATTAATTCAAATACTGTTGTGAGTCAAACTTACAATGTCCACTAAACCCCAGTAGCGCTTAAATTTTATTATTAATAAAATAATAAACGTGCATAGCTCTAAGGCGCACGTATAATCTAATAAAATTTAAAATTTAAAATTAAGGAAAAGTCGATTGCATTCTTTTAGGTGCGTACATTTGACAATTGAACTGCAATTAATTGTTACTATCATGCACGGTCAGCAATTTCCAAAAGTGGACCAGTCGATAATAGCATTGGTAAACAATTGCAGAATGTGCAATCCAAAGGGTAGGGCAATTGAAAGTTAAGAAATATCAATGATTGTAATAGTATATAAGGAGGTGATTTGAAAATAAAGAATATTCTAACAATTGCTAACAAGAGCCCAGTTAAAGTTCAACGGTTAAGATATACCCGGCAGGCACACATATACACCAACATTAATGATGCAGCTGGTAGGATCCTACCAACATGTAAGGAGTGTGTGGATATACCCAACATTAATTAAGAAAAAATCCTGAAGCAAGAAAAAATATTGCAACAATAACAGCAATAATAACATCAAGAAAATAAGAGAACTAAAAATGTATACACAAATATCCGATACTTCAATCTTAACCATAATTTGTGTTGTAATAATAGTATCCACAGTATGTTATAAAATGGGAAATAATAACTAAATAAATTATAACTAATGTAAGCATAAAAAATAATGTAAAGGATGAACGGATTCAGGAGAATCCTCCGACAAAAGGGGGAGGAGTTACGTATCCTCAACCCCAGCAACAGTTATGTTGAGGTTGACGACATCAACATAGTCGTTCAGAAATATTTATCAAAATAAAGTCATTGCTTTAAGATTGAGCAACGTAGGCAAATTCATTGCCTTCGTCGTTCATATTTGGCTGACCACTCAAGTTCAGCAACAATGTTGAGGTTGACGATATCAGCATAGCTGTTCAAAGATATTCGATACTTATAATTATAATCAGAAATAAGCAATACAAAAGTTTTTTGCTTTGATATTAGCCACGTCAGGATAATCATTGCTTCCGTTAGTTATGATTAACAAGCATTTTTCATTTTTAAGTATTGAAGTTCGAATTGAACAGAAGTTAGTCTTAAGACCAATGGCAAACTGTGAAGTTGCCTAAATATAATTTTAAATAAAGAAAAAACTTAAAATAAACATGTCTTTTATTACTTTACGAGCATTAAGCTCATTACTCGCGTTGCTCTGATGGGTTTACTTCTCCTGGGCACCAAAACCAATCTTCCACTTGACTGATTTCTAATATCTCGTCGACCCTATTTGCAGCGTATTTTTTGTAAACCCGATGATTAGCTCTGATCCTTACAGTGTGCGAATCGCTCCAAAAATAAATTTTATTAAACTGTAATGAATGGCATTTTACTATGCTCTCCTTCAGTCGTACGCCCATTACGGCTGCTTGCAGCTCCAACTTCGGGACTGAATGGTATCTTTGTATTCTTTGCTGCTATGAATGCAAGCTCTATACATCTAGACGTTTTTGCTCTCATGTACGCTACGACTGCACATGCTTCCTCACTTGATTCTACGAAAATGTGCAGGTCCAGGGCAATATTGTCGAAATATGTCAGATAACAGCGTTGAATCCGAAAGTTTCCAGTTGCTTTAACTCCACCAGCCAAGCCTTCCATTGCTCAAACAGTTCGTCGGGTATTGTATCATCCCATCCTATGCCCCTCATTCATAGCGCTTGCAGAAATAATTTTCCTGTCACCGTAAAGTTTCCCAGAAATCCCAGCGGATCAAAGATAGACAGTACGACGCTAAGTACTTCACGCTTGGTTGGTTTCCTATATAAGTTTACTATTTGTTGTGGCACCTTATCCAGTTGGAATACGAACACCAGATCATCGGCCTTGGAACGCCAAAACATGCCTTAGTTTACGCGGCCGTCAATAGCAACATCTTCCTTTATGGCAGTGTTCGTGCTACCAAACGCTCTTTCAACTTTCGGTGAATTTGAAATTATATTTCTCAGGTCGAATCCTCCAGCGTTATGAATACGTATGACTTCGCCGACGACCCGGATTGCAATTTCTTCTGTCTCAAAGCAATCTATATAATCATCAACGTAGTTCCGTTTTATTCTGCCTTCAACGGCTCGTGGTATCTTACTGGAATAGTCTTCAGCATTTTTGTTGTTTATATGTTGAGGATTTGTCGGAGATCACGTAGCACCAAGTATCATCCTCTCCATCACAAAAACTTCCACGGGTTTTTTGGGGTTTCCATCTCTGTATAGAAATCTCTGATATTGTTGATCCCTTTCATATATTAGCATCTGATGAAAGATCTCTTTTATATCGCCACATACAGCAATCGGTGCTTCTCTGAATTTAAAGAATGGTTGGTTTAAGTCTGGGCCGGATAATAAAGCTTTATTTAAAGAAATATTATTTATTTCAGCTGCGGCCACAAAAACCCAGCCTCATATCGATCGCCCTTCATTTTTGTTGTTTTTTGTAATATTTCAAATGCCCCCTTTTCCCTTTTTGGATTGCATCAATTTCGTGTCTGGTTTTATTCCAAATGTTTCCATATCGAAATATTGTTTCATCCTGTCATCCATCTTTTTGATTGCACTTTCAGCATAAGAGTAATTGTTTCGTATATGGAATGACTGCTTAACGCATAACGTTGGCGTTAACTAGCCCATACACCATCCAACCCAATCTAGTTTTGACGGCAATAGGCCCTACATGGGGTCTCTATTGGTACTGTTAAAAATGAGTGTATGAGACTGATCATGACGTTTGGCTGACCATTATAGCTTTCGATCGGCAAATTGCTAAGATGCGGAGTCTCTTTTATCACTTCACTGGCTTTGAATCTTCGGGTAGGCATTGATAGGCTTGATGAGGTGAACACTTTGCTAATCTTGTGTTTTATAGAGTCCTCCGCCACTCCACTAATGAAAATGTCTACTATTTCAGTTTTTTCGCTTATTGTTTCATTATTTAACCAATGCAGGTCTAGGGTCTCCTCACGACCATGTATATCCAGGTTTTCTTCCAGGCTCCTTTCGATCATGCTAACGTTCGCTCCATCGTCCACGAAAACATATGTGTGATTATTTTACTCTTCCCATTATTTTCACAGGTATAATCTGGAATAGAACCCCGTCGCTAGTTTTACCGGAATCCGCACGGCAATTTCTATTCGCCTGTTGTGCAATGGCTATTGTTGATGCTGATGGCGCCGATACGTTTGACTGTCCAATTTGCATTGACTCCCCATGTAGAAGTGTATGATGCGTTCTTTGACACCCACTAGTACCACATCTTTTACGTGTAAAGCATCGACTCATCTGATATCCCATTTTCAAACACAAGAAACATAGTTTTAATTCTTTCCATTCCATTTCGCTTCTAAGACCAGTTGAGCAAATTTACGGAGGTTCTTACGTTACTGCATTGGCCGTCGCATCTTTAACATCTATTTTCAGCTACGCTTACATATGCGATACGACGATTTTCATTTGGCTTAGAGTTGAATTTTTTATTTAAATTTAATTTCTCAGCTGATCGTGTACAAGTACTTGGTAAGGTGTCTGATACCATGTTGGCCATTCTTCGTAAATTGTTAAGCCATGAACTGAGTTGGCGGCAGCTGCAGCTGGAGACATTTCTCAGCCCATTGCAATTTCTTGGGCGTTGGAAGCTTCCCCACCAGCTCACTTAACAATATGGAATTAGTTAAATGGTACTCACCCTGAACGTTTCCCAAAAAAGTGGTCATATTTGTAACTTTTGTTGCGAAACTCACCGATGCTTCCAGATGACTATCATTAACAGGAGGTAGAGAGCTGACCTTTTCTATCTGTCTTTTTATCAGAAGATCTTCTCGTCCAAAGGTTTCTTTTAATGTGAATATAATAGCAGGTAAGTTCCTCGCATTAGACAAAAGTGACTCAACGGCTTCTTTAGCTCGGCCTTTTAATGCGCATTATATTATGCAAATCGGAATATTCAAACTCTCTAGTGGTAGTTACAAAATCTTCATAAAATATTTGCCACTCTTCTGAAGAGCCTGAAAAGAGTGGAAGTGGATACAATTTCTTCTGATGATGCACTTTGGGTATCATATATATTGCTTTCAGATGCAGCGGTATGTGTTTGCATCGGTTCCTGCAACGACTCAACCCACGGTTGTGAAGGCCGTAAAAGTGGCTGAAGCTGAGCAAGGGTGGACGACTGCTATGTTGCATTTGACAGCTGTGACGACTGCGATGACTGTTGCATCTCTCTTCTAATTTCAAGTACACTACATTGCATTCGCTCATTATTGGCTATCAGAATTGCCTGTATGGCATGCATCTGTTTCTGGAACTCATTTCTCATATCAGTTAATCGTTTATCCACTTGTTCCGAAATCACTTCACCATAACTTTTATTATTTGTCACGTCATTGCTGTTTTCTTTTTGTCCTGACGGCTCTGCAGTTCTACTTGTACTTGTGTTAGCCGATGGTAGGTTGCTGGTTATAACGTCGCGGTTGCATTTTATGCTGACGTCGTAGCGGCATTAAGCGCTTGCGACGACGTATTTGGCGGCGTTGTATTTAGTGGCATTCTTGTAGCGTCAAAACGTAAAGGTGCTACACCTTTATTTATGCGGCTACTGGCTCTGTTTGGATGTTGAAATGATGACATAAACTGCGACAGAGAAATCAGTGGCTGACCATTCTACTTGTTCAGTTATTGCAGTTGAGATTTAACGGCAGAATTTTGGTAGCGGCAGTGGCTGTAGCGACGGCAAGTGTTCAGTGTGCTTGCAGCATAGGCTTGATATTTAGGCTTCGGCAATATGCGTGGTAGCAGTGGCAATAAATATTTTTTACTATTATAGAACTTAGTTGAAGAATATATTGACGGTACGGCAAATTTTCCATATAAGAAAAATTTGAAGTTTCACAGCAGTGATGGCTACGGCAAATAGGTCTGGCAGCAACAGCTATTTCAATAGAGGCTTAATATTTGGTGTCGAGCAAGAACTAAATATTTAGGTTGATGACTAATGTTGATGGCACGGCTAAATTTCCTAAAAGGAAAAAAAATAAAGTTTTTCGACGATCCGAACGTAGACGTCCAGAAATTTAAGCTCTTACAGTCACCCGCAAATAAATACCAGAGACATGCACGATGACTGTTAAATCCTTTGTTTATTTTTTCTATATTCATGGAATTCATACATATATATATATATATACGTGTTCTTTTCACAGCCATGCCCCTTATTGACATATTTTTTATAACTTTCGACTTATACAATATTTTGGGGTGATCTTGGTAGCAGGATGTATTAGTTCCGAAAAAGCATCCATGCAAAATATGGGCATATTATTACTACTGTCAAGCCCACAATTAACCAGTACTCATTTTTTGGGCCTTATACAAGGCTCGTCAACGAAACTTCATATGAAGCTTCAGAGTGATAGTATAAAACACAATCCAAAAATAAGAAAATTAGAGATGCACTTTATGAGCTACGATATAAATAGGTTCTTAAAACTTTGGGCCTATCAAATAAAAAAAAAGTTTATTGACTTTATAAAGTCATAGAAAAGAAATGGGATGGTTCACTGTTTTTCTGTTTTTTTTTTATATTTTGTTAAGCACGTGTCAATTATTCTTATGTATAATCTTCTGATGGCATTCAACATAATGTGAAGTTGGTAATGTTTACAAAATGGCGGATTATAACATGAAATCAGTAGCAAAACCTTCTGTATTTTTAAATTTTTTTTAACCAAGTTTCATTATTCTTATGAATAATCGTCTGATGTCATTCAAAGTATAGTGAAGTTGGTAATGTTTACAAAATGGTGGATTATAACAAGAAATCATTAGCAACACATTCAGTTTTTATTTTAAATTTTTTTAACCAAGCGTCCTGTATTCTTATGAATAGTCTTCTGATGGCATTCAAAGGGTATTATTATATATGTCAAAATTGAGCTAGCAGATTCAGTTCAGTATTTATATAGCAAGAAATTAAATGAAAGTAAATTCACTTTTGAAATCATTGTATATAAATATAGAGATATCCCTTTAATAGTACTTTATAGAAATAAATCTTTTCCGTCAGGATTACTAAAAATAGAACTACAAAATATTTTAAGTACCGATTGTTCTGTCAATTAGAGAATTGTACTATTGGGAGATTTTAATATATGTCCAGGTAGTGACTGTGACCAAGTAGAAGACATCCTAACAGAAAACGGCTTAATATCTTTTTTATGTAGAGATAAGAGTACCACTTCAGGAAATATTCACATAGACTTAGCTTTCTCTAATATGGACAGTAATTCAATCAAGGCGAAAACTTACGAAACGATTTACAGTTACCATGATACAGTTTGTGTTACAATTTCGTCATAATAGGGTTCTTTATTTTTGCTGCATTCTTTATTTATTTAATGTATGCTAATTTAGTTGATTTAGGTGTGATAGTTTCCATTGCACAAGTATAAAATGAATTAGATGCACAACTTCTGAATGCGAATACAAATTATTTTAAAAAAAATATTGTATTTCCGATTGTTTTGTTTACGCTTTTCAATGATTCTATTTTGAAAAAGGTTATCAATTTCACTACACAATAATTCTCCCGCTTACTTACTTACTTAATAAATTACGAAGAACGATTACAGCACTACTAACATAAATAAAACAAGTGACACCCTTTAAAACACGTCTCAAATTTCGGTTGTCTCTTATGCAAATATTGAAAAATATGCAAAATATTAATTGTAGTTTCGACTCAAAATTAGATGCAACAACCCGTGTTGTAAGCACTTCTTGGTGTACTCCTGCCTAATACCCTAAGCTTATTTTGTTTAACTTTGCGTTAAAAATTAGAATTAGTGCTAAAAAAAACTAAATTACCCTACGGACACACAAAACACATTTCCCTTTAAAAAAATCTTCACAACTAAGATGATATGATGGCGCCTGTATGTTGCAACTTATTTGACCAGCGCTACCTCGCCTTCAGGGTCACAGAACTATATACTTATACTACGCTACAATAATAAAATACTTACATTTTCCTATTTGCTCCCTCCATCGCTCAGATGTCTGATGCTTGTGGCTTTCTGTTGATATTATTGATGATGCTGCTGCTATTGTTGCTGATGATGCTGCTGTTATTGTTGCAATATTTTTTCTTGCTTCAGGATTTTTTCTTAATTAATGTTGGGTATATCCACACACTCCTTACATGTTGGTCGGATCCTACCAGCTGCGTCATTAATGTTGGTGTATATGTGTACCTGCCGGGTATATCTTGACCGTTGAACTTTAACTGGGCTCTTGGTAGCATCCAGAGTCCACTATGTTGAGTCTAACAGCGCAAGTCAAAACGCGCTAGAGTTCAATTGTTAGAATCTTCTTTATTTTCAAATCACCTACTTATATACTATTACAATCATTGCTATTTCTTAACTTTCAATTGCCCTACCCTTTGGATTGCACATTCTGCAATTGTTTACCAATGCTGTTATCGACTGGTCCACTTTTGGAAATTGCTGACCGTGCATGATAGTAACAATTAATTGCAGTTCAATTGTCAAATGTACGCACCTAAAAGAATGCAATCGACTTTTCCTTAATTTTAAATTTTAAATTTTATTAGATTATACGTGCGCCTTAGAGCTATGCACGTTTATTATTTTATTAATAATAAAATTTAAGCGCTACTGGGGTTTAGTGGACATTGTAAGTTTGACTCACAACAGTATTTGAATTAATCCATAATGAATGTATGCTGGGATACACTGCAATGAATTCCGTTTTCTACGTTGATTTCTAGAAAGTATTGAATAATTAATTAATGAAGTTTTTATTCTCTGTCTCTATAGTAACTATAAGATAATGATCGCATGCTTCGGGGAGTCGAAAGTTTAACATTGCATTTACTTTGTCAGAACACCTCTTGATACGATAAATCCTAGGTACCCAGTTTCGGTTTTAAAAAATTGGGATTTCTCAACTTTTCAAGTCTATTTCTATAATATGTTGTTCTTTTTTTGTGAATATATTAAAACGTCGTCCACATACACATAATAGCTTTTACTGTTCTCTAAGTAAGTTTTTTTTAAAAATAAAATGGCAACCTATAAAATTATAACTTGCCATTGTTAACAAAGAAGGAAGTTTTCTCTCTGCCTCACTCTAGGAGTTCAATTGGATGAAAACTTCATTTCAAGCCAAAAGTTGGAAAGTATTGCGATCGTCCCATGTTTGATAAGATCGACTAAATATTTTATATTGGATTTTTGTCGGTATTAATTATTAATTGATTAATTATTTTGAAATGTAAATATATGTAGGCGGAAAAGTATTCATGTGAACGGGGCTTAATGCATTCGTTAATTATATGCAGAAGTAAAAATGTATTGTATTTGTGTCTCGTTTGCACCTTAATTTAATTTAATTTGTATTTTGACCTTTAGGACAGACGTTTTTGCCGCCAAGTAAAAGAAATCCGATTTTGTTTATATGGGTTAGCTTCATTAGGTAGTCAATCGAGCCCTGAGGAGACCCGTATCAACGCTTGCATTTTTGGACGTCGAGGTTGGTGGTAAAGCTTCCACATAGTGGTCACTTTACGGAGGAGGGGAAGTTATTAATTGATTAATTATTTTGAAATATATATGTAGGTGCGGAAAATTCTTCATGTGAACGGGGCTTAATGCATTCGTTAGCTATATGCAGAAGTAAAAATGCATTGTTTTTGTGTCTCGTTTGCACCTTAATGTAATTTAGTTTGCACTTTGACCTTTCGTACAGACGTTTTTTGCCGCCAAGTAAAGTGAATCCGTTTTTTCTTATATGGGTTAGCTTCATTAGGTAGTAAATCGAGCAAGTCGTTTGAGGTCAAAAAAGGATTAAGTTAGTTAATTTGTCTTTATGTTTTTATATTTTTTATATTTATATATATATATATATATATATATATATATATATATATATATATATATATATATATATATATATATATATATATATATATATATATATATATATATATATATATATATATATATATATATATATATATATATATATATATATATATATATATATATATAAATATAAAAAATATAAAAACATAAAGACAAATTAACTAACTTACTCCTTTTTTGACCTCAAACGACTTGCTCGATTTACTACCTAATGAAGCTAACCCATATAAGAAAAAACGGATTCACTTTACTTGGCGGCAAAAAACGTCTGTACGAAAGGTCAAAGTGCAAACTAAATTACATTAAGGTGCAAACGAGACACAAATACAATGCATTTTTGCTTCTGTATATAGCTAACGAATGCATTAAGCCCCGTTCACATGAAGAATTTTCCGCACCTACATATATATTTCAAAATAATTAATCAATTAATAACATCCCCTCCTCCGTAAAGTGACCACTATGTGGAAGCTTTACCAGCAACCTCGACGTCCAAAAATGCAAGCGTTGATACGGGTCTCCTCAGGGCTCGATTGACTACCTAATGAAGCTAACCCATATAAACAAAATCGGATTTCTTTTACTTGGCGGCAAAAACGTCTGTCCTAAAGGTCAAAATACAAATTAAATTAAATTAAGGTGCAAACGAGACACAAATACAATACATTTTTACTTCTGCATATAATTAACGAATGCATTAAGCCCCGTTCACATGAATACTTTTCCTCCTACATATATTTACATTTCAAAATAATTAATCAATTAATAATTAATACCGACAAAAATCCAATATAAAATATTTAGTCGATCTTATCAAACATGGGACGATCGCAATACTTTCCAACTTTTGGCTTGAAATGAAGTTTTCATCCAATTGAACTCCTAGAGTGAGGCAGAGAGAAAACTTCCTTCTTTGTTAACAATGGCAAGTTATAATTTTATAGGTTGCCATTTTATTTTTTAAAAAACTTACTTAGAGAACAGTAAAAGCTATTATGTGTATGTGGACGACGTTTTAATATATTCACAAAAAAAGAACAACATATTATAGAAATAGACTTGAAAAGTTGAGAAATCCCAATTTTTTAAAACCGAAACTGGGTACCTAGGATTTATCGTATCAAGAGGTGTTCTGACAAAGTAAATGCAATGTTAAACTTTCGACTCCCCGAAGCATGCGATCATTATCTTATAGTTACTATAGAGACAGAGAATAAAAACTTCATTAATTAATTATTCAATACTTTCTAGAAATCAACGTAGAAAACGGAATTCATTGCAGTGTATCCCAGCATACATTCATTATGGATTAATTCAAATACTGTTGTGAGTCAAACTTACAATGTCCACTAAACCCCAGTAGCGCTTAAATTTTATTATTAATAAAATAATAAACGTGCATAGCTCTAAGGCGCACGTATAATTTAATAAAATTTAAAATTTAAAATTAAGGAAAAGTCGATTGCATTCTTTTAGGTGCGTACATTTGACAATTGAACTGCAATTAATTGTTACTATCATGCACGGTCAGCAATTTCCAAAAGTGGACCAGTCGATAACAGCATTGGTAAACAATTGCAGAATGTGCAATCCAAAGGGTAGGGCAATTGAAAGTTAAGAAATAGCAATGATTGTAATAGTATATAAGTAGTGATTTGAAAATAAAGAAGATTCTAACAATTGAACTCTAGCGCGTTTTGACTTGCGCTGTTAGACTCAACATAGTGGACTCTGGATGCTACCAAGAGCCCAGTTAAAGTTCAACGGTCAAGATATACCCGGCAGGTACACATATACACCAACATTAATGACGCAGCTGGTAGGATCCGACCAACATGTAAGGAGTGTGTGGATATATCCAACATTAATTAAGAAAAAATCCTGAAGCAAGAAAAAATATTGCAACAATAACAGCAGCATCATCAGCAACAATAGCAGCAGCATCATCAATAATATCAACAGAAAGCCACAAGCATCAGACATCTGAGCGATGGAGGGAGCAAATAGGAAAATGTAAGTATTTTATTATTGTAGCGTAGTATAAGTATATAGTTCTGTGACCCTGAAGGCGAGGTAGCGCTGGTCAAATAAGTTGCAACATACAGGCGCCATCATATCATCTTAGTTGTGAAGATTTTTTTAAAGGGAAATGTGTTTTGTGTGTCCGTAGGGTAATTTAGTTTTTTTTAGCACTAATTCTAATTTTTAACGCAAAGTTAAACAAAATAAGCTTAGGGTATTAGGCAGGAGTACACCAAGAAGTGCTTACAAGACGGGTTGTTGCATCTAATTTTGAGTCGAAACTACAATTAATATTTTGCATATTTTTCAATATTTGCATAAGAGACAACCGAAATTTGAGACGTGTTTTAAAGGGTGTCACTTGTTTTATTTATGTTAGTAGTGCTGTAATCGTTCTTCGTAATTTAATAAGTAAGTAAGTAAGCGGGAGAATTATTGTGTAGTGAAATTGATAACCTTTTTCAAAATAGAATCATTGAAAAGCGTAAACAAAACAATCGGAAATACAATATTTTTTTTAAAATAATTTGTATTCGCATTCAGAAGTTGTGCATCTAATTCATTTTATACTTGTGCAATGGAAACTATCACACCTAAATCAACTAAATTAGCATACATTAAATAAATAAAGAATGCAGCAAAAATAAAGAACCCTATTATGACGAAATTGTAACACAAACTGTATCATGGTAACTGTAAATCGTTTCGTAAGTTTTCGCCTTGATTGAATTACTGTCCATATTAGAGAAAGCTAAGTCTATGTGAATATTTCCTGAAGTGGTACTCTTATCTCTACATAAAAAAGATATTAAGCCGTTTTCTGTTAGGATGTCTTCTACTTGGTCACAGTCACTACCTGGACATATATTAAAATCTCCCAATAGTACAATTCTCTAATTGACAGAACAATCGGTACTTAAAATATTTTGTAGTTCTATTTTTAGTAATCCTGACGGAAAAGATTTATTTCTATAAAGTACTATTAAAGGGATATCTCTATATTTATATACAATGATTTCAAAAGTGAATTTACTTTCATTTAATTTCTTGCTATATAAATACTGCACTGAATCTGCTAGCTCAATTTTTACATATATAATAATACCCTTTGAATGCCATCAGAAGACTATTCATAAGAATACAGGACGCTTGGTTAAAAAAATTTAAAATAAAAACTGAATGTGTTGCTAATGATTTCTTGTTATAATCCACCATTTTGTAAACATTACCAACTTCACTATACTTTGAATGACATCAGACGATTATTCATAAGAATAATGAAACTTGGTTAAAAAAAATTTAAAAATACAGAAGGTTTTGCTACTGATTTCATGTTATAATCCGCCATTTTGTAAACATTACCAACTTCACTTTATGTTGAATGCCATCAGAAGATTATACATAAGAATAATTGACACGTGCTTAACAAAATATAAAAAAAAACAGAAAAACAGTGAACCATCCCATTTCTTTTCTACGACTTTATAAAGTCAATAAACTTTTTTTTAATTTGATATAGGCCCAAAGTTTTAAGAACCTATTTATATCGTAGCTCATAAAGTGCATCTCTAATTTTCTTATTTTTGGATTGTGTTTTATACTATCACTCTGAAGCTTCATATGAAGTTTCGTTGACGAGCCTTGTATAAGGCCCAAAAAATGAGTACTGGTTAATTGTGGGCTTGAGAGTAGTAATAATGTGCCCATATTTTGCATGGATGCTTTTTCGGAACTAATACATCCTGCTACCAAGATCACATCAAAATATTGTATAAGTCGAAAGTTATAAAAAATATGTCAATAAGGGGCATGGCTGTGAAAAGAACACGCCCAATTTTTGAATGGTGTTTAATGTTGGCACCCGCAAACTTTCTGTGCAATTTCATTCATAAATATTCAATAGGAACATAGTAATGTTTTAGGGTTAATTGAAAGCGTGGCACTAGCAATAATCTGCCCATATTTGGAATGCATGCTAGTACAGACCCAGTGTATAGAACTACCAATTCGTTTTCATATATCATCACTAGAAGCATAGATAGGGTGGTTTCTTTTAAGTGGGGTCCCCAAAAGTCATTATATGGGAGGGAGGCGTATCCTTTCTCTGATCGACCCCGAATTTTCTATGCTGCTTTTTAGGGTCCATATAAGTACTAATATAATAATAATATAAAAATAATTTAGCCCAAATATATTGTATGGGTCGTATGTTATAATAATATGTCAATAGTGGGCGTGGCCGTAAAAAGAACACGACCATTTTTTGTGTGATATTTAATGTTGGTACCCGTAACCTTTCTGTGAAATTTCGTTGATAAATATTATATAGGAAACTAGTAATGGTTTTTGGTTCATTGTGGGCGTGGCAGTAGTAATAATCTGGCCATATTTGCAATGCATGCTAGTACGGATCCAATTTGTGCAGCTACCAATTTTTATTCATATATCATCATTATAAGCATAGATAGGGTAATTGCTTTGAAGTGGGGTCCCCAAAGTTCATTACATGGGAGGGAGGCGTATCCTTCTCATGATAAACCCCCATTCTTGCATGTGGCTATGTAGGGTCCATATACTTACTAATATATAATTTCGTCCAAAAATATTGTATAGCTCGCAAGTTATAATAATATATCAATAGTGGGCGTGGCTGTAGATATAACACGCCCATTTTTTGTGTGGTGTTTAATGTTAGTAATTGCAACCTTCCTGTGAAATTTCATTGATAAATCTTTAATAGGAACACAGTAATGATTTTTGACTAATTGTGGGCGTGGCAGCTGTATTATGTTTTCCATATTATGCACACACACTATTATGGACCCCATGTATGTTTCTGCCAATTTTTATTCCACTGGCATCAATACGAGCATAGGTAGGCTAATTTAAATTTTAGACCCGAAAGTTCTCTACATCAAAAGTGGGCGTGTCTTTTCTCTGATCAGCCCCATTTGTTGCAGATAGCTTTTTAATGTCCACATGTTGCTTCCCGTAAAATTTCGTCCGTAAATCTCTACCAGATCTTAAGTTATTAATATTTGTTAATAGTGGGCGTAGCAGTTAATATATACTGCCCACTTTTTTCACAGTGTTTAGTAGGACCCACATCTCCATAACTGCCAAATAATGCCACGATTCCGTTAATTGGACCGAAGTTATAGTCATTTTAAAGCAGGTGAAAAAGTTCCTTATATTGGAGGTAGGCGTGGTCTTTGTCCAAATCGGCCCATAGAGCAATTTGGTTCTGTATCCTTGTGCAGGCTACACTTTTGCAAAATTTCATTAAGATAGCTCTAGCGGTGTAGAAAAAACGTAGCCACAGACGGACAGACGGACAGACGGACATACGGACGGACAAAATAAAAATGGCTTAGCAAGTGTTTCTGATCATATCTGTATATACATACCCATACCTACCACCCACCTCCTTCTTGAAATTGCAACCCCTCTCAAAAGCACAAAATTAGTATACACTATTTACCTTTTTTAAAGGTAAAGGGTATAATGAGTATTCTGGAGGTTTCTCATGCGGTGAAAAAGTTGGTGCTCATGTTCCCAAGGGCCGATATATATGATCTAGGAACTGAGATCAGGTGCTTCAAAGAAGGTTGTGAGCTAGCACAGCAGAGTACCGAAGGGGCAGATAGGGTAGACCTAATAAAGTGTATTAGGTAAAGGAGCACAAGTGATTCGTTTGACTTACTAGAAGATGCCATTTTCAACCGCAAAAAGAAAATGCAAAAGTTTGTGTTGCCAGTTGGTAACTGATTTGTTTAATTCCCAAGCAGGGTCTTATATTATTTTTGTTGAGTGACACTTTCGAGTATAATATCGATTATTCTAATTTGCTTAAATCGAATCCCTTTCGCTTGAAATTAAACTTAATTTCAACTCAGATACAAACATTGATTCACCAATGGCTGCACGTTAGGGATCTATTACATAAGGATTACACTTTATATATGTCGAGTGTTGGGTGTGCTCGAGGTACACAGAACTGACACATAGACAGACCTAATACTGACGGGAGAGCAGTAAATGCTCTTAAGGCCTCCCGACGTTACACCTAATCAGTGTTTCCGGGGGGAAATACTGTTATGACGAGAGGAGGTTTTAGCGATGTTAGAGTCCCGCACTGACTTTAGATGTTTTTCTCCTCGTCAAATATTTAAAAAACTACACCTGTAGTGCATAACCAAACACACAAATATTATAATGCATTTGCATGCACTCAAGCAATCTATGTTATGCACACACACACTCATACACATTCAAACGCAGAGGTCGAATCGAAGTGGAGGTTTAAATTTTTCTGTCCGAAATTTTTTAAAAATCCACTAAGTGTAGACGTTAAATCCGTGCGGAAATCGTGGAAAGGGTAGCTAAAGAGCATACCCCGGTCCGGTGAAAGTGCGAAGTGAAAATTGTGGTTGCGATCGGGAAAAAAATAAGGCATTTAAATTGTCTGTTTCTGCCAGTGATTTGCGGCAGTTTTGGTTCTGCGTCTGTTTATCCGCACGGCAGAGCGAAAACGGCAGCGATCTCTGCCTGCATAGTGCCCAGCTGAGCAGTGGCTTGGTCCGAAAGTACCAGACCCCTGAACGGCTAAGCCTAGGCAGGTGGAACACTGCGGATACGGCGAGTTTTGTGCCTAGACAAATATAAGTTTATTTATTTAAACTTAGTAAATTTGCCTTCGCGTCGTTAGGCAGTTTTTCCAATTTCCCGCCTCTCAATCGGATTATCCGACAATTGAGAGAGCGCTGGAAATTGCGCACTTGGAGTGTAGGTGGGCAGTGCGCGCAGCTGAGAGAGAGAGAGACTCTACAATTTTTGGTTGGAAAAAAAGTGCTGCCAACGCGATTGAACTTAAGATAAGTAGTGCTTTTATAGTTTCATACTTTTTTATTTTTCCCCCAAATTTCAAAATAAATCCCATAACCATAATTTATAATTAATTTTTTTACAGAATTAAAATTAAGTTTCAATAATAATAATAGTAGTAATAGTCATACTAGGAAAATATATATTGTACAATAGTAATAATAATAGTAATAATAGTAGTAATTGTATAAATAAAAATAAATAAATACTCTAAGCAGTCATGGATTCTCCCAATACACATAGGGAGACTTCAGAGACTGATATACCGACAAAAATCCAATATAAAATATTTAGTCGATCTTATCAAACATGGGACGATCGCAATACTTTCCAACTTTTGGCTTGAAATGAAGTTTTCATCCAATTGAACTCCTAGAGTGAGGCAGAGAGAAAACTTCCTTCTTTGTTAACAATGGCAAGTTATAATTTTATAGGTTGCCATTTTATTTTTTAAAAAACTTACTTAGAGAACAGTAAAAGCTATTATGTGTATGTGGACGACGTTTTAATATATTCACAAAAAAAGAACAACATATTATAGAAATAGACTTGAAAAGTTGAGAAATCCCAATTTTTTAAAACCGAAACTGGGTACCTAGGATTTATCGTATCAAGAGGTGTTCTGACAAAGTAAATGCAATGTTAAACTTTCGACTCCCCGAAGCATGCGATCATTATCTTATAGTTACTATAGAGACAGAGAATAAAAACTTCATTAATTAATTATTCAATACTTTCTAGAAATCAACGTAGAAAACGGAATTCATTGCAGTGTATCCCAGCATACATTCATTATGGATTAATTCAAATACTGTTGTGAGTCAAACTTACAATGTCCACTAAACCCCAGTAGCGCTTAAATTTTATTATTAATAAAATAATAAACGTGCATAGCTCTAAGGCGCACGTATAATCTAATAAAATTTAAAATTTAAAATTAAGGAAAAGTCGATTGCATTCTTTTAGGTGCGTACATTTGACAATTGAACTGCAATTAATTGTTACTATCATGCACGGTCAGCAATTTCCAAAAGTGGACCAGTCGATAACAGCATTGGTAAACAATTGCAGAATGTGCAATCCAAAGGGTAGGGCAATTGAAAGTTAAGAAATAGCAATGATTGTAATAGTATATAAGTAGGTGATTTGAAAATAAAGAAGATTCTAACAATTGAACTCTAGCGCGTTTTGACTTGCGCTGTTAGACTCAACATAGTGGACTCTGGATGCTACCAAGAGCCCAGTTAAAGTTCAACGGTCAAGATATACCCGGCAGGTACACATATACACCAACATTAATGACGCAGCTGGTAGGATCCGACCAACATGTAAGGAGTGTGTGGATATACCCAACATTAATTAAGAAAAAATCCTGAAGCAAGAAAAAATATTGCAACAATAACAGCAGCATCATCAGCAACAATAGCAGCAGCATCATCAATAATATCAACAGAAAGCCACAAGCATCAGACATCTGAGCGATGGAGGGAGCAAATAGGAAAATGTAAGTATTTTATTATTGTAGCGTAGTATAAGTATATAGTTCTGTGACCCTGAAGGCGAGGTAGCGCTGGTCAAATAAGTTGCAACATACAGGCGCCATCATATCATCTTAGTTGTGAAGATTTTTTTAAAGGGAAATGTGTTTTGTGTGTCCGTAGGGTAATTTAGTTTTTTTTAGCACTAATTCTAATTTTTAACGCAAAGTTAAACAAAATAAGCTTAGGGTATTAGGCAGGAGTACACCAAGAAGTGCTTACAACACGGGTTGTTGCATCTAATTTTGAGTCGAAACTACAATTAATATTTTGCATATTTTTCAATATTTGCATAAGAGACAACCGAAATTTGAGACGTGTTTTAAAGGGTGTCACTTGTTTTATTTATGTTAGTAGTGCTGTAATCGTTCTTCGTAATTTATTAAGTAAGTAAGTAAGCGGGAGAATTATTGTGTAGTGAAATTGATAACCTTTTTCAAAATAGAATCATTGAAAAGCGTAAACAAAACAATCGGAAATACAATATTTTTTTTAAAATAATTTGTATTCGCATTCAGAAGTTGTGCATCTAATTCATTTTATACTTGTGCAATGGAAACTATCACACCTAAATCAACTAAATTAGCATACATTAAATAAATAAAGAATGCAGCAAAAATAAAGAACCCTATTATGACGAAATTGTAACACAAACTGTATCATGGTAACTGTAAATCGTTTCGTAAGTTTTCGCCTTGATTGAATTACTGTCCATATTAGAGAAAGCTAAGTCTATGTGAATATTTCCTGAAGTGGTACTCTTATCTCTACATAAAAAAGATATTAAGCCGTTTTCTGTTAGGATGTCTTCTACTTGGTCACAGTCACTACCTGGACATATATTAAAATCTCCCAATAGTACAATTCTCTAATTGACAGAACAATCGGTACTTAAAATATTTTGTAGTTCTATTTTTAGTAATCCTGACGGAAAAGATTTATTTCTATAAAGTACTATTAAAGGGATATCTCTATATTTATATACAATGATTTCAAAAGTGAATTTACTTTCATTTAATTTCTTGCTATATAAATACTGAACTGAATCTGCTAGCTCAATTTTGACATATATAATAATACCCTTTGAATGCCATCAGAAGACTATTCATAAGAATACAGGACGCTTGGTTAAAAAAATTTAAAATAAAAACTGAATGTGTTGCTAATGATTTCTTGTTATAATCCACCATTTTGTAAACATTACCAACTTCACTATACTTTGAATGACATCAGACGATTATTCATAAGAATAATGAAACTTGGTTAAAAAAAATTTAAAAATACAGAAGGTTTTGCTACTGATTTCATGTTATAATCCGCCATTTTGTAAACATTACCAACTTCACTTTATGTTGAATGCCATCAGAAGATTATACATAAGAATAATTGACACGTGTTTAACAAAATATAAAAAAAAACAGAAAAACAGTGAACCATCCCATTTCTTTTCTATGACTTTATAAAGTCAATAAACTTTTTTTTAATTTGATATAGGCCCGAAGTTTTAAGAACCTATTTATATCGTAGCTCATAAAGTGCATCTCTAATTTTCTTATTTTTGGATTGTGTTTTATACTATCACTCTGAAGCTTCATATGAAGTTTCGTTGACGAGCCTTGTATAAGGCCCAAAAAATGAGTACTGGTTAATTGCGGGCTTGAGAGTAGTAATAATGTGCCCATATTTTGCATGGATGCTTTTTCGGAACTAATACATCCTGCTTCCAAGATCACCCCAAAATATTGTATAAGTCGAAAGTTATAAAAAATATGTCAATAAGGGGCATGGCTGTGAAAAGAACACGCCCAATTTTTGAATGGTGTTTAATGTTGGCACCCGCAAACTTTCTGTGCAATTTCATTCATAAATATTCAATAGGAACATAGTAATGTTTTAGGGTTAATTGAAAGCGTGGCACTAGCAATAATCTGCCCATATTTGGAATGCATGCTAGTACAGACCCAGTGTATAGAACTACCAATTCGTTTTCATATATCATCACTAGAAGCATAGATAGGGTGGTTTCTTTTAAGTGGGGTCCCCAAAAGTCATTATATGGGAGGGAGGCGTATCCTTTCTCTGATCGACCCCGAATTTTCTATGCTGCTTTTTAGGGTCCATATAAGTACTAATATAATAATAATATAAAAATAATTTAGCCCAAAAATATTGTATGGGTCGTATGTTATAATAATATGTCAATAGTGGGCGTGGCCGTAAAAAGAACACGACCATTTTTTGTGTGATATTTAATGTTGGTACCCGTAACCTTTCTGTGAAATTTCGTTGATAAATATTCTATAGGAAACTAGTAATGGTTTTTGGTTCATTGTGGGCGTGGCAGTAGTAATAATCTGGCCATATTTGCAATGCATGCTAGTACGGATCCAATGTGTGCAGCTACCAATTTTTATTCATATATCATCATTATAAGCATAGATAGGGTAATTGCTTTGAAGTGGGGTCCCCAAAGTTCATTACATGGGAGGGAGGCGTATCCTTCTCATGATAAACCCCCATTCTTGCATGTGGCTATGTAGGGTCCATATACTTACTAATATATAATTTCGTCCAAAAATATTGTATAGCTCGCAAGTTATAATAATATATCAATAGTGGGCGTGGCTGTAGATATAACACGCCCATTTTTTGTGTGGTGTTTAATGTTAGTAATTGCAACCTTCCTGTGAAATTTCATTGATAAATCTTTAATAGGAACACAGTAATGATTTTTGACTAATTGTGGGCGTGGCAGCTGTATTATGTTTTCCATATTATGCACACACACTATTATGGACCCCATGTATGTTTCTGCCAATTTTTATTCCACTGGCATCAATACGAGCATAGGTAGGCTAATTTAAATTTTAGACCCGAAAGTTCTCTACATCAAAAGTGGGCGTGTCTTTTCTCTGATCAGCCCCATTTGTTGCAGATAGCTTTTTAATGTCCACATGTTGCTTCCCGTAAAATTTCGTCCGTAAATCTCTACCAGATCTTAAGTTATTAATATTTGTTAATAGTGGGCGTAGCAGTTAATATATACTGCCCACTTTTTTCACAGTGTTTAGTAGGACCCACATCTCCATAACTGCCAAATAATGCCACGATTCCGTTAATTGGACCGAAGTTATAGTCATTTTAAAGCAGGTGAAAAAGTTCCTTATATTGGAGGTAGGCGTGGTCTTTGTCCAAATCGGCCCATAGAGCAATTTGGTTCTGTATCCTTGTGCAGGCTACACTTTTGCAAAATTTCATTAAGATAGCTCTAGCGGTGTAGAAAAAACGTAGCCACAGACGGACAGACGGACAGACGGACATACGGACGGACAAAATAAAAATGGCTTAGCAAGTGTTTCTGATCATATCTGTATATACATACCCATACCTACCACCCACCTCCTTCTTGAAATTGCAACCCCTCTCAAAAGCACAAAATTAGTATACACTATTTACCTTTTTTAAAGGTAAAGGGTATAATGAGTATTCTGGAGGTTTCTCATGCGGTGAAAAAGTTGGTGCTCATGTTCCCAAGGGCCGATATATATGATCTAGGAACTGAGATCAGGTGCTTCAAAGAAGGTTGTGAGCTAGCACAGCAGAGTACCGAAGGGGCAGATAGGGTAGACCTAATAAAGTGTATTAGGTAAAGGAGCACAAGTGATTCGTTTGACTTACTAGAAGATGCCATTTTCAACCGCAAAAAGAAAATGCAAAAGTTTGTGTTGCCAGTTGGTAACTGATTTGTTTAATTCCCAAGCAGGGTCTTATATTATTTTTGTTGAGTGACACTTTCGAGTATAATATCGATTATTCTAATTTGCTTAAATCGAATCCCTTTCGCTTGAAATTAAACTTAATTTCAACTCAGATACAAACATTGATTCACCAATGGCTGCACGTTAGGGATCTATTACATAAGGATTACACTTTATATATGTCGAGTGTTGGGTGTGCTCGAGGTACACAGAACTGACACATAGACAGACCTAATACTGACGGGAGAGCAGTAAATGCTCTTAAGGCCTCCCGACGTTACACCTAATCAGTGTTTCCGGGGGGAAATACTGTTATGACGAGAGGAGGTTTTAGCGATGTTAGAGTCCCGCACTGACTTTAGATGTTTTTCTCCTCGTCAAATATTTAAAAAACTACACCTGTAGTGCATAACCAAACACACAAATATTATAATGCATTTGCATGCACTCAAACAATCTATGTTATGCACACACACACTCATACACATTCAAACGCAGAGGTCGAATCGAAGTGGAGGTTTAAATTTTTCTGTCCGAAATTTTTTAAAAATCCACTAAGTGTAGACGTTAAATCCGTGCGGAAATCGTGGAAAGGGTAGCTAAAGAGCATACCCCGGTCCGGTGAAAGTGCGAAGTGAAAATTGTTGTTGCGATCGGGAAAAAAATAAGGCATTTAAATTGTCTGTTTCTGCCAGTGATTTGCGGCAGTTTTGGTTCTGCGTCTGTTTATCCGCACGGCAGAGCGAAAACGGCAGCGATCTCTGCCTGCATAGTGCCCAGCTGAGCAGTGGCTTGGTCCGAAAGTACCAGACCCCTGAACGGCTAAGCCTAGGCAGGTGGAACACTGCGGATACGGCGAGTTTTGTGCCTAGACAAATATAAGTTTATTTATTTAAACTTAGTAAATTTGCCTTCGCGTCGTTAGGCAGTTTTTCCAATTTCCCGCCTCTCAATCGGATTATCCGACAATTGAGAGAGCGCTGGAAATTGCGCACTTGGAGTGTAGGTGTGCAGTGCGCGCAGCTGAGAGAGAGAGAGACTCTACAATTTTTGGTTGGAAAAAAAGTGCTGCCAACGCGATTGAACTTAAGATAAGTTTATAGTTAGTATATAGCTTTTATAGTTTCATACTTTTTTATTTTTCCCCCAAATTTCAAAATAAATCCCATAACCATAATTTATAATTAATTTTTTTACAGAATTAAAATTAAGTTTCAATAATAATAATAGTAGTAATAGTCATACTAGGAAAATATATATTGTACAATAGTAATAATAATAGTAATAATAGTAGTAATTGTATAAATAAAAATAAATAAATACTCTAAGCAGTCATGGATTCTCCCAATACACATAGGGAGACTTCAGAGACTGATATACCGACAAAAATCCAATATAAAATATTTAGTCGATCTTATCAAACATGGGACGATCGCAATACTTTCCAACTTTTGGCTTGAAATGAAGTTTTCATCCAATTGAACTCCTAGAGTGAGGCAGAGAGAAAACTTCCTTCTTTGTTAACAATGGCAAGTTATAATTTTATAGGTTGCCATTTTATTTTTAAAAAAACTTACTTAGAGAACAGTAAAAGCTATTATGTGTATGTGGACGACGTTTTAATATATTCACAAAAAAAGAACAACATATTATAGAAATAGACTTGAAAAGTTGAGAAATCCCAATTTTTTAAAACCGAAACTGGGTACCTAGGATTTATCGTATCAAGAGGTGTTCTGACAAAGTAAATGCAATGTTAAACTTTCGACTCCCCGAAGCATGCGATCATTATCTTATAGTTACTATAGAGACAGAGAATAAAAACTTCATTAATTAATTATTCAATACTTTCTAGAAATCAACGTAGAAAACGGAATTCATTGCAGTGTATCCCAGCATACATTCATTATGGATTAATTCAAATACTGTTGTGAGTCAAACTTACAATGTCCACTAAACCCCAGTAGCGCTTAAATTTTATTATTAATAAAATAATAAACGTGCATAGCTCTAAGGCGCACGTATAATTTAATAAAATTTAAAATTTAAAATTAAGGAAAAGTCGATTGCATTCTTTTAGGTGCGTACATTTGACAATTGAACTGCAATTAATTGTTACTATCATGCACGGTCAGCAATTTCCAAAAGTGGACCAGTCGATAACAGCATTGGTAAACAATTGCAGAATGTGCAATCCAAAGGGTAGGGCAATTGAAAGTTAAGAAATATCAATGATTGTAATAGTATATAAGTAGGTGATTTGAAAATATAGAAGATTCTAACAATTGAACTCTAGCGCGTTTTGACTTGCGCTGTTAGACTCAACATAGTGGACTCTGGATGCTACCAAGAGCCCAGTTAAAGTTCAACGGTCAAGATATACCCGGCAGGTACACATATACACCAACATTAATGACGCAGCTGGTAGGATCCGACCAACATGTAAGGAGTGTGTGGATATACCCAAAATTAATTAAGAAAAAATCCTGAAGCAAGAAAAAATATTGCAACAATAACAGCAGCATCATCAGCAACAATAGCAGCAGCATCATCAATAATATCAACAGAAAGCCACAAGCATCAGACATCTGAGCGATGGAGGGAGCAAATAGGAAAATGTAAGTATTTTATTATTGTAGCGTAGTATAAGTATATAGTTCTGTGACCCTGAAGGCGAGGTAGCGCTGGTCAAATAAGTTGCAACATACAGGCGCCATCATATCATCTTAGTTGTGAAGATTTTTTTAAAGGGAAATGTGTTTTGTGTGTCCGTAGGGTAATTTAGTTTTTTTTAGCACTAATTCTAATTTTTAACGCAAAGTTAAACAAAATAAGCTTAGGGTATTAGGCAGGAGTACACCAAGAAGTGCTTACAACACGGGTTGTTGCATCTAATTTTGAGTCGAAACTACAATTAATATTTGGCATATTTTTCAATATTTGCATAAGAGACAACCGAAATTTGAGACGTGTTTTAAAGGGTGTCACTTGTTTTATTTATGTTAGTAGTGCTGTAATCGTTCTTCGTAATTTATTAAGTAAGTAAGTAAGCGGGAGAATTATTGTGTAGTGAAATTGATAACCTTTTTCAAAATAGAATCATTGAAAAGCGTAAACAAAACAATCGGAAATACAATATTTTTTTTAAAATAATTTGTATTCGCATTCAGAAGTTGTGCATCTAATTCATTTTATACTTGTGCAATGGAAACTATCACACCTAAATCAACTAAATTAGCATACATTAAATAAATAAAGAATGCAGCAAAAATAAAGAACCCTATTATGACGAAATTGTAACACAAACTGTATCATGGTAACTGTAAATCGTTTCGTAAGTTTTCGCCTTGATTGAATTACTGTCCATATTAGAGAAAGCTAAGTCTATGTGAATATTTCCTGAAGTGGTACTCTTATCTCTACATAAAAAAGATATTAAGCCGTTTTCTGTTAGGATGTCTTCTACTTGGTCACAGTCACTACCTGGACATATATTAAAATCTCCCAATAGTACAATTCTCTAATTGACAGAACAATCGGTACTTAAAATATTTTGTAGTTCTATTTTTAGTAATCCTGACGGAAAAGATTTATTTCTATAAAGTACTATTAAAGGGATATCTCTATATTTATATACAATGATTTCAAAAGTGAATTTACTTTCATTTAATTTCTTGCTATATAAATACTGAACTGAATCTGCTAGCTCAATTTTGACATATATAATAATACCCTTTGAATGCCATCAGAAGACTATTCATAAGAATACAGGACGCTTGGTTAAAAAAATTTTAAATAAAAACTGAATGTGTTGCTAATGATTTCTTGTTATAATCCACCATTTTGTAAACATTACCAACTTCACTATACTTTGAATGACATCAGACGATTATTCATAAGAATAATGAAACTTGGTTAAAAAAAATTTAAAAATACAGAAGGTTTTGCTACTGATTTCATGTTATAATCCGCCATTTTGTAAACATTACCAACTTCACTTTATGTTGAATGCCATCAGAAGATTATACATAAGAATAATTGACACGTGTTTAACAAAATATAAAAAAAAACAGAAAAACAGTGAACCATCCCATTTCTTTTCTATGACTTTATAAAGTCAATAAACTTTTTTTTAATTTGATATAGGCCCGAAGTTTTAAGAACCTATTTATATCGTAGCTCATAAAGTGCATCTCTAATTTTCTTATTTTTGGATTGTGTTTTATACTATCACTCTGAAGCTTCATATGAAGTTTCGTTGACGAGCCTTGTATAAGGCCCAAAAAATGAGTACTGGTTAATTGCGGGCTTGAGAGTAGTAATAATGTGCCCATATTTTGCATGGATGCTTTTTCGGAACTAATACATCCTGCTTCCAAGATCACCCCAAAATATTGTATAAGTCGAAAGTTATAAAAAATATGTCAATAAGGGGCATGGCTGTGAAAAGAACACGCCCAATTTTTGAATGGTGTTTAATGTTGGCACCCGCAAACTTTCTGTGCAATTTCATTCATAAATATTCAATAGGAACATAGTAATGTTTTAGGGTTAATTGAAAGCGTGGCACTAGCAATAATCTGCCCATATTTGGAATGCATGCTAGTACAGACCCAGTGTATAGAACTACCAATTCGTTTTCATATATCATCACTAGAAGCATAGATAGGGTGGTTTCTTTTAAGTGGGGTCCCCAAAAGTCATTATATGGGAGGGAGGCGTATCCTTTCTCTGATCGACCCCGAATTTTCTATGCTGCTTTTTAGGGTCCATATAAGTACTAATATAATAATAATATAAAAATAATTTAGCCCAAAAATATTGTATGGGTCGTATGTTATAATAATATGTCAATAGTGGGCGTGGCCGTAAAAAGAACACGACCATTTTTTGTGTGATATTTAATGTTGGTACCCGTAACCTTTCTGTGAAATTTCGTTGATAAATATTCTATAGGAAACTAGTAATGGTTTTTGGTTCATTGTGGGCGTGGCAGTAGTAATAATCTGGCCATATTTGCAATGCATGCTAGTACGGATCCAATGTGTGCAGCTACCAATTTTTATTCATATATCATCATTATAAGCATAGATAGGGTAATTGCTTTGAAGTGGGGTCCCCAAAGTTCATTACATGGGAGGGAGGCGTATCCTTCTCATGATAAACCCCCATTCTTGCATGTGGCTATGTAGGGTCCATATACTTACTAATATATAATTTCGTCCAAAAATATTGTATAGCTCGCAAGTTATAATAATATATCAATAGTGGGCGTGGCTGTAGATATAACACGCCCATTTTTTGTGTGGTGTTTAATGTTAGTAATTGCAACCTTCCTGTGAAATTTCATTGATAAATCTTTAATAGGAACACAGTAATGATTTTTGACTAATTGTGGGCGTGGCAGCTGTATTATGTTTTCCATATTATGCACACACACTATTATGGACCCCATGTATGTTTCTGCCAATTTTTATTCCACTGGCATCAATACGAGCATAGGTAGGCTAATTTAAATTTTAGACCCGAAAGTTCTCTACATCAAAAGTGGGCGTGTCTTTTCTCTGATCAGCCCCATTTGTTGCAGATAGCTTTTTAATGTCCACATGTTGCTTCCCGTAAAATTTCGTCCGTAAATCTCTACCAGATCTTAAGTTATTAATATTTGTTAATAGTGGGCGTAGCAGTTAATATATACTGCCCACTTTTTTCACAGTGTTTAGTAGGACCCACATCTCCATAACTGCCAAATAATGCCACGATTCCGTTAATTGGACCGAAGTTATAGTCATTTTAAAGCAGGTGAAAAAGTTCCTTATATTGGAGGTAGGCGTGGTCTTTGTCCAAATCGGCCCATAGAGCAATTTGGTTCTGTATCCTTGTGCAGGCTACACTTTTGCAAAATTTCATTAAGATAGCTCTAGCGGTGTAGAAAAAACGTAGCCACAGACGGACAGACGGACAGACGGACATACGGACGGACAAAATAAAAATGGCTTAGCAAGTGTTTCTGATCATATCTGTATATACATACCCATACCTACCACCCACCTCCTTCTTGAAATTGCAACCCCTCTCAAAAGCACAAAATTAGTATACACTATTTACCTTTTTTAAAGGTAAAGGGTATAATGAGTATTCTGGAGGTTTCTCATGCGGTGAAAAAGTTGGTGCTCATGTTCCCAAGGGCCGATATATATGATCTAGGAACTGAGATCAGGTGCTTCAAAGAAGGTTGTGAGCTAGCACAGCAGAGTACCGAAGGGGCAGATAGGGTAGACCTAATAAAGTGTATTAGGTAAAGGAGCACAAGTGATTCGTTTGACTTACTAGAAGATGCCATTTTCAACCGCAAAAAGAAAATGCAAAAGTTTGTGTTGCCAGTTGGTAACTGATTTGTTTAATTCCCAAGCAGGGTCTTATATTATTTTTGTTGAGTGACACTTTCGAGTATAATATCGATTATTCTAATTTGCTTAAATCGAATCCCTTTCGCTTGAAATTAAACTTAATTTCAACTCAGATACAAACATTGATTCACCAATGGCTGCACGTTAGGGATCTATTACATAAGGATTACACTTTATATATGTCGAGTGTTGGGTGTGCTCGAGGTACACAGAACTGACACATAGACAGACCTAATACTGACGGGAGAGCAGTAAATGCTCTTAAGGCCTCCCGACGTTACACCTAATCAGTGTTTCCGGGGGGAAATACTGTTATGACGAGAGGAGGTTTTAGCGATGTTAGAGTCCCGCACTGACTTTAGATGTTTTTCTCCTCGTCAAATATTTAAAAAACTACACCTGTAGTGCATAACCAAACACACAAATATTATAATGCATTTGCATGCACTCAAACAATCTATGTTATGCACACACACACTCATACACATTCAAACGCAGAGGTCGAATCGAAGTGGAGGTTTAAATTTTTCTGTCCGAAATTTTTTAAAAATCCACTAAGTGTAGACGTTAAATCCGTGCGGAAATCGTGGAAAGGGTAGCTAAAGAGCATACCCCGGTCCGGTGAAAGTGCGAAGTGAAAATTGTTGTTGCGATCGGGAAAAAAATAAGGCATTTAAATTGTCTGTTTCTGCCAGTGATTTGCGGCAGTTTTGGTTCTGCGTCTGTTTATCCGCACGGCAGAGCGAAAACGGCAGCGATCTCTGCCTGCATAGTGCCCAGCTGAGCAGTGGCTTGGTCCGAAAGTACCAGACCCCTGAACGGCTAAGCCTAGGCAGGTGGAACACTGCGGATACGGCGAGTTTTGTGCCTAGACAAATATAAGTTTATTTATTTAAACTTAGTAAATTTGCCTTCGCGTCGTTAGGCAGTTTTTCCAATTTCCCGCCTCTCAATCGGATTATCCGACAATTGAGAGAGCGCTGGAAATTGCGCACTTGGAGTGTAGGTGTGCAGTGCGCGCAGCTGAGAGAGAGAGAGACTCTACAATTTTTGGTTGGAAAAAAAGTGCTGCCAACGCGATTGAACTTAAGATAAGTTTATAGTTAGTATATAGCTTTTATAGTTTCATACTTTTTTATTTTTCCCCCAAATTTCAAAATAAATCCCATAACCATAATTTATAATTAATTTTTTTACAGAATTAAAATTAAGTTTCAATAATAATAATAGTAGTAATAGTCATACTAGGAAAATATATATTGTACAATAGTAATAATAATAGTAATAATAGTAGTAATTGTATAAATAAAAATAAATAAATACTCTAAGCAGTCATGGATTCTCCCAATACACATAGGGAGACTTCAGAGACTGATATACCGACAAAAATCCAATATAAAATATTTAGTCGATCTTATCAAACATGGGACGATCGCAATACTTTCCAACTTTTGGCTTGAAATGAAGTTTTCATCCAATTGAACTCCTAGAGTGAGGCAGAGAGAAAACTTCCTTCTTTGTTAACAATGGCAAGTTATAATTTTATAGGTTGCCATTTTATTTTTAAAAAAACTTACTTAGAGAACAGTAAAAGCTATTATGTGTATGTGGACGACGTTTTAATATATTCACAAAAAAAGAACAACATATTATAGAAATAGACTTGAAAAGTTGAGAAATCCCAATTTTTTAAAACCGAAACTGGGTACCTAGGTTTTATCGTATCAAGAGGTGTTCTGACAAAGTAAATGCAATGTTAAACTTTCGACTCCCCGAAGCATGCGATCATTATCTTATAGTTACTATAGAGACAGAGAATAAAAACTTCATTAATTAATTATTCAATACTTTCTAGAAATCAACGTAGAAAACGGAATTCATTGCAGTGTATCCCAGCATACATTCATTATGGATTAATTCAAATACTGTTGTGAGTCAAACTTACAATGTCCACTAAACCCCAGTAGCGCTTAAATTTTATTATTAATAAAATAATAAACGTGCATAGCTCTAAGGCGCACGTATAATTTAATAAAATTTAAAATTTAAAATTAAGGAAAAGTCGATTGCATTCTTTTAGGTGCGTACATTTGACAATTGAACTGCAATTAATTGTTACTATCATGCACGGTCAGCAATTTCCAAAAGTGGACCAGTCGATAACAGCATTGGTAAACAATTGCAGAATGTGCAATCCAAAGGGTAGGGCAATTGAAAGTTAAGAAATATCAATGATTGTAATAGTATATAAGTAGGTGATTTGAAAATATAGAAGATTCTAACAATTGAACTCTAGCGCGTTTTGACTTGCGCTGTTAGACTCAACATAGTGGACTCTGGATGCTACCAAGAGCCCAGTTAAAGTTCAACGGTCAAGATATACCCGGCAGGTACACATATACACCAACATTAATGACGCAGCTGGTAGGATCCGACCAACATGTAAGGAGTGTGTGGATATACCCAAAATTAATTAAGAAAAAATCCTGAAGCAAGAAAAAATATTGCAACAATAACAGCAGCATCATCAGCAACAATAGCAGCAGCATCATCAATAATATCAACAGAAAGCCACAAGCATCAGACATCTGAGCGATGGAGGGAGCAAATAGGAAAATGTAAGTATTTTATTATTGTAGCGTAGTATAAGTATATAGTTCTGTGACCCTGAAGGCGAGGTAGCGCTGGTCAAATAAGTTGCAACATACAGGCGCCATCATATCATCTTAGTTGTGAAGATTTTTTTAAAGGGAAATGTGTTTTGTGTGTCCGTAGGGTAATTTAGTTTTTTTTAGCACTAATTCTAATTTTTAACGCAAAGTTAAACAAAATAAGCTTAGGGTATTAGGCAGGAGTACACCAAGAAGTGCTTACAACACGGGTTGTTGCATCTAATTTTGAGTCGAAACTACAATTAATATTTGGCATATTTTTCAATATTTGCATAAGAGACAACCGAAATTTGAGACGTGTTTTAAAGGGTGTCACTTGTTTTATTTATGTTAGTAGTGCTGTAATCGTTCTTCGTAATTTATTAAGTAAGTAAGTAAGCGGGAGAATTATTGTGTAGTGAAATTGATAACCTTTTTCAAAATAGAATCATTGAAAAGCGTAAACAAAACAATCGGAAATACAATATTTTTTTTAAAATAATTTGTATTCGCATTCAGAAGTTGTGCATCTAATTCATTTTATACTTGTGCAATGGAAACTATCACACCTAAATCAACTAAATTAGCATACATTAAATAAATAAAGAATGCAGCAAAAATAAAGAACCCTATTATGACGAAATTGTAACACAAACTGTATCATGGTAACTGTAAATCGTTTCGTAAGTTTTCGCCTTGATTGAATTACTGTCCATATTAGAGAAAGCTAAGTCTATGTGAATATTTCCTGAAGTGGTACTCTTATCTCTACATAAAAAAGATATTAAGCCGTTTTCTGTTAGGATGTCTTCTACTTGGTCACAGTCACTACCTGGACATATATTAAAATCTCCCAATAGTACAATTCTCTAATTGACAGAACAATCGGTACTTAAAATATTTTGTAGTTCTATTTTTAGTAATCCTGACGGAAAAGATTTATTTCTATAAAGTACTATTAAAGGGATATCTCTATATTTATATACAATGATTTCAAAAGTGAATTTACTTTCATTTAATTTCTTGCTATATAAATACTGAACTGAATCTGCTAGCTCAATTTTGACATATATAATAATACCCTTTGAATGCCATCAGAAGACTATTCATAAGAATACAGGACGCTTGGTTAAAAAAAATTTAAAAATACAGAAGGTTTTGCTACTGATTTCATGTTATAATCCGCCATTTTGTAAACATTACCAACTTCACTTTATGTTGAATGCCATCAGAAGATTATACATAAGAATAATTGACACGTGCTTAACAAAATATAAAAAAAAACAGAAAAACAGTGAACCATCCCATTTCTTTTCTATGACTTTATAAAGTCAATAAACTTTTTTTTAATTTGATATAGGCCCAAAGTTTTAAGAACCTATTTATATCGTAGCTCATAAAGTGCATCTCTAATTTTCTTATTTTTGGATTGTGTTTTATACTATCACTCTGAAGCTTCATATGAAGTTTCGTTGACGAGCCTTGTATAAGGCCCAAAAAATGAGTACTGGTTAATTGTGGGCTTGACAGTAGTAATAATGTGCCCATATTTTGCATGGATGCTTTTTCGGAACTAATACATCCTGCTACCAAGATCACCCCAAAATATTGTATAAGTCGAAAGTTATAAAAAATATGTCAATAAGGGGCATGGCTGTGAAAAGAACACGCCCAATTTTTGAATGGTGTTTAATGTTGGCACCCGCAAACTTTCTGTGCAATTTCATTCATAAATATTCAATAGGAACATAGTAATGTTTTAGGGTTAATTGAAAGCGTGGCACTAGCAATAATCTGCCCATATTTGGAATGCATGCTAGTACAGACCCAGTGTATAGAACTACCAATTCGTTTTCATATATCATCACTAGAAGCATAGATAGGGTGGTTTCTTTTAAGTGGGGTCCCCAAAAGTCATTATATGGGAGGGAGGCGTATCCTTTCTCTGATCGACCCCGAATTTTCTATGCTGCTTTTTAGGGTCCATATAAGTACTAATATAATAATAATATAAAAATAATTTAGCCCAAAAATATTGTATGGGTCGTATGTTATAATAATATGTCAATAGTGGGCGTGGCCGTAAAAAGAACACGACCATTTTTTGTGTGATATTTAATGTTGGTACCCGTAACCTTTCTGTGAAATTTCGTTGATAAATATTCTATAGGAAACTAGTAATGGTTTTTGGTTCATTGTGGGCGTGGCAGTAGTAATAATCTGGCCATATTTGCAATGCATGCTAGTACGGATCCAATTTGTGCAGCTACCAATTTTTATTCATATATCATCATTATAAGCATAGATAGGGTAATTGCTTTGAAGTGGGGTCCCCAAAGTTCATTACATGGGAGGGAGGCGTATCCTTCTCATGATAAACCCCCATTCTTGCATGTGGCTATGTAGGGTCCATATACTTACTAATATATAATTTCGTCCAAAAATATTGTATAGCTCGCAAGTTATAATAATATATCAATAGTGGGCGTGGCTGTAGATATAACACGCCCATTTTTTGTGTGGTGTTTATATTAGTAATTGCAACCTTCCTGTGAAATTTCATTGATAAATCTTTAATAGGAACACAGTAATGATTTTTGACTAATTGTGGGCGTGGCAGCTGTATTATGTTTTCCATATTATGCACACACACTATTATGGACCCCATGTATGTTTCTGCCAATTTTTATTCCACTGGCATCAATACGAGCATAGGTAGGCTAATTTAAATTTTAGACCCGAAAGTTCTCTACATCAAAAGTGGGCGTGTCTTTTCTCTGATCAGCCCCGTTTGTTGCAGATAGCTTTTTAATGTCCACATGTTGCTTCCCGTAAAATTTCGTCCGAAAATCTCTACCAGATCTTAAGTTATTAATATTTGTTAATAGTGGGCGTAGCAGTTAATATATACTGCCCACTTTTTTCACAGTGTTTAGTAGGACCCACATCTCCATAACTGCCAAATAATGCCACGATTCCGTTAATTGGACCGAAGTTATAGTCATTTTAAAGCAGGTGAAAAAGTTCCTTATATTGGAGGTAGGCGTGGTCTTTGTCCAAATCGGCCCATAGAGCAATTTGGTTCTGTATCCTTGTGCAGGCTACACTTTTGCAAAATTTCATTAAGATAGCTCTAGCGGTGTAGAAAAAACGTAGCCACAGACGGACAGACGGACAGACGGACATACGGACGGACAAAATAAAAATGGCTTAGCAAGTGTTTCTGATCATATCTGTATATACATACCCATACCTACCACCCACCTCCTTCTTGAAATTGCAACCCCTCTCAAAAGCACAAAATTAGTATACACTATTTACCTTTTTTAAAGGTAAAGGGTATAATGAGTATTCTGGAGGTTTCTCATGCGGTGAAAAAGTTGGTGCTCATGTTCCCAAGGGCCGATATATATGATCTAGGAACTGAGATCAGGTGCTTCAAAGAAGGTTGTGAGCTAGCACAGCAGAGTACCGAAGGGGCAGATAGGGTAGACCTAATAAAGTGTATTAGGTAAAGGAGCACAAGTGATTCGTTTGACTTACTAGAAGATGCCATTTTCAACCGAAAAAAGAAAATGCAAAAGTTTGTGTTGCCAGTTGGTAACTGATTTGTTTAATTCCCAAGCAGGGTCTTATATTATTTTTGTTGAGTGACACTTTCGAGTATAATATCGATTATTCTAATTTGCTTAAATCGAATCCCTTTCGCTTGAAATTAAACTTAATTTCAACTCAGATACAAACATTGATTCACCATTGGCTGCACGTTAGGGATCTATTACATAAGGATTACACTTTATATATGTCGAGTCTTGGGTGTGCTCGAGGTACACAGAACTGACACATAGACAGACCTAATACTGACGGGAGAGCAGTAAATGCTCTTAAGGCCTCCCGACGTTACACCTAATCAGTGTTTCCGGGGGGAAATACTGCTATGACGAGAGGAGGTTTTAGCGATGTTAGAGTCCCGCACTGACTTTAGATGTTTTTCTCCTCGTCAAATATTTAAAAAACCACACCTGTAGTGCATAACCAAACACGCAAATATTATAATGCATTTGCATGCACTCAAACAATCTATGTTATGCACACACACACTCATACACATTCAAACGCAGAGGTCGAATCGAAGTGGAGGTTTAAATTTTTCTGTCCGAAATTTTTTAAAAATCCACTAAGTGTAGACGTTAAATCCGTGCGAAAATCGTGGAAAGGGTAGCTAAAGAGCATACCCCGGTCCGGTGAAAGTGCGAAGTGAAAATTGTGGTTGCGATCGGGAAAAAAATAAGGCATTTAAATTGTCTGTTTCTGCCAGTGATTTGCGGCAGTTTTGGTTCTGCGTCTGTTTATCCGCACGGCAGAGCGAAAACGGCAGCGATCTCTGCCTGCATAGTGCCCAGCTGAGCAGTGGCTTGGTCCGAAAGTACCAGACCCCTGAACGGCTAAGCCTAGGCAGGTGGAACACTGCGGATACGGCGAGTTTTGTGCCTAGACAAATATAAGTTTATTTATTTAAACTTAGTAAATTTGCCTTCGCGTCGTTAGGCAGTTTTTCCAATTTCCCGCCTCTCAATCGGATTATCCGACAATTGAGAGAGCGCTGGAAATTGCGCACTTGGAGTGTAGGTGTGCAGTGCGCGCAGCTGAGAGAGAGAGAGACTCTACAATTTTTGGTTGGAAAAAAAGTGCTGCCAACGCGATTGAACTTAAGATAAGTTTATAGTTAGTATATAGCTTTTATAGTTTCATACTTTTTTATTTTTCCCCCAAATTTCAAAATAAATCCCATAACCATAATTTATAATTAATTTTTTTACAGAATTAAAATTAAGTTTCAATAATAATAATAGTAGTAATAGTCATACTAGGAAAATATATATTGTACAATAGTAATAATAATAGTAATAATAGTAGTAATTGTATAAATAAAAATAAATAAATACTCTAAGCAGTCATGGATTCTCCCAATACACATAGGGAGACTTCAGAGACTGATATACCGACAAAAATCCAATATAAAATATTTAGTCGATCTTATCAAACATGGGACGATCGCAATACTTTCCAACTTTTGGCTTGAAATGAAGTTTTCATCCAATTGAACTCCTAGAGTGAGGCAGAGAGAAAACTTCCTTCTTTGTTAACAATGGCAAGTTATAATTTTATAGGTTGCCATTTTATTTTTAAAAAAACTTACTTAGAGAACAGTAAAAGCTATTATGTGTATGTGGACGACGTTTTAATATATTCACAAAAAAAGAACAACATATTATAGAAATAGACTTGAAAAGTTGAGAAATCCCAATTTTTTAAAACCGAAACTGGGTACCTAGGATTTATCGTATCAAGAGGTGTTCTGACAAAGTAAATGCAATGTTAAACTTTCGACTCCCCGAAGCATGCGATCATTATCTTATAGTTACTATAGAGACAGAGAATAAAAACTTCATTAATTAATTATTCAATACTTTCTAGAAATCAACGTAGAAAACGGAATTCATTGCAGTGTATCCCAGCATACATTCATTATGGATTAATTCAAATACTGTTGTGAGTCAAACTTACAATGTCCACTAAACCCCAGTAGCGCTTAAATTTTATTATTAATAAAATAATAAACGTGCATAGCTCTAAGGCGCACGTATAATTTAATAAAATTTAAAATTTAAAATTAAGGAAAAGTCGATTGCATTCTTTTAGGTGCGTACATTTGACAATTGAACTGCAATTAATTGTTACTATCATGCACGGTCAGCAATTTCCAAAAGTGGACCAGTCGATAACAGCATTGGTAAACAATTGCAGAATGTGCAATCCAAAGGGTAGGGCAATTGAAAGTTAAGAAATATCAATGATTGTAATAGTATATAAGTAGGTGATTTGAAAATATAGAAGATTCTAACAATTGAACTCTAGCGCGTTTTGACTTGCGCTGTTAGACTCAACATAGTGGACTCTGGATGCTACCAAGAGCCCAGTTAAAGTTCAACGGTCAAGATATACCCGGCAGGTACACATATACACCAACATTAATGACGCAGCTGGTAGGATCCGACCAACATGTAAGGAGTGTGTGGATATACCCAAAATTAATTAAGAAAAAATCCTGAAGCAAGAAAAAATATTGCAACAATAACAGCAGCATCATCAGCAACAATAGCAGCAGCATCATCAATAATATCAACAGAAAGCCACAAGCATCAGACATCTGAGCGATGGAGGGAGCAAATAGGAAAATGTAAGTATTTTATTATTGTAGCGTAGTATAAGTATATAGTTCTGTGACCCTGAAGGCGAGGTAGCGCTGGTCAAATAAGTTGCAACATACAGGCGCCATCATATCATCTTAGTTGTGAAGATTTTTTTAAAGGGAAATGTGTTTTGTGTGTCCGTAGGGTAATTTAGTTTTTTTTAGCACTAATTCTAATTTTTAACGCAAAGTTAAACAAAATAAGCTTAGGGTATTAGGCAGGAGTACACCAAGAAGTGCTTACAACACGGGTTGTTGCATCTAATTTTGAGTCGAAACTACAATTAATATTTGGCATATTTTTCAATATTTGCATAAGAGACAACCGAAATTTGAGACGTGTTTTAAAGGGTGTCACTTGTTTTATTTATGTTAGTAGTGCTGTAATCGTTCTTCGTAATTTATTAAGTAAGTAAGTAAGCGGGAGAATTATTGTGTAGTGAAATTGATAACCTTTTTCAAAATAGAATCATTGAAAAGCGTAAACAAAACAATCGGAAATACAATATTTTTTTTAAAATAATTTGTATTCGCATTCAGAAGTTGTGCATCTAATTCATTTTATACTTGTGCAATGGAAACTATCACACCTAAATCAACTAAATTAGCATACATTAAATAAATAAAGAATGCAGCAAAAATAAAGAACCCTATTATGACGAAATTGTAACACAAACTGTATCATGGTAACTGTAAATCGTTTCGTAAGTTTTCGCCTTGATTGAATTACTGTCCATATTAGAGAAAGCTAAGTCTATGTGAATATTTCCTGAAGTGGTACTCTTATCTCTACATAAAAAAGATATTAAGCCGTTTTCTGTTAGGATGTCTTCTACTTGGTCACAGTCACTACCTGGACATATATTAAAATCTCCCAATAGTACAATTCTCTAATTGACAGAACAATCGGTACTTAAAATATTTTGTAGTTCTATTTTTAGTAATCCTGACGGAAAAGATTTATTTCTATAAAGTACTATTAAAGGGATATCTCTATATTTATATACAATGATTTCAAAAGTGAATTTACTTTCATTTAATTTCTTGCTATATAAATACTGAACTGAATCTGCTAGCTCAATTTTGACATATATAATAATACCCTTTGAATGCCATCAGAAGACTATTCATAAGAATACAGGACGCTTGGTTAAAAAAAATTTAAAAATACAGAAGGTTTTGCTACTGATTTCATGTTATAATCCGCCATTTTGTAAACATTACCAACTTCACTTTATGTTGAATGCCATCAGAAGATTATACATAAGAATAATTGACACGTGCTTAACAAAATATAAAAAAAAACAGAAAAACAGTGAACCATCCCATTTCTTTTCTATGACTTTATAAAGTCAATAAACTTTTTTTTAATTTGATATAGGCCCAAAGTTTTAAGAACCTATTTATATCGTAGCTCATAAAGTGCATCTCTAATTTTCTTATTTTTGGATTGTGTTTTATACTATCACTCTGAAGCTTCATATGAAGTTTCGTTGACGAGCCTTGTATAAGGCCCAAAAAATGAGTACTGGTTAATTGTGGGCTTGACAGTAGTAATAATGTGCCCATATTTTGCATGGATGCTTTTTCGGAACTAATACATCCTGCTACCAAGATCACCCCAAAATATTGTATAAGTCGAAAGTTATAAAAAATATGTCAATAAGGGGCATGGCTGTGAAAAGAACACGCCCAATTTTTGAATGGTGTTTAATGTTGGCACCCGCAAACTTTCTGTGCAATTTCATTCATAAATATTCAATAGGAACATAGTAATGTTTTAGGGTTAATTGAAAGCGTGGCACTAGCAATAATCTGCCCATATTTGGAATGCATGCTAGTACAGACCCAGTGTATAGAACTACCAATTCGTTTTCATATATCATCACTAGAAGCATAGATAGGGTGGTTTCTTTTAAGTGGGGTCCCCAAAAGTCATTATATGGGAGGGAGGCGTATCCTTTCTCTGATCGACCCCGAATTTTCTATGCTGCTTTTTAGGGTCCATATAAGTACTAATATAATAATAATATAAAAATAATTTAGCCCAAAAATATTGTATGGGTCGTATGTTATAATAATATGTCAATAGTGGGCGTGGCCGTAAAAAGAACACGACCATTTTTTGTGTGATATTTAATGTTGGTACCCGTAACCTTTCTGTGAAATTTCGTTGATAAATATTCTATAGGAAACTAGTAATGGTTTTTGGTTCATTGTGGGCGTGGCAGTAGTAATAATCTGGCCATATTTGCAATGCATGCTAGTACGGATCCAATTTGTGCAGCTACCAATTTTTATTCATATATCATCATTATAAGCATAGATAGGGTAATTGCTTTGAAGTGGGGTCCCCAAAGTTCATTACATGGGAGGGAGGCGTATCCTTCTCATGATAAACCCCCATTCTTGCATGTGGCTATGTAGGGTCCATATACTTACTAATATATAATTTCGTCCAAAAATATTGTATAGCTCGCAAGTTATAATAATATATCAATAGTGGGCGTGGCTGTAGATATAACACGCCCATTTTTTGTGTGGTGTTTATATTAGTAATTGCAACCTTCCTGTGAAATTTCATTGATAAATCTTTAATAGGAACACAGTAATGATTTTTGACTAATTGTGGGCGTGGCAGCTGTATTATGTTTTCCATATTATGCACACACACTATTATGGACCCCATGTATGTTTCTGCCAATTTTTATTCCACTGGCATCAATACGAGCATAGGTAGGCTAATTTAAATTTTAGACCCGAAAGTTCTCTACATCAAAAGTGGGCGTGTCTTTTCTCTGATCAGCCCCGTTTGTTGCAGATAGCTTTTTAATGTCCACATGTTGCTTCCCGTAAAATTTCGTCCGAAAATCTCTACCAGATCTTAAGTTATTAATATTTGTTAATAGTGGGCGTAGCAGTTAATATATACTGCCCACTTTTTTCACAGTGTTTAGTAGGACCCACATCTCCATAACTGCCAAATAATGCCACGATTCCGTTAATTGGACCGAAGTTATAGTCATTTTAAAGCAGGTGAAAAAGTTCCTTATATTGGAGGTAGGCGTGGTCTTTGTCCAAATCGGCCCATAGAGCAATTTGGTTCTGTATCCTTGTGCAGGCTACACTTTTGCAAAATTTCATTAAGATAGCTCTAGCGGTGTAGAAAAAACGTAGCCACAGACGGACAGACGGACAGACGGACATACGGACGGACAAAATAAAAATGGCTTAGCAAGTGTTTCTGATCATATCTGTATATACATACCCATACCTACCACCCACCTCCTTCTTGAAATTGCAACCCCTCTCAAAAGCACAAAATTAGTATACACTATTTACCTTTTTTAAAGGTAAAGGGTATAATGAGTATTCTGGAGGTTTCTCATGCGGTGAAAAAGTTGGTGCTCATGTTCCCAAGGGCCGATATATATGATCTAGGAACTGAGATCAGGTGCTTCAAAGAAGGTTGTGAGCTAGCACAGCAGAGTACCGAAGGGGCAGATAGGGTAGACCTAATAAAGTGTATTAGGTAAAGGAGCACAAGTGATTCGTTTGACTTACTAGAAGATGCCATTTTCAACCGAAAAAAGAAAATGCAAAAGTTTGTGTTGCCAGTTGGTAACTGATTTGTTTAATTCCCAAGCAGGGTCTTATATTATTTTTGTTGAGTGACACTTTCGAGTATAATATCGATTATTCTAATTTGCTTAAATCGAATCCCTTTCGCTTGAAATTAAACTTAATTTCAACTCAATTACAAACATTGATTCACCATTGGCTGCACGTTAGGGATCTATTACATAAGGATTACACTTTATATATGTCGAGTGTTGGGTGTGCTCGAGGTACACAGAACTGACACATAGACAGACCTAATACTGACGGGAGAGCAGTAAATGCTCTTAAGGCCTCCCGACGTTACACCTAATCAGTGTTTCCGGGGGGAAATACTGCTATGACGAGAGGAGGTTTTAGCGATGTTAGAGTCCCGCACTGACTTTAGATGTTTTTCTCCTCGTCAAATATTTAAAAAACTACACCTGTAGTGCATAACCAAACACGCAAATATTATAATGCATTTGCATGCACTCAAACAATCTATGTTATGCACACACACACTCATACACATTCAAACGCAGAGGTCGAATCGAAGTGGAGGTTTAAATTTTTCTGTCCGAAATTTTTTAAAAATCCACTAAGTGTAGACGTTAAATCCGTGCGAAAATCGTGGAAAGGGTAGCTAAAGAGCATACCCCGGTCCGGTGAAAGTGCGAAGTGAAAATTGTGGTTGCGATCGGGAAAAAAATAAGGCATTTAAATTGTCTGTTTCTGCCAGTGATTTGCGGCAGTTTTGGTTCTGCGTCGGTTTATCCGCACGGCAGAGCGAAAACGGCAGCGATCTCTGCCTGCATAGTGCCCAGCTGAGCAGTGGCTTGGTCCGAAAGTACCAGACCCCTGAACGGCTAAGCCTAGGCAGGTGGAACACTGCGGATACGGCGACTTTTGTGCCTAGACAAATATAAGTTTATTTATTTAAACTTAGTAAATTTGCCTTCGCGTCGTTAGGCAGTTTTTGCAATTTCCCGCCTCTCAATCGGATTATCCGACAATCGAGAGAGCGCTGGAAATTGCGCACTTGGAGTGTAGGTGTGCAGTGCGCGCAGCTGAGAGAGAGAGAGACTCTACAATTTTTGGTTGGAAAAAAAGTGCTGCCAACGCGATTGAACTTAAGATAAGTAGTGCTTTTATAGTTTCATACTTTTTTATTTTTCCCCCAAATTTCAAAATAAATCCCATAACCATAATTTATAATTAATTTTTTTACAGAATTAAAATTAAGTTTCAATAATAATAATAGTAGTAATAGTCATACTAGGAAAATATATATTGTACAATAGTAATAATAATAGTAATAATAGTAGTAATTGTATAATAAAAATAAATAAATACTCTAAGCAGTCATGGATTCTCCCAATACACATAGGGAGACTTCAGAGACTGATGAAGCAGCTAGGAGGGAGAGCACCAACCAGGCGTGGACGACATCTTCAGGAGATCCTTTAATAGAGTCTCGAAGGTAGTTCGAACACCTCCTATGGTGCTAACGAGCGGAGTAAAATGGGCCCAACTGCAAATTTGGAACAGGTCAACGCAACTCCGGCCGCAGTTGCTCAAACAGCAACACCAGTGCCAATGGAGCAACAGACAGTCGCTACCAAGGCACTTACAATGGAGGGTCAAGATACCACGTTTCCTAAGCTTGGCATTACAATCGGAGAGCTAACGGAGATGTTAGTGGGCAGGCGATCAATCCACCAGCCTATGAGAGATCTCGTCAGTACAATCGAGGAGATGTACAAACGGGTATACGGGGAGCAGCAGAAGGGGAAGCGAGAGGATGAAGAGACAGCGGCAACATCGAAGAAGAAGAAGAGTTTGCAGAAAAAAAGTGCTAATTCCGAGGGCAAAACCGGTATTATAGCTAAAGCGACCGGTCAGCAGGAAAAAGCCACTGGACCTATCGGGGAAGCAGTATCAAAGCGAAATTCTGAGGCGTGGAAGGTGGTCGGAAAGAGGGGGGAAGAAACCCCCAACTGAGCCACGGAATTGAGGAATAGGTCAACCGAAGAAGAGGGCTACACGACCGGTCATGCGTTGATCGCAAAAATAGGAGAGATGTCATATGCTGACATGTTAAAAACGTTGAAAACAAAGCCCGAACTGGATGAACTTGGCAAAAGTGACAACAAAATAAGGAAGACCGCCAAAGGAGAACTCCTAATGGAGCTCAAAGGCGGTCTGGAGAGCAGGCCAGCAAACTTAAGGAAATAGCTGAGTGGATCCTCTAGAGATCAGCAAATGTTAGAGCTCTCTGCCAGAAAACAACAATCGAGTGCCGGGACCTGGATGAAGTCACCACACCGGAAGAGATATGTAGTACCATAAGAGAACAATTTCCCGAAATTGTAGGCATAGGAAAAACCGCAATTAAGTCTACGCGACACGGGATGGCACGCAGACAGCGCTGATTAACTTTCCATATAAACTGGCTAACATACTAGCGGAAGCCGGTCGCATGCGTGTAGGTTGGGTAAAATGTAGGCTCCGTGAGTACATAACTCAAACCAGATGCTTCCGATGCCTCGAATACGGTCACCTAGACACTGTAAGAGCAAAGAGGACCGCTCAGCTGTTGGCCAAAAGTGTGGAAATAAAGGGCATTTAGCTAAAATGTGCGAGGCCAAAGCTAAATGCGCAATATGTGAGCCAGGATGCAAAGGTAGAAACGACCACTCCACTGGAAGCTTCAAATGTGCCTCATACAAACAAGCGATGAAAGTATTGACAAAACAGGATGGTTAGGTGTATCCAAATAAACCTAAACCACTGCGAGGCTGCTCAGGATCTGCTGAAGCAGACAGTAATAGAACAGAAAGTGGACATTGCATTAATTAGCGAGCAATACAAAACACCTATATATGATTCCAATTGGGCAGAAGATACAAAAAAACGGGCACCAATCTGGGTCTGTGGCACCATTCAGTTCGAACGTAAAGCCAACCGGCAACAGGAAGGGTTTGTATATGCCAAAATAAAGTGGGTCCACTTTTATAGCTGCTACGCCCCACCAAGTGCGCGCCTCGAAGAAATGGAGGAAATGTTGGACCGCTTGGTCACAGATGCTCGAGGGAAGAGCCCCATAATAATTGCGGGTGATTTCCATGCATGGGCAGTTGAGTGGGGCAGCATTAGAACGAATCGCAGGGGTACCGGATTATTGGAAGCCTTTGCTAGCCTCGATATTGTTAACTTAAATCGTGGTACAAAACACACGTTTAATAACGGCAGATCGGGGTCAATAATAGATGTCACCTTTGCAAGCAGAGTGATCTCGATACAGATAAAGTGGGAAGTATCATCTGTATATACGCATAGTGACCACCAAGCATTAATATTTGAAATATTGTCACCAAAAAGATTTGAAATGCGTAAGACGGATCGAAAGGTACAAGAAAAAGGCTGGAAGACAAAACAGATGGAGTGCGAAATGTTGAAGTACATGCTTGACAACATGGAAGAAACACAAGGCAGCGCAGAACTGAGGACCAGGCGACTTATGGACCACCTTACTAATGCATGCGATGCCGAAATGCCTAGAAAAGGAAGAGGAAATGGGAGAACGCAAATGTATTGGTGGAATGAAACCATTGCCTCCCTGCGTAAGGAATGCCACAGATGTCGCAGACGTTACCAAAGGGCTAGGGGTTCTGAAAACTACGGACAGACCCAAGGAAAAAAGGAAACAATTGTGCAAGGCAATAAGGAAAAGTAAGAGTGAGGCTTTCACCACCCTCAGAGAAGAAGTACAAAATAATCCCTGGGGCAGAATTATGTTGAAGAAACTGCAAAACAATTCTAACACACCTATCTGTGCGAAAACAATGGCTAAGATTGTGACAGGTCTGTTCCCACAGAATGCCGAGCTAAGGCTTGAATGGGAAGTAAGCCACTCTGAAGCTCCAATCCCGCCGGTCACTATAGAAGAAGTTCTAGGAGCGGCAGATAAGATGAAAAGCAACAGGGCTCCAGGTCTGGATGGGATAGCAAATATGGTAATCACTACTACTACTACGGCGCACAGTGGTACGACCCCATTCATATTGAGGAAAAATATAGAAGGAGTAATCGGAGGATCACCTATTTTGGCAAAAATTACTTTTGGCTCGAGATTAAGAAAATTTCCAAAAATGGACGTGGTAGGTCAATTTCCACGCCCACCTCCCATACAAACTCAACATTTAAAGTGCTACAAAATGGGTTTCAATATTGTACTGAAATTTTGGTAATTTATATCTGAAGAGATATAGATACTGTGCTGTGAAAATGGGCGTGGTCGGTGAACTTTCACTTCCCATATAAACTTAAGTGTGGAAAGTGCTTCAAAATGGGTTTCAATATAGAGATTGAACTGAATTTTTGGCTCTTTACATCTCAGAAGATACAGAAATTGTGTTTTGGAAATGGGCATGGTCCAACAATTATTTCGGCCATTGACATTATCATTGCTTAATACCATTTCGAAACATACTTTTTAACCAAATTTCGTTCTTTGAAGAAAATACGCTCAAATATCATCTAACACCTCTTATGGCCTATACTCGTAAATATTACAATAATTCTTATTGTTTTACAAAGATGTTTAATCAGGTGTTGCTATTATGTTAATTAAAAAGCTTTTACAAATTACAAAAATACTAAACGTATGTCCCATTTTTTTCAATTTTTTTAAAATTTTTTCAATATTTTTAACTTTTTTTGTCATTTAAATCGAAATAACTCAAAAAAGGGCCAATTCGGGCAAAATTTCTTTTTTATATCGAAAGAAGACATCTAGACCTTTCCTTTCTATATAGTTAGAACACGGAGGTAGACGGAGGTAACGAAGTTTTTGTCCATCAAATGGGAAAAGGTGGTATTTAGGTAGCTTCCTCTTTGATCGCTTATAATTTCAACAATACTTGATGGATTGATCTCATACTTTTTTTCATTTTGTCGAAAAAGTGCTATGTTTTTATAAAGGTAACAAAACAAGCAATCAAAACAAAATTATTAGCAAAAAACTTAACAAATATTTTAATAATTTTAGGTGAAAAACATTTTCTGGCTTTCGATACTTGTATCTATATATATTAAAATTAATGTTTGTTTGTTAGTGACACTCGAGAACGGCTGGACCAATCTTGATAGAATTTTCAGAGGTTGTTCGTTGTGGATCTGGGAATGTTTAGAAATAAAAAAAACCTTATACTCTTCCTGAAGAAAAGTCGGAAAATTTAAAAATTCAAAAAGGACTTTTTTCCATACAAAATTTTTGTTCTTTCAAATTTCTTTCTAATTGTTTGTTGGACATCTATCGATCTCAAAACATTCGGAAAAGTCGGAAAATTCGAAAATTAGAGAAACCTAATCTCACTTTTTGTTCTCATTTTTTTTGTATGTGCGTGGTGTTGCTCGCGCACATTTAGTTTCATATTGGTGTTGTAAGCACTGACTGATACTCCAATAACTCAACAGATGGAGCTGTAGACGCTTATTTATTTTGATCGCTGCGTATATTGTTTGTTCTTTCTGATTTGTTTATTCGAACAGTGCGGCACGGTCAATTGACTTTCTGTCATTTTTCCAAATTTTAATTGATTTCTCGAGTAAAATTCATTACATTAAATTGTTAAATTGCTTACATTCACGAAATATTTTATTTTAAATCTGTGGATAATCAATTTTTGAGTGAAATTATTGACATTTCAAACAAAAAAGTGAGTTCATTATTTTCGTTTGTTGGTGAATACCTAACCTCATTTCCATTGGAATTTATTTGTGTTATTTCTTAAGCTGATTTGTAAATTATTTGAATCGTTCAATTTCGGTCGTTTGCTTTCTTTATTTCGGCTATTCAAAAGGTAAATTACTGAAAACTATTCCGTGAAAACTTTATGTGTGTTTCATACAAAGTGATCAATTACAGATAGAAATTTGTTACGATGCCACAAAGAGGTCGCGCTAATATCAGTCGGCGTTCCCGACGCACATCGGACCAACTTAATTATACAGCACGTCGTACGGAAGAGGAAAATGCTACTGCAAGGGAATCTGCTCGAATCGGAATGATTGAACATTGTGCGCGATAATCACAAGAGGCTCACGAAGCTTACAATGAGCAACAACGATTGAGAAGAATACAAGTTCGTGCTCAGGAAATTCATGAAGCTAGAGAACAACGTTTGGCTGCTCACCGACAACGCCAGCAACAACCACGATTGCCTAATTTGAATATCGAACGTGCAGCCATTCGATATGAGCCGGACATTGAATACGGTGCGCACGCATCAGTTCGATTTGGTTCGATGTCTGTTGTTTGCCCGCATTGCGATGCACTGAAATTTCCAAAAGAACCGGCCGGATTGTATTGCGCAAGCGGAAAAGTGAAATTACCAGAGTTACTTCCTCCACCAGAGCCATTGCGGTCGTTGCTTTACGGTGAATCACCAAATTCGAATCATTTTTTTCAAAATTCCAAGATGTATAACGATTGTTTTCAAATGACGTCGTTTGGTGGGGAAATTGTGAATGAACATAATTACAATTCCACATTCAAGGTTAGTTCACCAACAATGTAACACTTATTATCTCGCCAATAAAATACAGAGATTAACATATTTGTCTGCAACTATACAGATTCACGGGCAAATTTATCATCTTGCTGGATCGCTGTTGCTGCATCGTGATCAAGATCACAAATATCTCCAAATATATTTCCTTGGAGATTCAAATGAAGAAGTGAATCGACGTTGTGCAATTTTCAATGCGACGAAAAGAGAAATTGTGCAGCAATTGCAAGAAATGTGCAACGAACTAATTCGATTATTCAAAACTTCGTTAGAAAGGATGCCATCTGATGATCACAGAATCGTCATAAAAGCGGACAAACGACCAGCAGGCACTCATGAACGGCAATATAATGCACCGACGGCCGATGAAATATCAATTGTTGTTGTTGGCGATAATTTAGAATCCCGTGATATTGTTATTAAACGTCGAGCTGGAGATGCATAAGAGCGAATCAGTGAAACTCATCGATCATATGACTCACTACAATATCCGCTTATGTTCTGCCGTGGTGAAGATGGATATCAATTGAGATAACACATGATCAATCCTGCCAATGGTTAGTAAAAGAAAACACTCTTGATTATAACTTCATTTTTTGTTAACTGTTAGGTGTCGATACAAATAACAAGGTCAGTCCAATGAACTTTTACGCGTATCGATTTATGATTCGCGAAGGAATTGACAAACATCTCTTGAGATATCGCCGATTATTTCAATAGTATGCAGTTTATGTGTACGTGACGATGAAGACAGAACGACTCAATTTTATTCGCTTTAATCAGACCAAGCTTCGATCTGAAGAGTCACTTGCGAGATGTGGTCAATAGCGATGAAGATGTGACAAACCTTGGCCGACTCACGATTTTGCCATCAACATACATTGGCAGCCCAAGGCACATGCACGAGTACTCGCAGGATGCGATGACATACGTGCGGAATTATGGACGGCCGGATTTGTTTGTTACATTCACTTGCAATCCAAAATGCCCACAGATAACGGAATTATTGAATCGCGGTCAATCAGCAAGCGATCGTAACGATGTCACAGCAGGAGTTTTCAAACAACAGCTACGATATTTGATGGACTTTATCGTAAAGCAACTTATATATGGTGCTGTTAGATGCTGGATGTACTCTGTTGAGTTGCAAAAAAGAGGTTTGCCGCACGCACACATTCTTCTTTGGATGGTGGACAAGACATGGCGGTTTTTGGCCTTGAACGAGATGAGATCAGCAAGTATCAAATGGGTCAATACGTGAAGTGCAATGAAGCGCTTTGGAGAATATTTTCTTTTGTAACTCATGAGCGTTTTCCGACTGTTATGCATCTCGCAGTTCATTTGGAGAATGGCAGCGAGCGGAAACACCACCAGCAACAACATTGACGAGTTTTTTCTCAACTTGCGCCAGTGATCCGTTTGCGAGAGCATTGCTTTATTCGGAAATGCCTCGATATTATACATGGAATGCATCGTCGAAGAAATGGTTACGCAGAAAGCAAGGCCAACCAGTAGATGGACATCCAGGTGTGTTCTCAACTAATGCATTAGGACGAATTTACACAATCCACCCGAAAAACGACGAGTGCTACCTTCGGTTACTATTGATTAATGTACGCGGTTCAACTTCAGTTCAGTCATTGCGTACTGTGAATGGTACGGTGTTTGCAACTTTTCGAGAAGCATGCCAGCAATTACAATTGCTGGAACATAATAATCACTGGAATCAAACGATGGACGATGCGATAGCTACTCCGCATGCCACTGAAGTTCGCACACTTTTCGCGATGATCACTTCGACATGTCAGCCTTCAAATCCGCGTCAATTATGGGATACGTAGAAAAATTACATTGCCGAAGACATTTTACATCGTATTCGAGTGGCAACATGGAATTCAGAATTGCAAATGAACGATGACATCTACAATGAAGTATTGGTGCTGATTGAAGATTTGTGTTTGCTTATGAGTGGCAAACAATTGACTGAAATTCATATGCAAGCGCCAAATCGTCAAATCAGAGATGTACTGAATCGTGAATTGGAACGTGAGCGTGCATACGACAGAATAACTTTGGAACAACAAGTACAAAGAAATGTTCCATTATTGAATGAGCAGCAAAAGAGTGCGTATGATGAATTGATGAAGGCTGTCAATGATGGAAACAGCGGACTATTTTTTCTTGATGCGCCCGGCAGAACTGGGAAAACGTTCCTGATATCATTGATTTTCGCAACAATACGATCTCAAAATGGCATTGCGTTGGCTCTCGCATCTATTGGGATTGCTGCAACTCTACTAGAAGGTGGAAGAACGGCACCTTCGGCACTGAAGCTTCCGTTAAACATGCAAATCAATGAATCACCTGTTTGCAACATTTCAAAGCAATCAGCTATGGCAAAAGTGTTGAAGAATTTTAAACTGATAGTATGGGATGAGTGCACAATGGCTCACAAACGGTCTCTAGAAGCACTTGACAGAACAATGAAAGATCAGCGGAATAATAATCGTCGCTTTAGTGGCGCATTGATATTGTTAGCAGGCGATTTTTGACAAAAACTTCCTGTTATTCCGAAATCAACAGCGGCGGATGAATTGAACGCATGTCTCAAGTCATCGTATTTGTGGCGGTACGTGAAAATTGATTGACTATGAATATGCGATTGTATGACTATGAATATGCGAGTGTTCCTGCAACAGGATAGCACCGCAGAAGTTTTCTCTAAAGAACTGCTAAGAATTGGAAATGGGCAAATTCCGGTTGATACTTCCAGTGGTTTGATATCAATTCCACCTGCCAATTGTCAATTCACTTCAACGGAAGCTGAACTCATCACGAATGTTTATCCGACCATTGGCCAAAATTATCGTAACTACGATTGGTTGAGTGCACGCGCGATTTTAGCTACCAAAAATACCGATGTTAATGACTTAAGCTGGACGATTTAAAGTCAAATTCCGGGAGATTTGCGCTCATACAAATCGATCGATTGTGTTGAAAATGAAGACGAAGCCGTGAATTATCCAGTGGAATTTCTAAATTCTTTGAATTTGCCTGGCATGCCGCCGCATCATTTGCGTCTCAAAGTTGGATCTGTCATTATTATGCTTCGCAATCTTCATGCGCCGAAACTGTGTAATGGAACCCGACTGATTGTGACGCAGCTATCGAATAATGTGATAGTTGCAAGAATTTTGAAAGGGACTAACAAGGGGGCAGAATGCTTGATTCCACGAATTCTTTTCAGTTCCAACGATTTGCCATTTCAGTTCAAACGTATTCAGTTTCCAGTGAAACTTGCATTTGCGATGACAATCAACAGGTCACAAGGACAGTCGCTGGAAGTGTGTGGCATAAATCTGCAAATGCCATGTTTTTCACACGGCCAGCTTTACGTGGCGTGTTCACGAGTTGGAAAACCATCTTCTCTGTACATTTACGCACCGGAACAGAAAACAAAAAATGTTGTTTATCAAGCTGCGTTACATTGAAAAAAATGTAGAAAAATCGCAAATAAATGATTTTCAACACAATATAAATTCAACTTTCTTTTCTTCATTCATTCATCAACAACTAACAGGTGTGATCAAAAGATAATCGTTATTTTCATCTTTTCGTGAATTACGTATGTTCGATGTTCGCATTTTTTTTTGTATGTTGGTACACATGTCTGTTATATATGTTGGCAGTACCAACCATTTTGGATTGTCAGTTTGTTTTTGACAGATAAAAAGGTTAGTCGTGTTTTGGTGTGCTCTTCGATTTTGCACTATTCGAAAAAAATGGATCAAAGAAACTGTATTCAGTTTTGTGTAAAAAATGAAATTAAATGCGCAAGGACATTTGAAATGTTGACTGGGGCCCTGGTCGCCCGAGCACGTCAACAACCGATAAAAACATTGACGCAGTGAAGAAAATGATTTTGGATAATCGTGGAATCACTATCAGAGAGGTTGCTGATGATGTTGGCATATCGTTCGGCTCATGCCAAGCAATTTTTACTGATGTTTTAGGCATGAAACGTGCGGCAGCGAAGATTGTTCCAAAATTGCTAAAAATGACCATTCTCGAAAGAACTGTAATGAATTGTTCTTATTTAAGCAATGCTAAATTCAGGTAATTCAAACATAAAAATAGGGTACTTAAAAAAATGTATTTTTTCCGCCAAAACACCACTGTGCGGCGTGTCTGCGGCAGTGCAAGAGCGTGAGCATATGGAATGCAATGCACCAATCGGGTACATGCTATGAAAGTGAAATGAATACGCTATAGAGGCGTGCGCTTTGCATTTAGCGTAGTTTAATTGTATAACAAACTGTAATGTTTTCTACATTAGAATTTAAGTATAACACTTTAAGTTTTCCTTTTAAATAAAAATCACAGAAAGATTCATTCTTGGTCTGGAGTTCAAAACGAACACACACACATCATATTTTTATTCCTCGGCAGTTCGATAGAACTTGCCTTATCATAAATATCTTAATATGAACATTTGGGCAGTCTACAGACTTGCCACATCCATAGGCAGCGATCAGCATGCCTGAATAAACTGATCATAAATATATTATAGGAAAGCATAAATATATTATAGGAAACATAAACTTATTATATGGCGATCCTGCCAAACTGGCACTTCTGATGTCTGGTCCTGCCGAATTTAATTGATGTATTAAATTGATGTCCACGATTGCGCAAACTTTGGCTATAGTGAATGAAGACATCACATGGAATTTCTGCAGCGTCCACATCCAGAAGGAAGACTCCAAGATACAATCTCACACCCACTTCAAAACAGACATTAATAAGACAACGTAAAATGGACCAATGTTGTTTCCAAAATGCAGTGGGGTCTCAAAAAAATGAATAGTTGTGAGCGTTCACCGAACCAACAAAATTTACGCGTCAATTTTATTGAGAGAAGTTCCGGAGTCAAGAAGCGACAGGAGAAGTTCCTAACCGCCAAATATGGTTTCCATCAGATGAGTGTTTTACGAAAGCGACTGGCTTTGGAGATGTGTATGATGAGCTGCAGAAACTCTTTAATCTACCGGGCGAGGACATTAAATGTTAGATATGGACACAGATGACATAAGAATATTTCATATCATTATTTTATTGTCAGTCTATAAACGACCACAATCGGAAATATCTAAATTTAGCAGTCATCTTTTGGAGCGTGCTAAAATGCTGTAAACATTTAAAGCTATTTTTGTATCTCATTTTCTTAAACTATTTTTTTGAATTTAATATAAAAAAAAACAAAGATAAATAAATATATATATATATCTATATATATATATATATATATATATATATATATATATATATATATATATATATATATATATATATATATATATATATATATATATATATATATTTATTTATCTTTGTTTTTTTCACAGAAAGATTCATTCATTCCAGGGTAAAGCTAAAATTATAAACATTTCCTTTGTTATATATATATATATATATATATATATATATATATATATACGAGTATATATATTTATCTTTGACTTTAATTGTAAATGTACATAAATTTAAAAAAATAATAACAAAGGAAATGTTTATAATTTTAGCTTTACATTACTTTGACTTTAGAAACAGAGTAAGCGAAACTTCTTACAAATAATTTTATTATTATAGTGAAACACTTTATACATTTAAATATAAGTTTTTTTTTTTTTTTTTTTTTTTGTCGGAACAATCTAGCACTCAGACAGAGTATATATCCATTGTACTGCACTTAAGGTTCCCTTTTACTCTGCTTTAAATCTACCCGACCTCCGAAGAAATGGAAGTAGATCCTGTGGTGCCAACGAGCCAAGTTGGTTACTCCTCAGCACATCAGTGCCAAAAATCCCAAACCTGATTCGAGCAAAGGCAGGGCAGACGCAAAGAAAATGGTCCGCCGTCTCGTCTTCTGCTCCACAGGAAGGGCACAGCGCACTGTCTGATATGCCAATCCTTTCCATGTGCCTAGCCAATAGAAAGTGCCCCGTCATCACGCCAACCAACAGCCTGCAGTCCCTCCTACCTAAAGATAGAAGGAACCGTGACCATCGGTCAGTGATAGCAGGTAGCATAATTTTCGTCCATCCGCAGCCTCTCTCAACCCGCCATGGCGCTTGTGGGTCGAAACAACCCACTTGTTTGCAGTGGCTTTGATGACAGCAGAAGGGAGTGGCAGAACAGGCTCAGGGCCAATAAAAACAGCCTCAGAGCCCATCCTGGCCAAAGAATCAGAGGTCTCGTTACCCGCAATGCCAGCGTGTCCCGGTACCCAAGTCAGCGTCAGACTATTTTGTTTTCCAACATAATTTAGCCTGGATTTGCAGGACCTGACTTTCGTGGAAGTGGTGGCAGGGCTATCCAAGGCCATGAGCGCAGCTTGGCTGTCACTGCAGATACAAATAGATTTGCCTTTCCACCTGTTTTTCACAACAAAGTCCATCGCCGCAAGTATCGCATACACCTCCGCCTGACACACAGACGCATGCAGACCAAGGGCAAAGAACCGACGGGTCCCACAAGATTCCACGAAGACACCAGAACCTGAACCGTCTTCAGTCCTGGTGCCATCAGTGAAAATACTGCAGCAGTGTTTGCCGGGCTCGTTCTCGGGGTCTTACCATGAACGAGCCTCTGGCAGCAACACATTGTACCGCTTTTCTAGTATGACGGTTGATGACATGGAGCCCGGGGGCATAGACAGGATTGCAGAATCGATGTCAGTGCCTGCGCAGTCGTCCAATATTGAGTACACCCAATACCAGTGGCCACTATGTTTCACTCTTCAGATGGCCTTAACGGCCTCTCCGCGGATGAACACATCTAGTGGCGGGAGATTCACCAAAGCATCAAGTGCCGGGCTTGGAGTAGTCGGAAATGCTCCGGTACATATGGCCAGAGCTTTTTTGACCCCTACAAGAGAGAGTCTGCTCATCCAAACCATCGATGCATAGGTGATAATAGGTCTTACCAGAGCTGTATAGATGCATAGGACCTTACTAGGGGAAAGACCCCATGTCTTATCAAAAATACTCTTACACTGCCAGAAAACTGACAGTGCTTTGGATGTCTTCAGATCGACATGTGTTTTCCAATGAAGTTTGTTATCAAGGATGACTCCAAGATATTTGATTTCCTTGGATAGCTCCATTTAGTGTAGGCAGAATAAGTCCATCAAGCTTTCTCCTTCTGGCAAAGAGGACAATACCAGTCTTGAGAGAATTAGCCGATAGCCCATTCGCACTGCACCAAGTGTCAATCATATCCAGAGTTCTCTGCACCCTTCTGCAGACAATCATAAGGGATGGACCTGTCACAAGACAGCCAACACCATTCGCATATGCCTGAGTGTATACACCCGACTCATTAATGGCGTTAAGCAGGGGATCGATTACCATGCACCAGAGCAATGGAGACAGTACGCCACCTTGGGGACAGCCTCTATTAACCCCAGACGACACCAGCAAATCTTCGTCCGCCCGCACCGTTATGATTCTCTGGGCCAGCATTGAACGTATCCAATTTACTAGAGCTCGGTCTATGCCATGCCGCCTAGCAGAGCCGCACATACTGTCGAAAGTAGCATTGTGAAACGCACCCTCTATGTCCACAAAGATGCCTATTGCGTATTCTTTCCTGTCGATGGCTCGCTCTATCCTTCCAGCAAGGTTTTGCAGAGCCGTCTCGCAGGATTTTCCGCTTTGATAGGCATGCTGAAATGGAGAGAGTGGATGCGTCTTCAGAGACTCCCTACGCATGCGAAGCTCCACCAGCCGTTCTAAACTCTTTAACATGAACGAGGTCATAATAATAGGTCTGAAGCTCTTGGGATTGGTGTAGTCTTCTCTTCCAACCTTAGGAGTGAAAGCAACCCTCACCATCCTCCAAGAGCGTGGTACATAGGCCAGTGCGAGACATGCAGTGAAGATCTTCTTCAGTGCTGCCAACACTAACTCAATGCCTTCCTTCAACACAATCGCATATATGCCATCCAGTCCGGGTGACTTGAAGCTGTCAAAGGATTTGATAGCAAATCTAGCAGTCTCATTCGCCAGAGTTCTGGCGACATACCAATCATGTCGAGAGTGTGTAGCTGCCCTGACAAGAATTCCGACCAAAGGTGGTTGTTGACGGGCTATGCTTACCTGAATTCCTGGAAAGTGTGACTCCAACAGCAAGCTGAGTGTCTCACTTTGCCTCACCGTATAGGACGCATCAGGTTTCCTGGACGCTCAGCTTAGCGGTTTGGTCCTTTTTCAGGACTTTCACCAGTTTTGCCGTGTCACTCAGGGACTCGATATCACTGCAGAAATCTCTAAAAGAAGCCCTTTTCGAGTCCAGAATTAGCTTCTTGTAGTCCCTCTGAACACGTCGATATCGTTCCCAGTCCTCATCAAGATTCTTCTTGAGGCCCCAGTTGAGGAGTTTACTAGAAGCACGCCTCAGCACCTGAAGCTCTCGATTCCACCATGAAACAGGAATCCGGTTAAGAGGAGGTCTAGTTGGACAGGCTAGCTCGAAGCTGTTTGTTAGAGCGGTGTTGAGATGTTCACCAGTCGTCCAATGTTCTGCTCCTTGCGAAGTTTCAGTGGCGTCACGTAATTGCTACGCAGTGCCTCCTTGAACTTTGGCCAGTCTGTTTTTCTTGGGTTTCTGGTGGGCAATGGCATCTGCGCCCGCTCGCCACACTGAAACTCAATGTGTCTGTGGTCCGAGCATGAGTCTTCGGGAGGACCCTCCAGTTGTTGATCGACCATCCTAGTCTTGGATTTGACAGGGTGACGTCAATTACCTCCTGCCTTCTCGTAGTCACAAAAGTGACTGCCTGTCTACATTGTTCATGTTCAGGCTGGAGGAGGCAATATACTCGAAAAGTCGAGAGCCCCGCTCATTGCACTTGCTGCTGCCCGAGATCGTATGCTGGTCATTAGCATCGCAATAAAGAACCAGACCAAGACTGCGCCGCTCACAGAACCCTACGAGGGTAGCGACCTTCCCAGGTGCTGGCGCCTCCAAAGCATCGGAACGAAAGTAAGCAGATGCAATCACGAACCTCGACCATCCGTGCATACTCTTAAAACTAATCTCTGCCGCAACCAGATCCTGACAACAAAATGCGTCAAGGCAGGTCGCTGCGAGATGGGATGATATTATAAGACCGGCTCTAGGTCTAATCGAGTTTCTGTCATATAATATCGTGGCCCCTGTCAACGAGCCAAGGCCACAGAGGCGACCCCTAAAGACCCAGGGCTCTTGTACTGTTGTTATGTGGGGTGATGTGTGCAGCTGGGTGAGTCGTCTACTTAGGAGTACTGTAGCGGCTTTAGAATGCTGCAAGTTGATCTGCGTTACCGTCAAAGGACGATAGCTACGAGAATCGTCCGAGCCACTCGTCTGGGAAAGATATGAAAGGTTACAGTCCCAAAGAAGAGAATCAGACTGCTCCGGTACCGAGAAACCACGACATCAACAGTGGCCTCATTCACTCGCACCACAAGACTAGCACCTTCTTTACCATCCCGGTTGCTACCCCTGGTGTGCGAAAGAACTCTCCAAAGCCTCGTGTTGATGCCAGGGTTCTGAGCACGCAGAAAAGAAAGGACATCTGTGGTCGTCAGATTGGGATCCGGAATCCAGCAGATGGCCTTCCTGAGGGACACGGCTGCTTCGCTATAAACCGCGAAGCGAGTGGTCCCCATGGGGAGCACGTCATTGACTACACCCCTGAGCCAATCAAAGTTGGCCTGAGACGCGCATGGCTGTAGACTGCCGTCCTTTGCCTCATAGCCCTTCGCATTAGCTTCAGGACCGGAGGCAATGACGCGACGCATCAGATGACCTTTGCAGATGGCCTTGTTAGTTAAGAATCTTTAATATTTTTATATACGTATATATACGTGACATTCAATTTAATTTACAGACCATATATACGAGTTGTGATCAAAAGATAACCATTATATTCATCTTTTCGTGAGTTACGTATGTTCGATGTTAGCATTTTTTTTTTATGTTGGTACACATGTCTGTTATATATGTTGGCAATACCAACCATTTTGGATTGTCAGTTTGTTTTTGACAGATAAAAAGGTCAGTCGTGTTTTGGTGTGCTCTTCGATTTTGCACTATTCGAAAGCAATGGATCCAAGAAACTGTATTCAGTTTTGTGTTAAAAATTAAATTAAATGCGCAAAGACATTTGAAATCTTGACTGGGGCCCTGGGCGCCCGAGCACGTCAACAACCGATGAAAACATTGACGCAGTGAAGAAAATGATTTTGGATAATCGTCGAATCACTATCAGAGAGGTTGCTGATGATGTTGGCATATCGTTCGGCTTATGCCAAGCAATTTTTACTGATGTTTTAGGCATGAAACGTGCGGCAGCGAAGATTGTTCCAAAATTGCTAAATTTTGAGCAAAAACAACGTCGCATGGACATCGCTCAGGAGCTGTTTTTGGCCAAAAACAAAACCGCTATCATGCCTCAACCACCGTATTCACCGGACTTGGCCCCCGCTGACTTTTTCCTCTTTCCAAAACTGAAGATACCGATGAAAGGAAAGCGTTTTGCTACGATTGAGGAGATAAAAGAAAAATCGAAACAGGAGCTGTTGGCGATACCAAAAAAAAGCGTTTCAGAAGTGTTTCGAGGATTGGAAAAAACGCTGGCATAAGTTTATTATATCTGAGGGGAATTACTTTGAAGGGGACAAGATAGTTGTTGATGAATAAATAAATACTTTATTTTTTGATCACACAATAGCGGTTCTTTTTTGATCACACCTCGTTTATACTATAAATGTTATTATTATAAAATAACAGAAGCTAATTGATAATTCATATACATATGTAATGGAAAGAAAGAAATATTAAACAAAAGCATTAGGAATTCAATAAAAATTATAAAATTAGTTGCAAAATTTTGCAAAAAAAACAACAAAATTTTATTATGAAAAATCTCAGATTAAAATGAAATAAATTTTGGGCTTAATTTTTAACAGTAAATTAACAAAAACAAAATTTTACATTTAAGTTTTGAAAAGAAAATAAGTGCAGTTAAACCAGTAATTGAAAAGATATTTTAGCAATTTGTATAGTCAAAAAATTTACACTTGCCACTAACCATTAGTATCACTTTTTTTTTACAATGACAAGAGTACCATTTTGATTTTGACTTACTAACAAAAAAAATACATTTGAACGCAGACACGTTATCAATAATAGAATTAAAATAGATTCAAATATACTTAATAATATGATACCTTCAGTCTTAGTCACAACAAGAAGTAAGAGCACTCATTTCAAGAATAAAAACATCAAAAACGAACAAATCGATATTGAAGCAAACTATAAAAAGGAGCCTGATCAACTCTATATTTGGAATTGCATCTCAATATCGGAAGTTCGAAAGATGAAAAAATGAATATTTGTACGAGGAATAAATGACGCGTCAATAAAGAAAAATAAAATTTTGCCAAATATAAGAATTACCGACAAAGAAGTAATTATGCATATTAGCGATAATCCATACTCGGACTTAGGTACAGTCTTGGAGAAACTAATGTAGCGCTACAATCTAATGATTATATATTCAAATGTCATGACAAGAAAGAATTAATGAATAAATATAATGAGATTCATATGAAATTAATTAAAACAGGACGGCCCTATAAAAATTCTCATTTATGACCCACCAAAGTTAGTGACAGAATCAATCTGAATCTGATCAATTACGATTGCTCAATGAGTATCACAATACAAAGGTAGGAGGTCTTGTCGGTATAAAAAGAACAATATGTAAGTTAAAGCAAAAATACGTATGGCGCGATATGAATAAAATGGTAAAAAATTTAATTCAAAATTGCGAAAAATGTTGTAAAAATAAAACAACTCGTCAAACAGATAAGCATTTGAAATTATTCAAATCGACACTGTCGGGCCACTTAGAGTTTCAAATGAATATAAGTATATACTAACAATACAATGTGACCTAACAAAATACATAGAAACTTTTCCTATGAAAACAAAAGAAGCAATAGAAGTTGCTAAAACTCTGGTAGAGAAATTCATATTATGGCACGGAACTTTTAAAACACTAAAAAGTGACCAAGGCACCGAATTTAAAAACGAATTGCTCAGAGATATATGCAAATTACTCGAAATAAAACATATAACGTCAACACCATACCATCATGAAACAATAGGCTCAATTGAAAGCAATCACAGAGGCTTGAATGAATATTTACTATCCTTCGCAGACGCTGGTGATTGGTGAAATTGGCTTCCTTACTACAGTTTCGTATATAATACCACCCCACACACAGATACTAATTATTCACCATTCGAACTCATCTTTGGAAAACTAGCAACATTCCCAAATGAAAAAATAAATAATAACCACAAATTTTATAATTTAGAAAATTACATAACAGAACTCAGAACAAAAATTTTACATGCACAAGATTCAGCAAATAAAATGCTCACAAAAGCTAACTGTACACGCAAACAAACTTATGATAAAAAATACAATAGTAATGATTTCAAAATAGGTGATCTAGTCTTCCTGAAAAATAATGGACAAAGAAAACATACTCGTATTAATAATAATATAATTCTATTATATGGTATATGAATAAGTTCTTACTTTACACTGCGACCATTTTACTACACCCTGTTACTCGCTCGTATTTGACTACATACGTACATTCCAGGCACTCTTAATTGCTTATAATTAATTGCTGAATCTATTTCCCAATTAAGCTAAATATATTCTTTTTCTTTGAACTTATATATTTTTTCAAATTCCCGCACGCCAATTTTCCACACGAAAGGAAAAATTGAAGCATATTTACATGTACCCTGCTGCAGTATGAATATATCTGCAAATTCTAAATTTCTCATCGTATGTCCCTATATACTTCCTTACATACGTACATACTCATTCATCTTAACTAGAATTCTTACTTATTTAAATTTACGTTCGTACATTCATTCTGCATATTATACACCTACGTACATATATATACGAGGTGTGATAAAAAAATAAAGTATTTATTTATTCATCAACAACTATCTTGTCCCCTTCAAAGTAATTTCCCTCAGATATAATACACTTATGCCAGCGTTTTTTCCAATCATCGAAACACTTCTGAAACGCTTTTTTTGGTGTCGCCAACAGCTCCTGTTTCGATTTTTCTTTTATCTCCTCAATCGTAGCAAAACGCTTTCCTTTCATCGGTGTCTTCAGTTTTGGAAAGAGGAAAAAGTCAGCGGGGGCCAAGTCCGGTGAATACGGTGGTTGAGGCATGATAACGGTTTTGTTTTTGGCCAAAAACAGCTCCTGAGCGATGTCCATGCGACGTTGTTTTTGCTCAAAATTTAGTAATTTTGGAACAATCTTCGCTGCCGCACGTTTCATGCCTAAAACATCAGTAAAAATTGCTTGGCATGAGCCGAACGATATGCCAACATCATCAGCAACCTCTCTGATAGTGATTCGACGATTATCCAAAATCATTTTCTTCACTGCGTCAATGTTTTCATCGGTTGTTGGCGGTTCAAATGTCCTTGCGCATTTAATTTAATTTTTTACACAAAACTGAATACAGTTTCTTTGATCCATTTTTTTCGAATAGTGCAAAATCGAAGAGCACACCAAAACACGACTAACCTTTTTATCTGTCAAAAACAAACTGACAATCCAAAATGGTTGGTACTGCCAACATATATAACAGACAAAAAAAAATGCGAACATCGAACATACGTAATTCACGAAAAGATGAAAATAACGATTATCTTTTGATCACACCTGTTAGTTGTTGATGAATAAATAAGTTATTATTTATTTGATTCTAATTTTTACTGCATTTTATTGAATACTAAGTTGTTACTTATTAGGTTTTTTATTTTGTATTTATATTTATACTAGCTGATCCCGCAAGCGTTGCCCTGCGTGAAATTATGTGTTTTGAAAAGAAAAGAAAGTTGAATTTATATTGTGTTGAAAATCATTTATTTGCGATTTTTCTACATTTTTTTCAATGTATCGCAGGTTGATAAACAACATTTTTTGTTTTCTGTTCCGGTGCGTAAATGTACAGAGAAGATGGTTTTCCAACTCGTGAACACGCCACGTATAGCTGGCCGTGTGAAAAACATGGCATTTGCAGATTTATGCCACACACTTCCAGCGACTGTCCATGTGACCTGTTGATTGTCATCGCAAATGCAAGTTTCACTGGAAACTGAATACGTTTGAACTGAAATGTCAAATCGTTGGAACTCAAAGGAATTCGTGGAATCAAGCATTCTGCCCTCTTGTAAGTCCCTTTCAAAATTCTTGCAACTATCACATTATTCGATAGCTGCGTCACAATCAGTCGGGCTCCATTACACAGTTTCGGCGCATGAAGATTGCGAAGCATAATAATGACAGATCCAACTTTGAGACGCATGATGCGCAAATGATGCGGCTGCATGCCAGGCAAATCCAAAGAATTTACAAATTCCATTGGATAATTCACGGCTTCGTCTTCATTTTCAACACGATCGATCGATTTGTATGAGCGCAAATCTCCCGGAATTTGACTTTGAATCGTCCAGTTTAAGTCATTAACATCGGTATTTTTGGCAGCTAAAATCGCGCGTGCACTCAACCAATCGTAGTTATGATAATTTTGGCCAATGTTCGGATAAACATTCGTGATGAGTTCAGCTTCCGTTGAAGTGAATTGACATTTGCCAGGTGGAATTGATATCAAACCACTGGAAGTATCAACCGGAATTTGCCCATTTCCAATTCTTAGCAGTTCTTTAGAGAAAACTTCTGCGGTGCTATCCTGTTGCAGGAACACTCGCATATTCATAGTCAATCGTATGGTTTTCACGTACCGCCACAAATACGATGACTTGAGACATGCGTTCAATTCATTCGCCGCTGTTGATTTCGGAATAACAGGAAGTGTTTGTCGAAAATCGCCTGCTAATAGTATCATTGCGCCACTAAAGCGACGATTATTATTCCGCAGATCTTTCATTGTTCTGTCAACCGCTTCTAGAGACCGTTTGTGAGCCATTGTGCACTCATCCCATACTATCAGTTCTAGTAGAGTTGCAGCAATCCCAGTAGATGCGAGAGCCAACGCAATGCCATTTTGAGATCGTAAAAAAAGCAATGATATCAGGAACGTTTTCCCAGTTCTGCCGGGCGCATCAAGAAAAAATAGTCCGCTGTTTCCATCATTGACAGCCTTCATCAATTCATCATACGCACTCTTTTGCTGCTCATTCAATAATGGAACATTTCTTTGTACTTGTTGTTCCAAAGTTATTCTGTCGTATGCACGCTCACGTTCCAATTCACGATTCAGTACATCTCTGATTTGACGATTTGGCGCTTGCATATGAATTTCAGTCAATTGTTTGCCACTCATAAGCAAACACAAATCTTCAATCAGCACCAATGCTTCATTGTAGATGTCAACGTTCATTTGCAGTTCTGAATTCCATGTTGCCACTCGAATACGATGTAAAATGTCTTCGGCAATGTAATTTTTCTACGTATCCCATAATTGACGCGGATTTGAAGGCTGACATGTCGAAATGATCATCGCGAAAAGTGTGCGAACTTCAGTGGCATGCGAAGTAGCTATCGCATCGTCCATCGTTTGATTCCAGTGATTATCATGTCCCAGCAATTGTAATTGCTGGCATGCTTCTCGAAAAGTTGCACACACCGTACCATTCACAGTACGCAATGATTGAACTGAAGTTGAACCGCGTACATTAATCAATAGTAACCGAAGGTAGCACTCGTCGTTTTTCGGGTGGATTGTGTAAATTCGTCCTAATGCATTAGTTGAGAACACACCTGGATGTCCATCTACTGGTTGGCCTTGCTTTCTGCGTAACCATTTCTTCGACGATGCATTCCATGTATAATATCGAGGCATTTCCGAATAAAGCAATGCTCTCGCAAACGGATCACAAGTTGAGAAAAAACTCGTCAATGTTGTTGCTGGTGGTGTTTCCGCTCGCTGCCATTCTCCAAATGAACTGCGAGATGCATAACAGTCGGAAAACGCTCATGAGTTACAAAAGAAAATATTCTCCAAAGCGCTTCATTGCAGTTCACGTATTGACCCATTTGATACTTGCTGATCTCATCTCGTTCAAGGCCAAAAACCGCCATGTCTTGTCCACCTTTCAAAGAAGAATGTGTGCGTGCGGCAAACCTCTTTTTTGCCACTCAACAGAGTACATCCAGCATCTAACAGCACCATATATAAGCTTCTTTACGATAAAGTCCATCAAATATCGTAGCTGTTGTTTGAAAACTCCTGCTGTGACATCGTTACGATCGCTTGCTGATTGACCGCGATTCAATAATTCCGTTATCTGTGGGCATTTTGGATTGCAAGTGAATGTAACAAACAAATCCGGCCGTCCATAATTCCGCACGTATGTCATCGCATCCTGCGAGTATTCGTGCATGTGCCTTGGGCTGCCAATGTATGTTGATGGCAAAGTCGTGAGTCGGCCAAGGTTTGTCACATCTTCATCGCTATTGACCACATCTCGCAAGTGACTCTTCAGATCGAAGCTTGGTCTGATTAAAGCGAATAAAATTGAGTCGTTCTGTCTTCATCGTCACGTACACATAAACTGCATACTATTGAAATAATCGGCGATATCTCAAGAGATGTTTGTCAATTCCTTCGCGAATCATAAATCGATACGCGTAAAAGTTCATTGGACTGACCTTGTTATTTGTATCGACACCTAACAGTTAACAAAAAATGAAGTTATAATCAAGAGTGTTTTCTTTTACTAACCATTGGCAGGATTGATCATGTGTTATCTCAATTGATATCCATCTTCACCACGGCAGAACATAAGCGGATATTGTAGTGAGTCATATGATCGATGAGTTTCACTGATTCGCTCTTATGCATCTCCAGCTCGACGTTTAATAACAATATCACGGGATTCTAAATTATCGCCAACAACAACAATTGATATTTCATCGGCCGTCGGTGCATTATATTGCCGTTCATGAGTGCCTGCTGGTCGTTTGTCCGCTTTTATGACGATTCTGTGATCATCAGATGGCATCCTTTCTAACGAAGTTTTGAATAATCGAATTAGTTCGTTGTGTTCATGCAACATTTCTTGCAATTGCTGCACAATTTCTCTTTTCGTCGCATTGAAAATTGCACAACGTCGATTCACTTCTTCATTTGAATCTCCAAGGAAATATATTTGGAGATATTTGTGATCTTGATCAGGATGCAGCAACAGCGATCCAGCAAGATGATAAATTTGCCCGTGAATCTGTATAGTTGCAGACAAATATGTTAATTTCTGTATTTTATTGGCGAGATAATAAGTGTTAGATTGTTGGTGAACTAACCTTGAATGTGGAATTGTAATTATGTTCATTCACAATTTCCCCACCAAACGACGTCATTTGAAAACAATCGTTATACATCTTGGAATTTTGTAAAAAATGATTCGAATTTCACTTTTCCGCTTGCGCAACACAATCCGGCCGGTTCTTTTGGAAATTTCAGTGCATCGCAATGCGGGCAAACGACAGACATCGAACCAAATCGAACTGATGCGTGCGCACCGTATTCAATGTCCAGCTCATATCGAAAGGCTGCACGTTCGATATTCAAATTAGGCAATCGTTGTTGTTGCTGGCGTTGTCGGTGAGCAGCCAAACGTTGTTCTCTTGCTTCATGAATTTCCTGAGCACAAACTTGTATTCTTCTCAATCGTTGTTGCTCATTGTAAGCTTCGTGAGCCTCTTGTGATTATCGCGCACAATGTTCAATCATCCCGATTCGAGCAGATTCCCTTGCAATAGCATTTTCCTCTTCCGTACGACGTGCTGTATAATTACGTTGGTCCGTTGTACGCCGGGAACGCCGACCGATATTAGCGCGACCTCTTTGTGGCATCGTAACAAATTTCTCTCTGTAATTTATCACTTTGTATGAAACACACATGAAGTTTTCACGGAATAATTTTCAATAATTTACCTTTTGAATAGCCGAAATAAAGAAAGCAAACGACCGAAATTAAACGATTCAAATAATTTACAAATCAGCTTAAGAAATAACACAAATAAATTCCAATGGAAATGAGGTTAGGTATTCACCAACAAACGAAAATAATGAACTCACTTTTTTTGTTTGAAATGTCAATAATTTCACTCAGAAACTGATGATCCACAGATTTAAAATCAAATATTTCGTGAATGTAAACAATTTAACAATTTAATGTAATGAATTTAACTCGAGAAATCAATTAAAATTTGGAAAAATGTCAGAAAGTCAATTGACCGTGTCCGCACTGTTCGAATAAACAAATCAGAAAGAACAAACAATATACGCAGCTGTCAAAATAAATAAGCGTCTACAGCTCCATCTGTTGAGTTATTGGAGTATCAGTCAGTGCTTACAACACCAATATGAAACTAAATGTGCGCGTGCAACACCACGCACATACAAAAAAATGAGAACAAAAATTGAGATTAGGTTTTTCTAATTTTCGAATTTTCCGAATTTTCCGACTTTTCCGAATGTTTTGAGATCGATAGATTTGCAACAAACAATTGGAAAAAAATTTGAAAGAAAAAAATTTTGTATGGAAATAAGTCCTTTTTGGAATTTTTTAAATTTTCCGACTTTTCTTCAGGAAGAGTATAAGGTTTTTTTTATTTCTAAACATTCCCAGATCCACAACGAACAACCTCTGAAAATTCCATCAAGATTAGTCCAGCCGTTCTCGAGCCTTAGCGTCACTAACAAACAAACATTCATTTTTATATATATAGATGAGAAATAATTTGTCTTATATGCTAGTATTGTAATATGAAAAAAGTTTAAAATTTCATTAACTATGTGGTTACAAAATCTTAAGATATTTGTTTAATATTAACAATTTTTTTTTTTTATAAGTTTTTATTCTTAAATTTTTTAATTTTTTATTTTTAGTCTCATATTAGAACATTGTATCTTTTTAGCATATTGTTTTTTTCTCCACGGCGTTTATTAATGTGATTGAATTTAGTCCTACTTGTTTTCAAATTATATATGGACCATGGTATGTACTTTGATACTTTTAACGATTACCTAATTTAACTAATACTAAGTCTCATATGGTTGCATTAAGTGTGTTTTCATTTATTTTGCTTCCAATGCTTCTTTTATTTTTAACAACTTCGCCCAGTTCCCTTGCTTTGTTTACTGACGTTCTCATTCTCAACTTCAGCTCATTTGCATAATTTTCGATATCATAAGTTGGTTCTCTTATTGCAAATATATCGCTGGTAAATATGGCAGTTTACCAAACACTAGCTCATAAGGTGGGGTAGGCCTAGCTTTTATTTGCGCAGAGTAAAGCTTCTGATTACCTTCAACCAGTGAAGAAAAGTAAATAAGCTTCGGATGAGATACCTCTTAACGTTGACGACCATAAAAGAAAGTTGATGATGATATAAGGATATGCACTAGGAATGTCGAACCCTCAATAGCGAAGGTGCCTCTACTCAATTGGCGGACGCCCTCAAAAAATAAAGGCTGCCGTAAGGAAATGAGATGGACAGGACATGGTTGCTCTAAGCGAGCTATAGATGCCACGCGGAGAGGCGCGAATTCGTATGTGGGTACAAGCATACTTCGAACAATGGTCTCAAGTTTCAAGGCCGTGAGCGAAAGGCTTGCCACGATCCGCATCAAAGCAAAATTTTTAGCATTAGCCTGATTAGCCCCGAGGGAGGAAAAGGACTCTGCTGTTAAGGATACATTCTACGCGAGACTCGAGGACACGTCTGACCGCGTCCCGACTCATGACGTGAAGGTTATCCCTGGGGACTTCAACGCAAATGTGGGTCGAAAAATAATCTTTGTACCCACCGTTGGTCAGTTCAGCCTTCACATCGAAAAATGGCCCAAGGCTGATTGACTTCGCCGCGGCGCGAAACATGGTAGTTAGTAGCACCAGATTCCGGCACCTCGATATCCACAAAGCCACATGGTTGTCCCCTGATCAACACATCCGCAACCAAATTGATCATGCTGTAGCTGACGGAAGGCATGCTTCCAGCGTGGTAGATGTTCGTACGTTCCGAGTCAATATTTACACTGAACATTATCTTGTTGCAGCTAGATACGTATGCGATTATGCAATGCGAGTAACGTACGATCTGGTACGCAAGGAAAGCTCGACGTCGGTAAGCTGCAATTACAACGGACAGCCGAGGTATACTCCGCTCAACTCTCGGAACTGCTCTACCAACCTGACACTTAACCCGACGACGCCGGGGACATTGGGCACATATGCCCCGCACTATGCGTACCGCCGCAGAGAATAGCATTGCCGCGATGCTTCTGCAGCGAAAAACGCTGCCTATAAACGAACACTGCAGTCTGCTGCAACGCAAGCCGTGTGTGAAAATTACCGGGTGAGGAGAACAGAGGCGCATTTTCAGACGTAAGAAACGCGAGCAGGAAAGGCATGAGTGCTGGAAACTCGAGATGTACCGGGACAGAAATGACGCTCGAAAATTCTATCAACAGGTCAGGCGTCTTTCCCAAGGTTTTAAGCCGTGACTATCTACCTGTAAAGATGAAAATGGGAATCTGATTGCGGATACACAGTGCACACTGAGATTATGGAGGGAACATTTCTCCAAATTACTGGCAGGCGACGATGCCACCAATACCGCCTCCGGAGAACTCAACCCGATACCACCAATTTATGAAGACGGAGTGGTTCTTCCACCACCTAGCCACGATGTGGTCACAGTTGGCATTCAGTGACTAAAGGACAACAAAGCAGCTGTCCTGTATTGAAGAAAGGTGACCCTATGATATGCGCCAAATACCGGGGAATCAGTCTTATTGCCATCTTTTATAAGATTCTTTCTAGCGTATTGTGTGATAGACTAAAACCATATGCCAACACACTGATTGGACCTTATCAGGGCGGTTTTAGACCTGGAAAGTCCATCATTGACCAGATCTGACAAAAACCGACGAGAAACAGATCGACTCCCATCATCTATTTGTCGACTATAAAGCTGCTTTCTATAGCCCGATAAGGGAATGCCTACATACCACCATGTCTGATTGACATTGAACAATAGTTCCAGCTCTGTCAAGGTAGGAAGTGACCTCTCCGAACCATTTAATTTCGTGCGAGTTTTCAGACAAGGCGATCCACTGTCGTGCGAACTGTTCAATTTCACCATGGAAGGGGTACTGCGGAAGGCCGGTGTACATCGGAATAGCATTATTTTCTCCAAAAGGGTGCAACTCCTCGGATATGCTGATGACATCGACATCATTGGACGTTGCAAGAGAGATGTCACTGCTGCATTTTCCGCAATTGAAAAAGAATCAGCGAAATTGGGTATGACGGTGAACGAGGGCAAGACACCGTATATACTGTCCACCAGCAGGGATACTCGGCGTTTAGCATCCCATGTTACAGCGGACAACTATACAAGGAATGTATATACCGTGGCTCTGCCATTAACACAGAAAACGACGTTAGCCTGGAGATAAAACGAAGACACACGCTTGCTAATAGGTGTTACTATGGGCTCAGTAAGCAAATGTGTAGTAGAGCCCACTCTCGCCCGACAAAACCGACTCTCTGCAAGACGCTTATCGTACCCGTCCTGCTATCTGGCACCGAAACATGGGATGTATCGCAGACTGATGTATCCACGCTTGGGGTGTTGAAGAGGAGAATTCTTCAAAAAATCTTTGGTCCTATTCGTGTCGGCGACGACAACCGTATTTGGATGAACTGTTGTAATTTCTGGGCGTTAGTTGGTGCAATGCGCACGAGAGTTGTCCGCCGGATGATGGACCTGTAAAATAGTCACTAACTCTAAAACTTGCCAAACTGCGGCGTAAAGAACGTAAATAACACCACCGTTTCGCTTTTACAAATACCAAATCGTCTTTATTTTTAAAAACCACTCTTATTTATAGTCTTAATTCTAGTTACATATTCGCTTACTTCATATTTTGATGATCTCCTTAGGTGTTCCACTTTCGCGGTGTTTCAATTACACAGGTGTTGACCAAAACAATTATGACAATGAGCTAGTTCATACGAAATACCAGTGGTGCATTTTAGCACTCGATAGTGGGTCACTGTGTAATTGTGACACCTGTGAAGTTGATATGCGTAATAAAGTGGCGACAAAGAAAACACTGTTGAATGGTTGACTTCAAAAGTATATCGCAATTTTTATTTATAAATTGATTGAATTTATATTATAATTTTGATTTTGCTACAGAAATAAATATATTTGTGGTGTATGCAATTATGTGCAAGGCACCAGCGTTTGTGCGTACGTAGGGCAAATTAATACTTTAGCCCGCACGTGTACGGAAATGCTGATGAGGCTTCACATGCTGTAAATCCGTTCATCGGGTGTACTGCTTATTCTGCGTTCACGAGCGGGCATTGGTGATGGGAATTGCTGATTGGAGTTTTGCGTTGGAGCAGGTACAAACATCCTCCCGCCTGTTGAGCATATTCTCAACTTCGAATTAAATGCTGTTTGCGCGAACCCGTACTCGAAAATCTGGAGCTCGTCGCCTGTTTTGCTTCGAATATCGCTGGTAAGAGATCCAGATAAGACAGATCAATGTGATGAGCAATCTGATATATCCGATACTAAACAGATGGACTTCTCGGCTCTTGCTCATTGTTTTGCAAATGTTGCATATGTTCATGTAGTACTTGAATATCGTCCGTCAGGTTGAACTGTTGTTCTAATGAGTGTGTTGCAGCCTTCATATAATCTGCCATCAACTCAGTTAGATTCACTTTCGATATGATCGTGGTGGTGACCTTTGAAACATATGTCCGATGTGCCATAATGGTTGTATACTCATCTCTTATGGTGCATCCTTGTCTCAAGGTTAAGGTTCCTCTTCCCTCCAGTAATTTTGTAAGGATGTCTGAATCGCAGATGACGCTGGTTGTACGAGCTGGCTGTGCGATGTAGATCCATGAGTTTTTTTTAAGTAATGGAATCCATTGAGGTGAGTCGTGTGTGCGATGAACCTTGCAGCTTTTTGGATTTGGAGTTTGACATAATATTTCCATCTCACATAGTCGATTGGTTGATGTAATGCGATGTGTTGGATGTAATTGCTTGCATACATGCATATTAGAATTGAATGCAGTGCATGTTGACAATTCTCCTGCTGATCACGAATAATATTTGTCTCGATGTAGATTAGTGACTATATACTCGATTGTCCCTTCCAACATGAAAATTCCAGTGCCTCCTAAAATAGGTAGTCGAGTCACATGTACCAATTTGAATGGTTCTTGATTAGTCAATGGTAACTTAAGACGCACAATCATCTCAGTTGGCGTGATGCGTGCTTCCACAGAGATGAGTTTAAGGATCTCAATGGTATTCCTGCTGGGAACTTGTAACGTTGGTGGGAGATGGTCTTTGAATGCTCTCAGTTGTTGTTGCAGCTGAGACGGATACAGCAGTAGAGGATTGAGCTGTCCATGATGTGTGTCCGTCAGTACATCTAAAAAGAGCTCTTGATTTCGTTGGTAGACCTGCATAGCCATAAGTACTCGACCGGACATCGCATTAAACATTTCGGCTATTGCATGTTGGGATTCTAACTTTGTGAAGTAGTCCTGCTGGCTATATAAATATTTTATTTGCTTGTGTAGTTGTTGAATTTGATCGTCAGATTTCTTTACAATATTGCTGGTGGGGTCAAATACCGATGTTTGGTTTCGAATTAGGTGCAGAAGATGTTCCTCGTTGTGGGATATTCCGTTTATCGTTGCAGACATTTCGTTAGCGTAGTTGGAGTCCAAAATTCCAAACAACACATTAGACAAGCTTAAACAATTGCTAATGGAGCGTCTCGCCGTTGACGATAGATTTGTTCGTCGTATTGTAAGTACGTAAGTCATCATCTTGTTGGATTAGCTGCCATTTAGTACGGAACTGGTTCACAGTTTTCTCATAATTAATTATCCAAAGCGGTACACGTGAACACGCTCGCTGCATTGCTGTTATTCCTTGCATTATGTTGTTGCGCTTAAGCCACTATTGGGACATATTGTAATACACAACTATATTCCAATCTGTTGTTGTTAAGTAAGTCAGACCCATTTTTTGAAATAGAGTCCTGTTTGACTTCCGAAAGGCACCTTTGTAATGGGGTCATCACCTGCTACTAGAGCAATTAGAAAGCATATGCATAGCAACAATACTGACGATGGTGACACAGATCGTCTTCGCTTAGCTGGTGTATGATTTATGCCGTCTTTGACATTTGTGGCTTCTTCTATTGGAGCTGGATGCTTATCAGGTTGCTCTACTGGATTACTTTCGGTAGACATGGTAATAGCGCGAGTAAATGGACGCCTCTTCTGGTGAGGCATGTTGAAGTTCGAATTTCCGCTACTCGCAGTAGGCCGTCAGCACCAGGAAATGTTTGAGTTACTCGACCAAGCCGCCATTTAATAACTGGCAAGTTATCCTCCTTCATTAATACCATTGTACCAGGCTGTAAATTATGACGTATGGTCTTCCATTTGTAACGATGCTGGAGTTGGTTTAGATACTCCTCCACCGACTCCAAAATTCATGTTTCTACCTTGTGACTAAGTCCCACTGCTTCAGTAAATTTATGTTCAGATTCTCAGTGGGTTGGTCGACAACACTTGTCAATGGTGCACCTGTTAAGAAATGACCTGGAGTTAATGCTGCGTAATCGTGTGGATCATCTGACATACGAGTCAGCGGCCGCGAGTTAAGAATGGCTTCAATTTCAACCATAACTGTCTCTAACTTTTCGTATGTTAATCGGGCATTGAACAAACTTTTGTAAAATAGATTCTTTGCCGATTTAACCGCTGCTTCCCATAAGCCGCCAAAATGTGGCGATCTAGGAAGTGCGAAATGAAACTCGATTCCCTTGTGTGCGCAGAATTTCATCAGCTGTGATTTGGTATCTACGTTGTGGATGATGTCCGCAATCTGTCTCAATTGATTTCGTGCTCCTACGAAATTAGTCGCGTTGTCTTTCCCCTTTGATTAAAATGAAATTTAAATGGCCCACAAAAATCGACTCAAGCGTGAGTGAAAGGTTTATTTGGTTGAACCCGCGATGCAGGTAACTGTCCCATGAGTTGCTGCAATGGCTTCGGCATAGCTTTAGTGCAAGATACACAGTTTTTCACGATTGATCTGGCTTTTGTTTTCGCATTAACTGGCAAATAAGCATCCCGTGTCGCTGCTACTAGACCTGCTGGGCCAACATGCTTGTTATCAATTTGGATGTGTGTTATCAATATTTAAGTGATATCACTCCAATATGGCAATAGGGCTTGATATTTTGCTTCATGTGGTAGGGCTGAATTTGCTAATTGTACTCCTACCCGCATAATGTCGTCTTTATCCAGAAATAGTATAAGATCACACATCCCCCTTCCAACTGGTTTGTTGTGCTTGAAAAGTTTATATTCAGGATTGAATGCTTGTATCCTTGATTATAGTCTGAGTAGCACCTTTAATTTCTTCTGCGTCGAGGTCGATGGATGTTTGAACTGGCACATTACGACAATTTTTAATGAATCGAAGTGCATATGCGGTGACTCTTTGAAGATATGAACATGAATTTCGATGGTCAATCGTTGAAGTAACCGACGGAATCTGTGACGTAGTAAGGCATACCTGTCTCTTCTCTAATTCTGTGGTTGAATTGGCTGATGCCGCTGGCCACGATGACGGTGGTCCTTATAGAAACAGTGGTCCATAAAACCACATGCCTTGTTGCTTGAATTGACCCGGGTTGATGCCCCGTGAGATCATGTCTGCCGGGTTTTTGTCTGTAGGTACGTGACGCCATTGTTGCTTCACAGTTACTTCTTGTATAGCTGCCACTCGATTTACCACAAAGGTGTGATAGAAAGACGAACTGGCAGAGATCCAGGCTAGCGTCACTTCAGAGTCAGACCACAGAAAGCATTCGCCTGTCCATTGTAAAATATGTTTTACCCTGTCCAATAACTGGGCTGCTAACCGTGCAGCACAGAGCTCCAGCCGAAGTAGCGTTTGTTGTTTTGGTGGTGTAGTCTTTGATCTAGAACACAACAGCTGAACGCTCACAGATCCATCTGTTTTTATCGACCTTGCATAAATAACAGCTCCATAGGCCTGCTCGGATGCATCGGCAAAAGAGTGTAATTCTCTCTGATGCACATTGTCCTTTATGGTTGGAAATACGTAGCGTGGAATTTGCATGTTCTCAAGTTCCTGGTCCTTTGTACGTCGGGAACGCCGACCGATATTAGCGCGACCTCTTTGTGGCATCGTAACAAATTTCTCTCTGTAATTTATCACTTTGTATGAAACACACATAAAGTTTTCACGGAATAATTTTCAATAATTTACCTTTTGAATAGCCGAAATAAAGAAAGCAAACGACCGAAATTGAACGATTCAAATAATTTACAAATCAGCTTAAGAAATAACACAAATAAATTCCAATGGAAATGAGGTTAGGTATTCACCAACAAACGAAAATAATGAACTCACTTTTTTTGTTTGAAATGTTAATAATTTCACTCAAAAACTGATGATCCACAGATTTAAAATCAAATATTTCGTGAGTGTAAACAATTTAACAATTTAATGTAATGAATTGAACTAGAGAAATCAATTAAAATTTGGAAAAATGTCAGAAAGTCAATTGACCGTGTCCGCACTGTTCGAATAAACAAATCAGAAAGAACAAACAATATACGCAGCTGTCAAAATAAATAAGCGTCTACAGCTCCATCTGTTGAGTTATTGGAGTATCAGTCAGTGCTTACAACACCAATATGAAACTAAATGTGCGCGTGCAACACCACGCACATACAAAAAAATGAGAACAAAAATTGAGATTAGGTTTTTCTAATTTTCGAATTTTCCGAATTTTCCGACTTTTCCGAATGTTTTGAGATCGATAGATTTGCAACAAACAATTGGAAAAAAATTTGAAAGGAAAAAAATTTTGTATGGAAATAAGTCCTTTTTGGAATATTTTAAATTTTCCGACTTTTCTTCAGGAAGAGTATAAGGTTTTTTTATTTCTAAACATTCCCAGATCCACAACGAACAACCTCTGAAAATTCCATCAAGTTTGGTCCAGCCGTTTTCGAGCCTTAGCGTCACTAACAAACAAACATTCATTTTTATATATATAGATGAGAAATAATTTGCCTTATATGCTAGTATTGTAATATGAAAAAAATTTAAAATTTCATTAACTATGTGGTTACAAAATCTTAAGATATTTGTTTAATATTAATTATTTTTTTATATAAATTTTTATTCTTAAATTTTTTAATTTTTTATTTTTAGTCTCATATTAGAACATTGTATCTTTTTAGCATATTGTTTTTTTCTCCACGGCGTTTATTAATGTGATTGAATTTAGTCCTACTTGTTTTCAAATTATATATGGACCATGGTATGTACTTTGATACTTTTAACGATTACCTAATTTAACTAATACTAAGTCTCATATGGTTGCATTAAGTGTGTTTTCATTTATTTTGCTTCCAATGCTTCTTTTATTTTTAACAACTTCGCCCAGTTCCCTTGCTTTGTTTACTGACGTTCTCATTCTCAACTTCAGCTCATTTGCATAATTTTCGATATCATAAGTTGGTTCTCTTATTGCAAATATATCGCTGGTAAATATGGCAGTTTACCAAACACTAGCTCATAAGGTGGGGTAGGCCTAGCTTTTATTTGCGCAGAGTAAAGCTTCTGATTACCTTCAACCAGTGAAGAAAAGTAAATAAGCTTCGGATGAGATACCTCTTAACGTTGACGACCATAAAAGAAAGTTGATGATGATATAAGGATATGCACTAGGAATGTCGAACCCTCAATAGCGAAGGTGCCTCTACTCAATTGGCGGACGCCCTCAAAAAATAAAGGCTGCCGTAAGGAAATGAGATGGACAGGACATGGTTGCTCTAAGCGAGCTATAGATGCCACGCGGAGAGGCGCGAATTCGTATGTGGGTACAAGCATACTTCGAACAATGGTCTCAAGTTTCAAGGCCGTGAGCGAAAGGCTTGCCACGATCCGCATCAAAGCTAAATTTTTAGCATTAGCCTGATTAGCCCCGAGGGAGGAAAAGGACTCTGCTGTTAAGGATACATTCTACGCGAGACTCGAGGACACGTCTGACCGCGTCCCGACCCATGACGTGAAGGTTATCCCTGGGGACTTCAACGCAAATGTGGGACGAAAAAGAATTTTTGTACCCACCGTTGGTCAGTTCAGCCTTCACATCGAAAAATGGCCCAAGGCTGATTGACTTCGCCGCGGCGCGAAACATGGTAGTTAGTAGCACCAGATTCCGGCACCTCGATATCCACAAAGCCACATGGTTGTCCCCTGATCAACACATCCGCAACCAAATTGATCATGCTGTAGCTGACGGAAGGCATGCTTCCAGCGTGGTAGATGTTCGTACGTTCCGGGGAGTCAATATTTACACTGAACATTATCTTGTTGCAGCTAGATACGTATGCGATTATGCAATGCGAGTAACGTACGATCTGGTACGCAAGGAAAGCTCGACGTCGGTAAGCTGCAATTACAACGGACAGCCAAGGTATACTCCGCTCAACTCTCGGAACTGCTCTACCAACCTGACACTTAACCCGACGACGCCGGGGGACATTGGGCACATATGCCCCGCACTATGCGTACCGCCGCAGAGAATAGCATTGCCGCGATGCTTCTGCAGCGAAAAACGCTGCCTATAAACGAACACTGCAGTCTGCTGCAACGCAAGCCGTGCGTGAAAATTACCGGGTGAGGAGAACAGAAGAGAGGCGCATTTTCAGACGTAAGAAACGCGAGCAGGAAAGGCATGAGTGCTGGAAACTCGAGATGTACCGGGACAGAAATGACGCTCGAAAATTCTATCAACAGGTCAGGCGTCTTTCCCAAGGTTTTAAGCCGTGACTATCTACCTGTAAAGATGAAAATGGGAATCTGATTGCGGATACACAGTGCACACTGAGATTATGGAGGGAACATTTCTCCAAATTACTGGCAGGCGACGATGCCACCAATACCGCCTCCGGAGAACTCAACCCGATACCACCAATTTATGAAGACGGAGTGGTTCTTCCACCACCTAGCCACGATGTGGTCACAGTTGGCATTCAGTGACTAAAGGACAACAAAGCAGCTGTCCTGTATTGAAGAAAGGTGACCCTATGATATGCGCCAAATACCGGGGAATCAGTCTTATTGCCATCTTTTATAAGATTCTTTCTAGCGTATTGTGTGATAGACTAAAACCATATGCCAACACACTGATTGGACCTTATCAGGGCGGTTTTAGACCTGGAAAGTCCATCATTGACCAGATCTGACAAAAACCGACGAGAAACAGATCGACTCCCATCATCTATTTGTCGACTATAAAGCTGCTTTCTATAGCCCGATAAGGGAATGCCTACATACCACCATGTCTGATTGACATTGAACAATAGTTCCAGCTCTGTCAAGGTAGGAAGTGACCTCTCCGAACCATTTAATTTCGTGCGAGTTTTCAGACAAGGCGATCCACTGTCGTGCGAACTGTTCAATTTCACCATGGAAGGGGTACTGCGGAAGGCCGGTGTACATCGGAATAGCATTATTTTCTCCAAAAGGGTGCAACTCCTCGGATATGCTGATGACATCGACATCATTGGACGTTGCAAGAGAGATGTCACTGCTGCATTTTCCGCAATTGAAAAAGAATCAGCGAAATTGGGTATGACGGTGAACGAGGGCAAGACACCGTATATACTGTCCACCAGCAGGGATACTCGGCGTTTAGCATCCCTTGTTACAGCGGACAACTATACTTTTGAAGTTGTCAAGGAATGTATATACCGTTGCTCTGCCATTAACACAGAAAACGACGTTAGCCTGGAGATAAAACGAAGACACACGCTTGCTAATAGGTGTTACTATGGGCTCAGTAAGCAAATGTGTAGTAGAGCCCACTCTCGCCCGACAAAACCGACTCTCTGCAAGACGCTTATCCTACCCGTGCTGCTATCTGGCACCGAAGCATGGGATGTATCGCAGACTGATGTAGCCACGCTTGGGGTGTTGAAGAGGAGAATTCTTCGATAAATCTTTGGTCCTATTCGTGTCGGCGACGACAACCGTATTTGGATGAACTGTTGTAATTTCTGGGCGTTAGTTGGTGCAATGCGCACGAGAGTTGTCCGCCGGATGATGGACCTGTAAAATAGTCACTAACTCTAAAACTTGCCAAACTGCGGCGTAAAGAACGTAAATAACACCACCGTTTCGCTTTTAGAAATACCAAATCGTCTTTATTTTTAAAAACCACTCTTATTTATAGTCTTAATTCTAGTTACATATTCGCTTACTTCATATTTTGATGATCTCCTTAGGTGTTCCACTTTCGCGGTGTTTCAATTACACAGGTGTTGACCAAAACAATTATGACAATGAGCTAGTTCATACGAAATACCAGTGGTGCATTTTAGCACTCGATAGTGGGTCACTGTGTAATTGTAACACCTGCGAAGTTCATATGCGTAATAAATACTAAATAAGTGCGCTTCTAAAAGGATGTGCGAAATTATAATATATATTATTAACTATAGCTACAACTGGTCGATAGTAAGTGGCTACTTGGGTTTGTGTCGCAAGTCAACTACTCACAGGTAGTCGTATCTTGACTCGCAACAGACCCATGAGTTGTAAGAGTTTTACGCTGATATTGACATAGTCAAACGCATCACCATACATCGTCCGCACTGGCTTGGACATGTCGTGCGTATGAATGAAGAAGCTCCAGCGAAAAAGGTGATAAAAGCAGAAGCCGCTGGACAACGACGTAGGGGACAACAGTGCCTCCGATGGAAGGACCAAGTCGAGGAAACCCTAACCACGCTTGGTATAACAGATTGGAAAAGACGCGCACAAAGCAGAGGCGCATAGCGAGTGCTGCTAAATTCGGCCGTAACCCGAAAGTGGGTTGTTTCGCAGTTTCTGCGGTTAGGCCATGAAAGTAAGTAAGTAAGCTCATAAGGTGAGTAACCCATATCGACATACGGCGTCGTATTGTAAGCAAAAGTGTAAAATGATACCCAACTGTCTAGCTCGTTATCGTTTGCGAACGTCAACATGAATTCATGAAGAGTGTGCCCTACTGAACCCAGTCATACGTGATGATAAGGTATGGAAAATATTTGTTTCATTTTTAGACCTTCACACACAACTCTGTATCCCTGCCTAATTTCAAATTATTGAAATTACTATTTGTTTCTATACCGATTAGTTGGTTTACTAATCGGTTGCCGATTCCTTGGGTGCAATACCGAAGGATCGTGATGATGACTTCAAGTACAATACTGAAGTCTGATATCTCTTTGGGTACAGTACCGAAAGAGTGTTGTGGATAATCAAGTATTAATTTTGAATTAACCTTGTGGTTGAAAGTGGCGACAAAGAAAACACTGTTGTATGGTTGACTTCAAAAGTATATCTCAATTTTTATTTATAAATTGATTGAATTTATATTATAATTTTGATTATGCTACAGAAATAAATATATTTGTGGTGTATGCAATTATGTGCAAGGCACCAGAGTTTGTGCGTACGTAGGGCAAATTAATACTTTAGACCGCACGTGTACGGAAATGCTGATGAGGCTTCACACGCTGTATATCCGTTCATCGGGTGTACTGCTTATTCTGCGTTCAGGAGCGGGCATTGGGAATTGCTGATTGGAATTTTGCGTTGGAGCAGGTAGAAACACTATTCTTCGGAATGTATTGGTCAACAAGTGTTTTAGCATTTTTGCATTCCATAGGTTGTGCTATCACAAATTTTGTCAACTCGCACTGCGCTGTCAAAATATTTCTGTACTAATTAGATATTCTTAGCTGACCGACAGTATCAATTGCTACAGTTTCAAAACTAGCCGTTGGAGTGTGTGTACTAAGCATTCGTTCTTTAGTATATCGTATTTGTTTATTCTTAGCACAATGTTTACAATTTGTTATAAAATTTTTCACCATTTTTCCCATATTCTTCCAAACGTATTTTTGTTTCAATTTTAAAACGGTTTTTCTTACACCAACATGCCCTCCGTAAGGCGAATCGTGATATTCTGCGATTAGTTTATACATAATTATGTTATCTACTATTCTGTGGGGACTTCTCTATATCAAACTTTGAGCATTGATTATTATTTTTATTTTTCTGTTGCAATTTATTATATTCTTCTTTTAATTTTTCTTTCGGTACGTACCTTAATATATCATCTTGCGCTAGTTCTTTTATATTTGACTTGTTTATTCTTTATAGTAGTTTTTTGGGATTAATGGATTATCACCACTTATCACACTTATTAACACCACTTATCACAAGTATCTCTTTATTTATTTTAATATGGGAACCCTTCTTATTGCTCATAAATACAAATTTTAGTTTTCTTACATTCCTGACGTCAGATATGGATGTGCAGTCCCAAATGTGAAATTTATCGGGCTTCGAATGAGAACTACATTTCTCTTGATTAATGTCTGTGCTCTTTTTAGTTAAAATGCACCTTATAATTACTGATGCTTTGTTAACGGATTCTTCGGTTTCTTTCAGAATCATTAGTTTTAGTATGCCAGAATCGACGTTAATTCTTGACAGTGCATCCGCACTGGTGTTTATTTTTCCTTTTTTATATATAATATCGAAACCATAGTCGGACAAATCATACCTTATTCTACTTAACTTTGAATATGGGTAGTTATGTGTAAACAATGCGACTAACGGTCTTTGGTCTGACACCAATGTGAATTTTCTTCCTACCTCTATGGCTTGAAAATATTAATGCCCCAGTGTATGTAAAAGTGCCTTTTCAATCACTGTTTGTTTCATTTCATGTTTATTTGAAGACTTGCGTGCATAAGAGATATATACATCGGTACTCGCATTTTGTCGTTGATCTCAATCGCCTCCTCGATGTTTAAGATCTAAATTACAAAAAATTCAAAAGTTTCCCAGAAAGAAAGTCCACAGGAACGTGTTAGGCAGGATCGCGATGTGGTGTACGTAACGGGTACATTACGTATATACGAGTATGTGGAAAAATATATATTACTGAAGTGTTGCTTGGCTAGACGCCATTGAGCCATTACTATACTTAGCCGAAGAATCGCTATTTGGAAAAGAAAATGCAAGAGTTTGAGTTCCCAGTAGGTAACTGATTTGTTTAATTCCAAAACAGGGGACATCATTTTTTTGACAATTTCAATTATAATTTCAATTATTCTAATTTCTTTCAATCTTATCCCTTCCGCTTAAAACTAAACTCAAACACAAACAATGATTCACCAATGGCTGCACGCTATGATTCTATTACATTAGGATTACACATCACATATGTCAAGTGTAACAGTGTTGAGTGTAGCCAATGGGAGTGTCTTAGGCATCGATTTGGGTTGCATGTGTAGCGTTTGCGTACATAGTTTTTGTGCTACACTACGTTTGTGCGCAATAGAGCACAGCGCGCTATAATATATATATATATATATATATATATATATATATATATATATATATATATATATATATATATATATATTATAGCGCCTGTGCTCTATTGCGCACAAACGTAGTGTAGCACAAAAACTATGTACGCAAACGCTACACATGCAACCCAAATCGATGCCTAAGACACTCCCATTGCACTATGGTCCAGAAGTCGATTTTTTTGGCATAAAATCGTAGAGAAGAGATATTTGGCTTAACTTTCGCATGTTGGTAACTAATAGCTAGTTAATTTGAAAAAAATGAAAAAATCGGCAATTGGGGGCGTGGCACTCCCTCCCCTCATATAGTGCACTATGGCCCAAACGACTTAAAATTCGCATGTTGTTAGCGAATAGCTTGCCAATGCAAAAAAATTTAAAAAAAATAAATTGGGGGCGTGGCACATCTCCCCTGATTCAATTTTAAATACAAAATAAGTTACAATTGAAAACAAGTATATGTATACATAATTTTATTGAAATAACACAAATGTGGCTTTATTTTAAGTAAATTCATCTGAAATAAAAAGAAAAATCATTGGATTACTAAAGTACTTATATCCAATAATCAGAGACATTTACCAAATACATCACTCCGAATCATTAGACCAATATTCTGCATCTAAGACCAGCGGGTAATCTTCAACGTCTGATCTGCAAAAAGTCGAATATCTTTAAATGGGGCAAAAACGGGCAAAAGTAACATATATAACCGTGAAGGTCAGACTCTTACCTTTCACCTAACACAAAAGTTGAGGACAATGCAGGACAATACACATAACTTTTATTCCACGAAACAAAAACAAATCCAATTTTTCCTAAAAAAAAAGTGGTTACACAAAAAATCTAAAATTATTCGACCTTAATCTACTTTTCTCTTTATTTAATTCACAAAAGCAAACCTTTATTATTGTTTTCCATTATTAAAAAACGAAGTTTTTATAATATTTTTTCTTTTCACTAGCTCTTTTTGTTTACAATTTTTAACACAGCTGTTCACATTAAAATTACCGATTCCAATATGCCAACTTTGACCGGTTATGGAAAGAACAGGGTTACCCCTCAACATTTTTTTAGGGGAAATTTGAAAGAGTGGAATATACCCAACAATATGGCATACCCCTTCTTTCTAAACATTACAAAAAATTTTTTGAATTTATGCCAAAAAAATCGACTTCTGGACCATAGTGCATTGGATGCACTCAACACTGTTACACTTGACATATGTAATGTGTAATATATATATATATATATATATATATATATATATATATATATATATATATATATATATATATATATATATATATATATATGTATATATATATATATTTATATATATATATATATATATATATATATATATATTTATATATATATATATATATATATATATATATATATATATATATATATATATATATATATATATATATATATATTTAGGATCTTCTATTCGTTGCATTTTACCACGTGAGAGGTGCATATAAGCCAAGAAACAATCTATTCACAAAAAAGCTTACTATAGAACCTTCTAGAAACTACTTTCGAAGTGTAGGGAATATTCTAGATTGGTCTACTTCAAAATACGAGAGGTATATAAGCCACCACACAATTAAAGTCGACACAGTTAAACAGCAGTCGTAAGAGTGTGTACATCGGGCATTTCTATTTTAAAAGTAACAGTATTAAGAAGTAATAAAGTGATTAAATGAATTATTAAATAATGTGCCAAATTGTATTAAATTAAACTTTATGCCTATTATTTTGTGTGTAAATTGCAATAATTAAATAAAGTTAATTATTTAAATTTAACCAGCGATTGGTTGATTACTACACAATATAGTGCTACGAATTCGAGTATTGAGAGTTGGAATAAATTTCAGGAGGGCAATATATACAGATATATTTTATTTTCTCGATTTGATTATGAACAAATTAAATATAAGAAACTAAACTTATATTCCGTGCTGCCAATTTCAAAAAAGGGACCAGTAATTTTTCTGTAATCGGTACGACAAAAAAACCTTAGCCGATTAACGTACTGATTCCAAATACGAACATGAACATAGGCAATTCAACGCATTTTAAAGGGGAAAAAATCACTGCATGCTTTTTGGCTTCCAAATTTTTCTGCTTATACACTGTTCTTTAAGATTTCCAAAAGTGTTGTTTTTCAATTAATGTTGGAATTGTTTTGGTCGTACAACAATTAACACTAGAATCAATAATTATTCCTTAAACCTTGTTAGCTGCGCGGTTTTGGATATCACTGCGACGGTAAACATAATAAAAATCCGAAACAAGCACCCAAAACCAAATGTATATAGTAAAAAATGTGTGGTATAGTATGTGAATATAATGTATAGATGTGTGTTGCATTACATATAGCATATATTGAATAATTTCAAAAAATAAGAATTAGATTCAGTTTACCAAGTAAAGGCCACAAATACAGATCACCTGTATTAAGAGAAATTGAATATTTTTCATATGTAATGGTGTCGAAAAGGACTCATCCAGGCAGTAACGATCAAGCCGTAAATAGTGTTAAACTGAAAGTAATGAGTGATGAACATATTAGTTAAAATATATAAGTGGTTCGAAAACTATCCAATTGAATATCGGAGCTCCATACACACTACTACTGGCATAACACCGAAAGCAGAGCCTATTATATTTATTCCAAATACGAACCTAAACATAAGCAATCTAACGCAATTAAAAAGAAAAGTAGAACAAATCCTAATAAAACGATATCCGAATTATCTACGAAAATCAGTCGAAAATTATTAAGTAATGATTAATGTCAGTGCTCCATAAAAGTTTCTTGGACTAACAGCGCTATTCTCGCACACTAGTGTCAGATGACAACCAGTATTTGTTTCTTTTTTTTTTATTAACTAATCTTATACCATATACAGAAACGTTTTACAATTGCACCTAGTAAATACAGGTAATACTAACTAGCAATTTTGTTCGAATAAATTCAACAAATTAAAAGAAAAGCGTTAAGTATTTTATGTACATGCTAACATATAACATATAAATAAAATATCGGCTACTCGAGTTCCATTAGGTCTGACACTTTTTTTCGTTTTAGCCGCCTACGCTGCGAAGTCATCAGAAGTAAACTGGATGCTGCAATGCTGACATGCGATTTCAGTGTTTGTGAGAAATGGCAAATTTTTTTGTCACATCAGTGACAGTTGGCATGCCAAGATCACGATGGAGATCGCTATTTCTAACATAGTATGGTGCATTAACAATACATCGCAGCACTTTATTTTGAAAATGTTGGATAGTGGCAATGTATACTTCACTAGCACATCCCCAAAATTGGATGCCATACGTCCAGGTCGGCTTCAGTATTTGTTTATACACCATTAGTTTGTTGTGAATTGACAGGGCAGAGTGTCTGCCAATAAGGTGGTACAATTTGTTGAATTTCAGGTCAAGCTCCTCTCGTTTTTTCTTTACGGGAGCTTTCCAGCGCAATTTGGCATCGAGTGTAATACACAGGTATTTCGCTTAGTTGACATGTGGGATTGTTAACCCATCCATGAAAATCGGTTTGTAAGGGGTATTTTTCAGTGAAAAAACTATATGCGCTGATTTGGTTTTTTTTGAACTTAATGCGCCATTTCTTAGCCCATGAAGCAATACAATTAACAGCCTCTTGTAGCTTAGCCGTCGCGTCTTCGATAGTGTTACCTGTAGCCGGAACACCAGTATCGTCCGTATACAGGAGGTACAGCAGAGGCCCCAGGATGCTCCCTTGCGGTGCACCAGCACTAATTTTTTCCAAGAAGAATGGGCGTTTTCGTACTTAACACTAAAGTACCTGTCATCAAGGGATGATGAAAGCACCTCGCAATATTGCGTTGGCAACAATGTCCGCAGCTTTTGTAATAGACCTGCATTCCACACCTTATCGTAAGCTTGTGAAACGTCTAGGAAGACGGCGGAACACACTTTTTTTCCCTTCCAACGCAGTTTCGACCATATTCACAACTCTGTGTATTTGATCAATTGTCGAATTATTTTTCCTAAAACCAAACTGGTGAGCGGGAATCAAGTTTTTATTCTCAATTGTCGGTATTAAGCGCGTTAAAAGCAATTTTTCAAAGAGTTTTGACAATGCTGGCAGTAAAGATATTGGCCTATACGATGATACGTCGTTGAGTGATTTCCCAGGCTTGGGTATGATTACCTCTGCGAATTTCTAATATATAGGAACATGCCTCAACCTGACGCACATATTAATTAAATCAGACAGATAAGAGACGCAATTATAGGGCAGTTTACGAAGAACTTCCGTCGTTATTAAGTCAAATCCTGGCGCTTTTTTTAGTTTCATTTTATGAATGGTCTTACCAACTTCTTCGGGAGTTACTTGAGTAATGTGGGTATCGCACTCTAGCCAACTTTCATTTATAACTATTTCATAATTTCCTCCATTTGGACTAAAGGTATTTTCAAGATGTTCAGCAAACAACTTTGCTTTTTGCGCGCTTGTTTTGGCCCACAGTGTATTGTTGATTTTTACTGGAGCACAGTGTTGTATTGGCATGCTGAATGATTTAGCCGCCTTCTACAAAGAGTACTCTGTGGTCTTGTCAGCTGTAAGATCCATCAGAAATCGATTAAATGTGTCATTATTTAATGACTTGATTGCTGTGTGTAATTGTTTGCTGGCTAAGTTTAAATTCGATTTGATTGCTGGAGATCTGGTTTGTTGCCAACGTTTCCGTAGCTTCCGTTTCTTTGCAATTAAGCTCTTAATAAAAGGTGAATATTTTTACCCGTGCAGAACAAGTCTTAGTTTGCTGTGTAAAGTGGAGTACAGCATCATCAAGTTGCTCACTGGTAACAATAGAATCGAACTTTGCTAATTGTTCTAGCTGCACTTGAAAGTAATTCCAGTCAGTACAAGCATTTACTAACGTTGATGTGCTTTGATTTAGTGCTGGGGTTTGGGAAATTACCAATTGCTACGGCGAATGGTCAAAACTCAGATTAAATCCGTTAAATGCGATGCAGGAATGATTTTGTAGACAAAGAAGTCAATTAAGTCTGGTACTTTGCTAGTATCCGATGGCCAATATGTTGGTTTACCAGTTGAAATTGAATTACAACATGTACGCTGTATGGCTTTGAATAATTCTCTTCCTTTTGTCGTGGTGAGCCTTGAGCCCCAAAACGTATGTTTTTCGTTGAAGTCGCCTCCAATTATAAAACGATTAAAAGAGACAAATAGTCTTCATATTTCAACTGGTGCCTAGGTGGACTATATGGAGCAGCTAGAACCAGTGGTTGTTTGGAAGTTTCAACGGAAACGGATGTGGTTTGAAACTCATTTGTGCTGATTTTGTCCTCCAAGTGATGTTTAATGGAGCTTTTGATTATGACTGCGTTACCACCCCTTGCACAATTGTCAGGATGTATTGTATGGTAAAGCGCTTATATTTTAAAGGACACATGTGATTGCTTAGTAAAATGAGTTTCAGCAATTAAGCATATATCTTCATTGTTAAGCACGACTTCCAGCTCATTTTTGAGTTTGGCTAAACCATTTGCATTCCATAAAATCTGTCTTAGACATTCAGTCATAATTTAAAAATTGCTCCAGGGCTCCCAAGTGCAATTCCAATGCTTTGAACATTTTTTCCTGGCGGTCTAGCTTTGCCAAGATTATTGACAGCGCATCGGTGGTTTGTGGGGCAAAATTGGGGCAGAGCCTTACGTTATTTGAGCATAGCTTGCTGCTTTAGTACTCGTAGATGGTCCACTTGATGACATTTTTTGACGCAGCAAATTGATTATTATCGCGATCCTTCGTTTTAACAAAAGTTGTCTTCTTCGATCTGATTTTTTGTAATTCCGTCACAATTACACAGCCACGATAATTTGCTGGGTGCGACTCACCACAATTGCAGCATTTGGGTTTATCAGCTATTGGCTTTTGGTACTCTGAAGATATATGTTTGCCAGCACATTTGACGCATCGTGGAGGTTTCCCACAGAAATTTTTTGTGTGGCCGAATGATTGGCAACTTTTGCACTGGGGAATTAAGTTAGATGATTTTATTGGTTCAATATTTACAATTGTATTTACAATGTGTTTGATTTCGTGAATTTTCTTCACATCTTCAGAAGAGTTGAATGTCAGAACGAACATATCAAGCGGTTCCTTCGTCTTCCATTTAAGTTTGTTAATAGCACTAATTACTTTGAGGCCTTGATTATTCAAATCACTTATAATGGATTCCTGGGCACACGAATGGTGCAGATTTTTACCATTACTCTTATTGGCCTGGTTTGCTTGTCTTCTAGCTGAACCAAGGGATACTTTCATTAGTTAACAACTTCGTAACAGCCCTATAGTCAGAGGAATCAAAAGTTTTTACTCTGTATGCACCATTATTAATAAGTTTCACAAATAACTTTTTTTATAGTTGCAATAAGTTGGGTGTGTAATTTCTTAAAATCATTTGTACTGTTGACAACAATTGGAGGAAGTCGAGCTATTTTACTAGTAGTAACAGTCACTTTAGCACTTGAAACTGTAGGTCCACTTTGTGCGATCTGCCTTCCGTTTTTTGGTTGGTCTTTTCTTTTTGAGGATCCAGTCCGTCTCTCTGGCTAGTTCATCCTCATCAGTCTCATACTTTTTTTCGTTATCAATAATTTTTATGTTGGTATAATTTTCGGTAGATTTAAGTTTTACATTCTCACTTTTGAGTATGAGCATAACCCTTTCTTGATAAGAATATTTCTAAAATCTTATTCTCGCGGATACGTAACATCGAAAAGGCTTTTCGATTTCATTTCGTGTGGAGAGAACCAACACAACTGCCAAAATGTTCAAAGTTATTTTACAAATTTGTTAGTGTCTATCAAATACATTAATGATAATGTTATTTTATTTAGGAAAAAGACGCACAAACGGACAACACCGGAGCATATGATATTTGTGCAGTCGATGGGCCCAATTGTTGCATTAATCCCGTACTTTCTATGAAAACCTTTAAAAAATAATAAGATTCGGCGTTTTATGTACTGAGTACATACATATGTAGGTAGGTAGGTAGGAGTGGCCGCCCAGTTTGCCAAAAGCACACTTGAGCACACATAATGGCCCATTGTGATACCACGGTGTGGCGCCGTTCAAGCACTGACTAAAAAGGTTCCCATACTTGGGATGGTGATAGTCAGCGCAAGGACAGCGCCTGGAAAGGCACGACTCCCCCGTCATGTTTCAGGAAATCATCCTGATACTTTGATGAACCTGGCTATGTCCCTAATATTAATGGATGACAGCTCTGTCAGGCTTGTAAGAAATGGGGCACCAAAGGTGCGAATTCTTCTTCTGCTCAAGGATGGGCAGTGGCATACGAGGTGGAAAACCGTCTCGTCCTCCTCCTCGAAGCCACAGCCTCGGCAAAAGTCATTTGAGGGTAGGCCCAGTCTTTCTGCGTGCTGTCCCATTATGCAGTGGCCGGTCAAAACCGACACAGTTGTCGACAGTGATACGCGATCAAGTCGAAGAAGTTGATTGGTTCTATTTTTGTCCATGCTTGCCCAAGTTAGTCTAGCCGTGTGGCAGGATTCCTCGTTAGCCCAGGATTTGTAGGCGTCAGCCAGATATTTCCGTTTGACTTCAAGCTTGGCTGTTGCCAGTGGAATGCCGATGTTTACAGAGGGGTGAATGTCGTGCAATAGCGTGCCTGCCTTGGCAAGCTCGTCCGCCTCGCAGTTTCCCGGGATTTCGCTGTGTCCGGGAACCCAGATTAGGTGCACCCGAGAGTAACTTGCGAGCTCATTTAAAGATGTTCGACATTCATGAACTAGTTTTGATGTGGCCGTGGAGCCAAAAAGAGACTTAATGGCGGCCTGGCTGTCTGAGAAGATAGATACGTCAACTGCGCCGATATCACTACTCAACATCCATTTGGCTGCGTGGTAAATGGCCATGACCTCAGCTTGAAAAACGCTGCAATGGTCTGGGAGACGTAGGGAGATGTTTAAGTCCAGCTTGTCGGAATAAATACCGCTGCCGACTCTACCTCCAAGCTTGGAACCGTCGGTGTAGATTTCGACTGTTTCACCGACGATTCGGTTTTCTGAGGTCCAGTCGCTTCGACTTGGAATAGTGAGGTCGAATTCCCTGTTCAAATCGGGATAGACCGACATATAATCGATAAAGTTGGGGACAGGTGGGTCCTGATTCAGAATTGAAGCATGGCCTGTCAGGGTTATGCGCCAGTGCGAAAGAGCATTAAGTCTAATCGCTGTCAGCTTGGCTTGTTGCTTAACCAGGATCCCCGAGGGGAGCCAGTGCAGCATGGCAAAAAGGGCTTTCGTAGGTGTGCTACGAAGAGCGCCAGTGATCAGTAGAGCAATGGATCTTCTGATTTTATCAAGGGGTTTGATATTACAGGCTTTTTCGAGAGCTTGCCACCAGAAGACCGACCCGTATAACAGGTTTGGTTCAACGATGGCCGTGTAGAGCCAGAGCACGACTCGAGGACGAAGTCCCCATCGTGCACCAACTGCTCTTTTACAGCAGTATATAGCGCATGTTGCCTTACGTGCCCTCTCAGCTAGATTGGCTTTCCAATTAAGCTTTGGGTCGAGAACATATGTATATTACCCAATTTTTATATTCGGTTCTGCAAAAACACAGAGAATCGAGCATTTAGAAAATGCTGACTCAGTGAAGTCCAATGTCTGGTTTTGCCGTTGTACTTTCAGCATTATGTACATACATAACTCTTCCCGGGCTAGTTTTAGGATTCTCCTGAATACTTTTATTTAGTAGCTTTATCTTTATACTTTTATTTTTTAACAATACAATTCTAACAATTAATACAATTATAAGTATTACGACTGCTGTAATACTGATTCCATGAGAAGTGTTTTTATGGAATTTCAACTCTTCAATTGCTTTTAAGTTCTCGATATGTTCAATTGTTATTTTTTCGAGGATAATTTTGTTTCATATTTTTGTTGCAACATTTGTACTGGATAAATATATTTATCCTCAAATTCTACTTTATTATTGAAATTATGTCACATTTCTCTTGTCATAATTATGAATTAAAGTTGTATTTTTTGCATTTTTTGCAATCATTGTGTCATCACTAATTTCTTGTATTTCAATTGCATTGCTGAACTGAAATTTACAAAATACAATTATTACTTATTTTTAATTTTTTTAACAAAGTATTTTCTTTGTATACATAATATTTGGAATCGATATTAACAATTATTTCATCTTTTATCATGATTTGCAAATTTTCTTTGTTTGGCAAAGGTGTAATTAATTTTAATTCAGTTTCTATGTACGTTTTGGGTATTTGAATAGCGAATATAATTGAGAGTCATTCCTATATGAAAGCAAGCCAATATTAATTTGTAAAAATCTATATCGAAATATTCAATTTCTTCTCTTGATAACATCTTCGGAAGAATTAAATTATTATTTTGCTGCTGCTGTATTATCCTGTACATCTTTTAATTTATCTTCGATATATTTTAACTTAGCCATATAATTATTAAACAACATTTGTTGTACTAACTGCCTACGTTCGGTGTTCGTAACATATAAGAAACTCAGAACTTGTTCTCTTTCGTTTTCAATTGCACTTTTAATTGAATCCAATGTATTATTAAAATGATGATTAATAGTAATTTGTTTATTATAATGGCTTATAGCATTATGGTTATTCTTCTCTACTATTTCTAGATATTCTAAGATCTCCTGCCTATCCTCATCGTCCATAACTCCAAACAAACATTTGTATAAACCCCCTACAAAATTAACTGCTCCTCGTTTAGTTCTTGGATTCTGATTTGGCCTTATAGATTTTAATCTTGCTTCTATCATGCCTATTTCGTTTAACAAGAATTTTTTATTATATATTTCCTTAACTATTATATCTTCCTTAATCTGTTCAACTAGCTTACCTAGTTCTTTAGGTCTAATTATATGCAAAACTATATTTACGTCTTTTACAATTTCCACTGGGCCTAGGTGCACCATGGTGTATCCTGCATCTTCTATAATGGGTGTGATTTGAAGTCTCCCTTCGATTACACTCGTCATTGTGATCAAAAATATTGCGGTTAGTAACATCTGAAATTGATTTAGTATTAGAAGCATTGGATTATTAGAAAGAAAAACAAATTTTGTATTGAAATGTTGTAACAAAATATATTCTCGTCTTCTTTATTTATTTATTTTTATTCTTCATTGTCTCCTTTCTGGCCATGGTACTAAATCTGTCATCTTCACCGTCTTCTATATTTTGTATTCCTGCGAACTTAACAGGTCGTTTTATATTTGTTGGATGTACCCTATTAAATGTGGTGATTCTGAAGTATGGTTCATCCTTTTGACGAACTCTCTTGTAATTTTTCACTATTCTTCTTAATAATTTTCCCTGACCCTATTTCCTTTGTTTATGATTTGTTCTTTGTATTTCTTTATTGCTTCCTGAAGTTCTATTGCAGATTTACTAGTTTTTTCCTACGTTAGGGGTGCATTTAATGGTTGAGTGATGGCGATCATTATAATTAGCTATAGCGATCTGTATCTTCATTTCGATAGAAACTTGATTACCCTCGATACTACTTAATTTTTCAATAAGTGTTGACTGTAATCGTTCTATATCGGCATTTCCTGTATGAGCATTAGGGGTTGTAAAATGGTATTGAATGTTTTCCTGGTGCAAGTATTCTATTATTTTTTCTGCTCTATATTCGTTATGCAAAAAAAAAAAATTTGGGTTTCCCAAATTTTGCAATTTATTCTGAAATGATTTGGATCTTCGATCTCCAATTCATATCTGTGCTATTATAAGCTGCTGCAAATTTGGTTAGTTTGTCTATTGTAGTTATATAACTTCGTTTTCTTATATGAAATATTTCCAAGTGAATAATCTCGTTTTTATCTTTAGGGGTTTCAGAGAAATTAAACTTTGGTCTAATTGGTTTCCTGTCGTATTTTATTCCTTGGAATTTTTACAGTTTTTGATTATTAACTGAATATGAATTTTAAATTTTGGGTAATATATTTATTCCTTGAGATTATAATCTGTTTCATTAATGCCACTATGCATCGACTCATTCGTATGATAGAGAGAAATTTGTTTATTTAGTTGCTATTCTCAACTATTTCTGAAGCTCTTTTTTTGCATTTTATGAATTTAATTTGACTGTCAGTGTTAAATAAAGAGATAACCATTATTTGAATTTTGTTATAATCAGATTCTGTAACTTCTGAATAAATTCCTAACGTATCCCTTTTTTAAATATCGTTTGCAGATATCTTTGATGATGTTCTCATTTTCCATTAGATTGATTTCAATAATTTTCCTATTGTGCAGAGTTTGCTTTCCTGCTGTTGGGCTATAACTGAGAATTATTTGGGTTTTGTATTTATTCACAATGTCTTCTTTAATGACAAAATGTTCTCTCAATTCTTCTTCTGCAGAATGTATCGTTTCTGACATGTTAAAATTTGATTCATTGTCGTTATTTTCATTGATTTTTAGTGAATCTTCAATTCGAATCAAAAAGTCGGCAACCACATTATCTTTCCCGTTAAGGTACTCAACAGTATAATTATATTCCTGAAGTTTTAACAACCATCTTTGATGTCGTTGCGAAAATTATTTTCTTTTGTATTTGCTATTCAAATACTTAATTGGACAATGTATTTGCTATTCAAATACTTAATTGGACAATGAATGATCTGTAATGATTTTGAATTTACTACCAGAAATATATGGTCTGAAATAAGTTACTGCATAAATAATAGCAAAAAATTCTTTGTCAGTTGTAACATGATTATTAAGTGTTCTCGAGATATAGCAGATCGGTTGCCCTTGTTGAGCTAAAACTGCTCCTATTGCATAGTCACTAGCATCACAAGTTATTGTGAAATTTTTATCATATTCTGGAATTTTTAGAATTGGGTGGGAAGAAATTAATATTTTCAAATTCTCAAAACTAGATATATACTGGGGACCATTTGGATGAAGTTTGTATCCTTTTTTTTTTAGATATTTTATCATAGGATACGCAATTTTAGAATAGTATTTAATAAACTTCCTATAATAACCTGTGGCTTCTAAAAATCCCTTTAACTGTCTTTCTGTTTTCAGAATTGGCCAAACTTGTATGGCAAGAATTTTTTCTGAATTAGGCTTATTGCCATACTTCGTCAAAATATGGCCCAAAAATTGCGTTTCTTTCTTGAACAAACTGCACTTATCTGCCTGAATTTTAAGATTGTGCTGTTGCAACCTTGAAAAAAGTGTTTCCAGTGAAATTATATGTTCTTCCAATGAAGTAGAAAAAATTAAAATATCGGCCAGATAAACGACACAAATATGATTAATATAGTCCCTAAGGATTTCATTCATCATCCTTTGGAAAGTGGCGGGGGGATTTTTTTACCCGAAAGGTATCCTGACATATTCATACAGATCTGCCGGGGTAACAAAAGCAGTATTCTCAATATCCTTCTCAGCCATTAATATCTGATGATATCCTTTCGCTAGATCTATAGTTTTCTAATATGCCATCAATATTTGGCAGGGGATATTTATCGTCGACCATTAATTGATTTAATCTCCTATAGGCCACTACCAACCTACATTTTTGTACTCCCAAATAGTCTCTTTTATTTAGAATAATTAAAATTGGTGAGCTATATCTACTCCTACTTTTTCTAATAATACCTTGGTGTTCCAATTCTACAATTTGTTTCCACACTTTTTCCTCATGCTTGGGAGGTAACCTATAAATTTTGGAATTGATTTGTTGGTTCGTTATTGTTTTTATTTCATGAACTACTTCTTTGGTAGTAGTTAAGGTATCTGTATAATTTAGTTTCTTATACTTTTTTAACAACCCTTCCATAGCTGTTTTTTCTTGTAAATTAAGATGGTTCACTTGAATGTTGTCAACCGTTGTTGCATCCAATGAATAAACTTTCTCTTGTAGAATTTTTGTATGAAAGGGAAGTTTAATACCACTATGCATTTCCATACACATATTATTTATATCATTTAATCGAATATTTTTAAAAATAATGTCATTCCCTAACAAAAGATCATAGAGTTTATCAAAATCTATCATTAACCACTTCATTCTAGCATTTTCCAGAAATCCAAATTCGGTGGACACAGACATTTAACTTTTTTGTTTTCTCTTTTCATATTGCCATTCAGAGTGCCAATTATTGTACTATTTTCCTCTAAATTTTGTAGCGCTCTTATTGAAAAACCCGATATAAGCGAGAGCATTAGGAAGGCTCAGGTTGCTCTGTACTCTTGCAAAAGAGTTATAGGGAAAAAATGGGGGTTACAGCCTAAGGTAGCCTATTGGATATATACATCTGTGGTACGACCAGTCCTTTTCTATAGGGTGTTTGATTGGTGGACAGCCCTAAGTAAGTCTATAGGCTGATAACAAAGGTACAAAGAACGGCAGAGGTATTCATAAGTAGTGCCATTAGAACGACGGTTCACATCAATGGGATGCCAGGAATGTAGTTCATGCGTCCATTTTAAGACATTTTGAGGGTATTCCTGACTCTTTCGACTATATCACACCAATGTACGCCTTCAGTGGTATGTACAAGATCTCTATTCCCACCAGGGACAATTGGAAGGATGGCATCCCCCCTCATGTAGAAGGGGTTCACATCTACACAGATGGATCCAAACTGCAGAGTAGGGTGGGAGGTGGTGTATTCTCAGAAGATTTGGATATTAACAGGTCCTTTAGGATGCCCGACCACTGCAGTGTTTTTCAGGCAGATTTCGCGGCTATAGAGGCAGCACTGTCTTGGCTAAGGAAGAAGAAGATATCTGGACTTGATATTTGCATTCTGTCCGACAGCCAAGCTGCTTTGCGCTCCCTGGTTTCAGTTAATATCACCTCAAAAGCCGTCAAGAGCTGCCGCAAATCTTTAGAAGCGATAGCTAAGCAGACCCGTCTGCATCTGTGCTGGGTTCCCGGTCACAGAGATATTCCAAGGAACTGCAGGCTGGGGATCGCCCCTAATGACTTTTGCAGGAGTTGCATGGACGAGAAGGAGGAAGAGTCTACTGATCACCTGTTGTGCACGTGTCCAGCTTTCTCCAGAAGGAGGCGCACTTTCCTAGGCGACTACTTTTTGGACTCCTTGGGAGATATCTCAAAAAAAAGATTAGCTCCATCAACTGCTTCATTAAAAGCTCCAAATGGCTGGACCTTTGAAAGGGATGGGACCTGTTGTCCCATGCAGTATCACAAAGGGTCAATCTTGGCCTAAGTGCGCCTTTTTCGGGTGGCCGCTTTACCTACCTACCTACCACATATGCTGTACATTGAACTTAGCCACAATTGTATCTTAAATTAAAATCTTAAAGCTAAAATTAATACTATTGACAATAATTAGAAAACAACAAACAAATATAACAAAAAAACAAGAACAATATATAATAAAATAAAAACAAGAGATAAATAAAATAAAAAAGAAAGAGGGTAGTAGAACTAGGAAGAAAAATAGGACAAAAAAATTGGCAAGTGTTACTGCGAAAATAGAGATAAATAAGATGCTTGAAATTGTTGTGACTCACAATATTTTTTAAATCATTAGATAAATAGTTCCATAGTCTAGTGGTGCCAACGAAAAACATTCTTGCCGAGTTTCATAATGAAAACATAATGAGATTATTAGAACGATTCGACAGGCTGAAGCGCAACTTGTCATAAAGAGATAGCGGAGCCTTAGAGTATATTAATTTATTCATAAATATATAATTTCTTGCCTTATATAGCTCTCAATATCGCAACCCAAAACCATTTTACTCCAATATGAGATATGGTAAAATTTCCGCAAGCCATACACACAACGAGTAGCATTATTGAATGACACTCGCAGTTTATGTAAAGACCGAGAGTCCAAACCACTATACAAGCAATTGCACAACCTACCTGCGCCTGGTTTTAACGGGAGTAAATCGAGCAGACATCATCAAACAGCCCAGAGTCATATACATTCTGCAAACCACATGGTTGATATGATCCGAGCAAGTCAATGACGAGTTCAAATGAAACCCAAGCACAACAGTCTTGTTAACAAGTGTAAGGCGGCAACCAGCAATAAACATCGGAGGGATCTCAGTAAAAGGTATATTGTATTTGTAAATAGGCAGAAGAAAAAATTTCGCCGGATTTAGACACAGATCGTTGCAACGAGCCCAACCACTCATGATCCTCATTAAGTCTACAAACCAGATCATCCATAAGGCCTGCCCTGCGTGACAGATATAACTGAATGTCATCGGAATAAGCATGCATCACTCCATTACAATCAAGTGAAAAAGTGTCATTGATGAACATACTGAAAAGCAGTGGTCCAAGAATTGAACCTTGTGGAACCCCAGAAAAAATTGGCCTGCAATCAGAGAAGATATCACCAATCTTCACTCGCTGAGATGTACCACTCAAATAGCTCGTCATAAGCAAAAAGGCATTGCCAGAACAACCAAAATAAGTCTTTAACTTAAAATATAATAGTCTATGGTTGACACTATCGAAAGCCTTGGAAAAGAGTAGAGTTACTTGGTCATCATGAAATGAAATTTGAATATCATCAACAACTTTCAGCATAGCAGTCGAGCAGCTATGACCCTTACGAAAACCAGACTGTAGTGGTGACTGCAGCTTAAACTCATTCAGGTGTCGAGATATCTGAGCAGCCATAAGCGACTCACACACCTTAGAAAGACATGAGAGCAAACTAATGGGCCGAAAATCACCAGGAGCAGTGGCAGATGCGTTTTTTGCAACCGGTACAACAGTCGCTAATTTCCATAGACTTGGGAAGCACAAAGTGGTAAAGCAGTGATTTATAATGTGAGTTAATGGACTCAAGACAAACGGAATAATTAATTTTATAAACATAATAAAGACTCCATCAGGACCTCCAGCGTTAGATTTTATCCGGATAATCCTTCTGTGTGCATCACACTCACCAACTGCATGAAACTCTAATGAACTTTGTCAGACAAGGCCATCAACAACAGACAGCTCACACTCACTAGAATTCTCCGGGGGAAACCCATTCAAGAAATGATTATTTAATTCATTCGGTTCTACTACACAATCAGTACTATCCTTGCCATGAATACCAAACCGTTTTAGATTCTTCCATAATTGCTTAGGTGGAAGAGATGCATCAAGCTTAGAGGAGAAATAATTTTTCTGTGCTAGCCTCACAGCAGCTACAGCCTCATTACGAGCCAGCCTGTAAGAATCCCAATTCTGATCGGTTGGAAATTTTCTCCATCTAACATGCAACCTGTTCCTTTTCTTAAGATGCTGCTTCACTAGCGCGTCAAACCAACGACGCGCTTTATTTTTAACTTGAATAGTGCGAATCGGGACATATGTGTTTAAAACATTACAGATCCGTCTCACGAAACCATTCAACTTCTGATCAATGCCGCTAGAAAATCAGCAGTCATCCCATCTTATTTGGGAAAGCTCCCTAAACAAAGAATTCAAGTCAATGGACTTATAATCACGGTACGAGATAGAGGTAGTATTCATTTTTCGACCAATATTAACATTTAGTGTACAGAATATCAAGTCATGATCAGAAATAAAAGTGAGCTGATCAAAGATAAATAGCATTGATATGTCAGATATAATAAAGAGGTCAAGTAAAGTAGAACCAGCATTATTTGCAAATCTAGTAGGCATGATGGAATTCACAACAGAGAAGCCAGACACACTAACAAGGTCACGAAGTTTATCCGAAACAGCATCTGCATCTGGAACATATATCATGCCTCGCACGGAGAATGCAGAAGGCAACAGCCGCTGCATACTGCATAATTACCCGATTGCTTACAGTTAGGCCCTCATGTACAAATACAGGAGTTTGTCCACCTACACCAATATCAGAGAGCAAGATGGATCTCTTCTTCTCCCTGCAGAACCCAGCAATAGCCCGAAAGAGATTACTCCTTTATTGTGCCGTTTGCAGTCTTTTCCAAAACCTGCACAGCCACGTTTTTAGATTGGCTACGGTTCGAGGGCAGACGGAATACTTCCCGAACCCGCGGCGAGTCACATTTGACCGATTGACAGATTTTATCAAATGTATCACCCAATATCTCACTTTCGGTCTCAGGTATTCCATTAATTAGTATATCCTTTGAGACAGCATCACCTTCACATTTGACTTGAGTGTTTCAACCTCCGTGATGGATCGCTCAATTGCCGACACTCTAGACTCAATTTGCCTAAAATCTCTCTTGATATTAGACAACTCACCGGCCAACTCACTCATTTTCTGCATAACCCGATCCTCAAGCAGTTTCACAGATACGTTAAGTTTTGTGAGAATGCTCTCTTCGAGCTTAACCAGCCGCTCATCCCATGCAGCCAGCAAACCAGAGTCAGAGAGCCTATCTGCAGTTGCTTTGTTCGCATTTGGTGTTGAGTGCAAACTTGGCGCCAAATTTTCTTTCTCTCTTCTTAGAGCTGCCTGTCTTGTTGCCAATGACATTTTTCTAAAAACGGGTTTCTTTATTTTAGATCGACTATATAGAAAGAAAAAACTCAACACAAACACCGACACTCAGTCACAACTTCAAGATTTTGTAGGCGAATTAACAGATCAAGATATCTGTCAAATAGTACAAAAACCACTCTCAGCTCGTTAGCACAGAACAAACACGTCTACTAACTAAGACACATTTCTCACTAAGGAGGAAATAGGACTCTCAATCCTCGGAAATTCCACTAATAATCCTGAACCACCAGCCACTACGGCCGATTCATTATTTAACATCCCAGGACCGAGTGCATCGCCTAGGTCCTCTATTCCAAATGTAACTCCCGAATTGGAAGCCATCATAAGTTCAATTGTAACCAGAATCTTTGCTTCAGAAGGAAAAAACTTAGTGAACGCGGCAATCAACCCAAATTACGAACTGAACGGACCGACCGACCAGGAAATTAATCCTGAACACAGGAAAAATTGACGATTTTGACAAAATACCGGACGTAGATATTTGAGGGAATTTTCTGGAAATCCTGGAGAATTCGGCTCTTGGAAGAAGAGCGTAGAAAGGGTTCTACATATTTATGAAGAGACTCGTGGTACACCACGGTATTCGGAATTCTTAGCGTAATAAGGAATAAAATTGTAAGCAACACATACACTGCGCTGGAATCCTACAATACGCCTTTAGATTGGAAGGCTATTTCCAAATGTCTAATGTTGCATTACACAGATAAAAGAGATGTAAATACTCTGGAGTATCAAATGACATCTCTGGTGCAAGGGAGCTCAACGGTTGAAGAATTCTACCAAACTGTTTATACCCATCTATCTTTGATATTGAAAAAAATTGCATGCCTGGACGTTGGCCATGAATCTTTACGACTCCTCACTCAAACATACAGAGACAAAGCTCTCGATACCTTTGTCAGAGGGCTTAGGGGAGATCTACCGAGACTGCTTGGTATTGGACTACCAGCAGACCTACCCCAAGCCCAACACCTCTGTTTGAAATTGCAGAATCAAAGCTATAGAGCATCATATGCTACTAACTCCCACGGCAACTTCAGGAAATACAGCTCCGAAATGACACCGCCTCCATTACCACTTCGACGTACATACGCACATACACCAGTGAGACAACGGGAAGCTTTTTAATAATTTCGTACCCAGACCAAACTACTTATATTACCAAAGGACTCCGTACTATGGGGCACCGAGAGGAAACAATAACTATAGGGCCATTCAAGCAGCACCCGAACGATGTCCACTACAACGACAATTATAATCGACCTTTCAAATATGCCGGAAAAAGAAACTTTGTAGGATATGGTGAACATCCAGGGCAGGGCTGGACAACCAGAACTGGGCCAATATAATCAAACCATACTAGAAGCCGAGTTCAACCAAGAGAAACCAGCACTAGAACAGGTGCACTACAAGAAAAAGACCAAACCACTAGAGGAATAGCCAACCAAGCACAGATCCATTTTTTAGCCAATCCCCCTCGTCACTCCCATACTTCGAATGTAGGACCCAGAGCGGCGAGATTCTAAAATTATTAATCGATACCGGCTCCAACAAAAATTACATACAGCCACAATTAGTAGACGTACCGATTCCCAATGACAAAACTTTCTTGCTAACACAGCGGGAGGAAATATAGAAATCACCCACCATACAATAGCGAACCTCTTTGGTAGAGAAGGAATGGACATCAGACTCTTCTTACTTCCACCATTACCATCCTTCACGGAATTTTGGGCAATGATAGTCTTCGAGACCTCTCCGCCATAATCAATACAGACAAAAACTACATGACAATAAAAGACGACATTAAAATCTTAATCAAACAGCAAACCTCTTAAGCTGTAAATACAATAAATTTACGGACAGAACACATAACACAGGAACAAGAAAGATCCTTCAGAAACATGATTCAAAAGTTTCCCAACTTGTTTTCCGAACCTAATGGGAAATTGACGTTTGCAACTCGAGTTGTCGCCGAAATCCGTACAACTTCAAATAATCCTGTTTATACTAAGTCATATCCGTATCCGATGTCACTCAAGGACGAAGTGGAAAAACAAATTAAAGAACTCTTGAGAGATGGCATAATAAGACCATCACGGTCCCCATACAATGCACCCGTTTGGGTCATTACCAAAAAAATTAGACGCTTCCAAAAAAAAAAATACTGAGTAGTAATAGATTACCGCAAACTGAACGCAATAAAAATAGCTGACAAATACCCCATACCAGCTAAATTAGGGACAGGAAAATATTTCTCCGTATTGGATCTCAAGAGCGGTTTCCATCAGATTCCCCTGAAGGAATCTGCCATTGACAAAACCGCCTTTTCAATAAATAACGAAAAATTTTAATTACTAAGGTTACGTTTCGGACTAAAAAACCCGCCGTCTATATTTCAAAGAGCTCTTGATGACATCCTCCGCGGACATATCGGAAAGACATGCTACATTTACATAGACGATATTGTAGTTTTCAGCGAGTCAGAACAAAAACCATTCGAAAATGTTAAAAAAATCTTTGAAACCATACAAAAAATTAACATTAAAATACAATTAGATAAGTGCGAGTTTTTTAAACGGGAAGTCGAATTCCTCGGCTTTGTCATTTCATCCGAAGGACTAAAAACTAATAGCAAAAAAGTTTAAACCCCTAGCACAATTCCCAGAACCTCAAATTCTTAAGGACCTTAGATAATTTTTAGGAATGTCAGGGTACTATAGACGTTTCATTACGGATTACGCCAAATCTCATTAGACAAAAATGCTCTAGAAGCTCTCAATAAAATCAAAAATGCACTAATTTCTAACGACACTATTCTGATCTATCCCGACCTGTTCTGATCTATGTCCGAAATTATACTCTCGGTGCGGTCTTGGCCATAATTTGGGCTTTGCAGACTCTACAAAACTCATTATATGGAGCTGCACAAGTCAAAATCTTTACGGACCACCGACCATTGACGTTCGCACTAAGTAACAAACACACCAATAGTAAACTGGAAAGGTGGAAATCGATTCTAGAAGAATACAACTACATACAAACCAGGCAACACAAATATAGTTGCTGATGCACTATCGCAAGCTCCTCGGCCAACCCTTAATAACTCAATGACAGCCACTGTGCGACGAAAGTTCATCACAATACAGTTTGTAGATGCCCCAATCAAGGTATTTAAAAACCAACTAATATTTAACCTAGCAGAAAAAAACAGCTATCAATTTATAATTCCATTCGACACTTAGACACTTGATAACTCAAACAGATTTTACAGAAGAAAGTCTCACAAACACACTAAAAAAATTCCTTAACCCATCATTAAAAAATGGCATTAAAGCTCCCGAAAGAGTTCTGGGGATGATAGAAAATATTTACCGGTTACAATTCCAACTATACCGTGCAACATACACACAAACCCAAGTCGAGGCATTACACAAGAGCACGCCGCAACGGACGAGAAAACCAACAACAACTATTGCAACGGTTAAACGGAAAATAAGTAGAAAAGTGAAACAAGGCACGATCTGCCAGGAACAAAAATTTGACAGACACCCAAATATCCCTGAGATTAAAGAAACTCCAATTACAGAACATCCAAGATATATCGTCCACGTCGATATTTGCTTTACAGAAGGACATCTAGTTCTTACCGCATTAGACAAGTTTTCAAAAATGGCACAAGCAAAAATCCTCCAATCTAAGGCAGTAGAAGACATCCGTTAACCTCTAAGAGATATGCTTTTCTTCTTCGGAATACCCAGCATACTTTTAATAGACAACGAAAAATCCCTTAATTCTCTTTCCCTCAACTTCATGCTGGAGGACCAACTAGGAATAAAAGAATTCCACTAAAAGTATTACACTAGCACCTCCAACAGACAAATCGAAAGATTCCATTCCACTTTATCCGAAATTATGCGCTGCCTTAAAACAGACAAAATACGTAGAACATTCACGGAACTTTTAGAAAGAGCAGTCAATGGATACAACTTTTCCAACCACTCGACTACAAGACAAAGCCAATAGAAACTTTTTTTGGACGAAGAGTAAGTTCTGACCCAGAAAAACTAGAACAAGCCACAAAGGACATAATGAAGAAATTACAAACAAAACAAGAAAATGACTTGGAAACACACAATAAGAAAAGACAGATTCCAAAAACTTACGATATAGGACAAACAATTTTCGTTAGAATAAATAAAAGAATAGTATCAAAGTTATCACCCAGATACAGGAAAGAGATTCTAAAGGAAAACAGAAATACCACTATACTTACAAACAGGACCACTATACTTACAGGCAGGATAGTTCACAAAAAGGATATATGAAACTAGAATCATTCGAATAAATTAATTGACAACAGTACTTCTCTTTTAATTAGGTTACTGGTCGCGTCTGCAGACATACAAGTTTTGGATTATTCAAATTAACTTAGAGCAATACATAAAATTGAATAGAGAAATCGAGTACGCTGTTAAACATTCAATCAATGAAACTCATAAATTTCTCCCATTCCTATTGCACGAAATTTCCCAGATTAACACACTTTTAAATAGATTAAAGCCTAAAAGTAAAATAAAGAGATAACTCGATTTAATTAGTTCAGCCTGGAAATGGATTGCCGGAAGCCCCGATCATCACGATTGGTAAATCGTAGAAGACAAGGTTAACGATGTACTTGAAAATAATAATAGGCAAGTACTTATAAATGAATTAACATCTGAATCAAATAACAAATATACCAAACACTATAGTAAAATTTGTAAAATCAGCTGACGTAGCATTAAATTATGAAATAACAAAATTAAAGTATAAAATACAAATATTGAAAGAATAAATTTTAAATTAAAATATGCATTGCATTGGGTTATGGCTAATATAATAAACTCATACATACTTTCAAATGCGGAAGTAGAAACAATAGAAGAGTTATTAAAACAAGAGGAAATTATATTTCAAAACATGGATGAGCCTTTAGAATTTGCTCAAATCAAAGTGGCATCAAACAGTTCCACAAACCTTAGCGCAAAGCTGCGAGATATTATTTTTAAAAGCAGTAAAAAGAGCCAACACAATCTATAAATTGCCATATGAGAAAATTTTAATATGTAATTCTAATGGTATACGAGTATATGGCATAAAAGAAAATTGTAAAAGGTCAGATAAAATAACAATTTGTCCGAACAGTCACCTAATTAAATTAAATGAATCTCACTGCATACCGCACCTGCTAACCAGCCGACTACCTGATTGCGTCTTTGCGTCCAACACAATCTATAAATTGCCATATGAGAAAATTTTAATATGTAATTCTAATGGTATACGAGTATATGGCATAAAAGAAAATTGTAAAAGGTCAGATAAAATAACAATTTGTCCGAACAGTCACCTAATTAAATTAAATGAATCTCACTGCATACCGCACCTGCTAACCAGCCGACTACCTGATTGCGTCTTTGTCAACAACCAACATATTCCAGATTTCGAAGAACTCCAACCATAATAACTACAATGGTATTATCCAAATTGATGAAGAAATAACACAACTAGAAGGCACATATTTAGTTTGTTACCACAATACAACCGTAAAATTGGCAACACTGCAACAATAACACTCCCATTATTTGTGTGTTGTTCAATGTTAGTACCCGCAACCTTCCTGTGAAATTTCGTTGATAAGTTTTTAATAGGAGCCTAGTCATGATTTTTGGTTAATTTTGGGCGTGGCAGTAGTATTATAATTTCTATATTCTGCACACACACAATTATGAACCCCATGTATATTTCTGCCAATTTTTATTTCGATGGCATCAATACGAGCATAGGACGGCTAATTTTAATTTTAGGCCCGAAAGTTCCTTATCTCAAAAGTTGGCGTGTTTTAACACCCAATTTTTGAATATTGTTAGTAGCACCTACATCTCCATAGCTGTCACTATTCCATTAATTGGGCTTAAGATACAGTCATTTTAAAAAAGGTGAAAAAAGTTCCTTATATGGGAGGTAGGCGAGGTCTTGGACCAAATCGGCTCATATAGCAATCTGTTACTGTATCTTTGTCCAGACTATACTTTTGCAAAATTTCATTACGATAGCTCTAACGATGTAGAATAAAAGTGGCCACAGATTCTGAACATATCTGTATATATATGTCCATACCTACCAAGCCTCCTTTTTGAAATTGTAACCCCTCTCAAAACCGTAAAAAGAGTATACCCTTTTTACCTTTTTTAAAGGTAAAGGGTATAATTACCGACTAAAATAATGCATGAAAAATCTTTATAAAGCACCCGAAACTTTAAAAAATAATTTCCTAAATTTCTTAACTGTGGAAACATAACCAAACATCTGAATGAATTGAAATACCAAAAAGAAAATCATATATTAAAGAAATATTATTAAGAAACTAAGATTCTTGCAGATAAATATCGAAATCAATTATGTGTAATGGACGTTATGGTGTACAAGAAACATAATAATGATCTCCTATGTTCATAATACATTTATAAATAAAATGCAATATTGGAGGAGTACAAACAATCCAGTTAAGTTCTGCTAGACCTCACACAGCACCAGCTAAGTTCTGCTAGACCTCACACAACATTCAGACCTAATAGTGGAACAAAAAGAGAAAAAATTGAAGAAAAAAGAAATGGTTTAAGAATAAGAAATTAATTGCATGCACCTGTGTATTTAATAAATTCATGATAATTTGAAATCAACATATTGTTGAGTTATAGGCCAGTGCAAGAGCAAATTCTTAAGTTAATATTTTTTCTTTTCGGCGTACAATTTTTGAGAAAAACTTACTGGAAATAATGGGCTACAGAAATGTCCACAGAACAGAGCAAAACAGCTAGATAACTTTTGGCAAGTATCTACTGAAAAACATTAAAACGACAGCTGAAAAAATATTGTGAAATACTCAATCAATAATGTTGATATCATATATAAATATATATTTTTCTATATTTATCTTTGTAAATCTAACGCTGAGAATCAATTCGAATCATAACCACAAAAACTTTCACATCTTCTCTCTTTCCTTAAAATTTGTCCTCAATTTTTTCCAAGTTTATAAGTTTCTTGAAGTTATATTTAAAAGTGCTGAAATAAATGTATAAATATATACATCGTGATAGTGACGGTAACAGTATAAAGTACTTAAATAAACAAGTGTAGTGCAAAATTGTATAAAGTAAACTCTAAGCCAATATTAAGTGAGTGATTTGCAATAATTAAATAAAGTTGATTTTTTTACTTTAACCAAGCGATTATTCCAACGGTATGAATCCGAGTATTGGGAGTATTAAAAATTGTCAGGAGAGCAAATTTGTAACAATTAGAGTCAGAATAGGGTTTGTGTATCGGTACTAAACAATGGTAAAATTAAAAGAACTGAAATTGCAGCAGCTCAAGAAGGAGCTTCAGCGCTTAAATTTAGAAACACAAGGACTTAAAGCGGAGTTGCAGGTGCCGTTAAGAAGAACATTGAAGGAGGAGGTATGACGTCGATGAGCATGAATTTAAAATTGAAGAACAGCCGACATCTCGACAGGAAGAAATACCGCAAGGAACTGATACGGATCCAAATAGTTGCTGAGCAATTGTGAATTGCCGATATAGATTCGAAACGTTATGTTTGGCTGATCGTGAACGATTCGTTGATTTTCACAGTTGACAAGTGACAGCCGATGACCACACCACGGTAAGCGACGCATAGCGCAGTTTTAATTTGAATTTATTTAATTTTTTGTATATTTTAGAAATAAACATTTAATTTGCCAATATTAAATTTCGGTCCTTTACTCGTCAGAATTTGTTTTTCTTGAGCAATTTTTATTCCTGCGCAATTTTATTTTGGTGTTCACAAATTTATATATACGAGGTGTGATCAAAAGATAACCGTTATTTTCATCTTTTCGTGAGTTACGTATGTTCAATGTTCGCATTTTTTTTTAATGTTGGTACACATGTCTGTTATATATGTTGGCAATACCAACCATTTTGGATTATTAGTTTGTTTTTGACAGATAAAAAGGTTAGTCGTGTTTTGGGGTGCTCTTCGATTTTGTACTATTCGAAAAAAATGGATCTAAGAAACTGTATTCAGTTTTGTGTAAAAAATGAAATTAAATGCGCAAGGACATTTGAAATGCTGACTGTGGCCTTTGGCGAGGCTACTATGAGCAGAACACAAGTTCAATTGTGGTATAACCGGTTTAAGGAAGGCCGAGAAGATGTCAATGACGATGCTCGTCTCGTATATATATATATTTGGCCAAAAACAAAACCGTTATCATGCCTCAACCACCGTATTCACCGGACTTGGCCCCCGCTGACTTTTTCCTCTTTCCAAAACTGAAGACACCGAAGAAAAGAAAGCGTTTTGCTACGATTGAGGAGATTAAAAAAAAAAATCGAAACAGGAGCTGTCGGCGAAACCAAAAAAAGCGTTTCAGAAGTGTTTCGAGGATTGAGAAAATTGCTGGCATAAGTGTATTATATCTGAGAGGAATTACTTTAAAGGGGACAAGATAGTTGTTGATGAATAAATAAATACTTTATTGTTTGATCACACAATAATGGTTCTTTTTTGATCGCACCTCGTACATACATAATTATATAATGCGCATTTTATATTTCACACGCCGCCTGAAAAGAGCATTGGTTCCAATACCATGAAAACCGGTTCGACTAAAAAATATGCAATTAGTAACTCTATTAGTGACACCACCACATCAACATCTGAGAATGCCAATATTTTTGGGCTGTCGTCAGCCGCAGACTTGACTTCAGCGATTACCACTACCACCATCGGAGCGCTACCTGGCATTGCATCGTTGGATAAACGCCCTTGAAAGTGAGAGACGCAGCACTCAGGTAAGCTTGCATAAAAAAAATATACAGTGACATACTCTAAAGAAGCGTTGCAATTGCCAGCTGGTCAAGTCGCCACACAGCCAGCATTACGAGCTGACGCTTCTGGAGCGCCCAGAAATTAACGCCATAGATGAATTCATGCGTAGTTCGCAAAATTTCCCCGCCGCCATTCGCCACAATACAAAATTTTGGCTACGTGCGCATAACAACAAGAACGTATCTGCGCAGCTAATATATATATGCGTAAGCCATAGTCAATTCTCACTAAGTTCGCATGCCTACTGTGCCGCTTCGGCGCATTCAACACCATGCTTAGGCAGTGTTCAGTTAAACGATGTTTTTTCTGCCGCTACGTTGATGGCAGCAATACCATCTTCAAGAAGTACAGGGAGAATTACAAGTCTTGTCGCTATGCCTGCCGCTCAGCTTCCGGCAATATGTTTAAATGTAACAGTGAAGTGTTACTGTCGACTTGTTACAAAATGCTGTCTGGTGGAAATACAAACCATAATTATCGATACCCTGTTATACCGACACTAAACAAAAGGCGATGAGGTGTGAATGCTCGCTATATCGTAGCCCTCTTATGGTGACTCAAAATACAATACCGACTGCTGCAAATATGTAGTATTGTTACCGGCACCCTGTTTTCCTTCCGCATGATGTGAATCTAAACAGTAGCAATAACTTTAATTATGGATAGAAAGTATCACCAAATATACACCCGCGAAACATTTAGAATTGCCAGCTTTCACTGAACAGACCGAGCACTAACTCATGCTATGGACAACCTTCGGGCAAACTACAAAAGCTTATGGGTACTCAAATTTAGAGAAGAGTCAGCGGTTACAGAAGTGTGTCAAAGCTGTGGTACGTGTAACGACACTAAAATCCCTTTTATTTCACCTGACAATGTCGACGCTGTTATGGATCAACTTCGATTCCGATATGGACGCCCTGAATTGTTAATGCGTAGTCAGTTGCAGCAAAGGAAGTCGTACCCATCTCAGAGTCTTCAAATATAAAGTTAATACCATTCGCAACAAAATGAAAAGGAAAATGTGGTAGTATTCCCACAGACAGCAATCGGACAACAGCAATCTAATGGTGCTTAAAGAGCTAATTGCAAAATTACCAATGAACAAAATTTTTGATTGGGCCAAATACGCGGATGCAATTTTGCCGTATCCAATAATATATCCGCTGATTTTAGTAATTCGTTAAACGAGATAGACAATTTAACAACAAAGGTCATTACGGTGCAGTTTGAGGCACGCCGTAAAGTAGTTCTTCCACAGTCCACAACCAAACGAACGCTTGACATGCCCGTTGTGCAAAAGTGACCATGCGATAGTAAATTGCTAAAAATTCTTGGACTGTGCTGTAGAAAAGAGATGGAGTCAAATTAAGCGCTTGCTTCTCATGTCTTAAGCCGGGGCACTTGCTGCAAAATTTCCATCGTCGAATGAAATGTCCAGTCGACAGATGCGATCGAAAACATCACCAGCTGTTGCATGACAAATCAGCAGATCGAAGCGCACAGCGACAAAGATCAGCACCAGCTTCTGATGAATATAATAAAGATATTTTTAAGGCAAAGTTTTGCACGAACCGCTGTATGACACGAAGAAAACAAACAACAATCTAAGCACTCTTAAATGGGGATTCATCCGTCACCATGATGAACAGCAATTTGATAGAAAAACTGGGTCTCCGAGGTGAAGACCGAATATTTAATTTGCAATGGTTTCGTGGTCGCTCCGGGCAACAATTAGTGGTCACATAAGTGGCGTTGCAATCAACAGAAAGTTTCCGCCACGTAAAAATTACAAATACAAAGTCTGTTTAAATGAGATTTGCGTCCGACCGATCGTAGTTTACCAACGTTACCAGTAAAACCATATTCAGCTGCCACACCCCAAATTCTCTTTGGTATATAGGCTTCTCACTGCCATTTCGGCTTGCCTATTGAAACTTTGTTTTTAGAAGCGAAAGAATCGCATGCCCCTGTTTGGGAAAAAAAATGAGAATATTTAGCGACACCATCCTGTTTATTTACCTATTCAATAGAAGCAGATAAATTGCATCGGACTGTAGCTGACTATTTTTAATCCGAAAGCTTTAGCGTCAGTCCAGCACTAGCAGACGAGGAGGTGAAGGCACGCATTATATTATAAGGTATCACAAAAAAGATAGGCGACAAATTTGAAATCGATTTACTTTGGGATCAGGACAATTTCGAGTTTTCTGGTAGCTACTCTATGGCTTTAAACGCTTGCGTGGCATAGAACGCAAAATGGAGGAACAGCTAGAATTTGGTAAAGCGTTCAACGATATAACCTAAAGTTTTATTGACAAGGGCTATGCGCGCAAGTTGCATTCAGATGAGGCTTCTAACCCCGAGAACTTGGTACATTCCGCATTTTGCAGAATCCAAACAATCCTGGTAAATTGCGACTGGTGTTTGACTCAGCTGCTGCCGTTAATGGAGTTTTGTTGAACTCATGGTTATTAAAGGGTATAAACCTATGCCAACAGTATTCTTTAACTGTAGAGAAGTAGCCGCCTGTCCGCCACGTTATGTACATTATGTTAAATGCGTGAACGCATTAGAACATCAGTTAGTTTATCCAAGAGCGGTGAAAGCAATTCCACAACACCATTACGCCGACGATTAAGTAGACAGCTACGATACGATTTCTGAAGCTATTACCACATCCAAACAGGTGCGATATTGTTGGGGTCTTCGTGTTCTTGCCGGGAATATCTTTTACGTTGAACGTTAACTGAGCGCTTGGTAGTAGCGTGACTCCACTCTGCTGTCTCTGACCGCCCAGGTTAAAACGCGCTAGAGTTCCCTGACTAGAATTGTTTGTCGTGTTTTGTGATCTCTCTTGATTTTTGCTTGAAAAAAGTTCTTGAAACTTATAATTCCAATAAGTAGCGATTTAGACTTTTTAAGTATTAGTTATACTTGCAGTGTTCTGCATTTATGATCATCAATAGTTAAATAAACAATTAAACAAAAAGTGTAAAAAACAAAGTATTAGTGCTAACAAAATGCCAGTGGAGCGCTCTCCGTTGCGAGAGTGTTGACACTCCATTGCAAACGTACCAACAACACAGTTTAAAACTATCTTGAGTACTTCGGACGAACTGTCAAATGAAAAAATGCAATTGGTGCTATTGCTGTCACTAATACAACATCAAGTAATGCTGTGACGATATTAGCATGTACAATCACTACAACGACAATAACATCTACGAGTTCATCACTTCTGCCGACAATGTCTACACGTGCACTTGCGCACTGACGTCGCTCTGTAAACATCGAACAGGTAAACCCTACTAATAATTTAAAAATAACAAAGAGAACTCGTAACTCACCTAATAAAGGTGGATTAGGGCTAAACATAAACAAGAAATTAAAAACAAAATCGAACCAACAAACTCTCAAGTCTTGCTGGTTAAGCAACCCCTCTATAATAAATAAACATGATACACCAGGCGAACATGTTACATCAAACGGGTTTGAAGCTCTCTCTCTCTATCTCTCTCTCTCTCTCTCTCTCTCTCTCTCTTGTTGATGAGGCTGATAAAACAAATAAGAACAGTGAAACAGATCTTTGAAAACAGCTATTAACAAAAATATGCTCCTAAACCACCACCAATATATGTGTAAACTATACAATGCGTAAATATTTCAGCAAAACCCGTAAACTCATTCCCCAAATGCGCTTATGTTACGAAAGCACAGAACAACAATAAAGTTTAGATTCACTATATAGATATAAAGTTGCTAAAAAAAAAGATACTTATAAACCAAAAAAACTAAAAGTTCTACAGATGTAAACGATTTCAAGAATGAATTAGCTGAGTTAGAGCATGATGTCATAAATATACACAGAATTCTACAAAATGACACAAAAAAGCACTATCTTTATTCTCAATGGAGCTAAAGACTAATAAAAACAACCAAAACATATACTCCATAACTCATCTATGCACTGCAAAATAACATTTGAACCACCATATTGGTTCCACAATGCACCAATTGTCAAAAATATGGCCACACTAAAAGTTTCTGTGCCAAGAACCTAGTATGTGTAAAATGTGCTGGCAGTCAAAAAATTATAAGCGCAATCCCCGAAGAAAGAAATAAAATTAAATTCGCATTATGTGGAGAAAACCATACCACCAGTTACAAAGGCGGTACAAAATTAGCTTAAAAATGGTTCTGTGGAACACCGACGTACTTACCCAACATTCCCTTAAACTTACATCATTCATATACGACAGTTCCATTGACATAGTCTTATTAACAGAGACTCATTTTGCTGAAAAAAGCTTCCAAACTTTCAAATATTCTGCACCAACCATCCGCACAATAGATTCCAAGCTGGCACATCAATACTTATAAAGTGCGTTGAATTGGAAAGCATTAGAGAAGAGCATTTGCAAGCAACTTCGGTGCAAGTTGAAGACTCCTATGGTACTCTAGTCTTGTCAGATATCTCTTGGAAATCGATATATTGCTGGAGGAGACTTTAATGCTAAGAATACGATCTGGGCTTCCAGAATTACAAATAAAAAAGGCAGACATTTACTTGGCGCAATATATGCAATAAACAGTAAATTTATAAGTGCGGGTCAACTGACATGAAAAAAACCAGATCTAATTGACAATAAATGTATAGCATGATTATTTAACAATAAAATCTGGCCAAGAACTTTCATCTGACTACTCCCCAATTATGCTTACTTTCTAAAGTACCTTTCCATTAGAAACACGTAACAAACCCATATGGAACAATTATACAGACTTGAGTACGTTCCGTGAAATAATTGACATCAAAGTAAACATAAACGTCTGACTGGAAAATGAAAATGAAATTGCCTCTGCTATAGCATATCTGTATGATATGATAAGGTCATCCGAGAAAAAACTAAATAAAAGCAGATAACGGAAGAGTTGAAAGAAATCCTCAAGGAAAAAAAATTCAAAAAACACATTGCAAATCTAATCACAACAAGTGTTACCAACTGCTCGCAGTGTGGGGCTACGAAGAATATTAATAAGTTGATTGCACATCAAACACCTCTCAAAAATACAGAAAATAAATTGACTAAAATTCAAATCAATAAGGCAGAAGTTCTCTCTGCACATTTTAGAAACACTTTCTCAAATAATCTGAACAACCAAGACATAATCCTCCTAACCTGTCAAATAACCTCAATGAGAAAATAAAGAAAATCCGACAAAATAAATTAAAGTAAATATCAAAGACAATATTAAAACCAAAAAAATCACCTTTCTATGACCGAATAACTAGAAAAATACTTCAGGAACTACCCGAGAAAGTTATGAGCTACCAAAGAAAACTCTACAACACAGCCCATTAATAAAATATTTTCCAGTCGCATGGAAAGCTGCTGAAATAATCGTTGTTTCTAAATCGCAGAAAGATTAGACCGAAGCTACGTCATATAGAAGTCTATTGCTTAAAATGTCTAAGCTATTCGAAAAGCTCATAAATATATCACCTTGGAATTCACCAATTATTTTGGTGCCTAAAGATGGGGGTGACCAGGGTCAAAAGAAATGGATAATGGTTGTCGATTTTAGGAATTCGAAGTAGGTGTTCCTGATGCCAAGGACAGAAGAAATCCTGGATCAATTAGGGCACAGTAGTTATTGACGTTCCAGATGATTTTTCAAAATATGGCTTGTGTAGCTATACCTGATGCCGAGACGTGTCAAATACTAGATATTAAGAAATTACACAACACAACGAAGCAAATTCCGTTTAGGACACTGTACGGGTTTGACTTCAATATGCCAGCAAATCTGAAGCGCAAATGTGCGCCAGTATATAATGCTGATGACCTAAATAAAGTGCGAAAATATCAGTTACAGCGCACACGAGTTGGTTAGGGAAAACAAAGATCGCGCTGAACGGGTAGCTAGAGAAGCCTACAATGAGGTGGTAAATCCTATAGTTTGATGAAGAATCATCCCGAAAGAACAAATTTTCCCCTGTATAGATAGGCCCATAGTTCCAGTCGTCCGTAGTCCAGTTACAACAGTCGTAACAATTAAGGTCAAGCCTAAGAAACTGCATAATAATTTATGAAAATTATTTCATACGAGACATCACAATTAGAGACATGTGTTAATTATTTTTTACAAGCGAAAACACAACGAGAACAACCAAAACAGATGGTTATCATGTACATGTATCAGATATCACAATTCCAACTTCCAAAGGCAATGTCAACAGAAGTGTGCCAATTAACTTGGTGCACCATCGGCAATTTTATATTGTGTAGGTCAGTTGGCTTAACCGACTGACACCAGGCAACCCAATGTATAACTGGAACACCAGAAAAGTGCTTACCTTACCGAGTACGATGAAAAGTAAATCGTATTTAAGGTTTAGAATTTTAAGAATAAACTCTCTGATTCTGATTGAGAATTTTAAGAATAATCTCTCTGATCCTTTTAACCTGAGGGTGGGGTTGGAATATCAGCTGTGCTTAGAAGGTACAGCAAAAGTCCCAAGATACTGCCTTGGGGTACTCCTGCGTCTATTTTTTTGATTTCAGAGCATTCCCCTTTCTGCTTAACATAGAAGTGCGTGTCACTGATATAGCTATGTATCAGTTGATAGTAACTTTGTGGCAGTTGGTGTTGTAACTAATGCATTAACCCTTTATACCATACTCTGTCGAATGCCTTTGCAACATCTAAGTATACAGCTATATAATAGTTTTTTTTTGTCAATTTCAGTTTCCTGCTATTCTTATTGTTTCAAGTCGATTAAATATCGGGTTTTTCAATAAGAGCGCTACAAAAGTTTTTTTTAAATAAAAGAAAACCGGTTTTAGATATCTATGAAATTCTTTATTCCTGTGAAAGTTCGATGACATTAAGTATGGAACTCGGTTTCTTTTGCATGGCCACCACGGGCACGCTTGCAGAAGTCCAGACGCTGAACCCAATTTTCAACGGTTTTCAAGCATAAATCGGCCGATACTGCTGCAATTTCACGTTCGATATTCGTACGAAGTTCATCAATCGTCGCTGGCTTGTTGGCATAGACCATAGACTTGACGTAGCCCCACAGGAAATAACCCAAAGGCGTCAAATCGCACGACCGAGGCGGCCAATCGACTGGGCCATTTCGTGAGATAACACGTTCACCAAACTTGGTTTGCAGTAAATTGATTGTGGCATTCACTGTGTGGCCTGTTGGAACCACATGTCCTCCAAGGCCATATTATCCAATTGGGGCCAAAAATATTCGGTTATCATTGAACGGTAGCGATTCGCATTCACAGTAATGTGCTGGTCTTGATCTTCACGGAAGAAGTAGGGCCCAATGACGCCGCCGGCCCATAAACCGCACCAAACCGTAATTTTTTCGGGATGCAATGATGACTCATGGAGTATGTGTGGATTGCTGTCTAACCAATAACGCATATTTTGCTTATTGACGAAGCCATTCAACCAGAAATGAGCCTCATCATAAATTGGACGTAGCGCTCTTAAAGTTGAGGCGACTGACTCCGAATTTCGGTAGTAAATTTTAATAATTTCGACTCGTTGTTGGCTCGTATATCTTTGCATGATGAAATGGCAAACCTTACTAAAAAGAAATATCAAAAGAGCGGGAAAAAATATGGCGTCGTTTGCTGTCACTATCGATTTACTTTTGTAGCGTTTCTTTTGAAAAACCCTTTACTTGATGTAATTATATTATCCTTTAAAATCCCTTGGACTTGTCTATTTACGTTATCTTTGTGAGGCTGTGGCAATCTGTATTGCTATTGGTTAATTGGCGGCTCATCTGCGTTAGTTAGTATTTCATATTCTATCTCGGGTGTGTATGTTAGCTGGTCTCCTCCCAGTAGAAATATGCCATGGAATGCCGTACAAATGGCTTCTATAGATGCCTTCTCCTCCGAATTCTATGATTCTAGTATTCTCTCAATCTCTCTTATATCTGCATGCTTAATTATCATAACTAGTAAACTTAAACATTAAATCCTTATCTATATAATAGTCCATTTCTAATACATTCAGCACGCAAGCGTACTCCTTACCCTTGTCAACGTGCGTTGTGCTTTTTCCCATATATACACACTTCGCTAGCTTCTGCTTGTGCAAAACAACCGTCCGAAGCTTCGCGTTTACATTGAGAGTAATAACTCTTGTTAACCTCCCGCCTACTATTTCCGGGCTACTATTATTAATCCTATTCACAGTTCCTTCGACTTCAATGGAAGAGTCCCATTATTATTCTTAGCGAAAAGTGATGATTCTAAGATACTGCATTCAGAATTCTGCGGCGTCAAAGGTTATCCCACTCAAATATACCATCATCCGGGCTTCCTCCTAGCTTCCTCCTAGCTTCCTCCTAGCTTCCTCCTAGCTTCCTCCTAGCTTCCTCCTGGCTTCCTTTTCTAGTTCCAATACGTTCATTCTCAAACTTACTTCCCCGAACCTGGTGTGGTTCACCCAAATCGAGCCTAGTGTTCCAATACACCCCTCAAAGGGACCGTTAGAGTCATCACAATCGCTTCATCAATTACTTGTTCTTTTCATAGAACACTAGATTTAACGAGGCTGGTGTCCGTGCCTGAGTCTACCAGAAGCACTAGTTTTTGACTAGCTGCCTCCTTTCAGGATATCTCGATGAACGCACCGGCTGTGCTACTAACAATGCCTTCTTTTTCCCAAAACGGATGCGTTTCTATTCCCTAATTTTCTGACACTCTCCCATCATGTGTTGTAGTTCTTCCTTAAATACATATATTCATTAGGTTATCCTACCTAGTTAACTTATCCTTATACTCCCATACTTCCTACTTTTATTAAAACCGGAACCTAATGCTAGAATCACCAATGTAAATCAAATGGAAACACAATCAAGAATTATATTTTGGAGTGCCTCATGCTCCTCCCTCTCTTGGGTTATCGTGCCTATATCACTTGGCAGGCGATTCAGTGTCTTTGCTACTTTCAGCCTATTACTTACTTTTCCTTCTTGGCTTCCCAGTCTATTGACCTCGGCTGAGCCGCTGAGAGTTTCCCTAGTCCTTTTGTGGGATTGTTTTTGCCTGCACTTTTTAACTCTGCTGATTACACCAGTGTTGAAGGTGTTCCTTCATTGGTTAATTGCTTCCATGGAATTAATTCTGGGTCTGCTGAAACTGTTCCCATCTTCTCTCCTGGGCGGATCCGGGTGTCTCGTCACTGGCTGTCTCATACTCTAATCCTATTCTGTGCTTCCTAGGCACTGTAGACTTGCTTCATAGCCATATGCTTGTATGGCCTGGTTTACGCAGAATACTCAAATGGGTTTTCTTGCCTAGAGTCTCTCGACCGGGAATCCTTAGTCATTTTGTTGCGGAAATTAGCCCACAGATCTACTCACATCTCGTGTGTTCCGTTGTCGTACGCGTGTTAGAACAGCAGATTCCACCTGTTGTCGTTCGCTGTTGGATTGCTGTTTCAACGGAAGAGACAGTTTCAAATAACTTTGCCATACCTCTCTGCGTTAGATTAAGTGCGTAATTCGCTAAATCCCTATTTATTAGGCCTGCCTTGAATACAGCAATTATAGCCCGTACTACTGTATGGTGCAATGTTTCCTGGAAAATGGCTGTTGGCTTCAGCCTCAGTAAAGTTTCTCAAAAATTTAAGTCTTCGTCCCCCGTACCGGGTATTCTGTGTTGTCTCCTGGATCTCTGTTATGAGGGTGTCAAAAAATATGTTCTGTATAAAAGTGCATACATATCCGACAGGGTGCTTATGAACTATGCGCTAGTAAATCAAACGAATCACTTGTGGTCCTTTATCTAATACACTTTATTAAGTGTACCCTATCTGCCCCTGCGGTACTTTGCTGTGCTAGCTCACAACTTTCTTTGAAGCACCTGATCTCAGTTCTCAGATCATACATCTCGGCCATTGAGGATATGAGAACCAAGTTTCACCGCATGAGCAACCTCCAGAATGCCCATTTTATTTGTTCTTGTTACTAATTACGTACCCGTAATAACCACGCCCACAAATAAATTTAAATAAAACCATAAAATCATATGACTACCCCGAAATCTTGAGTTCCCAGATATACTTTGAAAATACATATCACTCCGACCACATTTTATTCATATGAACAAATTATTTTATTCATATGAATAAATTATTAGACTTAGCTTGGAATATGCAACGCTAAAATAAAATTCTTATTTTAACCGATTCAGGTTTTTTTGTGTTCGCTTTTAATATTTTACATGCTTCACTTGAAGGCAATAAGGTATACTCGTATTTCTTACTAAAAGTTTTCCTTCCAAAATAAAACTTAACTAAAACTCATATTAATACGACAATAAGTTTTCTAGTTTTATTTTTTAACGAGACAAGCATTACTCCGTGTATAATTTAAATAGAAATGCAACTGTAATGTAGTGCCGAAAAAAAACAAATAGTTTCCATTGCACAAGTATAAAATCAATTAGATGCACAACTTCTGAATGCGAATACAAATTATTTTTAAAAAAATATTGTATTTGCGCTTGTTTTGTTGACGCTTTTCAATGAATCTATTTTGAACAAGGTTATCAATTTCACTACACAATAATTCTCCCGCTTATTTCACTATCAAACTGGTGCTGAAAATTTCTGATTTTATTTCTGATTGCAGAATAAAGATTTCAAAAACAAATTACGGAGAACGATTACAGCACTACTAACATTAATAAAACAATTGACACCCTTTAAAACACGTCTCAAATTTCGGTTGTCTCTTATGCAAATATTGCAAAATATGCAAAATATTAATTGTAGTTTCGACTCAAAATTAGATGCAATAACCCGTGTTGTATGCAGTTCTTGATGTACTCCTGCCTAATATCCTAAGCCTCTTTTGTTTAACTTTGCGTTAAAAATTAGAATTAGTGCTAAAAGATAACTAAATTACCCTACGGACTCACAAAACACATTTCCCTTAAAAAAAATACTCACAACTAAAACGATATACGTTTCGATTATACGAGGGCGGATTGATATTGAAGCTACCTAGCGCTAAATGGCAGCACAAACCCAAAACTTTTTTTTAGAAATTGCGATCTGTCAAACGTCAGCTGTTCAAATTTCAACCAAATTCATAGATAATTTTATTTGTTGTAGTCGTTTCAAGTAAGCAACTTTTGTGTTTCTTGAAAAATGGAAAAAAGCGAATTTCGTGCAGTGATTAAACACTATTTGAAAGGGAAAACGGCGAAAGAGACAAAAGAAAAGCTCGATAAACATTACGGTGAGTCTGCTCCGTCAGATTACATGGTAAAATATTGGATTGCTGAATTTAAACGCGGCCGAACAAGCACTGCAACAATGCCATCAACAGGAAGGCCAAAAGAGGTGGTTACTGACGAAAATATCAAGAAAATTCTCGATATCGTTATGAATGATCGCCAAGTCAAGTTGCGTGAGATTGTTGAAATGGTAAACATATCATATGAACGTGTGTTCAACATTTTGCATGACCATTTGAATATGAAAAAGCTATCGGCAAGATGGGTGCCGCGTTTGCTCAGTGTCGAACAAAAACGAGTTCGACAGACCACTTCACAGCGGTGTTTGGACATGATAAAGCGTAATCCTGTTGATTTTTGGCGTCGATTAATATCTGTTGATGAAACGTGGGTCCACTACAACACACCTGAAACCAAAAATCAATCGAAACAATGGGTGGAAGCTGGTGGAAGTGCTCCGAAGAAGGCGAAGGCAGTGAAATCGGCTGGCAAAGTTATGGCCACTGTATTTTGGGATGCACACGGAATATTGCTCATCGATTATCTTGAAAAAGGATCCACAATCACAGGAGAGTATTATCGTGCATTATTGGATCCATTGATTGATGCAATCAAGGAAAAACGACCACATTTAAAGAAGAAAAAAATGCTCATACTTCAAGACAACGCACCAGTTCACACAGCATTAGATACGATGCTAAAATTACTTGAAATACACTTCGAATTGGTTAATCATCCACCTTATAGTCCAGATTTGGCTCCTAGTGACTTTTTCCTGTTTCCAAACTTGAAAAAATGGCTCGCAGGAAAAAGATTCTTCTCAAACGAAGAAGTGATTACCGAAACTACCGCGTATTTTGAGGGGTTCCCGAAATCGTATTATTCAGAAGGTATGTATAAAAAAGTTGGAATATCGTCTTACTAAGTGTGTCGAAGTAAAAAGAGACATAAATGGTTTTTGAAAAAAAGAACGTTTTTTTTTCTACTTAGGTAGCTTCAATATCGATCCGCCCTCGTAGTTACGGTTTATATTTGCCCATACATAGTTGTGTGCAACAGCGCAATGGCGCCTGTATGTTGCAATTTATTTGACCAGCGCTACCTCGCCTTCAGGGTCACAGAACTATATACTTATACTACGCTACAATAATAAAATACTTACATTTTCCTATTTGCTCCCTCCATCGCTCAGATGTCTGATGCTTGTGGCTTTCTGTTGATATTATTGATGATGCTGCTGCTATTGTTGCTGATGATGCTGCTGTAATTGTTGCAATATTTTTTCTTGCTTCAGGATTTTTTCTTAATTAATGTTGGGTATATCCACACACTCCTTACATGTTGGTCGGATCCTACCAGCTGCGTCATTAATGTTGGTGTGTATGTGTGCCTGCCGGGTATATCTTAACCGTTGAACTTTAACTGGGCTCTTGGTAGCATCCAGAGTCTACTATGTTGAGTCTAACTGCGCGAGTCAAAACGCGCTAGAGTTCAATTGTTAGAATCTTCTTTATTTTCAAATCACCTCCTTATATACTATTACAATCATTGATATTTCTTAACTTTCAATTGCCCTACCCTTTGGATTGCACATTCTGCAATTGTTTACCAATGCTGTTATCGACTGGTCCACTTTTGGAAATTGCTGACCGTGCATGATAGTAACAATTAATTGCAGTTCAATTGTCAAATGTACGCACCTAAAAGAATGCAGTCGGCTTTTCCTTAATTTTAAATTTTAAATTTTATTAAATTATACGTGCGCCTTAGAGCTATGCACGTTTATAATTTTATTAATAATAAAATCGAAGCGCAACTGGGGTTTAGTGGACATTGTGAGTTTGACTCACAACAATATTTGAATTAATCCATAATGAATGTATGCTGGGATGGATACACTGCAATGAATTCCGTTTTCTACGTTGATATATAGAAATTATTGAATAATTAATTAATGAAGGTTTGTTTGGATGGAGTCTCCGCTTCTTCGATAATTATTTGTTTTCTAAAACAATTTACTGGCTTTTCAATTGTCTCTATAGTATAACTTATTATTTATTGACTGTTCGCTATAAACAGCTGAGTCTGAATTTAAACTTTATTCTTCCATGTTAATCTATTGACGAGACAGAGTATCTGCAACATAATTTTCCTTTCCAGGCTCATAATACAACTTTGGGTTATGCTCATTAATCAACGACTTCCAGCGATAAGTTTTGCATTTGCATTTATTTCCGAAACTGCAAACGTTTGAATTTGATGATCGGTGAAAATGTTTTACAAAGATAGTTTCAAAGGTTTTTAGCGCCCACACTAAGAGTTCCCTTTCATTGGTAGCAAAATGAAGTTATTTGCCTTTCAAGGTTCTAGAAATCATAGTAATGGGCCTACCTTCTTGAGACAGTACAGAACCCAGGCCATGGTCAGATGCAACTGATGTCAAATCAAAATTTTTGAAATTCGGGTACGCGAACATTTAAATTCTGATATCAAGCTCTGTTTCAGCGCATCAAAAGGGTGGTATTTGTTGAGTTTAAAATTATGTTCACTCCCTTCGATTGATTAGCACTACCTCTTAATTTCTCACACTTTAGAATGTCGGTGAAAGATTTGGCTGTACTGTCAAAATTTTGAATTGCAACCTATAGTAGCTTGGAAATCACAAAAAACATTTGACATTGACCAATTTTTCGGGGAATGGAAAGTTTAACACTGCATTTACTTTGTCAGAAAATTTCTTAATTCCACCTCTAGATAAGATAAATCCTAGGTTCCCAGTTTCGGTTTAAAAAAGGGATTTCTCCACTGATACCCTCCTGTTGGCATCAGATAAATTTTTCAAAACGCAGTCTATTTCTTTAAAATGTTGTTCCTTTGTTTGTGAATATATTAAAACGTCGTCCACATAAACATAATAACTTTTACTTACTTGTTCTCTAAGTATATCATATATAGCACGCATTTCTTGAATCAAATGTTAACATACAAAAGTCTTACTTTCCATTGTTAACAAAGAATGAAGTTTTCTCCATGCCTCGCTATGGGAGTTCAATTGAATGAAAACTTCGTTCCAAGTCAAGGTATATCAGTGGACGTGTAACCAAACAGACGTGTAATCACACGAGCTCCGCCCTTGTGGCATTTATCGTTGTTTAAAATCAAATAACTAATTTTATAAATCCCGCGAAAGAGACGCTTAAACGAAAGTGCAAGTTCTGTTTAGATCAACTAAATAAATACTTATAATAACTAATTTATAATTTAATAAAAGTGATAAATAAACAATCAAACATACATATATGAGTTAAAAGTTGAAAGAGACAGCAAATAAAATAATCCCGGTTGTGTGTGGTGCTGCCACAGTAGAATCTGGGCATAATAGAGTTACCACACCAAATTTTGTTTTCGTGACATTTTTACATGCTTTATAATAATAAATAAGATTAAAATATATCAAAAATAAGAATAAATAAAATTAAAATAAACTAATAAACAAAGTATAGTCGGTACTCGCCTTGACTGTGCAGCGCTCTCCCCCGTGAGAGAGAACGAAATCCATGAGCGAGTCAGAACAACCTATTAACACTAATGTTCCCTCTACGTGGTTTGCTGATGCCAAACCTCCAATAATGTCCTGCTGTAACCAATTTAAAATTAAAGCTTGTTTTGAACTTTCTTCAGACCACTCTTTTTGATAATACTTGACTACACAACTGACATCAAACCCATAGAACAAAAATCTAAGATTTTTAACCACAAAACAAACTGGAATGAGTATACTCGTAGACAGCATATTGAAAAACAACTGAAGATGTCTATCACACTGAAACACAATTATACATTGAACGTGCCATTATTCACTTCAACGATGTGGTCCTAGACGCAGGAATCAAATCAAGCCAACAGCATAAATTTAGAGAAATTAAATCTACAACGGATATTTTCATAAGAAAGCAAATTATTGAGAAGAGAAATAAATGTAAAAAGATGGGGAGTGTCGAATGAAAATTCCTACTCTGACCATCGTTATATAGAATACGAATTGAACTTCCCAGTATCTACAGTTAAGACATTTAGAAATATACGGAGAACGGACTGGGGAAAGTATAGGAAGACTGTCAGAGCCTCACTGCCAAGAAATCCACCGTCTGACCCCACAGACCCTGGCGAATTAGACGGGCTGATTAATCAGGTAACCGGGACCTTGAATAGTTCCCCGACAGCCGGGTGGCCTCTTGTAAAACTGAGAGGCTAAAACAAACCACCTTGGTGGTCAATATATCTAGGCCTTCTCCGGAAGTCCAATAGGCGGTTATTTACCAGGGCTAAAACTTCGGGTCTGCCCTCGGACTGGGCAAGGCTGCAAGGCTGAGCTAAAAATATTCAAGAAAGCAACCAGATCTGCGCAACGAGAGTCCTGGCAAAATGGGATGTGGAAGAAATATCATAAGCAGCTAGTTAAGAAGAATCGTAGCGATGACACCACACAACCTGGGCTACCTTAATAGGTCTGGGTCATATGTGGAGCGAATAGGGCGAGAAATCTTTGGCTGTTCTCTTAGATATGCATTTTTCAGGCAGTAGCACGATGGAGAGTAATAACGCGACATCTAGAGGCAGGCAGTCTGAGATAGGAAATGCGATAGTTACAGTCGATCTCCAGGTCCGGATGGAATTTACCCAGCATAATTGCAACAATCACGGGACAGAATTACGCCCTAGGTTGTGAATGCAATTAGACGCTGTCTTAACCTGGGCTATATTCAGCTAAGATGGAGAGAAACGAAGGTTTCCCTCATACCCAAAGCGGGCAGTTACAGCACGCATACTCGAAGAGCAAAACGACAGAGACGGCGTTACACTTACTTATTGTTATAGTGGAAAAAGCCATCCAGCAGAAGGATTTTGCACTGGCGGCCTTCATTGATAGAGAAGGCACTTTTAACAAAATAAATGCGAACGCCGTTACGAGAGCGCTAGAGGGTCTGGGCGTTGATCTTAATGTGGTAGCGCTGATGGAGACTATACTCGTCAGCAAGAAGGTAACTGCCAGCTTTAGTACCGACACTTTAAGCAGACAGGTCTGCAGAGGCACTCCTCAGGGAAGAATTCTCTCCCCCCTGCTCTGGAATTTGGCGGTAAATTGTTGCCATGTCGTCGGCTATGCTGACGACTTGGCAATTGTGATCAGAGGAAAATATCCAAACACTCTTATGGATATTTTGCGCTCTAGCATGGCCACGCTTATGGGTTGGCCGTGAAGAAGGGGATTAGGGTTAAACCCCCGATAAAATGGAATTAATCCTCTTTTTCAAGAAAAATAGATCTCCTAAGGTCTCCCCGCTAACATACAAAGGTGTGGAAATTCCGATGAAGGAGGCAGTCAATTATTTGGGACTAGTACTAGTACTAGATAGGAGACTTACCTGGAAACCCAATAATGGGGAAAGAGTTAGAAAGGCCAATATTGTTTTGTACACGTATAAAAAAGCGGTCGGACTTAGCGGGGCGTTATCCCCACGAATTATGCACTGGCTATACATTTCGGTGGTCAGACCTATATTGCTATATGGAATACTGGTATGGTGTCCAGCAACTCAGAAACAAAGCTATTTGAAGCTTCTGAGCAAGGTCCAAAGAACGGCTTTTCTATGCATCTCTGGTGCTTTTAGGACCACTCCAACTAAAGCATGAGAAATAATACTCAACCTGCCTACATTAGAGCTGGTAGGGAAACAAGTGGCCGCCACATCAGCACTAAGGCTGAAATGTGCGGCGTTATGGCATGATTGACAGATTAGTCACTCGACTATGACGCATACCTGGAGTAGTTCTACCCAACTCATTGACCACTCTATACCTAATCTGAACTTCGATAGGCACTTTCAGACATATATTCCATCTAAAAGACAGTGGCAAACACCAATGCCATAGAGCAGGGGGGAGCTGAATTTCTACACTGACGGATCCCAGTCGGTTGACGATAGAGTCGGTTTTGGAGTTTCCTGAAAAGAACTGGGACTGGAGCTTTCTTTTCGTCTCCTCGACCAGTGTTTATCAAACAGAGGTCCTAGCCATAAAGGAGGAAGCCGTCTGCTTAAATAGACATTCTGTAAATATCTACTCGGATAGCCTGGCGGTCATCAATTCAATGAACTCGGTGGCATTGAAATATAATAAGCTTCGACACATATCATTCAATTCCGAATGTTGATGTAGAAAACAATCTATTTCATATTGGTGATAATGAAATAGAGATTCTTATTGGATCATATGAATTATCTGATATTGCTGATGCAGTTAGTGGTAAATATGAACAACTGAATCAAAAGGGAATTCTTGATATACGAGTACAAGCAAATTATAATACCTTAAAAACGGAAATAAAAAGCTCTATAGATCCAATTTATTTCGATAGAGATAATTCAATTGCTTCAATTTTGGGGTTTAGTAAGAGAGTATTGGAGCCAGGTATTGTCCATTATTCAGATAAAACAATTGATATAACAAAAATAAACACAATAGTTGTTGATTGTAATATTGTGACTGGATCATATATAAATAGTGTATCAGCACATACTTTACATTAGTTTTAACTTGTCGTTAGGCCAGGTTACAAAATCACTGAAACGCCAGCTAATGTAATATATTTACCTGTAAATACCAATGAAATAAATCTTATTATTTTGAAAGTTGTTGATCAAGACGGTAATTTAATAAATTTTCGCGAAGAAAAAATAACAATAAGATTGTATTTAAAACCTTTAAAATAATGATTAGCTTCAATAAAAATCAGTTACACAATGATTTATCATTCATTTCACTAGCAGCAACAGAAGACAACGGTAAAGAAGAAGAAGAAAAAGATATATCATTTTGTAAAAATCAATATCAAGCGAAATCCAAATATAAACAACAAGAAAAAACTAATAATGTCACTGAAGCTAATCGGAAGTTTCACAAAATTTAGGATTTCAATTAAAAGTTCAATAAAAAAAATGAGTAATATAATCAATGTACTACATAAACCATTGTTTGATAATTCAATTATTAAAAAAGAATATCATAGCTATACATCATATTTAAAATCATTTCAAAATAATGATGAAATTCGTATAGCAATTCAAAATCAAGATTTATATGTTTTGCCAAGCGAAAGCTTTTTATACATTGAGGGATTTGTAACGAAAGCAGCAGATAATACAATCTCTAATACAGTAAAACTTTTTAATAATTGTATGGCATATCCAGTTGATGAAATTCGATATGAAATTAATGGTATAGAAATTGATCGAACACGGCATTTGGGTATTACTATAGAATTAAAAAACTTTGTATCTTTGAATAAAGATGAAAGTAGTGCACTAAGAAATGCAGGATGGGCGCCAATCTCTGAGAATCTTACACTTATTAGCGGTTATTTCAATATTTGTGTACCATTAAAATTACTGCTTGGATTTGCTGAAGATTTTAATAAAATAATAATGAATTCTAAACATGAACTGATTTTGTTACGTTCTATGAATGACAGCAATGTCTTTACATCTAACACTGCAAATGAAAAACTTTTAATTAACAATAACAAGTATTACATGGAAAATTCAACATGTTCAACTTGCTGATGAATATAAATTGGAAATGTTAAAAGTAATTAAGAGTCAACAACCATTAAATATTTCATTTAGGAGTTGGGATACATATTATAATCCATCATTACCTAACAATAGTACAAATATTTTATGGAATGTTAAACTAGCTGCTGAAAATGAAAGACCACGTTTTCTATTATTAGCGTTTCGAAATAATAATAAGTTCATGCATTGTGATTTGTCAGATATAAAGGTACTCGTATATCTGAACTCTGACATATATCCTTATGATGATCTAAATCTTAAATTTAATCGAAATCATTTTGCTTTATTATATGATATGTACTTGAAGTTTCAACAAAGCTATTATTCACGCGATTTACAGTCTCTATTAACACGAGAAGAATTTTCATCAAATGCCCCAATAATTGTCGTAGATGTAAGTCATCAAAATGAAACTACCAAAAATGGACCAATCGATATTCGGATTGAATTCAAAACATCAACAAACACACCAAATAATTCATCTGCATATTGTTTAATTATACATGATAAAATGTTCAAATATATTCCCCTTACAAACGCAGTAATGAAAATATTGTAAAATAAAAAGAAAATAAAAATAAAATTTGATTTATGTACATTTTTTTGGTTATATAGATAATCATCGCTAGTATTTTCCTTCATTATATCTTTAAACACCATCGCATTCACATACAACAAATACACAGGAGAAAATGAAATTAACATTATTATTTTTATTTGTATTTTTAAAAGTGGTGATTGGACTAGTACTAGATAGAAAACTTACCTGGAAACCCAATATTGAAGAAAGAGTCAGGAAGGCCAATATTGCTTTGTACACATGTAAAAAAGCGGTCGGAATCAGGTGGGGGCTATCCCCACGAATTATGCACTGGCTATACATTTCGGTGGTAACACCAATATTGCTATATGGAATACCGGTATGGTGGCCAGCCACTCAGAAACAAAGCTATTTGAAGCTTCTGGGCAAGGCCCAAAGAACGGCTTTTTTATGCATCTCTGGAGCCTTCAGGACCACGCCTACTAAAGCTTTAGAAGTAATACTCAACCTACCTACATTAGAGCTGGTAGGGAAACAAGTGGCCGCCACATCAGCACTAAGGCTGAAATGTGCGGCGTTATGGCATGATCGGCAGATTGGTCACTCGACTATTGCGCATACCTGGAGTAGTTCTATCCAACACATTGACCACTCTATACCTAACCTCAACTTCGATAGGCACTTCCAGACATATATTCCGTTTAGAAGAGAGTGGCAAACACCAATGCCATGGAGAAGGGGGGAACTTAATTTCTACACTGACGGATCCAAACTTGACGATAGAGTCGGTTTTGGAGTTTTCTCACAAGAATTGGGACTGGAACTTTCTTTCCGTCTCCCCGACCACTGCAGTGTTTATCAAGCAGAGGTCCTAGCCATAAAGGAGGTAGCAGTCTACCTAAATAGACATGCCGTAACACGAAATATTATAAATATCTACTCGGAGAGCCAGGCGGCCATCTTGTCAATAAATTCGGTGGCACTGAAATCAAAGGTTGCTAAGGACTACCGGGCAGCCCGAAATGATGTGAGTACCGTTTTCAGGGTATGTCTTATATGGGTTCCGGAACATAGGGATATTGAAGGGAACTGTAGGGCTGATGAGTTAGCCAGACGGGGCATCAACCTTCCTTAATGCACGGACAGATGCTAGGTTGGAATACCAATGACCACCTGTAAACTGATGCTGAAGAATAGTGTCGTGAGGCCAATGTGTCTTGGGCACACAAGGGCATTTGCTTAACGGCCAGGCTAATGTGTCCGGAGCTTAATAGAAGGAAATCTAGAGACTTGCTTACCCTGTCGAGAGAGAATATCTCTAAGGTTGTGGCTTTGTAATTGGCCACTGGCTGTTCGGGAGGCATGCTCTCAGGCTGGGAGTATTCTCTCATGAATACTGCAGAAGCTGTTGGGATGAGGAGGAGGAGGAGACTGTGGAACATCTCTAGAAGCAGAGCGGGCTCTTTAGGCAAATACGCTTTTAGCTCTGTTACAAAAGTGTCAAACAAATCCTGCGCTTTATTATGGCTTCGAAATGGTTCGACGGGTGAATTGGAGGTGCGTTGTGTCGCGGTGGTACCACAATGGACCATCTGTCTGAGTGAGCTGGTCCTTAGGCCGGCTGACACGTTAAGCTAACCTAACCAAATAAGAAGCGATATATATCATAATGGTTCCGATTCTAAATCCAATTCAGAGGGGGAAAATGGTGAACTTAAACCCTGACTAAAACTGTCATTAGGGCAACTAAATCTTAAAATTTAATTACTTCTTTTCCTTAGGATGTAATTCTTCACTATTATCTTTTGAGCTGAAGTAATTATTATTAATTTAAAATATAATATCTTCAATATATAAATATAATATTATAAGAGCCTTTGAAAACAAAAATGTCTAAAAATAAATGAATTTGTAAAGATTTAAAGTAGAATGGAATAGAATATAAGGAATACACTTAAATGTTTTTGTATCTTCAAATTTAAGCAGGATGGATAGTTTTTATGGCAGTAATACGAAAAAGTGAACGAACCACGCCAAAACATACTCCACGCAAATATTCAAATGGCTATCTCAACTCCAACTATTTTATTCCTCAAATATTTAATTCTGATCATAGTACAATGGTGGGTTACTAAGTTTTTATGTCGAACCGGCGCTCGCTTACTTCTACGCCACATGTACAATGTATAGAAAGAACTGGCGTGATAATAATAGGGTATAAATTCATGAGAATTTTCCTCCTGACTCATTAATCGGTTGCAACTTTGAAGCAAAGGTAAAATAGGTTTAAGTGATCTAAGCAGTAGTAAATTGCTTCAATTTATAAGAACTTATTCACTGTTTCTTATTGTTTCATTAAAAAATTAATATAATTAGAATCCACTTTTGTGTAATGGCATCAATGGGAAATACTTCCAAGAATCAATTTTTGTAGCATTGCAGGCAAACTTCCAATATTGTCCTGCTCCAGTATAGCAGTGGATTGTGCGACAACTACAACAAATTCGTCAGCAACAACCACATCTGCCATCTCTACTTACGGTAAATTAACTACCTACTCGACTACAACTGCGACATCAAATTGTTCGCCTGCCAAAAAGTAAAAAATAGCAAAAAATCCAAGCCAAAGTAAGTTATCAAACTACTGGTTGAGCGATACTACATCGGAAACAAAAAACAAATTTGCTGCTTTTACCGTTGATGATGTCGAACTTGCTGAAGCTGATCACAATGAGTCCGAAAAAGAAAAAACAAATAGTCCGAAAAAAAGTTTAAACACACCACCCCGTATATACGTCCAAGGCGTAGAATGAATAAAGACATTAAAAAATGCGCTAACCACTGTTGCAGACAATAACTTTGTATTTAATATATTAACAAACAATGAAGTACGAGTTCAATCGAATGACTCGGAAACATACACAAAAATATTCAAAATGCTAAAGCAAAAAGGTACGAAGCTATACACATTTGAACCCAAAAATGAAAGGGGTTTCAAAGTCATTCTTCGCAATATGCATCCCTCCGCAGACCAAGACGAAATTAAAAATGAGCTTGGTGAAAACGGTCACAAAGTTTTAAACATAACTAACATAACTCAACGGACAATCAAAAAACCACAACCACTGTTTAGCAAAGAACGACTGTACAAGGGATCCAGTATGTGTGATATGCGCTTGATAGCATCTAACAAGTGAATGGCAAAAAAAAATAATCAACGTAGTTGAAATTAAATGTGCCCTATGTGGCGGAAATCATACTGCAAACTACAAAGGCTGTGAAATATACAAAGCCATAAAAATTCAAAGGATTCCATCTTTACGCAGAAAGGATCCATTATTACTGCAGACCAAAAATATGTATGGATCAGTAGTTAAACCAGGCGTAAGCTATGCCGAAATTGCAGGGTCGTCAAATCCAAATAAAACTGAACAAAATACAAAAAATTCAAACGATAGTGATATTAATGAACTTAAAGACATGGTGAAATCCCTATTCACTCAAATGACTAATATGATAATTTTATTACAATATTACTAACAAGCTGAAATGCACAAAAGTAATAGTTTAAAAGTTGTATCTTGGATTGCAAATGACCTAACAAAACATTATCTTGAGTTGAAGCAATTTTTGTCTTAGAAGAAAATTAATATAGCACTAGTTTCGGAAACAAATACAAACCAAAACTATTTAGTATTTCCTGAATATAAAATTTATGTGACAGATCATCCTGACGGTAAAGCTCGTGGTGGGACAGCTATCATAATAAATTCATAATTAAGACATAATGAAAAGCAACCATATGCAACACTACATATTCAATCCACTACTGTGCAAATTGAGAATACAAGTGGCCCAATACTCATCTCCTCAGTTTACTGTCCCCCAGACACATAATGACGGATCAATATGATGACTACTCTTGGCATAAGATTCATTGCAGCTGGAGATCTGAAGGCAAAACACACTGAGTGGTGATCTAGGCAAACCAATAAAAAAGGACGAAATCTGATTAATGCTATAAACAAAAATAACTGCAAATTTTTAAGCTCAGGTGAACCCACATACTGGCCAACAGAGAGGAAAACGATACCATTTCTAATCGACTTTAGAATAACAAAAAACATAAAAATTAAAGCTTGTTTTGAACTTTCTTCAGACCACTCTTTTCGATAATACTTGACTACACAACTGACATCAAACCCATAGAACCAATAGCTAAGATTTTTAACCACAAAACAAACTGGAATGAGTACAGACAGCATATTGAAAAACAACTGAAGATGTTTATCACACTGAAACACAATTATACATTGAACGTGCCATTATTCACTTCAACGATGTGGTCCTAGACGCAGGAATCAAATCAAGTCAACAGCATGAATTTAGAAGAAATAAACCTTGAGAAGAGAAAGCTGAGAAAGAGGTAGCAGCTAACTAGATCGCCTGAGGATAAACACAATTTAAATATAGACTGCAAAAAACTAAAGAAAATAATAACTAAAAGACAATATATAGAATTTGAAAATTACCTAAAAACTTGACGCCTATCCAGGATACTAATTAATCATTGTGGAAATGCACAAAGAAGTTAAAAACTCAGAAAAGGTATCAGCCACCACTACGGAAAGATGACAACTCATGGGCTACTACCAATTTGAAAAAGTCCTATCAAATGACGAAGATAAATATATTGAAATATACAATGACTGAAATATAGACATTACAACCAAAATAAAGAAAACAAGGACAACAGAAATAATTAATTGCATTAAAAAACGAATAAACCACAAAAAAGCACCAGTATACGATATGTTGAAGGCAAAGCACTCGCTGAGCTACCTACTATAGGTTATAACTACTTAAGGAATGTTATCAACTCAATGTTCCGACTACAAATTTTTCCCAGCTGAAATGATTGCACTACCGAAGCAGGGAAAAGTTGCTACAACTGCTTCGTCGTATAGACCAATTAGCCTAAATAATTTCTAAAGTTGCTGAAAAACTATTACATGATAGACTTAGCAAGATCCTTAACAATAAAAACATTATACCAAATCATCAATTCGGCTTCAGAAAGCGACTTTCAACAATTCAACAGATACACCGTGTAACAAACAAAATTGAAACAGACATAGAATATAAGCGGTACTGCCTTGCTGTATTCTTGGACGTTGCAAAAGCATTTTACAAAGTATGACATAAAGGACTGCAGCATAAACTGAAGTGGATGCTGCCACTTCACTACTATTTGATTGTTGGAAGTTATCTTAGTGATCGTTACTTTTACGTCAAATATAATGAAAAGTGTTTGTCTATTCATCTTACAACAGCTGGAGTTCTTCGAGGGAGTGTGTTAAGACCACTGCTATATGTCATATTTACTTCAGATATACCACTTCCAAAAGAACTGAATAGCACAATTGCTACCATCATTGCTACCATCATTGCTACATCTGAGAAAAATCTAAATACAATAATACAATAATATACAAGTGTGTTATAAAACCAATTTGGACGTACCGACTCCAAGTTTGGGGAACGGCAAAGCGGTTACACATAGAAAAAATTCAACGACGGCAATCTAGAATATTAAGAGTGATCATAAAGTCTGGTTGGTACACAACAAATGAAGACATACACCGCAAACTAAATATGAGAAGAATTGACGAAGAAATAAAAAAGATATCCACAAAACACTACGATACACTGCATGGGCATAATAACGAAGATATAAACGAGTTGCTATATCTAGAAGAAACCACCATGCGCCGTTTAAACAGAAGTCGACCAAACGATCTAATGAACTAGTAAATCCAGCCTACACATATTAGTAGTAATATTATGCCTACACTAAAAGGCGTCACTATCCAGCTATCCAAGGAAATCAAATATCTTGGAGTCATCCTTGATAACAAACTTCTTTGGAAAACACATGTCGAACTGAAGACATCCAAAGCACTGTCAGTTTTGTGGCAGTGGAAGGGTATTTTTGGTAAGATATTGGGTATTTCCCCTAGTATGGTCTTATGGATCTATACGGCTATGGTTAGTCCTTTTATCACCTATGCCTCGATGGTTTGGATGAGCAGACTCTCTCTTGTAGGGGTCAAAAAAGGTCTATCGAAACTACAACGTGCTGTGGCCATATGTTGTACCGGAGCATTTCCGACAACTTCCGGCACTTGATGCTTTGGTGAATCTCCTGCCACTAGATGTCTTCATCTGCGGAGAGGCCGTTAAGGCCATCTGCAGAGTGAAACATAGTGGCCACTGGTATGGGGTGTACTCGATATTGGACAACGGCGCAGGCACTGACATCGATTCTGCAATCCTGTCTATGCCCCCGGACTCCATGTTGTCAACCGTCATACTAGAAAAGCGGTACAATGTGTTGCTGCCAGAGGCTCGTTCATGGTTAGATCCCGATAACGAGCCGGGCAAACACTGCTGCCGTATTTTCACTGATGGCTCCAGTACTGAAGAAGGGTCAGGTTCTGGTGTCTTCGTGGAATCTTGTGGGACCCGTCGGTTCTTTTGCCCTTGGTCTGCATTCGTGTGTGTTTCAGGCGGAGGTGTATGGTGAGGCGATGGACTTTGTTGTGAAAAACAGGTGGAAAGGCAAATCTATTTGTGTCTGCAGTGACAGCCAAGCTGCGCGCATGGCCTTGGATAGCGCTACCACCACTTCCACGATAGTCAGGTCCTGCAAATCCAGGCTAAATTGTGTTGGAAAACATAATAGTCTGACGCTGACTTGGGTACCGGGATACGCTGGCATTGCCGGTAACGAGACCTCTGACTCTTTGGCCAGGATGGACTCTGAGGATGTTTTTATTGGCCGTGAGCCTGTTCTGCCACTCCCTTCTGCTGTCATCAAGGCCACTTCGAACAAGTGGGTTGTTTCGACCCACAAGTGAGCATGGCTAGCTGAGAGAGGCTGCGGATGGACGAAAATTATGCTACCTGCTATCTCTGACCGATGGTCACCGTTCCTTCTGTCCTTAGGCAGGACGGACTGCAGGCTGTTGGTTGGCGTGATGACGGGGCACTTTCTATGGACTAAGCACATGGGAAGGATTGGCATATCAGACAGCGCGCTGTGCCCAGCTTGTGGAGAAGAAGACGAGACGGCGGACCATTTTCTTTGCGTCTGCCCTGCCTTTGCTCGTATCAGGTTTGGGATTTTTGGCACTGATGTGCTGAGGAGTAACCAACTTGGCTCCTTGGCACCACAGGATCTACTTCTATTTCTTCGGAGGTCGGGTAGATTTAAAGAAGAGTAAAAGGGAATCTTAAGTGCAGTACAATGGATATATACTCTGTCTGAGTGCTGCGCTTACTAGATTGTTCCGACAAAAAAAAATGCATTATTATAAATGTAAATGTAAATAATTATTACAAACATATAATGTAAATAATTTTTGATGTATCACTTCTTGGCACTGGCCACAATGTGTTTTTTTATATTAATTTCCAAACAAATTGTCAAATCATGTACTAGGTGTCAATATAATGGTGACAGATGTGTAAAATAATGGGGGGGGGGGGGAAAAAAATCAAAATTTGTAAAATATTGCGACCGTCCCATATTTGATAAGATCGACAACACATTTTGTATTGGATATTTGTCGGCTTTGTTATTTTTATTCAGTTTTCGAAAATTTACTACCAAACGTTTCTTTTCGAACTCATCGAAACCAATTTTGGCCACTACCTAAATGGGATTATTGTAAGGAGAGTCTAATAATGCAATTACGTAAAAGTTATTTTCTTTCCTTATGAACAAAATCTGCTACCCCATGGGATACGGATACAACTTAGAATTCATCGGTTCTTCATGTGTCATACGAACTATTGCATGTAAATTTTTATTATATGGTAGAGAATTATTGGTATCAGCAAAAGCGTTTGTTTTTATCATATTCAAAAACTCTCCTTTTACTTGCTGAAATTGCATAATATTTATGCTTTTACATTTAATAACTTTTCAATTCCAAAGTCATGAATAATACTTCTTTTTGAAGGTCTGCATTATGAGGTCAATCCCAATTATCGCATCAACAGTTGCTAAATAACGTAATATAATAATAACAGAATTTATGCCGAATTAATTTATCTTAAACATGTCGCTTACCTTGGTATTGTCATGAATTGATTTAACTAATACTGGTGTAACTATTGGTAGAATGCCTTTTAGTTCAGTAAAGGGCGCAATGTAACTTTTTGAAGTCCCTGTATCCATTAATTCCTTTATCACTCTTCCCTTAGTTCTTACTGTTCTGGTCACTCAAGGGAGCAGGGCCCTCTCCATAAAAAATTAATCTCTTCCTCAATATCTTCGACTGCATTTTCTACCATGTTGCCTTACGTATTTTTATCAGCTGTATCTTGGTAATGGTGAGTGATTCTCTGACTTTGTGGTCCAGTGTTCCTATCGGATTCAGGCCGTCATTTAATTGCTGGTTTTTGGAGAAAATTGTCTATGTTTATGTCTTCGTAGATTCTTAGTTTTAATGTGTTTCAAGAAATAGGTCGATAGTTTGCTGAGCGACGGAAGCGAGAAGTTAATAGATCTATCATTGGTTACTATTGTTATTATTTTGAAAATGTGGATTCTTGTGACCGCTCAGATATTATAATTGGTTATTGCTTTTCTCATCTACTCTTCTATCTAGTCGTTGCCTTCTGTTATTTTCCTCGAAAGAGCTTGAATAACTTGTCGCATAACTAAGAGGTTTCCTAAGACCAGACATAAAAATGCGTAGTACATCCGTATACTTATTTGAATTAGCTATGTGGCCTTTGTAAGTCATTAATGTTGTTATTAGTAAGTAGTGTAAGCTTTATTTCGGCTTCATCATAAAATTGCAAAACTATCATGCTCCCTTGTCTTAAAGCACTCATAACCTGTTCGATTGAATAAACCGGTCGCTTATTAGCATAGGTAAAATCTAACCTTGTTATCATGGCCTTAAAAGGAACCTGATACAGCATCTGCAGGGCCTCTAATTCTATTCCTGATTATTGCCACCCCTTTGTAATGCTTTGCACTTCCGTCATACATTTCATAGAATTTGAAAGTCGTTTGCGCCGCTTGCGTCCATGAGACATAATGCTCCTCTTTGCCGTCAAGCTTCGGCAAATATTTGGCGAGATCAAGGGTTTAATCGCATTGCACGTGGCCCACAATTTATACATTTACTGGTTTTTATCTTTTAAATGTAAATAATTCACAACAAGAAGTGCTAGCTCAGACTCGCTCATTGACTAAAAGTATAACACGCGGCTAAGGAAAAATAGTACTACCATTGACAAATGTGTCTCAGCTAAAATTAAGCAAAATAAATGTATAGAAAGAGCTTTCAATTGAATCAAATCAAATAATGATTTTAATATATTTTAATTTTATTTAAATTACTGAGTAAGTCACTCACATAATTTGATTTCTTAAAAACTGATGCTTGAGTAGTCTTCTCTGCTCCGCTTCTCCCACGGTTTAATGTCAACCAAGGTTGTTGTATGGCATCGATAGTAGTTGCATTGTTTCATTATTTAACTTTTCTTAACTTTTATTAATAATTAATGATTGTTTTCCTCCAAATTAAGGATTTTAAATTTGTTGCGGCTTTAAAAGTTTTCGAGAACCACGTTGAGCGTCAATTAAATGAGTTTTACTTGATATAATTATGTTACCCTTTTTGTGTTTCTACCTAAGCCTAACTTGGGTAGTAGCCGTTCTTCTCTGTCTTCTTCTACTGACCTATATAGTTTTTCCTAGCTCGACTAAATGTAAACTTAACACCGGGCTTACTCGCTTTCCGTTTTCACCTATACTGGATCGCCCTCCCAGCAATCAGCAAACGTGTGCGCTTTGCAAATGTTAGCGATGGTGCTAAGTTTTATACTCTGATATCCGCTTCTAAGCAGATATCAGAGAGCAGATCTGTTGACGTGGGTGGCCAGGCTAAAACTATACAGCTGCTTCAAAATGCCAAAAGTACGGATTTGTTTCAAGGGACCAAAATAATTTTTTTTGTTTTGTTCCTACAACAACGAACACTAGAATCAATAATTATTCCTTAATCTTCGTTTCACAGAACACGGCAGCGGCGCCGTTTTTTTTATCACCACGATGATAAACATAATAAAATCCACAACAAACACCCAAAAGCAACATTTAAAATTGAGACCCCGCAGTCCGACTCTCTTCAGCACTATTTGCAATTTTTGTTGTTTTTGATCCGCAATCGTAGATCGTCTGATTGTGGTATGCGCACAATCTAAATTTGATGGTTATTTTTGTTTAGAAACAAGACTACATTTTTACTTTTCTCTCGTGCAACACTGCCACCATAACAAAATAGCTGGAACCACCAGTAAGATTTTAGCGGGAGTCCTCTGCGTTCACAGCTATGCCACTGTCGCAAACGCATATATTATGTCAATAAAATGTATAGGTATGTGTTGCATTATATCTAGCAGCCACTCTATTGAATAATTTCAAGAAATTAAGTGGATTCAGTTCGCAAAGCAAAGACAACAAAATCAGATCATCTGTATCAAGAAAAATTCAATATTTTTCAAATGTATTGATGTTGAAAAGAACACATACTCCAGGCAGTAAAGATCAAGCCAAAAATAGTGTTAAACTATTGAAGTATACGTTAATGAAAGTAATGAGTGATCTACCAAGTAAAATATTCTCAAGAAATTGCCCTCCTGACAATTTAATCCAACTTTCAATACTCGAATTCGTATGTGTTGCATTATATCGAATAGGTATGTGTTGCATTATATCTAGCAGTCACTCTATTGAATAATTTCAAGAAATTAAGTGGATTCAGTTCGCAAAGCAAAGACAACTAAAGCAGATCATCTGTATCAAGAGAAATTCAATATTTTTCAAATGTATTGATGTCGAAAAGAACACATAATCCAGGCAGTAAAGATCAAGCCAAAAATAGTGTTAAACTATTGAAGTATACGTTAATGAAAGTAATGAGTGATCTACCAAGTAAAAAATTCACATGAAATTGCCCTCCTGACAATTTATTCCAACTTTCAATACTCGAATTCGTAACACTAGATTGTGTAGAAATGAAACAATCGCTGGTTAAATTTAAATAATTAACTTTATTTAATTATTGCTCTATTAAGAAACTTAATATTAAGTTAAAGTTTACTTTAATACAATTTTGCTCTTTATTTAATAATACATTCAATCACCTTATTACTTCTTAATACTGTTACTGTTACGATTGAAATGCACGATGTACACACTGTTACGATTGCTGTTCAACTGTGTCCACTTTAATTGTGTGGTTTATTGAAGTAGAACATTTTAGAATATTCCCTACACTTAGAAAGAAGTTTATTCAATATTCTAGAATATACCTACGCTTAGAGAGAAGTTTCGAGAACATTTTAGAATATTCCCCACACTTCGAAAGAAGTTTCAAGAAGGTTCCAGAGTAAGCTTTTTTGTGAATAGATTGTATCTTGGCTTATATACACATCTCACGTTGTGGAATGCAACGAATAGAGGATCCAAAAAATATGCGATCATTTATGTTTTACTGCCCGCCACTTATCATGTTCGTCCCGAACAAGGATAGTACTGCAACCTTTATGAGGAGATAGCCTCTCAAGATGAACGAATTTCATTTTGCTCCTGACATTTCTCGCCAACTGAATGCGGTTACTACATCGTTGAGCCGCTTTACTACCTTGAAAGGACCTTCCCAGTATGTTTGCAATTTTTGGGCGATAATCCCTTTTTCCTTTGCGGATTTAAAAGCATAACTTGCTGCTTTTTCTGAACTCCTTTGAAGTTTGCTCGTACATCATATCCTATCATTCTATCACTCATCAGTTATGTGCGCTTTCTGGCGCTTCCATGAAATTCATTCTACTATTTTCGTTTTTCAGCTATATAACTGCTGCACGAAATTTCTGTAGACAGCCCTTTAGTCCATTTTTTCAGTCAGGTCGTCCGGTCCGTTTTTATAAGCTAATATCTTACTTTTCGTGTCTCGAGGCTACCCCTTACAGTTTGCAATTGCGGAAATTGCCTGGCAATTTCCAATTACCTTTCATTTCTCTATGCTTCTAGCGATATTTGAAATGTTGACCAATTTTTCTTGTAGAATCCGGCTCTTGTGCTTCTCTTACTTGTTGGAATTTTTGTCCGCCGAGATACAATGGCTTGTTTAACGGTATTTCGGTGCTCGCATATTTCCATATTCGGTTTTTGAAATCTGGCGTGAATCCATTCCGTATCATAAACCCAAACTTAAGATTAATTAGTCCACAATATCCGCAAATACAAACTCGTGCATCATAGTGATTTTGTGGAGCTGATAGTGATTTTTCGTTGAACTTTTCCAAGCAACGGTGCGTCATCTCCAGTTGCCGTATGCAATATTATTTCCAGAACCGGCACGATTCCCCGAACGAGATCCCTTCTGATTATGGAATGTGATGCACTCTGATCCAATGTAACTACAACTTTTCTTCCATTTATTACACTGTTTACAGTTAAGCTGTTGATTTTCCGTTCTATTTGAGAAATGAAGTTTCTTGGGCTACATGTTGTGGGAGTCCGATCAGTTGCCTGCTTGAAAATCTTTTCCGATTCCCTATTTCGGATTTTGTCTTGCTTTGGCAATCTTACCGGCGGGTGTGTTGCATTTCATTTCCACCTAAGCTGACCATCACGAGCCATATGCCCCACATCACTGCAGATAAAGCATTTGCCCGTGAAACTTTGTCGGCTTTCGGGTTGTACCATATAGCTTCTGCATACTGGCTGGCATGCCAAAGCTGCTGTCTCTGATAACAAAGCGCTAGTTACTGTCTCCATATACGTAGCTTTCGGATTTGCAATCTCTGTACGCTTTATCTCTGCATCGCGGATGCCATATATTATGGTGTCCATCAAATACTTCTCAGTAATGTCTCCTGGATAGGCAAGATGAGCCAACCGTTCCACTTCCGCCGAAAACTGTTGTAGAGACTCACGACTTTTCTGTACACGTATTCGTAGCTCTACTTGGTACAACCGCTTCCGATGTTCACTACCATACTTGTGCTGAACGGCATTCATCAAGCTGTCATAACAATCAAGCTCACTTTCTGAGATAGTTTGAAGCACATCAGCAGCAGCACTTTTAAATGACACAGTTGTGCTAGCGGTTGTCCCAAACTGCATTTTGAAGGCGATAAATGTCGTGGTTCCATGACCGGTAGGAGGCTTCAGTTTTATTGAAGGTAAAGCTGGGATAGGCAATGAACTTCACTGTACTAGGTGCATCGTTTGTGTCATTTGTTGTTTAAGTTCGTTCTGCTTTTGATCATTCGCAATGAATTTTTGCTGTACAGATTTTTCGAACGATTCCTGCCATGTCTCAATTTCACAAACCTTCCTGTCTACCATCTCGGACATTTCTTTCCTCTGCTGTGAGTTTTGTACCGCTAGTAGAGCAAGCCCTGCTTCACTCCGCTATAGCCGCTGCTGCAACTTCTGATCGACTGCTTGAGCATTTTTTTGTAAATGCAAATGCACACCACTCGGTGTTGGAGTCACTTTTTAACTTTATTCTGCAAAGTAGTCTAATTATTGCAAATCTGGGTGAAGAGGCAACATTTATATGGTCCTCCTCGAAAAACGTCTTGGACATCACGCTCCACACTAGTGGCAAAACCCTCATTATGGATTGGAAAGTACTCGATATACCCTCTTTCTCTGATCATATGTACAGTTAGATTTCTCACCAAAAATGCTTAGAAAAATTGTAAGAAATCCTAGGAACACAAACCTGGGTCTCTATAACAGAACACCAGAAGGAAAGCTAATCAGGCCTAGCACGATAAAATCCCATATAGATATCGAAGAAAATGTCAATCTGTTGACCCACACTCTAACCCACGTTTAGAGGATCTCCTGCACACCAGTGCGTATAAGGCGTAGATCCAACCCACCTTAGTGGAACAAAGAGCTGGATTCTCAGAGGCGCTATCTACGTGGCATATTCAAACTAGCCAGGTTAGCTGATAGTAAAGAATGCTGTGGCGAATATAACGACACGATACAACTATACAAGAAAGAAGTGCGAAAAGCCAAAACAAACTCCTGGAAGGAATATTGTGGCAATATTGAAAGGACGGGGAGATTCCTAGATTAAGGAAGATGCTAGCAAAGAAATTCCATAAAGATTACGACGAAAGAACATCTAGTTTTCAGGAATCGCTTGAGGCGCTCGTTAATGTGCACTTTCCTGGCTGCAAAGATACACCAAAAACCGAGGTGCAAAGCTAACCACGGGACTTGATTACAACTGAAGGCATACAATGGGCAATAAACTCATTTACCCCCTGCATGTCAACACCCCTTGACGGACTATTCCCACCCATGCTCTGGTAACAGCCTTGCTTGACGTATAACTATGTTCCGGTGAGCTGAGAGAAGCGAGAGTTTTATTTATACTAAAGGCCGGTAAAAGCAATCATCTCTACTCAAACGACTACCGAACAATTAGTTTAACGTCATTTCACCTAAACACGCTTTAAAAAATACTTGATGCCGACATGAGGAACTCTATAGGTCCAGATGGTATGTCAAAGGCACAGCATGCATAAACCAAAGGCAGGTCTACCGAGACAGCACTACAGCTTTTCTAGATTTAGCAGGTGCTTTCCACAACGTCTCAAATGATGCCATCTTAGATGGTATCAGAACCACAAACATTAAGGATGCGGCTTATCTATGGATTCGAAGCCTATTGAGGGGCAGAGGGATAAGGGGAGAGTGTAACGGCGGCGAATCTATAAAGGAAAAGTGCAGAGGGACGCCACAAGGAGGGGTTTTTATCTCCACTACTCTGGTCGCTCGCTGTTAACAAAATACTTGAAACGTTTCACGGTAAAACTCTAAAAATGGTGGCACATGCGATGATATAGCCATAGTTATAACAGGGCAATGCTTGCCGGCTCCCAGTGACCTAATGACCGACATTTCAAAAACCATACACAAACAACCCTAAGCATCAACGCGGAAAAAACTGACCTGATACCTATCAGTAGAAGGTATAAGATCCCGCCGAGGAGACCACCCATACTGAACAGTAGGGTACTCACTATAAAAAGCCACACCAAATACTTATGAGTAATAGTAGACAAAAAGCTTTCATGCAAGCTCAATGTGAAGGAAAGGGTAAAGAAAAGTACCGACGGTCTATATGCTTGTAAAAAGATTCTTGGATGCACTTGGGGCCTCTCTCCTTCTCTGCTGCATTTGTGCTACACAACAATAGCAAGAAGTATTTTACTCTACGGTATTTTGGTGTGGTGTAATGGTATTGGGAAGAAAACTTTTTGCATACCTATGGAAAGAGTCCAGAGACTTGCGGCACTGTGTGTGACGGGGGCCTCAAGGACAACCCTAACGGCTGATTTTAACACCATTCTCAATTAACCCCCATTCGGCCTCTTGTGGAAAGCCTAGCGGCAAAATCTGCGGGAAGGTTGCTGGCCACAAATCAATTATCTCTCAGATCCTTCGGTCACATCTCTGTAGGTCAAAGTTTCACGGTCAACACAGACTATGTGACTCCTATTCTTACCCTGCGAAAGCAAATAAAGTCAACTATTAAGAAGCAGTGATGGCGTTGAGGCATAAATGCTAATTGCACGACCTTGAACTTGTTCACAGTTCGAAAATGTAGGACTGTTTTGGAACAGGTGTCTACTGCCCCGAACTGGATATCAAACAGCCGTTCATATTACCAAACTACTGAAACATTTTTCAAGCGGAAGTTTTTGCAGCATGGAAAACCGCAGAGCTCGCCTGCATAGCAGAAACTACGAACTCCACAATAAACTTCTACGTAGATAGCCAGGCTGCGATCAAAGCTATAACTTTATGCTGTGCATCTTCCAGGTATGTTCTGCAAAGGCAATGGGTAGACTGGCCCCAATCGGAAGCTTACATATGTACTGGGTGCCAGGGCATAAGAACATAGAAGGAAATGAGAGTGCGGATGCCATTGCAAAAGTCTGAATCTTAATACGAAACGAACAAGTAATTAAAGTACTGATGCCTCTAAGAATGATCAAAACCGTATTGAAGATGACATGATGAGAAAGGTGAAAAAACGGTGGAGTACTGCCACATGTATGATCGCAAAACTCATGTGCAATCCGTACGGCACTCTTGCGAGAAAGGATTGCACAACGGTAGTAGGAATACTCACAGGACACTGTTTGGAAGCGGCGGTACACACTAATAGGATAGAACTTACAATCAACAATGCATGCAGGAATTGTGGGGAGCAAGGCACAAGAGAAACTCTGGAGCATCTACTATGCCTATGCCCAGAAATATCTAAAATGTGTTACCAGATGCTTTGAAGGAATAGAAGAGGTCGGGAGAACAAGGAGGACAACTAGGGATAATTTCTCTCTTAACATTTGCTAAGACCGTCTCCCTGTCTAACCTATCATACTATAGCTCTTAAATGGATATCCATCTGGCACCGCAAGGGGCCTTGCAGCTCTATATGCGGAGTTGACGACCGGCCAGTCTAACCTAACCTAACCTATATAGATGTCGTATATTGAAGTAGAACATTCTAGAATATCCGCTACACTTTGAAAGTAGTTTCTGGAACATATTAAAATATTCCCAAGCTTTGAAAGAAGTTTCGAGAACATTATATTATATTCTCCACACTTCGAAAGAAGTTTCAAGAAGGTTCCAGAGTAAGCTTTTTTCGAGTCGATTGTGTCTTGGCTTATATACACCTCTCACATGGTGAAATGCAACGAATAGAGGATCCTAAAAATATGGAATCATTTATGTTTCAATATATGTAAATGATATAATTGATGAATGAAATTTATATAATTTAAATTTGTGAGATGTACGAGTATACTTAGTCTATATCCCCTACGTTAGGGGATATAGACTAAGACGTCACCTTGTTGCGGTGTAGGGACTTACTATGTGCTGGAACATGGCACATGAAAGACGGTGAAATGGTCCAGTTACGTAAACTAAGAACTACCTTCAAAGCACAGGTTTTTTTTTTATTATACCATATATTTGTTATTGCGTCTTACTCCATTGGAAACTAAAAATAAGTTATCAAATCTTAAAACTAATGTATTAAATATGAGTATGCTCTGTGCCTATTGCTTGGGACTATTTGGGTTCTACTAGTTCATATATATTAATTAATTATAATTTTAAAAAGATACAGATTAGTTCGTAAATAAGTTTAGAAACATGGTTTCTTTACACGTTAAGCAGAATTCGGCTGGAGTAGACTACTTGCAAGTATGTTCGGATGATTTTGCAGGCGATTCAGGTATTTCTGCCTTAATTCTACGATTTCTTCTTTTATAGTGGATATACTCGTATGTATAACTTAGTGAATGTTTTTATTCTTGATAAACCATTGTGCGCCGGTAATTGTTCTTAGGATTTTCGACTGTGCCCTTTGGATATGTTCTAGATTTGAGGTGCTCGCACTACCCCAAAGTTGTACCCCATATGTCCATATGGGCTTTATTATAGCTTTGTATAGAAGGATTATGTATTCCAAGCGCATCTTTGATTTTTTGTTGATTAACCAATTCAGAGAGTTAGCTTTTAGACTCATTTGAGTTCTTGTCCCTTCTATGTGCTTCCACCAAGTTAATCTACGGCCAAGATGCATTCCTGAATACTTCACTTCTGTTGCTTGCGGTATTTTTATGTCATTTGATGACACAGCTGGATAGGTGTTGGTTCTGAGGGAGAACGTTATGTGAGTACATTTCGCTTCGTTAACTTTAATACGCCAGTTTGCCAGCCAAATTTCTACATCTTTAAGGTGTTCGTTCAGGTCACGAGAGGCGATATGCAGATTTTGATGGGTACTTAAAATAGCTGTATCATCAGCAAATGTGGAAGTAACTAGGCTGTTATTTATTGGTAGGTCAGACGCATATATAAAGGTAGAGAATAGGGCCAAGCACACTCCCTTGTGGTACTCCAGCAAATATTTGAAATTCGGAGGTTGCAAATTGCTTGTATTTCAGTTTGTACTTCCTATTCGCTAAGTAAGATTCCAGCACTCTGTGTATGGTATATGGCAGAAACTTTTTAACCTTGTGCACTAGCCCCTCATGCCAGACTTTATCGAAGGCTTGGGCAATGTCTAGAAATATTGCTGAACAGTATTTCTTCTGTTCGCAAGCTCTTCTAATTTCGCTTGTTATACGGTGCACCTGCTCTATTGTAACGTGCTCTTTTCTAAATCGGAATTGATGAGTAGGAATGTTTGCCAATTTGATTTAGATAGGGCATAATTTTCCCAAGTAGCAATTTTTCAAATATTTTTGAGAGGGTTGGTAAAAGGCTTATGGGCCGATATGAGGACACCTGCGTTGGATCTTTTCCTGGTTTAGGAAGGATTGTAATTTTCGATATCTTCCATATATGCGGGAAATGATCCAAGAGAAGGATAGCATTGAACAATTTCGTTAGGTGTATTAACGCTATGTGTGGTAATTCCATGCTGCTCCTTTTTCTTCGTCGCTTATGGCCCAACTTCCATTTCCAAGACTTACTGGTGGCTCACTTTCCTTTGGGCTTTTTGCAACCTTTGTAGCTCTCCAAAGTGAGTAATTTGTGTATTTAAGAGGGCCCAGATCTTTAATATAGGTGTCAATACTTGCTTCAGCTTCCTTTTGAAGTACATCTCTAAGGTGATTTTGTGACAATTTTAATTTCCTCTTTAGGGCAGGTGACCCATATTTCATTCTCGTCTTAGGGTTCTTTTCTCCTTAACGAGGCACTGCATATGGGTTGAAGTTATACAACCTGCTTCATTTTTTCTGTTGGTGTTGCGCATGCAGCCGCTGATGCAAACAAGGAGTTAAACCCGTGGAGCGCTCTCTCTAGGTCATCTTTGTTTCAGAGGAAAACAGTGTCCTGTTAATATTTTTGATCACTGCGAAATCAATAAGATCAGAGATTTTACGCTGGTCCGCTGGCCAGTACGTGGGTTTTCCACTTGAGAAAAATCTAGATGATTTCGATGATCAATTAACACATCGTACAACTGTTTGCCTCTAGGGTTTACCAGACGAGAGCCCCAGTAGGTATGCTTAGAATTATAGTCTCCAGCTGCAATAAATTTTCTTCCGAGTGTTTGAAAAAACTACAAGAATCACAGGAAGCACAGGTTGATATCAGTTTTCTACGATTCCTACCCAGTCATTACGGCGCGTTTGTAGTCACTGGCCCATATCGAACGTCTCGTAGAGACTGCCGGATCGCATAGACACTAACGCATTGGGAAGTGTGTCAATTCTTTTTCAGGGCTATAGTAGCCTTTACAGGCTCAGTGCCTTGGTGGAGCACCAGTATCTGGACTTCGTAGCCATTCAAGAACCATGGGCCATAAATGGGCGCATAAATGGTCTGCAGACAAAGTTGTCTATGATAACAATGTTGACCGACCGAGGGCAGCGATGATGATCAACAAAAATATTAAATTCCTCCCAATTTCAGAGCTTCTACAACGCGATCTGGTGGCAGTACAGGCAGAAGTGCCTAGTGCCAAACGGAAGTGAACGATAGTCCTGGCCTCCATGTACCTACCTGGCGACACAGAGGAAGCGGTAGCACGTGAGCTCCAGCAGATCACGGAGTACTGTCCCACACCTAACCTACAGTGGGTGCTGTGCTGCGATGCAAACGCGCACCGCACGGTATCGGGAAGTACGGACACGAACGCACAATCACTTCTTGATTTTATTACTACTCACAATCTGGTGGTGGTAAAAAGGGGTAACGAGCCTACCTTTATGAATGCGATGAGGGGGGAGGTGCTAGACCTCACCCTAACTAGCGCATTCATATTAAATAACATTTCAAATAAGAGGGTGCTTCATGCGGTCTCCTTGTCAGACCATAGGTACATTTGCTTTGAACTGGAGGGGAAATTGGAGGCATTTTCGAAATAAGAAATGTTAAGAAGACCAACTGGTCGATATATAACTTTTACTTAGAGCACAATAATGCGTGCCTTAGACGGGACAGCTTTTTTGGACACTAATTTTCCAGGCTGTGCCACTAATGGAGAGGATAGTGAAATCATCGAGAACACTCGTTTCTTGATGCCTACACGGAGGGAACTCTCACTGGCTCGCAGAATCTTTACAATCAACAAAACAAAGTGGGCTATCTCAACTTTTAGACCTTTAGAATCCCCAGGTGTCGATAATATACAACCGTGCCACTTCGGCAAGGTGTTGATGTATTGGCACCTGCGTTAACAAACATTTACAGGTTAAGCCTGGAATAAGGCATAGAGCCTAAGCCCTGGACGATGCCTAGGGTGGCTTTCATACCGAAAGCAAGCAAAAAGGCGGACCACACGCCAAACTACTAAACCTGCTAAAAGTTATGGTAAAAATTCTGGATCAATATATCAGGGAAATTTATCTATAAGATTCGCCTCTTCATATTGAACAATATGCTTCCCAATCAGGCAAAACGACTGAGACAGCCATACATAGCTTAACGAGCACAATTGAAAAGCCGTTTCAAGGTAAAGAGATAGCTCTCTGTACATCGGTTGACGTTAAGGGGGCTTTTGACAATGCTACTTTCATATAAATTGTGGAGGGGATGAACAGGAAGTCTTAGAGCCACCTACGCCTGCCAGAAGATGTACGGTAAAACATGGGGACAACGGCCAAAAATGATGACGTGGTCATATAAACCAATATTAGTACCAATGATCAGATATGCTTCTTTGATATGGTGGCCAAAAGCAAATCAAACAAAGGCTCAGATGACCCTTAACAAGATTCTCCATATAGCCTGTTTTCGTGTGACGGGAGCAATGAGAACGTGCCCCACACTAGCTTTGGGAGTGATCACTGGACTGAATCCTCTAAACCTTGTAGTTAAGAGGATGGCGGCCAGCGCGGTCTTAAGGCACAGAAGACAGAAAATTAGACTTCCAGACTTAGAAGGTGGCAGTACTGGAGTTGGAATTGGAGGGCCAAATTACCAAAAAGCAATTGTAATGGGAAAAACAGCTTCCATTTTTCAGGCGGAGGTACACGCCTTAGAGATATGTGCTAGAGAATGTCTTCGCTGGGGTACACGCAACACCAAAATATGCATACTCTCAGATAGACAGGCAGCTCTGAAATCATTAATAAACTTCTAATTATAATCAAAGCTGGTCTGGGAATGCTCTAAACTCCTCAATACTCTATCGGCGAGAAATTCTGTTACGCTAATGTGGGTGCCGGGACATGAGGGACATGAGGGCAACGAAATGGCGGACTCTTTGGCAAAAAGGGGCGCAGGCACTGCCTTCATAGGTCCAGAACCCTTCTATAGGGTAAACTGTAGCTTCAGAAATAACTTGTTGTACGAACAGGAAAAACGAAGTTTGGAGAGCCCAAAAAGGCATGTGGCAGTCGAGACTACTCTTTGACTCTGAACACACCTGGGTAGATGCTGCTCTAAACCTCAGCAGAAATGACATTAACTCTATACTGAACTTTTAACAGGACATTATAGACTAAATTACCATCTGAAAAAAATAGACGTGGTAGAAGACGATTCCTGCCGACTCTGTCAAGAGGAGCAAGAAACAGTAGAGCATATTATATGCACTTGCCCAGCGGTGGGAGGACGCAGACATAAATACCTAGGCAGTGGGTTCTTATCTCCAAATCACCTCGTTAAAATTTTAAAAAAATTACTCTAGGATAGTTTTAGTTGGGTACCAGGCTGCACAATTATATGCATACTCGTATAATTTTTTTTCTTTTGATATATTTCTAATAAAAGCAAAATCGAAAATGGTCGCTATCGGTTGTGTATCTGTTGAGCGATGTCAATTTATCTTTCGTTGAAATGGAAAGCAGTGCTTTCCAAGCTTGAAACTTAACTACAAATGCGAAACTCTACAAATATGTATGCATTTGTGAAACGGAATGTAATTACGTCATTTGGGGATCACTGATAAAAATGGAATGTAACAAAATCAAAATAAAATAAAATAATTTAAACTTTCAATTGAATATTGTAAATGCTGCGTTTTCTGTACCCATGGTATGAGTGGCCAAAAAACTCCGTACAAATAAGACATTATTTATTACAATTATTTATTATACGAGTATATATTAAAAGCTTACAAAATCACTGAAAATATTATCATCATAATTTCATTTTTGCAAAAATATGTAACAAGAGAAATCAAAGAAATTATAAATTTCATTATCGACACTTATTCGTTCATGTACGTACGAAATCGGGAGTGTGTTAGATTTCATTATATTCTGCTAAAGTGTTACCATGAATTCCAACGTGGCTGGGTGTCCATACAAGTTTGATGTTCTTTTGGCTTGTTATGATTATATCCCTGATGTGAGATATTGTGTTGTCATTGTTGTTGACGTTTTTTGATGCTAAAAGCGTCGAGAGAGAGTCTGTGCAAATTAAAGTTTTCATTTTGCTGGATTTGGCTATGAGAGTTGCTTGAAGTATTGCTTCGGCTTCGGCTGAGAAAACGGATGCATATGCTGGAAGTATAGACATAATTATGCTTTTTTCGTCTACAACACTGAATCCAACGGCGTTTTCAGTTTTTGATCCATCAGTTAATATGTTCCAGTTTTGGTGTTGGTTGCGAATCACTAAGAATTCTCTGGCGAATATATCGTGCGGCGTGTTTTCCTTATGGTGATTTGTTAGTTGAAGTATGATTGAATCTGTTTGAAGTGTCCACGGCGGCGATTTTAAGGTTGGTGTGGTCTTGGAATTAAGTTTAATATCCAATTGCTTGGTAATTTCAACTGCCCTTTGTGCCGCTGATTTTTTACGGTTGTATTTTTTCCTTTTAAGTAGGTTAGTTAGTGCTTTATCTAATATTGATCCTTTTGCGTTTGTAAGTTTGACGATCATTCGTCCCGTAAGTAGGTTAGTTAGTGCTTTATTTAATATTGATCCTTTTGCGTTTGTAAGTTTGGCGATCATACGTCCCGTAAGTTGTAGTTGTCTGTTTTGAAGAGTCGACAGCCCGGTTTCTGTAAGGATGTTAGTTATAGGGGTTGTGCGGAAGGCTCCAAGTGCCAATCTGTCCGCGGAGTGGTATATTGATGACAGTTTGTTTACATTATTTTTTGATGTATTACCGTAAATTTGAAGCCCGCAATCTATTTTAAATAGGATAGTTGATTTGACGATATTTATAAGTGAGTTAGTATTACTCTCCAATTTCATGTGGCTTAGACATTTTACAATCTATCATTTAATGCATTGGTTAAGTATTTAATGTGTTCATTCCAAAGAGAGTTACTACTAAAGACTAAGCCTAATATTTATAATTTTTTTACATTTACAGTTGTGTTTTGATCTTTAGAAAATATGTATCAATCATCTGCGTATATTATGTGTTTAAAGAAATTATGTTCATTTATAATGCGGCTAAGTTTATCAAAAGCTATCAGAAATAGAGTTACAGACAACGGCGAGCCTTGGGGTATGCCGTTGTCCAGTGGCCAGAGTTCCGACACCGTCTGATTCAACTTGACCCATATTTTTCGGTTTGTTAAAAAATTTTTAATGTAGTTTAGTATCCTGAGTCCAACTCGCCATGCCATAAGCTGCTCTATGATAGAGTGGATATCGACTATCGCCACGTTTACATTTTGTAATTTTTTTGCATTCGACTGCACCTTGTTCTTTTAAGCCTTCGACAATTTCATTTACACTTAAATCACGTAGAAACCCAGTAAGCTGACAACGACTTCACATAATTTTATATGAAATCTATATAGAGAAGAACGTATGATTGTAAAAGCTTTAAGAATATAATGCGGCCCATAGATGATACATCATGATCATATTCATTCGTGTACTTGTTAATTGAAGCTCCGCCACACACGAGTGATCAAAATCGAAAATTGTCATTTTTGCATAGTCGTCGTTGACTGAGGTCGTCATGTTGCTGTCGGATGATGAAGTTTTGTATGCGTTAGCGCTTGTACTGTGCAAGGAAAAATTGTTTAAAAAAAGAAAAAAACGATTTTGGATGAAAGAATGGCACAAAAAAATTTTATAATAGCATTCAAGGGACTCCAGCAGAAACACATTTTCATTATTTTTATCCGCACACATCTGCACACATTGGCAGTCCAACTCAAATGAGCAAAATATGCATGTAAATTGCCCACAGACGACGATCATCCATACATCATAGTCAAAATCATAATAAAATTTCCCCTCAAAATCAAAATGATTTCGATTTTCGACGATCAATCAGTGATCACAGCGAGATCATGTCTGTGTGACATATACATGCATATTTTCTCCCTTTTTCGCACATATTATTATATATGATCATGATTTATCGTCTATAGGCCGCCTTAAAACAAAATGAAAAAGTAATTAGTCTCCACATACAAAAGAGATCCACACAATAACAACATTAAAAATGGTGGTTGCAACAAAAATGTTGATACTACTCTTTGCAGATTATATACCAAACCGGGGAATGTCGCATAATCCTAATATATCGAATTTGGGGTTACGTGCCGTGTTATCTCTCTCTATCCTCTATACTTCAGATCTATCTGCCAACAAACATTTAACCAAAGCAATGTTTGCTATCCTTAACATTCAGCAAAATCACAAAACCGCATCTCGTGTCTTATCAGATCGCATCGTATTAGTAGAAAATTGGTTTGCAGACTGGCGAATTAATGTTAATGATTCAACATGTGCCCAGATTACATTTACTCTATAAAAGGTGAATGTCCAGCTATAGAATGTTTGGCACAAAAAATTCAGATTGAGTTGAAAATACAAAATACTTTTATACAAAACGATTATAAAACCAATTTTGACCTAAGGGAGCCATTTGTAGACTGGTGCAAGCAACTCTAAGATAGAATTAATACAAAGAGCACAATCCAAAATTATCAAAATATCAACATTCACAATGACCTGAATATACCTTCGTGCAAAAAGAAATCTATGATTTCTAACCGCAATATATTCAAAAGATTAAAAATCTTCCAAACCACCTAGCTAGGACACTGATATGTAATAGGCGTCCTAGTCACATAAAACGGACTAAAAGACCATCACTAGAAACATTTACACTTTATATGTCAAAGTATAGGTTTAATTTGTAAATAAAGTTTATGAAAAGTTTGATATTGGCTTGATTTATGTTTTGCAAAATTTCTTTGAGTGACTGAGTGCTTGACAGTTATAAAGAATGTGCGGAGTTGTGAGATAGTCCGAGTTGCAAAATGTACATGTAGGAAGACTGGTATTGTTGAAAAGATGTTGGTGTGTTAGCCGTGTGTGGCCAAGTTGGAATCTAGTATAAATGATGATGTGTCTTCTAGGGATCTTAGTTGGGAATCGGGGAATAATTTGGTTGGGGTTTATGGATGTGTAGGAATGTGAATATTCAGTCCTGTTATGTCTAATGGTCTGAACGTAGAGGTTATCCACATCTTTTTTATGTCCTTTGTATTGGTAGAGTTTGTTAGCTTAAGAGGGGAAATTGTTGGTTCTTTTGCCGCTGAGTCAGCTAAAGTGTTGCTATGGATTCCAATGTGGCTGGGTGTCCATACAAGTTTGATGTTCTTTTGGCACTAGAAACACTTACACTTTAAATACTCATATATAGTTATGTACAAATTTAATACATTTCATTTATTGGAGTAATTAATATGTTACATTGATCTCTAAATTAAAATAAGCACTGGTAAGGTGTATTATTGTTAATTAATTATTGTATTCTGTGAACAGTGCTGACGTGTTTAAACTCGCTCCGCAAAAATATATTCTCCAGTACAAATTTATTAAGTCAAAGAAACCTAAGTTATAAAGAACGCGTACGGAAGTCTGAAGTCGGGTTAGACCGACTTCGAAATACCCTTTACCTTTTCTTGTGCGTGCGAGTCCAACAATGAGGATGTTTTCTTCATAAATCATCATTAGGAGTATATTCACGGTAATTTTTGGTAGGGTACCTTGAAATGATTATATCGACCCCATTTCTTGTGCATGCCTTTCTAGTGTCAATATAACCACTAATATAAAATTTCGTCAAAAAATATTGTGAAGGTCGAAAGTTATAATAATATGTCAATAGTGGGCGTGGCTGTAAAAATAACACGCCCATTTTTTGTGTAGAGTTTAATGTTACTACCCGCAACCTTCCTGTGAAATTTAGTTGAAAAATCTTTAATAGGAATCTAGTAATAGTTTTTGGTTAATTGTGGGCGTGGCATTAGCGATAATCTGCCCATATTTGGAATGCATGCTAGTACAGACCCAGTGTATACATCTACCAATTTGTTTTTATATATCATCACTAGAAGCATGGATAGGGTAATTGACTTTAAGTGGGGTCCCCAAAATGCATTATATGGGAGGGAGGCGTATCCTTCCTCTGATCGACTCCGAATCTTGTATATGGTAGGGTCCACATACGTACTAATATAAAATTGCGTCCAAAAATATTGTATCGGTATAAATTATAATAATATGTCAATAGTCGGTGTGGCTGCAAAGATAACACACCCATTTTTTATGTGGTGTTTAATGTTAATACCCGCAACCTTCCTATGAAATTTCGTTGATAAATTATTAAAGAAACCTAGTAATAATTTTTGATTGATTGTGGATGTGGTAGTAGTATTATAATTTCCATATTCCGCACACACACTATTATGGACCCCATGTATATTTCTGCCAATTTTTATTCCGATGGCATCAATAAGAGCATAGGTGGGGCTAATTTTGATTTTAGACCAGAAAGTTCTCTTCATTGATCAATTGATTCATTGAAAGTTATTTTCATTGATCAATTGATTCATTGAAAGTGTATTTTCATTGATCAACCCTATTTCTTGCAGATAGCTTTATAATGTGCAGATATTCCTTCCCGTAAAATTTGGTCCATAAATATCTATCAGAATTTAAGTTATGAATATTTGTTGATGGTAGGCAGTTTTTGCATTGTGTTTAGTACGACCCACATCTCCATAGCTGCAAAATTTCTTCACTATTCCATCAAGTGGGCTTAAGTTACAGTCATTTTAAAAAAGGTTTCTTACCTTCTCCTTATGTGGGAGGTAGGCGTGGTCTTTGTCAAAATCGGCCCATATAGCAATCGGTTACTGTATCTTTGTCCAGACTATACTTTTGGAAAAGTTAAGTACGATAGCTCTAACGATGTAGAATAAAAGTGACCACAGATGGACAGATGGACGGACAACATAAAAATTACTTAGAAAGTGATTCTGAACATATCTGTATATATATCTTCATACCTACCACGCCTTCTTCTTGAAATTGCAACCCCTCTCAAAAGCACAAAATTTGTATACCCTTTTTACCTTTTTTAAAGGTAAATGGTATAAAAATATTCCAAATATTTGGTACATTACAATTATTAAATTTTTTCCCTTTTTTCACGAAAATTAAATTTAAAATTTCAGAAACATTTGAATTGATAACTACGCTAACTGCTCTCTGTTTTATTTTTATTGTGTCATTGGTGTCATAGTACATTACTCTTCTTTCTATTTTTATTTCATTTCAGTCAGTGCTGTCATATTAATGTAATAAATATAGAACCAGAGACTCAACGGAAATTTGAGGGGTAATAATGAGACATAGTAGTTTAGAGTGCGCTGGAATGAGACAGTATATGGACAGAATTTGATCAGTGAGTTCACCACCTGCAGTTAGCTTAGCTGTCTGGATAGATAGATTACAACAGCTGAAGGCCCTGGATCGATTCCTGTGAGGGTTGGCGTGCTGTTGATTTCTGAAACATAATAAAATGCTCGGGGAAAATTGTGTTTCATTGATAGACCTCTGTTTAGGACAAGTGCCGTGTCCGAAATAACTATATGATCTACCCACTAACAAATTGCTTTGAGTTGTACAGTATCTTGACTTTATAAACCTAATCAAGAGTCATCCAAATTGTTTGTTCGAGAAAATGTTTCAAATAAAACCTTAGCCAAGTTGAGTTACGGAGGATAAAGAAAGAAATGACTTCGTTGGGGATTTAACTTGAACTTAGTTGAATTTATTTAACTATTTGTTTTTCAATATATAATTGCTTACTTGATAAATTTAATTCAAAATACAAAAATTATTGGATTACTTTTTTGGACTTAATTGCACAATTCATAATTGATTAATTGTTTAAAATGCTTTTTTGCTATATTTAATATAAGAGGTATAAAATAAAAAAAGTCAAGGAACTCCTTCTTCGATAATTGCTTAGCAGCAATTGCGCAGGGGAACAAAAAACAATTTTTTTTTCTGCACAAATCGATGGAGTAAATTTAGATACATATAACTAGCCTATAAATTATTTAGTTTGAATTAATTAATAAAATATACTTTAACCTTATTAACGTATCTGTTCCGTAAGGTAGGAACAAAAAAGATTGCGCGCGAGATTCCGACAACACCTAAAAAAATTGGAATCATGGAGGACGGAAAGAGGTTCCGTTAGGAATGCCATCGACAGAGCCAAGAAACCACCTGGACGATTGCTTCTTTTGTGCTGTGACCGATACAAAAAGCGCTCTTGGGTTTTCCTAAAAGTTCAATCCGCTAAGCCACCAAAGCTGCATAGTGAAAATTTGCCAATTTACTTCCTTATCAGATGATTACTGTGATGATGTTGAAATGTTAGATAGTCAGAATAAAAACAATAGTGAAAGGATGAACCTCTACACTTTGAGGTTTTTATCAGGGCGAGCTAAACGACTTGATCCGATATTTATATTTATCTAAGAATTCAGCCGAACTTCTTGTGTCAATACTAAAATAAACATTGCCTTCCGCCCGGCGTATCAATAACATCTTATCGATATTGTTATGTTTTTTAAGCTTAATTTTATTTTTCTTTGTATCATTTATAGCACTTTGTTTGATTGAAATCATTTGATAAACTTAATATAAACGTAATTTTATTTCCAGTATAAATGGATTGCCTTTATCTCAAAAAGTAGAGTCAATTCGACAAAAATATAATTGTTTTTGTATTCAGCAGACCAGAATTATCTAAAATTGTCTAATAAATCGCATCCCGCAGAATCAATGTTCCGCTGTGTTAATTACGAAGTGTTATTATTGCTGTATGTATTTGTTTGTGCGACGTCGTCATTGCAATTGTTGTGTCGATTTAAGCTTATAAAACTTATCTACGTAACAATAGTCTAGTAGTTTTAAGTACTAAAAAAAAATTATTATATTATATTATTATGACCAACTATAATCTTTCAAGAGTTTTAATTTTAATTTTTATAGTTTTCAATTAGTTTTCAGAATCGAAAAAAAATCAGCCGTGCTGGTAAGTATTTCTAGTGATTATGATCATTTCACACATTGTGTGCCAATTAGATTTAAAACCAATATGCAAACGATTTAGTATATTTATAGATTCTTTCAACTACTCCGATTTCGTATTTTATTACTGTAATTTTACAGTACGAATAAATATGTGCTAGCATGGAATATCAAAGATGCAAACACATTGTCAATTTACCAAAGAATCTATTTTCAAATAATATATTGTTGTTAATAATATAATTTAGATCTTCTGACACGCTTTTGAAAACAAAAAACAAAAATTAAAGAAATGTCTTATCAGTTATATGAGTACAACTGAGAATACGAGAGCACCGAAAAGTCTATGCGGTTTGAACTCATGTCATATTGGACCATTATCACATTATTTTTCCCGGATGTCTGCTAGTAGTGGATGATCAAACCCATAATGAAATATATAAATCATCGAGCTATATTTGCATGAAAATATATGTATAAATTTTAGTGTTTACTAATATCGTAAGAACGATAAGATTTATTCTTTTCATATACTACAGACTTTAAACTGTGTGATTTCGGGTAAACGATCGTTTAGTCGAGCTGCAAAAATATATTCTTACCAAAATATATATAGCGGTCTGGACAACATTTTTTATGACTCAGAGTGAATACATAAAATGTGTTTCCGCTGCAAAACAATATCAGTGTTAAAATTTACTTTCAAGCAATTAGACCGGTTAAAATTGGCAAAAGTCGTATATACCACAAAAAAAAACTAAATATGAAAAATAGAGTGAGTTACTTAATTCAATACTTATTAATAAGTTATAATTTTTTAAAAACTGCACAATAAACATTTTAATTTCTTAACATTATCTACTAAATGATTCATATGGACATCTACTATAATGTTGCTAAAATCCTCGTTTTAAGTTAATTGTAATTAAACAAAAGATTTGTAACAAACCCATCCATCACAACTTTTATTAACACTTAATACCTTTAAAATGTCTTATTGTCCCATCCAAATCATATTTGGAAATCCATGTGCGTCTGCAATATGAGAATCTTTCATTGAAACGCAACTAAACGATATATTGAGTGCTAGTGTATTCATAGAACTTTTCAAATTAATAGAAAAATATGTAAACTAAAAAAGGAAATTTCAGGATTCTAAATTATAAGGATGAAGTACGGGCATTAAATTTTACATTAGGTTACTACAAAAGATTTATTATACAGAATTATTTTTGTGTTAAGGAGTTTTACGAAACAACAAGTAAAGAAAACTGAAGTAGGGGATAGACCAACTTCGATATACTACTTACTCTAAAACGTATAGTTCAAACATGCCAAAATGATTCAAACATGATACAATGATCTGTAAGTAGTTCATTAACATTATAACAAATTTTGTTGACAAATCTTTTTTAGATATATATATATATTACATACATTAACATATAACAAGATCACTTTATTTTAAATATTTTTATTATTTTTTACCTCTACAGGTATTATGCAGCATTTTGATAGTCACATTCCTTACACCAGACTTATGGTGCCTCATAACTTACTGCAGGCAATCGGAACAATCGAATCTCAGCTCTACTGCTTCAATGTCTTCTGAAGAACCCAGTGAATATAATGGAAATCTGAGTCGAGAGACAATAAGAAAAATTCAGAAATGTGATAGTGATGTAGATACCATGGAGCTTTGCATGAGATGCGCCAAAGTAACTAAATCGGAAATAGTATATCCGTTATGTTGTGACAATGAAGACAATGTCAAGGACTGGTGCCATGATTATATATATTTCGGTTCTCGAAAATAAGCGACACACAAGTATTCCTATCTTTATTTACAAAAAAGAAGCATTCGAAGAAATAGAATAACTTCAATTTTAACGAATTTAATATCCTAGGACCCGCTGCTATAATATTGCCTGTGATAAAAAGATTAATTTAAAAATTTCCATTTTCGCTTTATTGAATTGATTATGTGTTTTTATTTAGCATTTATAAAATTATGATAGATTTGATCGTATAGATGCTGATTTTGGTATAATAGTATAATGAAAATTGTTTATGATAATAGTTTAGATCACGGAAGAAAAATTTGAAATGAGAAATGGCTGTAATTAAAATAGTTTATATCAAAATTTTAAATTATACTTTGGAATCAATGCTAATCACTTTTTATTCCTACCAAAATTCACATAGGTATCCTTCTTATCAACAAATATTCGAAAAAATAAAACCAAAATGTTTAATTTTTGAAAAAGGTAAGAATTTTTAAAATTTACTTTAATTGCCTTAATTAGGAAATTAAAGAAATATATATAAATTTTTTTAAATGAGCTTTTATTTTTCCCTCTATTATTTATTTATTTCATGAATTTTTCTTTTCTACAAACTAATAGTAATTTATGTAAGCTTAAATTCTACGGATACTTTGTAGAGGAAACTACAACGCCAAATAGTTTAGGTGACTTGTGAGTTTAAATTTTGCGTATATTTATGTCTTGATAGATTTTTAAGTTAGTACCATAGAGCTTCAGAGATCATGACATTAATTGACATTTGTAACTGTAGAACTTCAATTGCATCTACTCGTATATAGATTCAATATGTTTAGTCCAAGTTACTTTTATATCTTAGTTAAAACCCAGTTTCTTTATGTCATTGGGGAATTATAAATGAGGATTGGAGAGCGGTCAAACTGAGGATCAAAAACTGTAATTTTTATCCAGTTATGCTTCGTATCACACCAAAATCATGAGGTCTGGTCTTTTATTACATCAGACTGCCATTAGGTTGGTTTCTTTTTTGAGATAATCTATCGATACAAAGAGAAAACCCAAAACTAATTAACATTAAAGTCACAGGCTATAATTAGCTTTTTCCCGATTGACTTAAAGAAATGATGGGAAAATGTCCACGCAATTAAAAATCTTGCAGGACATTAAATGGGATAAATGGTGATATTTCCTTCAAAGAGTTTGACGTTAGGTACCTGCAGATGGGCTTTGCTGATGCCTTTAAAGACAGCATGTTTAATTCTAATATCTATCATTGTGGAAAGTGTAAACTGACAAAAAATAATATTTTGGAATCAAATGGGTTTTAGATATTCAATTTATAATTATTTATTTTGCTTACTAAAGTCAGTCACATGCATTTCATCGTTTCTTGGATCGTAGAAATTATGGTACGATACGGTATCATCATCATCATCATAATTGGCGTACAACCATTTCTGGTCATTGCCGCGTTATCAGCCTTCGCCAGTCGTCTCTGCTTCGCGCACGCTGGCGCCAATTGGAAACACCAAGTGCAGCCAGGTCCTCCTGAACCTGGTCCTTCCAACGTAGTGGTGGTCTCCCCCTCCTGCGTCCGCCACCTGGCGGCATCGATTCAAATACGTTTTTCGCCGGAGCACCTTCATCCATTCGCACAAGATGTCCCAGCCAGGCAGCCGCTGTGTTTTAATGCGCTGAACTATATCAATGTCGGCGTACAGCTCATACAGCTCGTTGCTCCATCTGATTCGATACTCTCCGCAGACGCATATAGGACCATAGATCCTTCGAAGAATTTTTCTCTCGAACGCCCCCAAAGCTCGCTCATCGTTGTTTGTCATCGTCCAGGTTTCGGCACCATAAAGCAGGACGGGAAGGATGAGAGCTTTGTAGAGCGTAATTTTTGTTCGTCGAGAGAGGGCTCTGCTTCTCAATTGCCTACTGAGCCCAAAGTAACACCTGTTGGCAAGAGTGATTCTTCGCTTGATCTCCTTGCTGACATCATTCGTGGTGTTGATGCTGGTTCCCAGATAAACGAAATCCTTCACAACTTCAAAGTTGTAGTCGCCAACAGTGACGTGGTGTCCAAGACGCTGAGTCTCTTTGTGTGTTGACACCAAGTACTTCGTTTTGTCCTCGTTCACCGCTAAACCCACTCGCCTCGCTTCTCTCTCCAAGCCGGAAAATGCAGCACTCACGGCGCGGCTGTTATGGCCAATGATGTCAATATCATCAGGATGATAGTGCCTGTGCGATTTAGACCTGCTGCACGAACGATTTTTTCCAACATTAGATTGAAGAAAACACACGATAAGGAGTCACCTTGTCTGAATCCTCGCTCAGTAACAAACGGCTCGCACAAGTCATTACCGATTTTAACTGAGCCAGTGGTGGTGCTTAGCGTCATTTTGCACAGCCGAATTAGCTTAGCAAGGACGCCAAATTCAGACATAGCGGCGTATAGTTGACTCCTTACGGTGCTGTCGAATGCGGCTTTGAAATCGAAGAAAAGGTGGTGTATGTCAATCTGCTTCTCTAGGGTTTTCTCCAAGATTTGGCGTAGTGTGAACATTTGGTCAATGGTGCCTTTACCAGGTCTGAAGCCACACTGATAAGGCCCAATCAGTTCATTGGCGATGGGCTTCAGCCTTTCACAGAGTACGCTCGACAGGACCTTACATGCGATGTTCAGAAGGCTGATCCCGCGGTAGTTGGCACAGATTGCCGGATCACCCTTCTTGTGGATTGGGCAGAGCACACTTAAGTTCCAGTTGCTAGGCATGCATTCCTCCGACCATATTTTGCAGATGAGCTGGTGCATGCGTTTCGTGAGCTCATCGCCGCCAGCCTTGAATAGCTCCGCTGGTATACCATCAGCTCCGGCGGCTTTATTGTTTTTGAGCCGCCTAATAACCAGCAAGACCTCGTCATAGTCGGGGGGCGCTACTTCATGTTCGTCGTCAGCAACTGTGGGGTCGGGTTCATCTTCATTGCTATCATTAGCGCTGTCGCCATTCAGCAGCTTCGAGAAGTGTTCCCTCCATAACGTGAGTACGCTCTAGACATCCGTCACTAAATTCCCGTTTTCGTCTTTGCAGGAATTGGAATTGGCTCCGGTCTTAAAACCTTCCGTTTGGCGCCTCACACGTTCGCAGAATTTTCGAGCCATATTCCTTCTGCCAAACATCTCGATTTCCTCGCATTCTCTCTTTTCGGCTTCTCGTTTCTTGCGCCTAAAAATACGCTTCTCTTCCCTTCTCTTCTCTCGATATCGCTCCTTAGCAGCTCGCGTTGCAGCCGATCGCAGGATGAGTTGGTATGCGGCGTCTTTCTCTGCAGCTGCGTTGCGACACTCTTCGTCATACAAGCTGTTTTTCTTCGGGCGGTGATAGCCAATCACCTCTTCAGCGGCCGTGCGCATGGAGTGGGATATAAGCGACCACTGCGCGCAAATATCGAGATCAGGGGGAGAATCCATCAGCATATTCGAGAGCCGAGAAGCAAATGCGGTAGCTGTCTGTAGCGATTGTAGCTTTCCGACGTCAAGCTTCCTCTGCGAATTAGAGCGAACGTTTTTTGCCGCACTGAGGCGAGTGCGAACCTTAGCTACAACAAGGTAGTGGTCCGAGTCAATGTTGGCACCTCGAATTGTACGTACGTCTAACACGCTGGATGCATGCCTGCCGTCGATCACAACGTGATCAATTTGGTTCCTGTTTTTATGATCAGGGGACAGCCAGGTGGCTTTATGAATATCGGGATGCTGGAATCTAGTACTACTAACTACCATGTTCCGCGCTGCGGCGAAGTCGATCAGCCTCAAACCGTTTTCTGATGACTGCTCGTGGAGGCTGAACTTACCGACGGTTGGTTCAAAAATGCCCTCTTTGCCCACCTTGGCGTTGAAGTCACCTAGCATAATTTTTACATCGTGGCGGGGGCATCGATCGAAGGTTTTTTCTAGTTGATCGTAGAAGGCATCCTTGGTGTTTTCGTCTTTCTCATCCGTCGGAGCATGTGCGCAGATTAGGCTGATGTTAAAGTATTTTGCCTTAATGCGGAGTGTGGCAAGCCTGTCGTCGACTGGGGTAAATCCCAGGACTTCATCTCGCAGTCGTTTGCTTACCACAAAACCTACAACGAGTCTGCGCTTCGTCGCATGGCAGCTGTAGTAGATGTCACATGTAGCTTTTTTTGAGCGTCCATGTTCCGTCCATCGCATTTCCTGGAGTGCGGTGACGTCAGCTTTATATTTTTCAAGGACGTCAACCAGCTGGATAGAGGCACCTTCCCTATTAAGGGTCCGGACATTCCAGGTGCATATCCTTAAATCGTGTTCCTTATAACGTTTGCGGGGGTTGTCGTCAACAGTTGTGGGGTATTTCATCCGAGGCTTCAATCTTATATTCACTGGATTATATGTTTTTTATGTTGCGGGTTCCAAGCCCAGCGCACAACCCTAAGCTAGGGATTTTTGTTTGGTAGTGGTAACCCACTTCGGGGGTATGGGCGCTGCCGTTGGTACCTATAGTACTCCTCCGCCACCGTTCCTACATGCGAGACCCCACCTGGCCTCGCACACTTTGATGAATCCTTAAACCGAATATGTCAGAGTGGCCTCACCAAAGCTCCCTCTCTCGTTGGCCCTGACCAAGGATCCCACATGGGTTGGTTACCACATCTTCACCTAGGTTGCTCAGGTTACCAGGGTGCACCACGTGGAGGTGAAAGTAGGAAGATTTAAGAGACATGAGCCGTTAGTAGCAGGAAACCCTAACGTGAACCTGCCCCCTTGGCAACCCCCGATACGGTATGGATGCCATAAATGTGGAGAAAACTATATTCAAATTAATCACAATTATTTAATTCAGAATCCAGACGATCTCACCGATCGGCTTAATACTAAAAAATTATATCTTAAGTATGTACAGATTTACCCTTGTGTAACTGTTTTGTAAATTTTACATGGAGTATATTTTTCAGATTAGTAAAAGTATATACATTTTACACGTTTCATATAAATTTTTACAAACTTTTGATTCTGGTTGTTGGCATTGGGTGTTTCTCTAGATGTTTTGATTTGTTGCAGAACCCGCTTAACAGAAACAGAGTAGCTTTCATGCAAGTGATTTTCATTAAAGCCCCAACTCTAGATTAAGTTTCTGCTTTGTAATTTGGATGAGTGCCTAGACGTCAATACTTTGTCATATGGTTGCCCCAAAGGTACTGCATTTTTGCTTTTTATTTTTTACCGCAATATTTATTTGTATGTACGGTTTTTTCCCTGACTCTTGTAACGTAGATGAGGATGAGTTTCATCTTTCTTAATATTCACGTTATCGAAAATAAGTTTCAATTGCGTATATTGAAAAGAGATTCGGCACCATATCTCTTCTTTTTCATACAAGATTAAATCTCGTAGTCTATCCCTCTGATGACAACGTTCCATCCTTCGGCAGACTTTCTTTAACTCGCATAGTAGTTTCCTTAGCTGTTATTGAAATCTTTTAGCAATTTATGAAACTTAGCTTCGTCATAAATTACATTCTGATGAGAGAATTAATTATTTTTTTATCTACAAACATTCGAAAAAGTTGCTTAATTTTTGAAAATTATAAGAATTTCTCAAAATTTCTCTTTATTAGAATTAATTAAGTAAATATTTATTTTATTCTATTTTATTTTAAAAAAATGAGCTTTTTATTTTTCCTTTATAAATTATTTATTCAATGAATTTTTCTTAGTCAAGAAACTAACAGTAATTTATCTAAGCTTAAATACTACGGACACATTGTAGAGAAACTACTATAAGCTACTCGCCAAGCAATTTAGGTGAATTCTCAGTATCAATTGTGTATATTTACGCAACAACAACGTGGTGCCAACAACAACAAATAGCAACAAATTTTCAAAAAATAAATACTCCATCCAAAATAAAAAAAAAATAATCAAAACAAAATAAAACAAAAAGACAAGTTAGTTATGTCTTTTCTACTACTACAACATAATCATTTTCATATGAATGAGAGAGGGAGAAGAACGAAAACTAATATAAGATGGAGTAACTGTATACTTGATCAGAAATCAACAATCTTTTTCATAATTTTTTTACGAAAGATAATGGAAATCTCGTCTTAATGCGGGTACTAGTAGAATGGTGGACGATGCAGAATAATTTAAAACTTTGAAGTCAACTCGAAATATTAATCATTTGTACGAAAAGAAAACCTAACATTTTAATTTTTCTGGATCGGCACTGCAGATTGACCAACTCCTCTATTCGTGGTTTCTGAAAACAATCTGGATAATAGCGTAATGGTCCCCGTTAAATTAAAACGTAATCTTCTTGCAGAGCATAAAAGTCTCTCATGGAAAAATATATAGAATTTCACAGGCCTTTTAGAAAAACTAGGTAAACAAAGAAGACAACAAAAAAATACCATGAAAGTGAGTGATAAACTCCAACTTGCGTCATATAACAGTGCTTAGTTAATGTCATTGAATTTAAAGCCACATACGATTGCAAAATCACTTGTTTTACCAGCCTGCTGCGAAATAGTCACAATTATTGTTGGGGGAGAAGCGATGTAGGAAATTTTATGGATGCCGGTATCTGATGAGACGATTTCCAGAGAAACAACATCCCACAACATTGAATAAACAGTCACAAGTAAACTTGTTAACATGTCTTTTGCATTATAAGTGGATTAATCAACTGATTTTACTGGCAAGGCCCAGTTTTTACGATTTGTACGATTTATTTATGAACACAACATTTTAAATAAGTTTTTATTCAAGAAAAATAATACAAATATATAATTTTACCACTATTTTTTGCACTCAGAAACAATAATGTAGTACATTGATGGGTTAAAGAAGTGGAACTGGGGATCTAAAACTAAATATTTAGAATCCATGTGGAAAATATCCAGGAAGAAATTCTCGCCATCGAAAGATGTGCAGAGTTTAATCAAAACAGATGTTACATAAGACCAGAAATATCCATACTACTGAACAGTCAAGCTGCCTTTGAAGCATTAGGCTTGCATGAAGTAGACTACAAGCTAGTATGAGAATGTATGAAGACACTGAATTAGCTGGGCAACAACAATGAAGTCAGCCTTTGCTGGGTCCCGGGACACGTCGGTGTCCACGGATATGAACAGGCTGACAAGTTCACCAGGTAGGGAACCTCCATACCAATGATAGGGCCAGAACCTTACTTCGGTATAGGTGGAGGAGTATAGCCAGACGAGCTTAGGAAACAAGACAGACAACAGAGGCAGGAACTTTCAATAAGCTATCTAAGTCTTAGACTATCTAAATGCTCAGGCATACACTTCTCTGCAGTGGGTTTAACCGCAAGGATGTGGATTACCACCAGTTCTGCGCCACCATACTACAGCAGCAAACAAAATTATCGGCCTCATCAGATACAGCCAAAATACACCAGCTGGTTTCTGACCCAAAGTTTTACTAAATGCTCTTCGCCACTGCCCAAATACGTCTAGTGCCCGAAGAAGCTTCAGCTCAAATTGCGTTTTTCAAGTGAGCGTTTTTCAAGTGCGCCTAAATATTTCACTTCCTGGAAAAACTTATATTTACACCTTTTAGTACTGGTAGTTAAAGTGTTACCAATTTTCTTTTTCGTGTAAACAATACAACATTGTCTTACTCGGAACAAGAGTAAGTCCCTGGAAAGTGCACCACTCAGCAATATTGTCCAGAGTTCTCTGTGCTTTTGCACATGCTGTCCTAATGGACATTTCTGATGCCAGTGCACAAACAGCATCCCCATATGCTTGGATGTGTATTTTGGTTCCGTAACTCAGTCAGAAGTGAATCCACCACAAAACAGTATAGAAGAGGAGAGAGTATTTGCGTATATATAATTTCAATCATAAAATCATTATTTTAAGACATAATTCTTTGCCGTATCTATTTCCTTATCCTGAATGCGGAAAATTATGCATCCAAGATTAAGATGAGGACGTTGTGCGTAACTGGAGCTTAAGACATCCAGTAAACCCAGGTCGATGACTACCGGCAGGTGAGAACTCGCTGCTTGTTGGAAGCAAATTCCCCTGATATCGTATATCTTCCAGAGGTTTGTGTTCAGTCCTTCGTTCTGATCATAGATACTTGCGAGTATTTCGTTTGGTTTGCGGGAAGGACCTGGTATCCTCGGTCCCTTTAATCAGCCTGATAAAGCAACCGTCCACGAGAACGAATTTGCAGTTTTCGCACGCTGGCTATCTAATCTAGCTGTCCTTTTATAGTAGTCCATCTCGTTTGTCGTTACGTATCTCTAGCTGCCACTCTTCCGAATGAGTCATCAGGGTTAGACGGACTAGTATCATCCAACTTCTTTAGGGGTCGTCTACTACATCCTTCTCAGGAAGAGGCTGATTTGAATGCACATAGGTCGAGTATACGGACAGATCAGATTCCGGTCTTGCGACCTCCTTCCTTTTGGTCTCTCTGTTCCTCCCATCATCCTGTTCAGTCTCCAGACTGCCACGAGAAGAGTGTGCCATCGCAGATGAGCTATCATCTGTCCTTGCACTCTTCACTGTTGCTGTCGCAGTTGTCGAATTCGTCGGAGTTCGAGCAATCACCACCGCTAATGCTCTCCTCTCTTCATCTTTGCTGCCTTGACGAGAGCTTTCTGCCTGTCTCAGGACTACCAATACTCCGTCTTCTTACCGATGACCCCTGGCCTCCATCTGTCTTCACCGTTATCGAAGACGTACGCGACATCAATTGCTTCCAAGTGATTCGATGCCAGATCGACTCCGTTTCCTCCAATTGTAGGTTGTCCATTGAAAGTGTCAATGCGCCGCTAATTAAACTCAGTAATTTGCTTTCTCCCAGACCATGAATATTAGACAAGGTCATTGGGTATGGTGAGCTTTGGGCCTACACCTTAGCCTTAGCTGCCGAAGCGTCGGTGGGAGGATTACCATTTAGCTGGATAGATCGTGCAGATATATCTGGAGTAGGCGCCACCTTGCTGACGCAGACCAGGGGCCTCCCACAATGGAACAGGCGCTCCGTGAATTGGAGGGTAAAGGTTAGAGGCCAATATGAAACAGACGCCACCAAGCAGGATTGAATTGGGCTGGGAGTGAAAAGGGAAATTTAGAATGGGGAAGAAGGAGATGATGAGGTCAAGATAATTGGGTAGTTCTTAGTTTGCACTCCTCAACTGCCCGTCTTAGACGGTTGAACCCTCTGGACAAGGTATGACTGGGTCTGACCATGGCCGGCGGCATGCCCAAGTCGGAGCATTTTAGGTAAGCCCCCACCACATCTAGGTGACTACCGAGGGGGTGGGGGTGTGCGGCTTTACTTGCAACTCAGAATAAGTTATTTTGGTGCTTAATTGACAACGCAATTAACCTTCATGGCGTTAGTCTACGTATAGGTACGTACATCAACAGAACCAATAATCATGATAATAATAATGTCGCACTAAAAGAAAATCACTTAGCATTATAATGCTGCTTTCCGATCTGTTAGACTTACTCATAAGGTAAGTCATATTTTTTCATTATACTGCTCTATTTATTTGCATTGCTTTAGTTTTATCTAACCTTTAGAAGTGAATATGTGATAGCAATGGTTTTTTTGCTTTACTTTCTGAGCCATAATGCTAAATATGCAGATGTCCAGTGAGTAAAAAAATATATTAACAAGTTAATTTGGAATGAACTCAGGAATCAACTGCTACTAATCTCTGCAGTTACTTCTCAAAATTAAAGAGGATTATGTACATTTTCGATGAGAACACTGCCGAAAATTTCTATTGTGAATGAAAAATAAACAAAACTCCGCTGACGAATAGCAACTCTCTTATGGAGTGGAATGCAGTCTCAATTTGCTGGCCTCTTGTTGATTCTACGAACTTTTTCGCACACTTTTTGGAAGGCATTTTTATTAAGCCAAAGTGCTCCGTAAATCTGTTGTCATCCATTCTAAAAGCGTGAAACTCCCAAAAAAGTGCCATTCCGGTCCTTTAAGAAATGTTATTTAGGAATAACATCTCTCATGAATATATTTATAATATTAAACTCAAACATTTTCAGACTTGTCTAGCCCTTAGCTCAGATTGTGTCACTATAGCGCCATTTTGCACTGTCACGTTTGCCACTGCATTGATTACTTCAACATTTTGGAGCAGTTGGATGAAATTTATATATAATCAATCAAGCTAGCAAATCAGCTGGTTAAATTATCCGCAATACTACAGTCTGTCAGGGCCGAATTTTAATCGGGTTAAGTGCGCCGTTATTCTGGATTAGCGCTGTAGTCTATCTATGCTATAAGATAGGTTGGGAGGAGGGAATAGACCCTGGTAAAAACATCCCCCTAACCCAAGGTGTCATGCGACCCATTCCTATTAGATAGTTTGCAGCCAGGGAGCAATTCCGGCTGTATTGTTAAGGAGCTACCTGTGTACCGGGTTACCTCGAGGAATATTTTTTTACTTTGCTGTGGTATCGGGCGCTGCCATGGTCGACCACTACCTCTCCCCTACAACTTGAAGTCACCATGTCTGCTACGGTGGACGGTGATCCTAGTAAAAAGATAGACCACAAAACGATGGCATCAGAACAATATGAAATTCATCGGATGTGCCGATCAGAGATCAAACTGATCTATACAGAATAGCCATCTACAGAAGAAAGCTGAGGGGTAAGCTGAAACCTCGACGGTGGACGTAAGAGCAAAGAAAGCCGCGGGTAAACATTAGCAGAGGTTTGAAAGTGACAATGATTGAAAGGATATAGAAAAGCTCTGCATGTCTTTAAGGAGGATGGTAGAACTGCTCAACGGCAACCTTGGAAATCCTTTGTGCAGAAGTAGAGGGAGTGACCGTGGCCTCCAAACTCCGTAATATATTGGCAGGAATTTCTCGGAACTTGGAGCTGCTACAGAAGGTGAATGGCACATTCACAACAACTAGTATGGAGTCTCTAGAGCTTCTACTCAGCTATCTACTCCAGGCTGCTGAGATATCACTGGGCACGAGAGGGAAGATACATCGAATAGTCGGGAAGTTAGCATAGGCGCTCTATCTGAGGATCGATTTTAGTGGGCTATTGAAAGTTTCAAGCCCTTCAAATCTCCTGGGACTGATGGTATTTATGCAGTTGGACTACAAATCTAATCTCATCGGCTCAACATGCCAATATAAGGTAGAGACTGCTCTACACAACCTTATTTCTTTTGCAGAATGTTCATTGCATAAGCAGGAATTCACTCTGTCTGCCATTTTTGATATTGAAGGGGCCTTTAATAATGTCAAAGGGGAGGCCATAACTAAACTTGTGGTGGAAACGGGAAAGGTAGGTCTCATTGAATTCCGAATAGCAGAATCATTGAGGCGTATCTAGGAGAAACAGTACCACGTGAGCTGTTTCTCCCCTTATAACTCTTACACCTGTCAGATGAAACTAAGTAAATTGACTTACAATATGGGAGAGTATGTTAACAATAAATCAAAATATACGATTACTTTTTTTATACAAATATTTTACAATTACATTAAATTGCAGTTTCAAAATTTTCGTGTTATTAAATCCGTTGGTGTAAGGCGTTTGAGTCGGCTCGGTTGCTCACTCTCCTTCAATGGTAGCTCTCGTAGCTCAAGATTTGAGTGCAATGATAGTCGGCGTGTGTGCTTTATGCTACTGGTGCGGGTAATTTCTTGTACAGTGTCAATGTTGAGATCACGGTGAATATCGTCATTGGGTATATAACATACAGCATTGGTGAGTGTGGATAGTATTTTTGATTGTAGACGTTGTATGATATTTGTGTTAGATCTGCTTGCAGTGCCCCCAATTTATATTCCGTACCTCCATGTAGGCATGATTATTGTCTTAAAGATCAAAATTTTTTTTAATAGCGAAATCTATTTTTTTGAATGTATTTTTTATTTCATTCCGCTTTTCCATAATAGTTTGGCATCAATTGTGGTACCGAGGTATTTAGCTTTAGTGCCAATCTCAATTTAGTCATTATTTATGGTTAAATGCACAGGCTTAGTTCTCCTAATAGTGTAATTACTTGGATAGACTTGTCGCCATTTATTATGATTCCCCACATTCCAAATCAAGAAAAAGTTTTGTCAAGTATTTGTAGGAGATATTTTTGTTGCTATAGCCAAATCTTTCTGCGATGCAAGCAGAGCAGTATAGTCAGCCGATGCTGTTATCATGCTGTCATCTGATATAGGTATAGGGATGTCAGCTGTATATAACACATATAGTATTGGTCCTAGTACACTACCTTGTGGACTCCGGAACATACTTGACATTGAAATATCGGTTTTGGATGTAGCTTTTTCTTAGTAGGTAGAAGTCTAGTGGAAAATATTGTCTTAACTTGTGCAGTAGTTCTTTGTGCCACACAATATCAAACACCATTACAACATCAAGGTAAACTGCCACACAAGTATTTTTTTCAACTTTAGTGGCTATTTTATGCGTTACTCTAAGAACTTGTTAAATTATAGATTACGTCTGAAACCGAACTAGTGGCAAGTGATTATTTTTCTCCATTCTCAAATGGACTCCAGGCGATCAAAAAGCAATTTTACAAAAATTTTTGATAGAGTTGGTAGTAAGTTGATCAGTCTGTACGATGTGGCTACTGAGGGGTCCTTATTTGGTTTCAGAATAACAATAATTGCAGTAATTTTCCACGCTATAATTGCATTAAATAAATTCTTAATGTACGTAAGTACAGTCAGGCAGTTCTCTTGGAATTTGACCTGTAAGTCCATCATATCCAGGAGATTTTTTTTGTTTTAATTTTTGTGTTGATACTTTGTATCTCCTTCTTCGTTACTTTTTTAATTTCCATATTTTTATTGTTGGGTGTGGCAGCTGCGATAATTATTTGGTCATTCATTTCATTTGTAAATATTTTTGGAAGTGATCAGACAATAATTTGGTGTTATCTGTTGTAGGTCCTGATGGAGTCTTTATTAGGTTTATAAAATTAATTATACCGTTTGTCAAGAGTCCATTACCTCACATTATAAATCACTGCTTTACCACTTTGTGCTTCCCAAGTCTATGGAAATTAGCGACCGTTGTGCTGGTTGCAAAAAAGGCATCTGCCGCTGCTCCTAGTGATTTTCGGCCCATTAGTTTGCTCTCATGTCTTTCTAAGCTGTGTGAGTCGCTTATGGCTGATCAGGTATCTCGACACCTGAATGAGTTTAAGCTGCTGTCACCACTACATTCTGGTTTTCGTAAGGGTTATAGCTGCTCGACTGCTATGCTGAAATTTGTTGATGATATTCGAATTTCATTTGATGATGACCAACTGACTCTACTCTGTTTATTGGACTTTTCCAAAGCTTTCGATAGTGTCAACCATAGACTATTATGTTTTAAGTTAAAGACTTATTTTGGTTTTTCCGGCAATGCCTTGCTGCTTATTACGAGCTATTTGATTGGTAGATCTCAGCGAGTGAAGATTGGTGATATCTTCTCTGATTGTAGGCCAGTTTTTTCTGGGGTCCCACAGGGATCAATTCTTGGACCACTGCTTTTCAGTAGGTTCATCAATGACATTTTTTCACTTGACTGTAATGGAGTGATGCATGCTTATGCCGATGACATTCAGTTATATCTGTCACGCAGGGTAGGCCATATGGATGATCTGGTTTGTAGACTTAATGAGGACCTTGATATTCTTTGTGGTTGGGCTCGTAGCAATGATCTGTATCTAAATCCGGCGAAATCTTTTGTTCTGCCTATTTACAAAGACAATATACTTTTTACTGAAATCCCTCCGATATTTATTGCTGGTTGCCGCCTTACACTTGTTAACAAGACTGTTGTGCTTGGGTTTCATTTGAACTCGTCATTGACTTGCTTGGATCATATCACCCATGTGGTTTGCTGAATGTATATGACTCTGCGCTGTTTGAGAATGTCTGCTCGATTTACTCCCGTTGAAACCAGGCGTTGGTTGTGCAATTGGTTGTGCCTATTATTACCTACTCTGAGGTGGTGTATAGTGGTTTGGACTCTCGGTCTTTACATAAGCTGCGAGTGGCATTCAATAATGCTACTCGTTATGTGTATGGCTTGCGCAAATTTGACCATATCTCATCTTGGAGTAAAATGGTTCTGGGTTGCGATATTGAGAGCTATTTAAAGGCAAGAAATTGTATGTTTATGCATAAATTAATATACTCTTAGGCTCCGCTATACCTTTATGACAAGTTGCGGTTCAGCCTGTCGAATCGTTGCAATAATCTCATTATATCGAGGTTTACGTTCCGAAACTCGGCTAGAATGTTTTTCGTTGACACCACTAGACTATGGAACTCTTTACCTAATGATTAAAAAAATATTGTAAGTCACAACAACTTCAAGCATCTTATTTATCTTTATTTTCGTAGTAACTCCTGACGCTTTATTTCTTCTCTTCAGTTACCAATCATCTCTCTAAGAGTACGGTCGACTTCTTTCTCGCGCAAGGGCTAATTAAAAAAAATTTTGTTTACTGTATCAAAATCTACTCAGCAGAAAACTTGTTCGTACAACTAAAATTTGAATGTGCACCGAGCCATGATGGCATCCGATCCTGGTGGAGGCGACCAAAACTACTTCTCCATTCTAGACGAAAGTCCAAAAAAACGAAAATTTTGCCTAAACAATAACCATGACTTTCCAATCATTAAAACAGTAAAAAAAGTGACAAATAAAGTTTGCCCTAAATTCATACTAAAAAACTCTGACGAATTAAAACCTATTCGGTCGTTTAACATTTTTACAGTGGCCAAAGCTTTAGAAAGTATAACTTCTGTACAACATTTACAAACAACTTTTACAAGAGAAGGACACCTATTAATTCTGACAAAAAATGAACAACAAGCAAATCGCTTCCTAACAGCAAACAAGCTCTCAAACCTATGTAACATTGATGTTTCACTGCACCCGACCCTAAATATATTGAAAGGAGTCATATATTCTGAGCATCTTGAACATTTAACTGAAATGGAAATTGTCCAAGGTTTAAAAACACAACAAGTGACGGAATCCAAAAAAAACCAAAATTAAAAGACGGAAAAATAATAAAAACCCCTCTCCACATTCTCTCCTTCAACACCTATGATATTCCAGACGAATTAAAGTTAGCGTGGGTCAAAGTTAAGGTCGAACCTTACATTCCATCACCAATGCAATGTAAAAACTGTTTCTTATTTGGGCATACAAAAAAACACTGCAAAAATGAAAAGTAATATTTCGTGTGTTCAACAGCTGAACAAGCCCAACTCCCTGCACAAAAGTCGAAAGCATTAACTGCAGACAAGAGCATCGTTCAAACAACAAAAACTGCCGAACTTACAAAAAACGACAAAAAATTCTCAAAGTAAAAACAATTAAGAAATGCACTTTCCGAGAAGCATTACACTCAGTTAACGAATCCAACAGAAACATTAATACGAATCATACATTAACCGAAAATCTAGAAGAAGCAGTTGCCATTAAAAACAAAAGCTTCGATAGAGAAGAGAAAACAATACAAACAACTACAACAGCAACTACAAATAACACTATCATTGACAAGAATACAATAAATTCCTCACTCGAAAAAAATCAAACCAACAACAAAACTTTAAAGAAAACTGACACTCCTCAAATATATATAACTCAAAAATACAATTCACCCAAATCTAACAACATAGAAAACACTCAAAAACACAATATACCAACAACAAGCTCTCATACAAACAACAATTTCGCTCACACCAAACCAAACTCTGCCCAAAACAATATTTCTCCAGAAACTCATAAAACTTCCTAAAAAACCTTGAAAAACTGAAACAATCCAGACAACAACAAGTCAATAAACATAACACACAAGAAATCAGCTCTGAGCCTGACATGGAAACAACTTAATATTCTTCCATTTGTTTAAATAATTTACACAAATGTTAAGAGTGTTTACTTTATAACTCAATTAGTATATATGGTACTAAGATTCCTTCAGTGGAACCTTAACTAAAATAACTACAACGAGCTCCAAATTTTAATTAAAAATAGAAAACCAAATATAAGCTAAGAGAGGAGTAGCTCTACTAGTTTCAAATGAAATCGAACACTATTTACTCAATATCAACTCAAATATTCTAGCCACAGCAATTAAAGTCAAATCGGAGACTACCTTTTTAATAATTAATATTTACATATCTCCATCTGACAACTTCTCCGAAAATGACCAATTCAACCTGACCTCTAACTTTAATCACCCAATAGTACTTCTTGGCGACTTCAATGCATGGAGCCCTCTATGGGGCTCTCCAAATTATAACAAAAAAGGTAGAATAATTTCAAAATTCATCGAAAAAAACAATCTCATTCGACCTTCACACATGTAGATCTAACTATATGTAGTCCCCCACTTAACATCGCAGAAAAATGGAATATTATAGATGACCCTCACGGCAGTGATCATTTTCCAATCTGTCTTCTCCTTTTTGCCAACACACTGCAACGAAAAAACTATATTAGGCCAAGATTCAAAACAGAAATTGCAAACTGGAAATCTATTGAAAAGAACTTTTGTAACTTTACAGCCACCTCTAACATAAAACAAAAAGCAGCAAGTATTTTAAAAAAATTAAAGTTAAAAAAATTAAAGTTATTATATATTAACTGCATACGAAAGTATTCCCCAAACAAAGTATAAGCATACTCCAAATACAGTATATTGGTGGAACGACACATTAAGGAGACTAAGAAAAGAAAAAGAAGACTTATGGAAAATTCTTAAGCAAAGCCCTACTAAAGGAAATGTATTAAATTACAAGAGAGCAAACGCCAAATTCAAAAGGGAGTCAAAATCATCCAAGAGAATAGCTTTTACCAATTTTACTAAAGACATAAATCACAAAACACCATCAAAAATTCATTGGGACAAGGTCAGAATTATATACGGACATAAGACCTCAAATCATATTCACGCAATGGAAAAATCAGACGAAAATGTAGTTAACTCTCCAAAAGAAATAGCAGAACATTTAGGAAAAGCCTGGTCAAACTATTCAAATAAGAACAACTTCCCTAATGAATACCTATCACACAAAAACACTTTCAATACCACCATCCAAACAAATTATCACCTTAACAACTCAGCCAGACAAATAGAAACACCTTTTTCACTCGTTGAACTCATATCCTGCCTTTCGTCCTTGAAAGGCAAAACCCCAGGGCTAGACAATCTCCCGTACTCAATATTTTCTAACCTGCCTACCGTTGGTAAGCTGAAATTGATTGAACTGTACAATGACATTTTTCGCTCCGGTATAATACCGCAGCAATGGAAGGTCGCTTTGATTATGCCTATCCCAAAGCCTAATAAACCAAAGAATAGCACAGAGGGTTATTGTCCTATCTCTCTGATCCCATGCATATCGACTAATGTGGTAACTCTCAAACAAAAAATTAATAACAACTAACCAGTCTGGTTTTAAATCAGGCAGAGGGACACTACCCTTACCCTTGATGAACACATTACTAATTGCTTATCAGCAAGAAACCATTTCTCAATGCTTTCGATAGACATGGAAAAGGCTTTCGATAGAGTCGGAATACACTCAATCATCGAACAGCTTATCTGATGGCGAGTTGGTCCCAAAATAATAAATTATATTAGACACTTCTTGACCAACCGTAAAATACGGGTAAATGTTAACCACATACTTTCAGACACATGGTCCCTAGACAACGGCATCCCACAAGGTTCGCCACTGTGAGTTACTCTTTTTTTGATCGCTTTCGATAAACTAAGTCGTCTAATAGACGAACACAAATACTTTAAACACTTAATATATGCTGATGATATATATATTTTTTCAAAAGTGCATAGCACACAAATTTACTCAGGAAAATGTCACACTCTCTTCCATGAATTGTTAAAATGGTGCCAGTACAGTGGGACAAAGGTATCAAAGCAAAAGTGCAAACATCTACATATATGTAACAAACGTAATTGTGATAACATTAATATTCAACTAGATACTACTTATATAAAAAATGTAAGCAAATTAAAAATATTAGGCCTAGTTTTTAATTGTAAATTTTCATGGAATGATCACATTAGTTATCTATGTCAATCTCTTAATAATAGACTTAATATCACTGTTTAAGTAATATTATACTTGAAAGTAACACCAACTCTCTTACAAACATTGTAAAAGCCACAATACTCTCCAAAATAGACTACGGCCTTCCAATCTATGGTAATACATCGCAGAGAAATATGAAGAAGTTGACATCCATATATCACTCCGCGGCTAGATTATCACTAGGAGCTTTTCGGACAACCCCAATAATTAACATTTTAACGGAGACAGGACTACCAACGCTAAAAGACAGACTGACTCATCTAACAGGACGCTTGGTCACAAAATTGATACACTCTGATGGATCTGCGTTAAACAAAGTTCTAATAAGGATTCCAGGAGATTCGCAATAAGCATCCAAATTGGCACCTGCTTTATACGGACGGTTCTAAATCCGACAAAGCAGTGGGATATAGCGTCGTGAACGAGAACTCAACAATAACTGCCAGTATACTTCCTGTGTACTCTTCGGTATTCGCTGCCGAAGCAGAAGCAGTACTACAAGCCAGTCTTATAGCCAAGACAAGCAAACAAAAGCACTTGATTTGCTCGGACTCACTTTCAACTCTTCATGCAGTCAGAATCACAAACAACAACGATCACACAATAGCCCGCATAAGAGACATACTCATCTTAAACCAGGATAAAATCAAGCTCCTGTGGATACCCAGTCATATTGACATAAAAGGTAACACTCTTGCAGACTCAGCGGCCAAACTAGCATCAAAATCTCTCCTAAAGCTCACAATGTCTACTAAGAGATATAAAAATTGCGGTTGATAACTACCACCTTGAGAACTTTCGACAATACTGGACAGAATACTCACACCCTTACAACTCCTTAAAGCCAATCCCACTTATACCCTGCTTCCCAGTGACAATGTCAATAAGACATAGTATCATATATACTCGATTGCGTCTCGGACACACAATAATAACACACAAACAACTAATGGAGCAAACCAACCTTCCCACCTGTCACTTTTGGAACTCGGATTACATAACCATTCCACATATCCTCAATAACTGGGAGGTAATCTACCACATCCGCCAAAAACTGGATATCACAAACATCGAAGAATTACTAAGAAAGGTAAACCACACCAATATCAAAACCATCGTAAAATTTATTTGTAAACTCAATCTGTATTTTCGACTATAACTAAGCACTAAGTCAAAATTATCATACCCTTTTAAACAGTAAGCTTAAGGCCGTTGTTGCTATAGCTAGTTATATGTTTGACAACTGTAATTTATTTACTTGTTTCAATAAATTAAATTAATTAATTAAATTTCTTCTCTTTTCCTTCCAAGTTCTACTACCCTCTTTCTTTTTTATTTTTTTATATATTTTTCTTGTTTTTTGTTATATTTGTTTGTTATTTTCTAAATAATTGTCAATAGTATTAATTTTAATTTTAATTTTAAGTTTTTAATTTAAGTTACAATTCTGGCTAAGTTAAATGTACAGCATAAGTGTTTAAAACTTATTGTATGATTAAATAAATTAAATTAAATTAAAAATGAGCTCGAGCCCACTTCTCTTCTGGAGTTTTGAATGGCGGTTGATGTAAAAGTGTATTGGAGATATATCGACATTCAAAAGTCTTAATATAAAAGTTTAGAGTTTTTGTGTTTGGGGGCAGAAAACTGGAGATTTTGTAAGTTGCCCATATAAGCCTTCTATTGTTACAGTAATAGCCTGCAGGAAGTCTTTCCTATAAATATCCTATTCAACGCACTTTTTTTTATTATTTATTAATATTGCCGAACCACCACTAGGAATGTTGCAGAAAGATTTGTATGGTAAATTGAGTAGTTTGGTGTTTTTAGAAAGCTTTTTTCTGTGAAATGCGTATCAGCTATTAACAGAATGTCAACTTGGTTAGGGTGAATAAAAGTCTTAAATTATTAAAATATGCTGACTAATTCCAATAGCATTCCAGAGAGTTAAGTTCGAAATAGTTTGCTTGTCCATTCAATTTAATGATCAGCCTAGTGATAATATTCATCATAGTAGACATTTGTGAGATTAATTGTTTCATCATGATATTTAGTTCAGATATGTCATTGTTGTCATCGTGAGCGGCTGGATGTGGTGAGTTATTTGGATTACTGGCTGCTGCTTGTGCATACGTCAAGTTAGGTGAAGTGACGCTGTGTTTAACTGGCTGTTCGTTTTGGTCTTGTTGCTGCGATGGTTGTTACTGTAGTGTTTGTTGTTATGCTTACTAGAGCAAACAGAGAGGTAGCAGAATATGTTAGGTTAGTATTTGCTGGAATTGTGCATTGTCCGCTCCATGAGAGGGGATTTGTTGCCATGCTGCTGCAAGCGAGTTCTCTCAATTAGGTTGAGTGAGAGCTACAATTATGCATGGATTTACAATACCGGCAAGTGAGCGGTGCCTCTCTTGTGGTGGAAAGCGCTTCACCAACCTTTAACGCATTAATTGAATTTATTATACAAATTTATTTTCTTTACCGTATTCACAATACAGCGCAGCCAACTTATGCTGGGTCAATTAAATATATGTATATATATATATATTAATATATATATACATATATATATATATATATATATATATATATATATATATATATATATATATATATATATATATATATATATATATATATATATATTCGTATATATATATATATATATATATATATATATATATATATATATATATATATATATATATATACTTTTTTTTTTGTTTAAAAATTTTTTTTTGTATCACTTAACACTGGAGCAGACAAAAACACGTCAGCTGCTGATAAAAACGAATGATCATCGTTGCATACGTAAATTGGTGAGCAGGGGTGCATTAAAAGGAGCTGTTGTCTCACCATTTCTATGGAAAATAATTGTTAACAAACTTCTGTTTAGATTACAGGCAGTTGGATGTAGGATGATAGCTTATTCTGTTGTTGATGTTATCACTGTCTCTGAAAAATTCACATCTACTCTGAGAGATTTGTTGCAAAATACTCGAGATATTCTTTCAAAGTGGGCGGAGGACTGCGGTCTTGGAGTAAATCTGGATAAGACTTAAATCATTCTGTATAATAAAAAATCCCTCATTTGGACCCAATAATGCTTAAGGGAAAAGCTCAAGAGATTTCAGAAGAAACGAAATATTTCGGTCTTATAATTGACAGCAAACCAGCTTGGAGAGAGCTAGAAAGCTGAAGTGGCATTGTAAATTTTTGTTCTGCATTGGATGCATACAAATAATATAAAGGATTGTGAGACTGTCACCGATCTCTAAATGAGATGGCTCAATAATTCCATATCCATTTTTGCTGGGTTATTATTAATATATATGAAGTACCATGTTACATATGTCAAGTCAGCAATCTTCTCGGCCCCTTTGACGGTTGAGAAGAAAAAGAGTGTAGACACAAAAGGAAGGCGAGCCAAATAAAATCAAACTTTTCCCAACGAATCCTAAATTAAATTCAACGGATAACAGCAATCAAATGTGTGGTTTGCAATCCACCACCTCTTTGATACAGAATTTTTACACAAAATAAGAACAAATTATAATTCCTCAAAAGCAAACACGGTTGCGCATACCGCTGTCGCTACCACCGATGTGCCGTCTACTGTTGCGGAAATTGCTGCCACCGCTGCTAAGAAGACTGCCACCGCTGGAAGTATGAGCGATGTTCATAATGTAGATGGTGGGTCATGACCGCTGGAACCTATGCGACCAATGCGACCGGTGCCGTACATAGCCACCCCGTAACTACAATGACATTGCGTCCGTCATTTATTCTACTGTGAACGTGGCTACTGACTTAGTCGGGCTAGAAACTGCAAAATGTGGTTGGCTCTGCTGGAGCATCATGTTTAAGTGTCAGTCCATCGAATCTATCCTAAGAATCAGAGCCAGTGCCATTATGAACTGACAATTTCGAGCAGCTCAAAGCTTCCGTGCTCACGGTAAGTGGCGATGACCACCGTGCTGTCAATCAGTGGCTCATCCAATTCGAAGAATATTCAGAAGCAAACAATATCCAAATTCCTCCGAATCATGTATTGTCTATATGGTGGCTATGCAATCCATTTCGTCCAAGATGGACCTGGAATAAGAAGAACTAGTTGACATTGTAATCGATGGCATACCATAACGCATCAATAATAGCTTATACGGGGCCAACTCAGTTAAGGAGCATATTCGGCGTATGGATCGTTACGAACAACGGTGTTCTACGTTCTCTGTATCCAGTTCCTTCGCTCAGGTCGTCGCACGCAACATTATACCAAAGTCTACAACTGCGGTCGCCAGGGGTCTAACCTCAGTATGCTGTTACAACTGCTCACATTTGGACATTATCAGAGCAGCTGCCTAAAGCAGACCAGACCACCAGGATCTTGCTTCACTTGTCACCAAATGGTCCACCAGTATAATAATTTCCACAAGAAGAGGCCCCACTCAAGTAGCTGCTGTGCCCGAAGATATTCCTAACGATGCTGACTATTTAAATATTAGACAATGACGTAAGTGTGGCCTTATCCCAATCGAATTCAATCAGAAGCATAGGTTTTACAAATACTTTTTCGTTTCTCGATTCCAGTAGCTGGATTAGTTTGATGCAAAGGTCGAGTCCCCACAATGCACCAAATTATCACTTAGCAAACTTCCCCACATAATTTATCGGCATCGCCAACCGTTGAATATATTCTTTTGGCACAGGATAGTGCGTAGTAAGATTTCGCAATAAATCTCGATACATTCAAATTATGATAGTTCCAGATAACATAATAAAGACACATCTGATGCTCGGTCGAGATTTCAAGAAAACGTTTAATATATTTTTAAACCAAGTGAATAAGAATGATAAACACGAATTCCAAAATGATTTCTGTTCAAAACCTGAATTAAAGTGTTTCTGATTTGATAGTAGTAAAGTTATCTTAAGGTGACTGTAAGGAACGTTTGTATAATTGTAAAAACAGTCAGGATGAGGTTCACAGAGGCGGTACAAACATTTTGAAAGCACGTGATGATAAAATACAGAACTAATAGTGAAGATACCGATCAATATACCGAGGTATTAAGTGAACTAAATGCGATTGACTTTGGGCTTGATATCAGATATAGACCTAGGACCTAAGTTAGATAATGTTAAGCGCGAAGCAATGACATCAGTTTTATCTAATTCATATATGGCACCCTCAGTTACACAAAGGAAACCATATGATTATAAAAGATTTTTCACAAATAAATTAAAATAATCTCCATATTGATAACAATCCGGTACTGACTAATTTTGACCCCCAATACCCTATAGTGTTACATACTGATGTCAGCTTCGATGGATATGGTGCCATTCTATTGCATACAATAAATGGCAAACCCCTTGTAGTTGAAAATTACATCAAAAGGACTTTTCGGCAGAGTCTAGATACCATTCATACGAGTTGGAGACATTGGCTGCTGTTAACTCAATAAAACATTTTCGTCACTATTTGCAGGGCCGTCGATTCATAGCGTTCACAGACTGTAACTCCTTGAAGGCTTCACGTACGAAAATTGATTTGACGCCTAGGGTTCACCGCTGGTGGGCATATCTACAATCTTTGAATTTGATATCGAATATAGAGAGGGAAAACGAATGGCCCATGTTGATCGCAATCAAAGCATATGAATCTGGCGGAAATTGCAGATATGGATTATGACCGAACAGCAAAAATATCCAGAAATGTCCTCCATTGTATCTCAATAGCGTAACAATGAACTAGCGGAAGATGTGGAAAGAACGTATGACGTGAGGTCGGGAACCCTTTACCGGAGAGTACAAAGAAATGAACACGGTGTCTGCCAGTAATTTCGAAGTATTTTAGATGGGCTGTAATTAATCAAGTTCATGAATCTGTCAAGCACTTGGGTTGGCAGAAAACACTTGAAAAAGTCTATGACTATTATTGATATGATGGTATGTCCAGGTACGTTCGGAAACTTGTGGATAACTACAATGCTTGCAGATAAATTCAAGCAGAACTTCACCCTAGTGAATGTAGTGAATATACCATGGCATACTATCCATATCGATATAACTGACAGATTGAGTGTCAAAAATGTTATCAAAGAATATGTAATAGTTCAAATTGAAGGTTTTACAAAATTCAATAATTTAGACCATACTGTTAACATCGATACCAAAAATTGTACCAAAGCTCATTGTTTGGAGTCCCTTCATGTGTAATCGCTGACCAAGGAAGATGGCAAGGGGTTTCGCGATTTTAGTTATTCACAAAATAAAAACTTGCACTTGATTGCAACAGGCACAAGTGACGCTAACGGGCAAGTCCAGCGAGTCATGGTTTCTCTTAAAAATTTGTTTACAGCAGTTGAGACTAGTCAACGCTCAAGGCTAGACCCGCTTAATGATATACAACTGTCCCTGAATTGTACGGCCAATCGAGTTACTAAGGCTAGACCATTAGACTTGCTAATCGGAAAACAGACAAGGTCATTTAGCGTAATATAAGTTAGTAAAGATGATAACACCGTTGATATTAACCATATTAGAGCTCAGGCAATCGAAAATATCCAAAGTAACGCTAGTTAAGATAAGTTTAGGTTCGATAAAAATAAGGGCTAAATTGTTAGACATCAGATCGTTGAGAATGTTTTACTTCAAAATGAAGAAAGAGATCAAACTAAATTAAACCCTAAATTCAGAGGTTCATATTGGTGATTTGGTGACGGAGATCCTCCAAGGAGACAGGTAGAAGTCATTGAAGAACAAAAGAACGTATAAGTACGCGCATGAAAATTCTCGGAAGTTGCCACAAGAATCGGTTCCCACAAAGTCTGACTTGACTGAATACGAAAGCACTAGCGATGGTGGTGCAAATGAAGGCGTTGAAAGATACGTTAATGCAAATGAAGACGTTGGAAGAGACGTCAATGAAAATGAAGGAGTTGAAAGAGACGTCAATGAAAAGGGAGGCGTTGAAAGTCTTCTATGAAAAGTGAGTTAAGTCACTAAGGCTAAGCTCTTTAGCGTTAATGTGTTCGGCCCTGAGCGCTGCCATGGAATGAAAAAATAAGAGACGAAATGATTGAGTGGAATGAATAATATGAAACAAATGGTAAATTACGAGAATTTTACTTTTGCGGAGAAAAGAATGCAGTTTTGATATAGCCATGAAGCAGTGTCGGCATGCGCTCGGTGACACGCTGCGTTTCATGTAACGAAACTAAACGTAGACATAATGAAAAATGAAAATGGAATTATACCCACATACTCGAGGTATTTGAACACAATTTTTTATGTTTTAATATGCTACGTATTGCTTATTGCGAAATTTTTGTAACATCCTCAACATCAGTTGGCTTAAGCTCTTTTTATAGTTTCGTTAGAATTTTGTATGGGGTGTTAAAGCGTAAGTTTCCCAGGATGGGAATCTATCCCATCTAGACCGATAGTACGTGGTGAAGAGTCGCATCCTGCCCGAGGTAGCCCTGCTATTTATAACAGAACACTACGGAGCTAGACTGAGGAATCAATAAACACCTCTCCGTACACAGGGTGTGGAAGAGGTAACCACTATAAAAAACCTCTGGGTTGGAGCAAGATGTCATACGACCCGTGTCGATGCTCAACCTGGCTACAAACTAGCCCAGTGTCTAACGGAGTGGGCCAGATACTTGGCGTGCTCTGGTTCTATCTTACCTTCCTTACCTGCGCATACGGACCTCTGTGCGAGTTTACCTCTCTTGTCGGATACTCGTGGGACCACATATGTCATTTTCATTTCCAATAAAAAATGGTGAAAACCCAAACGCTGACTGATGTCTGGGGGCGGGGGCTGCCCCGGGGATTAATCGGCAGCAGACAGTAGAGGAGCCCAGCAGCTCAAATAAGGTTGCTTGGGGTCGGATAAACATGTCCGTTCATCTAAGCAGGCCTTTTACGACAAGACGGCGGCCATGAGGGTAATGGGCAAATATGAAGCTCTACCCACTGACCAGCTCACTAAGGTGCAGGCCAAATCGGTAGAGTAGGCAAGGGGACTGCTATCCGGCTTGGATAAACTGGCAGGTACAGCCCCAAAGAGACAACGCTCGGCTGAAGAGACGGGTGAGGTCGCTAAAAGACAAAAAGTCGGCGGCCAGAAATACCCGTCTTACAGCGAAGTTTCCAATGGTGGGGGTGAGATGCTGGACATGATAGACCGGAAGGAGGAGGAAGGGGTCATACCCAAAGAGAAGTGGAGGTGGGTGGAGCAAGCGATTGCCGAAGTATACCTCCAGGTCTTAGAGGAAAACCACGGAACCTCCCATTCTGTCAAGATGCGGGCTGGTATCAGGGCAGGGCCAAGCTAATCGCATGCGGTGGTAGCAGGTCTGCCAAACTCTACAAGATTCCGGTAAGCAAGGTTAGCGAGATTTGGCCGGGAGCCAGGAATGAAGCCGTCAGTAGGGAAGAAGTTCCCAGCAGTCCCAGAGCCCGGGTATGGATCCCGGTTAAACCAGCTGAACCAGGGTAGACAGTTTCCAATTCGTTGACTCAACGGTTCGGATCTACCGCAGCGACGAACAAGCTTTGGAACCGGAGGAGATAGAGGGTGACAAGGCTAGCGTGTGTGGCGGCGGTGAAGAAGGATTGTCCAGCAGCCAAAGGTCGACTGATTCAGAGCAGCTGACCGGGGTCGGGCAGCTCTTTGAGGAGGACGACCTCCTTGACTACACCGACGGAGAGGCGGACGCGGACGTTACGATGGTGGAGGTAAGAAAGACAGATTCCTGTGAAGCTGATCCAAATCAACTTCCACCATTATAAACTCGCCTCCGCGAATTGGATGGCCCACCTGTGTGTCGGTGGTTTCGAAGTGACCCTCATCCAAGAGCCGTGCATATGCGGCAACCAAAGCTGCGGTCTAAAGATGAGAGGTTTCAAGATGATAGTCGCTCGGAATACAGGTAAGTCTCGTGCTTGTATATTATCAAAGGTTAACATTAATATCTTCTTGTTCCCACAGTCAAGTAATGGCGACACGGTGGCGGCAAGCATTGAGTTGCAAAATATCAGTAGCCTCTGCATATATGCCACATGAGAAGGACGCCCCACCGAAGGATGTTCGGGAATTGGTCATGGAGGCAGCCGCAGCCAAGAGGAGCTTGGTTGTCTCCAGCGATGTAAACGCTCACAATAGATTGTTGGGAAGCACAAACTCTAAGGCAGGAGGTGAGTCAGTTTCAGACTTTATTATAGAAAATAAGCTTAGTGTCCTGAATTTAGGCTTAGAACCGACTTTTATAACACAGAATAGGAAGGAAGTGTTAAATATTACCCTGACATTCGATAATTTCGCCAATAATGTGTAAAGATGGAGAGTGTCGAATGAAAATTCCTACTCTGACCATCGTTCTATAGAACAGGAATTGAACTTCCCAGTATCTCCAGTTGAGACCTTGAGAAATATACGGAGACGGACTGGGGAAAGTATAGTAAGACTCTCATTGCCTCACTGCCAAGAAATCCCCGTGTGACCCCAAAGACCCAGTGGAATTAACCGAGCAGAGTTATCAGGTAACCATGGCCTGGAATAGTTCACTGACAGCCGGGTCCCCGGTTGTAAATCTGAGAGGCAAGAACAAACCACCTTGGTCAATGGATCTAGACGCTGTCTGGACTGCAATTAGACGCTGTCTTAACCTGGGCTATATTCCGCTAAGATGGAGAGAAACGAAGATTTCCTTCATACTCAAAGAGAGCAGGTCCTCACATGAAAATCCTAAAGACTTCAGACCAATCAGTCTCATGTCTTTCCTCCTAAAAATATTGGAGAGATTGATGGATGTAAACTTACGAGAAGTTATACCAACTGGTAGAATCTCCTCGGCATAGCATGCATACATGAAGGGCAAATCGACGGAGACGGCGTTACACGTACTTATTGGTATAGTGGAAAAAGCCAGCCAGCAGAAGGACTTTGCACTGACGTCGTTCATTGATATAGAAGGCGATTTTAACAACATAGATGTGAACGCCATTAAGGGAGCGTTAGAAGCTCTGCGCGTTGATCCTAATGTGGTGGCGCTTATACTATACTCGTTAGCAGGAAGGTAACTGCCAGCTTCTGTACCTACACTTTAAGCAGACAGGTCTGCAGAGGCACTCCTCAGGGAGGAGTTCTCTCCCCCTGCTCTGGGATTTGGCGATAAAACCCTTACTGCTAGCCCTAGAGAGGGGGGTTGCCATGTCGTCGCCTATGCTGACGACTTGGCAATTATGATCAGAGGGTAATATCCAAACACTCTTATGGATATTTTGCGCTCTAGCATTGTCGCGTTTACTGTTTGGACGGGAAGAAGGGGATTAGGGTTAAACCCACGAGAAAATGGAATTAATCCTCTTTTCCCAGAAAAATAGATATCCTAAGATCTCCCTGCTAACATACAAAGGTGTGGAAATTCCGATGAAGGAGACAGTCAAATATTTGGGACTATTACTAGATAGGAGACTTACCTGGAAACCCAATATTGAAGAAAGAGTTGGAAATGCAAATATTGCTTTGTATACATGAAAAAAAGCGTTCTGAATCAGGTGGGGGTTATCCCCACGAATTATGCACTGGCTGTACATATCGGTGGTCAGACCTATATTGCTATATGCAATACTGGTATGGTGGCCAGCCACTCAGAAACAAAGCTATTTGAAGCTTCTGAGCAAGGTCCAAAGAACGGCTTTAATATGCATCTCTGGTGCTCTAAAGACCACTCCAACTAAAGAATTAGAACTAATACTCAACCTACCGGCATTAGAGCTGGTAGGGAAACAAGTGGCCGCCACATCAGCATTAAGGCTGAAATGTGCGGCGTTATGGCATGATCCGCAGATTGGTCACTCGACTATTGCGCATACCTGGAGTAGTTCTATCCAACACATTGACCACTCTATACCTAATCTCAACTTCGATACGCACTTCCACACATATATTCCGCCTAGAAAAGAGTGACAAACACCAATGCCATGGAGAAGGGGGTAACTGAATTTCTACACTGATGGATCAAAACTTGACGATAGAGTCGGTTTTGGAGTTTTCTCAAAAGAACTGGGACTGGAACTTTCTTTCCGTCTCCTGCCCACTACAGTGTTTATCAAGCAGAGGTCCGTCTACTTAGTAGACATGCTGTAACAAAGAATATTACAAATATCTACTCGGATAGCCAGGCGGCCATCATGCCAATGAACTCGGTGGCACTGAAATCAAAGGTTGCACAGGACTGCCGGGCAGGCCTAAATGATATCAGTACCGTTTTGAGGGTACGCCTTATATGAGTTCCGGGACATAGGAATATTTTGGGGGAACTGTAGGGCTGATGAGTTGGCCAGACGGGGCACCAACCTTCATTTATGCACGGACAGATGCGATGTTGGAATACCAATTATTACCTGTAAACTGATGCTGAAGGATAGGGTGATGCGTGAGGCCAATGGGTCTTGGGCATACGATGGCACTTGCTTAACGACCAGGATAATGTAGCCGGCGCTTAATAGAAGGAAATCTAGAGACTTGCTTGCACTCTCGAGAGACGATATCTCTATGGTCGTGGTTTGTATAACTAGTCACTGGCTGTTCGGCAGGCATGCGCTTAGGCTGAGAGTAATCTCTCATGAATACTGCAGAAGCTGTGGGATTGAGGAGTAGGAAGTGGAGACTGTGGAAGATCTCTTCTGTAGTTGCCCCGCTCTTGCTAGAAGCAGAGCGGGCTCTTTAGGCAAATACACTTTCAGCTCTCTTACAGAAGTGTCTACCGTGAAAATCAAACAAATCCTGCTCTTTATTATGGCTTCGAAATGGTTCGACGGGTGAATCGGAGGCTCGTTGTTAAGCGGCGGTATCACAATCGACCCATGGTGGTCTGAGTGAGCTGGTCCTTAGGACCGCTGCAACGTTAAACTAACCTAACCTAGCATTTTGTATTGCTTTTTTACATAATTTGTAATTTTCGTTGAGGTTTTTGTACTTGCAGGGAACACTACCGATACCAAATTTGGTTTCTGCTTTCATAGCGTTGGTTACGAAAAAAGCATTTGTGCGTACACCAATTCCAAAATCTTTAGATTTAACTCTTTACTACGTCTTTTCCGCTAATATCTGAACACCAATATATCTCTTGTTTAAATCTTTATTTTGAGAGTAGGATATATCGTGTTCTCTACAGACATTATCTAATACATTAACACAAATAACTCCTCTAGCAAGCCTTATCTTCAATTTTTACCAGGTCAACAGAACTTTATATAATTGTCGGTAAAAAAATTTATTAATATTTATTTTTATTCAAAGTCCTCATATAAACCAATATACTCGTATGATATATTGAAAATGTTAATAACGAGCATAGAAGGAATGGGCTACTATGAGTTTTCTTCCAACGATGATGTTATTTCATCAGATGAAACAAAATAGAATCATATTCATTTTCGATGATTTAACATGCGAAAAGCAAAACAATATTCGTTCATATTTTTGTATGGGTCGACATATCATTTAAAGATTTTCTGAAAATATGTGCAGAATGTTTGAAGAAAAAATATGTTTTCCTAGTTATAATCAAAGATGATCAAATTGGCAATGGATGCTATAGAAAAGGCTTTATAACTTTAATTCCACTATAAATGAAAGCACACCAACTGCAAGTACTGCAGTATGTGCTATTATCTCTAAAATAAGCGTTACTTACTTAACATTTGAATTGATAGGTAAATATTAGATCTGATCTGATTAAATCTGGTCTGATCTGATCTGATTTATTATCTTATCTAGTCTAATATCTGATCTGATAGCTGATCTGATAGCTGATCTGATAGCTGGTTTGATATCTGTACATATTCATTTTCAGACTAAACAACGACAAATAGTAAATGAATAAAAAAGTCTTGGAAGAGGTTCTATAAAGTTAAGGAATATTTTGAAAAAGGAGTTCAATAGTTAAATTTGGGTAAAATGGATGAAGAAACTATGTTGGAAAATACTTTCAAACCAATAAGAAATCTATTAGAAGTATTTGAATTCAAAACTCAAAATGCAACAAATTTTATCAAAGGAAAAATATACATCTATTCTAGATACTAAATTAAATGATGGTAATGGAAAATCTACAAGTTCAAAAAAAAACTAAAAAAATTAAATATACAAGTACTCCAATAAAGAAAGAAGATGAAAATGATAATGATACATTAGTTATGACAGATTATGCTAATGGAAGATATGCTCCAGCGATATTTCAAGCTTCAGAAAAAATACTAATACAACATAATCGTACACTTGATAAAGTGTTCGAACCTAAAAGCCAATCAAATAACAATACATGGACACTTGGAAATGTAGCAATTAATGCTGATACAAACATAATTAGCTCAGATAATTATTGTTGGCTGTTGACTGCAGGATTATATGAGTTGATTTTTTCAAGGAAATCAAAAAACTATATTCAATGTGATTTAAACTCATATAAATAAATTCTAATAACGTCTAATGTTCATGGAGGTAATAATAATGCACACGAACAAATTCAAGGGATTGTTGATGATGATTCAATCGACAAAACGCATGTTGGTAACGTTTTAATGTCATTAAGAAAAGAAAAACGAAATTATGTATACAAGTTCGTTTACGACTTTTAATTTCATCACAATCAGCTGGTCATACGAGTCATGATAGGTAGGTAAGTAAGGCGGCCACCCGAAAAGGGCGCACTTAGGCCAACATTGACCCTCTGTGATAACGCATGGGATAACAGGTCCCATCCCTTTCAAAGGTCCAGCCATTTGGAGCTTTCATGAGCTACGAGTCATGATAAATCGGTTAAAATTATTTAAATTTCATTTTTCTTTTTTAGTTTTTAATTTTAATCTTATTAAAGCCATCGTGTAACAATCGGACCAACTTTCTTCCGTTATACGCAGTGTTTCGACCTGAGTGTTCAGCGATCGTCTCCCGGGGGGCGAAAAATAATTATAGGTACTAGTGGATACGTCGGATACAGTTCTCCAAGGGAGGCTAACGCTGAGCGTGCTAGGCCGAGTCCTGTGGCGAATAGGTTTTTAATCCCACATCGAATATGGATCCTAGCGACACTCTGGCAAAAATGGGGAAGAAGATAGAGGAGCTGCCCATCATGATGGATAACCAAAATATCAATAAGGCAATGAGGGCCCTCCTGGGTGATATCAATACTCTGCAGAAGGCGGCGGTAGAAGAATGTGAATGAATCTCGTCCTTCTGAACCAGGGTGGTGAACACAAATTCGACCCCGGCAGGGGTAGATCCGTAATTGACCTGACTTTCGCCCATAATACCGTTGCACGCATCGCACGATGGTCCATTAGCAGCATCTACATACATAGCGACCACTTAGCGATAGTTATCGAAGTGGACGCCGCTGCACAACGGAATACAAAAGGGGCACAGAAGGCGCAGACGAAAGGCTGGAAAATACGGTATTTTGATGCGGAGGTGTTTGAGCTGGTTTCGAGAGAAGAGTGTATCAACACGGATACTGCCACGAACATGACAGAAAATGTCACCAACGGGTTCAGCAAAACCTGTGACGCGGCAATGCCAATGGTGGTGCCAGGAGGGCGTGCATCGTGGCCCGCGTGCATCCAGGCCCGCGGAAGCAAAAATGGCACGAAATCTTCCATCATGGGAGACTCTCCGAGCGAACTACTGAAATTTCCGGAAAGCACTGAAGGTGGCCATCAGCAATAGCAAAATTTAGTGCCTTAAGTCGCTGTGTGCGAATGCGGATTTGGACCCTGGGGCGGCCTAGGCCTCCACAACCAACTTATGTGGCTCTAATGAGCGTTATTGTAATCACCCTATTTCCCAAACAGACAATGAACAACAAGGGACAGACCCCAAATGGTGATATACCAGCGTTTACCACCAGCGACTTACTTGTTGCTTTGGTAAAAATCGATGACAAGAAGGCTCCCGGTCTGGACGGCATCCCGAACGTGGCTCTAAAAGCGGCAATAAAGATGAGGCCAGAAGTCTATATCAATATATACAACGCTTGCATTGGGGAAAAGGGTGTTCCCTGCTAGATGGAAACATCAACGACTGGTGTTACTGTTCAAGACGGGGAAACAACCAGACCAACCGTCAGCATATCGGATGTTGTGTATTTTAGACAGTATGGGCAAAGTCTGGGAAAGATTTATCCACGAACGACTCCAGGAAGTGCTTGAAAAAAAGGGCGTGCTCTCCGAGCGGCAATATGGTTTCCGAAGGGGACGTTCAACGGTAGACACAATTCAAGCCGTAATGGATATAGAAGCAAGAAGCAATGAGTGGCGAACGATGGCGTTACAGCACGAAAAAATACTGCACGGTGGTCATGTTGGACATAAAAAATGCGTTTAACTAAGCGATCTGGCCTCTGATTATGGATGCGTTACACAATTTTGGCGTTCCAATATACCTACAACGTCTGATATCTAGCTACTTCCAGAGCGGTGTTTTCCTCTATGACAGGGATGCAGGAGTTGGACGCTATAAAATCACCACTATGTCACCCAGCTAGTAAGTAGCCACGGATGCTTTAACCAGTACCGATTTGAGCGGAAGTTTGAGGAGGATCCGTACTGCCCGCACTGCTCGGGGATGCTCGAGATCGCTGAACACGTGTTACTCGAGGTACATAGGAATGACACATAGACAGACCTAATTCTAACGTGTGAGCAGTAAATGCTCTAACGGCCTTCCGACGTAAAACCTAATCAGTGTCTCCGGGAGGAAACACCGTAATGACGAAAGGAGGTTTTATCGGAGTTAGAGTCCCGCACTGACGGAGTTATGACTTTAGATGTTTTCCTCCTCGTTAAATATAAAAAAAAATCAAGCCATGATAATGAAAGCGTCTCAATTATTGAAGAGTTGAGAGAAGCCGATATTAAAACATAAAAAAAGGTCTATTCGCAATTAAGCATATTCATTATAATACTCAGTTTAGATAAGTTTCGACGCAACTCATCTAATAAATACAATAAAGATTTTTTATACAAAGACATTGCAAAAGTGCACGGATTCCATTTAGATGACGATCAGCATTTCAACTTTAATAATTATCGATTGAAAAATTTAAAAGAACAAAATACCGATGCCACAACAACTTTTTTATTTCGGTTATTAATTAATCAAACAACACAAGATTTACTCAACAAACAAATTTAAAAAAATTATTTGAAGTGCAGACTATCGAATACAGTCAGCGAATGAGCAGAGCCTTTACAAATTCGGAAACACACACTCAAATTTATTGTTGATTTCAATTTGGGTAAACAAACAAAACATGTAGTAGAACTTCTCAATGATTGAAGACAAACTAAATAACTTAGATTCCTGCATTTTTGAAAAGTTTTCGAATGTTGAAAAAGATAAAAGAATTACCAAAAATTAATTATTTAACATGTAATGACGACTAAATAAAATCGAGTAAATGAACTTCACAAACAAAATCAGACCAATTTTAAGTGACGTAGAGTTATCAATTGTTTGGATGATCTTTGGCAACCTGATTTGCTGGAAATGATTAATTACGCTGCATATAATAGAACTTTTTTTATTTGCTCACAATCATCGATACATTCTCAAAATATGCCTTGGCTGTAGCGCTTTAAACGAAAAATGCGAAAGATGTAACAAGAGCAATGCAAAGGGGTTCTAACTTAGGTCAACAACTGAAAAATCTACAAACTGATATGGAGAAAAATTTTTTTAATAGTCATTTTAAAAATATAATGAACTAGTAAACCGATACCGAATGAAGTAGTAAACCGATACCGAAACATTATTCGAAATATAGTCCGTTCAAAGCTTCAATTGTTGAACCTTACTTCAGTTATACTGGTAAATATGTATAAGAGTTTACTTGATGAATGCAACAACAAGCGTCATAGAAGAATAAAAATGAGACCCACTGAAATAAAAGCTTCCATCGAGAAACAGAAAAAAAAATATTTAAAATAAGTGGAAATTAAGTTTTTGTGAAATGGTTTTGATTGGCAATGAATATAATTTTTGGATATATATATATATATATATATATATATATATATATATATATATATATATATATATATATATATATATATATATATATATATATATATATATATATATATATATATATATATATATATATATATATATATATATATATATATATATATATATATATATATATATATATATATATATATATATATATATATATATATATATATATATATATATATATATATATATATATATATATATATATATATATATATATATATATATATATATATACAACAAATACGTCATAGTATATTTTAAATTTAATAAATTAAAATAAGAATTTAATTTTATTTCTTTCTCTTATATTATTGGATACGCTACACCCGAGCGTAACCCAAATATATATATATATATATATATATATATATATATATATATATATATATATATATATTTATGTATATATATATATATATATATTTATATATATATATATATATATATATATATATATATATATATATATATATATATATATATATATATATATAAGTTGAAATCATCTAAATGGAATCCGTACAGTTTAGTAATGTTTCTACCCTTTACCTTTAAAAAAGGTAAATAGGGTGTACTAACTTTGTGCTTTTGAGAGGGGTTGCAATTTCAAGACGGAGTCGTGGTAGGTATGAACATATATATATATATACAGATATGATCAGAATCACTTTCTATGCAATTTTTATTTTGTCCGTCCGTCTGTCCGTCTCTCCGTCTGTGGCCACTTTTTTTCTACACCGTTAGAGCTATCTTAATGGAATTTTGCAAAAGTGTAGCCTGCACTAAGATACAGAGCCAGATTGCTATGAGGACCGATTTGGACAAAGACCACGCCTACCTCCCATATAAGGAACTTTTTTCACCGTTTTTAAAATGACTATAACTTCGGTCCAATTGACGGAATCGTGACATTATTTGGCAGTTATGGAGATGTGGGTCCTACTAAATACTGTGCCAAGAGCGGGCCGTATATATTAAATGCCACGCCCACTATTAACAAATATTAATAACTTAAAATATGGTACATATTTACGTACGAAATTTTACGGGAAGGAACATGTGGACATTATAAAGCTATCTGCAAAAAATGGGGCTGATCAGAGAAAAGACACGCCCACTTTTGATATAGGGAAGTTTCGGGTCTAAAATTTAAATTAGCCTACCTATGCTCGCATTGATGCCAGCGGAATAAAAATTAGCAGAAACATACAAGGGGTCCATAATATTGTGTGTGCAGAATATGGAAATCATAATACAACTGCCACGCACAATTAGCCAAAAATCATTACTAGGTTCTTATTAAAGATTTCTCAACGAAATTTCACAGGAATGTTGCGGGTACTAACATTAAACACCACACCAAAAATGAGCGAGTTCTTTCTACAGCCACACCCAATATTGACATATTATTATAACTTGCGACCTATACAATATTTTTGGACGAAATTTTTCATTAGTACGTATGAGGGCGGATTGATATTGAAGCTACCTAAGTAGTAAAAAAACATTTTTTTTTTTCAAAAACCATTTATTTCTCAACATAGTCTCCTTTTACTTCGACACACTTATTAAGACGATATTCCAACTTTTTTATACCATCTGAATAATACGATTTCGGGAACCCCTCAAAATACGCGTTAGTTTCGGTAATCACTTCTTCGTTTGAGATGAATCTTTTTCCTGCGAGCCATTTTTTCAAGTTTGGAAACAGGAAAAAAATATTTGAGCTAAATCTGGACTATAAGGTGGATGATTAACCAGTGTAGTGTATCGAACTGTATTTCACGTAATTTTAGCATCGTATCTAATGCTGTGTGAACCGGTGCGTAGTCTTGAAGAAAGATAATTTTTTTTTCTTTAAATGTGGTCGTTTTTCGTTGATTGCATCAATTAATTGATCCAATAATGCACGAAAATACTTTCCTGTGATTGTGTATCCTTTTTCAAGATAATCGTTGAGCAATATTCCGTGTGCATCCCAAAATACAGTGGCCATAACCTTGCCAGCCGATTTCACTGCCTTCGCCTCATTCGGAGCACTTCCACCAGCTTCCACCCATTGTTTCGATTAATTTTTGGTTTCAGGTGTGTAGTGGTGGAACCACGTTTCATCAACAGTTATTAATCGAACGCCAAAAATCAACAGGATTACGCTTTATCATGTCCAAACACCGCTGTGAAGTTGTCTGTCGAACTCGTTTTTGTTTCGACACTGAGCAAACGCGGCACCTATCTTGTCGATAGCTTTTTCATATGCAAATGTTCATGCAAAATGTTAAACATACGTTCATATGATATGTTTACCATTTCAACAATCTCGCGCAACTTGACTCGGCGATCATTCATAACGATATCGAGGATTTTCTTGATATTTTCTTCAGTAACCATCTCTTTTGGCCTTCCTGTTGATGGTATTGTTGCAGTGCTTGTTCGGCCGCTTTTAAATTCAGCAATCCAATATTTTACCATGTAATCTGACGGAGCAGACTCACCGTAATGTTTATCGAGCTTTTCTTTTGTCTCTTTCGCCATTTTCCCTTTCAAATAGTGTTTAATCACTGCACGAAATTACCTCTTTTCATTTTTCAAGAAACACAAAAGTTGCTTACTTGAAACGACTACAACAAATAAACTAATCGATGAATCTGGTGAAATTTTAACAGCTGACTTTTGACAGATCGCAGTTTCTAAAAAAAAAGTTGTTGTGTTTGTGCTGCCATCTAGCGCTAGGTAGCTTCAATATCAATCCGCCCTCGTATATGGACACTACAATGCCTGTTCGCGCCGGAGCCCTCCTGACGATGGCTGCTGCCTGCTCACAGTCACCATGCGACTCTGAGCGGGACTCAGTGCGGAGAGAATTCCCCTCATTGGGTCCCTCCAAAGTCGTGCGGCAGGCCGCAGCCATCTTTCTTTTTGCCATGCGAAAGTGCCGACTCAGGCAGAGGAGGAGAGTCGGTCGGCAATACTGCGTGACCACGGGCAGTTGGTCTTTAACTCGCAACCAAGGAGGTTTGACGGATACCCACTAAGTTCAAGTTGTAATCAAGAAGAAAAGAATTATAGTTGATAATAAAAATATAGTGTTGCTTTAAATCAAGTGTGTTACTTTCAAGCAATAAGAATATAAATTGTTCGCTGCTTATACGGCCAACACAACTTCACATCTTTACGGGCGTGTGTGTTCCTGCTCAATACAGTAAATCTGACTGCACGACACAATTACGACGTGCTCGTATAATTTGCAAAAAAAGATGGAATCACAAAGTTACTTGGCCCTTCACAACATGGTCCTTCGAGCCGGATTTCATCTGCGTCCGGTAAGTTTCTAATATTTATTTATATATCGTAGAGTATTGAATAATTCTTGTCATTTGTAATATTGAACGCATATTTTTGATTTGCCTTTTTTATCACATAATTCGATTGGGTACGGTCGTCGCGGTAAACGGTACATTTTCGTATCGTCACTCGTGTGAGTGTGTGTGTGTGTAGATTCTTGCACAGCAGCAGGTACTGGAATTTACATTTTTTTTAAATAAATTCTCAGCACGGCCGCTGCGTAATTCGGTTCGCAGTCTGCAGCGCAAAGCGCTGCCGACGCCGGTTACCATAAGCCGTGTACAGCTGCTTGTGCGCAGATTTTTTCACAGCCGCTGTGCATGCTATTGCCATTGCCGCTATTCCGCTATTCCGTTGTGCATTCGGTGCCCTAGTTTTGCGAGTTGCTTTGTTTGTTGATACGAGTTAAGGCGGATGTCACACTCACAACTCTCGTGGGTCAGCTGTTCTTGCTATCCGTATTGCGTGCGTATATCGCCGCGTCGAAGTAGTATCGTGTTGCAGGTGCTAGGAGCATATTGTTTTTGCTTCTACATTGGCGTGGGGGTCTGCAGCTCACTGCGCTGCCCAGAGCCTGTTTACTGTACATTGCGTACCGTTGTTGGTGAACCGGTAACTTACACCGTTGCCGGTAGTGTTCCGTACTAACGGGTCAACAACGGTTAACGTGGTGGATGATCGACATTTTCGACACGAGTGCGGTGTAATTAGGTTCGCAGTCCGCAGCTCACAGCGCTGCCGACGCTTTTTTACAGCAAACCGTGTGCCAGCGGTGCTTGAACATCCCCATATTACTACGCTGAGAAAAAAAAGAAAAAAAGTACGTATACTCTTTGACATCCGTACATAACAGTTTTTCGCAGCTCACAGCGCTGCCAACTTTGTCTTTCTTTTGTATTTGATATTACCATGTATCGGTGTACCCACGAGCGACGCAAGGTCCGGGTCACATACAGCAGCTCATAGCGCTGCGTTGGGTGTGTCAAGTTGGGGCATTACTTAAATTTTTTTCGATTTTGTTGTTCAGTGCGGTCATCACTGCCTGGGCTTCGCGTAGTTCATTCCTACTGGGGATTGTCTGTTACGGTGTGTAGACTCATCAGTCATATCAGCCACGTCAGCGGGTCAATTGTGTACACATATAGCTGGGTAACTGGGTGTATCGACGTGAAGGTGTAGTGTTTTTCCGTGTTCTGCTTGCGTTTTTCCATCATTGAGCTGCGTTCTCAGGTCAAGCGGTCTGCAACTATGCTGACTCCGCTGATAGACGCGGCTGATAGCCTGACCTCGTTTGTTATTGAGTTTGAGCGAAACTCTTCCGCCTCTTAAAACCTTGAGTATCTTCGCCTTGATCTGGCTGAATTGGCAGACTTATGGCAGGCGTTGAAGGAGGCGAAGGCTGCAGCGGTCATTGAAGCGAATTTAGACGAAAAATGCATAGCAATTAAAGAGTCCACACGGCAACGATTCGCAGCAAGTTTTGCCATGTATAAACAGGGTCATGCTCGGATCAGTGGTCTAATGCAATCCCTGACCGTCTCTCCAGCGGTGCCTTCCGAGGCGTCTGCTGAGCTGTCTTCTCAATCCCATAGTATCCCGGTGCCTCCCTGTGATATTGAGATTTTCGGGGGGAGTACTCCAAGTGGATCACCTTCCGTGATATGTTCACGGCGCTGTTCCTTCGGAACGCTCGGCTATCTATCATCGAGCGGCTGTACCACCTGATGGCAAAGACTAGGGGGGAGGCGCGAGAAATCGTGGACCAATGCCAATTGACCAATAGCGGTTTTGATCAGGCGTGGGCGAGGGTTACTGCCCAGTACGAAAATCGGCGCAAGCTCATTAACTGTCAGCTGAAGTACCTATTCACGATGCGTACCACAGGTAAAGAAAGTGGGTCGGAGCTAAAAAGGCTGCATCGGGAAGTTAGCTACTGCATTATGTCGTTGCAGGAGCTGTCGGTGGATGTAGGCAGTTGGGATCCAATTTTTATATACTGGAGTTCCATTTGGTTGCCAGAGAGGACCCTTTCTCTTTGGGAGCAGTCCCTTGCAGATCATGCGGATATACCAACTTGGGTGGCGATGGAGGAGTTCCTCTCGAAACGGTCCCAAACTTTGGAGGCGGTCTCTGATATCTGCCAGGATCACGCGCGGGAGTCTGCGGGAAACCGCTCAACACCACTCCGTAATAGCCACGTGCAGGCTCATCAGGCAAGGGTCAATCCGGAAGGGTGTAAGATATGTACACTATCAGGCCATCGGGTCTCCCACTGCTCTACTTTCATCAACGCTGATGTATCAGAGCGATGGGGATGGGTAAATCGCTTCCACCTGTGCGTGAATTGTTTGAAGAGGGATCATCGTGTGTCAAATTGCACGAGTAAATACCGATGTTTTACGTGCCAAGAGCGGCACCATACTCTGCTGCACCGTGAGGCGCTCCCGAACCGGAGCATAAGAGCCCCACCACGCACGACGCCGCCTCGATCATCCAACGGACGCAACGCGGCCACCACGTTGGCTCAACCTGTTACACCATCCTTCGCCCACGCTGCACAGGTGGTACCCGCTATAGTCCAGGGACGATCCGGTCCATAGCGATCTCGAGGTCGGATACCCAAACGTGTGCTTTTAGGTACCGCCATTATTCACGTATGGTATCAGGCAGTCGATTACATGGCCCGGACATTGATCGACCCTGGGTCGGAAGGGTCTTTTATCTCAGATCAGCTCCAACGACGCCTGCGACTCCCTAAGCGTACCGTGCATGCCCAAGTGTCCGGGGTGAGCAATGTGGTGGCTGCTAACGTGACAAAAGCGTGCGACCTAATGTTAGGGTCACCTCTCGACAGTACTGTGCGGCTCCCGGTGTCAGCATTAGTACTGCCCACCTTAACCAGCGAATTACACCGACTAGGGGTATCCACGCAACAATATGCCCAATTGGCCGGCTTACAACTGGCTGATCCAAGCCTTTCAAACTCTTCACAAGTTGACATTTTGATAGGGGGTGATTTATACCCGATGGTGTTGCTTGATGGGTTGAAGCGTGACGTTATTGGGTCATTAATTGCACAGGAAACTGTATTTGGGTGGATTCTCACAGGAACCATGCCTGAGAGCTCGACACAGACATTCTGGGCAAGGGTACAAATTGAGACCGGCCACCCGGTCGAAGAGCTCTTGCAGAGATTCTGGGAGGTAGAGGAACCACCTAGGGAGAAACGGTTGTCGGCCGGTGACCAGGCTTGCCTGGATTTGTATTCCCGGACCACTTACAGAGAATCTTCTGGACGTTATGTAGTAGAACTACCGTTCAAACCAAGGCATCTGCCTCAGGAGTCACTTGGGGCTTCTCGGCACATTGCGTTAAAGCAGTTCGAGCGCAATGAAAGCAGATTATTTCGTAACCCTGAGCAGAAAAACCAGTATGACTCCGTGGTACAGGAGTATTTGACTCTTGATCATATGATCAAAGTCCCGCCTCCACCTTCAGGCGCTCTTGCTCACTATTGTTTGCCTCATCATGCGGTAATGAAACCCGAGAGTACGTCCACCAAATTGCGAGTGGTGTTCAATGCGTCTCAAGCAGCCAACAGCACCCTCAGCTTGAATGATGTCTTATATACGGGTCCCACCTTGCAGGCTGACTTGACACAACTTATCGTGCGATGGCGAATGTTTCAGTTCGTCTTTAATGGGGATCTACAAAAGATGTATCGGCAGATTAGAGTAGCTCCAAAGCACACTGCAGCGATTACGAGTTACAAACGGTTTCCTTCGGAGTCAACTGTGCACCTTACTTAGCGATTAGGACATTAGAACAGCTCGCGACGGATGTCGAAGAGGACCTACCCCTAGCAGCCCGGGTATTGCGTGAATGTATGTATGTGGACGACGCCTTGGTCGGCACACATGATGTGAATGCAGCGATACAGACTCGAGATGAGTTGATCCGTGCACTCGACTCTGCCGGCTTTTCCATGCGAAAGTGGACAGCTAATACGGAAGCCATTCTCTCCTCTTTGCCTCCGGACCACTTGCTCCGAGAGGACTTTCTGAAGCTGGATGAAGCTAGTCTAACTAAGACATAAGGAATCCGGTGGAACGCAAAGACTGACCATTTCTACTTTCACTTTCAGCCCCTTGGCTTCGACCCACGAGCCACCAAACGCAAGGTGCTATCGATTATAGCTCAACTGTTTGATCCACCCGGATGGCTGGCACCTGTTGTGATCGTGGCCAAGATCTTGATGCAGCAGATTTGGGGGCACAAAACTGACTGGGACGAATCGCTGACCCTCGCCTCATCCAGTCGTTGGAGGGAATTTTTAGGGGCATCTGACGACATCTCGCAGATTCGTATTCCGCGTTGGGTGGGTCTGCACCGGATGTAGATATCCAGTTCCATGCGTGTTACGATCCTTCGCAAGCGGCATACGCCGCCGCGCTGTATGTGCGATGCCAGTGCGGCGGCACTGTCACGTCCCACTTATTAGTGGCTAAATCGCGGGTAGCACCTCTTAAGACGTTGTCCTTACCCCGCTTAGAACTCTGTGGCGCGGTATTGTTATCCGAGTTGGTGGCGGCACTTCTGACAAGGGTGGGAGTCACCTCCGGCAACTTGTTTTGTTGGACGGATTCGACCATAGTTTTGGCTTGGGTCCAGAAATCCCCGCATACATGGAACACCTTCGTAGCTAATCGGGTTACCACCATTTCAAGTAAAGTAGGTGTGGAATGCTGGAGACATGTCAAGGCGGCAGACAATCCAGCTGACCTTGCCAGTCGGGGGGTTACTCCAGCAGCGCTTGTTCACAACCATTTGTGGTGGAGCTATCCTGGATGGCTTACCCACGACTCAAATTCCTGGCCTCAGCCTTCGAAAATCGCTAGCCCGGACGCCCTGGAGGAACAGCGCAACGTTGCTACGCATACAATCCAGGTCAAACAGCATGATGACTTGATGCTGCGTTTCTCATCGTTGCCGCGAGCACTGCGGGCTGTGTGCTATATCCGGCGCTTTTCTAGATACGCTATGCGAAAGCTACGTGACCACGCCCCACCCCCGGGATCGCCTATCACGACTGCAGAGATTGTTGCCGCTAGACTTCTCGTAACGACCATAACGCAGCAGATGTACTACCCCGTGGAGTATTGATGCCTGCAGAACGGGCAACCCATTTCCAATTCGAGTTCTCTGCTCACCTTGAACCCCTTCCTTCATTCAGATGGGTCGATTCGAGTGAACGGACGCCTAGCGCATTCCACACAGATCCCGTTCTCCGAACGACACCCACAAATTTTGCCGTACCACGGACAGTTTACACGACTGCTCGTTGAGTTCACCCATCAAATCTCGTTGCATGGGGGAAATTAGCTTATGCTTCGGCTCCTTCGAACTCAATATTGGGTTCCACGCGCAAAGATTTTAGTCAAGGGTACCATTTTACGATGCCTGGTAGAAAAGAAGCGTAGATTGAGCCAGATCATGGCGCCTTTGCCCCCTGAACGCACCACCCTGTCTCGTCCTTTCGGCACCGCGGGGGTTGATTTTGCGGGTCCTTTTGAAATTAAAACGTTTCAAGGGCGGGGGTATAAAATGACAAAAGGCTACGTGTGCACATTTGTGCGTTTCGCCACCAAGGCCGCCCATTTAGAAGCTACCACGGATTTAACTACCCAGGCCTTTTTAGCTGCCTTGTCTAGATTCATTGGACGACGGGGGTGCCCAGCAAACATTTATTCCGACAACGGAAAGAATTTTATGGGATCAGAGAAGATAGTGCGCATGGAGTTCGCACGTGTGATTCGAGAAGCTAAGGATCAGGCAACCACGCAGCATTGGTTTCACCAATTGAAATGTCATTTTATTCCCCCAAACGCTCCCCATATGGGAGGACTGTCGGAAGCCGCAGTAAAGAGCTTCAAACACCATTTCAAACGAATGGGTGGGCAGATCCGGTATACGTATGAGGAGTTGGCGACGGTATTAGCCCGCGTCGAGGCATGTCTGAATTCTCGACCGATTATCGCACTCAGTGACGATCCCGACGACCTCCAACCACTTACCCCAGGGCACTTTCTAGTAGGGGGACCACTTCTTGCACCAGCCGTCTCGGAGGAGACCACCCCTTTTCTTTCCATTCTTAATCGATGGCGTAGGCGTCAAGTTCTCTCCCAACAGTTCTCAGTACGCTGGAAACATGAGTATCTTCTGGAGTGCCAGCGCAGGACAAAGTGGAAGACCATCCAAGAAAATGCAGCTAACGGAGATCTGCAGGATGACCACGTTCCACCCAACGAATGGCGATTGGGAAGGATCACTGAGGTCCACCCGGACTCTTACGGTAGAGTGCGAGTCGCGAAAGTGCGGACAGCACGCGGAATCGTTACAAGGCCCGTCACCAAGCTGGTTCTACTCCCTCGAGTGGGAGTGCAGGCTGAGTAATCCCGGCATCCGGTCTTTTGGCCGTTTCTGTAGCTAGTCCCATTCTTTGTAGCCTCTAGTTTGTAGCCTTTCCTTTTTATATATAAACCTCGGTTCTTCCATGGAATCCTTAGTCTTCCTCGTAAAACGGTAGCAGTAGATCTCGCCTGGCTATGCCACGGGATAAAGTTGTAGTACTCTACGTAGTTTTGACGCCGTTATTTCTCCTTCTATTAGCGTCCTAACTTTTATTATTAGCCTTCTCGTAATCCCAGGACTAATTATAAAATTTGATTTTCCACAGACCTTCCCATTGTGCCGAGCTGACTGGCGTGGAAGACGCTATATCGGGCCGTGCCTTGCTTGTGCTCCGAGGGTACAGTTGGTGTTCCCAGCCCCCGTGATGCTACAGGGGTCGACAACATATCACAATCGGGGGGCAGCGGCGCCGTCTCGTGCCCACTATGTCACGACAGCATCCAGCACCACAGCGGCAGCTGCGCCATCGCGCACCCGCGCCCGGTCTGCACCACCTGCAGCGCGTTCGCTATCGATGGGGCCGATGAGCGTCCGCCGCCGTCCCAATCAGGGGTCCACGCCAGGGAGCGTCCGCACCACCGTTGCGACACGTGCTTCACGTTCGATGGCCCGCGCCTCAGTGGTGGCTGCGATGCCTCGCGCCCCAGTGGTGGCTGCGGCATCCCGCGCCCCAGTGGTGGCTGCGATGTCCCGCGCCACAGTGGTGGCTGCGACAGCCCGCGCCGCAGTGGAGGTTGCGCCATCTCGCGCCCCAAGGGTAGCTGCGCCATCTCAAGCAACATCCGCAGCAACGGCAGTCTCGCACCCGGAAGCGGCTACACAAAGCCCGTGCGAGATGTGTAAGCGCTGGGGGCACACCATCGCAGTATGCAGGGTGTTCCTGCAGCTATCATCGCGGCGCAGGAGAGAGGCGGTCGCGAGCCGAAAACTTTGTTTCGTGTGCCTGGGGGTGAAACACTTCACCCACAGCTGCAAACAGCCGGGGTGCTCCCGGTGCCACCGGCTACACCACCATCTCTTACACTAAGGGGTGCATCAGGACGGGAGCCGGCGGGAATAGGTCGTCATCTCTCTTGCAAGGGGGCGGCATGTTCGCGCCGGAGCCCTCCTGACGATGGCTGCTGCCTGCTCACAGTCACCATGCGACTCTGAGCGGGACTCAGTGCGGAGAGAATTCCCCTCATTGGGTCCCGCCAAAGTCGTGCGGCAGGCCGCAGCCATCTTTCTTTTTGCCATGCGAAAGTGCCGACTCAGGCAGAGGAGGAGAGTCGGTCGGCAATACTGCGTGACCACGGGCAGTTGGTCTTTAACTCGCAACCAAGGAGGTTTGACGGATACCCACTAAGTTCAAGTTGTAATCAAGAAGAAAAGAATTATAGTTGATAATAAAAATATAGTGTTGCTTTAAATCAAGTGTGTTACTTTCAAGCAATAAGAATATAAATTGTTCGCTGCTTATACGGCCAACACAACTTCACATCTTTAGGGGCGTGTGTGTTCCTGCTCAATACAGTAAATCTGACTGCACGACACAATTACGACGTACTCGTATAATTTGCAAAAAAAATATGGAATCACAAAGTTACTTGGCCCTTATCAACAATGCCATACACAAGATTCGGGGTCGATCAGAGGAAGGATACGCCTCCCTCCCATATAATGAACTTTGGGGACCCCACTTAGACAATTACCCTACCTATGCTTCTAGTGATGATATACGAAAACAAATTGGTAGATGTATACACTGGGACTGTACTTGTATGCATTCGAAATATCGTCAGATTATTGCTACTGCCACGCCCACAATTAACCAAAAATCATTACTAGGTTCCTATTAAAGAATTTTCATCGAAATTTCACAGGAATGGGCGTGTTATTCTTACCGCCATGCCCTCTATTGACATATTATTATAACTTGCGACCTATACAATATTTTTTGACGAAATTTAATATTAGTGGTTATATACATTAGAAAGCCATACACAAGAAATGGGGTCGATATAATCATTTCAAGGTACCCTACCAAAAATTACCGTGAATATGTTCCTAATGATGATTTATGAAGAAAACATACTCATTGTTGAACTCGCACGCACAAGAAAAGGTAAAGGGTATTTCGAAGTCGGTCTAACCCGAGTTCAGACTTCTGTACTCGTTTTGTGAGATAAAAGATCTTTATTGTGTATATTAGATGAGTGTCGTACAAACTTATCTAAACTGAGTATTATTATGAATATGATTAATTGCAAATAGACGTTTTTATATTCTAATATCGGTTTCTCTCGACTCTTGAATAATTGGGACAATTTCATTATCATGACTTGTATGACCAGCTGATTGTGATGAAATTAAAAGTCGTAAACGATCTTCTTGCTTGTTTAGAACATCCCAATATTCATAATTTGGTATTTCTTTTTTAATGACATTACCAACATGCGTTTTGTCGATTGAATAGTCATCAACAGTCCCTTCAAATTGTTCGTGTGCCTTGTTTTTACGCCTATGAACGTTAGACGTTATTAGAATTTATTTATATGAGTTTAAACCACATTGAATATAGTATTTTAGTTTCTTTAAAAAATCATCTCATATAACCCTGCAGTCAATAGCCAACAATAATCATCTGAGCTAATTGTGTTTGTATCAGCGTTAATTGCTACATTTCCAAGTCTCCATGTACTGTTATTTGATAGTTTTTAGGTCCGTCCACGTGATAAAGGGTACTATTATGTTTTATAAGTTTTTTTCTGAAGCTTGAGATATCGCTGATCCGTTCCGTCCATTAGCATCATCTGTCATCTATCAATGTATCATTTTCATCTTTTTTCCTTATTGTTGATTTCTTGCAAATTATATATTTTTTTATTTTTTATTTAACTTAAAGATATTCCATCACCATCAATTACTTTAGTATCTAGAATAAATGTATTATCAGATCTGCTATCAGATCAGATATCAGACTAGAATATATCAGATCAGATCAGATTTAATCAGACGAGATCAAATATTTACCTATCAGTTCAAATGTTAAGTAAGTAGCGCTTATTTTAGAGATAATAGAACATACAGTACTTGCAGTTGGTATGCTATCATTTATAGTGGATTGAAATTGTTAAAGCCTTTTCTATAGCATCCTTTGCCAATTTCTCCATCTTTGATTATAACTAGGAAACCATATTTTTCCTTCCAACATTCTCCACAGATTTTCAGAAAATCTTTAAATGATATATCTGGGTTGCTATGTCGACCAATACAAAAATACGAACGAATATTGTTTTGCTTTTACATCATCGAAAATGAATATATAATTCTATTCGGCTTCATCTGATGAAATAACATCATCGTTTGAAGAAAACTCATAGTATCCCATTCCTTCTATGCTGGTTATTAACCTTTTTTATTAATTTTAATTTATTACACATTTTTATGTTTAATCATATGTACAACATTTTTACTTTCAAATAAAACATATATATAATAGATCGCTTAATCGCACAGAAAATGCCGTTGGAAAAATACTACTGGATAACTTAATAAATAACCTTCCCATTGAACTTCATCAGTTCTGTTGACCTGGTACAAAATTGAAGATAAGGCTTGCTAGAGGAGTCATTTTTATTAATGTATTAGATAATGTCTGTATAGAACACGATATATCCTACTCTCAAAATAAAGATTTAAACATGAGACATATTGGTGATCAGATATTAGCGGAAAAGACGTGGAAAGGAGTTAATTCTAAAGATTTTAGAATTGGTGAACGCACAAATGCTTAATTCGTAACAAAAGCTATGAAAGCAAAAACAAAATTTGGTATGGGTAATGTTCCCAGCGAATACAAAAACCCCAATGAAAATTACAAATTATTTAAAAAAGCAATACAAAATGCTAACAAAACTATAAACAAGCTTAAGCCAACTGATGTTAAGGATGCTACAAAAATTTCGCAATTAGCAATAAATAGCATATTAAAACATAAAAAAACCTCCAGTTACACCGGTTCCGAAAATTGGAAGCAGGTGAGACTAAAGCAGTTAATGCAACGAAGAAAAATTAGCGGAATCAATACGTCATAATAAACACATGGAAACAATAGCTCTGGGCAAAGGATTATTTCTCAAACCATACAAAAAAGGCCTGCAGTTTATTTGAAACAAAAAATTCTTCTTGTTTTGTTTTTTTATTTTATACATAAAAAAACATTTCAAAACCGTAAAATTTAATTAAATTTTTTCATTCGCTTAAAAACATCTGGAGAGAATGTCCTGGTGTCAACTGGTGAAGCTCGAATACAAATATAGTATTTGTCACGCACTTTGGAAATCTTTCAAAATTGAACGTGCTGTTGCTTAGGAATAAGTTTTAGAAATGTATGTAATTAATCGTGGTCAACAATTACCTTCAAATTATAGAAGTCAATTCTAATAGTGTAACTGATGAGTACATTGAGAAATCTATTGACAAAAGAGATTGAATACTAATGTAATATTTTCGTAATGGTTTTTATTTAGTTTACATTAAACTTTTCATATTAATAGATATACGGAAAAGATATAACTATATTAAAAAAATAAATGTATAAAACTTATATTTTTTTATTATTAATGACTCACATATTTGTCGATGATACGCAAATACCAATTAATTTAAATGCTTTGGGTGAAAGCAAAGAAACCTTGGAATTCTCATTTAAGCTACCTAATTATGATATTATTCCAATTGATCATTCGAATTATTAAAGTTTACTAAGAATTTAAGTGAAGAGAAGACGCCACTACATCAACCAATAACACCAAAAATTACAACAACAATATCGGCAACAACAGCTCCATCATCACCACAATACTTCAGTGTACCTGAAGCTATAGAAGGTAGGTAGGTAGGTAAAATGGTAGACGACTTCGGGTCGCCTCAATTATCAATAGTGTTGTGAGTTAGAATCAAGCTACCTACGAGTAGTTGACTCAAAGCACCGACTTTTAACAACTATACTACACATTTGGTGTGGTTAGCCTTAAGCAATTAAGTTAAGTAAGAAAGCACATATTTTTAGGGTGCAAGTATTATAAGTGACTAGAATTTTGTGTGGTAAAGATTATGTAAACTTTTAGGGTGTTACAGTTCCGCAGTCAAGTCGACGAAGGGCATTGTAATTTAGAATGCACCGTCGATACTTTTACAGTAGGTCAGTTGGTTTGACCAACTGACACCAATTAACAGGTGCGGAACTGGAACACCAGAAAGATCAGTTCACAGACTGAGAGTACTGTTCGGAAATAGTATATAAGAATTAGTATTTCAAGAATAAACTCTTCTTGTTATTTTGAATCTGAAAGTGTTATTTCTAAAGAGTGATTTAGGTTTACAGGTACGCGTCCAGGACTAGTAGCTAAAGGACGCTCCCGAGGACAACAAATACGGTCCCCAACAAATACGGAATCCCAGGGCAAGGAACCCTGAAGCAGTGAAGTATCCTGCAACAAAATCCCAAGGATAACACCAGGACAAAGCACCTGGAGGCGGAGATATCAACGTGTAAAATAATGGTGAGTAGAGTATATAGTAGCGTAATTTAATTAGAAGCATCTGCGACCCTGAAGCGCCGTAGCGCTGGTCAAAGAAGTCGCAACCTATAGGCGCGTTTTCGCTGTTGCACGCACCTTTGCATGGGTAACCATAAACCGTCAGTATGATCGGACGGTCTATGTATGTTCGTCCTAGCTGTGAGGATTTTTTTGGAGGGGATGCGTGTGTGTTTGTCGATAGAGATATTTGTATTGTTTATAAAAAGATTTAATTAATATTTTATATATTTATATTATTTTTAAATTGGCTTAATATTTATATTTGGGAAACATGTGAATTGTTTTTAGGTGAAAAGATTCCAAGAGGTGCAGACAACACGTGTTGTTGCATCAAAGTTTTTGTAGTTCGGAAACTACGATTTGCGTAGCAATGTTCAAGAAAACATTTAAATGCTATTATTACGTGGCGCATACGTTACGGGTTTATTTTTAACTATAGATTGAATTCCGGGAATGAATCAAGACAATTTTGCCTTCAAATCCAATTTCGGTTTTTACAAACATATTGCATTTTCTAAGGATTTCTTGAGTATTAAAGATGGTGAGAGGAAATCAAGGAGTGTGTGGAATTAAAAAGAGGACGGGCGACCAACAGGACATCACCGAAAAAGGAGAGATCAAAATCAGCATCGGCTGGATTTACACAGACAGTATTGATATTGCCTCCGGAAGTGCGCTGGCCGGAGTATCTAACACCAGAAGCGATAAACCGCGTGGTAAAGCCCAGATTAGTATTGAGTGAAGAGAGGGAAGCGGGATTTTCGTTTGGCGCATCTGAAATCGGTGTCGAGCCTTTTTCTCCAGGAAGTCCGATAAATAATAAAAATAAGGGATATCCGCCAAAAGAGCCAGAGGTAGTAACGTTACAGGAAAGTCCCAATACTGTGGACATTACTTCGCCTGTACGAACAAAAGATCGAAGACTAATTAGTTTGAGTCCGTGATTGGTCAATTACCTCTCAGATCCGGGAGAAGTGAATCTAGGAACCACCCATAAAGATAGCGCTCAAGTTTCACCGGTCATAATTAAACAAAAATTTGCAAAATGGATAAGATTTCAAAGACAGTGGCCAGGCTAATACCTGTGTTTACTGGTGCAGCTTCAGAAGATTTACGGTCAGAAGTTAATAGATTCATTCAAGGTTGTGAACTTGCAAAGCGAAGCATAAGCCCTGATGAATTGCAGGACTTCTTCGACTGTGCTAAGCAAAGGTTATTTGGAGACGCGTACAACTTTGTGTTGCCAAAGCAATTCGCCAGTGTGGACGAGCTTTACTGTCTTATAAGAAGAACTTATGTGAAGAAGAGAATTTTGGAGGACATAACCCAAGAAATAAGAATCGGGAAGCAGCTGGCAAGTGAAGAGATACGTGCCTTTGCCAGGCGTTTAGGGTCACTCCAGATGATGGCCCAGGAAATAATCAGGAATAAGTACAATGGCATTGGAGATACAGCATTATTATACGAAGTTGACAAGCCGGTGGTAACAACTTTAGGCGAGGTACACATGTTGGAAAATAGACAGGACAGTTGCACTGCCGCTGTCGTGAACACAGATGAAAGCAATTCCGCCCCCAATATATCCCGGGATCTCCGACAGCAGACCCGTGAATCCGAGAAAGCCGTACGGGGGGTTTGTGCAGAGGGCACCCACATGTTCGTTCTGCCGTAAGCAAGGTCATACAAGGGATGAGTGCATTACATGCAAAAACACGCCCTACTGTATGGAGTGCCAAACATATAGTCATAAGGCAAGTAAACAGTGCCAAGGAGACACAGAATGGAATCACAGTAGAAGGCAGCCAGCTACGAGGCGCCCGGATCTACCCTTGAGGGACAACAGGGGTAACTTCAGTAGTACCCGAGTTAGTTCAACGGAGGAAGTTAACCAAGGAAGAAATCCTTTTAACACTGGGAGTGGTCAGCAGTGGCCAATTGGAATTCCGGAAGGGAACCAAGGATAGACAACAACAACGTACAGGTGTTGAAATGCTTCTCATGTGGGCAAATGGGAAATCGAGCAATGGAATGCAGGGAAAGGCAATCCCAACAAAGGAACCAGGGTAACTTCCAGCGGCTCAGTGGAGGCCAGTAGACTGGAAAGCCAAAGAAAGGAAGTAATAATTAGGCCGGAAATACGTGGGACTAGTAAGGTAGGAACTACAGTCCAGGAGAAGGAGGAGCAAGGGGCTTTCCAATATCACGAAGAGTTAGAGAGTGGATACATGTCCATATTGTTAACAAAAGGACGTTGCTTCGCTATGAGCAGGATAGGTGATGCCTTCATCGAAATACCCTGGGAGGAAGCAGCGATTGGAAAGCTAGTGCTATTAATAGATTCATAGGCGGACACTAGCCTCGTAAAATCTAGTGTTCTAAGAATGGAGCTAGACATTAATCAAATGGACGTAAGAACGCTTTACGGAGCGTTTGGAGGGTGCATTAGGACATTGGTGTCGCTCAGAATAGGGCACAGTGGAGTTAAGGGTATGAGTTTTAGAATGCACGCAGTGGAAGTCGATAGGAAAGGTATCCCGGCTGATGGGATAATTGGCCGCGATAATCTTTGGGGACGCACCATACTGGATGCGCTCGACAAGCAGTTATCATTCTATGATAACAAAAAGCATAGAATCCTTACTTTTCCATTAATGTCATGGCAGGAAGGAACCGTGAGTAAGGTTAAGAATTGTATGGAGGTAGTGAATGCAAGGTCAACCAGAGTAGTTACTATGCATGTAAACACAAAACTTAGGACTCTTGTTTTGCACAAGCAGCAGCTAGCGGAGGGCGTATATATGGGGGAGACCATAACGCACGTTGACAAGGGTAAGGTGTACGCTTGCGTACTCAACGCATCGGAAAAGGACTACCTGATGGATGAGGATTTTAGGCCCAAGTTCACAAATTATGATAATTTTAAGGAACCGAATTATAGATCGGTTAATCAGATTAAGCAGGTAGATATAAGAAAAAGAATGGAGAGGGTGCTAGAATCCTTGAAGTTGGACCCAAGCGTGAATTCAGAAGAGAAGGAATCAATAGAAGCCATTTGTACGTCATTCCATGACATATTTTTCCTGGAAGGAGACCAGCTGACATATACACCAGAGGTAGAGCATGAAATACCTACTAGGGTGGATCAACCGCCAATAAACCAAAAGCAATACAGATTGCCACAAGCTCACAAAGATGAGGTAACCAGGCAAGTGGAAGGAACGTTAAAGGATAACATAATTACACCGAGTATCTCGCCTTGGAACTCACCAATAATTTTGGTACCAAAGAAGGGAGGTGCTCAGGATCAGAAGAAGTGGAGAATGGTCGTCGATTTTAGGAAATTGAACGACGCCACTATCAAGCAGGTGTTCCCGATACCAAGGATAGAAGGGATTCTGGATCAATTGGGACACAGTAGATATTTTTCTACACTTGATTTAGCTAGTGGCTACCACCAAGTTCTGGTGGATACCCAAGATAAGCAGAAAACCGCGTTCAGCACCGGTTTAGGGCATTATGAGTATAACAGAATGCCGTGTGGATTAACAGGAGCACCGGCTACCTTCCAACGGCTAATGAACCCTGTGCTAACAGGCTTGCAAGGTTTAGATTGTTTTGAGTATCTGGATGATATTGCAATTTATGGGAAGAACTTGTCGCAGGATTCGGAACGCTTGTGCAAGGTGCTCCAGAAATTACGAGAACACAATTTGAAATTGAACACGGAGAAGTGTCAATTTTTACGAAGAGAGGTGGTTTATTTAGGCCATCGTTGCTCAGAGGCAGGAGCACTGCCTGACCCGCAGAAGGTGGAATGCGGTTAAAATTGAGCGATTCCGAGAAATAGAAAGGAAGTGCAAGCATTCCTAGGACTAGTGAACTATTACAGAAAGTTCGTAGAAGGACTAGCCGGAATTGCCTTGCCAATCAACAAGTTGCTACGAAAAGAGGCAAAGTTCGAATGGACAGAGAGCTGTCAGCACGCATTCGAGAGGCTAAAAGAAATAATTAGCTCGCCACCGATTTTGGCGTACCCCGACTTTGAGCAAACTTTTTTGTTGACCACTGATGCTAGCAATGAAGCATTAGGGGCAGTATTGTCACAAGGGGAAGTCGGTAATGACCGACCAATAGCATTCGAAAGCAGAGCGCTTAGCGATACGGAGAAAAGATACTCCACAATAGAAAAGGAATTCCTAGCCATAGTTTGGGCTACGAAGAATTTTAGGGCATATCTGTTAAGTCGCCCATTTAAGATATACACAGATCACCAGCCGTTGAGAGGCATAGCCAATTTGAAAGACCAAACGTCTAGGCTAGCCAGGTTCAGACAAAAATTGTCTGACTATGATTTTGAAATCATATACAAACCTGGGAAAAAAATCTGAATGCGGACGCAGTCAGCAGAGTACAGCAGGCACAGAAGGTATCAGTAGTGCAAACGAGGGCCAAAGCAAGGTCAGATAAGGAGAAGACCGAGCGAATGCAAGAAGATAAAATTGATGCGACAAGAGATGTTAGCAATGCAGGTTTCGATGCCAATGAACAAACAGCCAGTAGTGTGGAATGGCTGGGGGATAAAAAAGATATCCAGGCTGTGTTAAGGGGTTTTCATGATTCACCCCTAGGTGGACACAAGGGATTCTGGAAAACCCATGACAGAATTAAGCGAGTATACGGATGGAAAGGTATACTCCGAGACATACAAAATATATAAAGAGTTGTCCGAAATGTCAGGCCAATAAGAGTGCGAGGCTAACAAAGATGCCAGTGGTGTTAACTGACACACCAAAACAGCCATTTGATAAAGTTCATATGGATATTGTGGGTATTTTACCTGAGACAGTTTCGGGAAATAAATACATTTTGACGTTCCAAGACGATTTCTCAAAGTATATGGCGTGCGTCGCTATACCCGATGCTGAAGCAAGTACGGTGGCCAAAGCATTATTTGACGAAATTATAGCACGATACAACATTCCTAAGGTTTTGATAACCGACAATGGTTCAAATTTTGTATCGAAACTATTCTTAGAAACGTGTAAAATGCTGGGAATCAAGAAATTGCATATAACACCATATCATCCGCAGGCGAATGGCTCATTGGACCGTAGTCAATGACCTCTGGCCGAGTACTTGCGCAGTTTTACCAAGGAAAACGGCTCTAAATTGGATGAATGGTTGACCACTGCAATACATTTACACAATAATACTGTGCATGTATCAACGAAGCACATTCCGTTTAGAACACTCTACTGGTTTGATTTCAACATGCCAGAAAACCTGAAGCGCAAATGTGTGCCAGTATACAATGCTGATGACCCGAATAAAGTGCAAAAGTATCAGCTACAGCAAGCGCACGAATTGGTTAGAGAAAATCAGGATTGTGCTAAACGAGTAGCCAGGGAAGCCTATAACAAGGTACTAAACCCAGTAATCTTTCATGTGGGTGACCAGGTACTAATGAAGAATCAGGCTAGAAGAAACAAATTCTCACCTGTTTGGATAGGTCCGTATGTAGTAGCAGAGATCCGCAGCCCAGTTACAGCAGTCGTGACAATTAAGGGCAAGAATAAAAAGCTACATAATAATTTATTGAAATTGTTCCACATTAGACCACACAACTAAAGACATGTGTTGGCAGTGTTTTACAAGTGTAAACACGAAATTACAAGGTAAACAAACTGATACCGCGTAAGTATATCAAATAACACAAACAGCTCCGATTTTCAAAGCCAAGGCCGACAGAAATGTGCCAATTAAACTCAGGCGGGTATAATTGACGTAAGAAAAATGTGCTTATTAGGCATTATGGCCGAACGAAGCACAGTAGAGGAAAATATATAAAATAATAAGAAACGAGTTCATTGGACAAAATTTCAAAAATAAAATTATAAGACAGTCGTGGGTAAGTAATTTAAACTAAACGTAGAATATATACACACATACATACGGCGGTTAAGAAATGAAATACGATGCGTAAGCAGTAGCGCAGGTACCGTTGGTGTAGTAAATATATATGTATGTAGCTGTATAATGTATAGAATGAATGTACGAAGGTATATTTAAGTAAGTATTTTTGTTAATAGGACTGGGTATGGCCATATAAGTATGTAGGAACATATGATTAGGAATTGGGATTTCCAGATACTGCAGCAGGCTATACTTGTATGTAAATATACTCGTACATAGGGTTTACTGTTTATTGATTAGGAAATAACGTATGGAAAATTGAAGAAATGTATAGGTTGAGATATAAAGAAAAATGTGTATAGGTTAATTGGGAAAACAACGTTAGCAATTAATTCTAAGTAATTTAAAGCGCCTCGAATGTATATATGTAGCCATATACGAGCTAATTGTAGGGTGGAAAATGCAATCGTTAATGAATATATACATACCAGGTTATAATTAAATTTAAAGCCAATAAAATTAGTGAATACGATGAAAAATATAGTCATACAATGGACAAAGTTTTGACATAAACGGGTTTACCTTATATAATCTTGTTTATGTCGGGGGGAGGGGGGGGGCAAAGGAACTTGCTCGAAATTGAAATTGAAACTAATGCCCTATATGGCAATGATAACAGGTAGTCCGGTCCTCTTTTCCTCCTGGATGCAGTAAGTAAGGGGAAAGGACGAGGACGTAAGTTGAATGATATAGCATTCAACTGTAGAATAAGGCGTACCGTCATTTCGCCCAATGTCATTTCGCCCAAAAACGAAAATGACATATCGCCCAAATATGTAATTTCGCCCAAAACCCTAATTACTGAAATGACATATCGCCCAAAAACATTGACGTACATCATATAATGGTGCTACATGCTGGTTTGTCATTATGTTTGGAACACCTCAGAGGCCCTGCGTTGTATGCATGTGCTACCAACCTATGGTGCGAAAAGGAATAACCAACCCAATGAAGTAGGGTGCTTGTAATTTTAAGCTGTAAATTCACGGGGCTTTTGTTTAAAGAGGTAATGTTTGGTGCATTCCTGAGTCGTTTCTGTCATTGTCGTGTAGCTATTGAAACAGTGCGAAAGTAATTAGAGCTTGATGATGGAAGGTGAACGTTTCGAATTTGTTGCCGGGAAGCGACATGACTCAAAATTATTATATTTAATCGACGAAAAACAATTGTACAAGAAAAAATCGCTTTATAAACAAAAAAACATTTTATACATGTTATAAGAACAGTTGTAAGGCACGCGTCGAAATGTTGGAAAATAAAATTTGTGTAAGAAGTTGTAAAAACAGTGAGCATTCCGAGCACCCTAGTCAGGAAGATACGTACCAGGAATTGAAATCCTTGGAAAATATAAAAGCCGAATGTAAGAGCTCGACAACGTTGCGGAATGATACCAGTGCATTGGCTAACACAAGAAAAGCATTCCGAAGCGAATGCGAAAGGTAAGTAATCTTACGGTGGTGGTAACACACGGTGGCCGCGTCGCGAAACACGCGGGACCCGCGGGACGCGCGGCCGCCACGAGCGCGACCAATCCCCCCTCGCGGCCGCCACGAGCGCGACCCATCCCCCCTCGCAGCGAATCTCAACAGTATTGAGTCAAACAAATTAATTGTCTTTTAATTACAATTTTTTGTGCAGGAATCTGGAAGGTACTCAAAAATTGGTTTACTCTCGGGTACAAAGAACTCTGGAGAGACTTGCATAGCCTACTTTTTTAAAATCCCCAAAAACACCTCTGGAAGTTATAGAAGCATTCCAGCTCGAATCTATTTGGGCAAATTATGGGTTAAGTAGGCACAAGAATCAACCACGTCCCTTTTTCAAAGTCTGTATTTCGGAGCCGGAGTTTGCTTACTGCATATTTGCTTCGGAAGCAATAATGCAAGGCATTAATGACAATATAAGCGCAGGGCAAAGGAGGTATCTAATTGATGGTACATTTAAAGTGGTGCCTGTGGGCTGTTTCAATCAATTAATCGTTATTAGCATTCAATTCACTTTTGTCATTTATAGTACAGGTGCCCATGACAATTAATCTATACTTTGTTTCAGATATTCCCATTATTTTTCATTTTAACAAGTAACAAATCTGCAAAATGTTACACACATATGTTAAACTACATTGATGACTCCATCGTGGCGTTATATGCCACGATGTTCCACCAAATGTGTTGGTGCTACCATGCAAGCATTTGTAAATGTGTAATGGATGCTGGATGGTTCTACAGGCGCGGGATTTAGCAGAAAACAATGCAAGCACTAAAAAATGCCCGTATTGTAGGGGAAGAATCTGCGAAACTATTCAAGTATTCGTATAAATTGGAGGAAGTTTTTTTTTATAAAAGCGTTGCATGTTTAGTGTTTTTTTTTTTTAGGAACTTTTTTGAGTTTAGTTGCACGTTTATTGTTTTTGTTTTTGTAATAATCATATGAAGAAGGACGTTTTGTTATTTTTTTTAACCAACAATGTGAAATAAATATGTATTATTTACAAATTACATAGAAAATTTTCCTATATTTCTCTAACAAATGTGTCCATATATTTGGGTGGTGTGTTATTTTTATTATTTTTTGGGGGGTGTGTCATGGGCCATTGTTGGCTTGGCAAAATGTCATATTGCCCAAAAAATTATGTTATAAAGCCCAAAATCCCGATTTTTAGACACAACAACAACCAACATTGAAATTTTTTGGGCGGTATGTCATTTTCATTTTTGGGCGAAATGACATTGGGCGAAATGACGGTACGCCGTAGAATAAGCGTATTAATTATAAGTGTTATAATTTATTATTTAAAAAGTCGAAATTATGCTAAATAGTAAAATTGTACACAAGAGTATATATAGTATATATGGTATATTTATTTAGTTATTATATGTTGTTGAAATTTGTTTGTTAAATTACCTGGTGAAATGTTAGATCAAACTAAAATGTTAACTAGAAAACTAAGAAAATTAGTATAAGGATTCAGCTCTGACGAAGTGAACCGAAGCAGGAAGTTCCATGAACAGCGCATATCGGAAGACGGTGCAGGCTAAGGGACCCACGTAGCATTCGGAAAGATGTGTTTTTGGAAAAACAGGGATTTTTGGCAGCTATCCAAGGTGTGGGAATCCGGTTGTGACCGCAAGGATGCCAACATATTGGATTGGGGATGAATGGCGATGGATTTATTTTTCTTTGCGGAACGGCATATGGTCGCATTTAAGCAATTAAATTAAATAAGAAAGCACATATTTTTAGGGTGCAAGTATTATAAGTAACTAGAATTTATGTAGTAAAGATTATGTAAACTTTTAGGGTGTTACAGTTCCGCAGTCGAGTCGACGAAGGGCATTGACATTTAGAATGCACCGTCGATACTTTTACAGAAGGTTAGTTTGCTTGACAAACTGACACCAATTAACAGGTGCGGAACTGGAACACCACAAAGGTATATAAGAATTAGTATTTTAAGAATAAACTCTTCTTGTTATTTTGAATCTGAAAGTGATGTAGTGTTATTTCTAAAGAGTGATTTAAGTTTACAGGTACGCGCCCAGGACAAGCAGCGAAAGGACGTTCCCGAGGACAAAAAATACGGTACCCAACAATAGTGCTGTTTTGTTGCCATGTCCTCGGGAGAAAGAAAAGATATTAATATATTTTTTTTACACTTACAACAATCCGGAGTTGCGGACAAATTTGCATAGGTCTGAAAGTTCGAAACTAGAGCAATGCCCCAAACTCTCCAGAAAAGGGCTTCCGAGATATTTGAGTCTCAAGCAAACGAGGGCTAGGTAATCACAAGGAAAGTGTTCAACTGTTTCTTTCTCCTGTGGGTCTTTATAGCTCCTGCAAATGAGCATTGAACGGAATGCCCATTTTTTCAGCGTGTGTGAAAATGACCTGTGCAGACTGCTATAAGGTTACCATTTTATGTCTTGGTTTATTGAGAATGTGGTTTATTCTTTTTGCACTGTAAGGCCACATCATTCTAGAAATGGAAGATGTCGCAGTGTTTTTCCACATCTCCCGAGCCTTGTGGGGGAAGTGCTTGTAAATATTTACCTTAACAACAGTTAGAGGGACGCCCATTTTTTCTCAGATTGTGCCCCTGCAAACGCCTGCCAAAGAACTCTGCTTGAAAGACACTGGATGTCGATGGCAATTTGAAGGAAATAAGAAAATTGTGAGGTTCTGCCAATATTCCCGCACCCACCCCACATTCCATATTGGAAATATCGGTAAAAAATAGGCGTACCCCATTTCGCGAGATCCTTTCTCTTATTCCAGTCATTCGTACTTGGTAGAACTGTGTTACCACAGCCCGCAAAATCCAGATTGCGACCAAAGAAGTCGGTGGCAGTTGTCTCAAAATGCTACCATGACCATACAGGGTATCCCTCCAGTTACCGGAGTATGAATAAGGAAGAGGTTAGAATCGCGTCTGAAGCAACCCCAGGACGAGTGCGGGAGGCTCCTCTATTTGAAATGCACGCGGTGCGTTGGATTCTTTTAGTTTCGTGAGATTGTAGCCCTCCCTGAGAGCTTCCCACCAAAAAAACAGAGAAGATCGGCCGCACCACCATATTGTACATCCAGATCACAATTCTTTTCCTAAGACCCAATTTTTTGGCAAACATCGGCTTGCAAGGATAGAAGGTCGTTCATCGATGCTCGATTTCCAACTAAGTTTGGAGTCCACCATGACACCAAGATATCTTACCCTGGCTGATATTGAGAGCCGCTGACCATTAAGCCTCGGCATTTTGAGGGATGGGGGCCGCTATTTTTTTGTGAAGAGTAACAGTTCCGTTTTATCGGAGCTAAGACTCAGGCCGCACTTGTCCACCTATCTACTAAGCTTTCCCAATGCACCATCCATAATGTCACTCATCACAGTGGAAGGATCCAGAGACCAGGACCACCACATCATCAGCATATGCTACTACTTTTCCACACTAGAGGTGAAAGAACTCTGCCATGGGGTATACCTCTGCACACATTTTTCGTAGCCCTGGCACTACCTAATTCAGCTATGATTCATCTGTTCACCTGGAGGGATGAGATCCAACTATAAATCGTTCCTTCCACCCCGCCCTGCCAAGACCCAATATAATAGCTTCAGCCCTTACGTTATTAAAAGCCACTTCGATATCTACGAAATCAGCCAGAGTAAATTGTTTAAAAAGGGGGGTTGGTTCTACCACTCGCTCCACATCATGCAGCGCAGTCTCTGTCGACCTCCCCTAAGATACGCATGTTGTGCCATTGACAGTGCATGCTCCTCAAAAAGATCTGGAATGTGACGATCTATGACTCTCTCAAGGACTTTCAGAAAGAAGCAAGTCTCGACACGGATAGGTGCTATTCTGCTCTCAATCCTCAAAGATCTTCAATGACTCTGTCGCCGATTCTGAAATTTCGACTAATATAGATTTCGATAAAGACCCTTCTGAAGCTTGTTCTCAAGTCTCTAAGATTCCCATCCCACCAGGGAGGCAAGGCCTTTTTGCCATGTGAGACACGACACGAAGCAACCTGAAAGCAACCTGAGAGGTTTTCTCCAAGGTCTCTACTCGCTTGTCTAGCATCGTTGCAGAAGAAATGGATGATATGATATCGAATCTATTTTTGGCCTCCCTGTTTAACAGATTTTCTTTTGAATTACTGCGGAGTAAAACCATTTCCCGCCCAAACTCAACATTCAAAAAGATAATTCGGTGATCTGACAAGTTCCTGCAAGACACCGCCCAGTTTTCCACCCGAAAATCGGGAGAAAGTGTTACGAGATTGATATCAAGAACTTCTTCCCACCCACTTAAAGTTTCCTCTCTTCGTTCATTTGTCACACTGCTAACCCACAACGTGTACATTGCGTTGGCATCACAGCCTACCAGAGCAGGCTCCTTCCTTAAGGTTGTTAATGTAATGAGTCGCCGCACCTCCTCAGGGGGTGCCTGGCGATCATGGGCCATATCTGACGAGGCCACCATAAGACATTGGCCACCCAGCGGTTCTAACTTGACCTCTGTGACGTCTAACGATCTGTAATTAGGTAAGAAGAAAACATTGAGCGAATTTTTGGGATAGAACAAGTTATATAGTCCGTCCCTCAAAACCCATAGCTTGAGACAACCTGATCCAAGAACCATGGGTCAGGCAGTCTCAATATCGATGTCTTCCTCTCTGAGACGGGCGAAAAGGTTATAAGTGGCTGATTTGGAGTGCTGGAGGGTGAAATGAGCTACTCAGCATCCTTCTTGCCGCCTGGGTGTAGGTTACCCTCTCAGTAAGCTTGGTTTTTGGTGCTGATTCACCTACTGCAACCATCTCAGATAGCTTGAGGCGACCCAGCAGCTTATTTACCTCCGTCAACTCCTCTAGGTTGCCGTCAGGAGTAACAAAGGGGAGCAAGATTTTTAATTAGGCCTCTCTGATTCCAAACCGCAACCTATGTTGCTGCTTCTCGAGTACTCCCAGTGATTCGTCACTGATCAACAGCAACACAGGCTGACTATTTTTCTGGATTTCCTCTACTTTTAGGACCGACTAGTCGGACATCGGAACCGCAGGATTTTGCAGTAATAGGCACTGGACGAGCTTCGTGCTCTCCTGCTGAGATAAATTTCAACGTGAAACCGTCCCATGCATTGCTGAGATCAGCAATGCACCTTGCCAGAAACTCCTTCGAGAATCCATCCCTACACCTGTAACCTCGGCACACCTCTTCGCAGTTGAAGGCCGTGGGTCGACCCTGGTTCTCCAAGAGGTGCTTAACAAGCCGAAGACGGGTACTGGCCTCACTTGGCCAGTACCCGTCTTCCACTGTTGCTACTAGCATCCACAAGGGCAACTTAGAGGTGGTCCCGGACCATTGCCATATGTTTAACTTTTTCTTCGGTATCACGTTCGTTCGCTTTACTCTCCCTTTCGTTCTTGTTAATATTGTCAAAAAATAACAGGGTCCTCTGTTACCGCGCCTTCAATACCGAACCAGAAGACTTCTTTTTTTTTGTTTTGCACAGCCACTTTGGTTGGTAGCTGATCAATTTGGTTTATTATTTGGCATTATGGTACTGGGGTGCTATGGCTGGCATCCTTGGAACCAGCAACTACTATATTCTCCTGAGTAGAGGCTAAGAGTTCATCTTCTGAGGAGGTGCCCAGCACCCTCCATCTGCCTTCATACTTATTTCCTTATTTAATTTTATTGTTTTCATTTTTTTAATTTTGTTCCCACGAGTATTCACGGAAAGGGTGGCCCGCCCTGGCGGCACTTAAATACAACCGACCTTGCCTGGACCGATAGCGACTGGTTGTTTTCACAGTAACACCCATGCAGCTATCGGCACGGATACCTTCACACCTTAGCTTAAATTGCTTTCTGTACCTGGCTTGGTCTGGTACCCCAGAGCCTGACCCAGGCAGCACGGGAGGCCCTACAAGAGCGGACAATAGTCCACTCTTCATTAGTGCATTCAAGCCTTACAGCAACGTCAAGGTGCAGGCACGCGATAGAGGAGACGATAGAAGCATTCAGGCTAAATTTAATTAAAAAAGAAAAATATATATCTGGATTAATTGAGAGCAATCATCCGTTTTACAGATACTTCACTACTAGAATACAACAACCAGACGATACTAAAGATACGTTGTATGTACGAGAGCAACTATTCAGAACAGTCAATATAAGTTGCCATGAATATCCCCAATATGAAGCTGAACGGATATTAAACAATGGTGAAATATAATTAGTTCGACTGGAGAATACAGTTACTAATTTGAATGTTGAGCTTAATAATGTTTGGGATTATAAGCATATACTTGAAAATGATATACCATAAATTAAAAAAAAATTTTTCTCGTCTTTATTTGAAAACAAATCCAATATAATATATTTTTAGTGTGAGAAAACCGCAAAACAAAACGTATCATATTTAACTATAAATAGTTATATAGCATTAGAAATAGTATATATTTCATTTAAAATTCAGTTGAGGTATAAAAAGTCTGTCTCTCAAACGAATATTAGTCATTTAAAGTTAAAGTTATCTTTTCGACACTTTCACTTATTAAACAATAAAAAATGATCATATCAGCAGTGAATACAGGTCCAAGCCAACGAGGTGTCTGGCGGTAGGCATGAAACGCTAGGGGTGTAGTGCCGGAAAATAAAATCAAAATGCAGATCAAAAAAAAGGATAAAACTCGGACGGGGATATCAGCTCAAAAGCAGGTGGGATAGGTAGTTGTTACCACCGACGTGCAAAGTGAAGAAGGTAGTAGCTGTGTCGCCAGCACCTGCATCTGTGCTGGGGTTGAAGCAGGCCCCAGAAGATTGGAAGCTACTTTCAAACTACAAAGTGTGAGTGCGGTATTCCGTAGAGACTCCCACCATGAAAGCGTCGCTAGCGTCAAAACCGGTGAAGAGGAGAGGGAGAGGTTGGCTTGGCCCCAAGAAATTGTGGCCAAGCCACACCCATTTGCCTAGATGCACACCCTCGTATGCAACCAGCAGGCGAAGAGAAAAGGCGGCCTATGAGAATAGTGCAACTTAATCTTAACCACTGTGCCGCAGCCCAAGACCTATTGCTAAAACGGTGTCTGAGCAAAAATTCGACCTGGCTCTACTGTGCAAATAGTATAAGAACATCGACGGTCACGAATGGATGGCAGATGCCAGCAGTAAGGCTGCTGGACTCTAAATGGCATGTGGTTTCAGCAAAAAATGGCAGGCAGAGATAACGGCTACACCTGGGTCAAACTCGAAGGCGTATACTTCTTCTCCTGTTATGCCCCGCCTAGCATGAGTATAGACGACTTCCAACGCATGCTCACAAATATGGTGGAAGAGACTCGAGGGAAATCTCCAGTGGTTATTGGTGGGGACTTTAATGCTTGGTCCACGACTTGGGGAAGCATTCGTACAAACCAGTGCGGTAGGATTCTCTTGGAGTGTCTGGCGCCCTTGAACCTCGTCCTTCTCAACCAAGGTGGTCAACACACATTCGACAACAGCAGAGGTAGATCCGAAATTGACCTGACTTTCGCCCACAATACCGTTGCACGCATCGCACGATGGTCCATCAGCAGCATCTACACGTACAGCGACCACTTAGCGATAGTTATCGAAGTGGACGAGACTGCACAACGGAATCAAAAACGGGCGCAGAAGGCGCACACGAAAGGCTGGAAGATAGGGTATTTTGATACGGAGGTGTTTGAGCTGGTTTGGAGAGAAGAGTGTATCAACACGGATACTACCACGAATTTGATAGAATATTTCACCAACGGGTTCCGCAAAGCCTGTGATGCGGCAATGCCAAGGGTGGTTTTAAGAAGACAGTTTAATGGTGGAATGAAGAGATCGGCAGAGCCAGGAGGGCGTGCATCCAGGCCCGTCGGAAGTCACAGAGGGCACGAAATCGTCCCACATGGGAGACTTTCCGAGCGAACTACAGAAATTGACGGAAGCACTGAAGGTGGCCATCCGGAGTAGCAAAAATTAGTGCTTTTAATCGCTGTGTGCGAAAGCGGATTTGGACCCATGGGGAATAGCATACAAAGTGGTCATGGGCATGTGAAAGGGGCCTAGGCCCCCACAGCCGACTGATGTCACTCTAATGAGCGCAATTGTAGCCACCCTATTTCCCAAACAGGCAGATAGAATACACCACCAAATGACGACATACCAGCGGTTACCACCAGCGACTTACTAGTTGCATTGGGAAAAATAACAAGAAGTCTCCCGGTCTGGATGGCATCCCGAACGTGGCACTAAAAACGGCAATAAGGACGAGGCCAGAAGTCTTTATGAATATGTACAACGCTTGGATTAGGGAAGGGGTATTCCTGGCTAGATGGAAACGGCAGCGACTGGTGTTACTGCTCAAGCTAGGGAAACAACCAGACCAACCGCCAGCATATCGTCCGTTGTGTATGTTAGGCACTATGGGCAAAGTCTTGGAAATAATTATCGGCGAACGACTCCATGAAGTGCTCGAAAACAAGGGCGGGCTCACCGAGCGTCAATATGGTTTCCGAAAGGGATGTTCAACTGTAGACGCAATCCAAGCCGTAATGGATATAGCCCAAGAAGCAATGAGTGGCGAACAATGGCGTCGCGGCAAACAAAATACTGCACGGTGATTACGTTGGACATAAAAAATGCGTTCAACTCAGCGAGCTGGCTCCTGATTATGGATGCGTTATACAATTTCGGCGTTCCAGTATACCTACAACGGCTGATAGCAAAGTACTTCCAGAGCAGAGTGTTACTCTATGATACGGATGCAGGAGTTGGGCGCTATGAAATCACGGGTGGCGTCCCACTAGGATCGGTGCTAGGCCCTACTCTCTAGAACGTCCTGTACGATGGCGTACTACGTTTGGACCTACCAACGGATGTAACACTCATCGGGTACGCAGACGATATCGCTATGGTGGTGGTGGCAAAACACATCCAACCGCTGCAGACGAAATGCAACGATGCGATTGTGCGTGTGAGTGAATGGCTCAGCAGGGCAAAGCTAGAACTGGCAGTTCACAAAGCAGAGGCAGTGCTAGTGAGTACCAGGAAGTTAAGCGAGACAATCAAATTATAGGCGGCCCACGGTCAAGTCAAGGGTAATGAGCTCCATCATACTCTATGCCGCCCCAATATGGGAGGCCACTAGGGTGAAAGCATACACCAAATGCATATAGTCAGCATATAGACTCAGCGCGCTAAGGGTTGCTAGTGCTTTCCGCACTGTATCGGACGAAGCAATTGGCGTAATAACGTGTAAGCCGCCCATTGACTTGCCGGAGAAGGAGATGCACCGCCTCTACAAACAGAGAGCGAGACCCAGAAGCGTCGACAAAGCAGTGGAAAGAGCCAATACCATAGCGGATTGGCAACGCAGATGGGAACAAACGGACAATGGTAGATGGACCTTCAGGATGATCCCATGCATAACAACATGAGTAACAAGAAAGCATTGGGAACGCTAAACCACTATGTCACCCAGCTACTAAGTGGCCACGGATGCTTTAAGCAGTACCTATTTGAGCGGAAGTTTGAGGAGGACCCGTACTGCCCTCACTGCCCGGGGATGCACGAGAACGCACAGCACTTGTTTTTCGACTGCAAGGAATTTAAGGACGTTCGGGAGATACTGGGTGTTGTCCTAGAGGAACCCCCAACAATGGACAACCTCTGTGAACACATGTGCGATACGCTGACTAAGTGGGAAGCAGTATGCTCGGCAGCGGCCTCCGTTATGATTGCGCTGCGAAAAGCAGAACGAGCGCGCTATGATGAACGCAATCGCCAGCGTCATGAGGAACTCGAGGAACATAGGACTGACACATAGACAGACCTAATACTGAGCGTGTGAGCAGTAAATGCTCGTACGGCCTCCCGACGTAAAACCTAATCGGTATCCCCGGGTGGAAACACCTTAATGACGAGAGCAAGTGTTAGCGGAGTTAGAGTCCCGCACTGACGGAGTTATTACTTTAGATGTTTTCCTCCTCGTTAAATATAAAAAAAAACTCGTATCACTTCTTGTGTATGGCTTTCTAGTGTCAATATAACCACTAATATAAAATTTCGTCAAAAAATATTGTGTAGGTCGAATGTTATAATAAGATGTCAATAGTGGGCATGGCGGTAAAAATGACACTCCCATTTTTTGTGTACAGTTTAATGTTACTACCCGCCACCTTCCTGTGAAATTTCGTTGAAAATTCTTTAATAATCTAGTAATGATTTTTGGTTAATTGTGGGCGTGGCAGTAGCAATTATCTGCCCATATTTGGAATGCATAATAGTACAGACCGAGTGTATACATATACCAATTTGTTTTCATATATCATCACTAGAAGCATAGATAGGGCAATTGTCTTTAAGTGGGGTCTCCAAAGTTCATTATATGGGAGGGAGGCGTATCCTCCCTCTGATCGACCTCGAATCTTGTATATGGCTTTGTAGAGTCCATATACGGACTAATGTAAAATTTCGTCCAAAACAGTATAGGTCGCAAGTTATAATAATATGCTTATAGTGGGCGTGGCTGTAGAAATAACTCGCCCATTTTTGGTGTGGTGTTTAATGTTAGTCCCCGCAAACTTCCTGTGAAATTTCATTGATACATTTTTTAATAGGAACACAGTAATGATTTTTAGCTAATTGTGGGCGTGGCAGTTGTATTATGATTTCCATATTCTGCACACACAATATTATGGACCCCATGTATGTTTCTGCCAATTTTTATTCCGCTGGCATCAATACGAGCATAGGTAGGCTAATATTAATTTTAGACCCGAAAGTTACCTATATCAAAAGTGGGCGTGCCTTTTCTCTGATCAGCCCCATTTTTTGCATATAGCTTTATAATGTCCACATGTTCCTTCCCGTAATTTCCTACGTAAATATGTACCAGATCTTAAGTTATTAATATTTGTTAATAGTGGGCGTGGCAGTTAATATATACCGCCCGCTTTAGGCACAGTATTTAGTAGGACCCACATCTCCAAAACTGCCAAATAATGTCACGATTCCGTCAATTGGACCGAAGTTATAGTCATTTTAAGAAAGGTGAACAAAGTTCCTTATATGGGAGGTAGGCGTGGTCTTTGTCCAAATCGGCCCATATAGCAATCTGGCTTTGTATCTTTGTGCAGGCTACACTTTTGCAAAATTTCATTAAGATACCTCTAACGGTGTAGAAAAAAAGTGGCCACGGACAGACGGACGGACAGACGGACGGACAGACGGACGGACAGACGGACGGACAGACGGACGGACAAAGTAAAAATTGCTTAGAAAGTGATTCTGATTATATCTGCATATACGAGTATATTTTCATACCTACCACGACTCCTTCTTGAAATTGCAACCCCTCTCAAAAGCACAAAGTTAGTATATCCTATTTACCTTTTTTAAAGCTAAATGGTATAATGAAATTGCAACCCCTCTCAAAAGCACAGTTAGTATACCCTATTTACCTTTTTTAAAGGTAAAGGGTATAAAAGAGAGAAAAGGAAAAGAGGATAGGGATAATCGTGCAAATTTACTGAGACTATGAGCGTCCAGCGATCGCCCCCGGGGTGCGCAAAGCGACTACGTGTATTAGTGCACCGCTCGTAGTGCGGGGATTAGAATATGATGAGAATTGTGACACCGATAGCGAGGTAGTTTCGACTCCAACATCGATCGACACACAATTTTTGGTAACACCGACTGTTAACCCCGAGAGAGAGAATACTGAAATGAAGGGCATTGTGAGAGCGGATACTCTCATGATAATGGGAAAAAAAATCGAAGAGCTGACGGGCATGATGGATAATCAGCGTAATATAAACAAGGCGATGAGATCTGTTCTCGTGGATATAAGTAGGCTGCACCAATCAGCAACAATAGAGCAGATCCGCAAACAAGAAGGCGAAGCCACAGCGAGGGCAACGCGAACGTCACCGTGGATCAGCAGAGTGCAGACCAAGAGAACGAGGACAGCATCGCAAGCGGACGGCATGGTGGAGGTATCTCCACTTCCAACAAAAAAACGCACTCGTGTTGTGTCTCCGAAGCCACAGCGACAACAGCTGCAGCAACAGAACGATAGAGCAGCACCAAACAGGTCGGAACAAGCCACTAAGACTGATTGGCAGCTAGTGCAACGGAAGACAACAGTCAAGCGGGATATCGGAGCCAAGGAGCCCACAAAAGCTACAAAAAAAGTAGTCAAGGAGATCCGCCCGAGGCCCGATGCTCCCATTATTGCAAAATCCGGAAAGGCATCGTATGCAGAAATCTTGCGGAAGCACAACACTTTAAGTTCTTGGCGAGGACGTCAAAACCATTCGTAGAACGGCAAAAGGCGAACTGATCATCGAATTGAAACGGACTGAAGAACGCAAGACAACGACTTACCAAGCTGCGATCGCAGAGGTGCTGAAGGAGGCGGCAACGGTGGCAGCGAAGACCCATATGCTTACCATGCAGTGCAGAGACCTCGATGAGATTACCACCTCAACGGAGATTTGCGATGCATTTCACGAGCAATGCGGCATCATGCGACCAGACGATTGCGCCGTACGAATTATGCGAAATGGATATAACGGCACTCAAACCGCCTATATCAGCCTGCCAGTGGACGATTCAAAAAAGGTCCTGAAGGCCCAGCGGGTGCGCATTGGGTGGGTTTCCTGCAGGGTCCGAGAATCGGTGACACTCAAGCACTGCTACAAATGTTGGGGCTACGGTCACGTGGCGCAACAATGCAAGGAAGAGATAGATAGACCCGATCTGTGTAGGAAGTGCGGCGGAAGCGGCCACAAAACAGTGACGTGCACCCACAAGCAAAAATGTGCACTATGTAAGGGGGATCATGCGGCAGGCAGTTATAAGTGCCCAGTACACCAGCAGGCGAAAATAAACAGCGGAATATGAAAATAGTGCAGTTAAATCTACACCACTGCGCGGCAGCCCAAGACCTACTGCACCAGACGGTGAACGAGCAAAACTTTGATATAGCCCTACTGTGCGAACAGTATACAAATATAGATGGGCACGAGTGGGTGACAGATGCCAGTGGTAAAGCTGCCATCTGGGTCCCGAACGGTAGGTGCTTTCAACAAAGAATAGCTGCCACAGAAAAAGGCTACACCTGGGTCAAATTCGATGGTCTATACCTATTTTCCTGTTATGCCCCGCCAAGCATGAGTATAGCCGACTTCGAGCGTATGCTCACATCAATGGTGGAGGAGGCACGAGGGAAATCGCCGGTGGTCATTGCGGGAGATTTCAACGCTTGGTCCACAACTTGGGGGAGCACGCGCACTAGTCAGCGTGGCAGAATTCTGCTGGAGTGCCTGGCGCCCTTGGACCTCGTCATTCTCAATCAGGTCGGTCAGTACACTTTTGACTCAGGCAGGGGTACGTCGGTAATAAACCTGACCTTTGCGAACACCACTGCTGAGCGCATCGCGCGATGGTCTATCAGTAACATATATACGCAGAGCGACCATGTGGCCATAGTTATTGAGTTGGATAACACGGCAAAAAGGCGTACAAAACAGATGCGCAATCCGCAGACAAAAGGCTGGAATGTGCGGGCTTTTGATGCGGAGGTCTTTGATCTAGTTTGGAAAGAAGAACAAATCAGCATGGGTACTACCACGGCCATAACGGATAGCATCACCAACTGACTCAGCAAACCCTGCAACGCGTCGATGCCAAGGATGTTAAATCGGCACGTTAGAAAACCATTTTATTGTTGGAATGAGGAGATCGCAGCCGCCAGGAAGGAGTGTATTCAAGCCCGCCGAAAGGCTCAGAGGGCTCGAAAACGCCAGTCATGGGATACACTACGAGCGGAATAAAAAAAATGCCGAAAAGCATTGCAGGTGGCCATCCGCAGCAGTAAGAATAATAGCTTTAATTCGCTGTGTGCGAATGCTGATGTGGATCCATGGGGAAAACCCTACAAGGTGGTCATGAGTAAGTTAAAGGGGGCAGGTCACCGCAACCAACTGACGCCGCCCTGATGAGAACTATTGTAGCTACACTCTTCCCACAGCAGACGGATAGAATGCCCAATCATAGCAAGGGTCCAATTACCGACATCCCAGCTGTTACCAGTAGCGATGTAATCATGCTCCTGAGGAGAATCGCGGACAACAAAGCTCCCGGTCTAGATGGCATCCCAAATGTGGCACTAAAAGTGGCAATAGAGGCGAGGCCAGAGGCTTTTGCTTTGATGTACAATACGTGCATAAAGGAATGGATATTCCCAGATAGATGGAACTACTGATCAAGACGGGAAAGCAACCAGACCAACCCTTAGCATATCGACCATTGTGCATGTTAGGCACGATAGGCAAAATTTTAGAGCGGATTATCTGCGAACGACTCCAGGAGGCGGTAGAAAAACATGGTGAACTTTCAGAACCTCAATATGGTTTCCGAAGGGGACGTTCGACAGTAGCTGCCATTCAGGCCGAAACGGATATAGCCCGTGAAGCAATAAGTGGCAAGCGATGGCGAGGAAGTACAAAGAAGTATTGCGCGGTGGTGACTCTGGACGTCAAAAATGCGTGCAACTCAGCGAGCTGGCCTCTAATTATGGAAGCACTTCGGAGTTTCTGCGTTCCGGTGTACTTACAACGGTTGATATCCAGCTACTTCCAGAACAGAGTGCTGTTATACGACACTGATGATGGCTCACTAGTGCAAAGCTGGAACTGGCCGCACATAAAACAGAGGCGGTACTACTGAGAACGGGGAAAGTAACCGAGAAGTTCGCCATCACAGTGGGAAGCCATTATATCGCATCCCAACCACAGCTTCGGTACCTGGGAGTAATTATTGACTCCAAGCTCACCTTCAAAGACCATCTAAAAGCAGTCTGCGAAAAGGCCACGAGATTAAACGGACCACTTATACGTGATGCCGAATATAGGAGGCCCACTCTCATGTCAACGGAGACTGCTATCGACGGTTACTAGCTCCATCATTTTGTATGCCGCGCCAATCTGAGTGGAAGCCACTAATGTGAAAGCCTTCATTAAATGCCTCCAGTCAGTAAATACGCTTAGCTCACTACGCGTGGCTAGCGCATTTCGCAGTGTATCGGACGAAGCAATAGGCATAATAAGCAGCAAACCACCCATTGACTTGCTGCCGAAGGATGTCCACCGGCTCTACAAGCAGAGGGCGAGACCCACAAACATCGACAAAGCAGCGGAAAGAAAAAACACCATTGCGGAATGGAAACAGAGGTGGGAGCAATCCGAAAAGGGTCGATGGACCTTCATGCTGATCCCACACATCACACCATAGATAACAAGGACGCACGGGGAACTAAACTACTACGGCACACAGTTGCTAACTGGTCACTGCTGCTTTAAGCAGTACCTCCATGAGAGAAAGTTGGAGGAAGACCCGTACTGTCCGTACTGCCCCGAGGTGCAGGAGAACGCACAGCACGTGTTTTTCGACTGCCCACATTTCAAAGACACCCGGGATGAACTGAGTGCTGTCCTCGATGAACCACCAACAACGGGCAACCTCTGTGAGCACATGTGCGATACGCTCGTCAAGTGGGAAGCAGTTTGCTTGGCAGCGGCCACCATCACGAAGCCGCTACGAATCGCAGAACGAGCGCGTAACACTGAACGCAGCCACCAGCGCCTCTGCGATACTGAGACACACAGGACTGACATAATGACAGCCCTAATACTGACGTGTGAGCAGTAAATGCTCTTACGGTCTCCCGACGTAAAACCTAATCTGTGTCTCCGGGGGGAAACACCGCAATGACGAGAGGAGGTTTTAGCGGAGTTAGAGTCCCGCACTGACGGGGTTGTGACTTTAGATGTTTTCCTCCTCGTTAAATATATAAAAAAAACACCCTCGTATCCGAAGTTCGCAAATCGGATCGAGGAAAATGTCACAATCAAGCGTCAATGCTCCATAAAAAGCAAAGGCCCCTGTAGTCGGAAGCACAGGCAAACTGAGGGGATTGCGAACAAATGGACAGAAATTATTCAGAAACCAAGCACGTCCAGAGCTGTGGCTGCGGCCAATGAAGTTGCCAAACGACATCTGCTTGTGGGACTGATCGACCGCAGTAACGTGATTGGACAGCTAATGGAGGAGAGGTGGAAAGTAAAGGAAATGAAGCTTCCGGAAGCCTTGTAATCAAACATGGACGTACCTATGCCATCTTTTCGCGGGGCCAGCTGGAAAATTAAGGTAAAAATCCTGAAATGCAAGAAAGATCCGACATTGACATGGGAGCAGTCAAGACACTGAAAGGGCTGTGGGATGGGGCGGAACTAGAAATGGTGGAACGAAGTAGGTTCCCATCTTCACACAGAGCGAAAGAATTCATCCCCTGAATTGTAAAGTTAGCGGATGCTCTTCTGCTATTTAAATGGCAAAATCCGGAGATACCCACCGATAACTGGACAGTGGTGCGTGTCACGAAGCCGACAAGTACGGCCGAAGTACAAAACTCTATCTTCCAAATAAAGAAGTTGACGGTGGATATATTGTACGCACGATTCGGGAAAATGTCGGGGTGTAGGGAGTGTGTACCTGTGATTTAAAAAGTGTCACTCGAATGGCGAATACACCAACACACTCGAGATGGGCGAAGTGGAAAAGGAACTCGGTATTGAAGATATCCTAGTAGCCTCCCTCAATCTGAACGAAGAGATGGAGACGGAAGATATGGCGACTACCAACCCCAAGAAAGAGCCGAAAGCGACAACTGAGGGTTCTGCAGATAAACCTCCATCACAGTAAAATCTCTCCGGCCGGGCTCCTTCTCAATCTTGAGGAGGGTGGGTATGATGCGACTGTGGTTCAGGAACAATGGATAGTATCGGGTAACGTGGTATCTGGAATGAAGTCGCTGGATTTTCAAACATACATCCCGAGCATTACCAATAAGGTAAGAACGGCTGTATTGGTAAGGAAGAAGATGAATTCTTATATTCTATCTAGCTTCTCTACAGCGAATCTTACTGTTGTGGCAGTAGAGAGTGGTGTGGAACCACCTATGTGCTACTATGTGCCGCACGACGCTGTTGCACCACCACTTGAGCTTTAAAGACTAGAAGAAAAATCAAGCAAATTGACTACCATCATAGATTCGGATGCAAATGCACACCATTCGGTGTGGGAGTCACTTTTTAACTTTATTATGCAAAGTAGTCTAAGTATTGCAAATCTGAGTGCAGATGCAACATTTATAGGGACCACCTCGAAAAACGTCTTGGACATCACGCTCCACACTTGTGGCAAAACTCTGATTAGGGATTGGAGAGTACTTGATATACCCTCGTTTTCTGATCATATGTATATTAGCTTTGAAGTAGCTTTCTTACCAAAAATGCTAAAAAAAATTTTAAGAAATCCCAGCAACACAAACGTGGATCTCGATAACAGAATACTAGAAGGAAAGCTAGTCAGGCCTAGCACGATAAAATCCTATATAGATATCGAAGAAAAGGTAAATCTATTGACTCACATTCTAGCACACGTTTTGAGGATCTCCTGCACACCAGTGCATATAAGCCGTATATCCAACCCACCTTGGTGGAACAATGAGCTAGGTTCTCAGAGGCGCTATCTACGTGACATACTCAAACTAGCCAGGTTAGCTGATAGTAAAGAATGCTGTGGCGAATATAAAGATACCATACGAATATATAAGAAAGAAGTGCGAAAAGCCAAAACAAACTCCTGGAAGGAATATTATGGCAATATTGAAAGGACGGGGAGATGACTAGATTAAGGAAGATGGTAGCAAAGAAATTCCATAAAGATTACGACGAAAGAACATATAGTTTTCAGGAATCGCTTGAGGCGCTGGTTAATGCACACTTTCCTGGCTGCAAAAATACACCAAAAACCGAGGTGGAAAGCTAACCACGGGACTTGATTACAACGGAAAGCATACAATGGGCAATAAACTCATTTACCCCCTGCATGTCAACAGGGCTTCACGGAATATTCCCACCCATGCTCCAAAACTCTGCATCTGGTAACAGCCTTGCTTGACGTATAACTATGTTCCGGTGAGATGGAGAGAAGCGAGAGCTGTATTTATACCAAAGGCAGGTAAAAGCAATCATCTCTACTCAAACCACTACCGAACAATTAGTTTAATGTCATTTCTCCTAAAAACGCTTGAAAAAATACTTGATGCCTACATGAGGAAGTCTATAGGTCCAGATGGTATGTCAAAAAAACAGCATGCATACACCAAAGGCAGGTCCACGGAGACAGCTCTATTATTTGTCTTTTGTAAATATTCCCATTATATACTCTCTTCCCTCTTATATTCATATGTATTACTAGTCCTTATATACGTACTGTTACATTGTTATAAATTAAGCCTAAGCTAAGCTAAGTCTAGCACTGAACTCGTGGTTTAGGAAGACATTACATTGGCGACGAGGAATAAAAAATAATTTTTTAAAAAAAACCAGTTTTAAATAAAACAAGTGTAAAAATTATTATTTATAACAGCAAGATCATGCAACAGACCGTTAACGAAAGCGTGATGATCTCAGCCGCCACCACAACAACAAATGTGCATGATTTTAGTGCGCACATCGACAAGTGGCGCAACTGGATCGAGTTGCTGGATTCCCACTTTGTTGAAGTGGCCTGTACTGATGACCTTATCACGAGGTCAATTTTACTTAAAACAATTGATATGGATGCGTACGGTCTTTTGCGCGATCTATGTGATCCAGTCCTACCAGCAAAAAAAACATATGCTGAGCTCTGCACGTTGTTAGAGCAGCACTATTCCACGCCTGTTATCATTTTTAGGGAGCGCCAAAAATTTTTTGACGCATCGCGACGGAAGGAAGAGCCAGTTTCTGACTGGTTTGCTCGCTTAAAAAAATTAGCGAGGGACTGCAAATTCAACACAGAATTAGATTATTTGTGCTCAACAAGTTTGTGACAGGATTAGAAGGAAGAGCTTTCGAAAGGCTATGTGAGGAGGATGAAGACCAAATGCTCGAAAAAGCGTTGAAGATAGCGATAATGACAGAGGCCAAAGTGCATGCAAATATGCAACAAGAAAATTTTGAGGTTAGTGCAGTGACGAAGCGCATGGGGCGTTTCAAGGTGACAGATAGTCAAGCAGGCAGAAACAGCGGCGGCAGTAGTAAAAGCAAAGCAGTTCATCTTGGCAGAAGTCATGTCAACAACAACAACATCACAGAACGGAGCCAGAAGTGCAAGCATTGCGGACGGCGCAATCATTTAAGCAGTAGCTGCCAATATAAAAGTTGCACATGTAACATATATGGCCGCATAGGGCATTTAGCAAGTATATGCTTTGGAAAAAAACATGTGAATTTAATTAAAAAGGAATACAAAGAAGATGATGATGATATTATTAATGAATTTTCTATTTTTAGTTTAAGCAGTGATTCTAAGTCAACACCGCCCCCTCCTTTTATCGTTAATGCTGAAATTTATGGTGTTCCTTGAATTTGTCCAGGATTCTGGCGCAGCCTGTTCTCTAATTTCGAGGAGGCATTACAACGAACATTTTAAAGCAACGAAACTACACCAGTGCAAGGATCATTTCTTTGCATACAATGGTGAAGCAATTGACACAATCAATGAGTTTGTTGCAAGTATGAAATATCGGAATCAGGAGAAAAAATTAAAAATAATAGTTAGCAATTTTATTTCGTATTTTGGTGTGGAAACTAGCCCTGTGATTAATATAAGTGAGGTAGAGTCGGAATTAAAAACCAAATTTCGTACCGTTTTTACCAGTGGATTAGGTAAATATAATGTTCATAAAGTAAAAACAGCATTGAAAGAAAATGTAAAACCCATTTTTTGCAAGACAAGAATATTGCCTTTGGCGTGGCGTGGTAAAATAGAATGCCAAATTGGTGAATTAGTGGAGAAAGGAGTTTTAATATTAGCAGATGATTCAGATTGGGGCACGCCGTTGGTGCCGGTTTTGAAGTCAAACGGCGACTTGCTTATATGCGGCGATTACAAGTCGACTATTAATAAATATCTTTCGGAAGTAAAATACCCACTACCGAGAATAGAGGAGATATTTGCACCCAATACCAACCCTCACAAGAATTGCCACCCCGCCAACATGACTCACTCTATCCACACGAAACAATCGGTATCCATTGACACTAAATAACTACTCTGCATTGATGCCATGTTCTACGTTTTAGCCACATAAACAAAATCAGCGCCAGAACCCTCAAATAGGTATCTAAACTCATCCATCTTATACATTAAGTTTTGTGCGTTTATATGGCAAATTTTCATTCCCATTTGTAATATACCAAGAATACGAATAAGCAACCTGCAAGAGCATTTAAAAAGGTATAATGAATTCACAACAAATGTGAACAATTATAACTTACTTAAGTATACATACTCGTTTATAGTTTCCACAACAAAAAATATAAAAAATTTAACATTATAATACATAGACAATAATTTAAATTCAAATGATTAAATATGGACTCAGAAAATAAAACATCAAGTATAAAAATTGTCATGAAAGACAAATCATTCTTCTCCACGAAAAAGACCGCTCACCTGCTGCATTGAATTTATGAACGTTGCTCTGTCATTCCCCACGCACTTAATATTAGAAGTACTGCACTCTACGCTGAAGTGTGGCCAACGAGGGACAACTTCAACCATATACGAGGGAGGATTGATATTGAAGATACCTAGCGCTAGATGGCAGCACAAACACAAACACTTTTTTTTTAGAAATTGCGATCTGTCAAACGTCAGCTGTTAAAATTTCACCCAAATTCATCGATTAGTTTATTTGTTGTAGTCGTTTGAAGTAAGCAACTTTTGTGTTTCTTGAAAAATGGAAAAAAGCAAATTTCGTGCAGTGTTTAAACACTATTATTTGAAAGGGAAAACTGCGAAAGAGACAAAAGAAAAGCTCGATAAACATTACGGTGAGTCTGCTCCGTCAGATTACATGGTAAAATATTGGATTGCTGAATTTAAACGCGGCCGAACAAGCACTGCAACAAAACCATCAACAGGAAGGCCAAAAGAGGTGGTTACTGAAGAAAATATCAAGAAAATCCTCGATATCGTTATGAATGATCGCCGAGTCACGTTGCGTGAGATTGTTGAAATGGTAAACATATCATATGAATGTGTGTTCAACATTTTGCAAGAACATTTGCATATGAAAAAGCTATCGGCAAGATGGGTGCCGCGTTTGCTCAGTGTCGAACAAAAACGAGTTCGACAGACCACTTCACAGCGGTGTTTGAACATTATAAAGCGTAATCCTGTTGATTTTTGGCGTCTATTAATAACTGTTAATGAAACGTGGGTCCACCACTACACACCTGAAACCAGAAATCAATCGAAACAATGGTTGGATGCTGGTGGAAGTGCTCCGAAGAATACGAAAGCAGTGAAATCGGCTGGCACGGTTATGGCCACTGTATTTTGAGATGCACACGGAATATTGCTCATCGATTATCTTGAAAAAGGATCCACAATCACAGGAAAGTATTATCGTGCATTATTGGATCAATTGATTGATGCAATCAAGGAAAAACTACCACATTTAAAGAAGAAAAAATGCTCTTTCTTCAAGACAACACACCGGTTCACACAGCATTAGATACGATGCTAAAATTACGTGAAATACACATCGAATTGATTAATCATCTACCTTATAGTCCAGATTTTGCTCCTAGTAACCTTTTCCTGTTTCCAAACTTGAAAAAATTGCTCGTAGGAAAAAGTTTCATCTCAAACGAAGAAGTGATTACCGAAGCTAACGCGTATTTTGAGGGGTTCCCGAAATCGTATTATTCAGATCGTATAAAAAAAATTGGAATATCGTCTTACTAAGTGTTTCATTACAAAGCTCGGGATGTCGTCTGCCTATTATTTTTATTTCGTCCTTTAGGGCAGGAATATTGAGATCTCATTGTAGGTGCGCATTGATTATAAACCATGGTGCATTTACTATGGTTCGAAGAATTTTAGTCTGTAGACGTTGATTAATTTTGATATTTGTCGGGTAGGCAGTACCCCATATTTCGATCTCGGAAGTCCATATAGATTTAATTGTTGTTTTATAGATTAGGAGTTTATTTTCTGTTGATAATCTAGAGATCTTACTGAGGATCCAGTATAGTTGTCTGGATTTGTATTTTATTTGATTTCGTTTGCTTATTATATGGGGTTTCTATTAAATTTTTTATCTGTAATAGCCTCTAAATATTACCAATTAAACACAACTAACTTTTGATGATTATAAACTGAACCAACTGTAATTGCTTTTATTGTTTAACACTTGAAATATTAATAAAGACAATCGAAAGTATATCAGCACAGCGTCAAGTCTCTTGTACGAACTATCACTTCTCCTTTTTGTCCACTTCCTATTCGCTAGGGTTGCCAGATCTCCACATCCCTCCGATGTTTTTTAGTTTCAGCGTCAATCTTGGATTAGTCGCCTCCGGATCCTTAGGCAGCTCTCGCAACTCTGTAAATTGATTATGTTGTTCGGTGTCATCAAGAGACAGTCCGGTATGACTTGGCGTAGACTCGGTATTGTTCGGTTCGGGCATAGCTGGCAACTTTTTCAAGTGATTAATATTGCGTCTGTAAACCTTTCCATTTCCTCATACAGTGACATCATTCCCTTTTAGCTCCATAACTTCAAACTCCTCTGTCCCAAAAGTTGATGTTAATTTATTCGGAAAAATAACATTTTGAAGAAGGACCTTGTCTCCAACTTGAATGTCGCAACTTTTTGCCCTTCTATCCTTGTCTGCCCTTTGTTTTCCCTTTTCCTTGTTTGCAATATCCATATCTCTCGCCTCCGAATCTAAAATATCTTCTTTGACATCATGGACAGATGGAATTTTGTCGCGAATGCAGCGATTGAACAGCAGCTCTGACGGGGCTTTCCCTGTTGTACCATGAGGAGTAACATTGTACATCAATAAAAACTTTTGAATTTCCTTCTTGTAGTCTGTTGCATTGGCGTGGGCTATTCGAAGGCGCTTGACAAGCGATCGATTCATATTTTCTACTTCGCCATTCGCTTGTGGCCAATAGGGCGGGGACGTCAAAATTTCAATATTGTTTATTTCACAAAAGTTCCGAAATTCATTACTAACAAACTGACGTCCATTATCCGTAGTGACGGATTTCGGATAGCCTAACCTTGAAAATATTTCTTCCAGGAAGTCAACTATTACACTGGACGTAATTTTCTTCAAGAACTTGACTTCTTGATATCTCGAGTAATAGTCTATCACAACAAATACAAAATCATGATTGGGTAAAGGTCCCAACAAATCCATCGCCAGACAAAGCCAAGGACCATTTGGTAGCGCTCTCCGGTTCATTGGTACTGGTTGCATTGGCCTTGAAACTAGTAAGCAGTCACGGCAGCTCTTAACGAATTTTTCGACATCTCTGTCAATTAAAGGCCACCATACTTTTGAACGTACTCGGCGCTTCATCACTGTCTCACCTGGATGGCCTTCGTGTGCTAGTGCTAGCACCCTTGATCTTAACAACAATGGTATAACGATTTTAGTACCTCGTAGCAAAATATTGCCAAACGTGCATAGTTCAAAACGAAATGGAAAAAATCTATTGGACGTATCCAGCTTCCATGTGTCTTTTTTCACGCTGTTAACTGCGTCCATCAGTTCGGAATCCAAATTATTCTTTTCAACGATTTCCAATATAGAAAGCGCACGCGGGACAGTCTCTCCAATAATCGAACAAATGTTAAACTCACTCTGTTTATCAAAAGAGGCACAATTTTCAATTTTGCATAATCTTGACAAAGAATCGGCGATATTAAACTTCCCAGCTTGATATATTATTTTAAATTTGAATGATTGAAGGCGTAATACCCATCGCTCAATACGAGCCGGCGGTTTTGACGTGGGTTTAAAAATTGACTCTAAAGGCTTGTGGTCCGTGACCAGTTCAAATTCAATGCCAGCCAAATAATAGTAAACCGTTCGACACCCCACACCAAAGCGAGGCTTTCTTTCTCTGTCTGCGAGTATCTTCGCTCGACATCAGACAAACTTTTGCTGGCGAACGATATAACCTGCGGAACGTCTCTGTCAAACTGAAGTAAAACAGCTCCCAAGGCTACCGGACTAGCGTCAGCTATCAACCGAGTGCGATTTTTGAGATTAAAATATGATAAAGTTGGCATCTTCGCTAATTGTTCTTTTAACTTTTGAAACGCGTCGCTGTGACCTTTACCCCAAATAAACTTTTCATCCTTTTTAGTCAAACATCTAAGGGGATCTGTTAAATCAGCAAGATCGGGTATAAATTTTCCAAGGTATGTCACCAGACCTAAAAAACTTCTCACTTCTTCTTTGTTGGTTGGAGGCCGAAATTGTAAAATGGTTTCAACTTTACTTGGGTCTGGACTAATCCCCTCAGTGGACAAGATATGACCCAAAAATTTTAGCTTGTCTGCTTTCCAAATTCATTTATCGTCGTTCAGCACAACATTCAATTTTTTAAAAATTTCCAGTACACTTTTTAAGTTATTGTCGTGTTCCTCCTCCGTGCTTCCAAACACAATAACATCGTCTAAGTAGTTCAAAACGCATTTACATGGGGCTAAAATACTCTCCATAGACTTTTGGAAAATTTCAGGAGCTGAATTAACTCCAAATAATAATCTTTTATACCTGTATAACCCTTTTGACGTAATAAAAGTAGTTATTTCGCGGCTGCTGTCATCCAGCTCCAGCTGATGGTAGGCATTTTTAAGATCCAGCCTAGAGAAGCATTTGGCTCCTTTCAACTTAGCCATAAAAGATTCGAATGTTGGCAGTGGGTAATTTTCTCTTAATATGGCAGCATTCGCACGTCGCATGTCTATGCACAAGCGGATATCACCGTCTCCTTTAAATACTACAACAATAGGAGATATCCAAGCGCTAGGCCCCACTACCGGTTCAATAATATCTCGAGCTAATGCTTCACTCAACTTGTTTTCGACTTTTTCCTCCAAAGCTGATGGTACCCTACGCAATGGCTGCTGAACGGGTTTCACTGATTTGTCAATTGAAAGCGTGATTTTAAAGCCCTTAATTTTCGGGAACGGCTGCAAATTTTGAATGCGGTTAATCTCACGGCCTAATCTTAAAACATTTAATTTTATGGCAGTATCTCTCCCCAATAAGGATTGTCCTCCATTCTTAATGACATAGAATGAGGAAATCAAGTTGGATTTTACATCCAAGCCTATTACAGCTTCGAAAACAGCTTTAATATTGAGCAAAGCGTTTCCAGCATAAGCGCGGAACTGATTCTCAGATCTAGTTCGGATGTTCCATAAAGTGGCGTTTTCCCTACGGAGATATTCCCAATCTTCTTCGCCCACGAGGTTATACTGCGAGCCCGAGTCAATTAACATCAAAATTTCACGTCCTCCTACGTAACATTTTATAAGCTCATTCATATGCTCTTTTGAACCGTCCGTAATTTGGAAACAATTCTGCTCCTGCCACTTGTTTTGCATGCCAACATCCTCAGACTTAACTGCATCCGAAACAAATTGTATATTCGAATGAAAAGTTTTACGCTTTTTCATGCCTTTACCGCCGAAGTCAATCTGTTTGCGTTTAATGCTTTTTGTTTTGCATTTGCGTGCAAAGTGGCCAACAAAACCGCATTTATTACACGATACTCTTCTAGCTGGACAGTCTATACTATCCGTATGATGCCCACGTCGTCCACATCTTCCACAATCTGTGTCTGGGTTCTTACTTTCAACTCTATTAACATCTAAGGATACTTGAGGCAGCTTCATTGTTTCCGACTGGTTGTTTATTTGTTCATGAACGTGGCATATTTCAATAGCTTCCGTGAGCGTGTGTTCTCTTTCCAACAGTCGTTTCTTAAGGTCGTCTGGTGCCCATACATCTATAAGTTTATCCTTTAAATTAATGCTCAATATCTCATCTTTTGTTTCCCCAAATTGACATTTCGCAACTTGGTTCCGCAATCTTAATAAGAATTTGTTAAAACACTCTCCTTCCTCAGGCTTCAGTGATCGAAATAAATGCCTTTCAAATGTAGAATTTCTTTCTGGCGAAAAATATTCGTTCAGTTTTGCTACAAGAACCTGAAAGACATCTATTTCATCGTGTTGCTCTTTATTCGGGGAATCTACAAGAGCTCCAGGGATATTGTATACTACTCCCTGCAGTTGCGTACCGCCTAAGTACAACAGTTTGTTTTTCTTTTTCACCGAATCATTGATTTCTTCTGCCTCCAGATATATTGAAAATGCGCGGAACCATTTTTCCCATTCTGAGCGAATAAGCGCCTTATCGATGATATCGCATAAGAACGGTGTAATGCCTGGTGCACTCATTTCAGACTTTGTTTGCTCCGATGACAAGTCTTCGTCGCGAAATTTATTTTGCAACAATTTAATGTCGTCCTTCTGTGAAGCAATTTAATGCCATTCAGAACATATAAAGTACTAATAAATACAATTATCTCACCAATTACAATTCAATGTAATTCCAAGTGTTGTTTTTTTCTAGTTTCTGTTGAACAATTTAATGTACACCGATCCTGTCACGTTATTCAGAAACAATTCAATGTCTTCTTCCTATTAAGCAATTTAATGCCATTACAAAATAATTTTTTTTTTTTTTAATACCACAGAATCCAAGCTTCTTACCAATTACAATTCAATGTAATTCCAAATATTGCTTTTTAGCTTTTCGTACAATTGAATGTATGTTCAGTTACTGGCTTTGCAGCCTTTCGTACAATTAAATGTACACCGTCTCGCTCACGTCAATTTTCCCGTACGTCAACATCCACTAAGTACCGGTTACCCAGTTACTTTAGACATCCACGTCACTGAAAAGCAGAATGTATACACATTCTTTCCATATATTCTTCTTTCTTTTTTTTTCAATAATTTTACCTCGTCGCCAATGTAATAGCCTCTAAATATTACCAATTAAACACAACTAACTTTTGATGATTATAAACTGAACCAACTGTAATTGCTTTTATTGTTTAACACTTGAAACATTAATAAAGACAATCGAAAGTATATCAGCACAGCGTCAAGTCTCTTGTACGAACTATCACTTCTCCTTTTTGTCCACTTCCTATTCGCTAGGGTTGCCAGATCTCCACATTATCTATTACAATACCCAGCTTCAGTGACAAGAGCGATTTTTTTATTATTAAAAAATATAATCACAGGGATATACTTATTTTTTCTAGTGTATATGATTTGCTATGTTTCTTCTTCTCTTATTTTGATACCTCATTTGTGGAACCAATAAGTAAAGAAATAATACTTGGCTCAGCGCTACTCTGACTTATTCTGTCGCTTCTTTTAAACATTTGTTTGCGGATAGTATTACAATATCGTCTGAAAATGTTGCCAAAATGGAATCAGTTTGTTTCGGTATGGCCGATGTGTAGAGATGCCAAAGAGTTGGTCCTAGTATATTTTCATGGGGGACACCTGAATCTATTTGTCATAACTCAGAGCACTTGTCATTGTATTGCAAGGTAACTTTGAAGAAGGTAGAAGTATTCGGGTAAAATACTTTTAACTTTAAGTAAAATGCTACACACTATCGGAGGCCTTTGCAACATCTAGGTAAATGGACACAAAATAGTTTTCCCCGTCTAAGTCATTTAATATTTTGTTGGTTACTCGGTGAACTTGCTGTATAGATGAGTATATACGAGTATATATGATGACGCAGAAAATATATATTTTTGACAGATTCAATTTACTTTGATTTTATATTAACTATTAATATACAAGTACAAAGTTTATGCTATTTAAAACAAAACTGATTCAACTAAGTGTGTTTGTTCAGTCCCACGATGCGTTTAGCTTCAAAAACAAGAACGGAAAGAAAGAGTTCGTCTCGAAACATCTACTTCTATCTGCCTTTTGGATTTTTGTGTTTATTTGTTTGTGCAAATTGAAAGTACGCTACAACCAGCATAAGTCGCCCAAAAATTATTAATTGGCATTGCTTGCACGAGGTTTATGTTATTTTTTCGTGCAATTATGGGCAATTTGAATGCAACTATTGCCCAGCTACATACGCTGTCGCAAAATATGGAGCTATCTAATGTAAATGAATCAAATTAGTTAGTCTCAAAACTGCATCAAGATACTCTAGCCAGAGTGATGAAGCAGATTGATTTGGCTAATCTATCATGTTTATGAGAAGCACAAGTGTTCAAAGAAAATAAGTGTTCAATAGAAAATACGTACTTTACAGCCTACAGCAACTACATACAATGTGTGGCTATGCTGGAGAGCAGCAAACCGCCTGCAGCATCACCTGCTACCAGCTCTACACTTGCTTTCTTGGAACCTGTACCTCGGTCATCAAATGTAAGCCTTCCACCATTTGACACCGACATTTTCCGTGGGGGTTATGGACAATGGATCTCATTTCGTGACCTTTTTAGCGCCATATACATAAATAATTTACGGCTATCTAATGTAGAGAATTTCTTCCACTTACTGCAAAATACAACTGGCGAGGCGCGTGACATTGTACAACTAGCTCCTAACAAGGAGCTTTTCAACCTCCCATATTGTAAGTCTGATTTTGGCCCCACTCTTAAGGAACTGTAGCGAAGTATTACTACTTGTATCACGGCGCTAAAATAACTCAAGATTGACACCTCTAATTGGATTGTTATCTTTGTTTTCTGTGCTCGGTTCGTTTACCATAAAACTCCCTTTCTCTCTGGGAACAGTCGTTAAAACCCAAGACTGATATCCAGTAATGGAAGCAGTTGGACGATTTATTGATGGAATCGGTTACAAACGCTAGAAGCCGTTTCCGATTTGAGCTCTCCTACCACGCTGTCTACATCTCGTACAGGAAAGAATTGTGCTTCTACCATGTCCAATATATCATCGTATCACGCACAGGTCGGATGCGCAAGTTGTTCAGTGTGCAGTGCGCAGAAGCATCCGCTCTACACCTGCCGACAGTTTGTTCAACTCTCAGTGGACAAGCGTATTGTTACTGTCAAGAAGTTGGCCCACTTTTTCAACTGTTTGTCCGAACATCATAAATTAAACGACTGTCTAAGTAAAAACACTTCCTCTAAATGTCATCAACATCACCATTCTATCCTGCACTGCGACACGAACTCGACTTAATTTACTCTTGCACCCGTCAACAGAAATTGTAACTCCTCTCCCAATCATAGATCAAACATTTTGACGAATGATCACAGCGCAGTTCCAGATAATCAAATACAGTCCACTATAGAAGAAAAGTCAGTACAACAATTCACTACGTGTCTCCACATCAAAAAGCGTCCTTTTAAGCACTGCCCTTGCACCAGTATACCATCTCTGTTCAATACATACTGTTCGTGTTTTAATCGACCCCGCTGCGAAAGCATCCTTCGTTTCAGAGAGGATCAAACGTTTGTTACGCTTGCCTTGCAAAGGATGCACTGCTACGATATCCGGTCTTAAAGATGTCGTCAGTACTAACTCAAGTCAACTATCTATTTTTTAGTTAGGTTCGTTCCAGGAAAACAAGTTTCAACTGGAGGTCTCGGATTTCGTGGTTCCCAAAATCACTGGGACACTCTCTTCGTGTTGGCTTTATCCTGAGCAACTTAAATTATTGCCATGTTTGGATTATGCGGATCCAGAGTTCTCCCAAGGCGCCCCAGTCGATCTGCTCCTGGGCGGTGACTTGTATCCTCTTATTATACGTGAAGGACTCAGAAGAAATTTCCTCAAGTCACTCGTGGCACATCGCACCCCGTTTGGATGGATAGTTACTGGGCTTTTAGCTGCAGGACGTGATATATCGCTCCGTGCTTTTGTATCTGCCCACTTTCCAGAAGTTGCTTTGATTTACAACTTAAGAAGTTCTGGGAAGTGGAAGAAGTTTGTGCGTCCCCTCGCGTCTCACAGGCCGATTTGGTGGATAGTTACTGGGCTTTTAGCTGCAGCACGTGATACATCGGTCCGTGTTTATGTATCTGCCCACTTTACTGAAGTTTCTTTGACGTACAGCTTAAGAAGTTCTGGGAAGTGGAAGAAGTTTGTGCGCCCCCTCGCGTCTCGCAGGCCGATTTTTAGTGTGAAGAAATTTATACTAAAACGACTCGCCAATCTTCTGCTGGACGTTAAGTTGTTGATCTTCCATTCTAGAATTCAGGCGTAAGTGAACCTCTGGGGCAATCTCGGTTCATCGCGTCCAGAGCTGAGGCTAAAGATAAAATTCTAATAGAATATCTAAATTTAGGACATATGATGCCAGTAATTCAACCTCCGGCCGACATGCCTCTGCGACACTATTATCTGCCACATCATGTGGACAACACACCTGACAGCACCACCACGAAGCTGCATGTAGTATTTAACGCGTCTTCTTCATCATCGAGCAGACATAGCTTAAACGATATTCTTCATGTCAGTCCTGTGCTACAACAGGATTTAACTATTCTTATTCTTAAGTGGATTGTATAAAATTGTATTTAACGCCGATATTCAGAAGATGTATCGTCAAATTTTAATTAACAGACAGCCCAACAGCGGTTAATCTGAATTTACAGAACTTCAAATTGAGGACAGTAACTTTTGGAAATAACTTTGCACCTTACCTCGCTATACGTACTCTCCACCAATTGCGAGAAAATATGTACGTAGATGATGTCCTAGCGGGTGCTCATTCATTTGCATCGGCAATTCATGCTCGTGACGACATCGAAAACAAGAAAGTGGACTTCCTACTCCCGCGAAACCCTTCAAGGAATATCGGCTGACCACCTTCTTTATGAAAGTTTCTTAATAATGTATGATAACAGCAAGGCAAAATCTCTAGGTATTAGATGGAACGCCAGTACTGACGTGTTCTTCTTCCAGGTACAGTCATTAGTAGTCAAGGACTCCTATACAAAATGAGAAGTGCTGTCTACAATCGCCAAAACTTTTCATCCTGCAGGATGGCTGAATCCTGTTACTATACTCGTAAAAATTTTGATGCAAAAACTATGGATGGAGAAGATGGACTAGGATGAAGCAATTAGTGTAACGCCACTGCATCAATGGCAAACGTTTGTCAGTCGGTTCTTCGAGACCAACTCAATCACAGTTGCTCGTTGGCTAAGTTATAGTCCTTCCGCACTGAATGAATTCCATATATTTACGCCCGTGTGAGTGACCATGGAACAGTTTCCTGCCACATTCTGACTGCCAAATCAAAGGTGGCTCCAGTAAAGTCGGTTTCTCTGCCACGTTTGGAACTTTGTGGTGCTGTTCTGGCAGCGAATCTATCGGAAACGATACTGAGACAGCTTCCTGCCACATCCTATACAACACACTTCTGGACAGATTCGACAATTGTTCTCGTTTGGCTTAAGAAGCCTGCTCGTACATGGACAACATTCGTTGCAAATCGCGTCTCACTTATCGAGAGAAAGTTAATGCAGACAACTGAGCTCATACGAACTGTCGCAATGTGAGTTATAGTAGCACGGCCCATCTTGGCTTGTTCTGAAAAAAGTGCAGTGGCCCTCACAAATGGTAACCAAAGTGGAAGTAACTTTGGAACAAAGGGAAATTAAATTTCATACGATTGCAATATCTGAAATAAAATTCCTCGACCGTTTCTGGTCATTACCATGGGCACTACGCGTCCTCGCATATATTCTCAGGTATCGGGTCCGCATTCTCAGTCCCAGCCACACCTTCATCAAAAGACTTGTCTGGCCCTGAAATAACTCAGCCCAAGGCACGATTGATTCAATTGACACAGCTATTCAAAGGAATACGATGCACTAATGAACGAACAGCCTCTTGGCAAACAGTGTAGCCTACTCAATCTTTCGCCCTTTAAGATTCCAAAGGCCTTCTTAGAGCTAACTGTCTGTTATGAGTTAGAATCAAGCTACCTGTCTGTAATTGACTCACAGCACCAACTCCTAATAGACATTTGGCGTAGTTATCTTTATACATTTAAATTCATTAAGAGAGCACATATATTTAGGGTGCAAATATTGTAAATGAATAGTATTTGTGTATTAATTATTATGTAAACTTTTAGGGTGTGACAGTTCCGCAGTTAAGTTGACTAGGGCCATTTAGAATGCACCGTCGACAGCTTTACATTCAGTAGGTCGGTTGGTTTGACCAACTGACATCAATCAACAGTTGCGTAACTGTAACCCCCGAAAAGTCAATACGTAGACTGAAAGTGTTCTTTGTAAATAGTATATAAGAATTATGATTTTAAGAATAAACTTTTGGTGGTTTTAACTTAAAACAGTAGTGTGGTGTTCTTTATATACTAAAAGTTTTTGTTAGGTTTGCAGCTACGCGGGCGCCCAATACAGGCAACAAAAGGACGCTCCACACGGACAAAGGCAAACGCGCAGCCAGTAGGATGCGGTCGTCCAGAGGACCCCATCAATTAAAGTTCTAAACTCAGGTCCCCAACATTTTGGCGCACCCGGTCATAAGGACCTATTGGAGGAATCCCGGGCAAGGAACCCTGAACCAGGGAAGCATCCTGCAACAAATTTGAAGGATAGCCCAGGGCAAAGAACCCTGAAGCAGAGATGTCATAAGACAGGATAATGGTACAAGTATAATAGCGTAGTTTAAGTAGATACTTCTGGGACCCTGAAGGCGCCTTAGCGCTGGTCAAAGAAGTTGCAACGTATAGGCGCGATTGCGCTGTTGCACGCAGCAACTGTATCGGCAACCTTAAACCGTCAGTATCATCGGACGGTCTATGTATGTCGTCTTAGCTATGAGTATTTATTTGGTAAGGGATTTGTGTTTGTTTGTCGTTAGGGATATTTTTGAATACACATTTTTCACTTTTTTACACAATTAAATACCATGAGCTTAGGGTATTAGGAAAAATATTAATGCTATTTTTACGTTGCGCATACGTTACAGGTTAATTTTTGAATATGGATTTAAATTTCCGGGAATGAATTAAGACACTTGTCTGTAAAGCCAATTTCGGCCTTTGTCGAAAATATAGCCATTTTATATGGATTGTTGGGAGTACTAAAGATTTTGAACGGACAATTGGAGTTGGGCGAACATATGTGGATACATGTGAGGAAATCAAGGAGGACCCATTTGCATTAACGGAAGGATTTAATGCACGCCAGTAGACCGCGGATACAAGATGGAAAACAAGTAAAGAAAAATATGTATGTAAAATATGGAATGTTTTTTAATAAATTTGTCATAAGGTTAAGAAATCTGATAATGTTGGTACTTTTATTTGAAACCAGTATAAAAATAAATTTTTTTGTTTGAGTTGAAGTGCAATTTTTTTTGAAGAAATATGTATTGTAGAAAAAACTGCGTAGTCATAATGAGATTATGGTTTTATGAATTGGCATTCGATGCAATCGTCAAATAAAGTTAACGAATCATTGAAATCTCAGGAAGCAGTAGATAAAGAAAACCAGATGTAAAACGGGCATTCTGGCAGTTGCTCATGCGGGGGAGAAGTTGGTGCCCATGTTCTCAGGAGTCGAGTTTTATGATCCAAGAACTGAGATCAGGCGCTTCAAAGAAGGTGGTGAGCTACCGCAACAGAGTCTTCCGGAAGCAAGTGGGGACCACTTATTGAAGTGTATTAGACAAAGATCCACAGGGGATGCGTTTGACTTCCTAGCGCATTGCTCAGTGTTGGGGGTCTCGAACCAAATTATTGATCCTCCGACAAAATCAGATTATAAAAAATAATCCCATTTGTGTCAAAACTTTGTCCATTGCATGACTATATCTTTCATCGCATACAATTACTTTTTATTTAAATTTACTTCTAGCCTGATATGTATATATCCATTGACGATCGTCTCTTCCTAGATCGTACATGGCTACATACATACATTCAAGGCACTTTAAATTACCTAGAATTAATTGCTCATTTTCCCAATCAACCTATACATTTTTTATTCATTAACCTATACATTTTTTTCCTAAATTTGGCCTTTTTTCATTTATCTATACATTAAATTCCTAACTAATAAACAATATTTATCTAACCCGCTGCAAAGTCTGCAACCTCATAAATTTTAATTACCCGTTTCTCCTAACTAGCATACTTACTTTTTTTTTAAAATACACATTTGTACTTTCCAACATACTTACGTTTACCTTCATGCCCCTACCCCTACGACTTGATTTATATCGTACTGATAAAACAATTAAAATATTAATGCTAAACATATGCATGCAAACCGCCATGGCTCATATTAAACTTACACGCTATACTCGCTCATACTTACTTATTGACATACATACATGTACATGGCACATGCGCTTGTCATTTTAGCGCATGCCAAAAATGTCAACGCATCTTATTTCCCGTGTACATTATGAGTAGCTACAAACTAAATAACGTATTGCATAAACGCCCCAGTCATTGACTCTGCTGCTCATGCGACTACCTAAACCGCACAAACAAACCAAAAAAAACATATATATATATATATATATATATATATATATATATATATATATATATATATATATATATATATATATATATATATATATATATATATATATATATATATATATATATATATATATATATATATATATATATATATATATATATATATATATATATATATATATATATATATATATATATATATATATATATATATATATATATTTATTGCTTCCCAATTTTTCCCCATTCTTCTTTGAAGTCAATATTTTATAAATTTTTTTTTTTTTAAATTATTTTCTCTACTGCCTTCATTCGGCAATAGTGTTTACTAAGCAGATTTTCATTACGTCAGTTTACTGCCCGAGTTTAAGTGGCACACTTTTACTGGCATTGACTCTGAAAATCGGCGTTGTGTGTGTTATTGGATACACACACGTACTTGTTCATATTTTTATTATTGTTTTTACACTTGTAAAACACTATTGACACATGAATTAGGTGTGTGGTCTAACGTGGAATAATTTCAGCAAATTTTTATGTAGCTTTTTATTCTTGCCCTTAATCGTTACGACTGTTGTAACTGGGCTTCGGATCTCTGCTACCATATACGGACCTATTCACACAGGTGCGAACGTTCAAAACGACTGGGTTTAGTACCTTGTTATAGGCCTCCCTAGATACTCGTTTAGCACAATCCTGGTTTTCTCTGACCAACTCGTGCGCTCGCTGTAGCTGATACTTTTGTACTTTATTAGGGTCATCAGCATTGTACACCGGCGCACATTTGCGCTTCAGATTTGCTGGCATATTAAAATCAAACCCGTAGAGCGTCCTGAACGGAGTTTGCTTCGTTGATACATGTACCGTATTATTGTGTACATGCATTGCAGTGGTTAACCATTGACCCCAGTTCGAGCCGTCTTCCTTGGCAAAACTGCGCAAGTACTCAGCCAGAGGTCGATGACTACGTTCCAATGAGCCATTCGCCTGTGGATGATATGGTGTTATATGCAACTTCTTAACTCCCAGCATTTTACATGTTTCGGAGAACAGTTTCGATACAAAATTAGAACCATTGTCGGTTATCAACACCTTAGGTATGTTGTATCGTGCTATTATTTCATCAAAGAATGCCTTGGCCACCGTACCTGCTTCAGCATCAGGTATAGCCACGCACGCCATATACTTTGAGAAATCATCTTGGAACGTCAAAATGTATTTATTTCCCGAAACTGTCTCAGGTAAAATACCTACAATATCCATATGAACTTTATCAAATGGCTGTTTTGGTGTGTCAGTTAACACCATTGGCATCTTTGTCAGCCTTGAACTTTTGTTGGCTTGACATTTTGGACAACTCTTTATATATTTCTTGATGTCCTTGAGCATACCCTTCCATCCCCATACTCGCCTAATTCTGTCATGGGATTTCCAGAATCCCTGGTGTCCACCTAGAGGTGAATCATGGAAACCCTTTAACACAGCCTGGATATCCTTTGTATCCTCCAGCCATTCTACATTACTGGCTGCTTGTTCATTGGCATCGAAACCCGCATTGCTAACATCTCTTGTAGCATCAACTTTATCCTTCTGCATTCTCTCGGCCTTCTCCTTATCCGACCGTGCTTTGGACCTTGTTTGCACTATTGATACTTTCTGTGCCTGCGGTACTCTGCTGAGTGCATCCGCATTCAGATTCTTTTTCCCAGGTTTGTATATGATTTCAAAATCATACTCAGACAACTTGTGTCTGAACCTGGCTAGCCTAGCGGTTTGGTCTTTCAAATTGGCTATGCCTCTTAACGGCTGGTGATCAGTATATATCCTAAATGGGCGTCCTAGCAGAGATCCACTAGCTGCCTCCTTGCAGGGTATCTCGATGAAAGCATCTCCTACCCTGCTCACAACGAAACAACGCCCTTTTGACTCCAAAATGGACGCGTATCTACTTCCTAACTCTTCCAGTTTTCTCCTCCATGCACCACAGTTATCCCTTACAATCCTATACTCCCTCAAAATTACCGCTAATACCTTAACTACACATCCAATTACCACGTACGCGGCGATTGGCCTATACTCTCTAATCTTATTGAAACTTAATCTAAGTACTAGAACCACTACAGTTATCCAAATCAGTGCGCAATTAAAAATTTTCTCCCGGAGAGACTCTTGCTCATCCGTAACTTGAACCATTGTTCTTACAATTCTTGGTACGTGGTATTGGAGAGCCTCTTGCTCCTCCTTTTCCTGGACTGTACTTCCTACATTACCGGTCACACGTACCTTCGGCCTAACTGTTACTTCCTTTCTTTTGGCTTTCCAGTCTACTGGCCTCGACTGGGCCGCTGGAAGTTTCCCTGGTTCCTTTGTTGGAACTGCCTATCCCTGCACTCCTCAGCTCGATGTCCCATCCGACCACATGAAAAGCATTTCACCCCCTGTTGGGTGTTGCCTAATCTTTGTCCTCCTCTAGTGTTCCAATTTGGCCGCTGCTGACCATTCCCAGTGCTGAAAGGATTTCTTCCTTGGTTGTTCCCTTCCGTTGAATTGACTCGCGGACTACTGCCCCTGCTGTCCCTTAAGGGTGGATCCGGGCGCCTCGTACCTGGCTGCCTTTCATTTTGATCCCATTTATTGTCTATTTCGCACTGTCTACTCGCCTCATGACCATATGTTTGGCACTCCATACAATAGGGCGTATTCTTGCGTGTAATGCATTTATCCCTTGTATGTCCTGGCTTATGGCAGAATGAACAAATGGGTTTCCTCGGCTGGAAACTCTCGACTTGGCAACCTTGTTATCTTTGTTGCGGGACTCTGCCGATTCCCCTTAGGTTCCGCTGCTGTACCGGTCCTACCTCTGCAGGAGCATTATTCCAACAGATTCCACCTGTTGTCGCTCGCTGTTGGATTGCTTCTTCGGCGGAAGAAACCGCTTCGACTAATTCTGCCATACTCCTCTGCGTGAGATTAAGAGTATAATTCGCCAAGTCCCTATTTATCAGACCTGCCTTAAACACAGAAATCATGGCTCGTTCTACTTAACCCTTGTATGCTGCGACATTTCCTGGAAACTGCCTGTTAGCTTCTGTCTCAGCAGCGTTCCCCAGAGACTGGATCCTTCGTCCCCAGGCTCTCAATTCCTCCCCTGGTTTCTGAGTTAATTCCTGTATTTCCCGTACAAGACAGTCGTACGACTTTTGTTTCAAATATGTTCGATCTAAAAGTGCGTAAAACTCCGGCAGGGTGCTTACTGAGCTATGCGCTAGCAAATCAAACGCATCACCTGTGGTCCTTTGTCTTATACATCTTATCAAGTGTTCCCCTTCTGCTTCCGGAAGACTCTGTTGCGCCAACTCACAACCTTCTTTGAAGCGCCGTATCTCAGTTCTCAGATCATACAACTCGACTCCTGAGAACATAGGCACCAGCTTCTCCACTGCATGAGCTACTTCCAGAATGCCCATTTTACTTCTATTTGCTTGCTTAAGTTTTGATGATAATTTAGCGTTAACCTCTGTGGGGGTTTCCAGATTTTCTTCTCCCGAATCTGAGAGGTACTTATCCAGTGACGGACTCAAACTTATTAGTCTTCGACCGTTTGTTCCTATCGGCGAAATACTGTCCACTGTAATGGGACTTTCCTGTACCGTTACTGCTTCTGGCTCCTTTGGCGGATAACCCCGATTTCTATTATTAATCGGACTTCCTGGAGTAAATGGCTCGACACCGATTTCCGATGCGTCAAATAAAAACTGCGCTTCACTCTCTCCAGTCAAGTTTAATGTAGGCTTTACCACACGACCTATCCCTTCCGGAGTTAAATACTCCGGCCAGCGAACTTCTGGTGGCAGAGCTAATACTGTCTGCGTTTGAATTTGAGAAGTTGAAGCCGATCTCACTCTTGCTGGCTTAGTAGTTGCCCCGATTCTCTTGAGCTCCAAGTTCTCCTTCTCCAGATGCGACGCAGCTTCCTCAGTTTCCCGGAGTTGCCTAGAAAGTACTCTAGTTTTATTTTCAAGGAATTCCGTATTTATCTTCAATTCCTCAGTATCTTTGAAGACTTGGAAGAATTTTTCTTCCGTCCGACTCTGAATAGTAGCTAACGCTTGGTCTGCTGCTTCCAGAGTTGACAGGTTTCCACTGTCTCTCGCTAATCTCCAGAGTACCTGGGCTTCACTCTTGCTGGTTGCCGCTTCCAATTGTTCAAACAATTTTTCTGCTAACAACTTAACCTCAGCTTGCAGAGACCTAAGCTTGTCTCGAGCCCTGTCCTCTTGCGAACTAGGACTATCCTCCTGTGCCTCCAGCTCTTCCAAATCCAACTTGAATTTAGTCAACCAGTCTCGTGTCAAACCGTTGACGTGTAACGCGTAATCCTTGGTGAAGTATTCCTTGTCACCACAACAGTCCTTAAATTTTAACAACTCCTCGTTGTTGCTATTGAATACATTCAACAATGCTTCCAACTCCGTTATGCGCTTGCGGTAGTACGCGCTGTTCTTCCTTGCTTTGCTATCCTTCCTACAATTTCTGATCCTCTTCTGAATTGCCTCGCTCTGTAACTTTTGAGCTTCCAGCAATTTTATCGCTTCTCTTGGTGTTTCCATAGACCGAACAAATTCTTATCTATGACGCCGTAATAAATGGTACAAACAGTTTTCTTGCTCTTTATATTTATAAATTTTATTAATAAACAATTTTCTTTTTTAAAATAAATAAACAAGTTAAGGTAATTAAACTAACAACTTATGTATAACAAAGATATTATTCTTATAGCCTTTCACGTCTCCTGCAGTGTTGTTCCTCCAATTGGCATACCTCTTGCCACAATCTATTGGCTTGCTCCCACGGCATAGGGACCTCCACTGTTTGCTGTTCCTCCAGTATTTTCCTCAAATACGCCAGTCGCTTCCGTTCCCGAGTTTGCTCTCCTCCTCTTTTTCTAGTCCCAAACCGCTTTCCGTCCTTCAGTAACGACGTTATGTCCTTGAGTTGTCGCTCAGTGCTTCCAGTTTCATTTCCAACTTTTGTTTTCTTAAAAGCAAAGAGCGAAATAAAGCAATAGTGAGTGCTTAAATTCTCACTCAACACAATTTTGTTTCCATTTTCCCTAATGTAATACCGCGGAAATAAACTATATATCGATATTATACTTATTCTAGTACAAAAATTATACTATTATTAGCATAACAATTATACTTACAATACTAATAACCAACAAAAAATTTTTGTTCTAAAATATTTCTCCTAATTCCGAAGAAGTTTTTGGTCTCGCAAAATTATTTCCCAAAATATTTATACCCAAAGAAAGAAATTTTACTGTAGAATACCGTAGAATACGCATTTTCATTACCGCACAATGATATGCTTGCATGCTTCGTATTTTTACTACGTAAAATTTATTTAACGTCGCTACGCAAATTGTAGTTTCCGAACTACTTAAACTCGATGCACAACACGTGTTGTAAACATTTCTCGAAATATCTTTACCTAATACCCTAAGCACAAAATGCCAAATATTAAAATCAAATTTCATATGTTCGTTTTCAAACATCATAAATTCACAAAATCTAAATTTAAAATAATTTAATTATTTCCAAAATAGACGGCATGGCTCAATAGACAATACAAATGTCCCTCACGACAAACAAACTCAAAACCCCTACCAAAAAAATCCTCACAGCTAGGATGAACATACATAGACCGTCCGATCATACTGACGGTTTATGGTTGCCATACAAAGCTGCGTGCAACAGCGCAAACGCGCCTATAGGTTGCGACTTCTTTGACCAGCGCTACGGCGCCTTCAGGGTCGCAGAAGTATCTACTTATTCTACGCTACTATACACTCTACTCACCATGATTTTTCCTGATGACATCTTTATTCCATAGTGTCCTTAATGCTGGGGTATTGTCCTTAGATGAGGTCCTTCTAATTCGTTACAGGATGCCTCTCTGCTTCAGGGTTACTTGCCCTGGGATTACTCCAATAGGTCCTTAAGACCGGCTGCGCCAAAATGTTGGGGGTCTCGAGTCCTAATTTGGCTGGGGACGTCCTGTCGCAGCTTCTCGGGCGCGTGGCTGAAAAATCAAGAACCCTAGCGTGGAAATTAAACACTGTAACTTTTAGTTTCAAAACACAAGAGACCTTTATTATTACGAAACCTAATTCTTATATACTATTTTTTAAACATTTATCTCAGTCTGTGAACTGACCTTTCTGGTGTTCCAGTTCTGCACCTGCTAATTGGTGTCAGTTGGTCAAGCCAACTGACCCACTTCAAAAGTGGCGACGGTGCATTACGCTGCCCTCGTCGACTCGTCTGCGGAACTGTAACACCCTAAAAGCTTACATAATAATGTTGCACAGATCACATTAACTTGAAATACTTAGACCCTAGAAGTATGCCTTATTATAACACCGTTTTAGCACATGATAATTCAACATAGTGTGGCATCTATTAGGAGTCGGTGCTGTGAGTAAACTACACGTAGGTAATTTGGTTCTAACTCACAACATCAGTAAGCACCTTGTCAGAGTTATATGCACAGAGTTATATACACTAAAATAAAAGTCGTACGTCTGTCTCATACGGGAAATTCAGGAATCAAGACAGAAACTGAGGAGGAATTGAGAGCCTGGGTACGCTCCAGACTCTAGGGAACGCTGCTGAAACGGAAGCCAACAGACAGTTTCCAGGAAGCATTGCAGCCTACAAGACTCAAGTAGAATGGGCTATGATTTCTGTGTTCAATGCAGGTCTGATCTATAGGGACTTAGGTAATTATAGTCTTAATCTCACGCGGAGAAGTATGCCAGAATTAGTTGAAGCAGTCTCTTCCGCCGAAGCACCAATCCAACAGCGAGCGACAATAGGTGGTATCTGCTGGACTAATACGCCTGCATTGGTAGGTCTGGCACAACAACGGAATACAAGTAAAGTCGGTAGGTTTGTGGGCCATTTTCCGCAACAGAAGAACCGAGGATTTCCGGATGAGGGATTTTACCAAAGAAGACCTATTTGCTCCTTCTGCCATAAGCCAGGTCATACAATGGATGAATGCTTTACCCGCAAAAATACGCTTTACTGCTCGGAACGCCAAACATATGGTCAATAGGCAAATCGACAATGCCAAGGAGACACAAAATGGGATCAGAGTGGGAGGCAGCCAGCTAAGATGCGTCCGAATCCACCCAGGAAGGACAGCAGGGGTAACTTCAGTAGTCCCCGAGTTAATTATACAGAACGAATTAATCAACGAAGAAATCTCATCAACACTGGAAGTGGTCAGCAACGACCAAATTGGAATTCCAGAAGTGAAGCGAGAATGGGCAACATCATACAGTGGTTGAGATGCTTCTCATGTGGACGAATGGGACATCGGGCAGCGGAAAGCAGGGAAAAAAATCCAAACAAAGGGAAGTAGGGAAACTTCCAGCGGCCCGGTCGAGGCCAGTAGACTGGAAAGCCAAAAGAAAGGAAGAAAGAATCAGGCCAGAAGTACGTGCGACTAGTAATGTAAGAACTACATTCCAGGCGAAGGAGGAGCAAGAGGCTCTCCAATACCACGTCCCGAGTAAAGTAAGGACTATACGGAAGAGCAAGAGGAAAAAAATTTTGATTGCGTTTTGGTTTGGGTAATTGTGATGATTCTAGTACTTAGCTTAAGTTTTAATAAGGTTAGAAAGAATAGACCAATAGCCACGAAGGCGGTACGAGCGTTTATAGTTAAGATAGTCATGACAATTCTTATGGGGGAGACCATAACGCACGTTGACAAGGTTTATGGATAAGGAATTTAAGCCTAAGTTCACTAGTTATGATAATTTTAAGGAACCGAATTATGGATCGGTTAATGAGATTAAGCTGGTAGATATACGAAAAAGGATGGAGAGAGTACTCGAATCACTGAAGATAGGCCCAAGCGTAAATTCAGAAGAGAAAGCATCAATAGAAGCCATTTGTACTTCATTCCATGACAATATGATGTAAACAGGCAAGTGGAAGGAATGCTAAAGGATAAAAAAAATTCACCGAGTATTTAACCTTGGAACTCACCAATCATTTTTTTAGTGAGTGGCTACCACCAAGATCTGGTGGATACCCAAGATAAGCAAAAGACCGCGTTTAGCACCGGTTTAGGCACAATGAGTTTAAAAGAATGCCGTATGGATTAACGGGAGCACCGGCTACCTTCCAACGGCTAATGAACCATGTGCTGACAGGCTTGCAAGGGTTAGATTATTTTGTGTATCTGGATGATATTGTAATTTATGGGAAGAACTTGCAGCAGCATTCGCAACGCTTGTGCAAGGTGCTCCAGAAATGACGATAACAAAATTTGAAATTGAGCACAGAGAAGTGTCAATTTTTGTGAAGAGATGTGGTTTATTTAGGCCATCGTTGCTCAGGGGCAGGAGTACTGCCTGACTCGCAGAAGGTGGAATGCGTTAAAAATTTCCTTTAGTAGAAAGGAAGTGCAAGCATTCCTAGGACTAGTGAACTATTACAGAAGGTTCGTGGAAGGACTAGCCGGAATTGCGTTGCCGATTAATAAGTTGCTGCGAAAAGAAGCAAAGTTCGCATGGGCTGAGAGATGTCAGTAAGCGTTCGAGGGGCTAAAAGCGATTATTAGCTCGCCACCGATTTTGGCGTACCCGGACATTGAGCAAAATTTTTTGTTCACCATCGATGCTAGTAATGAAGCATTAGGAGCAGTGTTGACACAAGGGGAAGTCGGTAATGACCGACCAATAGCATTCGCAAGCAGAGGGTTTAGTGATACGGAGAAGATATACTCCACAATAGAGAAGTAATTTCTAGCCATAGTGTGGGCTACGAAGGATTTTAGGGCATATCTGGTATGTTGCCGATTTAAACGCGACAAGAGATGTGAATGATAATAAAATATGTAAAGAGTTACCCAAAATGTCATGCCAACAACAGTTCGAGGCTAACAAATATGCCAATGGTGTCAACTGACACACCAAAACAGCCATTTGGAAAAGTTCATATGGATATTGTGGGTATTTTACCTGAGTTTCAGGAAATAAATACATCTTGACGTTTGAAGACGATTTCTCAAAGTGTATGGCGTGCGTGGCTATACCCGATGCTGAAGCAAGTAAGTAGCCAAGGTATTCTTTGACGAAATTATAGCACGGTACAACATACCTAAGAATTTGATAACCGACAATGGTTCCAAATTTGTATCGAAACTATTCTCAGAAACGTGTAAAATGCTGGGAATCAAGAAATTGCATATAACACCATATCATCCACAGGCGAATGGCTCATTGGAGCGTAGTCATCGACCTCTGGCCGAGTATTTGCGCAATTTTGCCAAGGAAGACGGCTCGAATTGGGATCAATGGTTGACTACTGCAATGCATGTACACAACAATTCTGTGTATGTATCAACGAAGCAAACTCTGTTTAGAACAGTCTATAGATTTGATTGTAACATGCCAGCAAAGTTGAAGCGCAAATGTGCGCCAATATACAATGCTGATGACTCCAGAAAGTCCAAAAGTATCAGCGAGCGCACGAGTTGCTTAGAGAAAACCAGGAGTGTGCTAAACGGATAGCCAGGGAAGACTCTAACAATCTACTAAACCCAGTAGTCTTTCATGTTGGTGACCAAGTACTAATGAAGAATCAGGTTAGGGGAATCGAATTCTCACCTGTTTGGATAGGTCCGTATGTAGTAGCAGAGATCCGCAGCCCAGTTACTACAGTCCTAACTAGTAAGGGCGAGCATAAGAAGGAACATAATAATTTATTGAAGTTGTTCCACATGAGACCATACAATTAAAGACATGTGTTAACAGCGTTTTACCAGTGTAAACACAAGAATAGCAATGTAAACAACTTGATATCGCGTACGTGTGTATATCAAATAGCACAGCTCCGACTTTCAAAGTCAATGCCAGCAGAAGTGTGCCACATAAACTCGGACGAGTAAAAGCTGACGTATTATAAATATGCTAATTATGCACTATAGACGAATAAAGCGCATTAGAGAAAAATAAAGAAAAATTTTTTTTTAAATATTAAATATTAAAAAAACATTTCATTGAATATAATTCAACAAAAAATCATTACTGTCGTGGGTAAGATATATAAAACTAAATGTAAAGTGTATATACACACATGCATACGACAGCTTATTCAATGAAAGACGATGCGTAAACAGTAACGCCGCCACTAGCCGTATATATATTTATATATGGACGTCCCAGAAGCAAAACCGGCCAACTCCACTTTTCTGAAATTTCCATGTTTTAGCTTTATGGAGTTCAGAAAAGCATAATCTCGCATTATTTCAAATCCCCTTTCAATACATTAAGAAGAAGCATTATTAAAATGCAAGTTTGTTTTTGCTTCCAAAAAAAAAACAATTTTTTCTTGGAAGCAAAACCGTCCAACTCCAGTTTTTACCCGTAAACTAACGTTCCCTTAGTCATTACCCGAAGCACATCATACATTATACCAAACAAATACCCAGGATTGGAAGGTACTATTGCACACTTAAGATCTGTCATGTCCGTTTAAAAATTCAACTTACGTAGAATTTTAAAAACTAAGTCAAACTACTGTGTCGATTTTCTCGAAAAGGGTTTTGATGGAGTTGGCCGGTTTTGCTTCTAGGCCGTCCATATGTAAGTATATATAAAGGGTTTTCCAACAAGAGGTGTTATTTTGAATCACCCGGTATTTCGGTAGCTGTCACTTTTGAAGCTTTTATTCTTTGGCATTTGACAAGTTGAAACTACGCCATTACTAAAGATGGAACGATACACGCTTCAACAATGCATTGAAATTATTAAAATTCACTACAAAAATGGTGAAAATCATGCAGTCACAGTTCGCAAAACTAAAGCATTTTTGGGTCGTCGTGAAGCACCTTGTCGGACCGCAATACAGAAATTGGTGGAAAAGTTGGAGCTGTTGGTGATGTGAAGAATAAAACCCGTGCACGTCGCTCAAGAACAACTGAGAATATTGCTGCTGTAGCCCAAAGTGTTGAAGAAAACCCGGGTTTGTCCATTCCTCGTCGTTCTTTGGAATTGGGCATTCCACAAACGTCATTTCACCATATTTTGCATAAAGACTTGGGTCTTAAGGCTTATGAAGTTCAGTTCACACAAGAGCTCAAGCCGGCCGATCAACAACAACGTCGTGTCTTTGCTGATTGGTTCCTTGAAATGAATGAAAATGATCCGGAATTCCATCGAAAAATCATCTTGACTGATGAGACCCATTTCCACCTCGGTGGCTACGTCAACAAGCAAAATTGTCGCATCTGGGGCGCGGAAAACCCAAGAGTTATTGTTGAGAAGCCTCTCCATCTTCAACGTGTGACTCTTTGGTGCGGTTTATGGTCCGGCGTGGTCATTGGACCTTACTTTTTCGAAAATGAGGTTGGATCAATAGTTACGGTGAATGGATTGCGCTATCGAGAGATGATTAATGATTTTTTATGGTCGCACTTGGATGGTATTGATCTGGATAACGGTTACTTTCAACAAGACGGTACTACGTACCACACAAGCAACGAAACCATTGCTTTTTTACGGGAAAAGTTTCCGGACCGTGTTATCTCTCGAAGAGGTGATCACAATTGGCCACCGAGATCTTGTGATTTAACACCTTGCGGCTTCTTCCTTTGGGGCCACGTGAAAGATAACGTCTACGCCAACAGCCCAGCGTCGATTCAAGACCTCAAAGATAGAATTCGTGAGGCTATCGAGGACATAGTGCAGCCACTTTGCGATTTGGTTATGGAAAATTTCATGAAAAGGATATGGTCCTGTAGGCGTGGTCGTGGTGGCCATTTGGCTAATGTTGTTTTTCATTCTTAACGGCATACCTTCCACTATATTAAGAAATAAACATCCGATCATTTATCTCAAAAAATGGCATTTTTCTTTGAATACCAAAATAACACCTCTTTGGAAAACCCTTTATTTATATATGTGTATAATATACCGAGTGAATGTAGGAACGTATATTTAAAATAGTAAGTATTCTAGTTAAGAGGAATGAGTATGTACGTATAAGTAAGTATATAGGGATGGGAAATTGGGAATTTGCAGACATTTATATACTGCAGCAGGCTACATGTAAATATACAAAGATTTTTCTATTTATCGCTTAGGAAATTGGCGTGTGAGAAACTAAAATGTATGTATACGAGTATGTTGAAATAGAAGAATATATTCAGCTTAGCATTACAAAATAAGGTAATAACTGTAGCAATTAATTATAAACACTTGAAAGTGCCTTGAATGTATGTATGTAGCCATATACGACCGAGTTACAAGGTGTAGGAAAATATACTAGTTTATGGATATATATATATATATATATATATATATATATATATATATATATATATATATATATATATATATATATATATATATATATATATATATATATATATATATATATATATATATATATATATATATATATATATATATATATATATATATATATATATATATATATATATATATATATATATATATATATATATATATATATATATATATATATATATATATATATATATATATATATATATATATATATATATATATATATATATATATATATATATATATATATATATATATATATATATATATATATATATATATATATATATATATATATATATATATATATATATATATATATATATATATATATATATATATATATATATATATATATATATATATATATATATATATATATATATATATATATATATATATATATATATATATATATATATATATATATATATATATATATATATATATATATATATATATATATATATATATATATATATATATATATATATATATATATATATATATATATATATATATATATATATATATATATATATATATATATATATATATATATATATATATATATATATATATATATATATATATATATATATATATATATATATATATATATATATATATATATATATATATATATATATATGTTCACTCCGAATCCTAACGTTCAGGTGGCTTCCGCCTGGTACCTGGGGCACCATGTTGTCGGCCTATCTCTGCGTTCCATCGTTCGGTACGGTGCGAAAGCAAGTGTTGTGCGGTGGAGAGCGAGAGAACAGTCGAGGCAGGTGCATATCGTAATTGTGCGGAAGCCATCTTTATCTGCTGGCATATTTTGGCGCGAGGCTACGAAGCAGCGGCAGCTGCTCTCTTTGCGCGGTGGTCAGTTAGTTCTGGAGTTGCGGCAAGTGTGGATCGGCGTCCAACAAATATATTTAAAGTAAATTAAGCACAATTTATGAAGAAGTTGAAAATACTTATATTTTTGTATAAAATAAGTACAACCGAAAAGAAAGCAAAACAAAGTTCTATCTGAGTACAACAATATATATATATATATATATATATATATATATATATATATATATATATATATATATATATATATATATATATATATAGAGGCAAGAAGTAAATTTAAATATATAAAGTAATTGGATGCGATGAAATTTGAGTCATGCAATTGGCATAATTTTGAAATAAATGGGTTTATCTCGGATATTCTTGTTTTTCTCGGAGTGGCAAATAAAATTTGCTCGGAATTCAATAGAGTGAGAACTAAAATCACTGAGGTGTTGGAGAAGAACACGAAAGCGTTAAATGAAGTAAAGCTGATGCCCTATATGGCGATGAAAACAAATAGTCCAGTCTCCTTTTCCTCTAGGATACAGTAACAAATCCGGTAATGTAAGGGGAAAGGACTAATGGACGTAAATTGGATGATATAGAATTGAACTGTAGAATAAACGTATTATGAAAGTATTTTTTTTAATACTCAGGAATAAGCGTAGGTTTAGTGTAGAAATTTGTTTTTATGAACGGTTCTAGATCATATTAGTGATGATGCTGGCAGATACTATCGGGATACTTGCAGGAGTGCGGTTGGACAAATTACCAAACACGCACATATTACTGGAGATGTATGGGTCGCCAATGACCATTGGGTGATTGCGACAGAGTTGCGTAGTTAACTTCGCCAAAATTGTATTGTCCATTAGGAGTTGGTGCTGTGAGTCAACTACAGACAGGTAGCTTGATTCTAACTCACAACAGGTCGCTTATCTTCCGCAACAGGATTGACCTACAATTAAAGACACCCAATTATCCTACCGTACAATTGTCAACTATCACGGATGCTTGTGCAAATCATCCACGAACTTACTCTAGATGGCGGAAATCAGCTCATGTTTCGCCTTCTACGCCAAGAGTTCTGGATCCCACGAGCGATCAAGTCAGTAGTATTTAAATGCAAAAAGCGCATCATCGATAAACGTAGAACGTTCCAACAAATAATTGCTGCCCCACCCTTTGAGCGCACGGGCTTCTCCAGACCATTCACCAATTGTGGAGTTGACTTCGCAGGACCCTACAATCTGAAGAGCTTTACGGGCAGTTAAACTAGCGTCACCAAAGGCTACGCCAGCGTCTTCGTTTGCTTAGCTACATGCTCGCTCCGTCTAGAACCGGTGAGCGACCTCTCTACTGCTGCGTTTCTAGCTGCGTTCGCTCTCTTTACCTCTCGAAGAGGTGGTCCCAGTATACTCGCGTATACTCGGACAATGGCACCAATTTTGTGGGAGCCGCTGGTATCCTCCACCATGAAGCCGAAGATTTTATGGCTTAATTAACCTCGATGATTGTGACACAGTACGGCTGTCAAGAACTTTCGTTGCATTTTAGTCCAGCGTCAACTCCACATATGGGCGGTCTATGGGAAGCGGCGGTCACGGTTTATAAAATGCACTACCCACGTATATCGGACCATAACAAATGCACATTTGCGGATTTTGCAACTGTTCTGGCCAGAACCGAAGCATGAATGAACTCTCGTCCCTTAAGTACCAGTTCATCCGACCCATTCGATTTGACAGCACTTACTCCCAGCCACTTCTTAATTGGTGGCCCAATATTGTTTCCGGCCGAGCCCGACACGACTTCTGGCTCAATCAGTTTGTTCAATCTTTGGCAAAAGATTAGAGCTATTGCTCAATAATTTTGTCCCCGATGGAAAAAGGAGTACTTAAAGGAATTGCACAAACGCAACAAATGGAAGACACCCCATGTTAATGCTCCAGTTGGGGCTTTTGTGGTAATTCGGAATAACACGACCACACCACAAGAATGGCCTCTTGCGCGCATTGAAAAAATATACAGAGGATCGGGTCCAATTGGTAGACCTCATTACTAAGAACGGACCACTGACACGACCAATCCCTAAAAGTATGCACATTCCGACGAACTAATTCCTAACTGCGATCCTGGCGGTATATGTATGTGTAGGTATGTATATGTATGTGTATGTATGTATATGTATAAGTATATTTATATGTATATATGTATATGAATATATATATATATATATATATATATATATATATATATATATATATATACATATATATATATATGTATATATATATATATATATATATATATATATATATATATATATATATATACGAGTATATACGAGTATACTCGTATATATATATATATATATATATATATATATATATATATATATATATATATATATATATATATTCATGTCGATATAGACATAGTTAATTACATTAGTACGCGTTAGGTAATACAGACACAAGTTTATCTATGGGGCGAACCAGAGTGCCACTGGCAGTCTTTAGTTCCACAATGCGCACTTTGCCTTGATCATCCGAAATAGTTTTAATATTAGATATTTTCCATCTGGAAGGAGGCAACTTCTCTTCCGGTATTGTTACTAAATCACCAACTTCAAATTTTCGTTGGGGTCGTAACCATTTGGAACTTTTTTGGAATGATAATAGATATTCAACATGCCATCGACGCCAAAAATACTGCCGTACCTGAGATATCAGCTGCCATCTTTCATGCAGGTTACCTTTAATTTCTATAGCATCAGGTTCCGGAATTACCTTTAACGGCTCACCTACAAAGCGCCCAGGAGCCAAAGTAGAGCACCCAGAGGTCGAGAATTCACACATGCTTCTATTTCCACCAGAATGGTTAAGAATTCCTCATACGTCAATATCGAAGTGGTCCTATATCAGCGCTCGTTTCAAATGAAGTTTAAGTCGCTTTCCAATAATCTCTCATGTGAGGAGCAGAAGGTGGGTAGAATTTCCACTTAATACTGTATTCTGTTAGATAGCGGTAGAACACCGAATTCTTCATCGCTTTATCATAAACAATATGGAGCTCTTACGAAATGTTTGCTGTTATCAGAATAATAATGACAACAGTATCCACGCCGTGCAGCGAATCTGTTCAAAACCCCTATGAATTGCAATTTGCATTAATAATGGGCCACCATGATACAACATTTTATGCAAGTCATTTAAAATCAAATTAATGATACGCGATTTGCTATGTAGTATAATCGGAAATTTTCCGTATAAAGATATAGACGAACGACGTATTCTTCCTCGAACTCTCAATAAACCTTTAGCATCTAAGAATATATTCAATCTCGAAAGCGGACTACGACGCGGAATAGCTTTAGATGCATGCAGGATTTAATCTCCTCAGGGAATATAACTGCTTGAATGCTTTTAATCCAGATTTCTTCGGCTTTGATGAGTTCATGCTGTATTTGTTTGCCAAAATCTCGGCAATTCTTATTACATATATAGGCGGTGTTTCGAATCCAATAAGCTGTGCTGCGCTTTAGATGACCAAAGGAATTGTAGTTCATCAATAGTTCAACAAAAGGAGTTATTCTCAATGGCATGTGCACACAATTTCGTTTTGCGGGCTTCTAGTTGCGTAAATGTATTTTCTGTTCTTGATGCAGGCCATTGCGCAGCTGGCTGAGAAAACCACGCTGGGTAAATAGCTAATTTAGAAGCTAACAGGCCCCTAGAAGCACAGTCCGCAGGGTTTTCTCTTCTCGGGCGATATTATATCCTGCACTTTAGCGACGCGGCCTGCGACAAAAATAGTACATTTGCTAGGATTACTGAGTAACCATGCAAGCGAACGCTAGTACTCCGTCTTGTTTGAGTCTTATTTCGGACTTAAATGTTGTCCATAAGCCCAGATCACTTCCAAAAATAAGTGGATACACATTTGCGAGGTTAGAGAGCACCGCAATTAAGTTGTTGTTTGATGCCTGAACTGACGAAGTGAGAAACAGTGATTAAACTCAATATTTTGAGGAATTTTGACATGAAAATTAAATGCTTTAAACCAGTCTAGACCAAGAATGTTTGATACATATTCCATTGAGCCACTGATCGTAGTGGACAGCGGTCTGCTGCAATTACGTCAACAGACATAATACGCTTTAATGGCAAGTGATGGCTCCCATAAGCCTTTAGCACCTGATCTGTAGGATCTGCAGTTTTCCGAGTTGGCTGTATCCAAAATTGCCCACCAGCAGGAGGCGCTAGTATCAACCTGAAAGTCAATAAACTTCCCATTATATTAAGCCTCACTGAAATTTTCTTATCTACGATGCCCGACAAGTGAACGACATCGACACCTATTCCAATGTTTGATTCGTCTATTGGAAAGCTGGATACCGCACCTTCTCGTGCGGTGTTTGTATAACAATAATTTTTCTAATTTTGCCATGGACGTATGATTCGCCACAACCTGACTTAGCACATTTAAACATGCAGTCACTAGCAGCTAATCTAGTAAGAGCTGTGCGCTGTGTCAATTAATTTTCAATTTGTATTTGTGCAAAGAAATAATGAGTTTAAGTATGGTATTATTATTAATATTATTTAGTTATTAGAGTGTTAATTGCGTGTTAAATATCGAAAGACGCGAATTAAATTTAATTAAATTGAAAAGGATCAATTTCCACTATAAGTTCAAAAATTCAAGCAATTTGAAAAGTGATATAAACAAATGGTTGCAACGGTCAACAGATAAGCGTGCTGCGCTGTCCTACTCAGCCAACGAGCGCTCTCATAGTGTGTCTGCAGTGCCGTCTCAGCCTGACTTTTCACTACCATTGCCGGAAGCACTAGAACAGTTCTCCGAAAAAATGCACGCGAGCGCTTCAAGCTTGCTTCATTCGCTACCTGAAGTGAAGGTGTGCAGCGACAGCAAACGCGTGAATAGACTAGATCTACTCGGCCTTCATCTGCGCCCCCTCACGTTAAACACCAGCACAAACAACAACAATAAGCTCTCTCAAAATGTTATGAAAGAGTAAGCACCAGTAAAAAACGCATTACTAAAGACTTAGTACACACTGAAGTTTCAGTGAAACATTATCGCCGGCAATACAGACAAGACTTGGCCGCTACATTCTCGTGCTATCAAAGAGAAAACTAAGCCCCCAAAATAAAAGTAATAGCCAAACCGCAAAAATTGTTAAACAGAAAAAGAAAATGCTCTGGGTGAAAATAGATTTGCTCTTTTTGCGACAAATAGCGGTTCGGACACTGCCACAGCCAAGCCATCTAAAGTTGCTGGATTTGCTTAGTTGGTGGCGATTTCTGCATCATCTCAATACTTAAAGAGACGAAAATCCAACCAGCCACTGAAAACAACTTCCTCAAAATTATTGTTCATTTTGAAGGTAGCAATAAAAAATTCTATACTTACCAACTGAAAAGTAGTAGAGTCTTATGCGTGGTATGGAAAGCAATGTTGCCTGCAACGAATTCAAAGGCTTTCCCACCAAATCTGTTTTTAATATAAAAAAACCGAAACATTATCCCACAACCGTTGCTCAAAATGGAACTTGAGCCAGAAACGAAAAAGCCACCAAAAAATTAAGTGCATCCAATATACAATCTTAGGTATCTAGAAGAATTGTAGTTGAGGAAGCCCGTAAGAGAAAAGGTCCAGTGCAGTCCTCAATTGTCAAGCATACGGCCACACCAAGTCGTATTGCACTTTAACACCAGTTTGTGTAGTTTGTGGGGATCTACACCCAACATCTCAATGCTCCCGTGACAAAAGTGACACCGCAGCAAAAAAGTGTAGCAATTGCTCTGGTAATCACACGGCCAACTGTTGGGGGTGCCCCGTCTATAAAGAAATGAAGATTAAATCATCCCAAATGTAAAGACCAGAACAACGTGTAGAAGAAAACCCTGTTCAACGCACTCCAGCTAATATCGTTCCAAACAGTTCATTGACTGGAAAGCCATCATATTCCGAAATTGCTAGAGGTATGCCACACGAACAATCCAAAGAGACATCTTTCTCTCCGTCGTTAGAAGCTCTCATTACCAATTTGATATGCAGCATGACTCAATTCATGAACACCATACAAAATATGTTTCAAGAATTTGTCAAATCGCAAAATCAGTTGATGCAATTACTTTTATCCAAAAAAGGAACTTTTTAGAAATATGTCATTGGAATGTAAACGGCGTTTGCAAACGCAAAAACGAAGATCTAAATTTCCAGCAAACAAATAAAATTGACATACTACTGCTGTCTGAATCCCATTTAACCTCAAACAACTATTTTAAACTACCAGGCTATCAATTTTACAAAACAAATCGACTAGACGGTAAAGCACGTAGTGGCACAGCCATTCTAGTTCAACACCATGCAATCGAAGAATACTCAAAAGAGTACATACAAGCAACATCGGTCTCACTCCAGTGCTGGGGTGACGAACTTATAATAAACGAATTGTATTGCCCTCCAAGGTGCAACATGACTGAAGGTCAATATCTTGATTATTTCAACACTCTAGGCTCAAAATTTTTGGTAGCAGGACACTTTAATTCCAAGCAAACACTTTGAGGCTCTCGACTTATAAACCTAAAAGGAAGGCACCTGTATTCTGCTATAATCAATACGAAAAATAAACTGGATATTATATCTACTGGCAAACCCACCTATTGGTCATCTGATTCTAGTAAAATTCCGGACTTAATTGATTTTGACGTCACTAGAAACATTGACCAACACTTCATCTCAGCGGAAGAAAGATTCGACTTATCGTCAGATCATTCCCCTGTTATAATTATCTTGCAGAAACACCGCATGCGTAATGCACAGACAATGAAAATAAGAAACGGCATTAACAGACATCTAAAGACTGATCCATTATTAAAAACAGCAGAGGATATAGACTTCCTTGTTGACGAACTTAGCGTACTACTGGTCTCGGCAGCTGTGCATGCAACCGCTGCAACTAAATTATCTTCATACTCTAAAAGAACTTCCGGAGATATTGACGCGCTGGCAAGAGAGACAAGACGTATCAGAAAAGAGTGGCAGAGGGCTCGATCACCCATGTTGAAACAAAAACGAGCTGAAGCTGATCAACGTCTAAGAGAAGCCTTTAGAAATCATAGGGATGTAAGTTTAAGAGAGTTCACGGCAAAACTTACTCCAGGCGAGGACACAAATTACTCTTTGTGGAAAACGTGTAAGTTCGCCAAAAGTCCGCAAGAACACAATCGACCCATTAGAATTGAAAATGGGAAATGGACTAGAAGCTATGCTGAAAAAGCTAATATATTTGCAAACCACCTCAAAGATGTATTTAACCCAAATCCACCTTCAAACAACTTCGCAATTCCAAATATTGAAGTTCCTGAAACTCACCATCAGATAAAGCTCAGTTTTAAAGAATTGGATCTTGCTATAAAAACGAACTGTAAAGCGAGCCAGGCTCCTCTCTACGATATGATAACGTCAGAGATGATAGCTCAATTACCAAAATGCGGAATCAGGCAAATTCTAAACTTATTCAATGCAGTTCTTCGAGTAGGATACTTCCCACGACGGACTTATGTACAAGTTGAAACAAAGGCTTCCTGCGGAATTTCACACTACCCTTGAATCATAGAAAAACTCAATAGTCTGTAATTTTGCTAACGACACTGCGATACTACGCTCTCCCTCAATAGCAGATGCTACAACAGCAAGCCTAAATCGACATTTGCGAAATATTGAATCTTGCCTCTGTAACTGGCGGGAAAAGCAAATATGTTACGTTTCCATTATGTCAAGGTAGCCCCGCGGCCCTGAAACTCAACAACGCCACCATCCTGTATCCAGTGAAGCTACCTATCGGGGAATCCATATCGACAGAAGGCTGACTTGGCGTAAACATATAGAAGCCAAGCAAAAGCAGATAAAGATTGCAGCCCGAAAATGTAATTGTTTACTGCACAAACATTCTCACCTTCCGATAGAAGACAATGCTCTTCTGTAGAAAGCCGCAATCCAACTAATTTAGTCATTTGGCGCTAATATAGAGAAAATTCAACGAGCTCAGTCCAGAATACTAAGAATCATCGCGAACACACCACGGTACGTGAGAAATATGAATATTCATCGCGATCTAGACATTGCACCCGTTAAGGAAGAACTAGTCGTTCTGACTGAAAAATACCTTGCAAGGCTTCTGCATCATCCAAACTCGCTAGCCCAGGTCCTGCAACACACTCAAAGCTTATCACGGCTGAAAAGACGAGATCTTCCATCAATATAGAATATTTTTTGAAGTCAACTAATAATTCGCAGACTGGTGTAAAATTTTAATATATATATTAAATTATTAATGTTAAGATTTGAATACAATTGTCAACCTCTTAAAAATATACAATAAAAAACACAATTGAGAAAAAAAAACTAGAAGCGTCGCTAGCTCGGCTACCCGTATGATTGGTTGGGATTCATTGTAGTTTGATAAAAATTTAATCGTACTGCCAATATATGTTGTTTGTCGATGAAGTGTTTGCTTAGTGTTTTTACAATTTCCTTGAATGTTTTTCTTTTACTTTCCCGTCGTACAATTTCTGTAAAAGTTCTAGACTTTCAGAGACGATCCTTGCGCGTTTTGTCTGCTCATCAGTAATGCCGTTTGGTACAAAATGTTGAAATCGGTGGAGTAAGTAGGTGCTCCACTTGTCGCTTGATTTGTTGAAGCTTCGAAAATTTGGAACTGGCCTAACTTGCCTCTCGTCACCAAATTGTCCATCACTTCCATCCAATAGCTCCCTATTTTCCTTCAATACGTTGGTTAAAAAAGTTTGATCTGCTGTTTGCAGTTGTTGCAGCATCCCGTTACAGGTTCTAGCATCCATGCTGCAATATTGAGGTTATGTGTAGGTAGTTAGGTAGGTAGGAGTGGCCGCCCAGTTTGCCAAAAGCACACTTGAGCACACATAATGGCCCATTGTGATACCACGGTGTGGCGCCGTTCAAGCACTGACTAAAAATGTTCCCATACTTGGGATGGTGATAGTCAGCGCAAGGACAGCGCCTGGAAAGGCACGACTCCCCCGTCATGTTTCAGGAAACCATCCTGATATTTTGATGAGCCTGGCTATGTCCCTAATATTAATGGATGACAGCTCTGTCAGGCTTGTAAGAAATGGGGCACCAAAGGTGCGAATTCTTCTTCTGCTCAAGGATGGGCAGTGGCATAAGAGGTGGAAAACCGTCTCGTCCTCCTCCTCGAAGCCACAGCCTCGGCAAAAGTCATTTGAGGGTAGGCCCAGTCTTTCTGCGTGCTGTCCCATTATGCAGTGGCCGGTCAAAACCGACACAGTTGTCGACAGTGATACGCGATCAAGTCGAAGAAGTTGATTGGTTCTGTTTTTGTCCATGCTTGCCCTAGTTAGTATAGCTGATGGTTATGTGTGATCTTGGTTAATTTAATCCCAACCTCGTCGCCAGAAAATGTTGAGGGTGTCAAGCATTTAGTGAATGTTAACACCAAGTTTCTGATTTAATTCAATTTATTTACTAACCTATCATAATTGTATTTAATTGGAGCAACGTGCAATGATGTCCAATCAGTTGCAAAATTAAAAGAGAAAGCGATATCAAAGGGAATCACATTGACAGCATTAATCCAACTTAGGGGTAGTGTTGCCAATGTATTGAATTCCTACATTTTCCCTGACTTATTTACTTCGCTGGTACCTGGAATCGAAGTGTCTGTTTACGTGATCGATCTAAACGCCTGATCATTGGTGTACTTATTCCGGGCTCTCATATATATATTTATATATATATATATATACATATACATATGCAGGTACAAATACATACATATATATATATATATATATATATATATATATATATATATATATATATATATATATATATATATATATATATATATATATATATATATATATATATATATATATAAATATATCTATATATATATATATATATATATATATATATATATATATATATATATATATATATATATATATATATATATATATATAAGTTAACGTATAATACATTGTATTTGTCCACACACGAGCATACAACGCAGACATTGTGTCAGCACCAACATTCCAGCGGGATCCTATTGCACTTGGGAACGGGTAAAGGTATTTAGCAACGTTCCCACACTCATCACTCGGCGCGTGGACTACGTCAGCAGTTTATGTCTTTAGTTAAGTTATGTTAAGATCATTATTGTTTGTAAACTTCAGTCCGGTTTTGTTCATAAATAAAGTAAGACGTGTTGCTAATCCAACACGCAACCTTTTTTTAAAAAATTAATTAAATTAATATTTCGTTAATTGGCGCCCGAGCAGGGACCTCTTTTGTATCCTTGCACACATTTGCCTAAGACGATAGGCAAGTAAGGACGAAGAGGTTTAACCCAGAAAAAGGTCCAACAATTCCGGCTCACCGTTTAGAGTGAGAAAAGGACGCGCCCTAGTAGTCAACGCAAACGGGATGTGATCACGGGATCATCAGCAGTCTCACTGTAGTGTTTAAGAACTTTAAAAAATAAGGAAATTGTGAAGTAAATGCTTAAATTGTTTGTGAAAATAAATTATAGAATCCTAAGAATATAAAATTGTGACTTTATTAAAGAAAAAATAATAATCTAAGAAAGTGAGGAAATTTATTTAAAAGAAAGAAATTATTATTAAAAGGAAAAGAATTAAATATTATTTAGAAAAAAAGAAGATTAAAAAGAACTTATAAGTGTGAAGAAATTAAAAGAAATTATCATTGACAAAAATAATTATTAAATGAAAAGGAAAATTTAAAATAAATTATAAGTGTGAAGAAATTAAAAGAAATTATCATTGAAAGAAAGAATTATTAAATGAAAAGGAAAATTAAACATAAATAAGTGTGAAGAAATTAAAAGAAATTATCATTGGAAAAAAAAAGAATTAGTAAATAAAAAATAAAATTAAAAATAAACCATAAATGTGAAGAAATATTTTGTTTGAGCTTAAGAAAAAACTGAAAATTAATAAGAAAAATATATAAAAAAATTAATAAGAAGAAATTGGCAAAAAGTTGTTAAAAAAAGAATAGTGAAATTGTAATTTTCGAAAGAAAAAATTCATATGAAGCAAACAGCCTCAACGGCATCAGTGGAAAAAAAGTCATGGTGATTGTAAGGTGAGTGGCAGATTGTAAGATTACATATTGATTGCTATTTTATATTTATTCGCGAAACAAAACGTTCCTTAGTCCATCCTATTCCTTTCCTTTTTTTGTGAAAAAGTTCCGAAAAAATATTGTTAAAAGAGAGTATGTCAGTTGACAGTATCGACGAGATTACGGACAGACTAAGTAGAACCTTCACAATGAGCCAACCAGAGAGGCCTAGCACTAGTTCCAGTGGAATCTCTCAAGCTCAAAAGGAGGAAGTTAGAACTATAGTGTTGGATTACTTCAAACAGGACACCCCTGATGAAGGAAGGGATCAACCTATAGGAGCAATTCGTATCGAAGAATTGGACAAAATTCCCGATATTGTTAGATCACTAAGAGAATTTTCGGGAATTGCGGGCGAATTCGGTTCATGGCGGAAATCGGTAGAAAGGGTACTGGAGCTTTTCGAAAGCATTAAAGGTACTGGAAGATATTTTGCCATTCTCCATACAATACGGACAAAAATTACGGGGGAAGCAGACACTGCTCTTGATTCATACAGAACACCTCTAGACTGCGTCAAGATAAGAAAGTGTCTAATGATGCATTACTCCGATAGGAGAGATATTGGTACACTTGAATATCAGATGACAACCATGTGTCAAGGACACAAAACCATAACAGAATTCTATCAAGCGGTGTACCAACACCTATCACTAATATTGGACAAGATAACTTGTCTTGAACTGGACACAGGTAGCCTTTCTTCAATGACAAACGCTTATAGAGAAAAAGCACTTGATACCTTCGTGCGTGGGCTGAAAGGCGATTTGCCAAGACTATTAAGCGTCAAGGAACCCACATCTTTGCCACAGGCATTACACATCTGTTTAAAATTGGACAATATGGCTTATCGGATGCATCATGCTCACGGGCAGATACCTAAGCCAAACGCGCAGGGATACAAACCAAATCCTCAGGTATTCACCAGAAATATTTTTTATCCTGAACTCGCTCATGGGGGAGCTCCAACCAGACCACAATTGCCACCACGATTCATACCAAGGCCAAGGAATGGGCCGAATATTCAGTATCAACCCCGTCAACAAAATTACCAGTTCACTAATATGAATCAAAGACCTCAAGGATATCCGCGAAATTATCAACAATATCCTACAAATCCGGAACCGATGGAAATTGATCGGTCCATCCAATCTAGGCAGATAAATTATGCCAACAGACCGCCGGTCAATAATGGTTATAAGAGGCCTTATGAAGGTACATTCCAATGACCAATCAACAAGGCTCAACGAAACTTTCATTTAAGAACAGAGGGTAATTGCAACAGAGGAGGCAGCGAAGTGGATAATCCAAAAATTGACAAAGAAATTGAAGCACTAGAAGGAGCTGTAGGAGGTGTACCGGATATAAATGAGTACATGGATGTGGCCAATAATGAATATATTAATGAACTAACACGCTATTCAGGAGAGGACGTAAATACCTCGGACAGTCTAGTGGAAGATTTTTCTACTGAAGATCTTAATGCGGATCTTAATTTTTTTTGGTTAAACAGTTCCTAGTTACCATACTTTAAGATAAGAACGGGGAACGGAAAAACACTGAAATTCCTTCTGGACACTGGTAGCAATAAGAATTATATTAAGTCTGATCTGGCAAATAATCCTCAAAAAAATTGCGACTACTTCTGCGCTAAAACAATATCTGGCAATGTTCAAATTACACACCACACCTTACTAAGGATATTTGGTGATTCTATTGAACCTATTAAATTTTTCCTTCTACCTGGATTGCGGACTTTTGATGCAATACTAGGCAATGAACTTTCTGCAATCATTCACACAGCTGATAATTACTTTACAATAACGAATTGTATGAAAATACCAATTTACCAATATATGTCGCAGGACGTGAACAATCTGGAAATACGAGTTGAACACCTTTCTGAAAACCAAACATCAACTATGATGAAAATCATAGAATCTCACAAGAATCTTTTTGCAGATCCTGATGAAAAATTAACTTACACAACGAGAGTACAGGGTGAATTCGTACAACCACGGACGAGCCTACTTACACAAGAAACTATCCTTACCCAATGGCTCTGAAAAATGTTGTCGAGGAATATAACTATGAAATTAGGTACAAACCAGGGAAATCTAACGTGGTAGCAGATGCTCTCTCTAGAACACCAATGACCAACGTGAACTCTTTAACTGGAACCGTTCATAGCCATGAAAGTTCTGCGGAAAATTTGGTACCCAGCGTGGAGGGTCCTATAAATGCATTCAAAAATCAGATATTCCTTTGTGTGGACGAAGTGCCGTCATATCAATTCCAAATTATATTCCCTGGGTATCATAGACATACAATTGTAGAAAGGGAGTATGATCAGAATAACCTCCTAGCCTTATTGAAAAGATACTTGAACCCCTCTGTGAATAATGGTATAAAGGCACCAGAATTTGTAATGGGTAAAATCCAGGAAATCTATCCTCTGCACTTGTTGAATTATAAGGTTCGCTTCACACAAAAACTCGTGGAGGACGTGACCTCAGAAAATGACCAGGAAAATGTCATTATTGATACTCACAACAGGGCCCACAGAAATGCAGCGGAAAATAAATTACAGATTTTGGAAAAGTGTTATTTCCCAGGCATGTTTGCCAAGATAAAGAGAATAGTGAAACTTTGCTCAACATGTAAGAAGAACAAATACGATAAGCACCCAAATGATCCGAAGTTAGGGGAAACGCCTATACCTTCATATCCCGGCCAGGTAGTGCATATTGACATATTTTCAACAGACAAAAAATTGGTAATGGCAGCCTTGGATAAATTCACCAAGTACGCACAAGTTAAATTGTTAACGGGAAAATCTATTGAGGATGTGAGAAGACCCCTAAGAGAACTCCAATTCTCCTTTGGCGTACCAAAAACTATCGCCATCGATATTGAGAAGTCTCTGAATTCCGCCACTATTCTGTTTATGATGAGGGATGAATTGACCATCGAAGTGTTCACTACTCCTCCTTACAGAAGCGAAGCAAACGGTCAAGTCGAAAGATTTCATTCAACCCTTGCTGAATTGTTAAGATGTTTAAAGGACGAAGGGGTATGCAGAAATTTTGAAGAACTCCTTGAAAAAGCAGTGAACGAGTATAATCATTCGATACACTCGACTGTTGAGAGGAAACCTGTTGATTTGTTTTTTGGGAGAACTGTAGATTTTTCTCCAGGTAGCTATGACAGAACTAGACAGTCGAATATGGAGAAAATCCAAGAAAAACAGAAACGTAGTTTAGAATATCATAACAAACGGAAACACAGCGACCAACAATACATTCCAGGCCAGACAGTCTTCGTTAAAATCAATAAGAGATTAGGGACAAAGTTATCAGAGCGATTTAAAGAAGAAATAGTAAAAGAAAACAGGAATTCTACAATAGTCACCGAAAGCGGAAGAATTGTACACAAGAGACATATTAGAAATTAATTCACAACTCCTATTTACAGATTATTAATCTTGACGGCATTATGTGCTGGCGAAATACAAATATTGGATTACTCGAATTCAAAACTATTGGCAATGCATTCCGGATTGGCTAAAGTCCAGACCGGAACTTTCAAGATAGTTCATACGATTGATTTACGGAGTTACGATAACCTGATCCATGAAATGGAAGATAATATTGTTCGAAATATCACCTTAAACCATCCCCTGATCCCTTACCTTAAATACACAATATCCCAAATTAAATCCTACATATCACGATTAAAACCGAATGTAAAGTCTAAACGATCACTGGATTTCCTCGGTAGTGCATGGAAATGGATTGCTGGAAGTCCAGACCGTCAGGACTTTGAGATAATTCAGAAAAAGATAGATGACGTTTTGGAAATTAATATCAATCAAATTGTGATAAATCGTCTGTCACTAGAGAAAATAAGTAAACTCACGAACACCACAAACGAAATAATAAAAATCTTAAAAACAGAACAAAATCTTCATGATGAAAGAATATTAGAATGGAAATATAAACTTGAACTTCTAAAAGAAGATGTTGCGAATATTCAATTTGCAATTCATTTGGCAAAAGTAAATATAGTTAATTCATTTATCCTTTCATCTTTCGAAGTCGAAATCCTAAATGACATATTTAGTAAAAGTAATATTCCATTTTCCAGTACTGATGAACTACTGCACTTTGCAGAAGTAAAAATTGCTCTCGAAGGTTACAATATACTTTACATATTAAGTGTTCCGACAACAGATACTGAAAATTGTATTAGATTACTAATTAAGGCTATCAAAAGGGAAAATATTGTAATTAAGCTAGATTATGAATACGTCCTAGACTGTAAGAATAAGAACATAATATTTGGATAAAAAAAGAAATGTAAAACATACAATAGTTTATCAATATGTAGTCCTGAAACTTATGACGATATCACAGATTCCCCGTGCATCACGAAACTTTTGGCGAGTCAGACATCAAAGTGCACCACCACCAATAACGAACACATTTTTACAACAGAAGAAATTGAGGATGGCATATTATTTTTGAACCAATTTAGTGGACAAATTGATGTTGACAACTCAACCATGTGGCTCAATGGATAGTATGTAATTCACCACTATAATTCTACGGTCCGAGTAAACAACAGGACATACTTATCCAGACAAATCACTACAACAATTCTCTTCCTGCCTTAATTCAACCCATGAGCTCCAACGCTGAAGAAAGAACATTATCTCTGGAACTAATCAATGACATCAATATCAAAAATTCTTTGTCAATCCGTAAACTTAAATCGATAAACCAAATAAGTCTATCATTGAACTTGGGAATGGTATCGACTTTCATGCTAATTGGGGTTTTCGTTCTTGCAAAATACTGGAAGAAATGGAGAAACATCAGACCTAAACCAGTTGAAAATGTTATCGAAGAGCCTCAACAAGATAATCAACCTACAAATGATTTTACCAGGATATCGAGTAATGACAAGAAAAAGAGATTCCACAGCCTGCCATTCTTTTGATGTTCCATTCGAGGACGTATGGAACTTAGAGGGGGAGGAGTTAACGTATAATACATTGTATTTGTCCACACACGAGCATACAACGCAGACATTGTGTCAGCACCAACATTCCAGCGGGATCCTATTACACTTGGGAACGGGTAAAGGTATTTAGCAACGTTCCCACACTCATCACTCGGCGCGTGGACTACGTCAGCAGTTTATGTCTTTAGTTAAGTTATGTTAAGATCATTATTGTTTGTAAACTTCAGTCCGGTTTTGTTCATAAATAAAGTAAGACGTGTTGCTAATCCAACACGCAACCTTTTTTTAAAAAATAAATTAAATTAATATTTCGTTAATTTATATATATATATATATATATATATATATATATATATATATATATATATATATATATATATACATATATATATATATATATATATATATATATATATATATATATATATATATATATATATATATATATATATATATATATATATATATATATATATATATATATATATATATATATATATATATATATATATATATATATATATATATATATATATATATATATATATATATATATATATATATATATATATATATATATATATATATATTGTAAATACAGCCTCTTTTGACTGTAGTGATGTATTCCTTATTGACGTCTCATACAGGTACTTGAACCAATATGAGACTAGGAATGATAATTTGATTGTTCAAGCACTTGAACCTGAACAATCCGTCGCTGAAGTAAAAGACTCAGTTTTCTTGTTGATAAAGAATAAAAGAGTGTTTCGTTTATTGAAATTTATCGTCTTAAATAATACCTTACTGCTAACATCATCAATAATAATTATAAAGTACTAAAAGTAAATATCAGCAGAATATAACAGCAGCGCATAGCAGCATGTGCTAGTTCAATGAACATACATTTCAATGCCACCGAAATGCTTATGTTGCATTTTTGGGAATGCACCTAATGCTTGTGCAGGTGTAATTTTGCCTCAATGCTACTGCACGCGCAGACTGCATATTCCTTGTTGTTGTTGTGAGTACAAACGTACGGATACATACAAATATACTTTGCATATTAAACATTATGTTACAGTTGAAGGTTGTGCGATTGATATTTATATGAACTCGAACCTTAAAAAGTTGTATCAAATTTTGTTTCGCCTTCTGGTTCTGGCATCCTGTTCCGCGGTAATGGCTGCGGTAGAGTGACATCACATTTATGGTTTTTTTATTGGATCTTCCAGATTGAATACATAATTACACCAACCGATAAGGTAAGCGCTAAATACCCGACTGCAGAAAGGTGAACACCCATTGTTTGGACTTTGGACGGTAACTCCCAAACTCTTTCTGATAATTGACCTTGAATGGTGCTGAGATTGGATAATTGCATGTTGTAGTGTTCAATATTATTAGTGTAGTCTGATCGGTGCTGGCCTTGATCTATTTTGAGAATGTCAGTAGCATTGGCCAAGCTGACATATGAGGTTTGTACTGAGCTTGAGAGAGTTTTATAGCCGTGAATTGTGATAAAACTGTGTTTGAGAACACAAGATGGTTGTAGCTTCAGCATACCCGATCCTTCTAATGTTAATTGCAAAATTTCACAATCACATACTGCACTCAAGCGAGTGGCAAACTTCAAGGCGTAGATCCACTCGTTCTTATGATCCATTTGAATCCAGGTTGAATTGTCTTGAACTTCATGGTGGATGCAATCCCGTTGAGTATCATTGGCAAACAGTTTAACTTCACATGAACATACTTCAGACCCTCTGTTGTGTATCAATTGTGTGTTGGCGCATAAGTATGTATATGGCTTCATCACTGTACAAGCCTCCAAATCAGCTAAACTCATGACAACGTATTGATCTCTGTGCGCGTTTATGGCTAGAAATCTGTTACAAGATTCTATTGTAGTCATTGTGCCATTTATTATGTTAGGAATTGGTACCATTCGATACAGTTCGAATCTTTCCTCTGCAATTAATGGCAATGAGATTCAAAAAATGGCATGCTTGTTTGTTAGACCGCCTTCTACCTTCATTAATTTGTACAGTTGCAGTGAGTCCTCTTTCTCCTTCAATGTGATTTTAGGTTTTCATTATGTCATTGGTTTGGTAGTCAAGGTTATCGAATATTCGTTTGACTTCTATTTGATCTTGTTTGATCACGTTGATAGTAGAATCAATCACTGATGTTTGGTTTTTGAGCAGGACTAATAGATGGCCTTCATTTTCTTTCACTTCCTGAATGGTTTTTGACATTGATTCTGCATTTTCTGAGTCCAAAACACCAAACAATGAGTTTGCAATATTTCCTACTATATCCACAGCACCTCTTTTAGATCGATGGGGAAACAATATCTTGTTATCCATTTGTAATTCAGCTTCAATATGCTCGAAGTTCACAAAAGTATCATGACAAGTAAATGGTGGCAGCTTCTGACATAACTGTCGTAAACTACTGATGCCTTTGGATAAAGTCGTAAGTTCTGCACAGTATGATTCTAGTTCGTAGTACACTACATGTTTCCATTCTGATCTCTCGAAATGTGCTTAACCTATTCCTTCGAAGTAAATACCCAATCTGCCTTGAATTTGGTGTTATCAATCTGAGAAAATCTTATTGGACCTCCCATGACAATTGGTATGATAAGTAATCCCAGCAGTACTGTTGTGAGTCCCGTATGTCTCGTTTTTATTCGTTTTGTTGGTATTTATACTTTTTCATCTTGACTCTCATGACTTGTTGGTTGGTCATGGATCCTATTATCATTTATGGGTAGTAGAGCTAATTTATGGATTGTACGTTTCCAAGTTCCAGTAGCTGTTCTAACATCAGCCACTCATCACCCTTATACGTCCTTGTTATCCTTCCTAGTGGCCATTGAAGAACTGGAACATTGTCTTCCTTGATTATTACCATGTCCCCTTGGTTGATGTTATTGTGGTGATGTGTCTATTTGGTTTTAGATTGAAGCTCGCATAAATATTCGTGCGACCACCGTTTCCAAAACTCATTTTTGATGTGGGATACGAGTTTCCACCGGGTCAGCAAATTTGAAGTTGACGGGATGTTATTTACATCGACTTGCGTGTTGAGTTGTTCTCCTATCAAGAAGTGGCCTGGAGTCAAGGCGCCTAAGTCATTTGGATCGTTGGACATCGAACTTATTGGTCTTGAGTTGAGAATGGCTTCTATTTCAATAATGACTGTTTCCAGGTCTTCATAAGTTAGTGATGCTGTTGACACGCTCCTAACCAAAAGATGCTTCGCAAACTTCACTGCTGCTTCCCACAGACCTCCGAAATGAGGGACTCTTGGAGGAATAAAGTTGAATTGTATTCCCTTTTTACCGCATTCTGTCTCAATTTTTGTCTTCCCTTCATCTGAATATATTGATGTAGTCAGTTCCGTAAGCTTGTTTTTGGCGCCAACGAAATTTGTCGCGTTGTCACAATATAAGTTTTCACAATTTCCACGTCGGCCAATGAAGCGTTTCAGAGCGCCAACGAATGCTTCTGTCGTAAGATCGCTGACAAGTTCTAAATGGACAGCAGAAAAACAGCAGAATACGGATATGTAAACCTTGTGTGGTCTTTTCCCTCTAATTTTGTAATGCACCCAGAATGGTCCACAGTAGACTCCAGAGTTATTGAATGGACGTGCTGGTGTAACTCGTGTTGCTGGCAGGTTTCCCATTAATTGGTTCAGCAACTGAGGCCTTGCCCTGGTGCATCGTATGCATTGCTGTACTGTTGTTCTGGCCGATGATTTGCCTTTTATGGGCCAGTACCTTTGCCTTATTATGGCCAGCAAGGCTTGAGGTCAACAGTGTTTATTCTCGATGTGAGTCATCTCAAATAGTAAAGGGATCATTATACGCTAACGGATCTCAAATAGCTAAGGGATCATTATACGAAACGAGCATTTGATGTTTTGCTTCATAAGGTACCAGTGATCGGCCTCTAACTCGCAAAATGTTTGTATCATCTAAAAATGGTGATAGGCTCTTCAGTGTACTCGTCCCCTTGAGTTCCTTGTGTTTCTTGAGGTTGAGATTGTTAATGCATGATCTAATTCGATGGGAGTCAGCGCTACATCTAGTGTTGCTTATGAAACGACAAATGTATCCTACTATGCGTTGAAGAGTCCTGAAAGAGTTTCGGTGGTTGATTGCATACACCAGTTCTTCAGAGTCAATTCCTACCAAGGATGATGGATTCGTTCGTTTTCTCTCGATGTTATTGGGAATGGCTAGCTGTGGAGCAAACTTGGGAGGCCATGCTGATTCCTTCCCATGTAGAAAAAATGTCCCGTAAAGCCACAGGTAACATCTTGCAAATTCTCTTGGTGATAATCCTCGTGAAACAACGTCAGCTGGGTTATCTCTGGGGCTAACGTGACGCCACTGTTCTGCTAATGTCAAACCTTGAATAGTAGCTACCCTGTTGGCTACAAATATTTGGAATGATGAGGAGGCTGAATTGATCCCAGACAGAACTATTTGTGAGTCTGTCCACAAGAAGGTGCAACAAGCCTTTAACCGTAAATCATTTTTTACCCCAGCTGCCAACTGTGAGCCTAGTACTGCTGCGCATAGTTCCAAGCGAGGCAATGGTTGTAGCTTAAGTGAAGCTATGCGTGATTTGGCACATAACAACCTCACTACTACTCATCCTTCATTGAAGATAGATCTGATATAAATTGCTGCTCCGAAGGCCTTTTCTGATGCATCGGAGAAGACGTGAAGTTGAATTGATGTTGGGATCTCACTTCTATGAATGTGTCGTGAGAATTTAAAGTTGTATGTAATTCTGCTGGTAGAGTTTCATCCCAACTAATTTTTAATTGCCATAATGCTTGTATAAAGATTTTTGCTGTAATTACAACTGGAGCTAGAATGCCAAGAGGATGAAATAATCTCGCTACGTCTGAGGTGACAGACCGCTTGGTAATTCGTTTAACGGGGTTGACATTCATCTTTACACAGAATTGGTCAGTCTTTGGCAGCCATGTCAGGCCCAGGGTTTTTATTGAATCATTCTTGTCGTTAGTGAAATCCAAATTAACTTCCTGGTCACCTTGTGGAATGTTCTGCAGGAGTTTAGGGTGATTTGCACACCATTTGCGTAGATTGAATCCATACTCATTCAACATAGTGATGAGTTGCCGTTGAGTTTCCATGGCGGTAATCAGACTGTCTGATCCACCAAGACCATCGTCGACATAAAAGTTATCCTGAAGCATCTGAGCACCTAGTGGATACCGGATGGCGTTTTCTGATGACATTTGATATTGACCAGGCTTTATACAAAATTATGCACAGCTTGTGTGTTTTTAGGAACTGTAACCTCTTCTGAACATAAAGTTTCAAAAAGCTTTGGCATGCAAACAGCGGATGTGTCTGGCTATTGCAAGACAAGCATTTCTTGATTCATTGAGTTGTGGCTATTACCGTTGTCAATGTTTTTCCCGTATGCTCTCTTTGGCCGATTGCCTCGAGAGACTGGAACCTCGTTTCAACAAACTTTAAGAATTGCCTTAGGGTGGGTAATTCCTTTGGCTTCTCCAATGACTGCTCATATGCAATCCGCGTGCCTTTGTCTAATTTATTTACTAGGAGGTGGAGAATAATTGGATCCCAAGAATTCGTGTCTAAACCAAGGTTTCTTAATGCCAATAAGGTTTCCTGGGTTGTATCATGAAGTCCCTTTAGTGCTGTCGCTGATGGATAGTCTGTTGAGTGTTTGTTTTGCCCCAATAATTTTTCCAACAGAGCTGAAGTTAGCAATCGCACATTGCAATATCGATCCTGGAGTGATTACCATACAGTTTGGTAGTTATTCTCAGTTAGAGTGAGGTGTATAATTAATCGATCTGCTTCTCCGATCAAATTTGTTTTAAGATACCACATCTTCTGTATTGTTGGAAGTATCCTTTTGTGGATCATTTCATTGAATAGATCATAAAATTGTTGCCACTTCAGGTAATCTCCATCGAATTTTGGCAGTATTACCTTTGGCAAATGTTCGACGGGTGACGCTCGATTCGAAATTGCAGGAACGGTCACTCCCTTCTCTTGAAGCATAAGAATTCTGTCACTCACATGCATCTCTATGCTCAGGTATTCTTCAAAATTATAATCGTCAGAATTCATATCATCTATAGAATCCAGTATAACATCATTAAATCTCCGGGCTGCATTCCAATGATGTTCTATAAGGTTGGCCTTTGTAGTATAATATTGGCATGAATGGGGTGTGTCATCAGCCAATACATCGTCTAACATGCGTTGCACGAGTGCAATAACTGTCTTTTGCTTGTGCACCATGTTAGGCCAATTAGTCTTTTGAAGCCTCTTCTCTATGGGTTCTGCTGAACGAGTTGGGCCACTAACCCCTTTTGGTTGAGTTATGCCCTTCTCTGCAAGTTCCATTGAGCAACTTGGGACACTAACTGCTTGTGGTTGAGTTATGCCCTTTGCTGTGAGTATTTTTTTGCTCTCCTTGATGTCTGCAAGGAAGTCCTGGTAGCGGTTACCCATCGATGCGTATATATCCTTCACAAAATATGGAGGGTTATTAGCTTCTGTTGGATGCCTTCTAATTTGGTTATCGATACGTTGGAAAGTTAACCATAGCTCCTCAATTTCTCTGAATTTCCTTTCAATATAGTCGAGTGTCTTCCGATCTTTCGGCGACTTCTTATAGGATGCGATGGCCTTTTGGAGACCAATTGCATTGTCGTCCTGCTGACCGACGAGATCGTCGACAGTCGTCATTATTAACGCTCACACTATTGTGCTCTTGCGTCGTAAGTATCGTGTTTTGTAGCACCCTGTGTGCTCGAAATAAAACCGATTGATGAATTTTGATCAAATTGAATGCTCACACTGTTGTGCTTTTGCTGAATCAATTTGATGTCCTGTATATCTCTCGTCCTTCTATCACGTCGGCGTCACCAAATGTAAATACAGCCTCGTTTGACTGTAGTGATGTATTCCTTATTGACGTCTCATACAGGTACTTGACCCAATATGAGACTAGGAATGATAATTTGATTGTTCAAGCACTTGAACCTGAACAATCCGTCGCTGAAGTAAAAGACTCAGTTTTCTTGTTGATAAAAAATAAAAGAGTGATTTGTTTATTGAAATTCGTCGTCTTAAATAATAACTTATTGCTAACATCATCAATAATAATTAATAAGTACTAAAGGTAAATATCAGCAGAATATAAGAGCAGAGCGTAGCAGCATGTGCAAGTTCAATGAAACATACGCTTCAATGCCACCCAAATGCTTATGTTGCATTTTTTGGAATGCACCTAATGCTTGTGCAGGTGTCATTTGAGTTTCAATGCTACTGCACGCGCAGACTGCATATTCCTTGTTGTTGTGAGTACAAACGTACGGATACATACAAATATACTTAGCATATTAAAGATTATGTTACAGTTCAAGGTTGTGCGATTGATATTTATATGAATCCGTACATATATTTATATATATATATATATATGTATATTTATATGTATTGGAATATATATATATATATATGTGTGTGTGTGTGTGTATTCATATACATATACTTATACATATACATATACATATACATATACATAAACATATACATATCCATATACAAATACATATACATGGTCGTATATATAGGCATATACAAGTAACGAAGTAACGTATCGTTACGTAGTAACGTATAAAATAACACCCCGTTTGATATATGACATCGGCAACACTGGACTATTGATGGTTTCTGATTGAAGGTACAACATTGGGCAGTATTTGTATGACTCCACATCAGTATATTTTTTAATCATGGAATTGCAAGATACCGATTGAGTAAAGAAAGATTTTGTAATAAAAAAGAACACTTATACCTAAACAGTCGTGTTTATTTACGTTATTGGCGCAGTCGATTTAAACGAAAAAAGTGTTAAATGAAAATTAACAAAAGTCGATCTAAAGTTGAACGAAATTGTTACACGATAATTAACTCAAGTGTTAACGAAAATTAACGCAACTTAAAAAAATTATTATTGTTGAAAAAAAGAAAAAAAAAACTTGACGATGACTGAATTATTAGAACTACTGCATAAAAGTAAAATTGGAAACAATGAGAAAACTGTGGAAAACCCAAATATAATCCTTGAGCACATACAACTTTTCCAACCATTTGATGAAACCAACCAATGCTTTATTGTATTAATTAATGTATTTCAATTGTATTCTGGGGCTGCTACGAGGTGCGCCACTTTAGGTTACAAGGGAGCAACCCAGTGATTGGAGCATGCTGAAACACCTGTTAGTCGACGAATTTAGTGAGTCAACTCCTATAGCTACACAAATATTAGAATTAAGAAATATTAAGTTAAGAAAAATGTGAGACAACTGTGCAACGACATAAATACTTCAGTTTGTAAAATAAAAGATAGTATTGAACTAATTAGTGAAATAGCAGAATCTCAAAAATTTCTAAATAACGAGACAGATTTAGCAAGTCTCAAAATACTAACAAAAGAACTTCCACATCACCTTACTGCTCTTCTAAATACAAATCTTCTGACTAATTAACAATGAATTGGTTTCAAACGATACAATTTTTAAAAATTCAAATGTGTCAGATAGCAATTATCAATATCCACCCAATATAAACAATCCCTTTTTGATAAATAGATTTAATATAAATCCAAGTTTTGGAAATAGTCATCAGCAATATCAACAGCGACCGCAACCATAGTTTAGAAATTAATACATTCCACCAATTATTAACAATCAATTTCAACCAGCAATACCAACAATTTAACACAACCCAACCTTTTAAGAGTTGGGGGGAACACTTTTCGAATCAATCACGTATTAGACGATATGGTGCACCAATTCCAATAGAACAAGACACACAAAATTTTCATTTGCTAGCCTCGGGACACTACCTGTTAATTGCATTGACATTTGATGTGCAAACCTCATTGGGAGGTTATTTAACAACTTTTAAGGCATAACATCTTCTTTTGCATACAATTAGGCTTGTATTAAGCAAACCTTGCCAGCTTAACGATGAAACCTGCATTGTTGACAAAAACTCCAATAATATACTACACCAGCGAAGGCATTGCACTGGATGAAATATGATATCAAGTGCAATACTCTGAAGAACTCAAGTCAAAGCCAGCTTGCACTAATGCGCATTTCATGGCTATGCTTTAAATCCAATAATACCTAATATATGTATAGACCAATTATATGTAATGTATGTATAGAGAAAAATGAATAAAAACCCACGATTGGCACAGCCAAAAGTCAGTCAATCAGTAAGAGTATACAGTGAGTCTTTTAATTTTAACTTAGCATTGATTGATTCTCCTTCTACGACACCAAAGTTTATGTGGCTGTTGCCAAACCCACTATCAACTCGGTACAAGCACCGCTGTTGACATTAGGTCTATCTTTAACGACGCCAAGGTTTACGTGCCTGTTGTCAACGTTATCATCAACTCGGTACAATAACCATTGTTGAATTCAGTTGTTAAATTTTAGGTTAATTTATGGTGACGTTTGCAACCTTCTGAGTATCAGAAGGAAAGGATAATTTCAAGTTCCAAGTATCCATCGATCCACTGATCATTGAAACGTCCTTCAGTAGGCAGCAAACAGCTACCAACGAAGTATCCACATACAACAATCTGGTCCAAACCTAGTAACCTGCAGAATACTTCAGACGTTATATATAATAAATTTGAAAATTGAGAATAAATTATTTCGACCAACGTCATTTCCTCTATAAATAAACAAGTAGACCCTATTAAATTACAAACTCCCACAGGAAGTTTCAGTTTAAATAAAATTCAGGAAATTTAGGAGCAAGAAAATAAAAAACAAATTTTTTTTTATATTTGAATTTTCTAAAAAATACGATGGCTTAATAGGATATAATACTTTTAAGCAATTAAATGCCCTTATGGATTTATCAAAGCAATTACTAGTATTAGGCGGTGGGACTTATAAAATACTGAATGAGGAACATTCTGAATACGACAATATTGTAAAAGAATCAAGGATACATTAAATAAATGAAAGCGAAAGAAAAAAAAATTTAGGAAAGACCATTTAAATGTGGAAAAAACTGTGTTTTTATAAAATTTTGTAAAAAATATGAATCATTAATGCACTCCAATGAAAATGGACTAACTTTTACCAATGTTAACAAACACAAAATTATCACCAAACACGAGAGCCCTATTTATACTAAATCGTATCGATACACTCAGATACACAAAAAGGAGGTAAACAGGCAGATTAAAGAAATGCTTGATCAGGGTATAAATCCAACATAGCCAATCCCCATATTCGGCACCACTATGGGTAGTGTAAAAAAAAATTAGACGCGTCTGCTGAACTAAAGTGGCGCGTAGTAATTGACTATCGTAAGCAGAACGATATCACCATCGACGATAGATAAGCTAGACCGTTATCTTTACTTCGCCACCTTAAATTTAGCCAAAGGCTTTCATCAGGTGCAAGTAGACGAATCACATAGAGTAAAGGCAGCTTTTCTACCCAAGATGAGCATTACGAATTGCTTCGTATGCCATTTGACCTTAAGAATGCGCCTGCCACATTTCATCTGCTTATGAACTCAGTTTTAGGAAAATTTTGTAGGTGTTGACTGATTTGTATATCTAGGCGATGTCATTATATTCAGTACGTCACTGCCAGAGCACACTACATCCTTAGCAAAGGGTTTCAAGCAATTAAATGATGCAAACTTAAAACTTCAATTAGATAAAAGTGAGCTTTAAAAAATGAAACGCAATTTTTAGGCCATATCGTAACTCCAAATGGCAATAAAGCAAATCCAATTAAAATTGAAACTATGCTGTGAGTTAGAATCAAGCTACCTGCGCGTAGTTGTCTCACAGCAGGGACTCCTAACAGACACTACACATTTAGTGTGGTTAGCTTTACACAATTAAGTTATTTAAGAAAGCACATATTTTTAGGGAGTGAGTATTGTAAACAACCAGAATCTATGTATTAATTATTATGTAAACTTTTAGGGTGTTACATTTCCGGAGTCGAGTCGATGAAGGGCATTGGAATTTAGAATGCACCGTCGACACTTTTACAGTAGAGTAGGTCAGTTGGCTTGACAAACTGGCACCAATTAACAGGTGCGAAACTGGAACACCAGAAAGGCCAGTATTTAGACTGTAGATATTTCTTGGAAATAGTATATAAGAGTGATGGTTTGAAGAATAAAAGAGTTCTAGTGACTCGTCTCAAAAGAGGTGACTCGCCGTTTGTTCTAAAGAGTGTTCGCTAGGTTTCAGCCACGCGCGAGTTATGTGAGTCGCGAAAAGTAATTCCAAAAAAAAACAGTATTAATTTAATGATATTTATTTTATTGTTTCACTTTGGATAGTACAATCTTAACGGAACTTAAAATTAATTTATTACCTTTATTTATTACATTTACTTATTATTTATTGTCTTATTTTCTTATTCCTCTTCATTCGGCGTTGAATGTGCACTATATGATTTGCAACAGTTTCAATGCAGAATATGTCATTGAACTGATTTGCTCAATGATTTGGGAATGAAAATAGGGAAGTCACATTTATTGTGGATTATATATATTATACATATACATTCAAATGGTATATTGGAAGCAAAAGTTGGGTATTGATTTCATCAAATAAAAGTTTTTGATTTTCATCTTAGATTTTCCTTATATTGTGAGGTATTAAGCTTTTTTTTAATATTTTTTTTATAGTTTTGAAATATTTTATTTCCAATACTTATGGTACAATTATTAAAATTAAAAATAAGGTTATTATTTATTATAAGATTACCTCTAGCACAGTTATTGCACAAAATTACATCTTTGTGAATTTTTGCTAGGACGAGACCTGTTTGTATTTCTATGATCTCAGAGACATTATTAAAAATTTTAATGCAATTGTTTTTAAGTATACAATTATTGAAAGGTTCAAGGTCTTTAATATATTTATTTTCATTAGAAATTTGAGAAAAGCCTTGCGTCTAGAATCAGATCGTTGCCTGGACCAATATATCCAAAACCTTTCTCCGACTGACGTCACCAATTACTCTCTGTGGAAAGCTGTCAGAGAAATGAAAGCACCTACACGCGGAATTCCACCGTTTCGTACAAAAAACGGAAACTGGGCAAGAAGCGATGATGAAAAGTCTGCTGTTTTCGCCAAAAACTTAAGAGATGTTTTTACCCCCAACCCACCTCACAATACCAATAACCTAATATTAACCCCATCGCCAGATACAACATGCTCGCCTATTAAATTAAAAACAAAAGAAGTAAGTAATGCGATTAGTAACCTTGCTCTTAACAAAGCTCCAGGACACGACTTCATTACTGGAAAAATGATAAAGACGTTACCCCAAATGGCCATCATCTTACTTACTTCACTATTTAATGGCTTGTTGCGCTTAGAATACTTTCCCAGTGACTGGAAAGTTTCAGTAATCACAATGATCCCGAAACCAGGAAAAGACCCTTCCCAATCGTCATCATATAGACCGATTAGCCTCCTGCCTATCTTATCAAAACTCCTAGAAAGGCTTTTTCTTGCAAAACTAATGCCGCATAAAAACGAAAAACGCACTATTCCCACTCACCAATTTGGCTTCCGCGAATACCATAGTACAATAGTGCAGGTTCATCGAATAGTGAATGCGATAAAAAACGCATTCGACAAAAAGCAATATTGTTCAGCCATCTGTTTAGATATGGCGCAGGCATTTGACAAGGTCTGGCACGAGGGGCTTATTTACAAAATAAAAAAACTGTTGCCCACAAAAGTACACAACATATTGGAATCGTATCTGAGGGGCAGAAAGTTCAAGGTAAGGTACAAAATTGCTTGCTCTAAATGCTTTGACATCAAAGCTGGCGTACCAGAAGGAAGCGTGCTAGGTCCGGTGTTGTATCTATTATTTACCTCAGATCTGCCTACCAATAAATACTTAACAACAGCAACTTTCGCAGACGATACAGCTATCCTTAGCATTCATCCGAATTCCAAAATCGCATTCCGTGACTTAGAAGATCATCTGGTCCTAGTAACGAGTTGGTTGGCGGACTGGCGAATAAACTTTATTGAATCGAAAAGTACGCATATTACCTTTACTATAAAAAAGGTACATGTCCAGCGATAAAACTCAACAACGTTCCTATTCCTCAGGCAAAGGAGGTGAAGTACCTAGGAATTCATGTTGACTCACGTTTGACTTGGAAGCGCCACATCGAAGCAAAAAAAAAAACAAATGACTTTGAAAGCAAATAGCCTACACTGGCTCATGCACAAAAATTCCAGGTTGAGCCTAGAATATAAAACACTGCTGTACAAAGTCATCATAAAACCAATTGGGACTTACGGTAGCCAGTTGTGGGGCGGCGCAAGCAACTCTAACATAGAACTGATTCAAAGAGTGCAGTCCAAAATTCTAAGAACCATTACTGGGGCTCCTTGGTTTATAAAGAATACAGACATTGACAAAGATCTGAACATTCCGCTCGTAAAAAAGGAAATCTTAGACACCAGCTTAAAATATGCGCAAAAAATCAAAGAGCACCCAAATCATCTAGCTATACTAGCATGTAATAGGGTTCCAAGTCGCCTAAAACGTACGAAATCACCAGCACAACTAACATCGACACCTTAATCATGTACAAATACTAATAGAACATTTATTACAGTAACTAACATATAACATTGTGATTACTAAAAAGCACTAAGCATTGGCAAGGTGTATTATTATTAATTATTTAGTTTGTAAGATATGCTTACTTATTGTTAGTCTAAGCTTAGAAGATACAATAAATAAATATATGGAATGAAAATAAAAAAAGAATAAATTAGATATGAAGCTTTTATTGTTGTATCGAATAATTTCCTGTGGATCAAACATAAATTCTCTGTTCTGATCGTCTCCCATTGACATTATTAATATCTTCTGTAATGTTATTATAGCTTTGGGGATTCTTACTATGAATACTATATTTTTATTACTGTCCATTAGTACGCATAATTTTATATTTTGTAATTTCTGGAAATCTATACTATATTCATCTATTTCTTCGTTCGTAAGTATATTGCTATGGATAATTCCTAATCTGGCTGAAGCTATGTTGTCTTGAATATTTTCGATATTGTCTTGTATAATTTTTAATTTTAGTGCATAATCAGGATACGTTAGTTTTCGGTCTAATCTCTTCACTTTGTTTGATATAGTTTTTCGATTGTTTTGGATTGATTGTTTCATTTTTGAAAATGTGTCGTTGAAATTAGTGTTAATCATTACCTGCTGGTTTATATTTTGTATACTATTATGTACGTTCGTGTCTATTGTCCGTAAATGTTCTTCGATATCTTGACGTTCGTCATCGTTCATTGTACCGTATAGCCATTTTTGTATTGTAGCTACGAAGTTTACAAGTCCTCTTCTGTTCCTATGGGGAATGAGTGTTCGAAGTTTGCTTCTTGTCGCATTAAGTTGAACTTCTAAAGAGTAATCTACACGGTGTTGATCCCATTGTCCTATATCCGTTTCCAAGTCGTTTATAATATTCAAGATTTCAGTGGGGTTTATGATATGAAAAATTGTGTCATAACTTTCTATTTAGTCCGTATCGTCAAGTTTACGTTTAAGACTTCCATATACCCAAAATTAGTTTCAATTGGTTCAATGCTCAGGTGTGCCTTGATGGTTATCGCCGTCAGGAGCATTGTCAATAATTTGAGTATCCAATTGGTCTGAAAATTTATATCGTCTTTAAATATTTGATGTGTGTATATTGTAGAGAGGTTTTTTTATTGAATTTGGGTTCATCCTTATGCCTAACGCTTTTGTAATTCTTAATATAGCCTTCCTCTCTATCTTCCAAATATTCTTCTCTGTCTACATTCATTTTACTTACCCAGCCGGCCTAAAGCTCGTTAACGTTATCGAAAACGATAGTAAACCTTCGTAATTTACGAAAGAAGCTATCTTTTTCGAGCTCGTTTACGATTCGTAAACGATTCGTCTTGCGTTCTTAATTTGCCACGCAAAAGTCTCGTTTGCGATAGTCGTAAAAGTGTCGTAAATGATATCGAGAAAGAGACTTTTACGAACTTTTAATATTCTGTTAAAATTCTGTTAAAATTCTGTACATTAATTTAAAAATATTGGTTTTTTTAACACATTTAATAAGAATAATTCACTTTGTTCTATATAATTTCAGTAGTATATAGTGTACAGATTTTTTAATTCAAGTAATATAATGTAAGAAATTTAAAAGTAATGGAATTTTATTGGCTTGATTATATTTGAAAATTTACTACGAATTGTTATAAAGGGCTTCCAATAAGAGGTTTTATTTTGGTATTCAAAGAAAAATGCCATTTTTGGAGATAAATGATAGGATGTTTATTTCATAATAAAGAGGAAGGTATGCCGTTATTAATTTAAAACAACATCAGCCAAATGGCCACCACGACCACGGTTACAGGACCATATCCTTTTCATGAAATTTTCCATAACTAAATCGCAAAGTGGCTTCCCTATGTCCTCGATAGCATCACGAATTCTATATTTGAGGTCTTGAATCGACGCTGGGCTGTTGGCGTAGACCTTATCTTTCATGTGGCCCCAAAGGAAGAAGTCGCAAGGTGTTAAATCACAAGACCTCGGTGGCCAATTGTGATCACCTCTTCGAGAGATAACACGGTCCGGAAACTTTTCCCCATAAAAGAGCAATGGTTTCGTTGCTTGTGTGGTACGTAGCACCGTCTTGTTGAAAGTAAGCGTTGGCCAGAACAATACCATCCAACTCCGACCATAAAAAATCATTAATCATCTCTCGATAGCGCAATCCATTCACCGTAACTGTTGATCCAACCTCATTTCGGGGTCCAATGACCCCGCCGGACCATAAACCGCACCAAACAGTAACACGTTGAGGATGGACAGGCTTCTCAACAATAACTCTTGGGTTTTCCGAGCCCCAGATGCGACAATTTTGCTTGTTGACGTAGCCACCGAGGTGGAAATGGGCCTCATCAGTCAAGATGATTTTTCGATGGAATTCCGGATCATTTTCATGCATTTCAAGGAACCAATCAGCAAAGACACGACGTTGTTGATGATCGGCCGGCTTGAGTTCTTGTGTGAACTGAACTTTATAAGCCTTAAGACCCAAGTCTTTATGCAAAATATGGTGAAATGACGTTTGTGGAATGCCCAATTCCAAAGAACGACGAGGAATGGACAAACCCGGGTTTTCTTCAACACTTTGGGCTACAGCAGCAATATTCTCAGTTGTTCTTGAGCGACGTGCACGGGTTTTATTCTTCACATCACCAACAGCTCCAATTTTTCCACCAATTTCTGTATTGCGGTCCGACAAGGTGCTTCACGACGACCCAAAAATGCTTTAGTTTTGCGAACTGTGACTGCATGATTTTCACCATTTTTGTAGTGAATTTTAATAATTTCAATGCATTGTTGAAGCGTGTATCGTTCCATTTTTAGTAATAGCGTAGTTTCAACTTGTCAAATGTCAAAGAATAAAAGCTGAAGTGACAGCTACCGAAATACCGGGTGATTCAAAATAACACCTCTTGTTGGAAAACCCTTTATATTTTCTGTGTCTTCATTTCACTGAAACACTATATTTCACTCACACACTATTATGCTCGTATATATTAGTTACCTCGCTTTTATAAAAAAAATTCTTTTTTAAAAAATCACAAACAATCGCAAGCAGACTTTGACTCAAAATTATAAGAAGCAAAATGGAGGGAAAGCTAATAACGAAAATGCTAGCATTAGTTATCAGCTGAATGAGGAGCGAATTGACAATGTTCGAGAAAACTTCGTAAAAAACGTATAAATAACGATAGTTTACTATCGAAAATTCTTCGTAAAATACGATACTCGTAAATAGCGTACTTTTGGCCGGCTGGGTATATATCTGTTTTTATCTTTTAAACGATTGATAGCTATTATTGTACCATTCTAAGGATTTACTTACTTTTTCTTTTATACTCAAGTGTTTATTTTCTATGTATAGAATTCTTATTCTTTCGGCAAGTGTATTATGTAGTCGCTCTACATCTGAATTGCCTGTGTGATTATTAGGTTTTACAAGATGAAGTTCTATGTCCTCGTTTGCGAAATTCGTTATCTGTTATTAATTTGATAAAATGTCCGTTTTGAGATTTAAAGAGTCTTAGTTTTTCAATGATAGTTTGGTTATTACGATATTCTAAGTCATATGCAGTTGCATATTTGGAAAACTTATCAATAAAAGTAAGAAAGTTGGTTTTTGAGTTCGTATAGATGTCCATGTTTATGATTTGTCGTATATCTTTGGGGTTTCGGTTAATTGAAATTTATTTTTAATTGGTCGCCGGTCATATTTTACTCTGTTACACACATCACAATTATTGATGTATTTCTGAACAAGAATTTTCAGATTTGGGAAATAAACATGCCTTTTGAGGCCCTCGTAATTCTCATTAATTCCTGTATGACCTGTTTCGAATTTGTGGAAATTTTTTATCTGCTTAAAAGCTTCTTCTTCATTATTTAAGTCTTTGGCGTGGAAGGAACACCTAACAAATTTTAGGGTACAGTCAAATAATTCTATAATTTTTTGTTGAAGTTTATTATATTCGTGGTTATTTAACTCAGTGTAGATGCCTATTTAGCCAGGCTTAATGTACCTTCATAGAATATATAATAAATTATATTCTATATCTTGGGAAGATATGTATATTTTTGTGTTTTTATGTTTTATTTCAAAATCCTTAGTTTAATATTTGTTAGAACTAATTGCGTTCTGAAGCGGTTAACTACTGTTTCAAGTATAGGGACAAGGCTTTTTAGGTTTTCTTCTTGCGAATGAATAGTTGCTATGCTATCATTATCTGCATTGTTATGTAGCGAAATGTTACAATCTTCATCCATGTCTGTATTACTGTCGATATTTGCATCTATTGCGTTTATTTCATTTCTTTTTGTATTAATGCGGCTTAAGAAATTTTCAATTTTATTGTCTTGTCCTTTGATGTAATCTATATTAATATTATACTCTCCTAATTTTAATAACCATCTCTGAAGTCGGGGATTTATTTCTTTGCCGTTATTTTTTGAGTAAAGCCATTTCAATGGTTGGTGATCTGTTAAGAGATCGATTTTGGTACCATACAAATAAGGTCGGAAGTAATTGGTAGCCCAAACGATGGCTAAGAGTTCTTTTTCTGTTGTTGAATAATTTCGTTCGTGTTCATTCAATGTCCTGCTTGCTTAGCAAATGGGATGGTTGTCTTATTGTAGTATTGCACCAATTGCGAATGCAGTAGCATCTGTTACGAGTTTAAAAGGTTTGTTAAAATCGGGGTATTTCAAAATTGGACTTTTTGTTATTATGCGTTTTAATTTTTCAAAAGCATTTATGTAATTCGAGTCGCTAGTGTTAACTTTCGCACCTTTTTTTAGATATTTATTCATTGGTTGCGCTACTTTCGCATAATTTCTAATGAATTTCCTATAATATCTGGACGCTCCTAAGAATGATTTAATTTGTTTTGGGGTTTGCGGTAATTTTAGTTTCAGAATATTTTCTACTTTCTTGGGGTTAGGTTTCACTCCTTCGGGGGTTAATACATGTCCTAAAAATCAGTTTCTTTCGCAAAAAAACGGCATTTATCTAGTTGTATTTTTAGGTTCTGCTTCCGTAATCGATCAAAAACTTTTGTTATACTTTCTACATGTTCTTCAAGTGTCGTACTAAAAATTAAAATATCGTCCATGTATACAACGCAGATAGTATTTATACAGTAAAGTACATAATTCATCATTCGTTGGAAGGTGGATGGCGCATTTTTGAGTCCGAAAGGCATCCGAACATACTCAGGTAGAGAATGCTGTCTTCTTTATATCTTCTTCTTTTACCAAAATTTGGTGGAAGCCTTTTGCAAGATCTAGCGTCGTAAAATACTGAACTCGGCCTAATTTGTCAAGAATATTTTCTATATTCGGTATGGGAAATTTGTCGTCTGTACTTATTTCGTTTAGCCGCCTATTATCAATCACTATCCTCCATTTTTTTTCCGGAGTAGTCAGTTTTCTTTGGGACAATCCACAGGGGACCGTTGTAAGGTGAACTACTTTCTCTAATAATGCCCTGCTTAAGCATGTCATTAATTTGGATAGTAATTTCCTGTTCGTGTACCTGACGGTACCTGTAGATTTTTGAGTATGTGGGTATTTCATTAATAGTTATTATTTCATGTTTAATAGCTGAAGTGCTTGTTAAGTTATCTCTTTTTTTAAAAAATAGTTCCCAATTCGATTTAAGTAGCTTTTCTAATTTTACCTTCTCTTCAGAGTTAAGTGATTTAAAAAGATCCTCGAATTTCAACATTTCGGGGTCGCTATAATCTAATTGATGGATTGCTTCTTCACTATATGGACAAGCATAAATAAATTTAATTTCGCTGTTATTAATAATAAGAATATCTTTTTCCATATCTATTCTAGCTCCTAAGGGTTTCAATAAATTTTGTCCTATTATTCCTTGAAAACTTTTGCCGCTCATTTTCGTAATTTTCCACACCATTAATGCGTCTTGTTTAAACTCTTTTGGAAGGTCAGTTATTATTTCTGTGTTTATAAGTGTTTCACCATTAAGTTATCTACATTTTATTGGAGTTTTTGTCGTTTCTCTTTTATATTGTGGTAGTATTTGGTCATCTAATAGGAAGGTGAATGATCCAGAATCAATTAAGCAAGTAATTTTGTCATTTCCAGTAGTTAATTCTACTATCCGTAAATAGTTTTGGGAGGGACCATGTGAAAATTTACATCATGTTTGATATGGTCCATTTCCATGGGTTCGACAGTTTGTCTGCTTGTGATTCGTTGCATGTTACTGGTCTTACATTGAAAACGTTGTGCTGATTCCCTATAATTAGTTCTAAAATTTCGTGATTCTCCTGAATTTTGTCTGTAGGTCTGATTGTCTCGGGGATTGACATGGAATCTTCCCGAATTTTGTGTGAAATTTGTATTTTGTTGTCTGAAAGTATGTTTGTTGTTGTATGTTTGTGGTGAGTTCATTCTTTCGTCACTGTACTGATGTCTAAAATTTTGTTGATTATTATACTAATGGTATCTGTTTGTATTGTTTAAGTTATACTTTGGTCCATTATTGTTGTTTGTAATGGTCTTGTATGAGTTTTGGGGTTGCGTTTTTGTCTCTTATTAATCCCTCACTTTCTAATAAGTTAAACGCCTCACGTAAATTGTTTATGTCTCTATTCAATCTAATTGAAGTTAAATTTACATTTATATTGTTTAAGAATGTTCTTAAAATGATAGATTCATTATTTTTTGGGTTGAATTCTAATTACTTTTTGAGTCATACTCATATTTTTCGTTAAGTTTAGATAAATTATTTCTTAATAATATATAATATTCTCTTACATTGTAATTCCTGGTGGAGAATGCCTTCTGGTAAAGATGATGGGAGGACTCTTGAACGCCGAAGTTTTTGATGAGTGCTGCTTTGATGTCATTCCAAGTTGCCTCCTGTCCAAGTGTTCTGATGACGTCTAATGCTGTTCCTTGGATTTTGTTTACTATTACCCTCTGGTAAACATAGTCCTTTGCTTGTGGATGTTCATCTAGAAGTGGCATCAGTGTATCAACCTCTCGTATAAAGGATGTTAGGACAAATTTAATTTGTCATCGCCTCGGAATTCATGAATTCGTTGAGCATATTTTATTAAGTCTTTTATTGTAAACGCTGGTGCCACCGCTGTTGTTACTTGTTGACCTGGCATTGTTCTGCATCGTTTGGTTTCGTTACTGTTCTGTTCACTTTCACTTATGCTAGCTCTTAGTCTTTTAAATGAATTTATTTTTAGCATATATTTTGATGATTTATATTCTTTGGAATATTATATTATTTTCTTTTTATTATTATTATTATTATTATTATTATTATTATTATTAATTCCATGACATTTGACAGAATAAAACTATACTTATGCTAATAAAGTTAACTAAAAACATAATTATAAAAGATTCAAATATCGCTCCTAGTCGGAGCATAGGGCGGTCACAAAAGCTCTCCAACGGTTTCTATCAGCAGCCAGTTGTCTTATTTCGTTCCAGGTGGCTCTGTGGTGACTTTCGGCGTGGATAGTGCGTTCCCATTTTTGTCGTGGGCGTCCTGCTTTCCAATTACCATGTGGGAACCATTGAAAGGCCATCTTTGCAATTTTTGTGTCTTCTCTACGCAGAATGTTCCTTATTCAGCTCCACTTGCGTCTTTTAACTTCTGTGTCAATAGGCTCGCTATTGGTGAGGTGCCACAGGTCTTCGTTCATGATCGTTGTCGGCCAGAAAATGCGGCAGATTCTTCGTAGACATTTGTTGACAAAAGTTTGAAGTTGTCGAGTTATTTGTTCTGAGACCAACCATGTTCCAGACCCATACAAGAGAACAGGTTTTATGCTAGTGTTAAATATTCGTATTTTTATGCGCAGCGATATCACACGAGAACGCCAAATTCGATCTAAATTCCGGAATGCAGACCGTGCTTTGTTTATACGTGCTGCCACATCAGATGTTGCAGAAGCTGTCAACGTCCTCAATGTTGATGGTGGAGTTATCATTTTTCAGTACAGTGAGTGGAGATGTATTTGCAGTTTGCAGTCGCAAAAGTTTAGTTTTGGAGAAGTTGATTTTGAGGCCAGATGCATGAGCGTTTACAGCTAGTTGGCGTATTCTCGACGAGGCGCCTGCTAATGTGTGCTTCATGAAACAGATGTCATCAGCGTAATCCAAATCGCTGAGCTTTTGGTTTAATCTCCACTGCAACCCCTCCTCCGTCTCCGCAATAGTACGCCTAAGGACATCATCCAAGACCACTATAAACAACAGTGGTGACCGAACGCACCCCTGCCTAACGCCTCTATTTATATTAAAGTTGCCACTATTTTTATCTTTATAACGCACACTTAGGTTCGCGTCTTTATATAGGGTCTTAATGAGCTCGATGATCTTGTCCGGAACTCCGCAATTTTGTATATTGCGTATCTGTTAACCGTGTAAAAAGCACGTTCGAAGTCCACGAAAAGGAGAATTAGTGGCGATCTCCATTCGACAGATTGCTCCACAATTATGCGTAAAGTGTTGATGTGGTCCACGCAAGATCGGTTTGGTCTGAACCCATTTTGTTCACGCCGCAACTGGCTGTTGAGTACACCTGACACTCTATCTAATATGATAAGAGCTAGGCTTTTCAGGATGGAGTGGAGAAGGGTTATGGCCCTCCAATTTTTACATTGGCTGAGACCGCCTATTTTTGGAATAGTGATTATGATCCCCTCTTTCCAGTCAATGGGGATAGTGTTAGACGCCCAGATGTTATACATGATAGAGATTATATTAGCGCCATACTTCAAGAGTTCAGCAGGAAGTTCGTCAGGTCCAGCAGCTTTGTTTAATTTTAGCGTATGGATTGCTAGGCTGATTTCTTCTGTGGTGGGCGGGTCGACAGGGATGTTTCTGTTGGGGTTTCCTCTTCGCTGTTCAGCAAAGAAGGGTGCAGTGTTGTTTTCCGCTTCTACGCTGTTGTCCACGAAAACTTCTCTCCAGCGCGCGAGTTGATCTTCGTCAGAGGTTAAGATGCTACCGTCCCTAGCCTTGATAAGCGGTATGTTAGGTTTCATATTAATCAATTTTTTATGGCTGCATATACGCCCCGCAAGTTGTTACACTTTGCTGATCGCTCTGCTTCACCAGCAATTCCCTCCACATATGCCCTTTTATCAGTCCTTACAGCATTTTTGACCTGCCGATTCATAACATTGTACGTGCTGAGAAAGCTGTTGCGGTCGGATAATGAAGCAATATTTACGTTGGTTTTCATCCTTCTACGTTCTTCGATATATTGCCAGGTGGTGTTGCTTATCCATGGCTTTCTTTTGCGATGTTGGAGGCCAACAGTTTCTTCCGCAGCTTGTGTGCTGGCTTTTTAAATTTGTTGCCAGGACGGTCCATTTTCGTAGAGTGCAATGGTAGTAGCCAGTGTGTCCTGGGAAAATTGGAGCGTTGCAGGGTTTCTGAAGTTTTCCAGATTAAAGGTCATCTTTCGTTTCTGTTGCTTCCTGATGCTTTCGGGGCATAAGCGGAGTTGGCATACAACTAGGTTATGGTCGCTGAATACGTCCGCACCTCTGCGTGTGCGCACATCAAGGAGGGAGTTGTGAAACCGTCTGCTTATTAAAACATGGTCGATTTGGTTGCGAGGTCGGCCGTCGGGAGAATTCCATGTGTATTTATGGATATCTAGATGGGGGAGTTTAGTGCCACCGATGAAGAGATTGTGATTGGAGCAAAGCTCAATCAATCGTTCTCCATTATTCTTTCTACCTGATGCTAAGGCGTGCCGACCCATGACTTTTTCGACATTGCTGTTGTCATTGCCTACTTTTGCGTTGAAATCGACCAATGTCGTGATGATGTAGCCTTTTGGAACAGAATTGATGGTAGAGTCTAGCAAGTTTTAGAACGCTTCTTTGGCATCGTCTGTGTCTGGTTACGCAGGCGCGTAGCATTGAAATACGGTGATATTACGAAATCTGGTTTTAAATCTGGCAGTTATTATACGTTCGGAGATCGGCTTGTATCCCATTAATACGCTTTTCAAGTTCTTTGATATTAGAATGCCGACACCGTTTGCACGCTTTTGTATGTTGCCACTGTACATAAATCGGTGGCCTTCGAGAGTGTGAATTTCTCCTTGCCCAAGCCATCTGGTTTCAGATGGACCGAGAAATTGAATTTTATAACGCTCCATCTCCCTGCAAACCTGTGCGAGCTTTGAAATTTCAGAGAGTTTTCTTTTTAGACTTTCACTATTTATTTCTTATGTAAATTTTTTTTTTTTAGAATTTTGTGTTAATATTTGAAATTTCCATCGTAGTATCTTTTCAATTTATTCTTTTGAATAATTGCGTTCGACTGCGCCAGTTATGTGAGTCGCGAAAAGTTATTCCAAAAAAAAAAACAATTAATATTCATTTAATGATATTTATTTCATTGTTTCACTTTGGATATTACAATCTTAACGGAACTTAAAATTAATTTATTACCTTTATTTATTACATTTACTTATTCTTTATTTCCTTAGGTTCTTATTCCTCTTCATTCGGCGTTGAATGTGCACTATATGATTCACAACAGTTTCAATGCAGAATATGTCATTGAACTGCTTTGCTCAATGAGGAAGAGCTGAAGGTTACTCAATGAAAAACTGAAAGTGAACTCATATATTGTGGGAATGAAAATTTGGGAGTAACATTTATTTCATAATGACTAAATGTTAATAATTGGTAAATAGAGTTTTTATGAAAAGTTAATTTGAACTCATATGAACTTGTCATATTGTGGGAATGAAAAATGGGAAGTCACATTTATTGTGAATTATATATATTTTATACATATACTCGTACATTCAAATGGTATCTTGGAAGCAAGAGTTGGGTATGGGTTGCGGTTCTGACGTAACTCGCGCGCCCATTACAGGACGTTAAGGATGCTCCCACAAACATTGGCAAACACGGACCCCAACAGCTATCCAAAACTTCCCTGTACCCAAAACCGAGGAAGAAATTAAACGATTTCTAGAGTTTTCAGGATTTTATCGGAAATTTATAAAACAGTTCAAAACGATAACCAAACCACTTACAAAATGCCTTCAAAAAGGAGAAAAAATTACTTACTACGATAGCGAATATATCAAAGCAGTGGAAACTATAAAAACTCTTATTACAAATGATCCCATTTTAAAATATCCCAACTACGATAAAAAATTTACCTTGACAGCCGATGCATCCAATTTTGCATGGGTGCGGTTCAGACGGTGCAGTCAAGACGGTCACCCGATTTGTTTTGCGAATAGAACTGTCAATGAACAAGATATTAACTACTCAAAGACGGAGCAATAATAACTTGTCTGGTGGACAAAATATTTTCTTTCGTATTTATATGGTAGAAAATTCGTAGTAAATAGTGACCATAGACCACTTCAATGGTTACACAAATATTAAAATAAAACTAAACGAGTATGATTTTGATGTCAAATTTATATCGAGAGTTAAAATTGAAATTTGCAACAATAACGAGACTGATTCGAATATAGCAACAATACATTCTGCAGAGGAGGATGACTCAAATTATATCGGAATATCCGAAAAGCGTCTTCCAAAATCAAAAAGGAATAATGAAACTTTAAACGAAAAATTATTTAAAAATTCTAGAAATACTTTCCACTACACTGAAATGACAGAAGAATTCGCCAAAGAAGTTATTATAAAACATCTAGCCAGTAACACGAATGCAATATATTTCGAGAATGACAGAAATTCTATATCCTTTAAATCAATTTATCTTCAATTAATAAAACAATCACCAACTAATAGAACTTATAGAGCTACGAAAGTAATGGAAAACGTCACTTATTAAGTATTGGTTGATGTATTGTGCAAACAGCGTTGTGGCTTAAAAATTGTACATTCTAATGCTAGAAGTCTCAACTCTTCCAAACTTGATTATGTGAGGTTCATTTTTGCTGATTTCTCTGTTGATGTGATTTGTGTGTCTGAAACTTGGTTTGGGGGTGGAGCTAGTGACCTATATTTCAATATACCCACTTACAAGCTTTTTCGGAATGATAGAGTCGGCCGAAAAGGAGGTGGTGTTGCTATTTTTGTTAAAACTTTTCTAAATGTGAAAATCGTAAATTGGTCTGATGGCACCGCAGTTGAGTTCTTAAATTTGGAAATATATGACAATAATTCTAAAGTCATTGTTTCATGTGTGTATAACCCTAATAAATGTCACAGTGTTGAGCCGTTTTTCTCTGATTTGTCGTTGCTTGTAATTGACTATGACTACTATATTGTGTGTGGGGATTTTAATGTAAATCTGATCTCTGCTGACGCTGTTTCGCATAAACTTCGTGACCTTATTAGTGCGTCTGGCCTCTCTGTTGTGAACTCCATCATGCCTACTAGATTTGCAAATAATGCTGGTCCTAGCTTACTTGACCTCTTTATTATATCTGACATATCAATGCTATTTATCTTTGATCAGCTCACTTTTATTTCTGATCATGACTTGATATTCTGTACACTAAATATTAATATTGGTCGAAAAATGAATACTACCTCTATCTCGTATCATGATTATAAGTCCATTGACTTGACTTCTTTGTTTAGGGAGTTTTCCCAACTAAGCATTGATCAGAATTTGAATGGTTTTGTGAGTCGGATCTGTTATGTTTTCAACACATATGTCCCGATTCGCACTATTCAAGTTAAAAATAAAGCGCATCGTTGGTTTGACGCGCTAGTGAAGCAGCATCTTCAGAAAAGGAACAGGTTGCATGTTAGATGGAGAAAATTTCCAACCGATCAGAATTGGGACTCTTACAGGCTGGCTCGTAATGAGGCTCTGGCTGCTGTGAGGCTAGCCAAGAAAAATTATTTCTCCTTTAAGCTTGATGCATCTCTTCCATCTAAGCAATTATGGAGGAATCTAAACGGTTTGGTGTTCATGGCAAGGATAATACTGATTGTTTAGTGGAACCGAATGAATTAAATAATCATTTCCTGAATGGGTTTCCCCCTGAGAGTTCTGGTGACTGTGAGCTGTCTGTGGTTGATGGACTTGTCTGTCAAAGTTAATTTAAGTTTCAGGCAGTTGGTGAGTGTGATGTACACGGAGGGATTATGCGGATAAAATCTAACGCTGTAGGTCCTGATGGAGTCTTTATTAGGTTTATAAAATTAATTATTCCGTTTGTCTTGAGTCCATTAACTCACATTATAAATCACTGTTGTACCACTTCGTGCTTCCCAAGTCTATGGAAATTAGCGACTGTTGTGCCGGTTGCAAAAAAGGTATCTGCCGCTGCTGCTAGTGATTTTCGGCCCATTAGTTTGCTCTCATGTCTTCCTATTTGATAGTTCATACTGTTCGGACGTGTTTTTGTACGCTCAGTGTTTAATCGGATTTACATATTTCTCAAATATTATTTTGTTGTGTTAATATTATCAATTAAATCAAAATAATCTCGAGAAATTTAACAGTTCGTTTAATAAATTAAATACATATATGAAATATAATTCAAAAAGTAAACACTAAAAATATAATCATAAATATATACATAAAGCTATGAGTGTCGCTCACTCTCCTCATAGAGAGCGTCGGCACTCGGTGCATATACCCGTTGCACCAAGCAATAACACTACAACAATACAATACGGCATATTATCGGCAACAACAATGCCACTAGCAGAGTCATCATCGGTGTCAGTAGCAGCGTCGGCAACAGCAGCGACCTCAACAGAAAAGTCGATCCCAGCAACTGTCGCTACAGGAAAGGGCGCGATGACTTTCATCGAAACAACAACGAAGGCAAGGCAGCCCAGCATAGCGCCGTCACCAAACTCAGCAGCAGTAAGGAGTCCAGCAACAATGCCTCTGCAGGCGGTAATAAACGGTCAGGTAAAGAAAATAAAAAAAGTGGCGGTAGTGCAGACTGGTATTGACCGCTACATAAACATTAATATTAAAAGAACGATAAGTCCACAAAAGGTCATGGGCGTCGCCAAAAGGGCAAACACAACAAACTCAGGTGCTCCTCTGGAGAATAACAGATTTGCACTTCTTAGTGTAGAGAATTCTACTACTACATCGAAAGGTGAACCTGTAGTCAGTAATGCCAGACCGCCACCAATTTACCTGCGCGAGCGTAGTTCTAATCAATTAGTATTGAACATCGCAAATATTATAGGCACAAATAATTTTCACATTGTGCCTCTTAGAAAAGGTAGTATTGAGGAGACAAAGATACAGGCATATAGTGAAAAGCACTATCGTGATATTATAAATTTTTTAACGGGGAACAAGAAAAGTTATTATTCCTATCAGCTAAAGAGCTCAAAAGGCCTTGTTATTGTTTTAAAAGGAATCGAAGCCACAGTAGATTCTGGTGATATTAAAGAGGCTCTTGAAGAGCAAGGGTTCCCCGTTAAGGTTGTGATAAATATTGTGAATAGAAATAAGGTTCCACAACCTATATTTAAAGTTGAACTGCTCCCCAACTCAACCCAGCTTAAAAAGAACGAGACGCACCCAATATATAACCTAAGATATCTTTTACACCGCAGAATTACGGTTGAAGAACCGCACAAACGTAACGGCCCAATACAATGTATGAATTGTCAAGAATTCGGCCACTCTAAATCGTACTGCACTCTTCGCAGTGTTTGTGTAGTTTGCGGTGATCTCCACCCTACAAGTACTTGCACCTTAGCTAAAACTGACACATCCGCAAAGAAATGTAGTAACTGTGGTGGTAGCCACACGGCAAATTACAGAGGTTGCCCTGTATATAAAGATCTAAAATCAAAACTGTCGCAGAGTATACAATTAAAACGTAGCTTATCCCCAAATCCTATCTATATCCAGCCTGCCACCTCAAATCCTCAGATAGGTGACCCTATTATGCAAAAACCTAATTCTGGTCAAGCAACCTACGCAAGTGTTCTGCAGGGTAACGTACGGCAAGTTAACAATAACAATGCATCTAATAGTGGAGTAGAAGCCATGATCCTAAATCTTACTCAGTGTATGACTCAATTCATGTCTACAGTGCAAAATATGCTACAAGATTTAATTAAAGCTCAAAATCAGATGATTCAAACTCTTGTAAATAAAAACTGAGTTTGTTAAAAATATGTTTATGGAACGCAAACGGCGTTAACCAGCATAAACTAGCCCTTAATAAGTTTCTACATGACCACGAAATTGATGTTATGCTTTTGTCTGAAACACATCTCACAAACAAATACAACTTTCATCTCCCAGGCTTCAAATTTTATAACACAAATCATCCTGATGGTAAGGCACATGGCGGTACGGCTATTCTAATCAGAAATCGGCTTAAGCATCATCTTATGCAATCGCATTCGATGCAATGGATGCAAGCTACATCAGTATCTATTAAAAATCGTGGCAAAGACCTGACGCTTTCAGCTATATACTGCCCACCCCGTTTTACTGTAACAGAAACTCAATTTAAAGAACTTTTTGATTCCCTTGGTGATAGATTTCTAGCTGGCGGTGATTATAATGCGAAACATAAACACTGGGGCTCTCGCCTAATTAATCCAAAAGGCCGACAATTGTACAATGCAATAACTAACAGACATAGTAAATACGATTTTGTCTCACCAGGACAGCCCACTTATTGGCCAACAGACCCAAAGAAAATTCCTGATCTTATTGATTTTGCTATTTCTAAATATATAGATAGGTCTTTAGTATCAGCGGAAACCTGTGTCGATCTGTCCTCTGATCACTCGCCTGTAATAATCAACCTTTATGAACAACCAGAATATACAAGCCCAAAGTTTCGCCTAGGGACCAACCAAACCGATTGGTTAAAATACAAAAAGTATATTAGTAGTCATATCTCTACAAGAGTTGAGGTAAAACATGCAGATGATATAGATAATAATATTGATATTTTCAACTCCATGCTAACGACTGCAGCCGTAGTGGCAACGCCAAAAAATACTTCTAGAAAGTGCAAGTATGCCTGTACAAATAGCCAAATTGAAAAACTTGTAGCACAGAAACGACGGCTGCGCCGAGAATGGCAGAAACATCGCTCACCCATCTCTAAATACAATCTTAAAGCAGCCGAAAGGGCGCTTAATGATGCTCTTACAAAGGATAAAGATAAAAACCTAAAAGAGTACCTGAAGAAGGTAACCCCAAATTCTACCGAAAGGTATTCCCTTTGGAAGGCATCTAAAAACTTTAAGCCTCCAATGGAAGGTGTAAAACCTATAAGAAACCCGAACGGCGCGTGGGCTCAAAGCGATCAAGAAAAAGCACTCTGCTTTGCACAACATCTATGCAACGTGTTCCAGCCGAATATGGCTACAAACTCCTTTGCACTGCTTGCCTTACCTTGCAGTACTGAGATTGCTCAGCCTATTAAAATTTCCCTTCCAGAAATAACCAAACAAATTAAACAACTGAATCCAAAAAAATCACCTGGATTCGATAATATTACCCCGAAAATGCTAAAACAGTTACCAGATTCTGCATCAGCATTTCTCTGTAAGCTTTTTAACGCAATCTTGGGCATCGGTTACTATCCGAATGCATGGAAGAAGTCTCAGATATGTATGATAGCTAAACCTGGAAAAGACGCAACGCTACCGTCATCATATAGACCTATCAGCCTGTTGCCTTGCCTTTCCAAATTGTTTGAGAAACTACTATTAAAGAAACTATCTGCTTTTCTTCATGAACATAGCGTAATACCGCAACACCAATTCGGTTTTCGCGAAAAGCACAGCACTATTGAGCAAGTCAATCGAATTTCAAATGAAATAAGAAAAGCATTTGAACTCGGGGAGTTTTGCTCTGCAATATTCCTTGACGTGGCTCAAGCATTTGATAAGGTATGGCATCAAGGACTGATGTTCAAAATCAAAAAGTTTCTTCCAAAAAGCTATCATAAAATTCTTGAGTCTTATTTATCCAATAGACGTTTCAGGGTAAAAGTAAACGAATTCATTTCCGGAGATTTTCCGATTTTAGCCGGTGTGCCCCAAGGTAGCGTTCTAGGCCCTACATTATATGTAATATTCACATCTGATACTCCTATAAGTGAAAGCACGCTAATTTCAACATTTGCGGATGATACCGCCATACTCAGTTGCAATAAATGTCCGATAAAGGCGTCGAGAGCTCTACAAGAGCACTTAGTTAGGGTAGAAGAATGGTTAGGAATGTGGCGTATAAAAGTCAATGAGCAAAAAAGCAAAAACGTAACATTCTCTTTGAGGCCTGGTACGTGTCCAGCCATTCGGCTCAATAATATTGAGATTCCACAAGCTAATGAAGTCACCTATCTCGGCATTCATTTAGACAGGCGCTTAACTTGGCGTACGCACATTTCAACTAAAATTTTAAATATGAAGTTGAAGGTCGCCAAGCTGCATTGGCTAATAAACCACAAATCTACCTTAAGCCTAGAATACAAAAGCCTCCTATACAATGCAGTTATTAAGCCGATATGGTTGTACGGGATTCAACTGTGGGGTAATGCATCCGCTTCTAACATTGCCATAATTCAAAGGTTTCAGTCGAAGATACTTAGGTTAATAACAGGTGCTCCATGGTACATGCGTAACGAAAATATTCACAAAGACCTGAAAATACCAACAGTTATAACAGAAATAAATGCTAGAAAGCAGATATACATAGCAAAACTGAAAAATCACCCGAATCCACTAGCTAAATCCCTCGCAAAACCGATAAGCCGATCCCGCCTGCAGAGAAGAGACCTTCCGGCCTTTTGAAGAGCGAAGCAGAACCGAAATTTTGATGGCCAAATACAATTTGGGTTAAAATTATTTTTTAGTGACTAGTTTTAAGATTTGATATACTTATTGTTAGGCTTAATTTAAGCAAATTCAATAAATAATAAATTCTTGTAATAAAAAAAAAAAAAAAAAAAAAAAAATGTCTTTCTAAGGTGTGTGAGTCGCTTATGGCTGATCAGATATCTCGACACCTGAATGAGTTTAAGCTGCTGTCACCACTACAGTCTGGTTTTCGTAAGGGTCATAGCTGCTCGACTGCTATACTGAAAGTTGTTGATGATATTCGAATTTCATTTGATGATGACCAAGTAACTCTACTCTGTTTATTGGACTTTTCCAAGGCTTTCGATAGTGTCAACCATAGACTATTATGTTTTAAGTTAAAGACTTATTTTGGTTTTTCTGGCATATGCCTTGCTGCTTATGACGAGCTATTTGAGTGGCAGATCTCAGCGAGTGAAGATTGGTGATATCTTCTCTGATTGTAGGCCAGTTTTTTCTGGGGTCCCACAGGGATCAATTCTTGGGCCACTGCTTTTCAGTAGGTTCATCAATGACATTTTTTCACTTGACTGTAATGGAGAGATGCATGTTATGCCGATGACATTCAGTTATATCTGTCACGCAGGGTAGGCCTTATAGATGATATGGTTTGTAGACTTAATGAGGACCTTGATATTCTTGGTCGTTGGGCTCGTAGCAATGATCTGTGTCTAAATCCGGCGAAATTTTTTGTTCTGCCTATTTACAAATACAATATACTTTTTACTGAAATCCCTCCGATGTTTATTGCTGGTTGCCGCCTTACACTTGTTAACAAGACTGCTGTGCTTGGGTTTCATTTGAACTCGTCATTGACTTGCTCGGATCATATCAACCATGTGGTTTGCAGAATGTATATGACTCTGCGCTGTTTGAGGATTTCTGCTCGATTTACTCCGGTTGAAACCAGGTGCAGGGTGGTTGTGCAATTGCTTGTGCCTATTATTACCTACTCTGAGGTGGTGTATAGTGGTTTGGACTCTCGGTCTTTACAGAAGCTGCGAGTGGCATTCAATAAAGCTACTCGTTATGTGTATGGCTTGCGCAAATTTGACCATATCTCATCTTGGAGTAAAATGGTTCTGGGTTGCGATATTGAGAGCTATTTAAAGGCAAGAAATTGTATGTTTATGCATAAATTAATATACTCTTAGGCTCCGCTATACCTTTATGACAAGTTGCGGTTCAGCCTGTCGAATCGTTGCAATAATCTCATTATATCGAGGTTTACGTTCCGAAACTCGGCTAGAATGTTTTTCGTTGACACCACTAGACTATGGAACTCTTTACCTAATGATTAAAAAAATATTGTAAGTCACAACAACTTCAAGCATCTTATTTATCTTTATTTTCGTAGTAACTCCTGACGCTTTGTTTCTTCTCTTTTCCTTCTTCTCTTTTCCTTCTACTACCCTCTTTCTTTTTTATTTTTTATATATTTTTCTGGTTTTATGTTATATTTGTTTGTTTTTTTTATAAATATTTGTCAATAGTATTAATTTTAATTTTAATTTTAGCTTTAAGTTTTTAATTTAAGTTACAATTGTGGCTAAGTTAAATGTACAGCATAAGTTTTTAAAACAAATTGTATGATAAAATTAATTAATTAAATTAAAATAGATTACGACAGTTGTGGGCTAGTTAGTAGTAACTTTCAGGAATGGTTCAAAAATTTAAACATTAACTTCGAAATTACTATTGGAAAAACAGGTATAGCAGATATAGAAAAGTTGCATAAAACACTTCCTGACAAGTTAAGGATAATTAACACTTGTCAAGACAATGAAACAAAGCACTATGCTACAGAGCAAATTTTTTGTATATATAAATACACAATCAGTCACTCAACAACTGGACAGACACCATACAATATATTTTTTGATAAACATACCCCGATTTATAACACCCAATTAGACAAACAACGTAAGATCGACAAAATAAATAAAAACAGAAAAGAATATAATATTGATACAAAATTTGTAGACGCAGAAAACTCGCGTAGGTAAAAAACAAAACCCATTTAAAAGTGTCCATACAATGTCAAAAAGTAATGAAGCTGATAATGACCATTATGTTGTCAAATTTCAAAAAATATTATCAAAAATATATAAATCACATTTTAAACATAACGAGTACAGAAGTACGGGTTAGACCGACTTCGAAATACCCTTTACCTTTTCTGCTGCGTGCGAGTTCAACATTGAGGATGTTTTCTTCATAAATCATCATTAGGAGCATATCCACGGTAATTTTTGGTAGGGTACCTTGAAATGATTATATCGACTCCATTTCTTGTGTATGGCTTTCTAGTGTCAATATAACCTCTAATATAAAATTTCTTAAACCAATATTGTGTAGGTCAAAAGTTATAGTAACATAGCAATAGTGGGCGTGGCTGTAAAAATAACACGCCCATTTTTTGTGTAGAGTTTAATGTTACTACCCGCAACCTATCTGTGAAATTTTGTTGAGAAATCTTTAATAGAAACCTAGTAATGATTTTTGGTTAATTGTGGGCATGGCATTAGAAATAATCTGCCCATATTTGGAATGTATGCTTGTACAGACCCAGTGTATATATCTACCAATTTGTTTTCATATATCATCACTAGAAGCATAGATAGAGTAATTGTCTTTAAGTGGGGTCCTAAAAGTTCATTATATGGGAGAGAGGCGTATCCTTCCTCTGATCGACCCCGAATCTTGTATGTGGCTTTGTAGGGTGGCCCAAATGTGATGTTAAATAAGTGTACCTCTTGTAATAACGGGTTTTTTTAAATGATTTATTTGAATATGTTAAATACATTTTATGGAAATTTAACGTGACTATGTGTGAAATATGACATCAGACAAATGACCACCATTTTGCTCGATACAGGCATTGGCTTTTTTTTTAGCGCATTTTGCATTACACGGCGTAATGTTTCTGGTTGCAGGCGCCGTATTTCGTCTCGAATATTCTGCTTGAGCTGTCCAAGTGTCTGTCGTTTGTTAACATACACTTTGTCTTTTAAATATCCCCATAAAAAAAATCGGGCGCAGTTAAATCTGGTGAACGAGGAGGCCAAGGGAAATCTGAATTTCTTGAAATTATGCGTTCACCAAAAATTTCACGCAGCATGTCAATAGTTTGCCTAGCAGTCTGCGCAGTGGCTCCATCTTGTTGAAACCACAAATTAGGATGTTGCTTCACCATTGGCCGCAAAAAGCTGTCGATCATTGTTCTGTAAGAAGCCCCGGAGACCGTTTCTGGCGTTTCATCCTCATTCTCAAATAAATATGGGCCGATGATATTTGTGGCCATAACACCGCACCAAACAGTGCATCTGATTGGGTGTGACTGATGCTGATGTATTTCCCTTGGATTTTCGGAGCCCCACAACCTACAGTTTTGTTTATTCACATAGCCACTTAAATGGAAATGCGCTTCATCCGTCAACGGCGATAATTTCGCTGCGTCAGAACAATTGATCGTTGAGAAGAATAATAAAATTCGATAATTTTAATGCGTTGTTGTGGACTGTACGTATTCATTTTAAATTTCCAAGAGTTCAGTTATAATCTGCAAAAAGAAAAAATAAATTATGTTAAAAAATAAAAAAGTTATTTGTGTTTCACATCAGCTGGTCTTATTTGGGCCACCCTGTACTATAAAACTTCGTCCAAAAATATTGTATAGGTCGCAAGTTATAATAATATGTCAATAGTGGGCGTGGCTGTAGAAAACACACGCCCATTTTTTGTGTGGTGCTTAATGTTAGTACCCGCAGCCTTCCTGTGAAATTTCGTTGATAAATCTTGAATAGGAACCTAGTAATGATTTTTGGTTAATTGTGGGCGTGGCAATAGTATTAATTATGTCCATATTCTGCACACACACAATTATGGACCCCATGTATGTTTCTGCCAAATATATATTTTTTTTTTTTCGCTGGCAACAATACGAGCATAGGTAGGCTAATTTTAATTTTAGACCCAAAACCGTATATCAAAAGTGGGCGTGTCTTTTCACTGATCAGCCCCATTTGTTGTAGATAGCTTTATAATGTCCACATGTTGCTTCGCGTAAAATTTCGTCTGTAAATCTCTACCAGATCTTAAATTATTACTATTTGTTAATAGTGGGCGTGGCAGTTAATATACACCGCCCACTTTTTTCACAGTGTTTAGTAGGACCCACATCTCCATAACTGCCAAATAATGCCACGATTCCGTTAATTGGACCGAAGTTATAGTCATTTTAAAGCAGGTGAAAAAGTTCCTTATATGTGAGGTAGGCGTGGTCCTTGTCCAAATCGGCCCATAGAGCAATTTGGTTCTGTATCTTTGTGCAGGCTACACTTTTGCAAAATTTCATTAAGATAGCTCTAGCGGTGTAGAAAAAACGTAGCCACAGACGGACAGACGGACAGACGGACAGACGGACAGACTGACGGGCAAAAGAAAAATTGGTTAGAAAGTGATTCTGATCATATCTGTATACAGTTTGTCAAGTAATTATTTGCAAAATAAAAAATGTAAGGAAATTTTCACTTTAATATTGATTTGAAGCAAGAAATGCATATATTTAATTTAAAAAAATATTGTAATTTAATATTTGCCAATCTTCCTCAACAGAAAACATGAAAAAATTCTTAAATAATTACAAATAGAACCGTTTCTGAGGCAAAAGAAAAAACAATAGCCATTTCACGGTGTCAAATAATTCTTTGCAAAATTCATGGACCATACAAATCCTCTAATAAATTAACAGTAAATATTTTAATACTTAGTGTGACTACCATTAGCATCAATAACGGCTTACAACCTTTTTGGAATAGACGCAATAAGTTTTTGTATATCGTGTTATTCGGGCACCTTTTCCCATTCCTCTCTCATAACTCTTATTAGAAGCGTTTTTATTAGTTGGAACCCGTTTTGCAACTGTTTTTTTAAAGTGTGTCCATAAATTTTCGATGGAGTTCATATCAGGGCTTTGTGCTGGTGTGTCTATGACTGTATGTATGCAATTATATCTCATCCAGGTCCTGCACAAGAGCGATTTGTACTTAGGGTCATTGTCCTGATACACATTCAATTTTAACTTTTCGAAATTTTGTCGGCCATTGAAGCCAGAATTCTGAACACTTTTTTTCAATTCGTTTTGAAAATTGTTTAAGTAACACTTCTTCGTCAGCATATTGGTGAAAATTCTTAATTCCCCAACGCCTTCCATTGAAAACCATTCACATACCATCACTGACAACTTTCCAAACTCATCAGTGGGGATCATATTCTTCTGCTGCAGTGCTGTCATCGGAGAAAGTCACATTCCTCCAGTACTCCATTAGCTTAGAAACGCTTGCAATAGCAAAATTCATCCTCTTTTGAATATTGATTGAAGAGAGCATCGGCCTTTAACGAACTATTTTGGTGGAGTATTCACGGGTTTTCAGCACTTTTCACCGATTTCATAACGAAGAAGTGTTACTTAAACATTCTTCAAAACGAATTGAAAAACAGTGTTCAGAATTTCTACTTCATTGGCCCACAAAATCCCGAAAAGATAAAATTCAAAGAGTATCAGGACAATGACCCTAAGCACAAATCGCTCTTGTGCAGGCCCTGGATGATATATAATTGCCTATATACAGTCATAGACACACCAGGACAAAGCCCTGATATGAACCCAATCGAGAATATATGGCCACACCTTATAAAAACAGGTGCAATTCGCGTTCCAACTAATAAAAACGCTTCTAATAAGAGTTAGGAGGAAGGAATGGGAAAAGGTGCCCGAGTAACACGATATACAAAAACTTATTGCGTCTATGTTAAAAAGGTTGTAAGCCGTTATTGATTCTATTGGTGGTCACATTTAGTATTCAATTATTTACTATTAGTTTAATAGCTTATTTGTATGTTCCTTGAATTTTGCAAAGAATTATTTGACACCATGAAATGGCTATTGTTTTTTATTTTGCTACAGAAACGGATCTTTTTGTAATTATTTAATACTTTTTTTGATGTTTTCTGTTGAGGAAAATTGGCAAATATTAAATTATAATATTTTTTTAAATTAAATATATGCATTGCTTGCTTCAAATCAATATTAAAGTGAAAATATCATTACATTTTTTATTTTGCAAACAATTACTTGACAAACTGTATATATGTTCATACCTACCACGCCTCCTTCTTGAAATTGCAACCCCTCTCAAAAGCACAAAGTTAGTATACCCTAGTTATCTTTTTTATAGGTAAAGGGTATAAAAAGAACACTTCTACTTTAAGATAATTCCAATTCCAACAATTGCTAATCATACCGAATTAATATTTAGATTTAATAAAAACTTTACCTTGATTGAAAATGTTATTTTTGAAATGGATGAAAATAAAACATTGTTAACCCATGTATTAAACATTTACTTAATTCGAATTTAAAAAAAACAATAACAAAGAAATATTATTTATAGAACCTAATATTATTGCAATGAAAAATTTTGAAGAAACAAATGTAAAGCATATATGTAACAATTTAGAAATTAAGATTAAAAATAATAAATTTATTTATTTTTCTAAATCTAACATTATTATAAGAGAAGCAGCATTTGAGTCATATAGCCATCATTCTCACATTGTTAATATTCCATATATAAATGAAATTGAAACTAAAATTATAATCCCAAATGTAAGTCTAAAAGATATAATACATAATCTTCGTGTAGTAAGGAAACAGAATAACGTTGCCGAAGTCGCTTGTCTACGCAGATAAGCCCGAGATGATTGACGCCTTGGAAGAGAATATTCGGCGCGTGATTGTTGACATACGGCCCCAATTGCTGCAAAAAGTGGTCGAAAATTGGGCCTCTCGGCTGGAATTCATTCGAGGTAGCTGCAGCGGCCACTCGCCCGAAATTATTTTTAAAACATAATGGCAAACCCTTATCTTTATAATAAAGCTAAGTTCTTGGCCATAACATTAAATTATATGCATTTTATTTCTGCTTGAAATCCACACGTCTAAAAAACACCCTTTACTTACTGTAATTGCTCTTATTGTTTGTGTTCTCTTTTCTTCCCAAGAATAAAAATTTTATTCAAAACACATTCAATGAAAAAAACTAATCCTGATGAGCGGAGGAGTAACGTCGTAAAGTATCTTCACGTAGTAACGTATCGTAACGTAGTAACGTATCCAGCAACACCAGACATTTGATGGTTTCTAATTGAGTGTACAACCAAAGAAAAATAAGAAAACACAACAATTCCCTCTTTTTTTATATACAGTTTCGACCCTTTGTGTGGTCACAAGGGTAGTGTATGTGAATTTATTGTATTTGTAGTACACGTATACTATATGTTGGTTGCCATGTTTGTGTAAAGTGGTGAATAAAAAACAGCTGTTTTTGTTTACAATTTGTTGCTGGTCTCAAGAAACTATTATATTGAAAATATTATTTCGTATTATAGAAAAATATTATTAGTAGTATTACAATTGGTGGATGTTTCAAGACAAATACTCGTGCACATGAAACGCACTCAATTATATTATTTCGAAGCATTGCGGACTCTGGACTGAGAAAATATGCAAAAAATGTAAAATCCAGTACATTAAAAAAATGTATTTAATACATACTTGAATTCTTAATTATTCTTAATCTTTTCAAACTGTTTGCTAATTGGATGGCAGTTATGCAAGATGACGTGGGAAAAAAGGAAGAGATATATTCAGCCTATATAGAAAAGCGAAATCTATTTGGAAAAAATAACAAGTTTTTTAAAGTGAATAATTTTATTACAATTTTGCACTTTCAGTGGTGCGTTACCGAGTTAATTTTTCATTTGGATGCTCGGTTCGCCTGTAGGCCTATTACATCCATTACAATATGTTAAATTATATATATTAGTATTAAAATAGAAATACTAAAATCAAATTTGTATAAGTTGATTATATAAATTTAATTAAAGGTTAAAACTATATAATAATAATAAAATGTAACAAAAAATAATAAAAAATAAAATATATCACAATATTAAAATAAATTTATAACACACAAATTATTAATACATTATAATTTTATTTAATATAAAAATTATTTACTTATATCCATACATGTATGTACATTCAGTATTCCACACTGCATATACTAATGATAAAGGAAGTGACTAGAATAAGTTAGAATTGTTTTGGTGGGGTTTTGAAAAACCTCTTAATTACAGTAGAATGGTTTTGTGGGACTCCTTCGTATGCGGCATTACTGTAGTAATCTGCAAATGATATATATTAGTTCAAAAATACAAAATATATATCAATATTTTAAAAAAATAATTTCCTTGTATATCCAAGCTCCGTTAAACAAAAAATATTCCACACAATAAATGTAAATATTGCAAATGAAATGTGGTGAAATATTTGGAATTCACATTTACGGAAAGAATTCCACAGTGTTGCAATAAACTGGATTTCAACATGAATATTAAGAATGGTTTTACATTATTTATACTGCAAGTTTCTTGCTAACACCTGAAACCAAACTAAAAATCAACTATTATTGTTATTTTAAATAGTTTATTAAATAAGTAAATTCGAAAAATATACCTAAAATTGTGTTGTAACTTAAATTTTATATATCATGTCACATAATTTTAAGATGTGCATAAGTCAGATAGAGCATAGATTATTCATAGATTGAGACGCTTTCTTGATGGTATGGTATTCGAAAATATGTTGGATTGAGATTGTCTATAATGGCATGTTTCTTCTATCCTGGAAACTATGTCCCAGTCTTAATCGTGCCAATTTTGTATATATATGTTCCATGCTCTCTTTGGCAAATATTGTTCGTTTGACGTCTATGTTTGCAACAAATAAAATACTTTAATAAATGATTGTTTCATTTTTTACAACCACAGCATAAGATTTTATGATCATAACTTTTATTTGCCTGATAAAGCAATAATTTATTTACTTGCGCCAAATTGCTATGCATTGCTTTGAGGTAATGTGCTTATATGTATTAAGTTAATTTTTTTTAAATATAATCTAATGTTTTTGACGTTTAGTGCTATTGTTTTCCTTTCTTACAAATTCGAAACTTTATTTAATTTTTTTTGTGGTTCATTTCAGTTTTATTAATGACAAAATTATACGTCAACTGAATAGATTTTATTTAAGTACATACTTTTGTTATGAGAAATTAATCAATTGTTGCATTGTTCTGTAAATCAGCTTAATGAAATGTGGCCTGTTATTGTGTAGAGTAACGCTTCTCAGTAATTCCATTTTTTACGTATAACACAATGGTTCTAAGAGAAATTTCAGAACACAGCACCTCATATCAAGAGAAAAAAATTGTTTAAAATTAATCAATTAGTTTACAATTGTGGACACAATTGTAACAGAAATGGCAAATACAAGAAAAATAAAATAATGCGAAATAATATATATTTTCGTTCTGTACATATAAATAAAATTATCAATAAGCAGCGTGTTAAAAACATTTGACGTTTAAATGATTGGATAGGTCTCATAAGAGTTTCTTAAAAATTTCGGTATTTTACTATTTTCTTTTACTTTTGTTTGTTTTCTTAATGAATTTTTTACGTTACAGAGTGTATATTAGTTTATTTCATTTCATTTAAACACGCGGATTTATCCGCCGTGAAGACATATCCTATTTCTTTACTTAGGCTTTGGCCATGACGATCGACAATGAGAATGGCTATTTGAATGGGCATAGCCACTGCAACAAAGTGGAGAAAAGAAAACTGCGGACAACTCGATCATTTTATATACGAGAGCGGATTGATATTGAAGCTACGTAGCGCTAGATGGCAGCACAAACACAAAAACTTTTTTTTTAGAAATTCCGATCTGTCAAACGTAAGCTGTTAAAATTTCACCTAAATTCATCGATTAGTTTATTTGGTGTAGTCGTTTGAAGTAAGCAACTTTTGTGTTTCTTGAAAAATGGAAAAGCGAATTTCGTGCAGTGATTAAACACTATTATTTGAAAGGGAAAACGGCGAAAGAGGCAAAATAAAACCTCGATAAACATTACGGTGAGTCTGCTCCGTCAGATTACATGGTAAAATATTGGATTGATGAATTTAAACGCGGCCGAACAAGCACTGCAACAATACCATCAACAGGAAGGCCAAAAGAGGTGGTTACTGAAGAAAATATCAAGAAAATCCTCGATATCGTTATGAATGATCGCCGAGTGAAGTTGCGTGAGATTGTTGAAATGGTAAATATATCACATGAACGTGTGTTCAACATTTTGCATGAACATTTGCATATGAATGCCGCGTTTGCTCAGTATCGAATAAAAACAAGTCCGACAGACCACTTCACAGCGGTGTTTGGACATGATAAAGCGTAATCCTGTTGATTTTTGGCGTCAATTAATAACGGTTGATAAAACGTGGGTCCACCAGTACACACCTGAAACCAAAAATCAATCGAAACAATGGGTGGAAGCTGGTGGAAGTGCTCCGAAGAAGGCGAAGGCAGTGAAATCGGCTGGCAAGGTTATGGCCACTGTATTTTGGGATGCACACGGAATATTGCTCATCGATTATCTTGAAAAAGGATCCACAATCACAGGAAAGTATTATCGTGCATTATTGGATCAATTGATGGATGCAATCAAGTTAAATCGACCACATTTAAAGAAGAAAAAAATGCTCTTTCTTCAAGACAACGCACCGGTTCACACAGCATTAGATACGATGCTGAAATTACGTGAAATACACATCGAATTGGTTAATCATCCACCTTATAGTCCAGATTTGGTTCCTAGTGACTTTTTCCTGTTGTCAAACTTGAAAAAATCGCTCGCAGGAAAAAGATTCATCTCAAACGAAGAAGTGATTATTGAAACTAACGCGTATTTTGAGGGGTTCCCGAAATCGTATTATTCAGATGGTATAAAAAAGTTGGAATATCGTCTTACTAAGTGTGTCAAAGTAAAAGGAGACTATTTATTTATTTTATTTATTTATTTATCTCTACAAATTGATCTTAGGACATTAAGGTAATAACCTTTTTAAGATGTCCTAACGACATGAAGTATATATATATTTTCAATAATTAACTTAACTGGAATAATTCATTCCAAGGTAAAATGAAATATAAATTATAAAAGAAATTGATTTACACAAATAAAATTATAAAGTTTTAAAATTATAAAATTATGTAAGTGGATGATTTAAACAATTAAAATTAAATATTGTTAAACGTACTCTCCATTCTTTAAATATTAAATTAAAAAATATAACAACAAAACAATAAACAATAAGATAAATACAGATCACAATTTATGAAAAAAGCAATACAGATTGCCCAGAAATTCACCGCGCCCGAAAGTAGCCCTCAAGTTCATTCCTGAACTGTACAGTGTTGCCAATACTTCGCAGCCGTACAGGAAGTGAGTTCCAGAGTCTTACTGCATACACGAAAAACTGACGATCAGACATAAGAGACGAGTGCTTGCACGGGACAAGTTGGTTACAACGACAGGAACGTGTGAACCTGAGACATCTAAACAAATATGGAGGTTCCCGGGTGTAAATAATCTTGTGAAGAAAGATGATAGTCTTAGACTCCAAGAGTTGATCGAATGTGATCCCAAAAACTTGCCTTGATAAAGTGGATACATGATCTGTTCTAGTCAAGCCATAAATATACCTTGTTATATTATTAAATAGGGCATTAAGCTTTCGTTTGCTAGCTGCATCACAATTCGCAAAAATTTCACAACCATACAGCAATCTTGGGAGAAGGTAGGCCTTAGCCAACAGCATTCTGATTCCTTGTGGGGTGAAATATTGCGTTGACCACAGTGAACGCAGCATACCATAAACTTTGCCAACCGTGGCAGCAACGTGGTTACTCCATGTTAGAGTGCCATCAAATATAACTCCCAGGTTTTTAGCCGTGTTTACACGTTCAATCACAGACCCATTCATTATAATACTGGGTAGTATTGTGGTATCAAAGTGTTTCTTGTAAGTCACTAAACATTTTGACTTAGCAGGATTAAGGCAAAGCCCATTTTTCTTTGCCCAGTTATAAACATTAAATAAGTCATTATTAATTTGAGTGACACAATTAATAATTTCGTCCCTTTTACAGCTTATGTAAATTTGGACGTCATCAGCATACAGATGAATATCACAATCATGCAATACAGTCGGTAGATCATTTATATATATATACAAAAAAGAAGAGGCCCCAATATGGACCCCTGAGGTACACCTTGCACTACCGACAAGAAATCCGATGCCTCATCATCACACTGACTGGGTTGGTAAACCGCTTGGGTTCTATCTGTAAGGTATGATTCTATCAATTTCACTGCGCCGGATGAGAAATTGTACATTCTCAGAAGCTTCGTACATAAAATATTGTGGTCAACACAGTCAAATGCCTTTGAATGGTCCAATAATACCAAGAAAGACACCCTATTTAAGTCAAGTGATGCGCGAATACTCTCCACTACATCAGTCAGAGCCGTTACGCAGCTCCTCCTTGGCATGAACCCTGTCTGACTGTCGTTCCGTGATAATGTTATTGTCTGCTAAATACTTTTTTAGTTGTTTCGCCATTACTAGTTCAAATACTTTGGACAAGTATGGTAAAATTGCTATTGGTCTATAATCGTTATCAGACTTTAGGGTTGGAATAATTTTCCCTAACTTCCAACAATTAGGGAAAGTTGATGTCGTTATAACAGTATTAAAAATATGAGTTATGACTGGCAGCAGCTTAGGAAGTACGGCCTTAACAAAAACAGGATGAATCTCATCAGTACCACAAGCATTTGACTTTATACCCAGAAAGCACTCCAATACATCTGACTCGTCAACACCAGAAAACCCAAACATAATATCAGAGGACACAGAACTACAACAGTTTGCATAAGCATTCTTTTCCACTGCTTCAATTGGAAGATTGACAAATTTCCTATTTAAATCATTTAGGTCCATGGTAATGTTCCCAAAAGTAGCAATATTCCCTATACCTATGCTGCGAATATGTCTCCATGTTTGTTTACTGGTTACTGCACTGCTAAATGTTTTTCCGAAGTGGGAGTATTTAGCGGCTTTGACATCTTTAGTAACCTGCCTTCTAAGATTTCTGTAAGTTTCATATAGAAGAGGTAGCTTATATCGCTTCCATCGTCTGTATGCAGTGTAACGTATGTTAATTAAATTCTTGATTTTATTAGTAAACCAAGGCTGCTCTTTATGCTCAACGGTGCGCACTTTCTTTGGGACAAACTCATCAAAAAGACATTTAATATTAGATTGTAGATATTCCACTTTGTCATTTACTGAGGGCATAAAATATATCAAGTTCCATTGTACAGTGTCAAGTTTAGAACACAAATGTTGGTAGTCAATATTTTTAAAATCTCGGTATCTCAAAACTTTGGTTGTCATATTAAGTGTAAAATCAAGCGTCAGAAAAATAAGGTCATGTTTTGAAAAACAGGGAGTAGGGAGTTGTTCATAAATTTTAATCTTCTTCAAATCATCAATAAAATACACGTCCAACAGCGAATTGTTTCTCCCCGTAAAATGTGTCGGTGATGTTGTATTAGCGGAAACCAAGCCCAATGCCAACATTTCCGTGACCAGTCCGCTCTCAACTAGAATATTGCTATTGAAGTCTCCTGCAATAACAATACTTTGAAAGTCCAAAGAAATTGTCCGAATGTGATCTATCAGTGATTGTATGTCAATTGTACGATTAGGTCTGTAGACACAGCCCACAAGAAGTCTTTCAACTCCATTGTCAACACTTAAAAACAAATACTCAATCTGACCTTCAGAAACTGATTTGCTATGGACTTTGCACGCAATACCATCCCTCACAAAAATTGCCACCCGGCCGGCATGAGTCACTCTATCCACACGAAACAATCTGTATCCACTGACACTAAATAAACTACTCTGCTTTGATGGCTTGAACTACGTTTCAGACACACCAGCAAAATCAACGCCAGAACCCTCAAATAGATATTTGAACTCAACCATCTGATTGATTAAGCTTTGTGCATTTATTTATCAAATTTTCATTCCCATTTGTAATCTACCAAGAATACGAATGAGGTTATAATTATTATCTCTGGAACCCACTGATAGGTTAATTAGACCATTCGAAACGACTGTAGCGACGATGAGTTAGCAATGAAAGTATACGATCATATACTCTCCTTAATATTAATTTGGCAACACATACAGTTTGGTTACGATCTGAACCTAAGAGCAACCCGGAAGAGCATTTAAAAAGGTACAATGAATTCTGCACAACTGTGAACAAAAATAACTTACTTAATATACTCATATATAGTATCCACAACAAAAAATATAAAAAAGTGTAACATTATAATATAAAAACAGTAATTTAAAATCAAATGATTGAATATAGGCTCAGAAGAGAAAAAATCAAATATAACAATTGTCATGAAAGACAAATCATTCCTCTCCACGAAAAAGACCGCTCACCTGCTGCAAAGAATCTATACGCGTTGCTCTCGCATTCTCAGCTATCGCACCAATGCTTCATTGTTGGCGTATGCCGTCGGGAGTGCTATGCAGGAGTTGCCATGATGAAGAAGAGATAGAGTCGATTCATCACATTTTATGTCAATGTCCAAGACTACAGTCGAAATGACTTCTATGTTCCGTGTCGCGCTCCTTCACAAGCTTGACAGAGATAACGAAGGTGGATTTATCGGATCGTCTCACTTTCAGCGGGAAAACCAAATGGATTAATAGGGATGGTACTTCCAGTGTATACGGAAATCGAGGGTAAGGATGAGTATGCCTCCTCCTGGTATTTTTGAAGGCAGTCACAATGGACATAAGATGTCTCCGAATAGAAGTGCGAATAACGTATCGGCACACACCTTTGCAACCTAACCTAATCTAACATTTCCACTGCTAAAACTATTCATTACAGACGCATATTGATAGTAAATTTAATATTAAATTTCTAAGAATTTCATTTGAAACAATAATTGTAACAAATCGAAAAAACTGTAAATACTCGTATGTTATACCGCACAAACATTTAATGCAATTTACAATATATATATTTTTAAAATAAGTTACTTTAAAAATATTAGTTATTAGCATTTGAATAATTTCATATATGTAGGTAGGAATGCAAATTTATATAAATAATTATAAGAATATTTTGAAAATTTACATTGTAAATTATAAAAACGGAAAAAATTGCCGTGTGAAATTAATAAATAAATTCAAATATCTATTTAATTTATTTCCTTATCCCAAAATATTCACAATCGAATTGCACAGTAGTTTAATGGCTGCACAGCAGAACAGTAAAAGTGATTTTTTGGGGAATGTTATGTATAGACTTTATGAAATTATCAGTGTTTTGACACATTTTAGTAAATTCAGAATTGCGTCATCAAAAACTTTGACTCCCTAATATTCTCCAAAATCATGGTAGCTGATATGAGTTTCATTGGCGCAATGACTTGCGCGTTGGTCTGGAATTATTGTGACTGCGGGTTCGAACCCAGCGAAAAGTTTTTTTTTAATTCTTTTTTTTTAATTATGAAAAAAAATCATTTTTTAAATAATAAGAGTATTTTACAATTTTCCAAAAATTAACCAGTATTATATCATTTTACTGGACCAAAACTAGATCGAACTATTTCATGTTTTTTTCGAGAAAAAGCTTTAAGCTAAACGGACGTGTTTGCCCTGAGCTCTTAGAAATTCTATTCTTTCTAAAGTATTATCCGCAATTTGCTCCGACTTTTATTAACGGGATTCTGCCTCGGGCCATCTCTCGTTGATTCGTTATTTGCGTAGTGTTCGGTGTGAAATTTGTGTGGTGTTTCCATCGAAAAAATTGTGAATCTTTGGCTGAGTTCGCAAGGAAAAGCGCGCCAAACTAGTTCTAAATACGAATAAAATCACTCAGTTCCATAATAACACAAACAAAAGTTCCGAAGTTTGCAAAGCTCGTGTGTAAACAAACTGCGATAAGCATATGACAACTAAAGGGTTTTCCTACAAGAGGTGTTATTTTGAATCACCCGGTATTTCGCTGCACTTTTGAAGCTTTTTTTCTTTGACATTTGCCAAGTTGAAACTACGCCATTACTAACATTGGAACGACACACGCTTCAACAATGCATTGAAATTTTTAAAATTCACTACAAAAATGGTAAAAATCTTGCAGTCACAGTTCGCAAAACTAAAGCATTTTTGGGTCGTCGTGAAGCACCTTGTCGGACCGCAATACAGAAATTGGTGGAAAAAATCGAGCTGTTGGGACAAGTTAGTGATGTGAAGAATAAAACCCGTGCACGTCGCTCAAGAACAACTGAGAATATTGCTGCTGTAGCCCAAAGTGTTGAAGAAAACCCAGGTTTGTCCATTCCTCGTCGTTCTTTGGAATTGGGCATTCCACAAACGTCATTTCACCATATTTTGCATAAAGACTTGGGTCTTAAGGCTTATAAAGTTCTGTTCACACAAGAACTCAAGCCGGCCGATCATCAACAACGTCGTGTCTTTGCTGATTGGTTCCTTGAAATGAATGAAAGTGATCCGGTGGCTACGTCAACAAGCAAAAATGTCGTATCCGGTGCTCGGAAAACCCAAGAGTTTTTGTTGAGAAGCCTCTCCATCCTTAGCGTGTGACTGTTTGGTGCGGTTTATGGTCCGGCGGGGTCATTGGACCTTACTTTTTCGAAAATGAGCTTGGATCAACAGTTACGGTGAATGGATTGCGCTATCGAGAGATGATTAATGATTTTTTATGGTCGCAGTTGGATGGTATTGATATGGACAACGTTTACTGTCAACAAGACGTGCCACACAAGCATCGAAACCATTGCTCTTTTACGGGAAAAGTTTCCGGACCGTGTTATCTCTCGAAGAGGTGATCACAATTGGCCACCGAGGGCTTGTGATTTAACACCTTGCGACTTCTTCCTTTGGGGCCACATGAAAGATAAGGTCTACGCCAACAGCCCAGCGTCGATTCAAGACCTCAAAGATAGAATTCGTGATGCTATCGAGGACATAGGGAAGCCACTTTGCGATTTGGTTATGGAAAATTTCATGAAAAGGATATGGTCCTGTAACCGTGGTCGTGGTGGCCATTTGGCTGATGTTGTTTTAAATTAATAACGGCATATCTTCCTCTTTATTATGAAATAAACATCCTATCATTTATCTCAAAAAATGGCATTTTTCTTTGAATACCAAAATAACACCTCTTATTGGAAGCCCTTTATAAAAATTCGTAGTAAATTTTCAAATATAATCAAGCCAGTTAAATTCCATTACTTTTAAATTTCTTACATTATATTACTTGAATTAAAAATCTGTACACTATATACTACTGAAATTATATAGAACAAAGTGAATTATTCTTATCAAATGTGTTAAAAAAAACCAATATTTTTAAATTAATGTACAGAATTTTAACAGAATTTTAACAGAATATTAAAAGTTCGTAAAAGTCTCTTTCTCGGTATCATTTACGACACTTTTACGACTATCGCAAACGAGACTTTTGCGTGGCAAATTAAGAACGCAAGACGAATCGTTTACGAATCGTAAACGAGCTCGAAAAAGATAGCTTCTTTCGTAAATTACGAAGGTTTACTATCGTTCTCGATAACGTTAACGAGCTTTAGGCCGGCTGGGTAAGTAAAATGAATGTAGACAGAGAAGAATATTTGGAAGATAGAGAGGAAGGCTATATTTAGAATTACAAAAGCGTTAGGCATAAGGATGAACCCAAATTCAATAAAAAAAACCTCTTTACAATATACACATATCAAATATTTAAAGACGATATAAATTTTCAGACCAATTGGATACTCGGAACAAGACGGCGCTACGTGCCACACAAGCATCGAAACCATTGCACTTTTACGGGAAAAGTTTCCGGACCGTGTTATCTCTCGAAGAGGTGATCACAATTGGCCACCGAGGTCTTGTGATTTAACACCTTGCGACTTCTTCCTTTGGGGCCACATGAAAGATAAGGTCTACGCCAACAACCCAGCGTCGATTCAAGACCTCAAAGATAGAATTCGTGAGGCTATCGGGGACATAGGGCAGCCACTTTGCGATTTGGTTAAGGAAAAGAATATGGTCCTGTAACCGTGGTCGTGGTGGCCATTTGGCTGATGTTGTTTTTAATTATTAACGGCATACCTTCCTCTTTATTATGAAATAAACATCCGATCATTTATCTCAAAAAATGGTATTTTTCTTTGAATACCAAAATAACACCTCTGAAAGGAAAACCCTTTATTTGTTAATGCTGAACTGCATTATCGACACTATATTAAACAGTGCTGCTACACTGCTAGAATTTTAAACTAAAATGTGTAACTTAAAAACACCACCTGGTGGGGGGTCCAAAAAAAATACTAAATCTTGAATCGCAAAAATCCAAAACTTAAATTATGCTCATTGTTCAAAAACGAGGTATCTGTACTCAAAAGTGAGAATGTAAAACTTAAATCTATCGAAAATTATACCAACACAAAAATTATTGATAACGAAAAAAAGTATGAGACTGACGAGGATGAACTAGCCAGAGAGACGGACTGGATCCTCTAAAAGAAAATACCAACCAAAAAACGGAAGGCAGAGACCTCTCCGGAAATGATCACACAAAGTGGACCTACAGTTTCAACTGCTAAAGTGACTGTTACTACTAGTAAAATAGCTCGACCTCCTCCAATTGCTGTCAACAGTACAAAAGATTTTAAGAAATTACACACCAAGCTTATTGCAACTATAAAAAACAAGTTCTTTGCGAAACTTATTAATAATGGTGCATACAGAGTAATAACTTTTGACTCTTCTGACTATCGGGCTGTTACGAAGTTGCTAGCTAATGAAAGTATCCCTTGGTTCAGCTATGAAGACAAGCAAACCAGGCCAATAAAAGTAATGGTAAAAAATTTGCACCATTCGTATGAACAGAAATCCATTATAAGTGATTTGAATAATCAAGGCTTCAAAGTAATTAGCGCTATTTACAAACTTAAATGGAAGACGAAGGAACCGCTCGATATGTTCGTTCTGACATTCGACTCTTCTGAAGATGTGAAGAAAATTCTTGAAATCAAAAACATTTTAAATACAATTGTAAAGATTGAACCAATAAAATCATCTAACTTAACCGCAGTACAAAAGTTGCCAATCATTCGGCACACAAAAAATTTCTGTGGGAAACCTCCACGATGCGTCAAATGTGCTGGCAAACATATATCTTCAGAGTGCCAAATGCCAATAGCTGATAAACGCAAATGCTGCAATTGTGGTGAATCGCAACCAGCAAATTATCGTGGCTGTGTAATTGCGAAAGAATTACAAAAAAACAGATCGAAGTAGACAACTTTTGTTAAAACGAAGGATCGCGTCAAAAAATGTCCCCACCAAAATTGGACCATCTACGAGTACTAAAGCAGCAAGCTATGCTCAATTAAGGAAATGCTCTGCCCCAATTTTGCCCCACAAAGCACCGATGCGCTGTCAATAATCTTGGCAAAGCTAGACCGCCAGGAAAAAATGTTCAAAAAATTGGAATTGCGCTTGGGAGCCCTGGAGCACAACATGCAATTTTAAAATTATGACTGATTGTCTAAGACTGATTTTATGGAATGCAAATGGTTTATCCAAATTTAAAAATGAGCTGGAAGTCGTGTTTAACAATGAAGATATTGATATATGCTTAATTGCTGAAACTCATTTTACTAAGCAATCACATGTGTCCTTTAAAAAGTAAGCGCTTTACCATACAATACATCCTGACAATTGTGCAAGGGGTGGTAGCGCTGTCATAATCAAAAGCTCCATTAAACATCACTTGGAGGACCAAATCAGCACAAATGAGTTTCAAACCACACTCGTTTCCGTTGAAACTTCCAAACAGCCACTGGTTCTTACTGCTCATGACACATTTAGTCGATTTCTGTTGGATCTTACAGCTGACAATACCACAGAGTACTCTTTGTGGAAGGCGGCTAAGTCATTCAGCATGCCAATAAAACACTGTGCTCCAGTTAAAATCAACTATACACTGTGGGCCAAAACAAGCGCGCAAAAAGCAAAGTTGTTTGCTGAACATCTTGAAAAGACTATCCAACGTTTTCAAAATAAAGTGCTGTGATGTATTGTTAATGCACCATACTATTTTAGAAATAGCAATCTCCATCGTGATCTTGGCATGGCAACTGAAAATGATGTAACAAAAGAATTTGCCATTTCTCACCAACAGCGACTGAAATCGCATGTCAACGTTGCAGCATCCAGTTTTCTTTTGATGACTTCGCAGCATAGGCGGCTAAAACGGAAAACAGTGTCAGACCTAATGGAACTCGAGTAGCCGATATTTTATTTTATTTATATGTTATATGTTAGCATATACATAAAATACTTAACGCTTTTCTTTTAATTTGTTTAATTTATTCGAACAAACTTGCTAGTTAGTATTACCTGTATTTACTAGGTGCAATTATAAAAACGTTTCTGTATATGGTTCGTTAATAAAAAAAAAAAATAATAAAAAATAAAAAATATCTCGTTGTGGATTTTTTATTTTAAGTGTTTTTATTTTAATATAAAGAATTCAATTTGTCATGAAATTTGGATATTTCGAATTTATATTTAATATTTTCGCTTTAGCACCATGCGATAAAATATTTTGTGAGTCTATCCGAAGAGAGAAAAACTATACACAAAAGACAAATTTTGATAAAATCAATGATAATCTTTTAATATTCTTATGTTCGTATAAAGTATATTTACCTAAAATATTTTTAAATTAAGTGTGCAGTCAACAAAGTCAAAGTCTTGAACATTTTATATTACTGTGTCAGATCCACTTGAAATACTACAACCTCATATTATTATAAATTATTCCACTCGTACGTATGGGCACTGATTTTTCGAATTTTTATAGTATATGATTTTATGTTTGAAGTAAATTTTCTGATTTCTAGTAATTAATACATATGTTCTTGTTATGCACTGATTGAAAGTTTTGTAAATAAAACTGTATATAATGCAAAAAACCTATATATGAAAATTTATTTCCAATGGAAAAACGTAGTTCAACCATGATAGTATTCCAACGGATAATAAACCCCTTCATAACCGAAAATGATAATGATCAAAAATAAATACTTAAAAAATTATTTCGAGTATTTAAAAATCAAAAAACGTAAAATTTAGTAAAACGTATTTTATTATAATGTGCGTCTTTTTGCCCATTATATATGATACATACTTCAAAAATTGTCTATATGATATGTGCAGGGCTTACCCAAGTCGACTTGTTTGCATGTTTTTTTCACAAACGCCATTCGAAATGTTACAACTAGCAACTCAATACATCTCTCGCCTTGACTTGAAGACTTGGGTTGTGGAAAGTAACAAGAAAGTGCAAAAACTTCTTCGAGCTTCTTTGTGTCTGTGAACTTGTCTTTGGATGTATATGCACTTATGTATATACGAAATAATGAATCAAATAATCGATTTTGACTTACATTCGTGAATACTATTTGGGACTTCTTTTGAGTTTTATTTTCTGAATATATGCTGTAATAAGTATATTCTATGCAACTGCATGGTTTTTTTTTAAAATATAATAAAATTAATTTATTTATATTACTTTAAATTTATGTCTTTTTTTAAATAATGTATTTTTATAAAATAAATAGACAAAATTTTAATACATCTGCAAAATTCCTGCTTTTTTTACCATAACAATAAAATCCAATCTAAGTATTTAGCAAATACGGAAATACAACAACTTCCTAAAATTGCACATATTCATGGACGAACCAAAAGTTTGATAGGATTAGATTTTGTGAAGTTTCTTCAGACGAAATGCGGCAATCTTCACAATGAAAACCATTACAAAACTAATATAAAAAGGTATTGAAATCGCAAAAATCGTAATGAGTTAAACGGTTACTAATATTTTTAGAAAATATAAATTTCATTGATATAGTGTTCTCCAATAGCAGCAGCAATTAAAATTCTTTCAGTGAAATTTTTCAATACAGGATAGTTTATGCTAAAATATTCTTATTATTTTTTATAAAATTAATTATAAGTTTGCTTTAAAAAAAAGATTAACAATTGAAAAACATAAAAAAACACATTTCGCAGCGGACTTTTAACCGGCATCATAAATTTGACAAACCAACGCATTACCGCTGGATGTGTACCATGTACTCGTACATTATTATGTACATGCATGGTCGCTTGCATTACCCACTGATCCCAATTAGAGCCATCCTCTTTAACGAAAATACGAAGGTATTGTGCCAGAGTTGTATGGCTTTGCTCCAGCGAAACGTTCGCCTGCAGATGATACGGAGTTTTGTGTAACTTCTTAATTCCTAATAGTTTACACTTATCTGAAAATAGTTTTGAGACAAATTTCGAACCGTTGTCGGTCCCAACACTTTCGGTAAGTTGTACCGTGCTATAATCTCGTCAAAGGATTCTTTGGATACCGTATTCGACTCGGCATCAGGTATGACTACACATGCCATATATTTGAAGAAATCATCTTGGAACGTCAAAATGTACTTATTTCCCGAAACTGTCTCAGGTAAAATACCCGCAATATCCATGCGAACTTTACTAAATGGTTGTTTCGGTGTGTTTGTCAACAAAATAGGCCTTGAACTATTGTTGGCCTGACACTTTGGGCAATTCTTCGCAAATTTCTTTATTACTTTGAGCATAACTTTCCATGCGTATACTCTTCTAATTCTAAGGTCTTCCAATACCCCTGGTGTTCACCTAGAGGTGAATATTTCAGTACGCCCTGTATATCCTTTGCATTTTCATGCCATTCTACTCCGTTGGCTGGCTGTCTAATTGTTTCGTTACTATTCTGACGCTTCTGCGTTATTTGTTGACCGTTTAACCTTGGTCTCCTTTTTGTCGGCTTTAGTTTTGGGTCTCGTTTGGACTACTGATATCTTTTGCATATGTGGTAATCTGCTAAGTGTATCTCCGTTCAGATTCATTTTCCCAGGCTTGTGTATGATTTCAAAATCATATTCAGACAATTTGTGTCTTAACCTGGCCAACCTAGCAGTTTAGTTCTTCAAATTTGGTACGCCTCCCAATGGCTGATGATCGGTATACATTTTTTAAGGCCGCCCTAACAGATATGCCCTGAAATTTTACGTACCCCACACTATGGCTAGAAATTCCTTCCCTACAGTCGAGTATGTCTACTCCGTATTGCTAGGCGCCCTGGTTGCGAATACTATTGGTCGCCTTGTGACAACACTGCGCCCAATGCTTCATTGCTAGCGTCGGTGGTCAGAAAAAAAGTTGGTTCAAAATCGGGGTACGCCAATATCGGCGGAGATATAATTATCTCTTTTAGTCTCTCGAATGCCTTTAAACATCTCTCTGTACATTCGAAGTTTGCTTCTTTACGTAGCAACTTATTCCGGTTAGTCCTTCTACGCAAGTGTTGCGAATGGTGCTGTAAGTTCTTCCCATTTATTACCAATATCATCTAGATACACAAAAAAATCTAACCCTTGCAAGCCTGTTAGCTCATGTTTCGTAGTTTTGTATGGCGAATACTCCTCAATCAAACGGTGGCCAAATTCAATACATCCATTAGAGGCGACCATAGATAATTGGCGAGGGCTAATCGACTCCCAAAATTCTTCGATCTTCCTCCAGAGATTCTCTATCCGATTCAGCCGCAAATATGTTTCCTGCCTCTTCTATTTTGCAACAGCTTACTTGTCATTTGTGCCATTTGCTGCTCGAAAGGATTGCATTCGTGTACACCTATGCTGTTATTATGTCTTCCTCTTCAAATTTCTCATGCCCACGGCGGCGCTTCCTACGCTTCTGAATTTACCCAGTTTTTTGTACTAACAATTCCACCTCTACCATTTACCGATCTTTAGCAACTTGTTTCTTCCACGTGATACGGTCGGGTGAATCTAATTGGCAGAACTCAAATTAGGTATTGCAGTGCATGCTTAACTATTCTGCAATAGTGCTGATTTGCATTTGTTTCAGTTAATATCATAACCAATAATTGGCGAAACAACACCTTTAAAAATTTCTTCAAATAATTATGCGGAGAACATTCCAGGCAGCAAATAAACAATAAAGAGAAAACTCTATTGTCCATTAAGTGGCCCAAATGATATCACGTATCGATTCAGATTGCGCCACGGGAAAATCAAGATTAATGTATGCCTAGATATTGCCAATACTCGTGCACAGAAATCCTCCCAATACGAGGAAATTCAATAAGAGCTACATGACACATTTAGTCATACATCTCTTTCTCTAGGACCTTCATATGGCTCGTAAGATTTTATTGGATAGCCAATTCTGCGGAATGTATTTCTTTTACACTTTGTATTTCTAATTTGGTTTTATTTATACGAGTATATTCTTGTTTATTTTCTCCAATTTTGATTTTATTTCCATTTCTTTATTTTCAAAGCACACCCTTCCAGCCTCAATCTTTTAACTTGATTTTTTTATATTTTAACAGCACATAGCCTACTTAGACTTCAGCTCTTGTGCCGGTTACAACAGGTGGAATCTGGACCTCAATATAGCAATTGGAGGCTTCACTAACATGTCTCGGCCTTTTCATTTCTCTTCCGTTAATCCAATTGTCTGCCCGGCGAAATGTGTGTGGGTGTGGTGGGAAAAAAGTTGGATAATAATATGTGGGGTTTCTGTGGGCATGTCCTTTTATAGGAAGTGGCTTTTTGGCCCTCAGCCCCTCGCTGTGATTGGTCGGAGAGGAACGTAGGGAAACGCAGGGAACTATGAGAAGAAGGATGGAACTTAGTGGGTGCAGTGGTCTTTTCTGGCTTACTTCGAATGGCTCCGGATAGAACTAGATAAGATCCCTGCTCTGGATAGAACTCTCTTCTATCAGACCTGAAGCCGGAAGATGTGCCTTCCACTCTACGTGCTCAGAATATGGGCCTTGACGAAAAAGACTGGCATATTCTGTCACACACAAGGGAAGTTCGACTCTTGTTGAGCGACTTTAACAAATTCTCTGGATGTTTTGGGGTTGAGTTACGAGATCGGCCTAAACCTGTTCTATGGGAAGATTATATTCCATGATATTCCATGTCCTCCCGAAGAAATAATCTAGGCGCGTTTACTGGTGCAAGTGGACGCTTTTTCCGGGTCCAGATACTTCCATGGAACCATGGGTCTATTATGGGAGTTTATATGTTCTTCGGGGGTTGAAGAGGGTAAAGGTATTATATGAGGAGAGTACCAGTTTGCCAAGAGCGTACCAGTAGGGCAACCATACTGCAAATTATAGAGGTTGCTCTGTGTACAATTCAGTCATAAGAAAAATGCTTTGACAAATTAAATCAAAATATCAATGATATGAAGTCCCACACTTCATCATGTGCTGTCCAACCGCCTATCCCCACAATAACTCTCTCTGGGCGACATCCGCAAGCTCAACCCCCGTCTTATGCAAGCATTGTCAAAAATACTCCCCAGCTTGAATCAGCAACTTATCGGGATAAAGCCACTGATCAAAATTCAGTAGAGGACTCTCTGAAATCATTTATCCCAACTATGAACCATTTCATGCTTGCGATGCAGAACATGATGCAAGAAATCCTTAGAAAGCAATCTTTTCTGTTACAAACCCTGTTATCCAAGACATGATCTCGATCAAGATATGTCATTGGAAAGCAAACGGCGTAAGCCAACACCGTTTGGAATTAAAAATTCATATATAGTCACCAAATAGATGTTATGCTTGTTTCAGAGACTATTTTCACACAAAATAATTGCTTTAGAACTCCACATTAAATTATCACAAATTATCCTCAATGTAAAGCTCGTGGAGGTGCCGCTATTATAATTAAATCCAGAATATAATACCATGTTTTAAATATTTTCTGTAAATACTACTTAGACGCTACATCCATATGCTTGAAGAGTTTATAAATCACCTATCAGTCACAGCGATTGACTAGATTCAATATAACCTATCAACAATATATTATTTGCAACTCTAGGAAGGTAGTTTATAGTTCCAGGATCAACGCCAAGTATAATCACTGGGGTTCCCGCCTCATTACAACCAAAAGTAGAAAACTTTGGACGGCCGTTAGCAGTCGTGGTCATCCTCAATGCATTGCTACATCCGTATGCATTGAAGAGTATATAAACAGCCTAACAGCCACAGCGATTTACTGCCCGCCTAGATTCAATATAACTGATCAACAATATAAAGACATTTTTGCACCTCCAGAAATGAAGTTTATAGTTGCAGAGGACTTCAACGCCAAGCATACTCTCTGGGGTTCCCGTCTCATTACACGCAAAGGCAGACAACTTTGGTTGGCGTTGAGCAGTCTAGGCTTGAGTATAGTGTCCTCCGGACAACCAACATACTGGCCCGCAGACAGACGTAAAAATCCAGGTCGAATTGATTTTGGAATAACATAAGGACTTTAAAGGACACATTTAACTACATAATCATGTTATGATATATACTCTGATTACTCGGCAACAACAATTATAATTAAATCCAGTAATACCGCTATATCCGAATCATATTCAACTCAATCCAATAAATTTACAAACAGGCTAAAGTATAAAAAATGCATAGATACTTATCTCCGATATAACTGCAAATTCAAAAACGCACAGGATATAGACTCTGCTGTTCAAAAACTCAACCATCTGATGCTGTTAGGGTCTAAAGTAGCCACACCCCTGAGAAACAAAGGCAAAGTAAGAAATTCAACCATTAGCCCTAACGATATCGAGTCACTACTTAAGCAGAGAAGGGATCTCCTTGACTTCCTTACATGTATCCTCACATGTTCGCCCAACTCCAATTGTCCTTTCATTATCTTTAAAGGTCTCAAAAACCATATAAAATGACTATATATTGGACAAAACCTGAAATTGGCTTTACAGTCAAAGGTGGCATGATTCATTCCCGGAAATTGGAATTAATATTCAATACTAAACCCGTTACGTATGCGCAAAGTATTGAGACAACATAATCTAAAAATAATTTTTAGATTTATTATCCAATGCAACAAGATTTATTATGTATGCAACTCTTGATTAAAAAAAAATTTTTTTTCCTAATACCTAACTGTATTTTGATGTGTTTAATAAAATGCAATAATGTGTACTTAAAAAAAAATTTCCCCAAGGACACAAGAACTTAAAGCTCACACAAAAAAACAGCACAACCAAAATCCTCACAACCGAGACACTGGCGCTTATCGCGCATGCTCACTTTTGGAGCGCTCAGTGTTCAACACACAGCCCAACGACGTACACAACAATAGAGTGCAGCCAAGTTCAATCCATAACTCAATCTCACTCTTCTGAGCGTGTTCAAGCGAAGCCACCAACAGTAGAGGAGTGCATTATAAATACTGTAAATGCGCTCACACCAACTATTAGTTTAAATCAGCCAGCAGAAAATTTTGCAAATAATCCACAGGGAAAAATGGAACACTGCAAACCGGTCTTGATATATATATTCTTATAACTAAGCGTAAGCGAAGTCCACAATAAAAGTGCCATCATCCCAAAAATCATTAACACTGGTGAGACGCAACTATCTAGCAACAACCGTTTCACCTTACTTCAAAATATTGAGGATACAGATCCCATATGTTTGCGCTAATAAGCTAGTCAACGAGCTAGCTCAGCTCATAGGTTCAAAAAGTTTACCACGTGATCCCGCTCGTTAAAGTTAATATACAAGAAACAAAAATTCAAAAATATAGGGAGGAAATATATAGAGTCTAATCAGATATTCACGCCGCTGAAATCAAAGAAGCACTCAATGTGTGATTCATAGCTCGCTCAATTATTAATATCATTCACCGCAACAAAATCCCCACGCAAACTGCCACCTACCAGGAAATTGTGAATGTGGACCCTCAGCTACAGAATAAGCGCACTCAAGTCAGCTTAACTATTCCTGTCATTGCACAACCATAGAAGCCAGATTTAGATTGCAACACAGGGAAAAAGTACGCAGTGGTGCTTAAAAGAGGGCCCGACCCGCAGATGGGAGCGGCAGAAATAATCAGAACTTAGGAGAAATGTTAGCAACGCTCACCCAATGTTCGACTCAGTTTATGATTCCAATCCAAACTACGATCCAAGAAATTATGAGAAACCAAAATCAGCTCATCAGATCTGCTATCTCAGAAACGAACGGAATGCCAATGGAATGCAAACGGTGTAAGCCAGCATAAGTAAGAAGTTAATAACTTTTTACTATCGAATGAAATCGATTTAATTCTCATATCGGAAACACATCTAACCGAAAAGCACAATTTTTGTATACAAGGTTATAAATTTTATGGCACAAAGCATCCCGCTGTTAAAGCACATGTTGACACTGGAGTTTTAATCAAAAATATAATAAAACATTTTGCTATGGAAGAGTACAACAAAGAGTACCTTCAAGCAACATAAATTTGTTTGGTCGAATGGGATGATAACATAACTATTTCCGCTATTTTCTTTCATAAAAAAGAATACACCTCAATAAAAAGTTACGCCCTATATTCGATATATATATATATATATATATATATATATATATATATATATATATATATATATATATATATATATACATATACACGTATATGTATATATATATATATATATATATATATATATATATATATATATATATATATATATATATATATATATATATATATATATATATATATATATATATATATATATATATATTTATATATTGTGAAGGCAGAAATTTCCACAAGTATTTTCCGCACACACAGCCTACAAATAATGCCAAAAAGCTTGATTGCTACTGTAGGAAACCGTACGAAGGAATAGCTATTCCCACAAATTTTGTAAAGGAACACCTACCAACAACATTTCAACATGCCATCCCCGATATCCCACACGCTAAAAAAGGAGCCTCTTCCAATGCTGATTACACCAACTAACACAACATTTGGGTATACCAAAACATTTACGCATGGTCCGATCGTCCAATAAGTGTAAACGTTTTAGAGAGCACAGAAACATATAGTGTTATACTAATCACAACGACGGCCTAATAACACAGACAAAGCTAACAACATTAAGAAGGACAAGTGCAGCTATAAGAAAAAACGGACCATCAAACAGCAAGTACTCAAAATTAACTCACGGATCGATTAACAACAATACTACAGCGACCGAAGTCGGAACAGGGAGAAACACGAGAGGACAGCACACAAGCAAACCGAACGCAAGCACAATGCAATGAGCATTTGCAGTGCACATAAATATTTACAACAACAACACTACAGTGACTGAAGGTGGAACACGGAGAAAAACGAGAGAGCAGCACACACGCCACTCGGCCACAAGCGCAAACTATTTAGCAGGTGGAATAACTGGAAATATCTACAACAACAACAAGAAGACGGGAACAACGGCAGCATTCAGGCTGCACTGACTGGTGGCAGCAACACTGCTGGTCAATTAGAGCTATGACAACGAGATGGTTGATCAGCAGAAGCTGATGGTGGCCAAGGACAATTGGACCACAACAAAAACAAGCACAGACAAATCGGGCCAGCGGAGATTTGACCATACAACGGTGCATCCACAAGAGCACGATGCACTGATACCGGTGGCAGCTTTGCTTTATAAGCAGAGTGGAACGCACAGTGAGTTCTCTTTGATCCGGTACCAGTCGACGAGACTACATCGCACCAAGCTTCCTATGACCAGGATAGTGAACATCATCTGCAACTTATACACTGACTACGCTTAGAACTAAAAACTACACACGACAGAGCCTGTCGTTTATGGACTTTACCATCTCGCTCTGGGACTAAAATACACAAGACTGAGCCAGGCATTCATAGTCTTTACCGACTCGCTCTGGAACTAACATATTCACAAGACAGAGCCACGAGTCTATGGTCTTTATCGATTCTCGTGGAGACCAACACCGCCGACACATAAACAGAACGTTATAGAGACTAATATATATAATAGCTAACAAGAAAACACTACATAATTTTATTTGAAATTAAATGTAAAAAGAGGCATATATAATAGTCAAAACCTACTACGAATTGTAATAAATTTCTGTAAGCGACCCTGGAACCCGCTGAGTATTTACCCCAGCCAAATTGAGTCGTTACAACGAAGTCGTTACGAAGTGCAACGCATAGAACTTCTGAAAAATAAATCCACAGAATAAAAGAGAACTACTTCGATCTACACAATAACGCAGAAGCCCACCGAATTAGCACCAGCTTGTAGAACACAAACACACACATTGTCTTCATCATCACTCAAGATGGTGAAAAAGGGTTGGTGTACTCCCTCCGGAAAGACCAATTGCTGGCCTACTAGGCCGAGTTCGTGCAAAATAACACAGGAACAGTAGAAGAGTTCGATAAGAGGCTGGCGGAGGTGAGAAGCTGCACCGAATTGATCCTGTAACAGGAACTTCGGTTGGCTGAACTACAACAACACGTAAGAAGCTTGTCACCAGGGTGAAGCATGAGCTACAGGACACCCCATGGCATAGAGCGGACGGAGAATGCAAATGACACCGTGGACACAAGGAGGGATACGCTGTCTCTATCTGGGTGCGAACAGCGCGCACTGGTGCTTGACACCTCAGACAGTGTTACGGTGGACATTCCTTGAAATGGAAACAGACTATATTCAGTGGCAATCGACCATGTGAGGGAGTGGTCAATTAAGTTTGTCTTCGGCCGTGACCCCCTGGAATTCCTGGAATGAGTGGAGGAGCTGTCGGAAGTATACGGGCTCGACAAGAGACTACTCCCACGTACCATGCCGGAAGAATTGAAAGAGCGCGCATTGTTGTGGTACAGAAATAATAACAGATTCCAGTTATTGAACGCGCTCAAGAAAGATTTTTTGAAAGCAGCGAGGTATTTTAAAACACTCTGTGACGAGATGCGCCATCAAAGACAGAAGAGCCGCGAGTCATTTAAACAATATGTGGTGGAAGTCAAAGACCTCATGCGATCAACACTAGTGTTTCGGAGACCACGAGTACGCGAACCGCGACTACCACAAGTATTGTTCGACGAGATCACCTTCGGCACTGGTATACTCTCACTAACGCCCAACGAACGAGCATAACAGCTGCAGGAAGCGTACCGCATCGTTAGACAAAATCTAGAGTGAGCCACGCAGGACAAGAGCAGATACTACAACTTACGGCGCAGAACGTGGAATCTGGAAACTGGGCAATGGGTGCTAGTCAAACAAGAACACTCACCCAAAGCAAGTCAGCACTTCGCCCCCAAGTTAGCACCACGATATGATGGACCCTACCAGATCGTAGGCTTTATTTCATCGGTCATCGTAGATCTGCAGCGAAAGGGAGACAGGCGCGGGAAGACCGCTCATCTCAGTGAATTAAAAACATACTCTGTGCCTGGTAACCACGAGGAATACATCACTGACCAACAATAACACAACTGAGAAGCGGTGAGAAAACCAGAAGAGCGGAAACTAAGAACCAAGAAAACCAGACTGCCGCTCTCGTGGAATACCGTAACCTCATCAGAACAAGTATAAAAGGCCACTCACACCATCATACAAGTCAATTTTATTTCTACATATAACAAGTAATTAAAATCGAAGTTCTCTAAGATTCAAATAGAAAAAACCCAGAAACACCATGGCTCAAGCAATAGTGACCCAAGTAGCAGACATCCACATGGAAGAACGCGATATCACATCCGATGACGAAGTCATTACCATCTACCCAACAGGAATCGGAGGAGTCGCGAACAGGAGGTCGGAGTCTCTGCTAATGATATACTGATCTCCTTCTAGTTGAAGTAGCTGCAGGAGAACCTGGTGCCCAGTAGGAAGCGAGATAGGGTGCATATTTTCAGCAAACATTCTTTCAATAGACTCACCAGACAACGGGAAACAGCAGTCGAAAGACACACTGGCGTGAAGCGATGGACAAAAGGTAAGAACATTTTTGATACCGATTTGGTAATGGTACCCATAAAACAGGCCAATAGGTTAGCTATCGTCTGCTTCCCCGGAACTCCGGTGAAAGGAACAAAAGGTACAGCCATATTGATGTTAAATTCACTGGACCGAGGCTCGCACGAAGCGGAGGATACCTAAACGAGGAGTACCGCACTACGTTTATGGAAGACCCACCAATGCCAATAAATGCTACCAGGAAACCCTCATATCGACTAAAAATGCCACAACAAATAAAACAACAACAAATGCGTCGTTTACCTGTTTCAAAACACAGAAAATTTCCTGACCCACTCCATACCAGAAAATACATGGGACACGGCTGACTTGTCGACCTGGATCATCCCTCAGGATGCCAACCACAAACTGGCAGAAATGTGGCAACTGATAAAGCAATTAGCCGGAGCCGAGAAACGAAAAGAAACTGGTGAAATTCTCCCAACACCAACGAAAGCAGCACTTCCATGGGACCCACCTGCGAACAAGAACCATCAAACAAAAAACGAATCGGGCACCTCGGGCAGCGAAGATGAGACCACATGGAAATGGCAGAAAGGTAACTAAGGCCCCGCGGGAACACCGCTCTCCTCGGATGGATTCCCCAAAAAAGACCTCCACTTCCGCGACAGAACAGAACTCGAAGGACCAATTGGGAATAGACTACCCACGGAACTAGTAACCGGAATACTAACCAGGTTGAAGGCAGGCCAACACAAGAGGAAACACCTTAAATTCGAACGACCTCCATACCAAGTAGTAGTAGTATATCGCGGCGAAGCAACGATTCTATTTAGACCGCAAAGAAGGGAGGATGTGAAGACGGAAAAAATACAAGTATTTTCCTCACACACAGTCTACAATAACTACGTACTAACGCCAAACGAAGGAATAGCTATATGCACCATTTTGCAAAGGAACACCTACCAACAACATTTCAACATGCAAAAATCCCTGATATCCCACAGAGTAAAAAAAGTAGCCACATTCAATGCCAACTACACCAAAAACAGAGAATACGACTATAACAAAACATTTACTCTCATACGGTCGGAATAATAAGTGTAAATGTTTTAAGGAACGCAGAAACATAAAGTGTTATACTAATCACAACGACCACCTAATAACACAGACAAAGCTAACAACATGAAGAGGGACAAGTGCAGCTATAAGGAAAACAAGCATCCACAAACAGCAAGCACTCAAACTAAATTCACCGATTTATTACAACAACAAAAATAAAACTACTGCGACCGAACGTGGAATACGGAGGAGAACTAGACAGCAGCATACACGCTAACTGGCCACAAGAACAAAGAATTAAGCAGGCGGAGTAACTAGAAATATCTACAACAACGACGGCAAGACAATAACAACCACACTATAACCAAGGGCAGCGGTCAGGCCGCACTGTCTGCAGGCAACAACATTGCTGGACAATTAGAGGTACTATAACGAGATGGTGTGAAGTTGAAGGTGGCCCAAAGACAATTGGGCCACATCAATAAATTAACACCGGCGAAGTGGCCCAACGGCGATTGGGCTACCCAACAATAAAACGTACTGATCCAGTTGGCATCTTTTACCTTTACAAGCAGAGCAGCCCGGGCAGTAAGGTCTCTTTGATCAGGTACCACTCGACGACACTACATCGCACCAAGTTTCCTCTGACCAGGATATCGAACATCATCAACAACTTATACACTGATTACGCTTAGAACTAAAAACTACACACGACAGAGCCTGGCGTTTATGGATTTTACCATCTCGCTCTGGGACTAAAATACACAAGACTGAGCCAGGCATTTATTGTCTTTACCGACTCGCTCTGGAACTAACATATTAACAAGACAGAGCCACGAGTCTATGGTCTTTATCGATTTAGATGCCAGATAGATACAGATGCCATTATACCTTCATATATATATATATATATATATATATATATATATATATATATATATAAATATGTATATATATATATATATATATATATATATATATATATATATAAATATATATATATATATATATATATATATATATCTATATATATATATATATATATATATATATATATATAAACGAGGAGTGATCAAAAAATAACCATTATTTTCAAATTTCGTGAATTACGTATGTTCGATGTTCGCATTTTTTTTCTGTTATGTTGGTACACATGTCTGTTATATATGTTAGCAATACCAACCATTTTGGATTGTCAGTGTGTTTTTGACAGATAAAAAGGTTAGTCGTGTTTTGGTGTGCTCTTCGATTTTGTACTATTCGAAAAAATGGATCAAAGAAACTGTATTCAGTTTTGTGTAAAAAATGAAATTAAATGCGCAAGGACATTTGAATTGTTGACTGTGGTTTTTGTCGAGTCTACTATGAGCATAACACAAGTTCAATTGTGGTATAACCGGTTTAAGGAAGGCCGAGAAGATGTCAATGACGATGCTCGTCCTGGTCTCCCGAGCACATCAACAACCAATGATGTTGGCATATCGTTCGGCTCATGCCAAGCAATTTTTACGGATGTTTTGGGCATGAAACGTGCGGCAGCGAAGATTGTTCCAAAATTGCTAAATTTTGAGCAAAAACAACGTGGCATGGACATCGCTCAGGAGCTCTTTTTGGCCAAAAACAAAACCGCTATCATGCCTCAACCACCGTATTCACCGGACTTGGCCCCCGCTGAAAATACCGATGAAAGGAAAGCGTTTTGCTACGATTGAGGAGATAAAAGAAAAATCGAAACAGAAGCAAACAGGATACCAAAAAAAGCGTTTCAGAAGTGTTTCGAGGATTGGAAAAAACGCTGGCATAAGTGTATTATATCGGAGGGGAATTACTTTGAAGGGAACAAGATAGTTGTTGATGAATAAATAAATACTTTATTTTCACACAATAACGGTTATTTTTTGATCACACCTCGTATATGAAGGTATAATGGCATCTGTATCTAAAGGCCGAAAGAAAGTGCCTTGTATGGAATAATAATAAAATAAGTCAAAATTTCAAATACGTTACGAAATATGAGCCCAAAAAAATTGGCAAATTTTCCAAAAAAATAAAGTCTGAGAAAAAATTGCAATTCAAAATCTGGAAGCTCGATTTTCACCGTAGACGTATGGTCTAGTGGACTTTTTTGCTCAGTACAATCCCAAAAATCAGAAACGCGAAGCGCCCATTAAAATGTTCAAATCGCCCCACCCTAATATATATATATATATATATATATATATATATATATATATATATATATATATATATTGTAACGACTCTTTTCTATAGCTGGGGTAAAACTCAGCGGCTCCAGGGGTCGTATACAGAAAAATATAAAATCCTGTGTGTTAAATTAATTTCAACGTATTTATTTAGTGTATTGATTATGGACTCTTGTTAGTCCTTGCTCAAAACAATACTACTTCCTTAACTCTATATAAATCAACTTGCTTAGTGTATACTTGTTTGCCTGTCTCTACGTCCCGGTAAGTATGTGTCTCTGTGATTCAGTGGGAGAACGATTAAAAACCAGAGGCTCTCACTGAATCCCTGTAGTCTCTGCCTGTGTATGGCTTAGCAAGAAAACGATTAAAAACCAGAGGTTCTTGCTAAGCTTCCTAAGTCTCGGTTGCGTATGTGTCTCAGTGATTCAGTGGGAGAACGATTAAAAACCAGAGGCTCTCACTGAATCCCTGTAGTCTCTGCCTGTGTATGGCTTAGCAAGAAAACGATTAAAAACCAGAGGTTCTTGCTAAGCTTCCTAAGTCTCGGTTGCGTATGTGTCTCAGTGATTCAGTGGGAGAACGATTAAAAACCAGAGGCTCTCACTGAATCCCTGTAGTCTCTGTCTGTGTATGACTTAGCAAGAAAACGATTAAAAACCAGAGGTTCTTGCTAAGCTTTTTATGTTCGTATGGTACTTTGTAGAGCTGTTGCTAGTCAGGATGCTGGTGTCCGAAGAAGAGACCTACTGCCTGGGCTACGTGGTTTATATAGTCCCAGGTCGCAGCGGCTGACACATGTTGTTGTTCGCAGGCCACCGTTGTGTGATTTTACTTCCGTTGGCCAGTAGTCGATTGTTGTTGTTGTGGCCGGCTTGTTGTTGTTGCAGTCAGGCTTGTTGGTGTTGCCGTCTTTTGCACTTGGGCCACCTTCAACTTCTGGCGGTCAGCCACCTCACTCCAACGGTCCCTGGTTAGCCTGCAGTATTGTTGCCTGCCAGCAGCGCTGTCCGGAATCCAATAGTGTTGTTGTTGTTAAATATTTAATTTAACTGACAATCAGCATTTCCCTCTTGTGCTTCGCTCTCGTTTCTTCGTGTTGTTGTTAAATATTTAATTTAACTGACAACCAGCATTTCCCTCTTGTGCTTTGTACTTGCCGGCCGTTGGCGTGGTGGTGGTTCTGTCGTTGTCCCTCTTGTGCTTCGCTCTCGTTTCTTCGTGTTGTTGGTATAAGATTTCCGAGCGAGCACACTCGGCAAATTCCACCGCTGAGTTCGTGCACTCACCTTCTCTTGTCCGACATGTATTTGTTGTATTCCTCGTCGCTGTGTTTTTCCTCGCTCTTTGCAAGCATAGCGCTGATTGGCAAGATCGTTGGCTGTGCGTGAGGTTGCTTTTGTTGTAATCCTAGTTATTATTCCAACTGGTCTAATATGCTGCTACTGATCTGCGCTCCTACCACGGCCGCGCTAATTGGTTACAATGCTTGTAGTTTTTTCGTTAAATTTCTAATGTAGTTGCTTCGGTTCGGGTATTTTATCGTGATGTGTGTGTGTATATAGTTTCGTGGCGACTCTGTCATTTGTAGTGTGTGCCAAAATTTCCCACAGAAGATTTTGGTTCTTACACGCCCTCCCTACTTTGCCGACGATGAAAAATGATGACAGCGTCACGGTTGAGGGTCACTCTGTATGCGTCTCGCCTAAATCGTATTCGCCCTCGTGTCCGTTTTTGCTGAGCCCCTTCGGCTATTTGCAAAACTTCAGCTACCAAGTTCTGTGGCAGATCACATCCTTTTGGTCCTTGTAGCTCTTCTATGTTTTGGAATGTGAACAAGGTGCCTGTGTTTGTCGTATGTTTCTCTGTTGACTGCCTCTGTTGTTTAATACTGTTGGGTTGGTGGCTATTGAAGTCACGTTTATTCCTTTTGTCATCGCTTCTGCTGTGTTTGGTGCACTTGATTGCACGGTGGTTGTCCCTTGATCTGTCACGTTGTCTACGTGGTATGTTTTGGTTGTTTCGCACTGGTTCTGACTTTGCGAAGTGATTAGGAGATACCCTGATTGCTCTGATTGTATTTTGACTTAGGTGTGCCTCGCGTTTGGTTGCGCCTGCGTCCTTTTTCCGAGGCCCATATGCTGATTCATGTGTGGTCCTTCTATATATGCTTTTGTGGGATTCGCTGTGGGATTTCGCTGGGCATAGTCCGTGGCAGGTGAATTCGTTCGTGTGAGTCATCTTTGTTCTTGGTGTTGTGTGTTTGCGAATTCGTTGGTTCTCTGTGTATTCTCTGTTGTGTCTCTTTATCTGAGCATTTTTGTCGCTGGCGTGCCTCTTGGAAGTCGTTGAATGGATTTGTGTGGCATTCTCAACACGAATTGTCGTGCACATTGCAATATCTCGGGGTTGCACGCAATTGTTTTGAGGTCCCAATGTGATCTCCTGTTCACCACACTTCACTGTCATTCCTAGGCTTGCCATGAAGTCTAGTCCAAGGAGTAGCTCATTAATGGAATCAGGCATGATAAGTAGCTCTTGCTCGCATGTCTGCTCTCCAAGCCTTACAGTTGCCGTCAATGTCCCACTGACTCTCCTGGCACTTCCGTCTGCCATACGTGCTCTGGTATTGGATTTTCCAAATTTGCTGGTGGAAGAGCGTAGCTTTCGTGCTAGCTCTCTGCTCACAAAACTGTGAGTTGCCCCTGTGTCCAGTGTTGCTGTGACAGTTTCTGTGCCAATCGAAACGGTGGCGCAGATTCGTTGTCCGTCACAGTGCAATAAGTTTTCCAATGGGGAAGTCTGCTGTCTCTCCTTTGTGGCATGCTGTGTTTCTGTCGTCGGTAGCTCTCGATCGGTTGGTGCTCTTAGTTTGCAGCACTCTATAGTCCTCACATCCCTTTGACCACACTCCCAACAGAACAGGATCTGTGCGTTGCGACATATGCGTGCTATATGACCATTTTGGCCACAACGCCAGCAGGCTGTTCTTGGTTCTATGGGTGTCTCTCTGCTCTCTACCGTCACCTGACAGTTTCTCACCTCTCGTGGTGGACCTTGCTCTCTTCGCCGTTGTATGGGTGGCGCTGGTAGTTGTTCGCCTTCTCTCCGTATGCTCTCCAAGTCTGCAGCCATTTCTATCAGCTCTGCTAGCGATGTGAAATCTCTGCGGCGCACGTATAGCTGGTATTCTGGCAGGCTGTTCTGGAAAATACGCTCCAGTTTCTGTTCTTCGGAATAGTCCAAGTGCCGCATAAGATTCTGCAATTCAACTACAAACTGCTTGAACCCTTCTCTGGGTCTCTGGTGATGCTGGCGGATCTGGTCTTCGAGTTTCTCCATGTATCGTGCTGGCAAGAAGAATTTTAGAAAGTCTCTCCTATATGTACGCCAATCCCGCCACGCTCGATTGTTGTTTCTGAACCACATGAGTGCTCGTTCTCTCAAGAGTTCAGGCATAGTACGCGGAAGGAAATCTTTGTTTATTTCGTACACATCTGCTAATTCCTCGACTTGCTCTATAAACGCTAGCGGGTCACGCCCTCCGTCAAAGTTAAGGGACCACTTCCTCACCTGGTCAATCACAACGGCGTACTGTACAATCCCGTTGTGCTGTTGATTCATTGTTGCAGGTGACACGGAGCGATGCTGTAGTGTTCTCCGTACCCCTGGGTTCTCTGCCGTTAGTGTTGTACCTGTGTATGCCTCTGGCCTGTCCACTTCCAACGTTTCGCGGGTAACTATGGACACAGCCGGCCTTGGGGATGTGCTCTTAACGTACTTGGATTGTAGCTTCTGCAATTGGTATTTCTGATCCTGAGTCAGCTCTGTTTCAGTGAAGAAGTCGGAAAGACGTTTACGGACTTCATCCACGGTACCTGTAGCCTCTACACCGAATTCATCAGCAAAGATCACCAGTTCATCCTTGCGTAACAAGTACACCCAGCTTGTTTTCACCATCCTGTGAAAGTCTTAGGTGACGATGAAGACAATCTGTGTGTGTATTTTAAGCTGGCGCTTATTCGGCTGTATTATGCGTGACTGCGTAGACGTAGCTTTCTCTTTGCCCTGGTAAATTCTCTCACGAGCTGAGCTTCCTTGCGATTTAGTCTTTTTCTTTTTCAAAGTCTGACGGGCTGATTTAGTTTTCTTTTATTCAAGTCCCTGCTCGGGCGCCACTGTAACGACTCTTTTCTATAGCTGGGGTAAAACTCAGCGGCTCCAGGGGTCGTATACAGAAAAATATAAAATCCTGTGTGTTAAATTAATTTCAACGTATTTATTTAGTGTATTGATTATGGACTCTTGTTAGTCCTTGCTCAAAACAATACTACTTCCTTAACTCTATATAAATCAACTTGCTTAGTGTATACTTGTTTGCCTGTCTCTACGTCCCGGTAAGTATGTGTCTCTGTGATTCAGTGGGAGAACGATTAAAAACCAGAGGCTCTCACTGAATCCCTGTAGTCTCTGCCTGTGTATGGCTTAGCAAGAAAACGATTAAAAACCAGAGGTTCTTGCTAAGCTTCCTAATTCTCGGTTGCGTATGTGTCTCAGTGATTCAGTGGGAGAACGATTAAAAACCAGAGGCTCTCACTGAATCCCTGTAGTCTCTGCCTGTGTATGGCTTAGCAAGAAAACGATTAAAAACCAGAGGTTCTTGCTAAGCTTCCTAAGTCTCGGTTGCGTATGTGTCTCAGTGATTCAGTGGGAGAACGATTAAAAACCAGAGGCTCTCACTGAATCCCTGTAGTCTCTGTCTGTGTATGACTTAGCAAGAAAACGATTAAAAACCAGAGGTTCTTGCTAAGCTTTTTATGTTCGTATGGTACTTTGTAGAGCTGTTGCTAGTCAGGATGCTGGTGTCCGAAGAAGAGACCTACTGCCTGGGCTACGTGGTTTATATAGTCCCAGGTCGCAGCGGCTGACACATGTTGTTGTTCGCAGGCCACCGTTGTGTGATTTTACTTCCGTTGGCCAGTAGTCGATTGTTGTTGTTGTGGCCGGCTTGTTGTTGTTGCAGTCAGGCTTGTTGGTGACCGCAGTCAGGCTTGTTGGTTGCCGTCTTTTGCACTTGGGCCACCTTCAACTTCTGGCGGTCAGCCACCTCACTCCAACGGTCCCTGGTTAGCCTGCAGTATTGTTGCCTGCCAGCAGCGCTGTCCGGAATCCAATAGTGTTGTTGTTGTTAAATATTTAATTTAACTGACAATCAGCATTTCCCTCTTGTGCTTCGCTCTCGTTTCTTCGTGTTGTTGTTAAATATTTAATTTAACTGACAACCAGCATTTCCCTCTTGTGCTTTGTACTTGCCGGCCGTTGGCGTGGTGGTGGTTCTGTCGTTGTCCCTCTTGTGCTTCGCTCTCGTTTCTTCGTGTTGTTGGTATAAGATTTCCGAGCGAGCACACTCGGCAAATTCCACCGCTGAGTTCGTGCACTCACCTTCTCTTGTCCGACATGTATTTGTTGTATTCCTCGTCGCTGTGTTTTTCCTCGCTCTTTGCAAGCATAGCGCTGATTGGCAAGATCGTTGGCTGTGCGTGAGGTTGCTTTTGTTGTAATCCTAGTTATTATTCCAACTGGTCTAATATGCTGCTACTGATCTGCGCTCCTACCACGGCCGCGCTAATTGGTTACAATGCTTGTAGTTTTTTCGTTAAATTTCTAATGTAGTTGCTTCGGTTCGGGTATTTTATCGTGATGTGTGTGTGTATATAGTTTCGTGGCGACTCTGTCATTTGTAGTGTGGGCCAAAATTTCCCACAGAAGATTTTGGTTCTTACAATATATATATATATATATATATATATATATATATATATATATATATATATATATATATACTCGTATATATAGATTGTAACGACTCAATTTGGCTGTGGTAAGGGGTTCCAGGTTCGTTTCACAAAATGTATAACAATGGTTTGTAGTTGGTTTTGACTATTATATATACACCTTTTTTTTACATTTAATTTCAAATACAATTATGTATTGTTTTCTTATTAGCTATTACATATATTAGTCTTTATAACGTTCTGTTTATGTGTCGGCGCTGTTGGTCTCCACGAGAATCGATAAAGACCATAGACTCGTGGCTCTGTCTTGTGAATATGTTAGTTCCAGAGCGAGTCGGTAAAGACAATAAATGCATGGCTCAGTCTTGTGTATTTTAGTCCCAGAGCGAGATGGTAAAGTTCATAAACGCCAGGCTCTGTCGTGTGTAGTTTTTAGTTCTAAGCGTAGTCAGTGTATAAGTTGTTGATGATGTTCGATATCCTGGTCAGAGGAAACTTGGTGCGATGTAGTGTCGTCGAGTGGTACCTGATCAAAGAGACCTTACTGCCCGGGCTGCTCTGCTTGTAAAGGTAAAAGATGCCAACTGGATCAGTACGTTTTATTGTTGGGAAGTAGACCTTTGTGTGGTCCAATCGCCGTTGGGCCACTTCGCCGGTGTTAATTTATTGATGTGGCCCAATTGTCTTTGGGCCACCTTCAACTTCACACCATCTCGTTATAGTACCTCTAATTGTCCAGCAATGTTGTTGCCTGCAGACAGTGCGGCCTGACCGCTGCCGTTGGTTATAGTGTGGTTGTTATTGTCTTGCCGTCCTTGTTGTAGATATTTCTAGTTTACTCCGCCTGCTTAATTCTTTGTGCTTGTGGCCAGTTAGCGTGTATGCTGCTGTCTAGTTTTCCTCCGTATTCCACGTTCGGTCGCCGTAGTGTTATTTTTGTTGTTGTAATAAATCGGTGAATTTAGTTTGAGTGCTTGCTGTTTGTGGATGCTTGTTTTCCTTATAGCTGCACTTGTCCCTCTTAATGTTGTTAGCTTTGTCTGTGTTATTAGGTGGTCGTTGTGATTAGTATAACATTTTACGTTTCTGCGTTCCTTAAAACATTTACATTTATTATTCCGACCGTATGAGAGTAAATGTTTTGTTATAGTCGTATTGTCTGTTTTTGGTGTAGTTGGCATTGAATGTGGCTACTTTTTTTACTCTGTGGGATATCAGGGATTTTTGCATGTTGAAATGTTGTTGGTAGGTGTTCCTTTGCAAAATGGTGCATATAGCTATTCCTTCGTTTGGCGTTAGTACGTAGTAGTTGTAGACTGTGTGTGAGGAAAATACTTGTATTTTTTCCGTCTTCACATCCTCCCTTCTTTGCGGTCTAAATAGAATCGTTGCTTCGCCGCGATATACTACTACTACTTGGTATGGAGGTCGTTCGAATTTAAGGTGTTTCCTCTTGTGTTGGCCTGCCTTCAACCTGGTTAGTATTCCGGCTACTAGTTCCGTGGGTAGTCTATTCCCATTTGGTCCTTCGAGTTCTGTTCTGTCGCGGAAGTGGAGGTCTTTTTTGGGGAATCCATCCGAGGAGAGCGGTGTTCCCGGGGGGCCTTAGTTACCTTTCTGCCATTTCCATGTGGTCTCATCTTCGCTGCTCGAGGTGCCCGATTCGTTTTTTGTTTGATGGTTCTGGGTCGCAGGTGGGTCCCATGGAAGTGCTGCTTTCGTTGGTGTTGGGAGAATTTCACCAGTTTCTTTTCGTTTCTCGGCTCCGGCTAATTGCTTTATCAGTTGCCACATCTCTGCCAGTTTGTGGTTGGCATCCTGAGGGATGATCCAGGTCGACAAGTTAGCCAAGTATTTTCTGGTATGGAGTGGGTCAGGAAATTTTCTGTGCTTTGAAGCAGGTAAACGACTCATTTGTTGTTGTTTTATTTATTGTGGCATTTTTAGCCGATATGAGGGGTTCCTGGTAGCATTTATTGGCATTGGTGGGTCTTCCATAAACGTAGTGCGGTACTCCTCGTTTAGGTATCCTCCGCTTCGTGCGAGCCTCGGTCCAGTGAATTTAATATCAATATGGCTGTACCTTTTGTTCCTTTCACCGGAGTTCCGGAGCAGACGATAGCTAACCTATTGGCCTGTTTTATGGGTACCATTACCAAATCGGTATCAAAAATGTTCTTACTTTTTGTCCATCGCTTCACGCCAGTGTGTCTTTCGACTGCTGTTTCCCGTTGTCTGGTAAGTCTATTGAAAGAATGTTTGCTGAAAATATGCACCCTATCTCGCTTCCTGCTGGGCACCAGGTTCTCCTGCAGCTACTTCAACTAGAAGGAGATCAGTATATCATTAGCAGAGACTCCGACCTCCTGTTCGCGACTCCTCCGATTCCTGTTGTGTAGATGGTAATGACTTCGTCATCGGATGTGATATCGCGTTCTTCCATGTGGATGTCTGCTACTTGGGTCACTATTGCTTGATCCATGGTGTTTCTGGGTTTTTTCTATTTGAATCTTAGAGAACTTCGATTTTAATTACTTGTTATATGCAGAAATAAAATTGACGTGTATGATGGTGTGGGTGGCCTTTTATACTTGTTCTGATGAGGTTACGGTATTCCACGAGAGCGGCAGTCTGGTTTTCTTGGTTCTTAGTTTCCGCTCTTCTGGTTTTCTCACCGCTTCTCAGTTGTGTTATTGTTGGTCAGTGATGTATTCCTCGTGGTTACCAGGCACAGAGTATGTTTTTAATTCATTGAGATGAGCGGTCTTCCCGCGCTTGTCTCCCTTTCGCTGCAGATATACGATGACCGATGAAATGAAGCCTACGATCTGGTAGGGTCCATCATATCGTGGTGCTAACTTGGGGGCGAAGTGCTGACTTGCTTTGGGTGAGTGTTCTTGTTTGACTAGCACCCATTGCCCAGTTTCCGGATTCCACGTTCTGCGCCGTAAGTTGTAGTATCTGCTCTTGTCCTGCGTGGCTCACTCTAGATTTTGTCTAACGATGCGGTACGCTTCCTGCAGCTGTTATGCTCGTTCGTTGGGCGTTAGTGAGAGTATACCAGTGCCGAAGGTGATCTCGTCGAACAATACTTGTGGTAGTCGCGGTTCGCGTACTCGTGGTCTCCGAAACACTAGTGTTGATCGCATGAGGTCTTTGACTTCCACCACATATTGTTTAAATGACTCGCGGCTCTTCTGTCTTTGATGGCGCATCTCGTCACAGAGTTTTTTAAAATACCTCGCTGCTTTCAAAAAATCTTTCTTGAGCGCGTTCAGTAACTGGAATCTATTATTATTTCTGTACCACAACAATGCGCGCTCTTTCAATTCTTCCGGCATGGTACGTGGGAGTAGTCTCTTGTCGAGCCCGTATACTTCCGACAGCTCCTCCACTCATTCCAGGAATTCCAGGGGGTCACGGCCGAAGACAAACTTAATTGACCACTCCCTCACATGGTCGATTGCCACTGAATATAGTCTGTTTCCATTTCAAGGAATGTCCACCGTAACACTGTCTGAGGTGTCAAGCACCAGTGCGCGCTGTTCGCACCCAGATAGAGACAGCGTATCCCTCCTTGTGTCCACGGTGTCATTTGCATTCTCCGTCCGCTCTATGCCATGGGGTGTCCTGTAGCTCATGCTTCACCCTGGTGACAAGCTTCTTACGTGTTGTTGTAGTTCAGCCAACCGAAGTTCCTGTTACAGGATCAATTCGGTGCAGCTTCTCACCTCCGCCAGCCTCTTATCGAACTCTTCTACTGTTCCTGTGTTATTTTGCACGAACTCGGCCTAGTAGGCCAGCAATTGGTCTTTCCGGAGGGAGTACACCAACCCTTTTTCACCATCTTGAGTGATGATGAAGACAATGTGTGTGTTTGTGTTCTACAAGCTGGTGCTAATTCGGTGGGCTTCTGCGTTATTGTGTAGATCGAAGTAGTTCTCTTTTATTCTGTGGATTTATTTTTCAGAAGTTCTATACGTTGCACTTCGCAACGACTTCGTTGTAACGACTCAATTTGGCTGGGGTAAATACTCAGCGGGTTCCAGGGTCGCTTACAGAAATTTATTACAATTCGTAGTAGGTTTTGACTATTATATATGCCTCTTTTTACATTTAATTTCAAATAAAATTATGTAGTGTTTTCTTGTTAGCTATTATATATATTAGTCTCTATAACGTTCTGTTTATGTGTCGGCGGTGTTGGTCTCCACGAGAATCGATAAAGACCATAGACTCGTGGCTCTGTCTTGTGAATATGTTAGTTCCAGAGCGAGTCGGTAAAGACTATGAATGCCTGGCTCAGTCTTGTGTATTTTAGTCCCAGAGCGAGATGGTAAAGTCCATAAACGACAGGCTCTGTCGTGTGTAGTTTTTAGTTCTAAGCGTAGTCAGTGTATAAGTTGCAGATGATGTTCACTATCCTGGTCATAGGAAGCTTGGTGCGATGTAGTCTCGTCGACTGGTACCGGATCAAAGAGAACTCACTGTGCGTTCCACTCTGCTTATAAAGCAAAGCTGCCACCGGTATCAGTGCATCGTGCTCTTGTGGATGCACCGTTGTATGGTCAAATCTCCGCTGGCCCGATTTGTCTGTGCTTGTTTTTGTTGTGGTCCAATTGTCCTTGGCCACCTTCAGCTTCTGCTGATCAACCATCTCGTTGTCATAGCTCTAATTGACCAGCAGTGTTGCTGCCACCAGTCAGTGCAGCCTGAATGCTGCCGTTGTTCTAACCCCGACGTGATATCGGTTGCGTTTTTTCGTTTAATTCGTTTTTGGGTTGGGTATTCCAACGGGCATTTACTTGGTCGGAACTTTTCTTGCTAAAATTGGTTGGCTGGAAAATACACCGACGCCTTCTTTTTGACTTTGTGTGACCTTCGGGGATAATTGGGGAGTCAAACACTTGGTTTGATTCTCATATTAAACATTATCTGCTCGCTGCCGCTGCCAGCGCAATTTCGCTTACTTCGTTTACCTTTCGTTGCCGGTGCATACGAGTATATTGCTTTCTCGCTGCTTCGTTTAGTGTCGCTACAGTTGTGTCCGGTCAATTCAGTTCGCTGCAATCGTGCTGCTACCTATATTGCCATATTAATTGATTACTTTGTGATCGTGACTTTTTATAACACAGTTTAATGTTCGGACATTCGGTTTAATAAGTTCATTAAACGTGAACATTTAAATGCAAGGTTTAAAATAATTACCTAAAGTTTAGAGGCAAAATAAATACGGTTTCGGACATAACGGTACTCGCTATTTCTCAGTTTACCTTTCATTGTAGCTACACTAGACAATATCGGTACTTTTCGTTCGTCATATCGGTTTGTGATTTTTAGTTTACAGCGAATACTACCATGTCAAGATCAAAGAAAGGTCGACATTCCGTGTCAAATCCAGCGGTTCTGGAAACGGTTAATAAAAATCGGATGTTCTTGGCGCGTAAAAGTGCATCTCGCAATTGCAGTTAATACAGAAGGGACTAACTGAAATTGTGTTACGTTCATCTGATGAATTACTTCTTTCCATCAAATTGGAGCAGCTCAATCGATTGCAAGAGCAGTTCGAAGACGTGCAATCTCAATTGGAGATGGAGGACCATGAAGAAATTGATAGTGATGCTCGATGCTAATTTTTTGAATACTTTTCGGAAATTAAATCTGCGATTGCCAAAGAACTAAAGGAGCGTGCGTCTTCAGGTGCGATGGCATATACTCCCAAGACAGTTTTCGGTGGAGGCTCAGATGTTTCAAACTGTAAAACTTCGTATTTGCCGAAGTTAGAGTTGCCACGCTTCGATGGTACGATCACAGAGTGGCCTGACTTTTGGTCATTGTTTGAAACAATAGTTGGCACACATCAAAATTTAAAGGGCGTGGAAAAATTCCAGCATTTAAAATCTTGTTTGAGTGGAACAGCGATGGATGCCATTCGGTCATTGGAAATAAACGACCAAAATTATATTAATGCGGTAACTTTGCTAAAATCTAGATTCGATATTAAACGCATTCAGTTTCAGACACATGTTAAGGAAATTTTCAATCTAAAGACGGTTCGTGATGGCTCTGCCATTGGTTTAAGGCAAATGTGTGATAAGATTAAATCTCACCTTCGAGCCTTGTACTCTATTGCCGGTCGAGATCAACTTCTTGATAGTGTGCTCATATATCTGGTTAACAGCAAGGTCGATGCTGGAACCAGAGCGAAGTGGGAGGAGGAATCTCCTTCGCACGACATACCAACGTGGGAATCTATGGTGGAGTTCCTGGAGAAGAGATGCCGGATAATGGAAGGTATAACTGCAGCCTCGGTAAGCCAGACACTGAGCAAGCAGTTGGGTACTAAACATGCGTTCGTCACAGTTCATCCTAATCAACCTTGCACATTTTGCAAAGTAAGGGAGCATGCAATTACTTCCTGTTCGCCTTTTTTAAGGTTATCGCCCACCTTACGGTTTAAAGAAGCCAAAAGGCGACAGCTATGTATTAATTGTTTGAAACCAGGGCATATTATCAAAAATTGCAAATCTGTCTGTTGCAAGCAGTGCTCATCTAAGCATCATACACTGTTACATTTAGATCGCATTGCTTCGCCTCAATCTGCTGCTGTAACATCAAATTGTTCTAACCTTTCTGCTCCTGCCCACAATTCTCAGGCAGCCCTGGTGTCAACTTCTCTTCTGAACTCTCAGCTTGCCACATCAAGCGCAATGCCTGAAGATTTTATTTTTTTCGCTACTGCAATTGTGTTTTTGAAACCAAGAACAGGAAACCCGATTCCATTCAGAGCAATCCTTGATTCCGCGTCACAATTAAATTTTATAACAAATCGTGCCGCTAGTCAGCTACAACTCAAAACAACCAAATCAAAAACCCAAGTGTCTGGAATTGGTGAAAGGGATTTTGTGGCTGACCAAACTATTGATATCTGTTTCAATCTCATGATGGTGGTTATCATACCTCAATCACAGCTGTTGCCATTCCATCGATCACCGACCATCAACTCAATATCTCTTTAAATTCAACATTTTGGAGTATACCTTCAAATATAATTCTTGCCGACCCAACATTCTTCAAATCTCAGCGTGTGGATATTTTGATTGGAGCCGGACTCTTCTTTGATTTGATGTGCGTCGGCCAAATTCGATTGAGCCCAACCTTACCACTCCTTCAGAAAACAATGCTGCTTTCGTTGGTGTTGGGAGAATTTCACCAGTTTCTTTTCGTTTCGCGGCTCCGGCTAATTGCTTTACCAGTTGCCACATTTCTTCCAGTTTGTGGTTGGCATCCTGAGGGATGATCCAGGTCGACAAGTTAGCCGTGTCCCATGTATTTTCTGGTATGGAGTGGGTCAGGAAATTTTCTGTGTTTTGAAACAGGTAAACGACGCATTTGTTGTTGTTTTATTTGTTTTGGCATTTTTAGCCGATATGAGGGTTTCCTGGTAGCATTTATTGGCATTGGTGGGTCTTCCATAAACGTAGTGCGGTACTCCTCGTTTAGGTATCCTCCGCTTCGTGCGAGCCTCGGTCCAGTGAAGTTAACAATATGGCTGTACCTTTTGTTCCTTTCACCGGAGTTCCGGGGAAGCAGACGATAGCTAACCTATTGGCCTGTTTTATGGGTACCATTACCAAATCGGCATCAAAAATGTTCTTAACTTTTTTTTCCATCGCTTCACGCCAGTGTGTCTTTCGACTGCTGTTTCCCGTTGTCTGGTGAGTCTATTGAAAGAATGTTTGCTGAAAATATGCACCCTATCTCGCTTCCTGCTGGGCACCAGGTTCTCCTGCAGCTACTTCAACTAGAAGGAGATCAGTATATCATTAGCAGAGACTCCGACCTCCTGTTCGCGACTCCTCCGATTCCTGTTGTGTAGATGGTAATGACTTCGTCATCGGATGTGATATCGCGTTCTTCCATGTGGATGTCTGCTACTTGGGTCACTATTGCTTGATCCATGGTGTTTCTGGGTTTTTTCTATTTGAATCTTAGAGAACTTCGATTTTAATTACTTGTTATATGTAGAAAAAAAATTGACTTGTATGATGGTGTGAGTGGCCTTTTATACTTGTTCTGATGAGGTTACGGTATTCCACGAGAGCGGCAGTCTGGTTTTCTTGGTTCTTAGTTTCCGCTCTAATGGTTTTCTTACCGCTACTCAGTTGTGCTATTGTTGGTCAGTGATGTATTCCTCGTGGTTACCAGGCACAGAGAATATTTTTAATTCACTGCGATGAGCGGTCTTCCCGCGCTTGTCTCCCTTTCGCTGCAGATATACGATGACCGATGAAATGAAGCCTACGATCTGGTAGGGTCCATCATATCGTGGTGCTAACTTGGGGGCGAAGTGCTGACTTGCTTTGGGTGAGTGTTCTTGTTTGACTAGCACCCATTGCCCAGTTTCCCGATTCCACGTTCTGCGCCGTAAGTTGTAGTATCTGCCCTTGTCCTGCGTGGCTCGCTCTAGATTTTGTCTAACGATGCGGTTCGCTTCCTGCAGCTGTTATGCTCGTTCGTTGGGCGTTAGTGAGAGTATACCAGTGCCGAAGGTGATCTCTTCGAACAATACTTGTGGTAGTCGCGGTTCGCGACCTTGAACCAAGTATGCTGGGCTGTACCCCGTGGTCTCCGAAACACTAGTGTTGATCGCATGAGGTCTTTGACTTCCACCACATATTGTTTAATTGACTCGCGGCTCTTCTGTCTTCGATGGCGCATCTCATCACCGAGTTTTTTAAATACCTCGCTGCTAGAAAGTATTTCAAAAAATCTTTCTTGAGCGAGTTCAGTAACTGGAATCTGTTATTATATATATATATATATATATATATATATATATATATATATATATATATATATATATATATATATATATATAAATATATAGTTATATATATACTCGTGTATATACGAGGTGTGATCAAAAAATAACCGCTATTTTCAAATTTCGTGAGTTACGTATGTTCGATGCTCGCATTTTTTTTTCTATTATGTTGGTACACATGTCTGTTATATATGTTGGCAATACCAATCATTTTGGATTATCAGTTTGTTTTTGACAGATAAAAAGGTTAGTCGTGTTTTGGTGTGGTCTTCGATTTTGTACTATTCGAAAAAATGGATCAAAGAAACTGTATTCAGTTTTGTGTAAAAAATGAAATTAAATGCTAAATTTTGAGCAAAAACAACGTCGCATGGACATCGCTCAGGAGCTGTTGAACATCGTCAACGACGATCCAGATTTCCCCAAAAAGATTATAACTGGTGACGAATCGTGGGTGTATGGCTATGACATTGAAACCAAAGCCCAACCATCCCAATGGAAACGTCCAGATGAGCCAAGACCGAAAAAAGCACGTCAAGTTCGGTCGAACGTAAAGGTTTTGCTGACAGTTTTCTTTGATTGCAATGGCGTGGTGCATCATGAATTCTTGCCACAAGGTCGTACGGTCAACAAGGAATACTACCTTGAAGTTATGCGCCGTTTGCGAGTAGCAATTCGTCAGAAACGCCCAGAATTGTGGAAAAACAAATCATGGAGTTTGCACCATGATAACGCACCAGCTCACACATCTATCATATATATATATATATATTGAAAATTTTGAAGAAAACACATAACAGAAGTTATTCAGAAAAGTACATTAATGCTACGAAAGCACAAATAAAATGATTCTCGCAGATAGCCATAGCAGCTATCTCTGAACTGACATCAGAGAAAGAAAAAACAGACAACACTGTTATTAAATAATCTGGTTACACAAATTTCGAAAATACTAGCAACCAGAGCCACAGCCATGCCAACCTTCAACCCACTGATAAAGGAAACAAAGCTACCAGGTACAGTTCAAACAAAGCTAAATTTAAGAGAACAACTAAAAACTATAAAAGAATTAACTGATAATCTATGGAAAATCTATAAACCGGATAGGTCAGAGGAATCGATATATGAAGAACTATCGGCTCTGAGACAAAACGGAACTCTAAACAAGTACGCAGAAAGAATAGAAGATCTAATAACAGATCTAAACAGCATACAAATCAAGAATGAATCAGACAGAACAACATTAACACACCTAAATGATAAAATCGCATTTACTACATTCAAAAAAGGCCTCGCAGACAAACAAACAAAGCTAACAATAGAAGCAAACAGAGTTAAGACATTCCAGGAGATGGTAGAAATTGCAGAAGCATCAACCAGAGAAACGGGTACAAGGGTTATGACCTACAGAAGTCATTACAATACGGAGAGAAGAGACAACAATTTTAGAATATGGAACTCCGGACAAAAGAATATGCAACAGTACAATCCACCACAATACAATAGAAATAACCAAGATAGAAATAATATGCAAAACACCAACCAACCTCAACGGCGAAACAACAACCCGCCAAGAAATATAAATCAACGAAATCAAAATTTTTATAATGGACAACAGCTACGTTTCACACCTACAAATCAATACAGAGGACAAATGATGCAACCAAGGCATATAAATTATGTCCCGGAATGAAACAACCAGGGCAACGGGAGCAGCCCCACACCCACCAAGACTATTAACATGCGGTAGTACGGGGAAACAAAACAATGTCTACGCAATATTTGAGCACAATATTACAAACCTTGTTAAAGTAACTTACAAACACAGAACACTAACACTACTCATAGATACTGGAGCAGACATATCAATAATAAAATATTTTAATGAACTACAAGAAAGTATAAATGAACAAGCTGCTTGCATCATAACTGGAATTGCAAATAAAAATATAGAAACGGAAGGCACCAGATCAATGATATTAAAAATTTGCTATAAAAAAGTACCATTTACATTTCAAATTGTTAAACAAGTTTTCCCAATATCAGCTGATAGAATTTGGGGAGAGATTTCCTAACACAACACAATTGCAAAATAGATTATGAATCATATACACTAACAGTAAGATATGAAAAGAACAGTTTAGTGTTAGACATGCAGACAGATGTAAACAAAATCACGATAGACCTGGCCCCCTGTGACTTTTTCTTGTTCCCAAACTGAAAAGGCCCATGAAAGGACGACGCTACGCCACGATTGAGGAGATAAAACCGGCATCGAAGGAGGAGCTGAACCAGTTTTTTAGTTTCCGCCATTGCACAGCGCTAGTCTGACCGCTTATCTTTGCTGTCCTTATTAGAAGTTGACATCTATATGAGGGATAGATTTTGAAGAAAGCCTAGCGAGCCCAATTTATTTTTGAAATCAGAATTTACCTTTTATTATTATCAAGGCTGTAGGGTAACCCAGCCGCTAATTGTGGGAAACTTTCGTTTGCCGAAATAGTTCCTATAATGGAGGCGTGTAACGCCGAGTAAAGAAAAGCAATGTTGGTTGCTCCAGTCTTTGTGCAGTAGGAACTGATTTTATTTAATAAATTCATGCTTCTTATATAGTGATAATCTTATATCTAATTTTAAGCATAAATTCTAATAATATTCAATACCTATGTAAAACATGCGTTAAACATTAATCCATATACTGCACACACATGCATTGGCCTGCAATTGCGTGTGTTCAGCTTGTTTTCGAGTTCAATGCACGTTTGGCCTTTACACCACACGCCCGCTATGCATAGCATCGTTTGATCCGTTGTATTGGCGAGTTCCTTTCGCTTTGTTGTAATTGCATTTGCGTGTGCGGTATACTTGTACGTTAGGTAGTGTTGGTTCAAATTCATTATAGTGTTTTGGGTACACTCTACCGTTTTGTGAAAAAAATTTTTTTTTTTTTTAATTGTTATTATGTACAATTTTTTCTTTATTCTTAATTATGACTGTGAACCTCACTCAATTTCGATTTACAATTTCATATGGACCGTCATAGGGACTGTCTCCTTTATGCCTACAATTATTTCTTAAAAATGCTATATCTCCTATTTTATATTCTATTTTATTTGTATTTTGATCATATATTTCTTTTCTTATTATCTTAGCATTAATTAATAATTTTCTTGCAGTTGCATGAGCATGTTGTAGTTTAGATCTGAGCTCTGCAAGGTAGCTATCTAAATCATAAAATTTTCTCGACTTGTCTAATGCTTCTTCTGGCATTCTTGCTGGCTTGCCATATATCAGCTCAGCTGGTGTGTATCCAGTATCTGTGTGTGGTGTATTGTTATACGTGAATGCATAGTATGGTAACCATGTGTCCCAATCGTTGTTGGTTGAAAAAGATAACATGTACTCATTTAGTACTCTGTGGTTGCGTTCTATTGCTCCTAGTGTGTCATGATGGTAAGGTGTTGATAACGTGAGGTTAATATGTAGGATTTTACAGATATTTGACATTAGTTCGTTATTGTATTTTGATCCTCTGTCTGTCTTGAGAGTTTTGAAAATTCCATACCTTAGAACTATGTTGTTTACTATAGCTCGTGCTACTTTTGATGCTTCTTTCGTAGGCAGTGTAACTACTTCAATGAATTTGGTAAGTTCACACTGTGCAGTCAGTATATACTTGAATCCATTCGAAATCCTAAGTGGACCTACTGTGTCAACTTGTTTTGTCTCAAAACTTGTTGTTGGTGTATCTGTGATAGTTAACTTTTCCTTGGAATGCCTTGATGTTTTATTTTTGCAGCACGTTGCGCATTTTCGAACATAGTATTTTACCATTTGACTCATTTTTCGCCATATGTATTTTTGTTTCAGTTTCGTTATTGTTCTTCGTATTCCGCTGTGTCCTCCGAGTTATGTATCATGAAACTCCTTTATCAAATTGTGTTGCTGCTGCTTGTTGGTTATTTGTGTAGGGGGTGAATATATAATTATCTTATTTGGAGTTTTCCTTCCATCTTTTTGTATTTTATGCTGTATTGCATTGTACATTGATATCAATTCTTTTTCATTTATTTTCGTAAATATGACGTCATTATTTGCAATGGCTAACTTGTTTATGCCATGCTTATTTAATGTTTGTGTAAGTTTCTCCATAACCGATCCTAAGTTCTGGTATAGATTATCACTTATTTTTATACCCTTTACCTTCAAAAAAGGTAAATAGGGTATACTAACTTTGTGCTTTTGAGAGGGGTTGAAATTTCGAGAAGGAGGCGTGGTAGGTATGGACATATATATACATATATGATCAGAATTACTTTCTAAGCAATTTTTATTATGTCCGTCCTTCTGTCCTTCTGTCCGTCTGTCCGTCTGTCCGTCTGTGGCCACTTTTTTTCTACACCGTTCCAGATTGCTATATGCACCGATTTGGACAAAGACCACGCCTACCTCCCATATAAGGAGCTTTTTTCACCTTTTTTAAAATGACTATAACTTCGGTTCAATTGACGGAATCGTGACATTATTTGACAGGTATGGAGATGTGGGTCCTACTAGACACTGTGCAAAAAGTGGGCGGAAAATATTAACTGCCACGCCCACTATTAATAAATATTAATAACTTAAGATCTGGTAGAGATTTACGGACGAAATTTTACGGGAAGGAACATGTTGACATTATAAAGCTATCTGCAACAATTGGGGCTGATCTGAGAAAAGACACGCCCACTTTTGGTATAAGGAACTTTCGGTTATAAAATTAAAATTAGCTTATCTATGGTCGTATTGATGCCAGCGGAATAAAAATTTGCAGAAATATACATGGGGTTCATAATAGTGTGTGTGCGGAATATGGAGCTAATACTACAACTACCACGCCCACAATTAACCAAAAATCATTACTGTGTTCCTTTTAAAGATTTATCGTTGATTTATAGTTGGGATACTGTAAGATTGGAGGTTCCATGATAGCTTTCTTGAATGTCTCGAATGCTTCTTGCATATATTTATTCCAGGTGAATTCAGTACCTTTCTTCAATAAATTGTTAATAGGTTTTGCAATCTTAGCAAAATCTTTAATGAATCTACGGTAGTAGTTACAGAAAGCTACGAACCTTCGGGCTTCGTCTGCATTCCTGGGTATTGAATAGGTTTTGCATTTCTCAGGGTTAGCTGTTACTCCTTTTGAAGTGATTAGATGGCCTAGATAAACTACTTCTGGCCTGAGAAAATTGCTTTTGCTCGGGTTCAATTTCAGATTTTATTTTCTTAACCTTTGGAATGTCTTAATGAGATTATCATTGTGGTGCTACAGAGAACTTCCCAATACTATAATGTCATCTACGTACAAGAATGCGCTTGCATCTAACCCGGTTAGTGCGATCGTTAGCATTCGCTGAAAGTAAGCTCTTAAATTGAAAATGCCCGTTTCCCGTTGAAAATGTTGTCGGAGGTCTTGAAGTTTTATCGAATTCTATCCGGTGAAAAGAGCTTGTCAAGTCGAGAGTTGTGAAATATTTTGCTCTGCCTATTCTATCTAAAACATCATCCATTCTCGTGAGTGGAAATTTGTCATTCACTATTTTCTTATTCAATTGTTTGAAATCGACAACCAGTCGCCATTTCTTATCATTATATATATCCTTTTTTGGTACTATGAGTAATGGTGAGTTGTATGGGCTCGTGGAGTGTTCAATTACGTAATCTTTTATCAGTTTTTCTACCTGTCTGTTTATTTCTTCAAGGTGAATTTGTGGAGTGCGGTAGTTCTTGATGTATACAGGTGTTGGATCTTCTAGTGCCATTCTTTGTTTGTAGAAATTGTTTGTTGATAGCTTCTCATTGTCTAGATAGAAAATGTCCTCAAAGTATTTACATATTCTGATGTTTCATTCTTGCATGTTGTTTTTGTTACTGTGCTTGTTGAGAGCCTCTTGAACTTTAGTCCATCTATTTTTGTCCTGTGTGTGGTATTTATTGTGATTTATGATATGGAAATTTCTTAATGGTTCAATCTGCAGCTTCATTGTATCTATTGTTATTTCTTGGTCCGTAGTGTTGAGAATTTGTACATGTTTGATTCCTCTAGCTGGTATTATCGTTCCGCTAATGAAAATCTTGTTATCTATGTTTTGGCTGTTGATGACACTGTCTTCTGCTATTGTGGCTGAAATTGGGTGTATCATTTCAGTGCGCGAAGGTATCGTGATTTTTAAAGATATATCAACGAAATTTCACTGGAATGTTGCGGGTACCAACATTAAACACCACACAAAAAATGGGCGTGTTATTTCGACAGCTACGCCCACTATTCACATATTATTATAACTTACGATCTATACAATATTTTTGGACGAAATTTTCCATTAGTACGTATATGAACCCTACAAAGCCATATACAAGATTCCGGGTCGATCAGAAGAAGGATACGCCTCCCTCCCATATAATTAATTTTGTGGACCCCACTTAAAGACAGTTACCCTATCTATGCTTCTAGTGATGATATATGAAAACAAATTGGTAGATGTATACACTAGGTCTGTACTAGAATGCATTCCAAATATGGGCAGATTATTAGTACTGCCACGCCCACAATTAACCAAAAATCATTACAAGGTTCCTATTAAAGAATTCTCAACGATATTTGACAGGAAGGTTGCGGGTGGTAACATTAAACAGGACACAAAAAATGGGCGTGTAATTTTTACAGCCACGCCCACTATTGACATATTATTATTACTTTCGACATACACAATATTTTTTGACGAAATTTCATATTAGTGGTTATATCGACACTAGAAAGCCATACACAAGAATTGGGGTCTATCAGATAAAGGATACGCCTCCCTCCCATATAATGAACTTTGGGGACCCCACTTAAAGACAGTTACCCTATCTTTGCTTCTAGTGATGATATATGAAAGCAAATTGGTATATGTATACACTGGGTCAGTACTAGCATGTATTCCAAATATGGGGAGAATATTGTCACTGCCACGCCCACAATCAACCAAAAATTATTACTAGGTTCCTATTAAAGATTTTTCAATGAAATTTCACAGGAAGGTTGCTGGTGGTAACATTAAACAGCACACAAAAAATTGGCTTGTTATTTTAACAGCCACGCCCACTATTGACAAATTATTAAACCTTTCGACCTATACAATATTTTTTGACGATATTTTATATTAGTGGTTATATTGACTTTACAAAGCCATACACAAGAAAAGGTGTCGATATAATCATTTCAAGGTACACTATCAAAAATTACCGTTAGTATGTTCCTAATGATGATAATGAAAATATCCCCATTCTTGAACTTGCTCGCACAAGAGAAGGTAAAGGATATTTCGTAGTCGGTCTAACCCGACTTGAGACTTCTTTACTCGTTATTATTACACTTGCTTCATTTATTTGTATTTCTGGCAAACTTCTGTGCGCGCCTCTTGTATTTTCAATGAGCTCAAATTTTAATTTTTTTATTTTTCGAACATCAGATATTGAAGTGCAGTGCTACATATAGAGTTGATCAGACTCTTGTGCTTTTGCATTCAAGATCTGTGTTTGTGCAGCTAAAGGATTTTGTTTCATGCTTCTAGTTACTACATTCACGGAGGGTATCATGGCTTTGAGTGCGTCTGAATCAAGTTTATTAATTTTACCTTGTTTGTAGATTATATCGAAATCATAGTCCATTAGATCTAATCTTACACGTGTTAGTCTTGATAATGGGTCTTTGTGCGAAAATAGCGATACTAATGGTCTGTGATCCGTTACTACAGTGAACCGTCTTCAATAGAGATATGGTTTGAAATGATTTATACCCCAATGTATTGCCAGTAGTTCTTTCTCTATAATCGGTTTGTTGACTTCATGTTTGTTTAATGAACGACTTGCAAAGGAAATTGGTAAATCTTTTTCAATTTCTCGTTGAGAAACGGCGACTCATGTGGCTCTATGCGGCGGTGGTTGAGGCGTATTTTCTCTATGGCGCTGTTTTCTGGTGGCTCGCAACTGACAAGGTGGTGAACCTGAAACTTCTTGACAAGGTTAGAAGTACAGCAGCGATTTTGATAACAGGGGCTCTGCGTACCACCACTACAAAAGTTCTAGTTACATTCCTACTTTAGTTGCCCACCAAGCTTCTCGTCAGGCAACAAGCAAAAAGCTCGGCTACCAGACTCAATACTATATCTCGCTGGACTAGGTTGAACCTGGGCCACGCCAATATTCTAATGCAGGAAACGCCCATGAGACGGACGTTAACTATACGTGCTCTACACCTAATCTAAACCACGGGTTCGACACCCACATTCCTAGTAGAGAGGAATGATCCAATAAATTAGTGGTCACTGATAGTTCTACTGACATATACACGCAGGGCTCCAAACTTTAGAGTAAGGTAGGCTGCAGGATTTTCTGCAGCAAACTTGCAATTAAGCTCTCCTATCGCGTCCCTGACCATTGCAGCGCGTTTCAGACTGGGGTACTGGCTATATTCCAAGCGTCCAAGTGGCTTATTCACAACGAAGTATTCGATGTGAACATTCGCATATTCACGGACAGTCAGCTGGCAGTCAAGTCCCTAGCTGGTGTATTCACTACATCTAAGCTTGTACTTGACTGCCGCTCCTCCCAAAACGTCGTCTCCGGTAACTCACAAGTTCATAGTGCCTGGACATAGGAAACTGCGAGGCCGATGAATTGGCCAAAATAGGTAGGATGCTCCCTGACATCTCTCCCTCTTTCATTGTAGGTGTCCCACTAGCCACGGTCAAATAGGCCAAAAAACCTTACTACCTATATTCCGAAATGAACCTGGCTATGTCCTTAATGTTGATGGAAGATAGTTCGGTTAAGGTAGTGAAGAAAGGTGAGTCAAGAAATTTAATCTTCGCCTGGCCAGAGCTGGGATTTGACACATGAAATGAAGTACGGTTTCTTCCTCCTCCTCAGAGCCACAACTGCGACAAAAGTCGTTATGGGGCATTGCAAGTCTTTCAGCATGTTTACCAATCAGACAGTGTCCCGTGAGCACATTTATTTTAATGCATATATATATTTATATATATATATATATATATATATATATATATATATATATATATATATATATATATATATATATATATATATATATATATATATATATATATATATATATATATATATATATATATATATATATATATATATATATATATATATATATATATATATATAAGGGTGTCCCAACAAGAACGCAATTTTTAAATCTGGCAACATTCGAAGTGTCTTTGTTTGACATTTGAACAATTGTTATTGTTTGCTAGTAGAAGGTACGAGGTTAGTAGAAATGGAGCACTACACGAATGAACAACGCATTCTCACTGTGAAATTGTTTTACCAAAATGGTGAAAGTTTTGCGGTCAATTTGGGGTCAGAATAATGCTCCAAAAGAGTCAACTGTAAAGAGATTAATGGATAAATTTGCCGAAACTGGGTCTGTTAGTGATGTAAAGACAACAACGAGCCATCGACCAGGTCGATCGACCGAAAATGTCGCAGATCCTTAAGAGTGTGGCCAGGATCAGACTTACAATATGGGAGGTTGAAAAGCGACTTAAGTTGGTTGTTTATTAAGATACGCTGGTTTTCATACCTGGCTATAAGATTTTCCCACGCCTTCATAAACTTATCATTGGTTAGCGGAGCTAGTTGTACAATGTCACGCGCCGCGCTAGTTGTCTTTTGTAGTAAGTGGAAGAGTTTCTCTACATTAGATAGCTTATATTTGATATCCGAGGTACAGGATTGAAGAAAGAAAGTATAGGGCTGGCAGCAGGCGATGCGGTTTGCTGCTCTCCAGCATAGCCATATATTGTATGTAGTGACTTTAGGCTGCAGAGTATGTATTTTTTACTGTGCACTTATCTTCTTTGAGCACTTCTGCATTTCTTAAGCATGGCGGATAAGCCATAAATCAATCTGCTGCATCACTCTGGCTAGAGTGTTTTGATGCAGCTTTAAGATAAACTCATTTCGTTCATTTACATTATATTGCTACATATTTTGCGACAGCGTATGTAGCTGGGCAGTAGTTGCATTCAACTTGTCCATAATTGCAAGAAAAAATTCCAGACACCTCGTGCAAGTAATGCTAATACAAGCCAAGTGTAATTTTTTTGAAATAATTTTCTGAGTATGGGAGGACACAAATTTATTGGTGGAATGAATCCATTGCCTGCCTTCGAAAATAATGCCACAGATGTCGCAGACGATACTAAGGGGCTAAGGGTTCTGAAAACTATGAACAGACCCAAGCAGAATTTGCTGACAAAAGGAAGCAATTGTGCAAGGCAATAAGGAAAATTAAGAGTGAGGCTTTTACCACCCTCAGAGAAGAAGTACAAAATAATCCCTTGGGCGGTGCGTATAGAACTGTGTTGAAAGAAACTCCATAATTATTCGAACACACCTATCTACCCGAAAACAATGGCTAAGTTATCGACATTTCTTTTTCCACAGAATGCCGAACTAAGGCCTTAATGGGAAGTAAGCCACGCTGAAGATACGAACCCGCCGATCACAACAGAAGAGGTCCTAGGAACGGCAGATAAAATTAAAAGCAACAGGGCTCCAGGTCTGGATGGGATACCAAATATGGTAATTAAAGCTGCCATAAAAAGAAATCCAAACATATTCAGCAATCTCTACACGGAGTGTCTGAGGGAAGGACATTTCCCAAAGATGGAAGCGCCAGCGACTGGTACTCCTACCAAAAGGCGATAAACCTATAGAGGAACCAGCATCGTACCGACCCCTGTGAATGCTGGAGGCAGTAGGAAAGGTCCTGGAAATAATAATCTGCACAAGACTTGAATGCTATACTGCAGGAACCCCAGGTTTGTCTAAACGGCAATATAGATTCAGGAAGAAGCGATCCACGATGGATGCAATTGCATCTGTAAGTGACATAGCGCGGAAAGTCATGGCTGGAAAAAGATGGATGGAAGGCGACAAACAATATTGCGCGGTAGTCACATTGGACTATAAAAATGTTTCTAACTCTACCAATTATTATCAGATCCTAAGTGGTCTACGTAACTTGCATATCCCTGGATACCTACTAAGAGTCATAGAAAACTATTTCAACGATAGAATATTGTTATACGACACAGACGAAGGTCCAAAAGAGTACACCAATACAGGAGGAGTTCCACAAGGATCGGTGCTAAGGCCACTTCTCTGGAACGCCATGTACGATGGTATTCTGGAAATTATAGGGTATGCGGACGACATAGCCATAATAGTAGCAGCCAAGAAGCTTGTAGGCGTGGCAGCCAAATGAAATGAATCCATCGACGGAGCCAAGATGTGATTGCAGATGGCTGGATTATAACTAGACGAACACAAAACATAGGTGGGACTAATGAGTAGCCGCGAAAAGATTGAGAGCCTAGAAAAAAGGATAGGAGGTCATGTGACGACCATAAAAAAAATATGTGTGAATCCTTCTAGATCATCGGCTCAATTTCAAGTAACACCTAATATCTGCAAGTGATAAAGCCATTAGAGTAGGTGCAGCCTTGACAAGTTTAATGCCAAACACTGGAGGACCATGGCAGTATGAAAGGAAGCTACAAGCCAGCGTGAATACCTCCATTTTAATGAACGCAGCACCCATAGGCGCTACAGTTACAAGCTGCAAAGCATTTATGAGAGGTGTCACAACGGCGTACAGGCTAACAACAATGAGAGTGTGCTGTCCATTTAGGACCATGTCCATTGATGCAGTCGGGTCATCGGGAGACGGATGCCAATAGATCTCGCAGTAAAAGAGGCCGCGGCCATTCGAAACCTGAATAGCCAAGACAAAATGGAACCAGAAAAAATTGAGTCAATCAGAAAGAGCTCACAAAATGAATGGCAGGAAAGATATCCACCAAAGGACGGTGGACTAATGAGCTGATACCAAACATACAAGTATGGATCGCCCGAAGACACGGTGAAGTTAACTACCACCTAACGAAATTCCTATCGGGACACGGATGATTTCAAAAGTATCTATGAATGACCAAGATACGAGAGTGTGGAAAACTCATGCTCCGCCCCGTGAAGGAATTTTTTAACTGAATGTACCACGGGGATCCAAGGGATCAAAACAAAGGTGGTTTTAGTTGTGTTAGAGTCCCACACCTCGACATGATGCTTTCCACTTAAAGCCAAAAAAACATATATAAACATATACATATACATAGAAATATATATAAACAAACACATATAGATATACTCGTAGATATATACATATACATATCAGTTCTCCACCAGGGAGATTCAAAAGATTCACGAAAGAGTACGGTATAAGGCAACAATACACAGCGCCGTCGGAGACTACAGGCTTACCTCGTACAAGGAAGAGAGCCACGACTGCCCAAGGCACACTAAAACGAGGCCACACTAGGCACCGGACAGCCCACGAAAGCTCATACTGAGCGAGAACAACAGTTGACAGAATTTGCAGCGCGCGTCACTAGACCAGCGTCGGCATTATAATCTGAGGTACCGGTCATGGAAACCCACCATTGAACGACAAGTTTTTGTGAAAGAGCACCACCTGTCAAAAGCAATAGACCACTTCACAGGACTGCCTATTGAACGACGTGCTGATAGACTTCTTCTTCCCAACGAGAAAAGGTACTCATGTTCAGTACACATTTCTTCACCCAATTAAGTGCACGACAGGGAGTCCCAGCAGACAGGGACGCGCGAGTAAGACGGTGGACCAAGAGATTGGACATATTCCAGATACATAGTGTGTTCATCCTAATGAACCAACACCAGCACTGGTACCTGGCCGTGGTATACTTCGCAGGTGCTGTATCAACAGGAAATATGGGAGCCCTGATCCTGTGGTTCGACTCATGGGGTATGACTGGGAGAAACACAAATAATTCGGGAATGCCTACAGGAGGATCATACCCGTTTTCCCGAACAACCCCCGCTGACCGTGGACATCAAGACTATTCCCTCGTACAGGGTAAAGTCTCCAAAGCAAACGAACTTGACCGACTGCGGCGTTTTCCTCCTACAAACCGCCGAGTAATTTTTTACCAAACCCATCACGGAAGTTCGTGAGAAACGGTAGACGTGGCAACGTGGTTCGATGCCAACGTAGCCTATTGTATTTGAAATGCAACCATGATAATCAAATGAGTTCTCAACACGTAGCTGTCATACTTGACAGACAAAACTTTTGTAGTCTACTTTTTTCTCTTCCTTCTTAAATAAATCACCAACGTGGAAAGACGTAAGTTTCTCTAACAATTATATACTGCGTTTAATTAACTAATAAAATAACAGGTTATGGGCCCAGGCTCTGGTTAATTTATTTTTGCCCTATTTATTTAAGAACAAAAAGAAAGAAATCAATTCCATTATAAATTTCACAATTTTTTGTTTGCACGTTGGCCTTTGCAATTTTAACCTTAAATTGCAAGCACCGACTGCATGGACAGTAAGATCAAATCAGAAGAACAACAACAAGTATTAGAGATCGCTACAGCGGCAACTGAACAACTTATGTTTCTGAAATTATGTCAGCTACAGAGGAGTACCAGCCAATGATAATGTCGTTGGAAGGACTTGACAAGTCACTTTCAAGTGATCTTGTTAAAACAAAATTACTGCAAGAGACGACTGCTTTGATATCTGCAGTTGAAAAGGCACTGTCTGTAAAAAACAAAAGACCATTTCGTAAAATGACAAGCATAATTTGCTATTCATGCCACCAGAATGGCCATTTTGCAGCCAATTGTCCACAAAAAACAAAAATAGCGGGTACTACGGACAGAAAGTCTTCCAACAGATGTAAACACAACAACAAGAATGCAGACAAAGTCAATGTGGCATTCAGTGCAGTGTTTTTAATAGGTGAATTTGATACCAGTGTATGATATATTGACTCTGTCGCTACTAACCACATGACGATGCACAGAGAATGGATTACGGGATAAAAGAAGTATTCATATGCAGGAATTCGAGCGGCAAATAATTATTTGATGGAAGTTGAATTCAGTGGCAAAGTTAACCTCAAAATCGATGTTTCAGGAGAGTGTGTGGAAATTAACGTCAAAGATGTGCTATTTGTGCCAAACTTAACTACAAATTTACTTTCAGTAAGTAAGATCGCAGAAAAGGGTTTTTTTGGTAAATTTTACATTTAAGGGTTGCACAATTCATGACAAACACGGAAGTTTGTTGGCAACAGCGTCATCAGTTGGCGGTTTGTTTGAATTGGATGCGATGAAAAACATGGTACTGACATCAATTAAGTCAGAAAATTCAATGGAGTTATGGCATCGAAGGCTTGGTCATTTGAATATGTCTGACTTAAGGAGAATGAAAATTGGTTCTTTGAGTGGTGTATCGTTTGTCGATAGTGACAGTGAAGTATGTGTTGCTTGCTGTAAGGGTAAACTCGCGAAACGACCATTTCCAAAAGACGGATCGAGAGCGACACACTTGTTGGAGGTTATACACGCGGACTAAGCTGGAAAGATGGAGTGCAGCTCTATTGGGAGAAGTAATTACTGTTTCGTGCCTATCGATGATTTTAGTACAAAAACTTTTGTGTACATGCTGAAGCATAAGAAGGGAAATTTTTGACAAATTTTCTTCATTTAAGGCACTAGTTGAAAATCAAACTGGTTTAAAAATTAAAAAATTCCGGAGTGATTACGGCACCTAGCTTTGTTGCAATAAGTTTAAAGCACTTTTTGACCAGAATGGAATCGAGCATCAAACCAGCATTCCATTTACACCACAGCAGAATGGCTTACGGAAAAAGCGAGGCTTATGTTGCAGGATGCTAATTTACACAAACAATTTTGGGGAGAAGCACTGAAAACCGCAGCCTACAGAAAAAATCATGCGTCATTAGTAATTTTGGGAGGAAAATCACCTATCAACGAAGTACTGGAGCGTGCAGAGTATAAGCGATGTAAAGCCAATTCCTGTGTTAATGTACGACACAAAGAAAAATTTATTGATATTTTTTAATAACTCTGCTTGGAAAGATCAACTTAAATCAACATTGAAGATGCATTTTCGCTTGAAGGATCTAGGCACAGCAACGAACGTTCTTGGAATTCAAACAAACTACAATTATGATAAAGGAATCATCAGTCCAGATCAACAAAAGTATACAGAATTGATTTTGCGTAAATTTAAGATGTTTGATTGCGATCCTGTGTAGATACCAAGTGATCCAAATCAAAAACATACTGCAGAAATGTGTACGTCGACCCAAGATGAGCTTGAGAAAATGCGGACGATCCCATATCAGCAGGCTATTGGTAGTATTATGTATTTAGCATAGGGCACGCGTCCAGATATTTCGTTTAGTATCACCAATTTAAGTAAGTTTAATAAAAACCCTGGAATGGCGCACTGGAAAGGGGTGAAAAGAGTAATAAGATATTTGAAAGGTACACTAAATATCAAACTTACATATAAAAGGGAAAGTGCCAGGCTATGCGGGTATGCTGTCTCAGATTGGGGATCAAGTTTTCAGGACTTTAAATCCTTTACTGGCTATGTATTTCTATTGCAGATTGCAGCGAAAATATGGGCAAGTAAAAAGCAGCCAGCAGTGGCTCTTAGTACATGCGAAGCAGAGTATATGAGCTTATCAGCAGTTACACAAGAAGCATTGTGGCTTAATCAGTTAAAGGTTGAAATAATTAAAGACGGTACGCCGCCACTGGAGTTGCACTGCGATAACAAAGGAGCCGTCGACTTTACAGAAGCTGGAATGTTTAGTGCTAGGGTGAAACACATTACGATTCGCCATCATTTTATAAGAGATTACATCAGTAGGAGCCTGGTCTAAATGATCAAAGTAAGCCCTAATGAAATGATTGCAGATAATTTGGCTAAAGCCGTGTCAATTGAAAAACATTTGTTTTGCATAAAAGAAATGAGGTTTAATATCTAGAGTTTTTGAATTGTTTAGTTTTACATGCTCCATTTTATATTTGAATTATTCAACTCATTGATTAAGTGTGAGTATTGAACGAACGATGTCAGCAAGGAGATCAATCGAAGAATCACTCTTGCCAACAGGTGTTACTTGTACTTTGGGCTCAGTAGGCAATTGAGAAGCAGAGCCCTCTCTCGACGAACACCTGCTTAAAAGGAAAAAATGCAACCTGCTTAAAAGGAAAAAATGCAACCGGAAAAAATCAGCAGTACAAAGGGAAGTTGCCAAGGCGAAACATTTGGATATAAAACTTAATCACAAGACCACATCCACTTAAAAGCGCTGCCGAGGACACTTCAAACAGATTCAATCATACTTGAACTAACAAAACACTATAAGGAAAACATGCCGCACGATATATTCGCAAGAGAATTCTTAATGATTCGTAAACAACACCAAAACTGGAACATATTATACACTGATGGGTCAAAATCTGAATACGCCTTTGGATTCAGTGTTGTAGACGAAAAAAACATAATTATTATGTCTATACATCCAGCATATGCATCCGCTTTCTCAGCCGAAGCCGATGGAATACTTCAAACCAGTCTCTTAGCCAAATCCAGCAATATTAAAACTTCAATTTGCACAGACTCTCTTTCGACGCCGTTAGCAATAAAAAAAGTTAACAACAATGAAAACACAATACCTCACATCAGGGATATAATCATTAAAAGCCAAAAGAACATAAAACTTGTATGGAGTCTCAGCCACGTTGGAACTGATGGTAACAATTTAGCTGGTTCAGCTGCAAAACAAGCAATAAATTCCCCTCTTAAGCTAACAAACTATACCAATATAAGGACATAAAAAAGCTGTCGACAATCTCTACGTTCAGACCATTAGACATAAAGGAACTGAATACGCACATTCCTACAAATCCACAAACCCCAACCAAATTATTCCTCGGTTCCGATTTGCCCACACACGGCTAACACACCAACATATTTTCAGCAATTCCAGTCTCCCTAGATGTATATTTTGCAACTCCGACTATCTCACAATTCCGCACATTCTTTATAACTGTCAAGCAATCAGTCAAATCCGTCAAGAATTGGGAAACCCTAATCTTAAAGATATTTTGCAAAACATAAATCGTCCAATATCAAACTTTGCAAAGTCTATCCCGAAAAATGGATCAAAGAGTTTGTATCAAATTTTGTGTGAAAAACAACATAAAGTGCGTGGAAGTATTCCGAATGTTGACTGTTGGGTCTATGGTTATGACGTAAAAACCAAAGCTCAATCATCCCAATGGAAGCTGTCGTATGAGCCAAGACCGGAAAAAGTATGCCAAGTTCGGTCGAATGTGAAGGTTTTGCTGACAGTTTTCTTTGATTGCAGGGGCATGGTGCATTATGAATTCTTGCCGCAGGGTAGAACGGTCAATAAGGAATATTATCTTCAAGTAATGCGCAACTCTTTTTATAACGGTACATATAAAGATGATGCAAGCATATACGAGTAGTTGCACTTCTGATGAAGTTAAAATAAATATTCGCTTAGAAAGTGACTGGAGATATTTTTAAGTGGAGAAAACGTTACGAAATTCGATGATAAATCTGCGTTATGTAGTGCTGGATCTTTTCGTCGTTAGAATGATTTTTGTAGGAAATTATTCTGTCTGCGAATCTAAATGAACGATGGAAGTTGGTGGTATTATTGTTGTAGCCGATTCTCGCTAAAACTACGGAGTAACCTCGGATTTTGGCTATAATTATCTCTTCCTCTACAGACAATATACCTTGACATATGTAATAACGGAAGATACGTTGGATTTTCTATACTGAAAGTGTAAATGTTAATCTTTTCATACCATTTTATCAGCTATGCAATTAACAGCAAGTATTATCAGCTTCCTATTTCCTAGATAGAAATTCTAGTATTCAGCTCATACCATCTTCATTATCTCATAAGTCTCAAATCGCAGTCTTCTCGGCCATGGGAAGTTAGAAGCTATTCTACTCTTTTATATAAAAATGTATTTCCACTAATTTTGTGTTTCTTTTCTTTCAACCGAAAATTATTTCGGGAAGCTTCGTTTCAAATCTCGTATTTGTTCCTTTATGGCTTATTAATTACTCTTCTTCTACACCTTCATAACATACTTTTTCTTCAGTCAGCTTTTTTGTTCGCTGCTATTGCATTACAATATGTGTCTCTATATATATCAGACTTACCGATTTTTAATTATGCTTATTGGCTATTATATAAATTTCATTTTTTAAATTTTTCTGGACGTAAACATTAAATTTTTTGTATTATTTAAATCTATATAGCCCATATCTAATAAAAAATGTTTCCTTTACTTATTATTCATTAACTATTATACAATGTTTTTTTCAAAATCATTAGCGGCATTTACATTAAAATTTGGAATCCTTTTCAATAGATATACATTTCACAATAAATCGATTCATACAAAAAACATTTACTATTATAATTTATGTGCCGACTATTGAGCTTTATTTATTATTCTTTTGTTTTTTTTTATACTTCGATTATATTCTCATCTGACATAAAGAAGAATATAGAATATATACCCGTTCATGTGAAAATGTTGTACATTGCATCTAATTACTTTATACTATTTAAATATACTTATAGCCTGGTATGTATATATCCATCAGCGGGTATATACACATTGTAATTTGCTCGTACTCGTATATGACTACATTTGTCCCTTCCAGGCACCCGCTCTCAACTAATCTAAACTACAACTAGTACAAGTATTCCTCCCAGCTATGTACGATGTCTGCTCAAAAAGTATCGTGAATTTTGAATTTTTGCGAGCTACGGATGTTCGATTTTCGATCTTTTTGTGGCATTATGTTGATAATCATGACGCTCACTTATGTTGACAATCTCGGCCATTTTGTATGTTTAGTCAGTTTTTGTGAGCTATTGTGCGTGGACGTGTTTTAGCTTGTCTTCGATTTTTGTCTATCGTCCTTTCATGGGCCTTTTCAGTTTCGGGAACAAGAAAAAGTCACAGTGGGCCAGGTCATAACATTTAGCCGGAATGAATTTAGGCTAATAGGTCGATAAGCTTTTGGCATGTGGTCCACCCTTTTGCCTGCTTTGGGTATGAAAGCCACCCTAGCCTTCGTCCAAAGGTTTAGGCACTATAACTAATTCCAGGCTTATCCTGAAAATGTTTGTTAACGCAGGTGCCAATACATCCACACGTTGCCGAAGTAGGCACGGTTGTATATTATCGACACCTGGGGATTTGAATGGTCTAAAAGTGGAGATAGCCCATTTGGTTTTGTTGACGGTAAAGATTCTGCGAGACAGTGAGAGTTCCCACCGTGTGTGCATCAAGAAACAAGTATTATCGATGATTTCACTATCCTGTCTGCAAAGTGAGTGTCCAACAAAAGCTCACCTTTGCAGGACTAGGAAAGAGGTGATAGATTTATTTAGTTTACAATATGTAGTTAAAAAATTTTTTTTTTCAATTGTGTATGAAATTCTGATATTAGAAGGAAACACAAAAAATATATGGAGTAAGACTAATATTTCGTTTTAATTTAAGTATCTGTCACATTCAGTCAAAAATAAAATTGCAAGATAGTTAGTAACTATCTTGCACTTTACATTTGTTTGAGGCAAATGTGTAAAAATCTTGCAATCTGTGTTTATATAGGGTGAAAATATACATGTTAAATTTCTGTTTCATTTCGTGGCCAGGAGTTATTTTTAACAATTGATCCACCATATACAACAGATCTGAGTATGTATAATATCTAACGTAGATACAAAATTTTAAAAATTTGTTTGAGATGCTAATTTGTAAGAATCTTGCAATCTGCCTATATATAGGGTGAAAATATACATGTTAAATTTGTGTTTCATTTCGTGGCCATGAGTTATTTTTTACAATAGCCCCACCATATACAAAAGATCTGAATATGTATAACATTTAACGGAGACACAAAATTTTAAGCATTTTTAAGATGCAAATTTGTAAGAATCTTTCAATCTCTCAATATATAGGGTGAAAATATACATTTTAAATTTGTGTTTCATTCCGCGGGCAGGAGTTTTTTTTACAATTGTCCCACCATATACATCGTATGCAGAACTTCCAACGGAGACACAAAATTTTAAAAATTAGTTTGTGATGCAAATTTGTAAGAATCTGCCAATATGCCTATATATAGGGTGAAAATATATTTGTTAAATTTGTGCTTCAATTCCCGGCCAGGAGTTAGTTCTTATAATTGCCCAACCATATGCAACAGATCTGAGTATGTATAACATTGCAACATTTGCCTCAAACAAATAATTTTGAATTATAATTGTACAATGGGAAAATTATAATGTAAAATAAAAGAGGACATATATACATCATGATGGTCATGAACTGAACAGCTTGAAGACTTCATGACCCTCACTTATGTTGACAATCATGGCTATTTTGAATGTTCAGTCAGTTTTTGACAGCTATTGTGCGTGGACGTGTTGTCTTCGATATTTGTCTATCCCAAAAATTGGATCAAAGAATTTGTATCAAATTTTGTGTGAAAAACAACATAAAGTGCGCGGAAGTATTCCGAATGTTGACTGTTGCATACGGCGAAGCTACTTTGGACAAAAGCAACGTTTATCGGTGGTACAAAATGTTTGTAGAGGGTCGAGAAGATGTGAGCGACGAAGAGCGTTCCGGACGCCCGAGCACGTCAACAATAGACGAAAACATTAATGAAGTAAAGAAACTAGTATTGGCCAATCGTCGAATCACTGTCAGAGAAGTTGCTGAGGACCTAAATATATCAAGTTTGGGCATGGGCGGGTCGCCGCAAAATTCGTATCAAAATTACTCAATTTCGACCAAAAACAGCATCGCATTAACATTGCGCAGGAGCTGTTGGAATCTGTCCGTGTCGACCCAAATTTTCTGCAGAGTCATAACTGGTAACGAATTATGGATCTATGGTTATGACGTATAAACCAAAGCTCAATCATTCCAATGGAAGCTGCTGAGCCAAGACCGAAAAAAGCATGCCAAGTTTGGTCGAATATTATCTTCAACTAATGCGCAATTTGCGAGAAGCAATCCTCCAGAAACGCCCGGATTTTTGGAAGAACAAAAATTGGCTTTTGCATCATGATAATGCCCCTGCTCACACATCATTACTTGTGCGCGAATTTTTTGCCAAAAACAACACTGTAATAATGCCGCAGCCACCATATTCCCCAGACATGGCCCACTGCGACTTTTTCTTGTTCCCGAAACTGAAAAGGCCCATGAAAGGACGATAGACAAAAATCGAAAACAAGCTAAAACACGTCCACGCACAATAGCTCAAAAAAACTGACTAAATATACAAAATGGCCGAGATTGTCAACATAAGTGTAATGTCTTAAGAAACCACAAGTTTATTTATCAGAGTTCAGTGCTAGACTGATTGTACTTTATTTAGTTTAACTTAGCTTAGGCTTAATATATAACAATGTAACAGTACGTATTACATATGAATATAATGATTATAATACATATGAATATAAGAGAGAAGAGAGTATATAATGGGAATATTTACAAAAGACAAATAACCCAATAGGAATACTACAACTCTCCACTCTAAATGAAAAATATACTCAAAACTAATATATACTAATTTATTTAAATATTTAATTCTTAGATATTTAAATTCTTAGCCATATATAACAATAATGCATATCAGTTAACTTTGCAATTAAGTCCTCAACAGATGAAGTACAATACTAATTCTATAATGATTTCAATTAAGATAATTTATGTATATAAATTTAATTATAATCAGCTTCAATTCCAGTACTTCCTGTTTCCTTTTTACAATGTTAATCTTAATAAATAAAATTCAATGAAAATTCAACAATTCATTTTGTTTTTTACTAACAATGTTCAATTTCAAAGAAGAAAAAACCTACTCTTTGTAATTAATTTTATTTTTTCGTTCACGCAAGCGTCCCTGCGGAATTTCTGGTAATTCACCATCCTCACCGCCCTCCGAGATTTTCGAGTCCAAAACTTGGTTCGCACTGGTTTCCGGGTCTGCCGCTGTATCTTTAGGAGGATCAGAATTATTTAGGGTGTCAGAACTACGATTACTGACCATTTGGTCGATGTGACGTTTGATCAATCTATTGGTTTTAGAGATTGTGCAAGTATACGTTCGTAATCCTAGCCGCTCCTTTACTGTTGCCTCTTGCCAATGACTCTTGTTTGGGTCGGAATAATTTCAAATGAATACTGGTGCACCTTCTTCAAAAATCATATCTCTAGAACCTCTATGGTTCTTCACGTTGTTAAGTAGCTTCTTTTCGATTTCACATTTTACTAGAGGTGGTTTCAATAAGCCAAACCGACTTTTTAGTCCCCTACCTAACATTATCTTTGCTGGGGATTCCCCTGTAGTACAATGCTTCATAGCTCTATAGTCAAAAAGAAACCTATCGATTATAACATCTAAATCTTCACAATTGTCACTGGTCAAGTTTGCTATCAGGGACTTCTTAAATGTTTTTATAAAATTTTCTGCTTGACCGTTTGTAGCAGGAAAGCCTGCTATTCTTTTTTAGAAAATGTTGAAACGCGCCTGCCGTAAACTGGCTACCGTTGTCGCTAACCAAAATGTCACCTAAACCGAACCTACTGAAAATTTCTCTTAGCTTTGTAACTGTAAAAGCAGTTGTGATATGTTTGGTTTTAAAAACACAGTTTGAATATGAATCTACTACTATGAGGAAGTAACAATATTTTATAGGTCCCGCAAAATCTAAATGAATTCGAGACCAAACGGATGTCGGTGTCGTCCATGGAATTATTCCACTTTTCTCTGGACTTGGTTGCAGCTTTTTGCACGACACACAATTGGAAATTAATGTCTCTATGTCCTTATCTATGTTAGGCCACCATATATAGGATCGAGCTAAAGACTTAGTTTTTACGATGCCCATATAGGAAGCATGTAGCTCAGTTAAAATTCGTTTTCTAAAACTGTTAGTAATTATACTTCTAAATCCCCATAATAAATAACCATACTCGACAGAGAGTTCTGAGCTTTTGTTCTGGAATCCTAGAAAAGTTTCACCTTTCAATGAACTTAACTTTCCACTTTCCACAGCTTCTTTCACCTTTGATAGACAAGGGTCTCTTGTAGTTTCCCTAGCAATTTTTTTAAAATTTAAATGTAACTCATTATTCGCTGAAATGAAATTAATATAATTTTGTTCTATATCCTCATTCAGATTGAGAATTTGTGGTAGTCGGGATAGATTGTCAGTAAAGTTTTCGTCACCCTTTACGTGCCTCATGGTATAATCAAAACCTGACAGAATCTATGCCCATCGCTGTATTCGAGCCGCTGCCATCACAGATAAACCCTTGTTTTCTCCGAGAATGGATAAAAGCGGTTTGTGATCCGTTTGTAAGACAAACTTATTTCCTAGTAAGTATTGTCTTAATTTTGTGACAGAGAATACTATAGCCAATGCCTCTTTTTTCGAGTACCGTTAGGATAATTATTGGACAACTAGGATTGAATGAGACTAAAAGGCGATCTGAAGTGATTTCCTCCTTCAGACTACTGTAAGCGCGTTGACATGATTCTGTCCACCTGAACCTAGAGTCTTTGCGTAATAAAGCATATAAAGGTTCCATTGTATTTGCAAAGTTTGGAATAAATTTTGAATAATAATTTACTAGTCCGATAAACGCAAGTAGTTCAAAAATATTGTTGGGAACAGGTGCTTCAACAACTGCAGAAACCCTGTCTTTATTTTTGGACAAACCGTTTTGATCAATGTCAAATGCCAAGTAGGAAATTTTTCTTTGAAAGAAAGAACATTTCTGAGCATTTAATACTAACCCGACGTTTTCAAGTTTCGCCAGCACTCTTTCAATTGTCTTAATGTGTTTTTCTAACGAATCTCCCGAAATCACTATATCGTCTAAATAACATACCACGTTAAGAATACCGCGTAAAACATTTTCAATCGTCTTCTGAAAAATTGCAGACGCTGGCTTAACGCCAAAAGGTAATCTTGTGACTTTAAAAACGCCCATGTGCGTTCTCCATGCACACAATAGTTGGGAACTTTCGTCTAACTTCAACTGGTTGTACGCATTGGACAAGTACAACTTAGTAATGTAAGGGCCTTTGAGTGAAGCGAATATCTGTTCTATTCTCGGTAGTGGGTATTTTACTTCCGAAAGATTTTTATTAATAGTCGACTTGTAATCGCCGCATATACGCAAGTCGCCGTTTGATTTCAAAACCGGCACCAACGGCGTGCCCCAATCTGAATCATCTGCTAATACTAAAACTCCTTTCTCCACTAATTCACCAAGTTGGCATTCTATTTTACCATGCCATGCCAAGGGCTTGCAAAAAATGGGTTTAACATTTTCTTTTAATTCTAATTTTATTTTATGAACATTATATTTCCCTAACCCACTGCTAAAAACGGTACGGAATTTGTTTTTTAATTACGACTCAACCTCTTTTAAGTTAACTTCAGGGCTATACACACAGGGACTACATAAAATCTCGACTTAAAATGGGACGACTACGCGTCTTGCTAACTACTATTTTTAATTTCTTTTTTTTAATACGATATGTTATACTTGCACAAAACTCACCCATAGTGTCAATTCCATCGCCATTGTAAGCAAAGAAATGATCCCTGCACTGGTGTAGTTTGTTCGTTGTAATGCCTCCTCGAAGAATCCAGGACAAATTCAAGCTGAACACCATCCATTTCAGCATTAACGATAAAAGGAGGGGGCGGTGTTGACTTAGAATCACTGCTTAAACTAAAAATAGAAAATTCATTCATTTTCTTTATATTCCTTTTTTATTATGTTCACATGTTTTTTTCCAAAGCATATATTTGCTAAATGCCATATACGGCCACACTTGTTGCATGTGCTTCTTTTATATTTGCAGCTACTGCTTAAATGATTGCGCCATCCCCAATGCTTGCACTTCTGGCTCCGTTCTTTGATATTGTTGTTGTGGACATGACCACTTCCAATATGAACTGTTTTGCTGCTACTACTACCGCTGCTGCTTCTGTCTGCTTGACTTTCTGTCACCTTGAAGCGCCTCATGCGCCTTTGTTATTGCACTAACCTCAAAATTAGCTTGTTGCATATTTGTATGCACTTTAACCTCTGTCATTATCGCTATTTTCAACGCTTTTTCCAGCGTTAAGTCTTCATCCTCCTCGCATAGCCTCTCGAAAGCTCTTCCTTCTAATCCTGTCACAAACTTGTTGAGCAGAAAAGAACTGACTCTTCCTTCCGTCGGGATGCGTCAAAAAACTTTTGTCGCTCCCTAAAAATAATAACAGATATGGAATAGGGCTGCTCTAACAACGTGCAGATTGTTTTTTTGCTGGTAGGACTGGATCGCATAGATCGCGCGAAAGACCGTACGCTTCCATACCAATTGTTTTAAGTAAAATTGACCTCTTGATAAGGTCATCAGTACATGCCACTTCAACAAAGTGGGAATCCAGCACCTCCATCCAGTTACGCCACTTGTCAATGTGCGGCTTAAATTCACGCATATTTGTTGTTGTGGTGGCGGCTGAGATCAGAGTTCAGTGCTAGACTGATTGTACTTTATTTAGTTTAACTTAGATTAGGCTTAATATATAACAATGTAACAGTACGTATTACATATGAATATAATGATAATAATACATATGAATATAAGAGAGAAGAGAGTATATAATGGGAATATTTACAAAAGACAAATAACCCAATAGGAATACTACAATAAGTGAGCGTCATGAGTATCAACATAACGCCATAAAAAGATCGAAAATCGAACATCCGTAGCTCGCGAAAATTCAAAATTTGCGATACTTTTTGAACAGACCTCGTACATAGCTGGCAGGAATACATGTTCTAGTTGTAGGTTAGATTAGTTCAGAGCGGGTGCCTGGAAGGGACGAATGTAGTCATATACGAGTACGAGCAATTACAATGTGTATATACCCGCTGATGGATATATACATACCAGGCTATAAGTATATTTAAATAGTATAAAGTAATTAGATGCAATGTACAATATTTTCACATGAACGGGTATACTCGTATATTCTATATTCTCGTTTATGTCAGATGAGAATATTATTATTATTATTGACAGGCTAAAAGAACACCGCGACCTAAAAGATCTATTGTGCAGCCTCGTACCCAACTAAAACAGTCCTAGACTGTTTATAAATCTCGTAACTGCTGTGGGCTTAATTTAACTAGGTGATTTGGAGATATGAACCCACTGAATAGGTACTTATGTCTGCGTCTTGCCACCGCTAGGCAAGTGCATAGAATGTGTTCTGCCGTTTCCTGCTCCTCTTGACAGAGTCGACAAGAATCGTCTTCTACCACGCCTATTTTCTTCAGGTGGTAATTTAGTTTACAGTGTCCTGTTAAAAGTTCAGTGTATAGTTTGATGTCATTTCTGCTGAGGTTTAAAGAAGCATCTACCCTGATATGTTCAGGATCAATGAGTAGTCTCGACTGCCGCATGCCTTTTTGGGCTCTCCAGTAGTTTAGCAGACTTCGTTTTTCCTGTTTGCACAACAAGTTATTTGTGAAGCTACTGTTTACCCCACAGAAGGGTTCTGGGCCTATAAAGGCAGTGTCTGCACCTTTTTTTGCTAAAGAATCTGCCATTTCGTTGCCCTCATGTCCCTCGTGTCCCGGTACCCACATTAGCGTAACAGAGTTTCTCGCTGCTAGGGTATTGAGAAGTTTACAGCATTCCCAGACCAGCTTTGATTGGAATGAGAAGTTTATTCATGATTTTAGAGCTGTCTGGCTATCTGAGAGTATGCATATTTTGGTGTTGCGTGTACCCCTGCGTAGACATTCTCTAGCACATAACTCTAAAGCGTGGACCTCCGCCTGAAAAATGGAAGCTGTTTTTCCCATTGCAATTGCTTTTTGGAAATTTGGCCCTACAATTCCAGCTCCTGCACTGCCATCTTCCATTTTGGACCCATCTGTATACCACAACTGAGAGTCCTGTTTTATTGTTATTTCCTTGTTTCTCCAAGCTGAACGGTCACTGATGACCACTTTGAATTCCTTTGAGAAGTCTAATTTTCTGTCCATTTTGTCGAAGACCATGAGGCACGGAGAATTCCAGACAGTGTCCAGAATCTTTGCGTGCCCCGAAAGGTTGCCTTCTTTAAGATGGGCTAGATTAGGTAGCCTTAGGGCCGCGCTAGCCGCCATCCTTTTAACTACAAGGTGTAGAGGAGTCAGTCCAGTGATCACTCCCAAAGCTAGTGTGGGGCACGTTCTCATTGCTCCCGTCACACTCAAACAGGCTATACGGTGAATCTTGTTAAGAGTCCTCTGAGCTCCTGTTTGGTTGACTTTTGGCCACCATACCAACGACGTATAAGTAATCATTGGTACTATTATTGTTTTATATGACCACGCCATCATTTTTGGCCGTAGTCCCCATGTTTTACCGTACAACCTCTGGCAAGCATAGGTTGCTCTTAAGGCTTTACTAGTTATGTATAATAAGTGGTTTTTCCAAGTTAGAGTTTTGTCCAGGATTACTCCCAGATATTTCATTTCATTGGACATTGTTAAGTTTGTGGTCCCTAAACTTAAGGTCCCCAGATTCAGTTTCCTTCTTTTGGTGAAGGGTACCACGTTTGTTTTATTCGGATTTATCGATAGGCCTTTCTCCTGACACCAGTTTTGAGTGATGTCAAGAGCCAGTTGCATGCGATCTGTTATGGTAGAGTCAAACTTGCCTCTGACCATAATTACCAAATCATCCGCAAAGCCCTGAACTTCGTATCCGAGGTCATTGAGAGTTTGTAAGAGCTCGTCGATAACCAATAACCATAGGAGTGGCGATAGGACGCCCCCCTGGGGACATCCTTTGGTTGACCTGACAATTTGCTTTGCTGTCCCTGTTTCAAAGATTGTCGTTCTGTTTTTCAGCATATTGAGAACCCATGTTATGATCAGTCTTTGTATACCTTTCCTGTTCATCCCCTCCTCAATTGATCTGAAAGTAGCATTGTCAAAAGCCCCCGTAATGTCAACCGATGCACAGAGAGCTATTTCTTTACCCTCAAACGCCTTTTCAATTTTGCTTGTTAAGCTATGTATGGCTGTCTCAGTCGATTTGCCTGATTGGTAAGCGTATTGTTCAATATGAAGAGGAGAATCTTTAAGATAAGTTTCCCTGATATATTGGTCCAGAATTTTTTCCATAACTTTTAGCAGGAATGACGTCAGGCTAATGGGCCGATAGGCTTTTGGCGTGTGGTCCGCCTTTTTGCCTGCTTTCGGTATGAAAGCCACCCTAGCCTTCGTCCAAGGTTTAGGCACTATGCCTAGCTCCAGGCTTATCCTGAAAATGTTTGTTAGCACAGGTGCTAATACATCAACACCTTGCCGAAGTAGGCACGGTTGTATATTCTCGACACCTGGCGATTTGAATGGTCTAAAAGTGGAGATAGCCCATTTGGTTTTATTGACGGTGAAGATTCTGCGAGCCAGTGAGAGTTCCCTCCGTGTAGGCATCAAAAAACGAGTATTCTCGATGATTTCACTATCCTCTCCGCTAGTGGCACAGCCTGGAAAGTGAGTGTCCAACAAAAGCTGTCCCGTCTCTTCCAGGCTCTCCGTAAAATTTCCGTCAGGCTTCTTGAGTGTAGAAAGTCCGTTTGAGTGATCTTTATTGAGTGATTTCTGGAGTCGGTTAGCTGCTGGGAGGGTTTCAATCTCCTCACAGTATTTTTTCCATGAGTCTCTCTTAGATCTTCTCAACTCATTATTATAGGCCGTTAAGGCACTTCTATAAGATGCCCAGTCACCATTAGACTTGGCCCTATTAAAGAGTTGACGGGCTTTTTTGCGCAAAACATTTAGCTCCCCGCTCCACCAGGGTACGTTCCTAGAACGTTTCTTCACAACTAAATTGCAGCTACTTTCAAAAGCCTCGATTATCATATTATTTAATTTGTTAACTTCAAGATCTAGTTCCTGAGAGTTACTTATTTTTTCACTAAGGCACGCAATATTTTGCTCTAAGTAAAAGTTATATATCGACCAGTTGGTCTTCCTAACATTTCTCATTTCGAAGGTGCCTCCAATCTCCCCCCCCCCCCCCCAGATCAAGGCAAATGTACCTATGGTCCGACAAGGAGACCTCATTAAGCACCCTCCAATTAGAAATGTTATTTGATATGAATGCGCTAGTTAGGGTGAGATCTAACACCTCCCCCCTTATCGCATTCATAAAGGTAGGCTCGTCACCCCTATTTACCACCACCAGATTGTTTGTCGTAATAAAATCAAGAAGTGACTCACCTCGCCCGTTCGTGTCCGTGCTTCCCCATACCGTGTGGTGCGCGTTTGTGTCGCAGCACACCACCCACTGTAGACTGCGAGTGCGACAGTACTCCGTAAGCTGCTGGAGCTCGCGCGATACCGCGTCCTCTGTGTCGCCAGGTAAGTACATGGAGGCCAGGACTACCGTTCTCCTCCCTTTGGCACTAGGCACTTCTGCCTGTACTGCCACCAGATCACGTTGTAGAAGCTCTGAAATTGGGAGGAATTTAATATTTTTGTTGATCATGATCGCTGCCCTCGGTCGGTCAACATCATTATCATAGGTCAACTTACATGTTTTTGTCTGCAGACCATTTATGCGCCCATTTGTGGCCCATGGTTCTTGAATGGCTACGAAGTCCAGACTCTGGTGTTCCACCAAGGCACTGAGCCTGTAAGAGGCTGCTATAGCCCTGTGGAGATTTATTTGGAGACAGTGAAGCTGCTTCCAAGAGTTTTGCGTTCGTGATGGGGCCTGGGACATTATTTCCCCAGACCGATCCTTGCGGATCTTACCACCCTTTGTGCTCCGCAAAGTTTCCGCAGCCTCCGGGTCTTTTCTCTCCCATTTCCTGAGCCTACCAGAGAGAGCAGATGGTTTTGGACGTTGGACACGTGTGTTGCCTCTCTCCGCTCTCGGTACTGGCTTTGTGAAAATGGGCCCCGTTTTCGGCTTCTGGCTACTCTGCTTTGCCCGCGCTGCAACAGATGTTTTTGGTTGCTCTTCAACACCAACAGCAGATTTTGCCCTGTTCCCCTTCAGTCTAGGTCGGAGCTGGGCACTGCCAAAGCCATAGTAGACTTTGTTACCCAGTGTGTCAACCCTTTCAGACGAGATGGGGTCCGGAGCAATTGCCAGCTCGACCTGGTCACCTTTTTGTAGGCGATGGAGCACCCGCCACTCGCTGACACTAATGCCCGAATTCTGCGACTCCACTTGCCCCAAAATTCGGTCATTTTGCCAAGATACCGAGCCGGGAAAGTAGCCAACGAAGATCTTGGCCTTTGGCACTTTTGCCTCGTCCACCACCTTCAACTCAGCCCCCTCCCATGGCTTCATGGCTGGTATCCATTCTTCAGCCCAGGCTACGGTTTCGTCGTCCAGACAGTTGATCGTCAACCATCCAGGCTTGAAACTACAGCCTGCAAAGTGTGGCTTCACTGGGCCCCCACGAGTCTCGAACATCTTGTCGAGAATACACCGTTGTACCTTCCCAATTTCTTCAGTGGACCATATGCCCTCCGGGAAATTGCTAGGTATAACCCCTATCTTTTTGGAGCAGACTGTCTCCGCTAGAGTAGGCTTTGAGCAGGGGACCCCCAAGGAGGCGGCCTGCACGCCATGTCTTTCAGAGACACTCGCCACCCTCTTACTGGGACCAGGTTCGCCCCCAAGTAAGGTCTCCGCCTCCTTCATCTCACCACACACCGGCGGGTCCGCTGGGGGCACTATTGACATTTTATCAATGTTTTTGTTGCCCTCTTGTGCAAACCGCTTTGTCGGCCTGGAGTTCGATGTCGGCGTGGAGACATCTGAACGGGATCTTTTAGGGGTCCATCGCGCAGACACGTTGGCTGGATTTGCCACCAAGGACCGAGCTGTTTCCAGCGATATGCCCCTGGCAAGCAAAGCCTTAAAACGTTTACGTCCAGCTCCGGACAGCTTCACCCTAAGTTTTGGAATCTTCTCTGGAGCAGGTTCATGAAGATTTCTCTCCTGTTCCGAGGAGATAGACACCCCAGCCGATTCCTGGCTAAGTGGGATGTCCATCTCATCCGGCCTGTCGGTTAAGGGACCGGGTGCCCCCCCCCCAACAGGTCGTGCTCCATGCTTTCATTGTCGATGGGACCAGATGCCCCCTCGGCCAATGATGGCTGTTGGCTCATTGTAGCCACAATATGCACATTTGAAGGTGTGCAGTCCATTTTTTTTTCATATAGGCTTAAGTTTTCCATATATTTTTCTTTAGTTTTCTTTTGCGTTTTGGTCACCCACGGGCGCCCCCGTGGTAAGGCTAATTAAAACCGTAGGTTCGCCGGACCTCGTACGGAGTTCGCTATTAAGCTTGACTCTACCCCGTCAAGCAAGCTCACTGGCATAGCTGTTCCACCGTGAATTTAGGGTGTTTTTTATGGGCCAATATGTCTGGTGAACCCTGCCCCAGGGAGTTTTCTCTCTCCCCCGCCCGGCAATCGGCGACCCAAGTCCAGCAGAGACATGACCGTACTGAAAGTGGGCCATTGGTCTGTAAAGTAATTGCCGCACTTCCCCGAAGGGCTGACCAATTGTTAGTGTCTAGGCGATCCGGCGGTCTCAGTGAGACGTTCGATATTGGCCAGTACGACTACTAACTAGCCTTAACGACTGAGCAGGAATCGTAGAAAACTACTTTCAACCTGTGCGTTGAAGGTAGTTCTTAGTTTGCGTAACTGGACCATGTCACCGTCTTTCATGTGCCATGTTCCAGCACACAGTAAGCCCCTACACCGCAACAAGGTGACTACCCAGCGTAGGAGAGATGAGAATATAATCAATGAATAATATTTGTAAAGGAAACATTTTTTATTAGATATGGGCTATATAGATTTATATAATACAAAAAATTTTATGTTTACGTCCAGAAAAATTTTAAAAATGAAATTTATATAATAGCCAATAAGCATAATTAAAAATCGGTAAGTCCGATATTATTATTATTAATTATTATTATTATTGATCTTTATTGAGTCTATGGATAACAGAAATCCTTACAGACTAGAGTTAATATGAAGTGAGTAAAAATACACATTAATAAGATTTAACATAATATATAAATTTAAAGTGACAGATAACATTGAAAACCAACATTAGGATAAATTAACAATGAAATTTTTAAAAGTAAATTTAGACAATGAGAAATCAATACAATTATTAATTGACAATGAGTTACATAAAGACAATGCTCTAGTTAAAGGTTCACTTAGAGCATATAGAGACACATATTGTAATGCAATAGCAGCGAACAAAAAAGCTGACTGAAGAAAAAATAAGTTATGAAGATGTAGAAGAAGAGTAATTAATAAGCCATAAAGGAACAAATACGAGATTTGAAACGATGCTGTCCCGAAATAATTTTCGGTGGAAAGAAAAGAAACACAAAATTAGTGGAAATTCATTTTTATAGAAAAGAGTAGAATAGCTTCTAACTTCCCATGGGCGAGAAGACTGCGATTTGAGATTTTTGAGAAAATGAAGATGGTATGAGCTGAATACTAGAATTTCTATCTAGGAAATAGGAAGCTGATAATACTTAATGTTGATTGCATAGCTGATGAAATGGTACGAAAAGATTAACATTTACACTTTCAGTATAGAAAATCCAACGTATCTGCCGTTAATATGTCAGTGTATATTGTCTGTTGAGGAAGAGATAATTATAGGCAACATCCGAGGTTACTCCGTAATTTTAGCGAGAATCGGCTACAATCATAACAGCACCAACTTCCATCGTTCATTTAGATTCGCAGACAGAATAATTTCCTTATACAAAAATCATTCTAACCACGAAAACATCCAGCACTACATAATGCAGATTTATCGTCTAACTTCATAACGTTTTCACCACTTAAAAATATCTCCGCAGTCACTTTCTAAGCGAATATTTCTTTTAACTTCATCAGAAGTGCAACTACTTGTATATGCTTGTATCATCTTTATATGTACCGTTATAAAAAGAGTTGCGCATTACTTGAAGATAATATTCCTTATTGACCGTTCTACCCTGCGGCAAGAATTCATAATGCACCACGCCCCTGCAATCAAAGAAAACTGTCAGCAAAACCTTCACATTCGACCGAACTTGGCATACTTTTTCCGGTGTTGGCTCATACGACAGCTTCCATTGGGATGATTGAGCTTTGGTTTTTACGTCATAACCATAGACCCAACAGTCAACATTCGGAATACTTCCGCGCACTTTATGTTGTTTTTCACACAAAATTTGATACAAATTCTTTGATCCAATTTTTGGGATAGACAAATATCGAAGACAACACGTCCACGCACAATAGCTGTCAAAAACTGACTGAACATTCAAAATAGCCATGATTGTCAACATAAGTGAGGGTCATGAAGTCTTCAAGCTGTTCAGTTCATGACCATCATGATGTATATATGTCCTCTTTTATTTTACATTATAATTTTCCCATTGTACAATTATAATGCAAAATTATTTGTTTGAGGCAAATGTTGCAATGTTATACATACTCAGATCTGTTGCGTATGGTTGGGCAATTATAAGAACTAACTCCTGGCCGGGAATTGAAGCACAAATTTAACATATATATTTTCACCCTATATATAGGCATATTGGCAGATTCTTACAAATTTGCATCACAAACTAATTTTTAAAATTTTGTGTCTCCGTTGGAAGTTCTGCATACGATGTATATGGTGGGGCAATTGTAAAAAAAACTCCTGCCCGCGGAATGAAACACAAATTTAAAATGTATATTTTCACCCTATATATTGGCAGATTGCAAGATTCTTACAAATTTGCATCTTAAAAATGCTTAAAATTTTGTGTCTCCGTTAAATGTTATACATATTCAGATCTTTTGTATATGGTGGGGCTATTGTAAAAATAACTCATGGCCACGAAATGAAACAAAAATTTACCATGCATATTTTCACCCTATATACAGGCAGATTGCAATAATCTTACAAATTAGGTAGGTAGGTAAGGCGGCCACCCGAAAAGTTCGCACTTAGGCCAACAATGACCCTTTGTGATACCGCATGGGACAACAGGTCCCATCCCCTTCAAAGGTCCAGCCATTTGGAGCTTTTAATGAAGTAGTTGATGGATATTTTTTTTTGTTGAGATATCTCCCAAGGAGTCCAAAAATTAGTCGCCTAGGAAAGTGCGCCTCCTTCTGGACAAAGCTATACACATGTACAACAGGTGAACAGTGGACTCTTCCTCCTCCTCGTCCATGCAACTCCTGCAGAAGTCGTTAGAGGCGATCCCCAGCCTAAACCTGTGTGTGCCTAGAGTCCAGTGTCCCGTTTGGACGCTAATCACGGGACCTATGCTTTGTCTATTTAGAGCCAGTAGGTCCTTAGAGCACTTGACATTTATCTCTGGCCAGGTTTGTCTAGCTATTTTACATCCTGAAAGTTCAGACCAGCGCCTGCCCGCTGTTTCTAAGGATACTGTATTTACTAAGAGCTTACATGTGGCAATAGGAATACCGAATAGCGACCTATCTGGTTCAATCGGTATGGTAGTACCCTCACGGGCAAGTTCATCCGCCTTGCAGTTCCTTGGAATATCTCTGTGACCGGGAACCCAGCACAGATGCAGACGGGTCTGCTTAGCTATCTCGTCTAAAGATTTGCGGCAGCTCTTGACGGCTTTTGAGGTGATATTAACCGAATCCAGGGAGCGCCAAGCTGCTTTGGCTGTCGGACAGAATGCAAATATCAAGTCCAGATATCTTCTTCTTCCTTAGCCAAGACAGTGCTGCCTCTATAGCAGCGACCTCTGCCTGAAAAACAGTGCAGTGGTCGGGCATCCTAAGGACATGTTAATGTCCCAATCTTCTGAGAATACACCACCTCCCACCCTACTCTGTAGTTTAGATCCATCTGTGTAGATGTGAAGCATTCTACATGAGGGGGATGAGATCTTTCCATTCGTCCCTGGAGGGAATGGAGATCTTCCACATACCATTCAAGGCGTACATTGTTGTGATGTAGTCGAAAGAGTCAGGAATACCCTCAAAATGTCTTAAAATGGACGCATGACCTACATACCAGGCCTCCCATTGATGCATAGCTTTTAGCATGATAGCTGAGTTTGCAGTCATTTTTTCGCCAAAAAGCTTAACAAGCAGCAGATTGAGCATAATATCCAATGCTGCCGTTGGAGTCGTTCTAATGGCACTACTTATGAATACCTCTGCAGGTCTTTGTACCTTTGTTATCAGCCTATTGTATGTGGACTTACTTAGGGCTGTCCACCAAGCAAGCACCCCATAGAAAAGGACTGGTCGTAACATAGCTGTATATATCCAATAGGCGACCTGAGGCTGTAGCCCCCATTTTTTGCCTATAAGTCTTTTGCAAGAGTACAGAGCAACCTGACCGTTCCTAATGCGCTCGCTCATATTAGCCTTCCAATTCAGCTTCCTATCTAGGATCACGCCCAGATGTTTAGCCTCCTCGACAAGGTCAATATCTACACCCATTAGTTTTGGAGCAATAAATTGAGGAATTTTATACTTCCTAGTGAAGAGTACCAGCTTAGTCTTGGTCGGATTAACCCCCAACCCTCAGTGTCAGTAGTCCATTTACCTTGGATGAAAGAACTCCACCTTGAGGTGTGCCTCTGCACCCGGACTTATTGGCCGACGCCGCCCCCAGCTGTGAATTGATTATCCTGCTACTAAGCATGTTTTCAATCCACCTGCTAATGGCGGGATCCACCTCCAAGTCTCGCATTGCACCGATTATTGCGTCTGATTTGATGTTGTTAAAAGCTCCCTCAATGTCCAGGAAATCCACTAGGGAGAACTCCTTGTTGTGCAGGTAGCAATCAAGGAGTGTAAAGCGGTCTCCACCGATTTACCCTTGAAGTAGGCATGCTGAGAGACTGACAGCTTCTGTCTGCCTATAGTGAGCCTCAGATGAATGTCTAACGACCTTTCCAGGATTTTTAGACAGAAAGAGGACAGACTAATGGGTCTTAAGTCCCCTGGAGCTGTGTGCGAGCTTTTGCCGGCCTTGGGTATAAAAATTACCCTCACATGCTTCCATGAGTCTGGAATATACGATAATTCATGACAACTATTATAGATCTTTAACAGCCACTCTATTATAAAATCCTCTGACTGTTGAATTTAAATTGGAGCTACACCATCTGGGCCAGATGCTTTAAATGGTTTGAAGCTATGGATAGCCCATTGCAATTGTGGTTTCGTGACTATGTCTGAGTTGACTTCAACTACAATCCCGCTGGGCTTCGTTCTCCGCAGAATGGTGCTCGAGCAACCAGGGAAGTGAGTCTCCAGAAGAAGCTCTAGAGTCTCATTACTATTTGAAGTCCAGGATCCATCCTCCTTTCTCAGGTAAACAGGTACCAGCAGGAGCAGTTGATAGGATCTTCCTCAACCTGGACGTCTCAGAGATATCTTCTACGTCACCGCAAAAGTTTCTCCACGATTCTCTCTGTGCCTTCCTAAACTTACTTTTGAAGGCTCTGAGGGCTGCCTTATATAAAGCCGAGTCTGCACTATCTCTAGACTTCTTTGCGCTGTTGAAAAGTCTCCTACAGTTTTGTCTGAGTCCCCCAATTACCTCCCCCACCATGTGGGTTTTTGTTTCCCCCTGGGTCTACTGAGGGGGCAAGAGACCAATAGAGCCTTATTAAGAGCAACCGCTAGAACCTCCACAGACCTATCAATTTCGTCACACGTGCTTGTGCTTGTGGAGTTCTGAGATAGTAGTCTAGCTACAGTCACCTTGTAGAGTTCCCAGTTTGCTTTCCTGACATTTCTAAAAGCCTTAGGGCTAGGTAGTTTTGGGAAACCTCCCTCATCGTCGTGGGACGTCCTTTCGCTACTTGTCCTGGGCGCGCGTGTTCCTGAATACCCTAAATCACTCGGTTTAAATAAAGACACCAGACCACTTTTTATGCTTAAAGATCAAATCACAAGAAAATTTATTCTTACAAATAATAGTTCTTATATACTATTTCTCAACAATCATCTCAGTCTTGCGAGCTGACCTTTCTGGTGTTCCATTTCCGCACCTGCTAATTGGTGTCCGTCGGTCAAGCCAACTGACCCACTGCAAAAGTATCGACGGTGCGTTATAAATTCGATTAGAAATTCGACTCGACTGCGGAACAGTAACACCCTAAAAGTTTACATAATAAGCATTACATAAATACTATTAATTTACAATAATTAGACCCTAAAAGTATGCGCTACTCTTAAACAACTTTAGCACAACTGATCCCACATAAAGTGTGGCATCTTTTAGGAGTCGATGCTGTGAGTCAACTACTCGTAGGTAGCTTGATTCTAACTCACAGCATCCCTCCCCTCTTTCTAAAAGAAGTTAGTGCAACTAACTTCTAATGAATCTACAATATTTTTCTCTCTTCTGCACTTTAAACAATGTGTGCATTTCCTTAAACCTATAGTACATATGTGTAGTTTCCTTTTTTCTTTTAAATCGCCTTACTTGGGTTCTATTATTGTATTCTTTTCTTTTTACTTTTGTGTTCTTTTTTCTCCTTTTTTTTCTCTTATTATTTCCTCTTTTACAGTTTTTTTTCTCTTATTTTTATTTTTTTCCTTTTTTTCCCCTTTTTAAATTTGGTCTTTTATTGACTTTTTTCTCACTGGCCTAAAAACATTCTTAAACAACTAGTGATAATACAATTTAATTCTATACTTAAGACTTATACTGCGTCCTCTGATTTCTGCTGATTTGGATGTCGGCCGTCATTGTCGGAGTGAAATCCCTCGATGAACTCTGCATACCCCTCCCTTCTTTGTGGACCGGTACGTATGATATTCTAGTCTGGCGTTTTGGGTTACCATTAAAACTTCGCTTGCAGTAGCCTTCTTCTTTTCATTCTTTGCTTATAGTGTTCAACTTGTAAAAAGCATTTGTAATACATGACAGATTACAATACTCCTTCCTACTTTGCAGCAATGCATTCTATGGTGGAAGTGTTTTTCTTTGGCTTTCTCATAATTGTGTTTTCTTTCGTTGCCTTCGATGTGTAGACTATCGGTATTTCCCAGAGATACACGCTTAATGACGTAATCTGTGTACTCTGATCGGATACCAGTCTCTGTGTCCTCTTGTATGTAAATCACATTTCGTATGGTCATACTCTAGATTGGACATATACTTCAATGAAGCAATTAACTTCCGCGAGCCAAATTTCTTCTGCTTATTATATTTGGTGGTGGTTTCAGTCACCCACCTTAAGCTTTTACCCATCTTCAACTTATCCAAAATCGATTCTGTTGAGATTGTGATACACTGGGTGGACATTGTAATATAAAACTGTCCAATGCAAAAGATGACTCCGCAAGGAAACTTGTTTATTTTTCGTTGCTTGTCAATAACTCATCCACAACGCGTTCAAATGCTGCGGCCATATGCCGTTTCGCAAAGAAAAATAAATCCGTTACCATTCATCCCCAATCCAATATATTGGCATCCTTGCGGTCACAACCGGATTCCCAAACCTCAGATAGCTGCCAGAAATCTCTGATTTTCAAAAACACATCTTTCTGAATAATACGTTGGTCTCTTAGTCTGCACCGTCTTCCGATATGCGCTGTTCCTGGAATTTCCTGCTTCGGTTCACATAATCAAAACTGAATACTTATAATAATTTTCTTAATTTTCTAGTTAACATTTTAATTGGATATTTTTCTATGTTTAATTTTAGCCGAACATTTCATAAGTTAATTTAATAAATCAATTTCAAAATTGTATAATATTTAAAGAAATATACTATATATACTATACATATTCTTGGGTATAATTTTCCTATTTAGTATAATTTGTGTTTTTTTTTGGATTATTACACTTATTTCTTTATAAATTTAGAATTTAAATAATTAATTTCTGTAACATTAATAATTTTCTAAACTACCTTTAATTTTAATCTGACCTTTTACACAGTTTTTAATTTATAACTTTTCTTAAATATACGCTATTCCTGAATATATAAAAAAAAACAATATTTCTATAACATGCTTATTCTATAGTTGAATGCTATATCATTCAATTTACGTCCACTCGTCCTTTCTCCTTACATTATTGAATTCGCTACTGCATCCTAGAGGAAAAGAGGACTGGACTATGTGTTATTATTGCCATATAGGGCATCATGTTTTTTTTCTTAACTTTTCGTGGTTTTCTTCAACATGTGAGTTCTCACTAATGTCAATTTCGAGCAAATTCCTTTGCCCCTCCGACAAAAACAAGATTATATAAGATAAACCCGCTTATGTCAAAACTTTGTCCATTGCAAGACTCGATTTTTCATTGCATCTAATTATTCCATATATTTAAATTTACTTTTATCCTGGTATGTATATATCCATAAACAAGTGTACCCCCTGCAACTCGCTCGTATTTGAATACATACATACATTCAAGGCAATTTCAATTGGAATTTAATTAATTACTACAGTTATTTCCCAATTTATAATGGTAAGCTAAATACATTGTTCCAATTCAATATATATATATATATATATATATATATATATATATATATATATATATATATATATATATATATACATTTCAATGCCCCAGACGCTAATCTTCTAAGCGATAACCCGAAAAATCTATGTATAATTACATATAGCCGGCTGCAGCATGAAAATAACTGCAGACTCCCAATTTTCCAACTCACTTATATGCCCATAACAAAAATACTTACTTATTTAAATATACCTTCGTACATTCATTCTGTACATTATACAGCTACATACGAGTACATATACTCGTATACTTATTTCACCAACGCTGCCGGCGCTACTGCTTACGCATCGAATTTCAGTGCATAAACTGCCGTATGTATGTATTTATTTTAAGTTAAGTTTAATATTACTTACCCACGGCTGTCTTATGATTTTATTTTGATTTATTATTTAATATTAAAAAAAAAAAAAAAAAAAAAAAAAATATATATATATATATATATATATATATATATATATATATATATATATATATATATATATATATATATATCTACGGTGCTTTATTCGGTAACAGTGCCAAATAAGCACATTTTCATTACGGCACTTTTATCCGCCCGAGTTTATGTGGCACACTTCTACTGGCATTGACTTTGAACGTCAGAACCGTGCTATTTGATACACTTACGCGGTATCAGTTTGTTTATGTTGTTTCTTCGTGTTTACACTTATAAAACACTGCCAACACATGTCTTTAGTTGTGTTGCCTTGTATGGAATAATTTCAACAAATTATTATGTAGCTTTTTATTCTTGCCCTTAATGGTTACGACTGATGTAACTGGGCTGCGGATTTCTGCTACTGAATACGGACCTATCCAAACAGGTGTTGTTTCGCCTAGCCTGATTCTTCCTTAATACTTGGTCCCCCACATGAAAAACTACTGGGTTTAGTACCTTGTTGTAGGCTTCCCTGGCTACTCTTTGGGGCTATCCTGGTTTTCTCTAACCAATTCGTGCGCTCGCTGTAACTGATACTTTTGCACTTTATTCGGGTCATCAGCATTGTATACAGGCGCACATTTGCGCTTCAAATTTGCTGGCATGTTAAAATCAAACCCATAGAGTATTCTAAACGGAGTTTGCTTCGTTGATACATGTACCGTATTATTGTGTACATGCATTGCAGTGGTCAACCACTGATCCCAATTCCAGCCGTCTTTCTTGGAAAAACTCCGCAAGTACTCGGCCAGAGGTCGGGTATAGCCACGCACGCCATATACTTTGAGAAATCATCTTGGAAAGTCAATATGTATTTATTTCCCGAAACTGTCTCAGTTAAAATACCTACAATATCCATATGAACTTTATCAAATGGTTGTTTTGGTGTGTCAGTTAACACCATTGGCATCTTTGTCAGCCTTGAACTTTTGTTGGCCTGATATTTTGGACAACTCTTTACATACTTTTTTATGTCTCTGAGCATACCTTTCCATCCGTATACTCGCCTAATTCTGTCATGAGTTTTCCAGAATCCCTGGTGTCCACCTAGAGGTGAATCATGGAAACCCTTTAACACAGCCTGGATATCTTTTTCATCCTCCAGCCATTTCACATTACTGGCTGTTTGCTCATTGGCATCGAAACCCGCATTGCTAACATCTCTTGTAGCATCAATTTTATCTTCTTGCATTCTCTTGGCCTCCTCCTTATCTGACCGTGCTTTGACCCTCGTTTGCACTACTGTAACCTTCTGTGCCTGCGCTACTCTGCTGAGTACGTCCGCATGCAGATTCTTTTTCCCAGGTTTGTATATGATTTCAAAACCATACTCAGAGAATTTGTGTCTGAATCTGGCTAACCTAGACGTTTGGTCTTTCAAATTGGCTATGCATCTCAACGTCTGGTGATCAGTATATATTTTAAAAGGGCGTCCCAGAAGATATGCCCTAAAATTCTTCGGAGTCCACTCTATGGCTAGGAATTCCTTCTCTATTGTGGAGTATCTTTTCTCCGTATCGCTAAGCGCTCTGCTTGCGAATGCTATTGGTCGGTCATCACCGACTTCTCCTTGTGACAATACTGCCCCTAATGCTTCATTGCTAGCATCAGTGGTCAACAAAAAAGTTTACTCAAAGTCGGAGTACGCAAAAATCGGTGGCGAGCTAATTTTTTCTTTTAGCCTATCGAATGCTTGCTGACAGCTCTCCATCCATTCGAACTTTGCCTCTTTTCCTAGCAACTTATTCACTGGTAACGCAATTCCGTCTAGTACTTCCACGAACTCTATATAATAGTTCACTACTCCTAGGAATACTTGCGCTTCCTTTCTATTTCTCGGAATCGCTAAATTTTTAACGCCTTCCACCTTCTGCGGGTCAGGCAGTGCTCCTGCCTCTGAACAACGATGGCCTAAATAAACCACCTCTCTTCGCAAAAATTGACACTTCTCCGTGTTCAATTTCAAATTGAGTTCTCGTAATTTCTGGAGCACCTTGCACAAGCGTTGCGAATGCTGCGGCAAGTTCTTCCCATAAATTACAATATCATCCAGATACACAAAACAATCTAACCCTTGCAAGCCTGTTAGCACATGGTTCATTAGCAGTTGGAAGGTAGCCAGTGCACCTGTTAATCCAAACGGCATTTTATTAAACTCATAATGCCCTAAACCGGTGCTTAACGCGGTTTTCTGCATATCTTGGGTATCCACCAGAACTTGGTGGTAGCCACTCGCTAAATCAAGTGTAGAAAAAATCTACTGTGTCCCAATTGATCCAGAATTTCTTCTATCCTTGGTATCGGGAACACCTGCTTGATAGTCGCGTCGTTAAATTTCCTAAAAACGACGACAATTCTCCAATTTTTCTGTCACTGAGCACCTCCCTTCTTTGGTACCAAAATTATTGGTGAGTTCCAAAGCGAGATACTCGGTGAAATTATGTTATCCTTTAACACTCCTTCTACTTGCCTATTTACCTCATCTTTGTGAGCTTGTGGCAATCTGTATTGCTTATGGTTTATTGGTGGTTGATCCACTCTAGTAGGAATTTCATGCTCTACTTCTGGTGTATACGTTAACTGGTCTCCTTCCAGCAAAAATATGTCATGGAATGACGTACAAATGGCTTCTATTGATGCCTTCTCTTCTAAATTTACGCTTGGGTCTAACTTCACTGATTCTAGCACCCTCTCCATTCTTTTCCTTATATCTACCTGCTTAATCTGATTAACCGATCTATAATTCGGTTCTTTAAAATTATCATAGCTAATGAACTTCGGCCTAAAATCTTCATCCATCAGGTAGTCCTTTTCCGATGCGTTGAGTACGCAAGCGTACACCTTACCCTTGTCAACGTGCGTTATGGTCTCTCCCATATATACGCCGTCCGCTAGCTGCTGCTTGTGCAAAACAAGAGTCCTAAGTTTCGTGTTTACACGCATCCTAACTACTCTGGTTGACATTGCATTCACTACCTCTATACAATTCTTAACCCTATTCACGGTTCCTTCCTGCATTGACTTTAATGGAAGAGTAAGGATTATATTCTTAGTATCATCATAAAATGATAACTGTTTCTCAAGCGCATCCAGTATGGTGCGGCCCCAAATATTATCGCGGCCAATTATCCCATCAGCCGGGATACCTTTCCTATCCACTTCCACTGCGTGCACTCCAAAACTCATACCCTTAACTTCACTGTTTCCTATTCTGAGCGACCCCAATGTCCTGATGCACCCTCCAAACGCCCCGTTAAGCATTCTTACGTCCATTTGATTAATATCTAGCCCCTTCCATAAAACACTAGATTTTACGAGGCTGGTGTCCGCTCCTGAATCTACTAGCATTCCACTCGTTGCTTCCTCGCAGTGTATCTCGATGAAGGCATCACCTAGCCTGCTCATTGCGAAGCAAAGTTCTTTTGTTCCCAATATGGAGGTGTATCCACTCCCTAACTCTTCGTGATACTGGAGAGGCTCTTGCTCCTCCTTCTCCTGGACTGTACTTCCTACATTACTAGTCCCACGTACTTCCGGCCTTATTATTACTTCCTTTCTTCTGGGTTTCCAGTCTACTGGCCTCAACTGGGCCGCTGGAAGTTTCCCTGGTTCTTTTGTTGGGATTGTCTTACCCTGCATTCCACTGCCCGATGCCCCATTCGTAAACATGCGAAGCATCTGAACCCCTGTATGTTATTGCATATCCTTGGTTCACTTCTGGGATTCCATTTTGGTCGCTGCTGACCACTCCCACTTTTGAAAGCATTTCTTCCTTGGTTAATTCCTTCCGGTGAATTAACTCGGGGACTACTAAAGTTACCCCTGTTGTCCCTCAAGGGTGGATCCGGGCGCCTCGTAGCTGGCTTCCTTCTATTCTGACTCCATTCCGTGCCTCCTTGACACTATCTACTTGCCTCATGGCCTATGTTTGGCATTCCATACAGTAGGGCATGTTTTTGCGTGTAATGCACTCATCCCTTGTATGACCTTGCTTACGGCAGAACGAACATGTGGGTGCCCTCTGTACAAACCCCCTTTACATATTTCTAGGATTTACGGCTCTGTTGTCGGAGACCTCGGGATTATATGCTCCTCTGTATATATTGGGGGCGGAATTGCTTCCATCTCTGTTTACGGCAGCGGCGGTGAACATGTCCTGTCTATTTTGCACCTCGCCTAACCCAGCCGTACTCCGTTCCACGAGAACTTGTGCTCTAATCGCTTCTTCTACTAATTCCTTCAGATTTCCTGTTCTGCTATTCAGCATATGAATCTTTAGAACGGAGTTGCGGAGGCCCACCACGAAAGTTGTCAACACCGACTCGTCAACTTCGTGTAATAACGCTGTATCTCCAATGCCATTGTACTTATTCCTGATTATTTCATGGGCCATGTATGTCTTCACTTGCCAGCTGCTTCCCGATTCTTATTTCTTGGGTTATGTCCTCCAAAGTTCTCTCCTTCAAAAAAGTTATCCTTATAAGACCGTAAAGCTCGTCCACACTGGCGAATTGCTTTGGCAACACAAGGTTGTACGCGTTTCCAAATAACCTTTGCTCAACACAGTCAAAGAAGTCCTGCAACTCATCAGGGCTTATGCTTCGCTTTGCGATCTCACAACCTTGAATGAATCTGTTAACTTCTGACCGTAAGTCTTCTGAAACAGCACCAGTAAACACAGGTACTAGCCTGGCCATTGTCTTTGAAATCTCCTCTATACCCATTTTGCCTATTTTTGTTTTTGTAGTGTACCACACAAGTGTACACTGACGACCACACATCGTCATAAGCACAGCAGCAAGCCGCAAATGCAAATAAACTGACAATAGCGCAACGTGTGCAATTGCACTAAATACCAAATACGCTAGACAAGCATTTTGGTGGTGCAATAACACACGCTGCCTATATTGCAGCGTATGCATAGTGGACAGTGCAGTGACTTTAGCCCTGAACTTGCACTCAAAATTATTAATATAAACAAATTATTAATAATAACAAATGAATAATATCGGTAATCCGATACTTGAGACACATTTCGGGAATATGATTTGTAACTAGTAGAAATAAGATAGATATATTTTATGTTAGTTAGAATAAGAAAAAAATAAGAATTCAATGATATAAAAGAGTCAGCGAGCCACCAAATCAACCCTCATCAACACTCGTATATTACCCTACATGGCGATCCTGCCAGCCTAACTTTATATTACCCTACATTTTACTTATGACCGGAAAAACTTGAGCGTTCTCTTTTTGGGTGGTTTCCAAATTCACTCCCCCCGGATCTGAAAAGTATTTGACCAGTGACGGACTTAAACTTATTAGTCGCCGACTGTTTGCTCGTACAGGCGAAATACTGTCCACTGTATCGAGACTTTGCTGCACTGTTTCTGCTTCTGGCTCGTTTGGTGGATATCCCTGTTTTTTTTTATTTATTGAACTTCACGGAGAAAATGGCTCGACACCGATTTCAGATGCGCCAAACAAAAATTCCGCCTGCTTTTCGTTTCTAAAAACTAATCTTGGCGTTACCATGCGGTTTATCGCCTCTGGTGTTAAATATTCCGGCCAGCGAACTTCAGGAGGCAATGTCAATACCGGCTGTGTAAATCCAGCCGATGCTGATTTTGATCCTCCCTATTCAGTGAGGCCCTATTGGTCGCCCGTCCTCTTTTTAATTCCACACACTCCTTTTCCAACAGCGATGCTGCTTCCTCTGTCTCCGTCAATCTCCGAGAAAGTTCCTTTACCCTATTCTCGAGATACTCTTTTTGTGCTCTCAAATCTTCTGTTTTCTCATGAAATTTGAACAACTTTTCTTCTGTCCTTTTTTGGATTGCCGTCAAGGCTTGATCTTCTACTTCTAATGGTGACACAGCTCCTCCGGCGTTCGCCTGCTTCCACAATTCAATCTGCCTTATTTCCTCGTCTGGCGAAACGAAACTCACAATCTGTTGTCCTAGTCCCTCTAATTCAGAACTAAATGTATCTGCCCATTCGTTGATTAGACTATTTATGTAGTCTGCATAATTTTCCGCAAAATATTTTCCTTGGCCATACTCAACTGCGTGAGGCAACAAGAGCCCGTGATTATTGTTGAACTCTCTCCCCAGATTTTGCAACTGTGTTATTCGCTTGCGGTAATACACGTTGTCCTTACGTAACCTGCCGTCTGTCTTAAAGTTACAGACCAGTTTTTCAATCGCTTCGCCAATTTGCTCCTGTATCAGCAGTAATCCTTGCGCTTCCTTCGTCATATCCTAAACGCCAGAACAGATGGCACATCCCAATTACAAATAAAACCCAATAATTGTTAACACTTTTTCTCAACTTATTCCAATATTTTATTCCACAAAAGTACTACCAGAAAATTTTAACACCCAAAGAAGTATTTTACAGCAGAATTGTACGCATATTCATTTCAGTAAAATGCTCTGTTGAGCTGTGTCGCTTTTCCGTGCGAAATATTGGTTCATTATTGCTGCGCTAATTGTAGTTTCGGAACGTCTTCAAATATTTTCACCTAATACCCTAACTCAAATGCCAAGTATTTAAAACAACAATTTATATTAATTCACAAGTATATATATATATATATATATATATATATATATATATATATATATATATATATATATATATATATATATATATATATATATATATATATATATATATATATATATATATATATATATATATATATATATATATATATTAAAAGGGCGTCCTAGCAGATATGCACTAAAATTCTTCGGAGTCCACTCTATGGCTAGGAATTCCTTCTCTATTGTGGAGTATCTTTTCTCCGTATCGCTAAGCGCTCTGCTTGCGAATGCTATTGGTCGGTCATTACCGACTTCTCCTTGTGACAATACTGCCCCTAATGCTTCATTGCTAGCATCAGTGGTCAACAAAAAAGTTTAAACAAAGTCGGGGTACGCCAAAATCGGTGGCGAGTTAATTTTTTCTTTTAGCCTCTCGAAACTCTTGGTGAGTTCCAAGGCGAGATACTCGGTGAAATTATGTTATCCTTTAACATTCCTTCTACTTGCCTATTTACCTCATCTTTGTGAGCTTGTGGCAATCTGTATTGCTTATGGTTTATTGGTGGTTGATCCACTCTAGTAGGAATTTCATGCTCTACTTCTGGTGTATACGTTAACTGGTCTCCTTCCAGCAAAAATATGTCATGGAATGACGTACAAATGGCTTCTATTGATGCCTTCTCTTCTAAATTTACGCTTGGGTCTAACTTCACTGAATCTAGCACCCTCTCCATTCTTTTCCTTATATCTACCTGCTTAATCTGATTAACCGATCTATAATTCGGTTCTTTAAAATTATCATAGCTAATGAACTTCGGCCTAAAATCCTCATCCATCAGGTAGTCCTTTTCCGGTGCGTTGAGTACGCAAGCGTACACCTTACCCTTGTCAACGTGCGTTATGGTCTCTCCCATATATACGCCGTCCGCTAGCTGCTGCTTGTGCAAAACAAGAGTCCTAAGTTTCGTGTTTACACGCATACTAACTACTCTGGTTGACCTTGCATTCACTACCTCTATACAATTCTTAACCCTATTCACGGTTCCTTCCTGCATTGACTTTAATGGAAGAGTAAGGATTCTATTCTTAGTATCATCATAAAATGATAACTGTTTCTCAAGCGCAACCAGTATGGTGCGGCCCCAAAGATTATCGCGGCCAATTATCCCATCAGCCGGGATACCTTTCCTATCCACTTCCACTGCGTGCACTCTAAAACTCATACCCTTAACTTCACTGTTTCCTATTCTGAGCGACCCCAATGTCCTGATGCACCCTCCAAACGCCCCGTTAAGCATTCTTACGTCCATTTGATTAATATCTAGCCCCTTCCATAAAACACTAGATTTTACGAAGCTGGTGTCCGCTCCTGAATCTACTAGCTTTCCACTCGTTGCTTCCTCGCAGGGTATCTCTATGAAGGCATCACCTATAGATATATATATATATATATATATATACTCGTGTCCATTGTATTGCACTTAAGGTTCCCTTTTACTCGGCTTTAAATCTACCCGACCTACGAAGAAATAGAAGTAGATCCTGTGGTACCAAGGAGCCAAGTTGGTTACTCCTCAGCACATCAGTGCCAAAAATCCCAAACCTGATTCGAGCAAAGGCAGGGCAGACGCAAAGAAAATGGTCCGTCGTCTCGTCTTCCTCTCCACAGGTTGGGCACAGCGCACTGTCTGATATGCGAATCCTCTCCACGTGCCTAGCCCATAGAAAGTGCCCTGTCATCACGCCAACCAACAGCCTGCAGTCGCTCCTACCTAAAGCTAGAAGGAACCATGACCATCGGTCAGAGATAGCAGGTAGCATCATTTTCGTCCATCCGCAGCCTCTCTCAGCCTCCACTGGCTTGCAGTGGCATTGATGGCAGCTGAAGGGAGAGGCAGAACAGGCTCAGGGCCAATAAAAACAGCCTCGGAGCCAATCCTGGCCAAAGAGTCAGATGTCTCGTTACCCGAAATGCCAGCGTGCCCGGGACCCAAGTCAGTGTCAGACTATTATGTTTTCCAACACAGTTTAGCCTGGATTTGCATGACCTGACTATCATGGAAGTGGTGGTCGGACTATCCAAGGCCATGAGCAGACACAAATAGATTTGCCTTTCCACCTGTTTTCCACAACAAAGTCCATCGCCTCAAGTATCGCATACACCTCCGCCTGAAACACAGACGCATGCAGACCAAGGGCAAAGAACCGACGGGTCCCACAAGATTCCACGAAGACACCAGAACCTGAACCGTCTTCAGTCCTGGAGCCATCAGTGAAAATACGGCAGCAGTGTTTGCCGGGCTCGTTCTCGGGGTCTAACCATGAACGAGCCTCTGGCAGCAACACATTGTACCGCTTTTCTAGTATGACGGTTGACGACATGGAGTCCGGGGGCATAGACAGGATTGCAGAATCGATGTCAGTGCCTGCGCCGTCGTCCAATATCGACTACACCCCACACCAGTGGCCACTATGTTTCACTCTGCAGATGGCCTTAACGGCCTCTCCGCAGATGAAGACATCTAGTGGCGGGAGATTCACCAAAGCGTCAAGTGCCGGGCCTGGAGTAGTCAGAAATGCTCCGGTACAACATTTGGCCACAGCACGTTGTTGTTTTGATAGAGCTTTTTTGACCCCTACAAGAGAGAGTCGTAACTTAATGCGTATGTTTTGAAGCGCATCTTCGGTCTCGTAGAATTTGTCCGCATCACAACCATCAATTTCCGCCGGATTTTTTTGTTGCCATATCCATTGGTTATTTTGCACCAGATTATCGTGGTAACATATCAATAGTTTCGTTTTGATATCATACTACACTGGTGGATATGTCTGATCAGTTTCCGAGTGCACATCCGCATTGACTCGATAAATTGCACGCACCAACGCCTTTTGCTGCCGTACTAGGCAGTAGACCAGTTGCACTGGTGTTTTACGCTTCTCTCCTTCCTCATTGATGATGTGCTGTAATTTGGTGAACAGCCATTCGTAGAAGTTTGCTACGTTGCCTCTATAATCCTGTTTGAAGTACTCACGATTAAGTTCGTATAACTCGAGTACGAGATGATGTTGATATTCGAAAGTAGACCATGCCTCCTTCAGAGTCTTCATGCGTTTACTGGCATATTCGATGGTTTAACGGTCTTGTGGATCCTTCTTAAAGTTGCTCACCATTTGCTCTATTGCCGAGCCCACTTCATACTGTGCCCTGTTCAACTTGTCCAACTGCTCAGTTGTTTCTTGGTGATGCGCCATGCTGAATGTTAAATGAAACTCTGTGTGCTGAGTATTGATATCTCTGGATATCCTTCTTGAGGTACTTCTGGTTGTCTTCCTTGAAAATCTCGCCGGGGCCTCCAAAATGTTTATATACCGATTAGTTGGTTTACTACGCGGTTGCCGATTCCTTGGGTGCAATACCGAAGGATCGTGATGATGACTTCAAGTGCAATACTGAAGTCTGATGTCTCTTTGGTAACAGTACCGAAAGAGTGGTGTGGCTAATCAAGTAGTATTCTTGATTTAACCTTGTGGTTTATAATTGGCGACAAAGGAAAACACTCTTGAATGTTTGATTTCAATAGTATATCTCAATTTTAATTTAATTATTTGATTGAATTTATGTTATAATTTAGCTTATTCTACAGAATTAAATATATTTGTGGTGTCTGCAAATATGTGTAAGGCACCAGCGTTTGTGAATACTTAGGGCAAATTAATACTTTAGACCGCACGTGTAAGGAAATGCTGATGGAAATATGAGGAAATGTTCAAAAGCAGGCATTGGTAATGGGAATTTCGGATTGGACTTTTGCGTTGGAGCAGGTACAGACAACTGGAATCTAAGTTAAAGGAATTTCAGGAATTCGTTTACGGATGGTATCTCCTTCGGTTGTTTTAAGGATTGCTCCCATAATACGTGTGTGGTTTTGTGTAGGTTTTGGTTTATTATGTACAGCAGGATGGAGTCCCAGCTGTCGGTGCTCACTCCTAGACCTTGTGAAGTCGCTGATGCCTGATCGTTGTTGATTGTCCGTTGGGATGCAGTCTGCTTTGCGTTTATCAGCAGCGGAAGGTTACTTCTGCCGACGAAATTGGGTGTATTGTGACAATAGATTGTGTCGCACCGTCCGCGGCGAGACGTGAAGCGCTTTTCTGCGCTCCGATAAATGGTTCGGTCATCAATTTGGATGCAACCTCTAGGTGAACTACCTTTGTTGCGAAACAGGAAAAGACTGCGATCTACGCCAATGGAATAATTCAACGTGGCGTCAATGCACCATAAATCATCACGTCAACAAGTACGGTGCCTCAGCCTCAGCCTCGCCCTCGCACCAACCAATAGAGAATCTAATATAGGTTGAGCTGTGCTCAACGCGCGTGAAAAATGTTAATTGCATTAACAGCTGATGTGCAAACCTCATTGGGAGGTTATTTAGCACTCAAACTTTAATGCACGACATCTTCTTTTGCATACAATTAGGCTTGTGCTAAAAACTCCAATAATATACTACACCAGCGAAGGCATTGCACTGGATGAAACATGAGATCAAGTCAAGAACTCAAGTCAAGGCCATCTTGCAAATTTGTCAATTATGCACATTTTATGGTTATGCTTAAAATTCAATAATACTTAATATATGTATAGACAAATTATATTTAATGTATGTATAGAGATAAATGAATAAAAACTCACGATTGGCACAGCCTATACAGTGAGTCTTTTCATTTTAACTTAGCTTTGTTGATTCTCCTTCTCCGATACCAAGGTTTACGTGATTCTTTCATCGGTGGTAGATACGTACACCACATGGCATTGAGGTGGTCGTTGTTGTTCTTCTGTTGTGAGCGAGTTCGCGTCAAGCGGAAGTGGTCAGTGCTTTTGTTCTTGTTGGAGCCAGGCAGGTCCTTCCCACCAAAGTTTGTTATCAAGAAGTGCCTCCGGGGAGACACCTCGACGAGCCAAGTCTGCTGGTTTGTCCTCAGAACGGGCGGGGTGCCAGTGGTCATCACCTATCTTGCTCCGGATGGATCAGACACGATTCGCCACAAACACTTTCCACACATGGGGCAGTTTCCGAAGCCACGCTAACGCAATCGTCCACTTCGTTGTCAGGAGCAGCCATTAGCCAGCGTGGCACGCGTACTTGGGAGATTGAATGATACTGTGATAAAAAGTGGTTCCACCTCGATACAATAGAAGGGGTGAGTGGATCGTCCCAACCTATTTGATCCAACCATATCTGTTGCATTAAGATCTTGGCTGTGACTATAAGAGCTAGACACCCCGCACGATCAAATAGCTGGAGATTAAGGACAGCACCTTGCGTTTGGTGTATATCGTTACTACTGTTAAATCAACCACGTGAAAATAAAACCAGTCCCCCCATTCCATATAATGCCCAAAGTGGTAGTGGTTCTGGTTTCTGGTACTTTGAGGAAATCTTCCCGGAGTAAGAACTCGGGAGGAATGTCTGCTGGTATGGCCGAACAGTTCTATGCACACTTTCTCAAGGAGAACCTGGCCGACTCTAAGCTTTCAATGAGCTCATCACGAGTCCGGATGGCTGTCGCCACGTCGTGGGTCCCTATTATTGCGTCGTCCAACGAACATGGAGTTGCGCAACACCTACGATGTCAATGGGCAACTGCTCCCCATAGCGTCTGCCAATTGTAAGAGTGTCCTTATCGCGAGATAAGGAGCACAATTTACCCGAAAGGTGACGGTTTTCAGAGCGTAGTCACAAATTTCTGTGTTGGGAGATTCCCGGAACACAAGCCTTTGGTACGAAATATGATTCGGTGCTACCAGAATCTGGCGGCACATTTTCTGTATGTCTCCATTGAGCACATACCTAATCGTACGCCACTGGATGATGACTTGGGTCAGGTCTACTCTACAAGTAGACCTGACCCAAGTCATCATCCAGCTGGCCTAATATTCAACACGTCGTTCAAGCAGACGGTGTTAGACGTCGCATGCGAGGAGTTGAAGACCACACGAAAATCTTGGGGGTGCTCTGGCTTTATTTTTGCGTGATGCGGCAAGTAATAATTGGGCACCGGAGCAATCGATGGCGCGAGTACCTTTTCCATGTGATTTAATGCCACATATTTAAGTACCACCGCATCATATTGGTTTTTATCAACTGGGTTCTTTCCCAGCCGTGCCTCGTTTCTTCGGAGGAGTCCCACAGAACCAGAGCGGCATCGGAGGAATATATATAAGATATACGAGCCAACAACGAGTCGAAATTATTAAAATTTACTACCGAAATTCGGAGTCAGTCGCCTCAACTTTAAGAGCGCTACGTCCAATATATGGTCGTCATAATTGTCCTAGCAGATCAACAATCTATGGTCTATGCCAACAAGCCAGCGACGATTGATGAACTTCGTACGAATATCGAACGTGAAATTGCAGCAGTACCGGCCGATTTATGCTTGAAAACCGTTGAAAATTGGGTTCAGCGTCTGGACTTCTGCAAGCGTGCCCGTGGTGGCCATGCAAAAGAAATCGAGTTCCATACATAATGGCATCGAACGTACTTTCACAGGAATAAAGAATTTCATTGATATCTAAAACCGGTTTTGTTTTATTTAAAAAAACTTTTGTAGCGCTCTTATTGAAAACCGATATATATATATATACATATATAAAGATATATATATATATATATATATATATATATATATATATATATATATATATATTCTGCACATTTTCTACAAAGACGTATATGTATCAGGTTATTATACGAGTATATATATATATATATATATATATATATATATATATATATATATATATATATATATATATATATATATATATATATATATATATATATATATATATATATATATATATATATATATATATATATATATATATATATATATATATATATATATATATATATATATATATATATATATATATATATATATATATATATATATATATATATATATATATATACTCGTATAATAACCTGATACATATACGTCTTTGTAGAAAAAGCGCAGAACCAGGACGCAAGCCGGTGGAGTGCACAAATACTCCGAAAAGTGTACACTGCAGCGGTCCAAAGCCAACTGGCAGTAGCAGATGCAAGGCAGGCCCAAAGGCATCATCACGCATCGCGGCACAAACTCTCCATTGGCAGAACGCGGCTGAAGTGGATGCGGATGACATTATTATAGCAAATCCATACAAGGCAGAAATTGTGCACTCGTGTTATGCGGACCTAACGGGGACAGCTGCAGTATGGGTCATAGGCCAATCGACTACCAGCGCAGTGATGGCACCAGCGGCCGAATTTTATACCTGGGTCAGAGGGAAAGGTGTGTACATTTTTAGTATTTACGCTCCTCCATTTATCAATATCCGAGAATTCGAAACCTGCTTACCGCAGTACAAAAGGAGATCACAGGGAAAAGAAATATAGTAATAGGAGGAGTTCCTCGGAGCCCTAAACCTGTCGCTGCTGAACACTCTTGGCGTGTCTACATATGAGAATGGCAGAAACTCGTCGATCATTAACATGGCCTTCGCCAGCAGTAACATGGCAAAGAAAATGCGCTGGAGAATAAACAACTTCCACACACAGAGCGATCACCAGGCGCTCGTAATGGAAATACAGTCGCTTAATTCGAATAAAACTTGATAAAGACCTTTTCCTATATATCTGGAACAATTTTTTGCAGACCATACGTAATGCAACACCCACATCAGCAGTAACAAGCACAATGGCAACAGTTAGGAAATCGTGTGACGCAGCAATGCCGGCCAGAAAGGGCACATTGCCAAGAAGGCATGTCTACAAGTGGAGTGACGAAATCGCAGCCGTCAGATCCAACTGCATCAAGGCTGGGAGGAGAAGCTCAATAGCATGGCGCAAACCCGGCTTCCAACAACTTCATGACGAGTTCGCCAAGCTACGAAAGAAGCTCCGAATGGAATTGCAGCTAGTAAAAAGTGTGCATACCGTGAGCTCATCGACTCTACAAATGACGATCCATTGGGTAGGGCACATAAGGTGATTATGCAGCATGTCCACGTTCCGAGGGCGCTGCAACCAACATGCCCAATACTGCTAAGGTATATAGTGGCGATATTAATCCCATCGCAGGAAGAAACTCCAGAGTATGATGTAACGTTAAATGATTTCCCGTAGGTAGCTTCACAGGAAGTACTAGATGCGGCAGCTAGAATGGGAGACAATAAGGCGCCAGGACAAGACGGTATTCCGAACATTGCCCTGAAGCTTGCAATCTACGAGCGTCCACAATTCTTTGCTATCATGTACACCGAGTGCTTAAAATAAGGCTGTTTCCAAAGGATTGGAAAAAGCAATGGATGGAATGCTCCAATCGCAGGCATCGGACTCTGGCTGCTCGAACAAAACCTGCAGCTCGCGGCAGAAAAAACTGAGGCAGTGCTCATATCACCAAGGAGAACCACCGAATACATAACAATTTATGGAGCGCGAATTGCCATTAGGTCACAGAGCACGGAAATGTATCTTGGAGTCCTACTTGACCAAAGACTGAATTATAAGGAACACACGAAGAGAACTGCGGACCATGCGTGTAAGGTCGTTACAGCCCTATCGAACATAATACCAAATATTGGTGGAACACGAGATCGCAAAAGGCGAATATTGTCTACGGTGGCTGAACAGATTGCACTATATGGGGCAAAAATCTGGTGTGCTGCAAGTTCCATGGCTCTTAAGCCTCTCAAGAAGACAATGCGAATTAACGCGCTTAGGGTTGTGAGTGCTTATAGAAATATGTCGGATAATGCCGCTGCGGTAATAGCCGGTTGCAATGAGGGCGGAGAGATTGAGTCAACTATACAAAAACACATTGTAAATGACCAACGACGGCTGAAATAAAAGAGTCCACAGAACAGATAATACGCAAGTGGCAAAGACAATGGGATGAGACGGACAAGGGTAGATGGACCCATAAACTGATCCCAGACGATGAGTCTGACGTGCCGAGTGAGTGAAGATGCAGAACACATCATCTACATCTGTCCAAGGTTCGATGCGAATCGGTGGATATTGGAGGCAGTGACTGGGACCAATCTCACAACCACTAACCTTATCGAAGCAGATACGTCATTAGCTAGCAAGTGGAAGGCATTCCAAAGATATGCAGAAGAAATACTAAAAAAGAAACGTAGGCTAGAAAGAATTGACGCAATCCAAACTACAGAAATTCGCATGGATGCGGCGAAATAGTAGATGTAGCTTTTCGCAGCAGAGCCCCCGAACTCGACGCCTTCTCTAAAGAGTGTTTTCACAGGGAATGTGTGTGGAAAGGAGACGATTTTAGTGGCGTAGACCTCTGCTGAGGAGTCCCACAGTACCAGCGCGGCAACGGAGGAAAATAAAATTAAAAAACATACATATACGTACACATATACATTCACTTATATATATATATATATATATATATATATATATATATATATATATATATATATATATATATATATATATATATATATATAGATATATATATTGTAGTATTCCTATTGTGTTATTTGTCTTTTGTAAATATTCCCGTTATATATTCTCTACTCTCTTATTTGCATATGTAGTATAAGTTCTTATATACGTACTGTTACATTGTTATATATTAAGCCTAAGCTAAGTTAAACTAAATAAAGTCCAATCAGTCTAGCATTGAACTCTGATAATTAAACTTGTGGTTTATTAAGACATCACATTGGCGACGAAGAGTAAACATATTTTTTTAAACCAGTTTTAAATAAAACAAGTGTAAAAATTATTATTTGTAACAGTAAGATCCAGCAACAGAACGTTAACTAAAGCGTGATGATCTCAGCCGACACCACAACAACAAATGTGCGTGAATTTAAGCCGCAGATCGACAAGTGGCGCAACTGGATGGAGGTGCTGGATTCCCACTTTGTTGAAGTGGCATGAACTGATGACCTTATCAAGAGGTCAATTTTACTTAAAACAATTGGTATGGAAGCATACGGTCTTTTGCGCGATCTATGCGATGCAGTCCTACCCGCAAAAAAAAGCAATCTGCACGTTTAAGCAGCACTATGCCACGCCTGTTATCATTTTTAGGGAGCGACAAAAGTTTTTTGACGCATCCCGACGGAAGGAAGAGTCAGTTCTTTTCTGCTCAACAAGTTTGTGACAGGATTAGAAGGAAGAGCTTACGAGAGGCTATGTGAGGAGGATGAAGACTTAACGCTGGAAAAAGCGTTGAAAATAGCGATAATGACAGAGGCCAAAGTGCAAACAAATATGCAAGAAGCTAATTTTGAGGTTAGTGCAGTAACAAGGCGCATGAGGCGTTTCAAGGTGACAGAAATTCAAGCAGGCAGAAGCAGCAGCGGTAGTAGTAGCAGCAAAACAGTTCATATTGGAAGAGGTCATGTCAACAACAACAACATCAAAGAACGGAGCCATAAGTGCAAGCATTGGGGATGGCGCAATCATTGAAGCTGTAGCTGCAAATATAAAAGTAGCACATATAACAAGTGTGGCCGCATATGGCATTTAGCAAGTATATGCTTTGGAAAAAGCATGTGAACATAGTTAAAAAAAGAATATAAAGAAGATGATGATGATATTATTAATGATTTTCTATTTTTAGTTTGAACAGTGATTCTAAATCAACACAGTCCCCCCCTTTTATCGTTAATGCGTAAATTGATGGTGTTCAGCTTGAATTTGTGCTGAATTCCGGCGCAGCCTGTTCTCTAATTTCGAGGAGTCATTACAACAAACATTTTCAAGCAACTAAACTATACCAGTGCAAGGATCATTTCTTTGCATACAATGGTGAAGCAATTGACACAATCGGTGAGTTTGTTGCAAGTATAAAATATCGGAATCATAAGAAAAAATTAAAAATAATAGTTAGCAAGATGCGTAGTCGTCCTATTTTAGGCCGAGATTTTATGTCGTATTTTGGTGTGGAAATTAGCGCTGTGATTAGTTTAAGTGCGGTAGAGTCGGATTTAAAAACCAAATTTCGTACCGTTTTTAGCAGTGGATTAGGTAAATATAATGTTCATAAAGTAAAATTAGAATTGAAAGAAAATGTAAAACCTATTTTTTGCAAGCCGAGACTCTTGCCTTTGGCATGGCGTGGTAAAATAGAATGCCAAATTGGTGAATTAGTGGAGAAAGGAGTTTTAGTATTAGCAGATGATTCAGATTGGGGCACGCCGTTGGTACCGGTTTTGAAATCAAACGGCGACTTGTGTATATGCGGCGATTACAAGTCAACTATTAATAAATATCTTTCGGAAGTAAAATACCCACTACCGAGAATAGAGAAGATATTCGGTTTACTCAAAGGCCCTTACTTTACTAAGTTGAACTTGTCCAACGCGTACAACCAGTTGGAGTTAGACGAAAGTTCCCAACTATTGTGTGCGTGGAGCACGCACATGGGTATTTTTAAATTTACAAGATTACCTTTTGGCGTTAAGCCAGCGTCTGCAATTTGTCAGAAAACGATTGAAAATGTTTTACGCGGTATTTCTAACGTGGTATGTTGTTTAGACGATATAGTGATTTCGGGAGATTCGTTAGAAAAACAAATTAAAACAATAGAAAGAGTGCTGGCGAAACTTGAAAACGTCGGGTTATTATTAAATGCTCAGAAATGTTTTTTCTTTCAAAGAAAAATTTCGTACTTGGGATTTGACATTGATCAAAACGGGTTGTCCAAAAATGAAGACAGGGTTTCTGCAGTTGTTGACGCACCTGTTCCCAAAAATATTTCTGAACTACGTGCGTTTATCGGACTAGTAAATTATTATTCAAAATTTATTCCAAACTTTGCAAATACAATGGACCCTTTATATGCTTTATTACGCAAAGACGCTAGGTTCAGGTGGACAGAATCATGCCAACGCGCTTACAGTAGTCTGAAGGAGGAAATCACTTCAGATCGCCTTTTAGTCTCATTCAATCCTAGTTGTCCAATAATTATCCTAACGGTACTCGAAAAAAGAGGCATTGGCTATAGTATTCTCTGTCACAAAATTAAGACAATACTTACTAGGAAATAAGTTTGTCTTGCAAACGGATCACAAACCGCTTTTATCCATTCTCGGAGAAAACAAGGGTTTATCTGTGATGGCAGCGGCTCGAATACAGCGATGGGCATAGATTCTGTCAGGTTTTGATTATACCATGAGGCACGTAAAGGGTGACGAAAACTTTACTGACAATCTATCCCGACTACCACAAATTCTCAATTTGAATGAGGATATAGAACAAAATTATATTAATTTCATTTCAGCAAATAATGAGTTACATTTAAATTTCAAAAAAATTGCTAGGGAAACTACAAGAGACCCTTGTCTATCAAAGGTGAAAGAAGTTTTGGAAAGTTGAAAGTTAAGTTCATTGAAAGGTGAAACTTTTCTAGGATTCCAGAACGAAAGCTCAGAACTCTCCATCGAGTATGGTTGTTTATTATGGGGATTTAGAAGTATAATTCCTAACAGTTTAAGAAAACGAATTTTAACTGCGCTACATGCTTCCCATATGGGTATCGTAAAAACTAAGTCTTTAGCTCAATCCTACATATGGTGGCAGATAAGGACATAGAGATAATAATTAACCAAGTCCAGAGAAAAGTGGACTAATTCCATGGACGCCAACGACTTCTGTTTGGTCTCGAATTCATTTAAACTTTGCGGGACCTGTAAAAAATTGTTACTAGTAGTAGATACATATTCAAAATGGGTTGAAATTTTTAAGACCAAACATATCACAACTGCTTTTACAGTTACAAAGCTAAGAGAAATTTTCAGTAGGTTCGGTTTAGTTGATATTTTGGTTAGCGACAACGGTAGACAGTTTACAGCAGGCGAGTTTCAACATTTTCTAAAAAAGAATAGCATAAAACATATGTTAACCCCACCACGCTTTCCTGCTACAAACGGTCAAGCGGAAAATTTTATAAAAACATTTAAGAAGTCCCTGATAGCAAACTTGACCAGTCACAATTGTGAAGATTTAGATGTTATAATCGATAGGTTTCTTTTTGACTATAGAGCTATGAAGCATTGTACTACAGGGGAACCCCCAGCAGAGATAATGTTAGGTAGGAAACTAAAAAGTCTGTTTAGCTTATTGAAACCACCCCTAGTCAAATGTGAAATCGAAAGGAAGCAATTTAACAACGGGAAGAACCATAGAGGTTCTAGAGATATTATTTTCGAAGAAGGTGCTCCAGTTGTCAGTAATCGTAGTTCTGACACCCTAAATAGTTCTGATCCTCCTAAAGATACATGAAGCTGATTATAATTTAATTTATATACATAAGTTATCTTAATTGAAGTCATTATACAATTAGGATTGTACTTCATCTGTTGAGGACTTAATTCCAATGTTAACTGATATGCATTATCGTTATATATGGCTAAAAATTTAAACATCTAAGAATTAAATATTTAAATAAATTAGTATATATCTAAGCTTTTAAAGTATATTTTCCATTTAGAGGGGAGAGTTATAGTATTCCTATTGGTTTATTTGTCTTTTGTAAAAATTCCCATTATATACTCCCTTCTCTAGTATATTCATATGTATTATTAGCTCTTATATACGTACTGTTACATTGTTATATATTAAGCCTAAGCTAGGTTAAACTAAATAAAGTACAATCAGTCTAGCACTGAACTCTGATAATTCAAATCGTAGTTTATTAGGACACTACAGTAAGGATGCGGTTTATCTATGGATTCGAAGCCTATTGATGGGCAGAAGGATAAGGGGAGAGTGGAACGGCAGCGAATTGATAAAGGAAAAGTGGAGAAGAACTTCAGAAGGAGGGGATTTATCTCCACTACTCTGGTCGCTCGCTGTTAACAAAATACTGGAAAAGTTTCACGGTAAAACTCCAAAAGTGGTGGCACATGCTGATGATATAGCCATAGTTATAACAGGGCAACGCTTGCCGACTCTCAATGACCTATTGACCGATACTCCAATAACCATACACAAACAGGCCTAAGCATCAACGCGAAAAAACTGACCTGATACCTTTTAGTAGAAGGTATATGATCCCGCCGTGGAGACCACCCATACTGAACAGAAGGGTACTCACTATAAAAAGGCACACCAAATACTTATGAGTAATAGTAGACAGAAAGCTTTCATGGAAGCTCGATGTGTAGGAAAGGGTAAAGAAAAGTACCAACGGTATATATGCTTTGAAAAAGATTCTTGGATGCACTTAGGGCCTCTCTCCTTCTCTGCTGCATTTGTGCTACACAACAATAGCAAGAATTATTTTACTCTACGGTATTTTGGTGTGATCGAATGGTGTTAGGAAGAGAACTTATTGCATACCTATGGAAAGAGTCCAGAGACTTGCGGCACTGCATGTGACGGGGGCCTTAAGGACAACACTAACGGCTGATTTTAACACCATTCTCAATCAACCCCCATTCGGCCGCTTGCGGAAAGCCTTGCGGCGAAATCTGCGGGAACGTTGCTGGCCACTAATCAATTGTCTCTCAGAACCTTCGGTCACATCTCTGTAGGTCAAAGTTTCATGGTCAAAACGGACTATGTGACTCCTATAGGATAGTACTCACATGATGTAGGAAATATGGGGACAAGTCCACAAGGGAAGCTTTGGAGCAACTACCATGCCTATGCCTCGCAATATCGAAAGCACGCTTATCACATATGGGAGCCTCAAGAATAATTTAACAAAGTTTAAATAAAGTTCATATATACAAACACAAAAAGTTTACAATTTTTAGTTACTCGTTGCAACTGCTACGAGCGAAATCAGTTTTAAAGTTTTTTTACACGTTTATTCTTATTATTATTATTATTATATTTTACACCATAATTAATTGTGACTGCAAGGTGTTGGAGGAATGAGTACTAGCTATAGACGCTTTCAACTCGAAGAGAAAAGATTTTTTAGAAAGATCGAATGGTGTTATATATATATATATATATATATATATATATATATATATATATATATATATATATATATATATATATATATATATATATATATATATATATATATATATATATATATATATATATATATATATATATATATATATATATATATATATATATATATATATATATATATATATATATATATATATATATACGAGTATATGTCCAAAAATTGTGTTCATTGCCAATTAAAACCATTTCACAAAAACTTAATTTCCACTTATTTTCAATATTTTTTCTCCAATATAAGAATTGGTATATTTGGTTTTCATCAATTCCTTTTCATGAAATCCTCTTTGATAATCATCTAAAATATATGTAACAGGGTTGGTATTTTTTTTTTGTGTAGCTTTGAAAATTTCAATTATCTAAATGCTTGTATAACGTTTATATATTTACTATAGCTGATGGCCTTGACCTAGTGCTGTTATTTTTATTATTTTTTGTATATTAATATACTTGAATTAAATATGATTATTATTACTAATAACATGCTAATATTTACTAATTCGTACATAAATAAGCATCAACCTGAAAATATCCTTTATCAAGAATTTTATAATAATTATAGAATGTTTCTTCTGTTTCTCGATGGAAGTTTTTACTTCAGTGGGTCTCATTTTTATTCTTCTATGACGTTTGTTGTTGCATTCATCAAGTAAACTCTTATACATATTAATCCATTTACCAGTATAACTGAAGTAACGTTCAACAATCGATGCTTTTAACGGACTATATTTTGAATAATGATGATACTAGTTCATTATATGAATGAAATGAAACCGATACTAGTTCATTATATTTTTGAAAAGACTAGTCCATTATATTTTTAAAATGTAGATTTTTCGGTTGTCGACCTAAGTCAGAACCCCTTTGCATTGCTCTTGTTACATCTATCTCATTTTTCGTTTAAAGCGCTACAGCCAAGGCATATTTTGAGAATGTATCGATGATTTTGAGCAAATAAAAAAAGTTATATTATATGAAGCGTAATTAATCATTTTCAGCAAATCAGGTTGCCAAAGATCATCCAAACAACTCTACGTCGCTTAAAATTGTTCTGAGTTTGTTTGTGAAGTTCATTTACTCGTTTCTGTTTAGTCTAAATTAGATGTTATATAATTAATTTTTGCAAATTTTTTTATCTTTTTCAACATTCGAAAACTTTTCAAAAATGCAGGAATCTAAGTTATTTAGCTTGTCTTCAATCATTGAGACGTTCTACTACATGTTTTGTTTATTTACCCAAATTGAAATCAACCTATAATTTGAGTATGTGTTTCCGAATTTGTAATGGCTCTGCTCAATCGCTGACTGTATTCGATAGTCTGCATTTCAAATAATTTTTTCAAATTTGTTTGATGAGTAAGTAAATCTTGTGTAGTTTGATTAATTAATGACCGAAATAAAAAAGTTGTACTGGCATCGGTATTTTGTTCTTTTAAATTTTTCAATCGATTATTATTAAAGTTGAAATGCTGATCATCATCTAAATGGAATACGTATATTTTTGGAATGTCTTTGTATAAAAAATCTTTATTGTATTTATTAGATGAGTTGCGTCGAAACTTATCTAAACTGAGTATTATAGTGAATATGCTTAATTGCGAATAGACCTTTTTATATTTTAATATCGGCTTCTCTCAACTCTTCCATAATTAAGACACTTTCATTATCATGGATTGATTTTTTTTTATATTTAACGAGGAGGAAAACATCTAAAAGTCTTAACTCCGTCAGTGCGGGACTCTAACTCCGCTAAAACCTCCTCTCGTCATTACGGTGTTTCCTCCCGGAGACACTGATTAGGTTTTACTTCGGGAGGCCGTTAGAGCATTTATTGCTCACACGTTAGTATTAGGTCTGTCTATGTATCAGTCCTATGTACCTCGAGTTCCGCATCTGCATGGCGCTGGCTATTGCGTTCAGCATAGCGCGCTCGTTCTGCTTTTCGCAGTTCAATCATAATGGAGGCCGCTGCCGAGCATACTACTTCCCACTTAGGGAGCGAATTGCACATATGCTTACAGAGGTTTTCCATTGTTGGGGGCTCCTCTAAGACAACACCCAGTATCTCCCGAACGTCCTTAAATTGCTGGCAGTAAAATAACACGTGTTGAGCGTTCTCGAGCATCCCCGAGCAGTGCGGGCAGTACGGATCCTCCTCAAACTTTCTTAAAGCATCCGTGGCCACTTACTAGCTGGGTGACAGTGGTTTGGCCACCCATTCTGTCCTGTTACCCATATTATTGTGCATGGGATCAGCCTGAAGGTCCATCTACCTTTGTCCGTTTGCTCCCATATGCGTTGCCATTCCGCAATGGTATTGGCTCTCTTCACTGCTTTGGCTACGTTTGTGGGTCTCGCTCTCTATTTATAAAGGCGGTGCATCTCTTTCGCCGGCAAGTCAATGGGCGGTTTACAAGTTATTACCCCAATTGCTTCGTCCGATACAGTACGGAAAGCACTCGCCACTATTAGCGCGCTGAATCTGCTGACTTAATGCATTTGGTGTATGTTTTCAGCCTAGTAGCCTCCACCCATGTTGGGGCGGCATACAGTAAGATGGAGCTTATTACCGTTGACAGAAGCTTCCTTTGGCTTCAGCGTGGGCCGCCAATATTCGGCATCAGGCTTGTGAGTGTCCCATTTATACGGGTAGCTTTTTCGCAGGCCTCTATAGAAAGCTTTTTGAACGTGAGCCTGGAATCAATAGCCTGTGGTTGGGATATAATTTGATGGCCCCCCACTGTGATTGTTAAAATATCGCTTTTCTATCTGGTACTCAGCAGCACTGCCTCTGTTTTTCGAACAGTTAGTTCTATCTTTGCATTGCTAAGCCATTCATTCACACGCACAATTGCATCGTTGCATCTCGCCTGCAGCGTGGGGATGTGTTTTGCAACTGCCACCATAGCAATATCGTCTGCGTACCCGATGAGTGTTACATCCGTTGGTAGGTCCAAACGTAGTACGTCATAGTACATGACGTTCCAGAGAGCAGGGTCTGGTACAGATCGTTGTGGGACGCCCCCCGTGATTTCATAGCGTCCAACTCCTGCATCCGTGTCATAGAGGAAAACTCTGCTCTGGAAGTAGCTAGATATCAGACGTTGTATATTGGAACCCCGAAATTGTATAACGCATCCATAATCAGAGGCCAGCTCGTTGAGTTGAGCGCATTTTTTATGTCCAACGTGACCACCGTGCAGAATTTTTTCGTGCTGTAACGTCATCGTTCGCCACTCGTTGCTTCTTGCTTCTATATCCATTACGGCTTGAATTGCGTCTCTTGAATTGTCATCGATTTTTACCAATGCAACAAGTAAGTCGCTGGTGATAAACGCTGGTATATCACCATTTGGGGTCTGTCCCTGGTTGTTCATTGTCTGTTTGGGAAATAGGGTGGCTACAATAACGCTCATTAGAGCCACATAAGTCGGCTGTGGAGGCCTAGGCGGCTTTAACTTTTTCATTGCCACTTTGTATGCTATTCCCCCAGGGACCAAATCCGGATTCGCACACAGGGAGTTAAAGCACTCAATTTTGCTATTGCTGATGGCCACCTTGAGTGCTTTCCGGAAATTTCTGTAGTTCGCTCGGAGAGTCTCCCAGGAAGGAAGATTTCGTGCCATTTTTGCTTTCCGGTGGGCCTGGATGCACGCGGGCCACGATGCACGCCCACCTGGCACCACCATTGACATTGCCCTGTCACAGGCTTTGCTGAACCCGTTGGTGACATATTCTGTCATGTTCGTGGCAGTATCCGTGTTGATACACTTTTCTCTCGAAACCAGCTGAAACTCTTACGCATCAAAATACCGTATTTTCCAGCCTTTCGTCTGCGCCTTCTGCGCCCCTTTTGTATTCAGTTGTGCAGCGGCGTCCACTTCAATAACCTCGAAACCTCTTCGCCACAGGGCTCGACCGTAGCACGCTCAGCGTTATCCTCCCCTGGAGAACTGTATCCGACGTTCCCTGCAGCGACTAGCCGTGCACTAGTACCTATAATTATTTTTCGCCCCCCGGGAGACGATCGCTGAACACTCAGGTCGAAACACTGCGTATAACGGAAGAAAGTTGGTCCGATTTTTACACGATGGCTTTAATAAGTTTAAAATTAAAAACTAAAAAAGCAAAAATTAAATTTAAATAATTTCTTCCGATTTATCATGACTTTTAGCTCATAAAAGCTCCAAATGGCTGGACCTTTGAAACTGATGGGATATGTTGTCACAAGCAGTAGCACAGACGGTCAATGTTGGCCTAAGTGTGCTCTTTTCGGGTGGCCGCCTTACCTACCTACCTATGACTCATATGACCAGCTGATTGTGATGAAATTAAAAGTCGTAAACGAACTTCTATACATAATTTGGTTTTTCTTTTCTTAATGACATTAAACCGTTACCAAAATGAGTTTTGTCAATTGGATCATCATCAACAATCCCTTGAATTTGTTCGTGTGCGTTATTATTACCTCTATGAACATTGGACGTTATTAGAATTTCTTTATATGAGTTTAAATCACATTGAATATAGTTTTTTGGTTTCTTTAAAAAAATCAACTTATATACTCCTGCAGTCAACAGCCAACAATAATCATCTGAGTATCAACGTTAATTGCTACATTTCCAAGTGTCCATGTATTGTTATTTGATTGTATTTTAGGTTCGTACACTTTATCAAGGGTACGATTATGTTGTATTAGTATTTTTTCTGAAGCTTGAAATATCGCTGGAGCATAGCTTCCATTAACAAAATCTGTCATACCTAATGTATTATTTTCATCTTATTTCTTTATTGGAGTACTTGTAAATTTAATTTTTTTAAATTTTTTTTAACTTGTAGATATTCCATTACCATCATTTAATTTAGTATCTAGAATAGATGTATTTTTTCCTTTGATAAAATTTGTTGCATTTTGAGTTTTGAATTCAAATACTTCTAATAGATTTCTTATTGGTTTGAAAGTATTTTCCAACATAGTTTTTTCATCCATTTTACCCAAATTTTACTATTGAACTCTGTTCACTCCGAATCCTAACGTTCAGGTGGTTTACGGCTGGTACCTGGGGTGCCATGTTGTCAGCCTATCTCTGCGTTCCATCGTTCGATACGGTGCGAAATCACGTGTTGTGCGGTGGAGAGCGAGAGAACAGTCGAGGCAGGTGCATACCGTATTTGTGCAGAAGCCATCTTTAACGGGGCTTCGAAGTAGGGGCAGCTGCTCTCTTTGCGCCGTAACCAGTCTGTTCTGGAGTTGCTGCAAGTGCGGATCGGCGACCAATAGTGAAAATTAACAAACAATAATATATAAAATTAACAAATAGTAATATATAAATTACATAAAATAAAAAGATGTACAAGAAAACGAACTGTAAATATAATTAATATTTCATTCTGAGCACAACATTTTGGTCCTTCGAGCCGGATAAGAATCCGGTTTTGATAAGTGTCGATTGTTTTAATTGAATTAAAAAATATTATTATTAAAAATTAATAATAATTTAAATTTGATTTATATACAAATTGATTTTTTTGGTGTTTCGGTTGGTTTTGCCATGCGTTCGGGTGTTTGTGCTCTGTCGGCAGTGCTGATTATTAAAACCATTGCGCTGTTGTTGTCTTCGCTGCATTATCGCCGTTTTTAGGTACAGTTGGCTAATGCAGAAAGCAGAAGTTCCGCAAAATGGTGGACTCGTATATTTCGGCGGCAGATGAACTTCTGTTGTTCATAAGTCGTTTTGAACGGTGCTCACCGGACACTCACTCCATTATATCACTTCAACTTGATGAAGCAGAATTGGATGCTCGGTGGGCTTCGCTTAAAACGGCAAAAATAACTGCCTTGTCCGAGGCGCGGGTCATGAAAGACGGTGAATCACTTTTAGAGTCAATCGGACAGCGGTTCGAGTCAAGCTTTGATACTTTTAAGCAGGGTCGTATTTTGATCGCGGAAGTGAGACAAAATTTAGAACAGGCAACCCCCGTTCCTACTAGAGTGGAGCCATTTTTATCATTGGCGCACAGCATCCACGTACCCCCTTGTTATATCCCTCCCTTTGCAAGGAGTTATGCTGCATGGCCAACGTTTCGTGACATGTTTACAGCACTGTTCATTAACAATACGCGGCTATCTAATGCGGAGAAATTCTACCATTTGTCCCTAAAGACCCGGGGAGAACCACATGAAATTGTCTCCAAAATTCCAATAACGGAGGCGGGTTTTCAGCAAGTGTGGGAAAACTTACTGGAGCGCTACGACAACAAGCGCATCCAGATCCACAACCAATTGAAGACACTGTTAGGCCTTGACCCAGTTAGAAGAGAAGATGGTGGGGAAATTAAACGCCTACAGCGTGACATCGGTAACTGTATAGCTGCACTGACGTCTTACGGAATCGACGTTGCTAGTAGGGACGCCATTTCAGTATACTTGTGCTCCATGCGTCTGCCTCAGCTCACACTGTCCCTGTGGGAACAGACTATGGGGGGCCGCGCAGATATTCCAGAATGGAAGGCGATGACTTCTTGTTATTGCGGTTTCATACACTCGAGGCGATTTCGGATCTCCGGTCGCAAGGCTCAAGTTCATCACAAATAAGAGTTCAGCCAAATCAACCGCGAAAAGCTCGGGTGAAAACCCATCCAGTAAGTATTACCCCGCAAGGGTGCAAAGTGTGCAGGCGGTCTGCGCACACGGTGCGAAATTGTCCTGCGTTCCAGGCCGCCACCGTATCAGCTCGGTAGGGCTTGGTGCGCAAACACGGGTTGTGTGTGAATTGCTTGTCAGCTTCGCATAGAGTGGCAAATTGCCCCTGCTCCTTTTCGTGCTCCACCTGTCGGGAGCGGCACCACACTCTGCTGCATGCGGACTTGCCGCGGGGTCGTCCAACCGCTGCGACGCCAAACCCACCATCCACATCAGGGGAGGGACGCTCCAATTCAAATGGACGCTCTTCCCTGGTCCCTCCACCCGTACACAAGTCTTCTTACCACACTGCGCAGGTATCGCGTCCGGCAGATAGGGCGGGGACGAGTCCAAGTCATCCAAGTGGTCCCCTCTCCAATCGTGTTATCTTGGGTACGGCCTTAGTCACGATAAAACATCAAGGAGTATGGTACATAGCCCGGGCTCTGATAGACTCTGGTTCTGAGGGGTCCTTTGTTTCGGACCGCCTCCAAAAGTGCCTTAAGCTGCCGGCGCACTCAGTACATGTCCAGGTATCTGGGGTCAGCAATACCCTTGCTGGCACCGTTACCAAAACATGTCACATCACCATCGGGTCGCGGTACGATGCCACTGTGCATCTCCAAGTGTCGGCTTTGGTGTTGCCTACCCTGACAGGTGAACTGCCACCACTCCTATTGAGTAAAGGAGAACAACACAAACTGAGATATTTCAGGTTAGCCGATTCAAACACTTCACACTCCACCCAAGTCGATTTGTTATTCGGAGGGGATATTTACCCTCAGGTCTTGCTTGATGGGTTCCGGCGCAACCTGGTGGGGTCACTAATTGCCCAAGAAACGGTATTCGGCTGGATCCTTACAGGGCCTCTGCCGGATAGCCGGATATCCACTTTCACAACTCGCGTGCAAGTGTCTGAAACTGCTTCGCTCGACCACCTTCTACGACAGTTCTGGAAAATAGAACAGCCTCCACAAGATCGAAAGCTGTCCCAGACTGATCGAGACTGCCTTAATTTGTACTCCCAGACTATTCGTCGGGATGCTACAGGGCGATACATAGTATCTCTGCCGTTCAAACAAGGATTTGTCCCGCAGAAGTATCTAGGAGCGACTCGCTATATTGCCCTTCGGCAATTTGAGCGTAAAGAGCCCGGCCGATAAGCGACAATACGACGCGGTGGTACTCGAATACGTGACGTTAAATCACATGCGCAATGTTCCACCGCCGTCAGTAACTCCTGTGCCTCATTATTACTTGCCACATCATGCAGTAATTAAGCCAGAGAGTACAACCACCAAACTTCGCGTGGTGTTTAATGCCTCACAGTCGACTTCCAACACGGTCAGCTTGAATGACGTGTTACACACAGGGCCAGTGTTACAAGCCGATCTGACCCGGCTAATAATCCAGTGGCGTATGTTTCGCTATGTCCTGAACGGGGACATACAAAAGATGTATCGTCAGATTCTGGTTGAGGCAAGCCAGGCATCATACCAAGAATTGTGTTTAGGGAATCTCCCGATAGCGAGATCTCTGACTATGAATTGAAAACGGTCACCTTCGGAATGAATTGTGCTCCTTATCTTGCAATAAGGACACTTTTGCAATTGGCAGACGACGTGGAGAGCAGGTTCCCCTTGGCTTCTCAGGTGCTACGTTATTCGATGTACGTGGATGAAGCTCTAGTGGGTACACATGATTTTGCTACTGCCATTCGCACTAGGGATGAGCTGATTGAGAGCTTCGATTCAGCCGGGTTTTCATTGCGAAAATGGGCAGCAAATTCTACCGAAATGTGATCCGGTTTGCCTCCAGAGCATCTGCTTAGGGAAGATTTTCTACAATTCGAGGAGACCAACACCACTCGCAGTTTGAGCATTCGATGGAATGCGCGGGGTGATTGGTTTTATTTCCACGTGGCAGCTTTGCCAATCGTTGCCGTAGACACCAAACGTAACGTCCTGTCGATCATCACACAGTTGTTCGACCCAGCGGGATGGTTGGCTCCTATTGTCATCTTCGCTACGATCTTGATGCAACAGATGTGGTTGGATCAAATAGGCTGAGACGAGCAGCTTACTCCTACCACTTTAACAAGGTGGACACACTTCTTATCGCAGTATCAGGCAATCTCCCAAGTACGCGTGCCTCGCTGGGTACGATTTGCACCTGACCGCGATATTGAATTCCACGCCTTCTGTGATGCTTTACAGCTGGCATATGCTGCAGCCCTTTACTTTCGGTGTAGAGGGGAAAATTCCATCTCTACCCATTTGCTTGTGGCGAAATCGCGGGTGGCCCCATTGAGAACTATCTCCCTTCCACGTTTAGAACTATGTGGGGCAACACTTTTAGCAGAGTTGATTTTCCCTCTTAGACCTCTATTAAATATTTCAGATGACAACTTGTTTTGTTAGTCCGACTCTACGATTGTGTTGGCATGGGTGCGAAAGCCACCCCACGTGTGGAAAGTCTTCGTGGCGAATCGAGTCACTGCCATTACCAGCAAAGTGGGTGTGGACAACTGGCGTCATCTCCCTCAGAAGATAACCCAGCAGATTTAGCTAGCCGTGGTGTGGCACCTCATGCACTACTCCACAGCACGCTCTGGAGGGAAGGCCCGGCCTGGCTGCAGCAGGAGCGGGAACTGTGGCCGCCTCCGTTGGACGAAAACTTGTTAGCAACCGATGAAGAGCAACGACCTGCAAAGTGTCATGTAGTATATGTGTCCTCTGCGGAGGACCCAATGTTGCGGATCTCCTCATTTTCTAGGGCCCTCTGAGTGTTGAGTTTCGTGCGCCGCTTTATGCGCCACTGTTCGGCGAAACATCGGGATACGACTCCTCACAGGGAGTCCCCGCTGAAACGACCACTTGCCTTATTGTGCTCGCCCATCAAATATATTTCCCAAAAGAATACAGCGCACTTGTGGCACGGGAGCCGATATCCAGCTCCAGTTCGCTTTTGGCTCTGAATCCGTTCGTGCACTCCGATGGTACTTTGCGCGTAAATGGTCGGTTAGCGCTCACTACACATTTGCCATTTTCGGAGAGACACCCGATCATTCTGCCATACTACGGTCACTTTACTCGTCATCCATCAGGTGTCCCTACACGGGGGAATCAACTAATGCCCAATATTGGATTCCAAAAGCGAAAACGCTCATTAAAAGCACAATTCTCCAATGTAAGACATGTATTCTGTGTAAGAAGCGTCGACAACAGCAGCTCATGGCAGCTCTTCCGGTTGAACGTACGACGTGTTCACGTCCTTTTACCCATACTGGAGTTGATTTCGCGGGGCCGTTTGATATCAAACACTATAAGGGGCGGGCATGCCACGTTACGAAGGGGTACGTCTGCATCTTTGTCTGTTTCGCTACGAGAGCAGTTCACCTAGAGGCGACTACCTATTTGAGTACTCCTGCCTTCCTTGCGGCATTGTCTCGGTTTATCGCCCCCCGGGGATATCCTTTGAAAATGCACTCGGATAATGGTCGGAACTTTGTGGGCGCAGAAAAGGCGTTGAGGCTTGATTTCCAGCGGGTGCTCCGCGAAATCCGTGACCGAACCGTGGTGGGTCACTTTCATACTCAGATCGAGTGGGATTTTAATCCCCCCCAAGCTCCACATACGGGGGGCCTTTGGGAAGCAGCGGTCAATAGTTTCAAGCATCATTTCAAGCGCATGCCAATGCAACTTAAGTACACGTTTGAAGAATTTGTGACTCTCTTAGCGCGCATCGAGGCGTGTCTTAATTCTAAGCGCTCTGTCTGAGGACCCCACGGATCTCCAGGCGCTGACGCCTGGTCATTTCTTGGTGGGTGCACCACTGTTGGCACCAGCTGAGCCTCCGGATACAACAGCTTTTCTTTCGATTTTGAACCGATGGCAAAAACTGAAGGCGCTGGCCCATCAATTCAGCGTCAGGTGGAAAAACGAATATCTTCTCGAGTGTCAACGGCGGAGTAAGTGGCGCTCTGTCAGAGGACCCCACGGATCTCCAGGCGCTGACGCCTGGTCATTTCTTGGTGGGTGCACCACTGTTGGCACCAGCTGAGCCTCTGGATTCAACACCTTTTCTCTCGATTTTGATCCGATGGCAAAAACTGAAGGCGCTGGCCCATCAATTCAGCGTCAGGTGGTAAAACGAATATCTTCTCGAGTGTCAACGGTGGAGTAAGTGGCGGACGGCTCAAGTGAATTTCAAGGTGGGTGATTTAGTGGTTGTGCAGGAAGACAACCTAGCGCCTCAAGAATGGCGGCTGGGCAGGGTCACTGATACGCACCCTGGTCCTGATGGCAAAGTGCGTGTGGTGGATGGGCGGACCGCACGTGGAATGCTAACCCGACCTATCACGAAGGTGGTGATCCTACCGGCAGAAGAGCCGCCTCCTACCAACGGAGGGGTATAACGTACCTTGTACTTTTTTATTTTATAATTTTTAAATTTTCTTTTAGCTCGATTCCCTTCTTGTACTATTCTGTACTAATTCGTTTTTTGATATTTTCTCAGATCTCGACCCACTCGGTGCACAAGACCCGCTACTCGCTGTCTGACGGATGTTGCTTTTTGTTTGCCAGTTTTTTCGAGTGTGGCCGTGCTGCCACCTCCAATCCCCAAGGCAGTGCCACCGGACGCAATAGCGCCTCGTCGGGCCAGGTCAACTACATTCGACCTCCCATCGAGCTTGACCTCTCTGTCGCCGGCGCCACCTGGCTGCGTGGTTCCGAAAGCGCCAAACCAAGGTCAGGAAGAGACCAGGCGGGAACCATCCCGCGCTGTTCCGCCCTTTCTGGGTATTACGAAGAGACCGGTGCAGCTACGCCCGACTCCGCAGATCATCTGCACTAAGTGTTAGCAGATGGGCCACCGCATTGAGTGGTGCGCATGCTTCCTGAAGCTGCGTCCTCGGGCACCAAACCACCCTCCATTGATGAAGGTATGAACAGGATCCGGCGTGGATATGTTCTTCTTTTGCAATAATGCAAAGGGGCCTGGTACCTGGTACCTGGGGCGCCGTGTTGTCGGCCTATCTCTGCGTTCCATCGTTCGGTACGGTGCGAAATCACGTGTTGTGCGGTGGAGAGCGAGAGAACAGTCGAGGGAAGTGCATACCGTATTTGTGCGGAAGCCATCTTTAACTGTTGGTATATTTTGGCGCGGGGCTACGATGCAGGGGCAGCGGCTCTCTTTGCGCCGTAACCAGTCTGTTCTGGATTTGCTGCAAGTGCGGATCGGCGACCAATAGTTAAAATTAAATATAAAATCAAAAAATAGTAATATATAAATTACATAAAATATTATTATTATTATTATTATTATTAAACAGTTTATTACATAATACAATTATAAAATAAACTTAAAACTAAGGCACAACCGATTAGGGTTTTCGGCCTGATTGTAATTCGACTGTGTATGTTTTTGTTTGAGGTTTAGCTAGATTAGGAGGTATAAGTTATGGTATTTAAGAATATACATAAGGTTGGATATGTTTTCTGTTGTGTTTTCTTGGAGAATTTTGACTATTGGAATATTTGTGTTATTAACTAAATGGGTACATTCGAAGACTAGGTGTGAGATTGTTAGGAGTGTATTGTTGCATAGTGGGCATAATGGTGGTTGTTGGCGTTCTATTAGATGTTTGTGTGTTAAGAGCGTGTGTCCCGTGCGAATTCGGATGTATTTATGGATGTGAATTTTCTGGCTGCTTCTAGTATAGATCGGGACCTTACCCTCGACGTTTATTTGTTTGTAGTAGTGGGAGTAGTTGTTCCAATTTTCTTGACATTGGTTTAGGTAATACTTTTTGATTTGACATTGTAGGTCCTTTTTTTGATGTGTTTGTTGCAATAAAATGGGAGCATTGACGGCATGTTTTGCTTCAGTGTCAGAAATTTCGTTTCCCTGAATTCCAGCGTGTGCTGGGATCCACATAATTTTGATTTTGTTGGGATATTGTATTAGAATGTCTCGTATTTTGCAAATTGTTTCGTTTGAATGTAGTATATTTTGAATCGCTTTTACACTTGATTGGGAGTCGGTACAGATGATGTGTTTTCCCTTTATATTTCTGCAGAAATTTGCTACGAATAAGATCGCTTCTGCTTCTGCAGTGAAAATAGAGCAGTTATCGTTTATTTGAGCGATTCTGTCCACATTAAGTTCGGCGTCGATTACTGCGTAGGCGACTCCATTGGTGGATTTCGACCCATCGGTGAAGTAGAGATTCCACCGCTTCATATGCCATTTTTCTGCGTTTTCATGGAAGTATTTTAAATATGTAATGTTGTTTGTGGAGATTTTAGTTAGTAACATTAATGACGATATAATGCTATTATCCCTGAGTGCCCAAGAAGGGTTTCGTGGAAGAAATCTCTTATGAGGTTTGGGGTGAAGGCCGAGTTGGTGAATGAGGATATATATCCTCTCCAAAGCTGATTTCGTTTTATGTCATGAGGTACGCCTTAGGTTTGGTAGCAACTGTTTTTCCGCAGGCAGTAAAATATTTTTTGCTAGGCTGGCAGTGCATATTGTTATTCTTTGGTCAAAGGTCAGAAGTCCTGCTTCTGTTAGTATATTTCTAATTGGCGTGGATCGAAATGTTCCAGTTGCGTACCTTGCTACCGCATGGTATATTGAACGGATTTTTCTGATGTTAGCTATTATTGTGTACCCATCTAATCGTAATCCGTATTCTATTTTTGATATAATTAGTGATTTAATAATATTTACAGTTGTGTTAGGATGTGTGTTACTATTTGACGAAGTTAAACATTTTATTGAATTTAGCCTGTTAACAAGAGATTTTTTTAGATAGTCGACATGCACAGACTTTTTGTACTTATTATCGAAGATTAAATCTAGTATTTTTAGACTATTTACAGATTCTATGATGTTAGAATTAATTAAGATATTTGTAGGTGAGCAGATTTTTTTCCTGCAGATATGTAAAATCTTTGTTTTTGTGAAAGATATTTTCCCTCCTGTTTTTTCTAACATTGATTTCGAAGAAAAGGTTGTTTAGTTTTCCTTGTAGGATAGTATCATCTTTATATTTTGCAGTTAGATATAGGTCGTCGGCGTATATACAGTGGTTGAAAAAGGGGTGGCCATTTATAATTTTATTTAGCTTCTCGAACGCAATTTGGAACAGCAAGACAGACAATAGGGATCCTTGTGGAACACCATTTTACTGGGGGTAAGTACCAGAGTGAGCCGAGTGTATACGTGCTCTAATTTTTCTTTGTGTGAGGAAAGAGCAAATATATTTGATGATCTTCGGACCTATTTTCCATTCTTTCAATTGGTCGATTATCGCATGTATACCAAGCCTTTTCGAAGTCGTTGGAGATGATGGATATATGGTTTTTGCTTGTAAGGCTTTTTGCTATTAGATGATCCAGGACGAGTAGAGCATCCATAGTGCCCTTATTGTTTTTGAAAGCCACTTGTTTGGGATGGATTAATTTGTTTATCTGGAGAAACCAAGAAAGCCTTTTAGCGATAATTTTTTCCAAAAGTTTGCTGGTACAAGAAAGTAATGATATTGGCCGATAGCCTTCCAACTTGTTTTGTGCTTTACCCGGTTTTGGCAGCGGGATAACTATTGCTGTTTTCCATTCCTGTGGGATTATTCCATTTATAAATATGTTGTTGTAGACATTTAGCAAATGGAGTTTAGCTGATTGAGGTAAATTTTTTAGCATAGTATAGCTGATTTTGTCAAAACCAGTGGATTTTCCTTTTACGACGGAGAGGATATAATTTAGTTCTATTAGATTGATTTTTGATTCTATGAGTTTTGCTGATTTGTTAGGAATGTAGTTTATGGTGGAGTTGACTTGACTTTTCTCAGCGATAAAGCTGGGATTGAAATTTATATCGTTGGAGAGTGTTGACCATTTACTGGCAAATTCCGTGACTGTTGATAGGGGGTCTGTAATAGTGTTTCCTTGATGGGTTACTAGTTCTTTAATTGTAGAATATGTATTTTTGTGGTGTAATCTGTTTATATAATTCCATATTAGTTTTGTGTGTGAATTTGGATTAATATTGGAGGTAAATTCGTAGAAGGATTTTTTCTTTGCTAATTTAGCTTCTCTTCTAAAAATTGCATTAGCTTTTTTAAATTTGAGGAGGTTTGGAATTGAGCGATTATTTTTGAAACGGATCCATAATGTCTGTTTGTTTCTGCGGAGTACAGTAAGGTCAGAGTTCCACCAGGGTACGTTTCTAGTTCTTTGTGGATTTTGGTGTGTTTTTGGTATTGTTTCGTTCGCAGCAGATAGGATAGTTTTATGAAATTGGGCGGCATCTTTATTGTTATTGTTTGAAATTATTGTGTTGGAAATTTTATTTGTCACGAGAAGCTGGAAATTGTGCTAGTCGGCTTCATCGTATTTAAATCTTTGAATTTTTTTTGGAAAAGATCTATTAGACTGGTTTGTGTTGTTGCGGTAAGTTACGTATATAGGAAACTAATCACTGCCGTGCAGGTAGTTATCTATATTCCAGGACAGATGTGGTACGAGGTTTGCCGAAGCAAAGCAAATATCAACGTGTGTGAAGGTGGAGTGTGTTGACAAATAGGTTGGAGAACAGTCGTTTGAAAGATTAGTTTCCAGAAAGAAATTCTCAATTATTTTACCTCTTTTGTTGGTGCTGGGAGAGCCCCAAATAGTATTATGGGCGTTTAAATCTCCTAGTAGGAGAATTGGAGTATTTATACTAGTGTAAATTAAATCAAGATCAGTAGTTGAAAAATTGGAGGAAGGTGGAAGATATAGTGAAATGATTGTGACTAGTAACTCGTCTTTTATTGTGACGGCTACACCACATAGATTGCCAGTTAAATTAAAACGAGAATGTTGAATAGTTTTCTTTACAAATATTGCAGTGCCGCCTTTGGCAAAAGAGGAGTTGGAGTTGTTTAGGAAGAAATGGTATTTGTTGTTAATTGTTATGCTATTGTGTTTTATGTGGGTTTCTTGCAACGCGATTACATCAGGTGACTCTTGTTTTATAAGAATTTCTAGTTCATGTAAATTGTTTTGGTATCCGTTTATGTTCCATCGGAGAACTTTTAGGACCATAATGTGGAGAAAAACAAATATTTCAAAAAGAGAAATGTGCTAGAGGAGCAGATCTCACAAATTAAATTATTTTTAGTTTTTGCTTGATTAGGAAAGCATTGGGTCCGAGTCTGAGTCGTTATTTAGTTTGTCAATTGCGTGATTGTTTTAAGAGTAGAAGGGAGTGAAGAGAGTGGTTGATATTTAGCATGAGTGAAAAGGTTGTCGGTAATTACTGTTGCAGTGGTTTCTGAGTTTTTTTGAGTTTGTGTCTTACTTGTTTGTGTTGTTGATATTTTTATTTGTCCAGTTATTATTGTTATTCTTTATTGCTGTATTTATGTTATCCTTTTTGTTAGTGTTTACTGTCGTAGCTATGGCTTGTGGTTTGATAGTTGATGTTTGATGATTTTTGTTGATTGCTGTTTCAATGCTTTCATTTGTTTTTGTAATTATTATTTTTTCTCTATTGAGTGAATTATTGTTTGTTGAGTTGGAGTTGTTACTTGAAGATTGATTTGCGTTTTGTTTTATGGAGTTATTGTTGAAGTTATCAGGTGATTTTGCGACGCTGGCGTATAAGAGTGGGGTGGCAGGTCCAGGTGAATTGTTAGTTTTATAGATTGCGTTGGCTTCTCGCATGGTACACTTCTTTTTAGTTTTTATTTTTAATACTTCCTTTGCTTGTTGGAATTTAAGACAATTATTGGAAGAAGCAGGGTGTTCTCCGAAGCAGTTTGCGCACATTGTTCTAGTGCAGTTTTCGGAAGAAGGGGGCGGTAGATTACATGTTGCACAGGCGGGCAGGTTTTTGCAAAATTTTTGTGTATGACCCAGCTTTTGCCATGATTTGCATCGCATTGGGTTTGGATAATAGGGTCTGACAGGAGTGGTTATCCAAGCCTTTTCAATTTTGTCAGGGAGGAAGTAATTGTCGAAAGTGAGGAGAATAACTCCTGTAGGTTTATTTATTCCTTCTATGTTTCGACTAAATTTGTGTACTCCTGAGTCGTTGTACTCTTTAAGTCCCTCGATGATTTCTACCTCTGGTAAGTTTTTTAAAAATGGAGCGTATACTGTACCTTTTACACTATTGAGTGAATAATGCAATTCAGCTATGATTTGACATATTCCAGGCAGGTATTTAGTGTTGATGAATTTGTTGGCGATTGTTCTGTTTCTTACTAACAGCAGTAGGCTTCCATCACGCAGTTGAGAAATTGAGTTGATTTCAGATGAGATAGATAGAACGGCTTTATAGACAGCAAATATAGAGTACTCGTATAGAGGTTTGGTTTCTTCATCAGTTTTGATCACCACATATTTGGGGTCGTCTTTTTTAGTTACTGGTAGTTGGGGAAATTCATCTATTATATTCCCGGTTCTTTTTTCGTTTCGCTCGCGGAATAGGAGACAGTAGAGCGAACCTATTGTCCCCTAATTGTGAGGTCCCAGGGGCCATAACGTTGCCAGTTGTTCAATGAACCACTACGATATTATATTACAGTATAGACCGAAATTTGTTAACGTTATTTAATATTCTATTTTATTATTAAAAATTAAAAAATTGAATTGATTTTCTTCCGATTTTTCCGATTTGACAGGTAAAAGTGACAAAATAAAAAGGTGTACAAGAAAACGAACTGTAAATAAAATGAATATTTCATTCTCAGCACAACAAACTCCTTTTTCAAAATATTCCTTATCTTTATAGAACCTCTTCCAAGACTTTTTTATTCATTTACTATTTGTCGTTCTTTAGTCTGAAAATGAGTATGTACAGATATCAAACCAGCTATCAGATCAGCTATCAGATCAGCTATCAGATCAGCTATCAGTTCAGATATTAGACTAGATAAGATAATAAATCAGATCAGATCAGACCAGATTTAATCAGATCAGATCAAATATTTGCCTAACAGTTCAAATGTTAAGGAAGTAACGCTTATTTTAGAGATAATAGCACATACTGCAGTACTTGCAGTTGGTGAGCTTTCATTTATAGTGGAATGAAAGTGTTAAAGCCTTTTCTATAGTATCCATTGCCAATTTGATCATCTTTGATTATAACTAGGAAACCATATTTTTCCTTCCAACATTCTGCACATATTTTCAGAAAATCTTTAAATGATATGTCGACCCATACAAAAATATGAACGAACATTGTTTTGCTTTTCGCATGTTACATCATCGAAAATGAATATCTAATTCTATTTTTCTATTCATCTGATGAAATAACATCATCGTTTGAAGAAAACTCATAGTAGCCCTTTCCTTCTATGCTGGTTATTAACATTTTCAATATATCATATATTGGTTTATATGAAGACTTTGAATAAAAATAAATATTACAAAATTGTTTTACCGACAATTTTATAAAGCTCGTATTGAGTTGAGTAGTAAAGTGATATATCTTCTTTTAGATGAAGATTTAGAGAAATTATCTTCATTTCTTACAATTCTATTCTATTGTTGTTTAATTAAATGCATTTTTAGAACTGATAAATTTCTATTAATAATTACCTTTTTTATTAATTTTTATTTATGTATTAAATAATGTCTGAAGAGAACACTATATATCCTACTCTCAAAATAAATATTTATACAGATGGTGATCAGATATTAGCGGAAAAGGCGTGGAAAGAAGTTAAGTCTAAAGAGTTTAGAATTGGTGAACGCACAAATGTTTAATTCGTAACAAAAGCTATGAAAGCAAAACCAAAATTTGGTATGGGTAATGTTCCCTGCGAATACAAAAACCCCAATGAAAATTACAAATTATTTAAAAAAGTAATACAAAATGCTAACAAAACTATTAAAAAACTTAAGCCAACTGATGTGAAGGATGCTGCAATAATTTCGCAATTAGCAATACATAGCATATTAAAACATAAAAAATGGTGTTGAAATACCTCGAGTTATACCGGTTCCGAAAATTGGAAGCAGGTGTGACTGAAGCAGTTAATGCTACGAAGAACAATTAGCCGAATCAATACGTCATAATAAATACATTGTGGTGGTCGTCGTAGGATTGACGTTTCGCCAGTCAGATCGCTTATCATTTTTGGCTGTGTCCTTTGTTGATATCTATATATATGAAATATTAATAGAGAAATCTTAACGACCCTATTTGTTGTGTCAACAGACATTTACCTTATATAATTATTAAGGCTGTATGGTAACCCAGCCAATTGTTGTGGCAAACTTTCGTTTGCCGAAATGAATCCCTGATATTTTGGAGGCGTGAACGCCGAGCAAAGAAAAAGCAATGTGATTTGCTGAGGTCTCTGTCCAAAACGGAACTCCTTTTATTTAAGAAATCAGCGCTCCTTATATACTAAAATATTACATCAAATTTTGTACATCTAAACATAATTGTTATTGTTCAATACTTATCGTAATACATATTTTAAATATTAACCCATATGCTGCACACATGCATTGGTCTGCAATTGCGTGTGGTCAGCCTATTTTTGGGTTCAATGCATTTCTGGCATTCACACCAAATGCCCGCTATACATAGCGTCATTTGATCCGCCGCTTTGGCTTGTGCCATGTTTGCATTGTTATCATGCGTTTGTATGTGCGGTACGCTGGGACGTTGGGCAGTGTAGGTTGAAATGCATTGTAGTGTTTTGGGTACACTACAACATGGAAACAATAGCTCTGGGCAAAGGATTATTTCTGAAGGCGCACAAAAAAGGCCTGCGCCTGTATTTGGAAGCACATCAAAAAACTCTTAAAATTTCTCCCCAAAAAAGCTCTCAACATCAACGACGTTTTAAATTATGGTCAACACTTACCTCATTATAGTTAGAGAAGATCTTCTTCCGAAACCATGGAGAAATGAAGTGTGGTATTGTTAACTTGGATAATTCGTCAGCTGATGGTATTCACTGGATAGCATATTATAAAAAAGGAAATCTAAGTGAATACTTTGATAGCTTTGGAAATAAATACTACCTTTGGAAATAATTAAGTGCTTAGACGTGAACAATATTTAATACAATTACAAGAGGCAAGAAAAATATAATACATTTATATGAGGGCAATTATAAATAAAGTATATATGTTTTGTAGCAGCTCTATATTCAGGCTGGGGTAGAACTCAGCTGGTCCCAGGGGTCGTGTTCAGAAATTTATGTTTATAATTGTATCTTCGGTGCATATTTTCTGCTCTCCCGTCTTTGTTTTCGCTTGTTGCTGTATTTAACATGGGGGCGTCTACTTTTTTCATTAATTGTCAAATCATGTACACTGTATATTTTGTTGATAGGTCTCCGTACTATGGTGTATGTAGCCATTTGTTTATTCGTAGTAAGTGGCGTCGGTCTATATTGATGCTGGTGGTTCGCAAGTAGCGTTGTGTGTGCGAATAATATTTAACTCCTTTCCGTCTTCACAGTTTATTTGAAACAAAAAATTCTTCTTGCTTTGTATTTTTGTTTTATACATAAAAAAAAACATTTCAAAACAGTAAAATTTAATTAAATTTTTTCATTCGTTTAAAAACATCTGGAGAGAATGTACTTGTGTCAACTGGTGAAGCTCAAATACAAATATTGTATTTGTCATACATGCTGGAAATCTTTCAAAATTGAACGTGCTGTTGCTTAGAAATAAATTTTAGTAATGTGTGTAACAGCTGAAGATGGATGGAGGTCAGTAATTATTACTGTTAATCGTGGTCAACAATTAGCTTCAAATTATAGAAGTCAATTCTAATAGTGTAACTGCTGAGTACATTGAGAAATCTATAGATGAAGCGAATTTCACATCTATTGAGAACAAAGATTGAATACTAATGTAATATTTTCGTAATGGTTTTTATTTGTTTACATTAAACTCATATTAATAGATATAGGGAAAAAATATAACTAGATCAAAAAAAGTAAATGTATAAAACTTGTATTTTTGTTATTATTTATGACTCACATATTTGTCGATGAAACGCAAATATGTACCAATTAATTTAGATGCTTTGGGTGAAAGCAAAGAAATCTTGGAATTCTCATTTGCGCTACCTAATTATGATATTATTCCAATTGATTTATCATTTGAATTATTACAGTTTACTAAGAATTTAAGTGAAGAGAAGACGCCACTACATCGACCTATAACACCAAAAATTACAACAATATCGGCAACAACAGCTCCATCATCACCACAATACTTCAGTGTACCTGTAGCTATAGAAGGTAGATAGGTAGGTAAAGTGGCTGACGACCTCGGGTCGCCTCAATTATCAATAGTGCTGTTTTGTTGCCATGTCCTCGGGAGCCGAAAGAGACGTTAATATATTTTTGTACACTTGCAAGAATCCGGACTTGCGGACAAATTTGCATAGGTCTGAAAGTTCGAAACTAGAGCAATGCCCCAAACTCTCCAGAAAAGGACTTCCGAGATTTTGGAGTCGCAAGCAAGCAAGGGCTGGGTAATCGCAAGGAAAGTGTTCAACTGTTTCTTTCTCCTGTGGGTCTTTACAGCTCCTGCAATGAGCATTGAACGGAATGCCCATTTTTTCAGCGTGTGTGCCAATAGTCCAATTCCCGATAATAATTTAAATTCCTCCTTGCAGAGGCCTGCCAACTTAGTGCTGGTAAAATGTGACATTTTTGGTCAGATTGTGCCCCTGCAAACGCCTGCCAAAGTACTCTGCTTGAAAGACACTGGATGTCGATGGCAATTTGAAGGAGAGACGAAAATTGAGAGGTTCTGCCAATATTCCCGCACCCACCCCACATTCCAAATTGGAACTATCGGTAAGAATAGGCGTACCCCATTTCGCGAGCACCTTTCTCTTATTCTAGTCATTCGTACTTCGTAGAACTGTGTTAGCACAGCCCGCAAAATCCAGATTGCGAACAAAGAAGTCGGTTCTCGAGGATACTATATCTAGTGGCAGTTGTCTCAAAATGCTACTATGACCATACAGGGTATCCTTCCAGTTACCGGAGTATGAATATCTATAGGGAAGAGGTTTAGAATCGCGTATAAAGCCACCCCCGGACAAGTGCGGGAGGCTCCTCTATTTCTAATGCACGCGGTTCGCTGGATTTTTTGTAGTTTCGCGAGATTGTAGCCCTTCCTGAGAGCTTCCCACAAAAAAACAGAGAAGATCGGCCGCACCACCATATTGTACATCCAGAGCACAATTCTTAGTCTATGACCCAATTTTTTGCCAAATATCGGCTTGCAAGGATATATGGCCACACAGGCCCTCCGTACTCGTTCATCCATGCTCGATTTCCAACTAAGTTTGGGGTCCACTATGACACCAAGATATTTTACCCTGGCTGATATTGAGAGCCGCTGACCATTAAGCCTCGGCATTCTGAAGGATGGGGGCCGCTATTTTTTTGTGAAGAGTAACAGTTCCGTTTTATCGGAGCTAAGCCTCAGGCCGCACTTGTCCACCTATCTACTAAGCTTTCCCAATGCACCGTCCATGCTGTCACTCACCACAGTGGAAGGATCCAGAGACCAGGACCACCACATCGTCAGCATATGCAACTACTTTTCCACAACAGAGGTGAAAGAACTCTCAGCTATGATTTATCTGTTCACCTGGAGGGATGAGGTCCAACTACAAATCGTTCCTTCCACCCCTGCCCTGCCAAGACCCAATTTAATCGCTTCAGTCCTTACGTTATTAAAAGCCACTTCGATATCTACGAAATCAGCCAGAGTAAATTGTTTAAAATGGGGGGTTGGTTCTACCACTCGCTCCACACCATGCAGCGCAGTTTCTGTAGACCTCCCCTAAGATACACATGTTGTGCCATTGACAGTGCATGCTCCTCAAAAAGATCTGGAATGTGACGATCTATGACTCTCTCAAGGACTTTCAGAAAGAAGCAAGTCTCGACACGGATAGGTGCTATTCTGCTCTCAATCCTCAAAGATCTTCAATGACTCTGTCGCCGATTCTGAAATTTCGACTAATATAGATTTCGATAAAGACCCTTCTGAAGCTTGTTCTCAAGTCTCTAAGATTCCCATCCCACCAGGGAGGCAAGGCCTTTTTGCCATGTGAGACACGACACGAAGCAACCTGAAAGCAACCTGAGAGGTTTTCTCCAAGGTCTCTACTCGCTTGTCTAGCATCGTTGCAGAAGAAATGGATGATATGATATCGAATCTATTTTTGGCCTCCCTGTTTAACAGATTTTCTTTTGAATTACTGCGGAGTAAAACCATTTCCCGCCCAAACTCAACATTCAAAAAGATAATTCGGTGATCTGACAAGTTCCTGCAAGACACCGCCCAGTTTTCCACCCGAAAATCGGGAGAAAGTGTTACGAGATTGATATCAAGAACTTCTTCCCACCCACTTAAAGTTTCCTCTCTTCGTTCATTTGTCACACTGCTAACCCACAACGTGTACATTGCGTTGGCATCACAGCCTACCAGAGCAGGCTCCTTCCTTAAGGTTGTTAATGTAATGAGTCGCCGCACCTCCTCAGGGGGTGCCTGGCGATCATGGGCCATATCTGACGAGGCGACCATAAGACATGGCCACCCAGCCGTTCTAACTTGACCTCTGTGACATCTAACGATCTCTAATTAGGTAAGAAGAAAACATTGAACGAATTTTTGACAAAAATACATGCCCTCGGCTTACCTTCCCCATGGGGATAGAACAAGTTATATAGTCCGTCCCTCAAACCCATAGCTTGAGACAACCTGATCCAAGAACCATGCGTCAGGCAGTCTCAATATCGATGTCTTCCTCTCTGAGACGGACGAGAAGGTTATAAGTGGCTGATTTGGAGTGCGGGAGGGTGAACTGAGCTACCCTCAGCGTCCTTCGTGCCGCCTGGGTGTAGGTTACCCTAAGTAAGCTTGGTTTTTGGTGCTGATTCACCTACTGCAACCATCTCAGATAGCTTGAGGCGACCCAGCAGCTTATTTGCCTCCGTCATCTCCTCCAGGTTGCCGTCAGGAGCAACACAGGGGAGAGAGATTTTTAATTTGGCCTCTATGATTCCAATCCGCAACCTATGTTGCTGCTTCTCGAGTACTCCCAGTGATTCCTCACTGATCAACAGCAACACAGGTTGACTATTTTTCTGGATTTCCTCTACTTTTAGGACCGACTAGTCGTCCATCGGAATTGCAGGATTTTGAAGTAATAGGCACTGGACGAGCTTCGTGCTCTCCTGCTTTTTTTGGCAACCAGATGCGCGCCCTAGGTTTTCTCGGAATCTCCGAGGCTGAGATAAATTTCAACGTGATCCCATGCATTGCTGCAATCAGCAATGCACCTCTCCAGAAACTCCTTCGAGAATCCATCCGAACACCTATAACCTCGGCACACCTCTTCACAGTTCAAGGCCGTGGGCCGACCCTGGTTCTCCAAGAGGTGCTTAACAACCACCTCAGACAATCGTCTCACTATGGAGCCCCACTTGGCCACAAAATGAGTGGCTCGGACGATTCTCGTAGCTATCGTCCTTTGACGGTAACGCAGATCTACTTGCAGCATTCTAAAGCCGCTACTGTACTCATAAGTACATAGACGACTCACCCAGCTGCACAGATCACCCCACATAACAATATTACGAGAGCCCTGGGTCTTCAGGGGTCGCCTCTGTGGCCTTGGCTCGTTGAAAGGGGTCACGATATTATATGACAGAAACTCGATTAGACCTAGAGCCTGTCTTATAATATCATCCCATCTCGCAGCGACCTGCCTTGACGCATTGATTGTTGTCAAGATCTGGTTGCGGCAGAGATAAGTTTTAAGATTATGCATGGATGGTCGAGGTTCGTGATTGCATCTGCTTACTTTCCTTACGATGCTTTGGAGGCGCCACCACCTGAGAAGGTCGCAACTCTCGTAGGGTTCTGTGAGCGGCGCAGTCTTGGTCTGGTTCTTTGTTGCGATGCTAATGCCCAGCATACGATCTGGGGCAGCAGCAAGTGCAATGAGCGGGGCTCTTGACTTTTCAAGTATATTGCCTCCTCCAGCCTGAACATCCACAATGTAGGCAGGCAGCCTACTTTTGTGACTACGAGAAGGCAGGAGGTAATTGATGTCACCTTGTCAAATCCAAGACTGGGGTGGTCGATCAGCAACTGGAGGGTCCTCGCCGAAGACTCGTGCTCGGACCACAGATACATTGAGTTTCTGTGTGGCGAGCGGGCGCAGATGCCATTGCCCACCAGAAACCCAAGAAAAAAAGACTGGCCGAAGTTCAGGGAAGCACTGCGTAGCAATAACGTGACGCCACTACACCTCCTCTTAGCCGGACTCCTGTTCCATGGTGGAATCGACAGCTTCAGCTGCTGAGGCGTGAGTCTAGAAAACTCCTCAACCGGGCCCTCAAGACGAATCTTGAGGAGGACTGGGAACGATATCGACGTGTTCAGAGGGACTACAAAAAGCTAATTCGGGACTCGAAAAGAACTTATTTTAGAGACTTCTGCAGTGATATCGAATCCCTGAGTGACACGGCAAAACTGGTGAAAGTCCTGAAAAAGGACCAAACCGCTAAGCTGAGCGTCCAGGAAACCTGATGCGTCCTATACGGTGAGGCAAAGTGAGACACTCAGCTTGCTGTTGGAGTCACACTTTCCAGGAATTCAGGTAAGCATAGCCCGTCAACAACCACCTTTGGTCGGAATTCTTGTCAGGGCAGCTACACCCTCTCGGCATGATTGGTATGTCGCCAGAACTGTGGCGAATGAGGCTGCCATTAGATTTGCTATCAAATCCTTTGACAGCTTCAAGTCGCCCGGACTGGATGGCATATATCCGATTGTGTTGAAGGAAGGCATTGAGTTAGTGTTGGCAGCACTGAAGAAGATCTTCACTGCATGTCTCGCACTAGCCTATGTACCACGCTCTTGGAGGATGGTGAAGGTTGCTTTCATTCCTAAGGTGGGAAGAGACGACTACACCAATCCCAAGAGCTTCAGACCTGTTAGTATGACCTCGTTAATGCTAAAAAGTTTAGTACGGCTGGTGGAGCTTCGCATGCGTAGGGAGTCTCTGAAGACGCATCCACTCTCTCCATTTGAGCATGCCTATCAAAGCGGAAAATCCTGCGAGACGGCTCTGCAAAACCTTGTTGGAAGGATAGAGCGAGCCATCGACAGGAAAGAATACGCAATAGGCATCTTTGTGGACATAGAGGGTGCGTTTGACAATGCTTCTTTCGACAGTATGTGCGGCTCTGCTAGGCGGCATGGCGTAGACCGGGCCCTAGTAAATTGGACACGTTCAATGCTGGCCCAGAGAATCATAACGGTGCGGGCGGAGGAAGATTTGCTGGTGTCGTCTGGGGTTAATAGAGGCTGTCCCCAAGGTGGCGTACTGTCTCCATTGCTCTGGTGCATGGTAATCGATCCCCTGCTTAACGCCATTAATGACTCGGGTGTTTATGCTCAGACATATGCGTATGATGTTGGCTGTCTTGTGACGGGTCCATCCCTTATGATTGTCTGCAGAAGGGTGCAGAGAACTCTGGATATGATTGACACTTGGTGCAGTGCGAATGGGCTATCGGCTAATCCTGTCAAGACTGGTATTGTCCTCTTTACCAGAAGGAGAAAGCTTGATGGACTTTTTCTGCCTACACTAAAAGGAGTCACTATCCAGCTATCCAAGGAAATCTCTCTATGGAGCCCCACTTGGCCACAAAATGAGTGGCTCGGACGATTCTCGTAGCTATCGTCCTTTGACGGTAACGCAGATCTACTTGCAGCATTCTAAAGCCGCTACTGTACTCATAAGTACATAGACGACTCACCCAGCTGCACAGATCACCCCACATAACAATATTACGAGAGCCCTGGGTCTTCAGGGGTCGCCTCTGTGGCCTTGGCTCGTTGAAAGGGGTCACGATATTATATGACAGAAACTCGATTAGACCTAGAGCCTGTCTTATAATATCATCCCATCTCGCAGCGACCTGCCTTGACGCATTGATTGTTGTCAAGATCTGGTTGCGGCAGAGATAAGTTTTAAGATTATGCATGGATGGTCGAGGTTCGTGATTGCATCTGCTTACTTTCCTTACGATGCTTTGGAGGCGCCACCACCTGAGAAGGTCGCAACTCTCGTAGGGTTCTGTGAGCGGCGCAGTCTTGGTCTGGATCTTTGTTGCGATGCTAATGCCCAGCATACGATCTGGGGCAGCAGCAAGTGCAATGAGCGGGGCTCTTGACTTTTCAAGTATATTGCCTCCTCCAGCCTGAACATCCACAATGTAGGCAGGCAGCCTACTTTTGTGACTACGAGAAGGCAGGAGGTAATTGATGTCACCTTGTCAAATCCAAGACTGGGGTGGTCGATCAGCAACTGGAGGGTCCTCGCCGAAGACTCGTGCTCGGACCACAGATACATTGAGTTTCTGTGTGGCGAGCGGGCGCAGATGCCATTGCCCACCAGAAACCCAAGAAAAAAAGACTGGCCGAAGTTCAGGGAAGCACTGCGTAGCAATAACGTGACGCCACTACACCTCCTCTTAGCCGGACTCCTGTTCCATGGTGGAATCGACAGCTTCAGCTGCTGAGGCGTGAGTCTAGAAAACTCCTCAACCGGGCCCTCAAGACGAATCTTGAGGAGGACTGGGAACGATATCGACGTGTTCAGAGGGACTACAAAAAGCTAATTCGGGACTCGAAAAGAACTTATTTTAGAGACTTCTGCAGTGATATCGAATCCCTGAGTGACACGGCAAAACTGGTGAAAGTCCTGAAAAAGGACCAAACCGCTAAGCTGAGCGTCCAGGAAACCTGATGCGTCCTATACGATGAGGCAAAGTGAGACACTCAGCTTGCTGTTGGAGTCACACTTTCCAGGAATTCAGGTAAGCATAGCCCGTCAACAACCACCTTTGGTCGGAATTCTTGTCAGGGCAGCTACACCCTCTCGGCATGATTGGTATGTCGCCAGAACTGTGGCGAATGAGGCTGCCATTAGATTTGCTATCAAATCCTTTGACAGCTTCAAGTCGCCCGGACTGGATGGCATATATCCGATTGTGTTGAAGGAAGGCATTGAGTTAGTGTTGGCAGCACTGAAGAAGATCTTCACTGCATGTCTCGCACTAGCCTATGTACCACGCTCTTGGAGGATGGTGAAGGTTGCTTTCATTCCTAAGGTGGGAAGAGACGACTACACCAATCCCAAGAGCTTCAGACCTGTTAGTATGACCTCGTTAATGCTAAAAAGTTTAGTACGGCTGGTGGAGCTTCGCATGCGTAGGGAGTCTCTGAAGACGCATCCACTCTCTCCATTTGAGCATGCCTATCAAAGCGGAAAATCCTGCGAGACGGCTCTGCAAAACCTTGTTGGAAGGATAGAGCGAGCCATCGACAGGAAAGAATACGCAATAGGCATCTTTGTGGACATAGAGGGTGCGTTTGACAATGCTTCTTTCGACAGTATGTGCGGCTCTGCTAGGCGGCATGGCGTAGACCGGGCCCTAGTAAATTGGACACGTTCAATGCTGGCCCAGAGAATCATAACGGTGCGGGCGGAGGAAGATTTGCTGGTGTCGTCTGGGGTTAATAGAGGCTGTCCCCAAGGTGGCGTACTGTCTCCATTGCTCTGGTGCATGGTAATCGATCCCCTGCTTAACGCCATTAATGACTCGGGTGTTTATGCTCAGACATATGCGTATGATGTTGGCTGTCTTGTGACGGGTCCATCCCTTATGATTGTCTGCAGAAGGGTGCAGAGAACTCTGGATATGATTGACACTTGGTGCAGTGCGAATGGGCTATCGGCTAATCCTATCAAGACTGGTATTGTCCTCTTTACCAGAAGGAGAAAGCTTGATGGACTTTTTCTGCCTACACTAAAAGGAGTCACTATCCAGCTATCCAAGGAAATCAAATATCTTGGAGTTTTCCTTGATAACAAACTTCTTTGGAAAACACATGTCGAACTGAAGACATCCAAAGCACTGTCAGTTTTCTGGCATCGTAAGGGTGTTTTTGGTAAGACATGGGGTCTTTCCCCTAGTAAGGTCCTATGGATCTATACTGCTATGGTAAGACCTATTATCACCTATGCATCGATGGTTTAGATGAACAGACTCTCTCTTGTAGGGGTCAAAAAAGCTCTATCAAAACTACAACGTGCTGTGGCCATATGTTGTACCGGAGCATTTCCGACCACTCCAGGCCCCGCACTTGATGCTTTGGTGAATCTCTCGCCACTAGATGTCTTCATCCGCGGAGAGGCCATTAAGGCCATCTGCAGAGTGAAACATAGTGGCCACTGGTATGGGGTGTACTCAATATTGGACGACGGCGCAGGCACTGACATCGATTCTGCAATCCTGTCTAAACCCCCGGACTCCATGTCGTCAACCGTCATACTAGTAAAGCGGTACAATTTGTTGCTGCCAGAGGCTCGTTCATGGTTAGATCCCGAGAACGAGCCCACAAACACTGCTGCCGCATTTTCACTGATGGCTCCAGGACTGAAGAAGGTTCAGGTTCTGGTGTCTTCGTGGAATCTTGTGGGACCAGTCGCTTCTTTGCCCTTGGTGTGCATGCGACTGTGTTTCAGGCGGAGGTGTATGCGATACTTGAGGCGATGGACTTTGTTGTGGAAAACAGGTGGAAAGGCAAATCTATTTGTGTCTGCTCATGGCCTTGGATAGTCCGACCACCACTTCCACGATAGTCAGGTCCTGCAAATCCAGGCCAAATTGTGTTGGAAAACATAATAGTCTGACGCTGACTGGGAACCCGGGACACGCTGGCATTGCGGGTAACGAGACATCTGACTCTTTGGCCAGGATGGTCTCCGAGGCTGTTTTTATTGGCCCTGGGCCTGTTCTGCCACTCCCTTCTGCTGCCATCAAAGCCACTGCAAACAAGTGGGTTGCTTCGACCCACAAGCGAGCATGGCGGGCTGAGGGAGGCTGAGAGTGGCTGCGGATGGACGAAAATGATGCTACCTGCTATCTCTGACCGATGGTCATTGTTCCTTCTATCTTTAGGTAGGAGGGACTGCAGGCTGTTGGTTGGCGTGATGACAGGGCACTTTCTATGGGCTAGGCACATGGAAAGGATTGGCATATCAGACAGTGCGCTGTGCACAGCCTGTGGAGAAGAAGACGAGACGACGGACCATTTTCTTTGCGTCTGCCCTGCTTTTGCTCGAATCAGGTTTGGGATTTTTGGGACTGATGTGCTGAGGAGTAACCAACTTGGCTCCTTGGTACCACAGGATCTACTTCTATTTCTTCGTAGGTCGGGTAGATTTAAAGCCGAGTAAAAGGGAACCTTAAGTGCAGTACAATGAATATATACTCTGTCTGAGTGCTGCGCTTACTAGATTTTTCCGACCAAAAAAAATAAAAGATTAAAAAAAAATAATCCACAAGGGTAACTTGGAGGTGGTCCCTAGCTACCTCACTGTAAGCCATCCGCGCGGCTGCCACAGCACTTTTGGAAGGACCCTCCTCTCGTTTAGAGGCATACCGCCCTAGTTTTGCGGCGTGATCGATCATATCTTACGACCGATTTCGTTTTGCCGTGCTTGCCGATTGTAGTAATGGCTGTTGTTTCTTTAGTGTCCCGGTCGTCTCAAACTCCCGGACCATTGCCATATATTTAACTTTGTCTTCGGCATCACGTTCGTGCGCTTTACTCTCACTTTCGTTCTTGTCAATCTTGTCAAGAATAACAGGGTCCTCTGTTACCGCGCCTTCAATACCGAACCAGAAGACTTTTTTTTTTGTTTTGCACGGGAGGCCCTATCAGAGCGGACAAAAGTCTACTCATAATTAGTGCATTCAAGCCCTACCACCACGTCGAGGTGCAGGCACGCGATAGAGGAAGCGATATAAGCATTCAGGCTAAATTTAATTAAAAAAAGAAAAATATATATCTGGATTAATTGAGAGCAATCATCTGTTTTACAGATACTTTATTCTGGAATACAAAAACCAGACGATACTAAAGATACGTTGTATCTAGGAGAGCAATTATTTAGAATGAACAGTCAAAATAAGTTGCCATGAATATCCCAAATATGAAGCTGAACGGATCTGAAATAATGGTACTATTACTTATTTGAAAGAAGAAACTGTGGAGAAGGGCCACGCCCATTTCCAGAATGTCTAGTTGCTCACCCTCGTATCCGAAGTTTGCAAATCGGATCGAGGAAAATGTCGCAATCAAGCGTCAATGCTCCATAGAAAGCAAAGGCCCCTGTAGCCGGAAGCACAAGCAAACTGAGGGGATTGCGGACAAATGGACAGAAATGATTCACAAAGCAAGCACGTGCAGAGCTGTGGCTGCGGCTAATGAAGTTGCCAAACGAAATGTGATGATGGGACTGATCGACCGCAGTAACGTGATTGGACAGCTAATGGAGGCGAGGTGGAAAGTAATGGAAATGAAGCTTCTGGAAGTCTTGTTATCAAACATGGACGTACCTCTGCCATTTTTTGGCGGGGCCAGCTGGGAAAAATAAGGTAAAAATCCTGAAATGCAAGAAAGATACGACATTGACATGGGGGCAGTCAAGACACTCAAAGGGCTGTGGGATGGGGCGGAACTAGAAATGGTGGAACGAAGTAGCTTTCCATCTTTACCCAGAGCGAAAGAATCCATCCCCCGAATTGTAAAGTTAGCGGATGCTCTTCTGCTATTTAAATGGCAATATCCGGAGATACCAACCGATAACTGGACAGTGGTGCGTGTCACGAAGCCGACAAGTACGGCTGAACTACAAAACTCTATCTTCCAAATAAAGAAGTTGGCGGAGGATATATTGTACGCGCGATTCGGGAAAATGTCGGGGTGTAGGGAGTGTGTACCTGTGATTTAAAAAGTGTCACTCGAATGGCGAATACACCAACACACTCGAGATGGGCGAAGTGGAAAAGGAACTCGGTATTGAAGATATCCTAGAAGCCTCCCTCAACCTGAACGAAGAGATGGAGACGGAAGAGATGGCGACTACCAACCCCAAGAAAGAGCCGACAGCTGAGGGTTCTGCAGATGAACCTCCATCACAGTAAAATCTCTCCTGCCGGACTCCTTCTCGATCTTGAGGAGGGTGGGTTTGATGCGACTGTGGTTCAGGAACAATGGATAGTATCGGGTAACGTGGTATCTGGAATGAAGTCGCTGGATTTTCAAACATACATCCCGAGCATTACCAATAAGGTAAAAACGGCTGTATTGGTAAGAGAGAAGATGAATTATTATATTCTATCTAGCTTCTCTACAGCGAATCTTACTGTTGTGGCAGTAGAGAGTGGTGAGGACCAACCTATGTGCTACTATGTGCCGCACGACGCTGTTGCACCACCACTTGAGCTTTAAAGACTAGAAGAAAAATCAAGCAAATTGGCTACCATCATATATTCGGATGCAAATGCACACCATTCGGTGTGGGAGTCACTTTTTAACTTTATTATGCAAAGTAGTCTAAGTATTGCAAATCTGAGTGCAGATGCAACATTTATAGGGACCACCTCGAAAAACGTCTTGGACATCACGCTCCACACTTGTGGCAAAACCCTGATTAGGGATTGGAGAGTACTTGATATACCCTCGTTTTGTGATCATATGTACATTATCTTTGAAGTAGCTTTCTAACCAAAATTGCTTAGAAAAACTGTAAGAAATCCCAGGAACACAAACTTGGAGCTCTATAACAGAATACTAGAAGGAAAGCTAGTCAGGCGTAGCACGATAAAATCCCATATAGATATCGAAGAATATGTCAATCTGTAGACCCACACTCTAACCCACGTTTTGAGGATCTCCTGCACACCAGTGCATATAAGCCGTAGATCCAACCCACCTAGGTGGAACAAAGAGCTAGGTTCTCACAGGCGCTATCTACGTGATATATTCAAACTAACCAGGTTAGCTGATATTAAAGAATGCTGTGGCGAATATAAACATACGATAGGAATATACAAGAAAGAAGTGCGAAAAACCAAAACAAACTTCTGGAAGGAATATTGTGGCAAAATTGAAAGGACGGGGACATGACTAGACTAAGGAAGATGCTAGCAAAGAAATTCCATACCAATTCAGATTCTTATCCGTAAAGATATCAACGAACGGATATCTAGTTTTCAGGAATCGCTTGAGGCGCTCGTTAATGTGCACTTTCCTAGCTGCAAAGATACACCGAGAATCGAGGTGCAAATCTAACCACGGGACTTGATTACAGCAGAAGGTATTCAATGGGCAATAAGCTCATTTACCCCTACATGTCACCATGCCTTGACGGAATATTCCCAGCCATGCTCCAAAAGGCTCTGCATCTGGTAACAGCCTGGTTTAGGAAAATATACAAAGGATGCTTGAAATATAACTATCTTCCGGTGAGATGGAGAGAAGCGAGAGCTGTATTTATACCAAAGCAGGTAAAAGCAATCATCTCTACTCAAACGACTACCGAACAATTAGTTTAATGTCATTCTCCTAAAAACGCTTGAAAAAATACTTATTGCCGACATGAGGAAGTCTATAGGTCCAGATGGTAGGTAAAAAAAAATAGCATGCATACACCAAAGGCAGGTCCACGGAGACAGCACTACACTCACTAATTTCAAATGTTGAAAGGCCAGTGGAGTATAAGGAATACGCCCTAGGCGTATTTTTTGATTCAGCTGGTGCTTTCCGCAGCGTCTCAAATGATGCCATCTTAGATGGTATCAGAACCACAAACATTAAGGATGCGGCTTATCTATGGATTCGAAGCCTATTGAGGGGCAGACGGATAAGGGGAGAGTGGAACGGCGGCGAATCGACAAAGGAAAAGTGCAGAGGGACTCCACAAGGAGGGGTTTTATCTCCACTACTCTGGTCGGTCGCTGTTAACAAAATACTGGAAAAGTTTCACGGGAAAACTCCAAAAGTGGTGGCACATGCTAACAGGGCAATGCTTGCCGTCTCTCAGAGACCTAATGACCGATACTCCAAAAACCATACACAAACAGGCCTAAGCATCAACGCGGAAAAAACTGACCTGATACCTTTCAGTAGAAGGTATAAGATCCCGCCGTGGAGACCACCCATACCAAATACTTATGAGTATTAGTAGACAGAAAGCTTTCATGCAAGCTCCATGTGTAGGAAAGGGTAAAGAAAAGTACCAACGGTATATATGCTTTGAAAAAGATTCTTGGATGCACTTGGGCCTCTCTCCTCCTCTGCTGCATTTGTGCTACACAACAATAGCAAGAATTATTTTACTCTACGGTATTTTGGTGTGATGGAATGGTGTTAGGAAGAGAACTTATTGCATACCTATGGAAAGAGTCCAGAGACTTGCGGCACTGCATGTGACGGGAAGGTTGCTGGCCACTAATGAATTGTCTCTCAGAACCTTCGGTCACATCTCTGTAGGTCAAAGTTTCACGGTCAAAACGGACTATGTGATTCCTATTCTTAGCCTGCGAAAGCAAATAAAGTCAATTATTAAGCTGGAGTGATGGCGTTGAGGCATAAATGCTAAGTGCACGACCTTCAACTTGTTCACGGACGGCTCGAAAATGAAGGACGGTATAGGGGTAGGTGTCTACTACCACGAACAAGATATCAGAGAGCTTTCAGACTACGTAACTACTGCAGTTTTTCAAGCGGAAGTTTTTGCAGCACGGAAAGCCGCAGGGCTCGCCTGCATAGCAGAAACTACGAACTCCACAATAAACTTCTCTATAGATAGCCAGGCTGCGATCAAAGCAATAACTTCATGCTGTGCATCTTCCAGAAGTTTTCTGCAGTGCAAGGCAGCAATGGGTAGATTGGACCGGATAGAAAACAACGGGAAGCTACATATCTACTCGGTGCCACGGCATGAAAACATGGAAGGAAATGAGAGTGCCGATGCTATTGCGAAAAGCGGAATTTTACAACCGAACGAGCAAGTAAGTAACATTGTGATGTCTCTACAAATGATCAATGGTTGTATGGAAGCTAGCATGATGAGAAAGGTGGAAGAAAGGCGGAGTACTGTCACATATAAGATCGCAAAGCTTATGTGCAAACCATGCGGTACTTAGAGCAAATCGATATTAGTCCTTCCGAGGAAGGATTGCAAAGCGGTAATAGGAATGTCTATCGCTAAAAGGATGGTACTCACATGATGCAGGAAATGTGGGGACAAGGTCACAAGGGAAGCTTTGGAGCATCTACCATGCCTATGCCTCGCAATATCGTAAACGCGCTTATCATATCTGGGAGCCTTAAGATTAATTTTACAAAGTTTAAATAAAGTTCATACTCGTATATACAAACACAACGAGTTTACAGTTCTTAGATACTCGTTGCCACTGCTTCGAGCGAAATTAGTTTCAAAGTTTTTTCCAAGTTTATTCTTATTATTATTATTATTATATTTTACACCATAATTAATTATGACTGCAAGGTGTTGGAGGAATGAGTACTTGCTATAAACGCTTTCGACTCGATGAGAAACGGATTTTTTAGAAAGAAGCATTATTGGAGACCAAGCCCTTGGCAGAATTTGAACCTGCAACCCTCGAGGTGTGAGTCTAGCATGCATACAACTAGACCACAGAGGGATGCTAAGTTAATTTTTAATAATACAGAATATTCATATAATTATCTCGAATTAAATGCAATTTTAGAGTATCCTTCCTTCTAAGTCGGATGTAATAAATTTCATTTTGTAATAAATTTCTGGCTAAAATATTTGTGTTCTTTCCACGTTTAGAATTATAGCTTTTAGCTAAGTTTGACATCGCGTTAGATACAGTCGTGATATTTGAAGCCTTGTAGTTTGTCAACATTGGATGGACAGTTTGTGTCTCAGAGTTGGATACCGTAAGTCCATATAGGCTTTATTATGGCTTTATAGAGTAAGACCTTGCAGACCAGTTTGACTCTGAATTGCCTATTAAGAAGCCAGTTTAGCTCAATCATATTTAATTTTATCTGCATGATATTGGTGTTGGTATATTTTGACCATGTTAGTCGGCGATCAAGATGCATTTCTAAATATTTTGTGTCGAGCACTGAGAGATAGGCTTCAAGTTAATCTGTACTGGGGCTTAAGTTTTTTTTACATAATGTAAATGTTAAATCCTTGCACTTATCCTCATTCAATTTGATTCTCCAACAATCCATCCAGTACTGCAGAGTATTCAAGTGTTCTTGAAGCAACTTGGAGGCAATGTTTGGGTCCGTGTGGGAACATAAAGGTGAAAAATACAAGGGATGAAAAATACAGGTGAAGATGAAATACAAGTGCAAGTATTTTCATCACACACGAATAAAAGGCGTATAATGCACAAAAGATGTGCATTATAGGGGCCTTGTGCTTAAAAAATTACTCACCCTTAACAATGCTAAAACCAAAGGTTATCCTTACCTTAGATTACTCAAAGCGCATACACAGTCACCAGCATAGTAAACGCGAATTACAGCTACTATTTTAATTTTATCACGAAAATAATAAGCGAGTGAGAAGAGAAGCTCACAAGAGTCGGCGATGGATCGGTCGCTTCGGGTGCGCACATAAGACGGAGAGGCGATGAAGAGGACAAAGCGTGTCAACTATTTTGAATTTAACGGCTTTATCACGAAAATAATATGCGAATTAGAGGAGGAGCACACACGAGTCAACGATGGATCAATCGCTTCGGTTGCGGACATGGCACAAAGAAGCGATGAAGAAGACAGAGAATGTCAACTATTTTAAATTGAACGGCTTTTTCAAATTTAGCGGCTCCCGTACAACAACACTTCCTGAAGGCCATACTCTGCGGCTAGCCTATAAAAGTAGCCCCAAACAAGAACTCGCGGTCTTTTCTTCAGCAACAGTGAACGAAGATGCATCGATCTACCATCATCGACAACAGCAGCAATGAAAGGTATAATTAAATATTAATTATAAATTAACTAAACCAGACCCAGGAGCTCATGGTTTTCACCAAATCTCCCTGGGACTTATATACTAACTAAGACAGAGCCAGGAGTTTATGGTTTTCACCGACTCTCCCTGAGACTTGTATAAATACCGAACTCCACCGTGAATACAACGAACAGACAGAGATATTAGCTGTCTTGAAATCAATCCAATAGTTAATATGGAACACCTGTATATGTAGCTCGAATATTAACTAAGTAATAAAATTAAACTATTTGTTTATTATTATATGTACAATAATTATTAATAATTAGAATACATAAGAAAGGAGCACTAGCTGCCAAGGCTTTTGGCTCTCTGGTACATATAGGCATTATGATAAGTTATTTTACTAAATATAAAATACTTACATAAAATTTAAAAATGGAGTAAAGCTAAAGTTATAAATAATTATATTAAATGTTTTATGTTTGATTGAATTAAGAAATTGTTAATTTTTAGTATATTCATGTTCATATTTTTAGTATGCTCATATATATATATATATATATATATATATATATATATATATATATATATATATATATACTCGTATATATATATATATATATATATATATATATATATATATATATATATATTTATATATATATATATATATATATATATATATATATATATATATATATATATATATATATATATATATTGTAACGACTCTTTTCTATAGCTGGGGTAAAACTCAGCGGCTCCAGGGGTCGTATACAGAAAAATATAAAATTCCTGTGTGTTAAATTAATTTCAACGTATTTATTTAGTGTATTGATTATGGACTCTTGTTAGTCCTTGCTCAAAACAATACTACTTCCTTAACTCTATGTTTGTATAAATAACTTATTGAATGTGTACTTGTTTTCACGTCTCTACGTCCCGGTAAGTGTGTGTCTCTGTGACTCAGTGGGAGAACGATTAAAAACCAGAAGCTCTCACTGAGTTCCTATGGTCTCTGTACGGCGTATGACTTAGGGGGAAAACGATTAAAAACCAGAGGTTCCCTCTAAGTCCCTAAGTCTCGGTGGTGTATGTGTCTCAGTGATTCAGTGGGAGAACGATTAAAAACCAGAGGCTCTCACTGAATCCCTGTAGTCTCTGTCTGTGTATGGCTTAGCAAGAAAACGATTAAAAACCAGAGGTTCTTGCTAAGCTTTCTATGTTCGTATTGTACTTTGTAGAGCTGTTGCTAGTCAGGATGCTGGTGATCGACGAAGAGACCTACAGCCTGGGCTACGTGGTTTATATAGTCCCAGGTCGCAGCGGTTGACACATGTTGTTGTTCGCAGGCCTGTGTTTTTCCTCGCTCTTTGCAAGCATAGCGCTGATTAGCAAGATCGTTGGCTGTGCGTGAGGTTGCTTTTGTTGTAATCCTAGTTATTATTCCAACTGGTATAATATGCTGATGGTGATCTGTTCTCCCGCCACTGCTGCGCTGAGTGGTTACAACGTATGTAGTTTTTTTTTGTTAAATTTCTAATGCAGTTGCTTCGTTTCGGGTATTTTATCGTGATGTGTGTGTGTATATAGTTTCGTAGCGACTCTGTCATTTGTAGTGTGGGCCAAAATTTCCCACAGAAGATTTTAGTTCTTACACGCCCTCCCTACTTTGCCGACGATGAAAAATGATGACAGCGTCACGTTTGAGGGCCACTCTGTATGCGTCTCGCCGAAATCGTATTCGCCCTCGTGTCCGTTTTTGCTGAGCCCCTTTGGCTTTACGCAAAATTTCTGTTACTAAGCCCTGTGGTAGACCAGCTCCTTTCGATTCCTGTAGCTCTTCTAGACTCTGGAATGTGACATGGTTCCATTGTGTGGCTGAGTCGTCTGTATTTGGCATCCGTTTCTCTGTTGACGGGCTCCCTGTAGCACCGTTCCGTTGTCTATTACTGTTGCTGCGGTGGCTATGGGCGTCGCTTCTGTTGTGTTTGGTGCACTTGATTGCACGGTGGTTGTCCCTTGATCTGTCGGTTTGTCTACGTGGCATTTCTCGGGTTTCCCGCGCTGGCGAACACCTTGCGGAATAACTGGGAGATGCGCTGCTTGTCATGGTCGTTTGACGCCTTAATGTCGTGATCTCACTACCACTTGGTGCGCCCGTGTCCTTCTCCTGAGGCCCCTGTGGTAATTCGTTTTTGGTTTTCCCTCGGCAGAATCCGTGGCAAGTGAACGCGTTCGTGTGTGTAATACTTGTTCCTGGTGATGTATATTTGCTACTGCGTTGGCTTCCGCTGTATTCTCTGTTGTGTCTCTGTTCTTTAGATTTTCTGACGTTAGTTGGCCTCTTGGAAGGCATTGATGCATTTACTTGTGGGAAGTTCTCAACGCGGATTGTCGTGCACGTTGCAAAGTCTCGTGGTTGCACACAACCGTTATGAGGTCCCAGCGTGATCTCCTGATCGCCGCACTTCAATGTCGTTCCCAGGCTTGTCATGAAATCCACTCCTAGGAGTAGATCATCACTGGAGTCAGGCATGATAAGTAGTTCTATCTGGCATGCCTGCCCTCCAAACCTTACCTTCGTCACAAATGTCTCTTTGACCCTCCTAGCACTTCCGTCTGCCATAAGCGCTCTGGTATTGGATTTTTCCAATTTGCCGGTAGAAGCGCGTAACTTGTGTGCTAGGCGCCTGCTCATAAAACTGTGCGTTGCACCTGTGTCCAGCGTCGCGGTGACAGTTTCTGTGCCAATAGAAACGTTAGCGCAGATTCGTCGCCCGACACAGTGCAATGCGTTTTTCCATGGTAAAGTCTGGTGTCGCTGCTCTGCTCCATGCTGTGTGTCTGACGGTAGTCTTCTGTTGGGTGGTGCTCTCTGGTTGCAGCACTCGATCGTCCTAACTCTCCTACGGCCACACTCCCAACAAAACAGTATTTGCACGTTGCGACATAGTCGTGCTATGTGACCATTTTGGCCACAACGCCGGCAGGCTGTTCTAGGATCTATGGGAGCCACTTTGCTCTCTACCGTCACCTGTCGGTTCCTTACCTCTCGAGGTGGACCTTGCTCTGTTCGCCTTTGTGTGGGTGGCGCTGCTAGCTGTTCGCCTTCTCCCCGTATGCTCTCCAAATCCTCGGCCATCTCTATCAGTTCCTGTAGCGATACGAAATCTCTACGGCGCACGTATAGCTGATATTGTGGCAGACTGTTCTGAAAGATTCTTTCCAGTTTCTGCTCCTCCGAATAATCCACGTGTCGCATAAGATTTTGCAATTCGAGTACAAACTGCTTGAATGACTCTCGATGCCTCTGGTGACGCTGTCGGATCTGGTCGTCGAGTTTCTCCATGAAACGGGCCGGTAAAAAGAATTTCAGGAAGTCCCTCCTATATGTGCTCCATTCCCGCCACGCTCGATTGTTGTTTCTGAACCACATGAGTGCTCGTTCTCTCAAGAGTTCAGGCATAGTACGCGGAAGGAAATCTATGTTTATTCCGTACACATCTGCTAATTCCTCGACTCGCTCAATAAACGCCAGTGGATCACGCCCACCGTCAAAGTTAAGAGACCACTTCCGTACTTGATCAATAACAGCGGCGTACTGTGTAGACCCGTTGTATTGTTGATCCATTGGTGCAGGTGAAACGTAAGGATGCTGTGGTATTCCCCGCACCTCTGGATTCCACGCGGGTAGAGTTGCACCTGCGTATGTGCTTGGCCTGTCCACTTCCAGCGTTTCGCTGGGAACTATGGATGCAGCCGGCCTTGGTGATGTGTTTTTAACATGCCTGCGTTGTAGATTCATCAACCGGTATTGTTGCTCCTGAGTCAGTACCGTTTCTGTGAAAAATTCAGAAAGCCGCTTTCGGAGGTCATCTACTGTGCCTGTAGTTTCCAAACCGAATTCCTCTGCAAAAATCACCAACTCATCTTTCCGTAGCACGTACACCCAGCTTGTTTTCCCCATCCTGTGACTACTGGTTAATGGCGAAGACTATGGGTGAGCGTCAGATGCGTTGAATTTCCTTGTTTTTCAAGTCCCTGCTCGGGCGCCACTGTAACGACTCTTTTCTATAGCTGGGGTAAAACTCAGCGGCTCCAGGGGTCGTATACAGAAAAATATAAAATTCCTGTGTGTTAAATTAATTTCAACGTATTTATTTAGTGTATTGATTATGGACTCTTGTTAGTCCTTGCTCAAAACAATACTACTTCCTTAACTCTATGTTTGTATAAATAACTTATTGAATGTGTACTTGTTTTCACGTCTCTACGTCCCGGTAAGTGTGTGTCTCTGTGACTCAGTGGGAGAACGATTAAAAACCAGAAGCTCTCACTGAGTTCCTATGGTCTCTGTACGGCGTATGACTTAGGGGGAAAACGATTAAAAACCAGAGGTTCCCTCTAAGTCCCTAAGTCTCGGTGGTGTATGTGTCTCAGTGATTCAGTGGGAGAACGATTAAAAACCAGAGGCTCTCACTGAATCCCTGTAGTCTCTGTCTGTGTATGGCTTAGCAAGAAAACGATTAAAAACCAGAGGTTCTTGCTAAGCTTTCTATGTTCGTATTGTACTTTGTAGAGCTGTTGCTAGTCAGGATGCTGGTGATCGACGAAGAGACCTACTGCCTGGGCTACGTGGTTTATATAGTCCCAGGTCGCAGCGGTTGACACATGTTGTTGTTCGCAGGCCTGTGTTTTTCCTCGCTCTTTGCAAGCATAGCGCTGATTAGCAAGATCGTTGGCTGTGCGTGAGGTTGCTTTTGTTGTAATCCTAGTTATTATTCCAACTGGTATAATATGCTGATGGTGATCTGTTCTCCCGCCACTGCTGCGCTGATTGGTTACAACGTATGTAGTTTTTTTTTGTTAAATTTCTAATGCAGTTGCTTCGTTTCGGGTATTTTATCGTGATGTGTGTGTGTATATAGTTTCGTAGCGACTCTGTCATTTGTAGTGTGGGCCAAAATTTCCCACAGAAGATTTTAGTTCTTACAATATATATATATATATATATATATATATATATATATATATACATATATATATATATATATATATATATATATATATATATATATATATATATATATATATATATATATATATACTCGTATATATCTTGTAGTGTATGTATGTATGCATGCTGGTCATAGCGCGTAACTTGAGCGCTATGATTCATTGCCTGGTGCGGTGCGCTTGCACTCTTTCAAGTAGAAGGGCGTCAAATTGCACACGGGTAATGCACTCAAAATAACTGTCGATACAGAATCGACAGTTGGTGCCGCTGCGAACATATGAGCAAGCATGTTAAAAGTACATAAGATTACCCCTCTGGTAAATAATTAAGAACCAATCAATAAATTTCATTTACTTGCATTATGTATTTAAATAAGTTATGCAAGAGTGGGTGAATGAATTGATATTGATTGGTGAATAAGAAATAGACCATAAGAAGTTTCTTGTAAACTAAAAATGGAATTAAAAATGAGACTGGTGCTGACCACCAAAACCAACACAAGTTGGTTTCCTTTGTCTTTGCCTTGTGGCGAAGTAAAAGGAATGTCTGAGCCTTGTGGCTCAATTTCCAAGAGCGGCTTTTGGCCTTATTTCTATGCGTTATATCCACGCCATTACAAGGATACCTTTAATATCAGGGCGACCCACGATTTTATTGTTTTCATCTTTAAACATATAAATCATAGCACCATCCACCTGCTAGAACTTCTTCTGTTAAAGCAGCCGATTTAAAATTATTTTACATCAATGACGCAAGCAGAAATCGACGCTATTTTCGAAGAATGGGAGGCATATGCCAGAGCAACAAATCATAAGGAAGAGGAATACATCCCTCAGCCCAGCATCCCACAAGAGAGCAGCGAAATCTATGTACCTTCGTCATTGAAACTTCGGCCACAACCATAGATATTTGGCGCCGCAGAGTACAGAAAAACCAGCGCAACCAACTCAAACTCACCCAAAGACGCAATCTAAAGGAGGTAGAGCCGTACGAACTGGAAGAAATCCAACCAAACAATAACAATAACTCTGGCCGCCAAACGACAATCAGAAAAGATGAGAACGCTGCAGTTATGATAATTTTAATAATAGCTTTAGAAGTAATTGTACATATAAATTTAAAAATAAATACCTATTACAAATATTATGTAAATCGTCAAAGCGAAAAAGCACTGATATGCTATCAAAAGATTAAGCTAATTTCTAAATAAAAACACAATATCCATATACAAAATATCCATATACGAGTATATATGTCTCTGCCACAAAACATTAACTCTGCAAGTATATCACAAGATAATTGCAAAATTGTTCATAACTATTCAAAATTTGCTTTAAATGTATTTACAACATATGATGGCGATTCTTAAAAAAGAATCCTACTCGCAAATACACTTCTAAATTTATTGCTGATACTCTACAGCAATTAGAGCTAATTCGGTTAAACCTAGAAAGTGCCATTCAAGTGCACGAATTCAACTCGCTATTCAATCAAATTAATGACTTGTTACTAAACAAAACTGAAAACAAAATGACTACTCCTATACCATCCCCTCTACCATCTACGTCTGTTGCATTAGATATTTGCACAGCAAAAATTGTTCCAGATTTTGATAGCAAACCATCAAAATTATCAAAATTCATTGGCCTGGTAGCATTTTATGCGAATACACTGCCAACTGCTCATGCTAGTAGATTTTATATATGCTACAAAGTTTTCTGATTCTGTGCAAAACAAGCTACTAGTTGAACCCAGAGCACAAAATATTGATCAGCTAACAAGCATATTAAATAAAAATTTCAAAATTTTCCAGAACGCAAACAAGATAACAACAGATCTCACTTCTGTGTATAACGGAAAACAAAAAATTTACCAATATTCAGCAAAGGTAGAAACCCTAATTGCGGCTCTCAATAGCATACAAATTAGTGAGCAAGGTTCTCACAACAGAGAACTGATCATAAAGTTGACTGACCAACTAGGTCTTTCAGCATTTAAAAATGGTTTAAACAGTAATCTAAAACCAATTGTAATAGCAGCAAAGCCACATACGCAGTGGCGTAGCTACCCAGGGACTACGCGGGGCAGTGCCCCGGGGCCCTCAAGCTCAGGGGGCCCTCGAATCCTTACCCGAAATCTCGATCGAACTGAACTTTTGGAAATTTCTCCCATTTTCAAAATAAATATGACAGGTTGCAACCCCACTTTAATCATGACAACTCAGTTGAGAGAAATTCAAAAGTTATGCCTAGGGAATTTCCCTAAAATCTTTCTGTAGGTTGGCAGTGTTGTCAATTTGACGGATAGTGATATGTGCGTTTTATTATTCATCGATGTGCGTTTTATTGTGAATTCGAGTTAAGATTTTTTTCCGGGGATTCCCCAACGACACTTGTAGCGTATCAGTGTGTTTCTCTTTCCTTTTAATTTACTTTTAACGTCGTCAGTGAACAGTGAGTACCTACCTACTAGAGCACAATCTAATATTGTATTGTTTAAATAAATTAGAAAACTAAAATTATGGATAAAAAGAAGAAACCCAGTGGTGCATTTAAACGCAAACAACGCCAAGAAAGAGAAGATAGTAAACAAAAATTGCCCAAAATTGACAAGTTTTTTAGTCAGCCTTCTGCAAGTACATCTGGCCAAAATATTTCTATTGATAGTGACTCAAATAATGTGGTAACTGCAGTGTTGGTTGAGAAGCCTACTGAAGAAGATTCGACAATTATTGCAGTTGGAGATACCTCCGCCGCCGATTATGTGAACGTGGATGATGTTAGCATGACACACATAAGAGCGGAGGGTTTGGAGGAACCACAGACCTCTACATTTTTCGAAAATGTGTACGACAAATCTTCTTATGACTTGGGAAACTTCACGAACAAAATATTAAGTGATAACGAAAAACGTAAAATTCTTGATATGGGGCCTTTACAGCCTTCAGGACCTTTTCCAACAGATATATAAACAGACCAATAGGTGTTTTTCAAAATCGTACTACGTTTCGTGTTCTAAATATGGGCCAGTTAATCGTTTTTGGTTGTGTTATTCCAAAACACTAGACGCTGCCTATTGTCAACCCTGCTGGTTATTTGCTTCACAAAGGAATAATGTTTGGTGTACGGGAATTCGAGATTGGAAGCATTTATCAGAAAGAATTAAACAACACAGTTGTTCGAGTGGCCATTCGGAAGCATGTGCTGTGTATGAATTTTGGAAAAAAATGATACTAATACTATCGACAAGGAACTTGAAAATAAAATTCGCAAAGAAGCATCATTTTGGAAAATGGTTCTTCAAAGGTTATTCGATATCATACTTACCCTAGCAAAGAGTTCTTTGGCTTTGAGAGGACATCAAGAAGACATAAGTCAGGAAGGATACCACGGAAACTTTCTGTCCTTTGTAGAGCTTGTTGTCCGATATGATCACATTTTGCGGCAAGTTTTGGATATGCCCAAAGGTATTATGGTATTGATACCCATTTTCAAGAAAAAAGGCAAAGAAAAGTTAAAAAACATTTTGATGAATTAGCTGCTGATCACCGATTTCCAAACCGAGAAAAAATATTTCAAATTGAGATTTTCAATAATGTACTAGACACAGTAATATCTCAATTAGATACACGTTTTATTGGTATGAGTGTAGTCTGTCATATATTCAATTTTCTAACACCAACATTTTTATTACATGTTGATGAAGCAACTTTATTACAAAAGTGTGACGAATTCCAAAGAAAATATTCAGATATAATAGGCCCTAGTTTTTCACTTCAATTTATTAATATTTACCATCTAGTTTTACCTCAACTAACTCAAGCATGGACTGTTCACCAATTATGTAAGGAAATAATGAGCAAATATGGAGTGCTAGAATGCGACCTAACGGAAGTATTTACAGCAATGTTATTATTCTTTACAATTCCTGTCACTTCTGCAGCAGCTTAAAGGTCATTTAGCAAATTAAAAATAATAAAAAATTATTTAAGAAATAATATGGGCAAAACTCGACTCCGACATTTATCGCTAATAGCAATTGAAAACAAAACCGCATCAAGCCTGGATTTAAACGAAGTCATTGATACTTTGGGAAAACTAAAGCTAGGAAAAAATTGTAAATATAATTGTTATTTAGTCAGTTGGTAGGCTCGACCTTTATATAATAAACCCTTGAATCTTCTCTATTTCGTTTTAGTAGCCAAACTTACACCAAGTATTAATTGTAATTTATGTTCTTACTTTTTAATGTTTTTATTACCTGCCCTGCAGTGCACAAAAAAAGAGCTTAAGTAGCTTAGCATTTTTAAAGTATTCGTATATTTCATATTTTTATTTGATAAAACCTAATCAGTTTACATAGCAGTGGGGCCCCATTTTTTAATTTGCCCCAGGGCCCTTGGTTACCTAGCTACGCCACTGCACATACGTTAGCAATAGCAATACAGATAGCAACAGAGCTGGAAACAGAAAGTGTGCCAAATGTAAGATATAATACACAAAATAACTTCAATGCGACCAGGCAAAACTATGCACACAGTCCACGATGCTGGATGGACAGACGGCAAAGTAAGTATGCCAACAACAACAATACTGCACGACGTTATGAAACACAGGGAGACGGCAAAACGAACATAACACTCAGTCGCAAAGAAACTACAACAGCAATGGTAGGAAACAGACAAAACAATTTTAGGCGGGAAAACTGACCTACTCCCGGCTAAAGCAGTCCGGGGAAAATACAAAATAAAGCTGAATACGGAAAATACTGTAAATGCTGAATACAGTTTAAATTCCATAAACTTAAATACTAACTCCAATTATATAGATATAAAAGTAGCAGGTAGAAATTTAAAATTTTTAGTAGATACGGGGGCAGATATTTCTATAATAAAAGAAGAACATGTCAACCCAAAATTATAGATAGAAAGAAATCCATTTCAATTAAGGGTATATTAGGTAAAATAACTTCCACTTTAGGCTTAGTAGAATTATAACTTAGTGTAGAAAATCAAACATTTGTGCATAAACTCCATGTAGTAGGTAATGAAACACCTTTAGCAACAAATGGCTTATTAGGAAGAGATTTTCTCATTAAATATAGATGTAAGTTAGATTATGAAACTTGCACATTACAAACCTGTTACCCTATAAATGATGAGCAGGTAACCTTGCCCGTTTACACTCAACTAAGAATAACTAATACACTAGCAATACAACACAGAACTCAAATAGTACACACACTATCAGCGCAAATAGCAGAAGATAGCTTAGTTCACAGCAAGGAGATAGCAAATATTGTTTTTGTAGTTAGTACACTTATACCCAAAGATGGACATAAACACATACCAATTATTAATACTACAAATTCTTAAGTTACTTTAAACAATATTTCATTCATAATAGAACCAATAGCAAATTTTTATGTTGTTGGAAGAAGAAATTCTAAAGTAAATAACGCTGAAGCTAGATTCGTAGAAATTAAAGACCTTCTGAAACAAGACAAACTGGGCCGTAAAGAACAAACTGCAATTATTGACATATGTCGTGAATATAAGTATATTAGAAGGAGAAACACTCTCGGTAAACAATTTTTACGAACAAAGTGCATCTACTATAAATAATACTCCTGTATATATAAAAAACTACAAATTACCACATATGCAAAAATATCAGGTAGACAGACAAGTACATGAACTAATACAAAATGACATTGTTGAACCATCTGTTAGCCCTTACAATTCACCCCTGCTGGTGGTACCAAAAAAGAGCAAAGATGATTAAAAGAAATGGAGATTGGTCGTTGATTTCCGAGCACTAAATAAAAAGATATTGGATGTCAAATTTCCTCTGACTCGTTTAGATGATGTGCTTGATAAATTAAATAAAGCAAAATATTTCTCAACACTTGACATGACCAGCTCTTTTCATCAGATTCCTTTTGAACCAGATTGCAGGTCGTTTACAGCATTTTCAACTAGTTCAGGCCACTTTCACTTCAAACGTCTATCGTTTGGTTTGAAAATCTCTACAAACAGTTTCCAACGTATGTTATCACTAGCGCTCAGTGGACTCCAGGAGTAAGCATTTCTCTACGATGATGACATCATTGTGTTCGGGTCTAATCTTAGAGAACACAATCACCCCAATTCTCAATAACTTTCCGCAGTGAATTTTTTCACTTTCCGCATATTCTAAGCAAAATCCGCATGCGATTTTTCACATTTCAATGATCGAACTTGCGAAAAAATTCCGCAAAAGAATTCCGCATCCGCAATCCACGGAATTAGAACATAAATTCGCGGAAATTTTTCACATTTGACATAATTTTGTTCACCAACATTTTTGATGTGAAATTAGTGGAATCTTGTCAGTATTCGATTAAAACTTCTTAAAAATCCAATTCTTTTAATAAAATGGGGTTATAAATTAAGTTGATTAACTAAAATATGTTTAACTGTGAATTATTTTTAGGAAAATTTTAAAAATTCTTAAATTTGGAAATTTATTTGCGGGAGAGCACAAGAAAAATGTTAGTTTTTAATGCACAAGGTATGTATATTTGTAAATTGTGAATGCTTTTTTAAGGACGAAGACAACCAACAAGCTTCAGATGGAAAGTCTATTGGAAACAATGGTTGCAAACCGCGACATTGCCAGTGGATTCCACAAGAGGTCGAAGGAAGAAGTATCCAAGTTCTGGGATGAAGAAATGCGGAAACTTAATAGTGTTGGTCCGCCCCTTAAATCAGTGGTCGAATGGAAAAAGGTAACTATATTAATTTATTAGAACATAAATAAATAACCTACATTATTGTGGTCTTATTAAATAACATCTAGGTTTGGGCTGATCAAAAGCGATATATTCGTAAGAAGATTGCTTCTAATGTTGAAAACCGGAATGGAACATGTGGTGGCCCCAATAGAGAGCTAAAATTAACTCCCAACGAAGAAATTCTGGCTACGCTTATTAATTCAAAGGAGGCTATTGAGGGTAGTTGTGGAAGAAAATTCGGGTACGACAGTGCACCACGAAATGATAAGAGCGATATGGATAAGGAAAACCAAGAATCTTTTGCGGAACATTTAAGAACAACTCCACTTTTAACTTGCTAGAGGACAGTTTTGATAGCAATCAAAAGCTCCCAACCAGAACTCCAAAAAGAAGGAGAAATCCAACCCCCATTTTGCCAACAAAACAAGTTAATGCTTCGCAAATACTTGAAAAAGAGCTTTATATACAAGAGGAAATGTGCCGCAAAATGAGTGAAGTGACCACTAAAATAAATATGGTAGAAGTAGAGCTCAATGAAATGGGTACGAACACCAAAAAAATATATGGAAGCCTTGATCACATCTACGATGAGACTAAGCGCCACAATTTGGAGATGCAGAAGTTGAGGAAACGCGAAGTGGAAGCAAAGATAGAGAGCAATTGTCGACTAATTGCACTAGAAGAATTAAAGCTTCTAATTGCGAATAATAAAGAAAATAAAACCAAAGAACATCATAGTATATATATTTAAGAAATGATTAAATATATAAATAACTCGTTGACCTTAGTTTATAAATGAAAAATTAATAATAAGAACTTTAGACTGAGCTGATCTCAACTTTTCATATACGAGTATAATTAGAAATTTTAAGATTGTTTGAAATGCCATACTTTTGTAAGGATTGAATTATTTTTTATTTTCAATTATAATAATCTTTACATTCTTTGTATAGACAGTGTATTCAATTTAATGCATACCGAATACTTTTTGCTGCTGACAAATACTGTGAGCTCATTGTCACATACCTGCAAATATAAAACTTTCGGTAATGTCCGTGAAAATTTTGGAATATGACATAAACCAATTTACCAACATGACATTCAAGTACGTCAATGATGCGGACATGTGTTCCATCTACACAACTGATAAACTCCTGGTATTCCATGTTTGGAATCGCAACTTTTCTTTTCTCGTCGATTGTTTTGCACATTTGTATCCATTGTGGGCAAAGCTGACTTTCAAAAATATTTAAAACTTCCGAAAGGATCTTACTAAAACTGGACTGAGCTCTCGTTACATCGTGGTCCTTTCCAACTCCAGTTTGGTGACCTCCTTCTGCAAAGAAGCGAAAACACGCACTTAGCTCCACTTCTGGTGCAAATGCAAATTTCTTCTTCCTCTGTTGCAAAGCACCCGTTAAGATTTGAAGTAAATATAGGAAAGCATCCTTATTTACTCTGTAGTATTTATGAAATCTTAAAATGCAAGAACATTGTATATTGTTGCTAAAAGTACCAAGATTAATTTACAATTACAGTGATTCAGTTAATTCAAGAGGGTTGGAACTGTCCCTCAAATTTCTCCTTCTAAATGCTACCACTGCTTCTGCTCTCTCTGTAACCAATCTAAACGCAATACTATGCATATTTATTATTAATAACAATAATATAACAACCACTGAAACTGATATTTTTAACCCCTTTATAATTTTTTTAAACTTTTTGGGAGTTAATTATCAAACCAAATCACATAAGAAACTGAGCTGTTTACGAGTATAAGTTCGAAGTGTGGTTTGAAACTGCACTACGAATTCCGAATCCGCATAAATTGAGAATAGGCGAAAAAATCCGCACGGAAAATAAAATCCGCGTGAAAAAGAATCCGCATACGTATTTAGAATTGGGGTGAATATAAATCTAATGAGAGCATTTACAAAACTACACCAATACCACTTAAAATTAAATCCGGCAAAATGTAACTTCCTGAAGTCTGAAGTAGTCTACTTGGGACATTTAATAACTGCTGATGGTATCACGACTGATCCCAGCAAATATGATGTTATTAAAAACTACCCAAAGCCTATGAATGCTGATGAAACTAGGAGATTTGTTGCATTTTGTAACTATTATCGAAGATTTGTAAATAACTTCGCAGACATTGCGAAACCATTAAATGCTCTTTTAAAGAAACATAATATATTCCATTGGGATAACAAATGTGAAGCTGCATTCCAAACATTACAGAAAAAACTAGTGTCCCCTCCTGTACTGAGCTACCCAGATTTCTCTAAAACCTTCATATTAACCACTGATGCGTCCAATCATGCTTTAGGTGCAATCTTGTCGCAAGGAGAAGTTGGTAAAGACAAACGAATCGCCTACGCAAGTAGAGCACTCAACAAGCACGAGCTGAATAAACCAGCAACTTTTAGCGATACACTGGGGTATAAATTATTTCAGGCCATAGTTACTTGACAAGAAATTCATAGTGTACACAGACCACTTGTGAGTCTATTTACTCATAAAAATCCATCATCCAAACTTACTAGGATTAGAGTGGATCTGATGGAATATGATTTCACAATTTTATTCAAACAAGGAAAAATACAAACGCAAATGCCCTTTCAAGAATTACACTTCAGTCTGATGATCTAAAAAGTATGATACCAAAGAGCATAAATGTTATACGAGAACCATTGTAAGAAATATACAAAACAATGATTCTATATTAACAACAGAAAATGAAATGCTTGCACCAGTGCAGCCTGATCAACTACACATATGGGATGCAACCTCAAAATGTGATACCAAGAATCATATAATTATAATTTGCGCAAATGAACTATGGAGGTACAAAAATAAATAATATGAGGCCCAAATTAATTATAGAAGCAGATAAATGAATAGTGATTGCCGGATATGAGAATGACACTCTACCAGAGATAAATTGGTTGTGAAGAACCTCATATCCAAAATGAGAAATACGCAGATACAAAGTATATGCATAGCATCTGATGACGAGCTATTCAAGAAAATAGGAGTCACAGAATTTAAGAGAAATTTTAATGATCTCCAGAGCACTAAAACAAGCGGTTTAAAGTTGCATATATATGAAACTCCACTTGAGATATCAGACGAAGTAGAAAAAAATAGATTGATAGAATATTATCACAACACAAACTATAAACCATAGCTAGGTTAAAACAAAAGTAAGGAAGGGTATGAGACAAATTATAAAGTATTTCATAAACAATTGTGACATATGCGCAAGAGCTAGAATTCTAAGACACACAAAAGAACGGTTTACCGTCACAGAAACACCAAGTGGTTCTTTTGAACTAATGACAATTGACACTGTAGGACCCTTGCGACCGTCAAATGACTTTAGATACATTCTTACAGCACAATGCGACCTCACAAAATTCGTGATTGCGGCTCCTTTAAAGTCCAAAGATGCAGTCACTGTAGCAAAAACTATAGTTGAAGACATTATACTGAAATATGGATGCTTCAAAAAGTTGCGGACAGACAAAGGAACCGAATTCACAAACGAGTTATTGAATAACCTATGTAAACAATTGAATATAGAGAAAACTATCACAGCTCCATTTCACCATGAGTCTTTAAAGTCAATTGAAAGAAATCACAGAGTGTTTAATGAACACCTCATGTGCCTACAACAGCAACATAAATGGGATGAAATTTTGCCATTCTACATGTTCTTTTATAACACGACTCCGCATGTAACAACTGGATATACTCCTCTTGAATTACTTTATGGAAAGTTATGTACACTACCTTGTGAAATACTTAGTGACATACCAAAAATATATGATATCGATAACTATTGTAATGAGTTAAATTTGAAATTAAAATATGCTTGTGAAATACTTAGAGACATATCTAAAATATATGATATCGATAACTATTGTAATGTGTTAAATTTGAAATTAAAATATGCTCAGCATCAGGCTAGCACTTTTTAGCACAACATAAAATCGTACAAAGTAGTCAACAACTAAATATAAAAAAAGCTAATTTTAAAGAAAACGAGTACAGAAGTCTGAAGTCGGGTTAGACCGACTTCGAAACACCCTTTACCTTTTCTTGTGCGTGCGAGTTCAACAATGAGGATGTTTTCTTCATAAATCATCATTAGGAGCAAATTCACGGTAATTTATGGTAGGGTACCTTGAAATGATTATATCGACCCCATTTCTTGTGTATGGCTTTCCAGTGTCAATAAAACCACTAATATAAAATTTCGTCAAAAAATATTGTGTAGGTCGCAAGTTATAAAAATATGTCAATAATGGGCGTGGCTCTAAAAATAACACACCCATTTTTTGTGTAGTGTTAATGTTACTACCCGCAACCTTCCTGTGAAATTTCGTTGAAAAAACTTTAATAGGAACCTAGTAATGATTTTTGGGTAATTGTGGGCGTGGCAATATCAATAATCTGCCCATATTTGGAATGCAGGCTAGTACAGACCCAGTGTATACATCTACCAATTTGTTTTCATATATCATCACTAGAAGCATAGATAGGGTAACTGTCTTTAAGTGGGGTCCCCAAAGTTCATTATATGGGAGGGAGGCGTATCCTTCCTCTGATCGACCCCGAATCTTGTATATCGCTTTGTTGGGTCCATATACGTACTAATATAAAATTTCGTCGAAAAATATTGTATAGGTCGCACGTTATAATAATATGTCAATAGTAGGCGTGGCTGTAGAAATAACATGCCCATTTTTTGTGTGGTGTTTAATGTTAGTAACCGCCACCTTCCTGGTAAATTCCATTGATAAATCTTTAATAGGAACACAGTAATGATTTTTGGCTAATTGTGGGCGTGGCAACTGTATAATGTTTTCCATATTCTGCACACATTCTAGTATGGACCCCATGCATATTTCTGCCAATTTTTATTCCACTGGCATCAATACGAGCATAGGTAGGCTAATTTTAATTTTAGACCCGAAAGTTCCCTATATCAAAAGTCGGCGTGTCTTTTCTCTGATGGTGGCGTGGTCTTTGTCCAAATCGGCCCATATAGCAATATGGTTCTGTATATTTGTGCAAGCTAAACTTTTGCAAAATTTCATTAAGATAGCTCTAACGGTGTAGAAAAAAAGTGGCCACAGACGGACAGACGGACAGACGGACGGACAAAACAAAAATTGCTTAGAAAGTGATTCTGATCATATCTGTATATATATATATGCTCACTACCTACCACGCCTCCTTCTTGAAATTGCAACCCCTCTCAAAAGCACAAAGTTAGCATACCCTATTTACCTTTTTTTTAAAGGTAAAGGGTATTAAAATGAGACTGGTGCTGACCACCAAAACCAACACAAGTTTCTCATTTGTCTTTGCCTTGTGGAGAAGTAAGAGGAATGTCTGAGCCTTGAGGCTCAATTTCCAAGTGCGGCCTTTGGTCTTATTTCTAGGCGTTATATCCACAAGGATACCTTTAATATCATGGCGACCCAAGATTTTATTGTTTTCACCATTTCAAACATATAAATCATACATAACAATTTATATATATACACACATATATATATATATATATATATATATATATATATATATATATATATATATATATATATATATATATATATATATATATATATATATATATATATATATATATATATATATATATATTTATATATATAAATCAATTTATATTTATATTTATTATTATTATTATATTATTCCTTACACCATAATTAATTATGAATGCAAGGTGTTGGGGGAATGAGTACTAGCTACAGAGCTTTCGACTCGCAGAGAAAAATATCTTCTAGAAAGAAGCATTTTGGAGACTAAGCCCGTGGCAGGATTTGAACCTGCTACCCTAGGGGTGTGAGTCTAGCATGCTTACCACTAGACCACAGAGGGTGGCTTATTTATAATTAAATGAAAGAATATATATGTTGCAAACCTATTATTCAAACTTTGAAATATTTCTGTAAACGGATCTGGCACCAGCTGAGTTTTACCCCAGAGAAAAAAAGAGAGTCGTTGCAAGGTGATGGTTTTTTCATTGGTTGGCATATTAGCAGTATATAGCATGTAGAACATAGGGCCCAACACATTGCCTGCTTGAATGGGGTATTCCGCTGAGATGAAACTTTTGTGCTTTAAAACAAATTTTCTACACGAGAGGTAGCATCATATACAAATTTAAAGGCATTCTGCTTTTTAACTTTAGTAAAAGTCCTGTAAGCCAAACTTTGCTTGGGTAATGTCGAGGAACACAGCAGAACAATATCCGTTACGTTCGTAAGTTTATTGGACGGTGCTCACAATACTGTTAACTAGTTCATCTGTTCTGTGCTTTTCGCGGAGCCCACACTGGTGATTTGGTATTACATTTTTTCCATCTATGGCAGTTTACCTTATCTTACCTTTATCTGTAGGTCAATATGTGGAGCTGCCACAAGAAAAAACATACAGCCTTAGTTTAGTTATCGTTGAAAATAGCCTTCTCCCCCTTGGAGTTACTAAGGCGAGAGCCCAATGCATATGTTTGGCATTCAAATCTCCAGCGGCGATAAATTTATTACAGAGAGTATCAAAAATGTAGTTTTATTGGTCTACCTCTATATTATGTCTGGGTGGGCAGTAGATTGCTGATATTATTAGTCCACTTACATATTATCTCTCTTCTGTTGCTTGAATATAGTCAGTGCTGAAATTATTAATTGGGAAATATTTTATTCTATTTTTAATTAAAATTGATGTGTCACCACGAGCTTTGAAACTAGGGTGTTTGGTATCATAGATGAATATTGAAGTTATTTTTCTGAATAAGATGGGTATCCGAAATTAGCATAAGGTCAATAGAGTTTGAATTTAGAAAATGTTTGAGCTCAAACCTGTGCCAGGGTACACGGTTAGCGTTCCAATGTGCCATTTTTATGGTGTTTATGGTTTTAACAATAGAGATTGTAATATCATGTTTGGTTTCGCATCATTTCTTACATCATATTTTGCATAGAGAACATGATTTGTGACATAGGTGCCATAAATGTTTGCAATGACTTTTATAACGATTGGTTTTGCTCATTTGAATTGTTTACGGGGGAATTTACTTTGAGTATATTAGCATAAGAGTTTACCTGCGGTTCCAGTTCGCTTATGGGAATAGTACTGATTTTTGTAGGAGTTACTATTTTAATTTGTCTTTGCTGTGGCATGAGTTTTGGTTGTATATTTATATATACAGCCTCGACAGTTGGCTGTATGGCTTTCTCCCCAATTGCTGCATTTCAGAACATTTGTGTTTTCTTTTGACTTCGGGTAGTTTTGAGATGAGTGCAGTGCACCACAAATAATACATATAGTGGGTAGTGTGCAGTATGGTTTGGTGTGACCAAATTCTTGGCAATTCTGGCATTGAACTGGACCAAACTTTTTCGAAGTTCTTCAACTGTTAGCTTTCTATGCAGAAGATAGCGCAGGTTATAAATAGGATGCGTTTCATCTTTCTTGAGTTTCGTGTTGTCTGATTGTAGTTTAGCCCGGAAGAGTGATTGTGGAATCTTATTTTTGTTGTGTATATTGTACACTGATTTTATTTCAAATCTTTCTTGGGACAGTGCTTCCTAGATTTCACTGATTTGTACATAAGATGCAATGCCCTCAAAATTACCGACATGCCTTTACTACTTTTAAGTTGGTTTTTGTTTTTATCGAGGTATTCCACAATTTTGCGGTAATTATTTTTGCGGTAAATTTGAACTTTGGTTTCACGAATAGTTATTGGCATTACATGGAAATTGTTGGGACCGATTGCAAAGACTAGGATTTTTAGCAGGGTGTTAGAGTTACGTTCTAGAAGCTAAATTGGTGATGGTTTTGGTTGCTTTTGGATTTTTGCATTATTTATACCATCTATATTTGTGAGAAGTGCAAATCGATTTTGGGATAAAGGTGTGTTGTAATTTTCATGGGCCGATTCATTCGGCTTCCTAAATTTTGTAACTTTCATATATGCTTGCTTAGTGCTTGACTTGCGCTTAACTTGTACGTAACGATCCATACCAAATAAATACGTCGAGGATATACTGCTCCTGATAAATTTTTATGGCATCTTTCGGACGAGAGATTCCGATGACAAGGACTGATGATACCTCACCCATGTTCCTAATTTTAAAACAAATTGGAGAGTTTATTCTTCACAGTCTTGATAACAGCCTATCGACTATCAAATATCAGAACATCGTTAGTATCGTGCTTGGTTTTAAAAACCTATTTCGATTGAATGGCTTTCTTCCCATTTGGAAGCTCAACCAGAGTCCAAGTGCCATTCAACTATATTGAGCCCATCTCACTGTGCATAGCTACCTGCCATTCATAAGCATTAAGATTATAAGTCCTAGTTTTCTTATTAGCAATTCTGCCAGAACCACGAAATTCGTTCTAGTCACGCTCAGCTCGGCTCTCGTCTGGCAGTACACTGTCAATGCTGTCTTGAAATTCTTGATTATCGCTTGTGACGTCATATTTTATTTAGAGTAACAATTGAGACGTAGACTCATCACCTATAACTCTCCTCTGGGTCGCCATTCCCATTAGTGTTGTCACTGTTCGCCATATATATAGAATAGGGATAATTAGAGTCCAGGAAACCTGGAAAATACTTATTAGCTTTCATTTCTCCAATTTTGGTTCAAGAAACACAACATCCCTGTCGATGATAATTCTCTTGCGGCGTAGACCAAAAAGTCGGTATGTCTTGCTCTCAGAGCTATATCGCACTATGATGCATTCTTCTGACTTTGCGTTTAACTTGAGAGGCTCTCCTTTGGCACATGCACTATTGCAGTACAACCAAAAACACGGAGAATTTTGAAATTGGTTTTCTGTCCGGTTCACCCTTCGTCAGGAGTGCGTGTACTTCCTCGACATGGCACTCGATTCGTTAGAAATGCAGCTGTTGACGCGGCTTACGCCCACAAACGATGATCCAGATAGCTGTCGTTTCACATGCAACGCACACGCTCAACCAAGGTTATGTTTATCCTCTCTGCAACACCATTCTGCGGCTAGGATAAACAAAACGGCTCTATCTTTTGATGAATAATTCCATTTTGAGACAAAAAATGTTCAACATCCTCTCCATCATTATCAGTGCGCCAGATTTTAATGGAGAAAACACTTGAAACACTTTAGATTTGTCGAAAACCTCAGACTTCTGCTTCATATGATATATAAACACTAAACACCTCACCAAAGAACTAGCACCAGAAAAATATTTTGTTTTTAGCGGCCCAAGTACATCTGAATGGACCAATAATGTGCTCGCACGCCTGGCTTCCTCTCTATTTGCCTTACGCGTTTGCTTTTCTCTTATGCACACAATGCAATTGCTGTTATTGTAACTCTTAAAATCAACGCCACAGCTTGAAATTCTCAAAATGCGTAAATTATATATTTTTACCACAAATATGCCCCGAATGACGGTGCCACAAATTATATTTTCCATTCACTAAAAAGGCTTTGTTTTCCCTTGTGGCTGGTGTGTACACTAAATGATACAAATCACTCTGAACGGTAGGAACTGCTATCAGTTTTCCCTTCTTATAAAAATATTTGCAATTGTCTCCCTCAAAAATAATTTTATTACCCATATTTGCTATTTGACGAACAGAAAGGGAATTCGCACACAAGCATATATTCACAATTTTTCACTGTGGCTTTGCAGTACGAAAAAAGAAAATCATCGCCTGAACACTTTACAACCATCTCGATTTTATTCGGTACGATTATGCTTCTATTTTCTATTTCGTGAATATTATTTAAGAAAGTATTTGCGCTTACACAGTGTCGACTCGCTCCGGAGTCAACATACCATTCGCCCGTTCCGTTAATCGTTGAATTTGAGTTTGCGGAACTTTTTACAGTTTCTACTGCGCACGCCAAACCCCCGTTGTATTAGTTGTTGTCGGTACTCTCACTAGGAATTGTTTTAGCGAAATGCAAAACGCCGCTATTTTTCCTAAAATTTTCATTTGTGCCGTTATTACGCTTATTGTTATTGAGACAAAAACGTGAAATATGTCTAAACCCCTTGCACTTATGGGACTTGATTTTATTCGAACTTTTCTGTCTATTACTATTGGTATACAAAACAGTTTCTGACACTTCACCACAATCAAATTGAATTAGCTAAATTTTGACGGCATCAACTATTTACTTTTCTTTAGAGTTTTCAACTGCCATTACCATCAAGAAATCGTCAGGTAGCCTGGCGAGCATCAATGACGCAGTTGGTTCCTGGTCTATATTCAGACCTACGTTATTAAAATTTAACGCAGTCATAACTAACACATTTATGTACTCTTGAATTTTGTTCCAGTTTGGCAATTTGATATTAACAAGCTTCTTCAGCAGCTAAACCGTCCTCATAAGTTCCGTATCTTCATCAGTATGGAGTAGTGCATTCCATGCATATTTAGCTGTCGTGGCAGTAGAAATATGCGCGTAATTGCTCCGTTCTACCATCAGTGTGAGCTGTGACAACGCATGCTCATTTCTGTTCAGATCTTTATCACCTATAACACCTCTCCGCTGTTCGGATTGTTGACCGCGAGAAACGCATTTATGCATGTATTATGATCCTATGTCATATGAATCTTTGTAAGTGGCTTGAGAAAGCACATGCTGGTATATTTAACATATATATATATATATATATATATATATATATATATATATATATATATATATATATATATATATATATATATATATATATATATATATATATATATGTATGTATATATATATATATATATATATATATATATATATATATATACTCGTATATATATATATATATATATATATATATATATATATATATATATATATATATATATATATATATATATATGTTTGTAAGTTTAATATTTGTTTATACATTTGCATTTTTATGTCCCAATTCAATTGACCGCATCAAAATCTCCACGGCTAGATCTAGCTTCGTTGGTGCGGCATCGTTCTGACGGGGGAATAATCAATAAAATTGTTCTACCTCCCTCTACCTTGTTCTATACCATCCGTAGCTGCACTCACATTCTTGCACCGCAGCTTTCCCGCATACATCGTTTTGGAATGGCAAGCCCGCCTCCGTGCGTCCGCCTTAGCCTATCATTTTCATTCTGAATTTAAAATGCTCCTATTTTCTCCTTTATCTTGCTTGATGAATCGGCTGAGGCCGGAACATGCTCAGAAGCTTCTATGTAGACTTGCAATTTTATCTTCGATGCACAAATTTTTCTGGTTTAATTTACATGAATTGCATTATTTATATACACATCCATTTAAAGAGTTAAATATTTTTACTAATTAGATATAGAATTTTTGTGTTTTATGCCACCACTTTTCAGCACGTATTCTTTCGTACTTAAATTTGTATGTTTTTAAATTAAAAAATAAACAAAACCGCTGCAGAGTGAAATAATTTCCAGACACTTAAAAAATGCTATCTCATGTCCTCTGTGCATTATATACCACATTTGTAAATTCCATTCTCCTTCAATACTATCTCTGTGTATCTCCCTCATCCTCCCTCTGCTCCTGCCACTTATCCCAGTAAGCCAAGTACCACCTTATCAAAATCCGCTATTGACCCAATATCCCACTTCCAATTATCATTCTTTAAGCTCAACCACTCGCTCCTCCCCCAATTATACACACACTTAACCATCTCCATGATTCACACATACGATAAGCAGGTTTTGACCAATCCTCCAATTCATGTCCCGGCCTAGCTTATTGCTACAAAAACCCCTACCTCCTTGTGGATAGGTGTACAAAGGAGACACGGCTGACAGCTTAATATAAGATGGTGATAAAAATAAAATGAAGATGGCAGCAAATATGCAACCACAACACACTCCCACGTACCAGGAGGATCACCATCTCCACGAGTAGCTGGTGATCCTCCTGGTAACGTCACCTCCCCACTTCGAAACAGCGCCCCACCGCAGGCCACCGTTAACGAAATACCCCTGACAACAGCATCTACGCTCTACCCTGATATAGCCGGGCAACTATATATATTGTAGTGTATGAAAAGTATATTGTATGTATATACACACAAACGCCAACACCATACGGTGTAGGCACATGCAAAAGCCCCCTTTATGTATTAAAAACCATATTATATACTAAGTCTTAGCACATAAGAAATTAAAGTATAAATAGCGATAAGGTTTTATCAATAAATCAGATTCAATCTGGAAACCAAACTTATCGCTTCTCATTTAATATTTGGCTGTACTTTTATAGTCGCTGATTAAAATTGTGCGCTAGCTCTCGCGCCGCTATATAATACATTGAGCCCATCATTACATTGCGATCATACATTTCGCTTTTCGCGACAGCGGATGGCATCAGGGCCACTTGAAGCTGATTGCCTGCGCGGATCAAAGGTCAGTCGACTTTTATAAGATTGCGATCTCCAGGATAGGGAAAGCATGGCCAGGCGCAAGGCTCGAAGTCGTACCTAGGGAGCTGATCCCCAGTAGACCTAGAGCGCGCGCATGGATCCCAGCCGAACCGTCTGACCCTGAGGCTATCTTGGAGATTTTTAGGTTGAGCAACCAGCAGCTCCCGACTAATAATTGGAAGGTTACTAGGGTAGAGGAACAAAGAGGGGATTACAGGTCAATAACCCCTGTGGTAAACGCCGAATCTCTGGCGAGGCTAGCGAAATCCAATTGGGTTGTGGGCTATGGCTTCTCATCCACAAGCCTTAAGGTCTACAAAAAGGACGGGCAACCGTCTTACACGGATCAAGCGGTAGTGAATCCCTCAAGGGTAACTGCTGATCCTGCTGCTGCTGAGGACTCCGCCATGCACCCAAAACGCAGTGACTCTATGTCAACTGTGGGGGGTTTGGAGAGACTCCTTGGGATTACCACTCTCAGTGAGTTGGAAGTCCTTTTGAAGTCAGACTCGGAGTCTGAGGCAGATGTCACGATGGTGGAGGTGACCAGCACTACAAGTAGCAGAGATGCTACGAATAGTGCAGATTAACCTCCATCACTCGAAGGCGGCGTCTGCCAGCCTTTAGCTCCGTCTTGCAAAAGGCGGAGTAGACGTTGTACTGATCCGAAAACCCTGGACATACGGGGACTTGGTAAGTGGTCTCAGGACTGAAAAAAACAGCCTGTTGTATACCGTAAGTGAAGGAAGACCTAGTTTTTGTGTCCTCATTAGGAATAATGTTTGCTCATGTATTCTCCCCAACTACAGCAACAACGATTTAACGGCCGTCTGCCTGGAAACTAGCTAGGGATGGTGCTGCTTGGTCTCGGTCTATATTGCGCATGACAATGAGATCCTTCCAGAAGCGAAGCTACAGACGCTTGTTGTGAATGCAAAGACTCAACGGGTGGCTGTTATTATTGGATGCGATGCCAATGCGCACCACGACATCTGGGGAAGCACGCATGTCAATGAACGAGGTGAGTTATTATATGAATATATTGTAACAACTAACCTTTCTGTATGCAATAAGGGGTCAGAACCCACTTTAATTACTGCTAATAGGCAAGAAGCCCTTGACTTAACCCTTGCCTCCGAATCTATTTTTGATCGGATCTCAAATTGGAGAGTTCTAGAGGAACATTCCTTTTCGGATCATAGGTTAATTCAGATTGATCTTCTAGATAGTCTACCTAGCCCTAAAGCTTTTAGAAATGTCAGGAAAGCAAATTGGGACCTCTACAAGTTGACTGTAGCTAGACAACTATCTCAGAACCCCACAAGCACAAGCACGTGTGACGAAATTGATAGGTCTGTGGACGTTCTAGCGGTTGCTCTTAATAAGACTCTATTGGTCTGTTGCCCCCTCAGTAGACCCATGGGGAAACAAAAACCCACAAGGTGGGGGAGGTAATTGGGGGACTCAGACAAATCTGTAGGAGACTTTTCAACAGCGCAAAGAAGTCTAGAGATAGTGCAGACTGCGCTTTATATAAGGCAGCACTCAGAGCCTTCAAAAGTAAGCTAAGGAAGGCACAGAGAGAATCGTGGAGAAACTTTTGCGGTGACGTAGAAGATATCTCTGAGACGTCCAGGTTGAGGAAGATCCTATCACCTGCTCTAATGGTCCTGGTTACCTGAGGAGGGAGGATGGATCCTTGACTTCAAATAGTAATGAGACTCTAGAGCTTCTTCTTGCTCGAGCACCATTCCGTGGAGAACGAAGCCCAGCGGGATTGTAGTTGAAGTCAACTCAGACATAGTCACGAAACCAAAATTGCAATGGGCTATCCATAGCTTCAAACCATTTAAAGCATCTGGCCCAGATGGTGTAGCTGCAATTGAAATTCAACAGTCAGAGGATCATATAATAGAGTTGCTGTTAAAGATCTATAATAGTTGTCTTGAATTAGCGTATATTCCAGACTCATGGAAGCATGTGAGGGTAATTTTTATACCCAAGGCCGGCAAAACCTCGCATACAGCTCCAGGGGACTTAAGACCCATTAGTCTGTCCTCCTTCTGTCTAAAAATCCTGGAAAGGTTGTTAGACATTCATCTGAGGCTCACTATAGACAGAAAGAAGCTGTCAGTTTCTCAGCATGCCTACTTCAAGGGTAATTCGGTGGAGACCGCTTTACACTCCTTAGTCTCTAGTATTGAGTGCTCCCTGCACAACAAGGAGTTCTCCCTAGTGGCTTTCCTGGACATTGAGGGAGCTTTTGACAACATCAAATTAGCCGCAATAATCGGTGCGATCCGAGACTTGGAGGTGGAACCCGCCATTAGCAGGTGGATTGAAAACATGCTTAGTACAGGATAATCAGTTCACAGCTGGGGGCGGTGTCGGCCAAGAAGTCCGTGTGCAGAGGCACACCTCAAGGTGGAGTTCTTTCACCCCTACTCTGGAATCTTGCGGTAAATCAGCTGCTTGTTCGACTGGAGAGGGAAGGGTGCGAGGTGGTTGCGTATGCGGATGATGTTGCTATTAGTATCTCGGGTAAATACATATCTACTTTGAGGGAATTGATGCAAAACATGCTGAACATTCTCTCTAAATGGACTACTAACTGTGGGTTGGGGGTTAATCTGACCAAGACTAAGCTGGTACTCTTCACTAGGAATTATAAAATTCCTCAATTTATTGCTCCAAACCTAATGGGTGTAGATATTGACCTTGTCGAGGAGGCTAAAAATCTGGGCGTGATCCTAGATAGGAAGATGAACTGGAAGGCTAATATAAGCGAGCGCATTAGGAACGCTCAGGTTGCTCTGTACTATTGCAAAAGAGTTATAGGCAAAAATGGGGGTTACAGCCTAAGGTAGCCTATTGGATATATACAGCTGTGGTACGACCAGTCCTTTTCTATGGGGTGCTTGCTTGGTGGACAGCCCTAAGTAAGTCCACATACAATAGGCTGATAACAAAGGTACAAAGAACGGCATAGGTATTCATAAGTAGTGCCATTAGAACGACTCCAACGGCTGCATTGGATATTATGCTCAATCTGCTGCCTGTTAGGCTTTTTGGCGAAAAAATTGCTGCAAACTCAGCTATGAGGCTGAAAGCTACGCATCAATGGGATGCCAGGAATGTAGGTCATGCGTCCATTTTAAGACATTTTGAGGGTATTCTTGACTCTTTCGACTACATCACACCAATCTACGCCTTCAATGGTATATGCAAGATCTCCATTCCCTCCAGGGACGAATGGAAGGATGGCATCCCCCCTCATGTAGAAGGGGTTCACATCTACACAGATGGATCCACACTAGAGAGTAGGGTGGGAGGTGGTGTATTTTCAGAATATTTGGACATTAACATGTCCTTTAGGATGCCCGACCACTGCAGTGTTTTTCAGACAGAGGTCGCGGCTATAGAGGCAGCATTGTCTTGGCTAAGGAACAAGAAGATATCTGGACTTGATATTTGCATTCTGTCCGACAGCCAAGCTGCTTTGCGCTCCCTGGATTCGGTTATTATCACCTCAAAAGCCGTCAAGAGCAGCCGCAAATCTTTAGACGAGATAGCTAAGCAGACCCGTCTGCATCTGTGCTGGGTTCCCGGTCACAGAGATATTCCAAGGAACTGCAAGTCGGATGAACTTGCCCGTGAGGGTACAACCATACCGATTGAACCAGATAGGTCGCATTTCGGTATTCCTATTGCCACATGTAAGCTCTTAGTAAATACAATATCCTTAGGAACAGCGGGCAGGCGCTGGTCTGAACTTTCAGGATGTAAAATAGCTAGACAAACCTGGCCAGAGATAAATGTCAAGCGCTCTAAGGACTTATTAGCTCTAAATAGACAAGGCATAGGTCCCGTGATTAGCGTCTTAACGGGACACTGGACTCTAGGCAAACACGGGTGTAGGCTGGGGATCGCCTCTAATGCCTTCTGCAGGAGTTTCATCGACGAGGAGGACGAAGAGTCCATTGCTCACCTGTTGTGCACGTGTCCAGCTTTGTCCAGAAGGAGGCGCACTTTCCTAGGCGACCACTTTTTGGACTCCTTGGGAGATATCTCAAAAAAAAAGATTAGCTCCATCAACTACTTCATTCAAAGCTCCAAATGGCTGGACCTTTGAAAGGGATGGGACCTGCTGTCCCATGCGGAATCCCAAAAGGTTAATGTTGGCCTAAGTGCGCCCTTTTCGGGTGGCCGCCTTACCTACCTACCTACATTTCGCTTCTCACTCAAATATCTGGCTGTACTCTTGAAGTCGCCGAATTAAATTGTGCTGGCACTTCTGATGTCGGGTCCTGCCGAATTTGATTGATGTATTAAATTGATGTCTACGATTCCGCAAACATTGGCTATAGTGAATTAAGACATCACATGCAATTTCTACCGCGTCCACATGCAGAATGAAGAATCCAAGCTACAATCTCACACCCACTTCAAAAAAGAACGTAATAAGGCAACGTAAAATCGACCAAAGTTGTTTTCAAAATGCAGTGCGGTGTCAAAAAAATAAATAATTGTGAGCGTTCACCGAACCACCAAAATTACCCGTCAATTTAAATGAGAAAAGTTCCGAAGTGAAGAAGCGACAGGAGAAGTTCCTAACCGCCAAATATGGTTTCCATCAGATGAGTTTAATACGAAAGCGACTGGCTTTGGAGATGTGGCTGTATTATGAACTGCAGAAAGTGTTTGATCCACCGGGCGAGGCCATCGAGGTAGACAACGATGAAATATTAGATATGGACACAGATTGCATAAGAATATCTCATATCATTATTTATTGTCAGTCTGTAAACGACCACAATCGGAAATATCGGAATTTAGCTATGATCGTTTGGAGCATGCTAAAACGCGGTAAACATATAAAACTATTTTTGTATCTCCTTTTCTTAAACTATTTTTGTATTTAATATAAAAAAGAAAATATCTTTGACTTTAGTTGTAAATGTTCATAAATTTAAAAAATTATATCAAAGGAAATGGTTATAATTTTGTCTTTAGAAACAGAGTAAGCGAAACTTCTTACAAATAATTTATTTTAATATTATAGTTAAGCAACTTAATATATTTAAATATTAGTTAAGAATCTTAAATATTTTTATTTACGTATACATACGTGACTTTTAATTTAATTTAAAGACCATATATAATATAAATCTTATTATTATAAAAATATTAATTCGCATCAGAAACTAATTGATAATTCATATACATATGTTATGGAAAGAAAGAAACATTAAACAAAAGCATTAGAAAACCAAGAAAAATTATAAAATTAGTTGCAAAATGTTGCAAAAACAGCAACAAAATTTTGTTATGTAAAATCTCAGATTAAAATGAAATAAATTTTGGGCTTAATTTTTAATAGTAAATTCACAAAAACAAAATTTTACATTTAAGTTTTGAAAAGAAAATATGTGTAGTTAAACCAGTAATTAAAAAATTTTTTTTAGCAATTTATATAGTCTAAAATTTTACAGTTGCCACTAACCACCTATAAAAATGGGTAAAATAAATTTGAGTGCAGACACGTTATCAATAATATAATTAAACTCCAGCATACTCAAGATTATGATACCAATATTGATGAAAAACGCTAATAATTGAAAGGGGCATGAGGCAAAGTTAAGAGAGGAAACAGAGAACTGTATATCTCAGCAGAAGTATGATCAACTTCATGATAAACTTTGGGATTTTCACATCTATAAATTACGTCAATATTAGAGGAAATCAAAGAATTTAAAATGGCAAAATAAATAAAAGAAAGTGCACGAGAAAAATTGAGAATAATGAAATCCACGTAGGATGAGTGATAATTCTGCGAATCACGATTCGAACCAGATGAGGCTATCATCAAATAAGAATAAAAGATACAGTGATAAATCAGCGAAACTAGATTCGATACAGTGGAAACTGATATCAAGGAGGAATAAAAATTATTTAAAGCATGCAGGAATCAATGATAAATCAGCGAGACTAGACTCGATTCTGATGAAATTGATATCCGAAACGAAGAAAAAGAACACAATGAATAAGCTATAGCAAACAATGAAGAAATATTTAAAATATGTGCCAAAGAAGAATTTAAGGAAATTAATGCGCAAATAAAAATTAAGATCAAAAATCATCTAATTAACAATTATGACATATGCCGCCCCAGAGAGAATATTCAACGAATTAAATGAATATATAATGATAGATGAGAATCATAATGCAACACATGGAGATCATTTAAGAATTAGAAAAGCTCTGATAACAATTAAAAAACACGCAAAGAAAAAATTTGAGACGCCATATTTAGGTCCATTTAAAGTTTCAAAGTAAAAGAAATGTTTTTATTCATAAGAGTAATATCAAGCTATACACTACAATAATGACAGTTTAATAAGAAAATGTTAAAACAAAAACAAGTTATAATTTGTAAAAATTTAAATATCATATTTTCAAATAGTTAAGTAAGAAATTCGGAATGTAAATTGTCTATTAGAAATAAAAGGATAAATAAAAGAACGCCATAAAAACTTATTAAGAAAATATATAACTTTGTAAAGATAAACAAGTAAAATTTTAAGTAATTAATATTATGTTGTGAGTTAGAATCAAGCTACCTACGAGAAGAATAACACATACTTTTAGGGTCTAAGTATTTTAAATTGATATGATCTGTGTTTATGTTTATTATGTAAACTTTTAGGGTGTTACAGTTCCGCAGTAGAGTCGACGAAGGGCATTGTAATTTCGAATGCACCGTCGATACATTTACAGTAGGTCAGTTGGCTTGACCAACTGACACCAATTAGCAGGTGCGGAACTGGAACACCAGAAAGGTCAGTTCACAGACTGAGATGACTGTTGAGAAATAGTATACGAGTATAAGAAATAGTATTTTAAGAATAAATCGGTTTATTATCTTTGAAACTAAAAGTGACTTAGTGTATCATTTCAAGAGTGATTTAGTGTTTTCAGCTACGCGCCCAGCGAACCGAGAAAGGACGTCTCCCGACGAGCAGCAAGGACCCCAGCATTTTAGCGCAGCCGGTCTAAAGGACCTACAGGAGGAATCCCAGGGCAAGCAACACTGAAGCAGTGAAGCATCCTGCAACAATATCCCAATGATAACACCAGGACAAAGGACCTGGAGGCAAAGATGTCATCGAATAAAATAATGGTGAGTAGAGTGTATAATAGCGTAATGTAAGTAGATACTTCTGCGACCCTGAACGCGCCGTTGCGCTGGTCAAAGAAGTCGCAACCTATAGGCACGTTCACGCTGTTCCACGTAGCTTTGAATTGCAATCATAAACCGTCAGTACGATCGGACGGTCTATGTATGTTCATCCTAGCTGTGAGGATTTTTTTTGTAGGGGATTTGGGTTTGTTTGTCGTGAGCGACATTTAAAGTCATGTAATTTATATTGGAGATATTTAAATTGTTTTTATATTGTTTAAATTCATATGTTTTTAATTTATGTTGTTTGAAAACAAACATAAAAAATTTGATTTTAATATTTGGCATTTTGAGTTTAGGGTATTATGTGAAAATATTTCAAGAGGTGCAGACAACACGTGTTGTTGCATCAAAGTTTGTGTAGTTCCGAAACTACGATTTCCGTAGCAATGTTGAAGAAAACATTTAAATGCTATTATTACGTCCGGGTTTATTTTTAAATATGGATTCAAATTTCCGGGAATGAATCAATACACTTTTCCCTGTAAATCCAATTTCGGTTTTTACAAACACATGGCCTTTTCTATGGATTTTTGGGAGTATTAAAGATGGTGAGAGGAAATCAAGGAGTATCTGTGAGGAAGTCAAGGACCAATTTGCACTGATGGAAGGACTTAATGGAAGCCGGTAGACAGCGGATATGGAACTTGTGATGGAAGATAAGTAAAGAAAGAATATTAAGATAGAATTTACGGTGGAATGATTTTAAATAAATTTGTATTTTTCATTAAGTAAGATGAAATAAAAAAATTGGGATAAGTTAATAACAAGTTTTAACAATTATTGGGTTTTATTTGTAAATTGTTTTGGTAATGGGGCCAGCTGTTCTGGCATTTGGGATATGACGAAGGAAGCGAAAGGATTACTGCTGATGCAGGAGCAAATTGGAGAAGCGATTGAAAAACTGGTCCGTAACTTTGAGAAAGACGGCAGGTTCCGTAAGGACAACGTGTATTACTGCAAGCGGAAAAACACAGTTACAAAATCTGGGGAGAGAGTTCAACAATAATCACGGGCTGTTGTTGCCTCACGCAGTTGAGTACGGCAAAGGAAAATATTTTGCGGAAAATTATACAGACTACAAAATAAGTCTGATCTACGAATGGGCAGATACATTTAGTTCTGAATTAGAGGGACTAGGACAACAGATTGTGAGTTTCATTTCGCCAGACGAGGAAATAAGGCAGATTGAAATCAATACAGTCAGAGGTGAAACTGTTTACTGGGAAAATAGTTGACCAGTTCGAAGCTAGTACGAGCAGGGAAGAAGCTCAGGAATTGTGGAAGCAGGCGAACGCCGGAGGAGCTGTGTCACCATTAGAAGTAGAGGATGAAGCCTTGACGGCAATCCAAAAAAGGACAGAAGAAAAGTTGTTCAAATTTCATGAGAAAACACAAGATTTGAGAGCACAAAAAGAGTATCTCGAGAATAGGGTAAAGGAACTTTCTCGGAGATTGACGGAGACAGAGGAAGCAGCATCGCTGTTGGAAAAGGAGTGTGTGGAATTAAAAAGATGACGGGCGACCAATAGGGCCTCACTGAATAGGGAGGATCAAAATCAGCATCGGCTGGATTTACACAGCCGATATTGACATTGCCTCCTGAAGTTCGCTGGCCGGAATATTTAACACCAGAGGCGATAAACCGCATGGTAAAGCCAAGATAAGTTTTTAGAAACGAAAAGCAGGCGGAATTTTTGTTTGGCGCATCTGAAATCGGTGTCGAGCCATTTTCTCCGGGAAGTTCAATAAATAAAAAAAAACAGGGATATCCACCAAACGAGCCAGAAGCAGAAACAGTGCAGCAAAGTCTCGATACAGTGGACAGTATTTCGCCTGTACGAGCAAACAGTCGGAGACTAATAAGTTTGAGTCCGTCACTGGTCAAATACATTTCAGATCCGGGGGGAGTGAATTTGGAAACCACCTAAAAAGAGAACGCTCAAGTTTTTCCGGTCATAAGTAAAATGTAGGGTAATATAAAGTTAGGCTGGCAGGATCGCCATGTAGGGTAATATACGTGTGTTGATGAGGGTTGATTTGGTGGCTCGCTGACTCTTTTATATCATTGAATTCTTATTTTTTTCTTATTCTAACTAACATAAAATATATCTATCTTATTTCTACTAGTTACAAATCATATTCCCGAAATGTGTCTCAAGTATCGGATTACCGATATTATTCATTGACGAATCATCGTCTTTGTTTATATTAATAATTTTGAGTGCAAGTTCAGGGCTAAAGTCACTGCACTGTCCACTATGCATACGCTGCAATATAGGCAGCGTGTGTTATTGCACCACCAAAATGCTTGTCTAGCGTATTTGGTATTGAGTGCAATTGCACACGTTGCGCTATTGTCAGTTTATTTGCATATGCGGCTTGCTGCTGTGCTTATGACGATGTGTGGTCGTCAGTGTACACTTGTGTGGTACACTACAAAAACAAAAATAGGCAAAATGGGTATAGAGGAGATTTCAAAGACAATGGCCAGGCTAGTACCTGTGTTTACTGGTGCTGTTTCAGAAGACTTACGGTCAGAAGTTAACAGATTCATTCAAGGTTGTGAGATCGCAAAGCGAAGCATAAGCCCTGATGAGTAGCAGGACTTCTTTGACTGTGTTGAGCAAAGGTTATTTGGAAACGCGTACAACCTTGTGTTGCCAAAGCAATTCGCCAGTGTGGACGAGCTTTACGGTCTTATAAGGATAACTTTTTTGAAGGAGAGAACTTTGGAGGACATAACCCAAGAAATAAGAATCGGGAAGCAGCTGGCAAGTGAAGACATACATGGCCCAGGAAATAATCAGGAATAAGTACAATGGCATTGGAGATACAGCGTTATTACACGAAGTTGACGAGTCGGTGTTGACAACTTTCGTGGTGGGCCTCCGCAACTCCGTTCTAAAGATTCATATGCTGAATAGCAGAACAGGAAATCTGGAGGAATTAGTAGAAGAAGCGATTAGAGCACAAGTTCTCGTGGAACGGAGTACGGCTGGGTTAGGCGAGGTACACATGTTGGAAAATAGACAAGACATCTTCACCGCCACTGTCGTGAACAGAGATGGAAGCAATTCCGTCCCCAATATATACAGAGGAGCGTATAGTCCTGGGGTCTCCTACAATAGATCATTGAATCCTTCTTATATGTCGCTACCGACGCAGCTAGCGGTATAGTCGTTGTTACGCCCTGATCTCTTTTGGAAATGCGCTGTCTCTTAGATTTGGGCGTACTGCGTATTTATTTTGGTGACATTGGTGAACACCTGACCCTGCTTGCTGATACCGGCGTCGCGGTGAGAAGGTTCGCCGTTACTGCCGCTCTTCCTCTAATGGACTCCGCCTGGTGGTTTCCAATTCTATCTAGAATTAGCAGCTCCGAGTTCTGCCGACGTAGATCCAGCGTAGTCTCTACTACCTCCGTTTCAAGATTTTGGCGTCTCTTTACCACGTCTTCTAGCCTTTTTATAGCAGCTTCCATTTGTGTCAGCAAGATAGTCCTGATTTTGTTAATGCTGGCCAGATACTCGTTCTCGTGTCCTGATGGTTCCACGGTCTGCACCATTTGCTCAAATGCGCCTATCTGTGGGTTAGTTGCAGCTCCCGTGATTCGTGCTGCCACCTCTGAATATGTTATGGCTTTGCTCGCGGGAACTGCTAGTTCCGTCTTCTTTGTTATGATGTTTGACTTTGTTTGCTCCTTCGCAACCATCCGTCTCTCTGTGCTCGCGCTTATGGCTATCGGTGGAAGCATAATGCCCATGTTTGCCTCCACCGCGATTTCTTTTTCTAATGTCTCTATGTGCTGAATTCTAGTCTGCGGAGTATCCGTGATTGTCAACAGCTCATCAATCGCTGCATTCGCAGAGATACTCGTCGGATTTGCACTGGACTGGATTGGTTCATCCAGCACTATTAGAGTCTCTGAGTTCGCTGGTGATCTCGTTAGAGCCCTCCTTGGGGTAAATGGCGTCAACTGGTTCTGAGGCAACAGTTCTTCTGTTACTGTTTTTGTTTTGGCGTTGTTTGTTTTCTTTGTTTTGTTGTTTTGCTTCATCTTTTCTTATGGGTCTCCCGCTACAACCGCTGTCCGTATTCTTCGTACACACAGTCGCCTCTTATGACTCCATGGTTATCTGAGCTAAGCAGGGAGGCCACGCGATGGCTGACCTAGGGCCTTATGAGCGACTAGGTACAGAGCCGAGTCAGCGCTAAACGGGACATATATCAACCGCACCTGTATAGCCAACTTAATGGTACAAGATACGAATCGTATTGTAGCGCCTGCCACGGTTATTATCGGAGACGGGGGCGGGCTAGTCACGTTTCAGAGTGCCATTTCCGGCAGTTGTCACACCGCTTTACTGAAGGCTCTGATGACCAGCCCACCAGCTAAATGCACGTATCGTATCGCACGTCCAGTATACCATAACCGATGCCTTACTGCGCTCAGCACCGGTGACACATCCGTGCCCGCTATTCATCGATGTTACAGCCGCCCGTAGATCACCAAGATAATACAGGTCTCAGATCACGGTTGTGGACAACGCTAATCCCACGATGTCTCTAAATGGAGGAGGATATCTCACGTCGGTCGAATGATGAAACCTCACTGTCCACCGGTGCCCAAACAGCCGCCCCTACGGGGTCATCGCTCACTCTGGCTAATAATCAGCTGTTGCTGGCATACCATTACCCGGGGCCGCCACGAAGAGGCAGTGAGTCGTCTTGGAGGAGTTCTCTATAAGGATTGCCCTGGCCCCTTCCTAGAGGCAGTCAGCAACTTTACCTTACGATTATCCTCCCTGACCCCGTATATGCATATGTATGTGTATACGAATATGTATATGTATATGTTTATGTATTATGTACATGCATATGTATGCGTATATGTATATATATATATATATATATATATATATATATATATATATATATATATATATATATATATATATATATATATATATATATATATATATATATATATATATATATATATATATATATATATATATATATATATATATATATACGAGCATATATATATGTGCATATACTCGTATATAATTTTTTATTTTTTTCTCTTCGCTTTTCCTGTCGAACAGTTCTTTAGTCGAAAAAATCAGAAAAAGTAAATTTTAATATTCTTTTAGTTTTTCTAAATGCAACGGTGACTATTGCCTCTAAATGCAACTGGGGCTATTGCCTCCATTTCTGAATCAGGCTCAGGTCAGAAAAAAATTCGTACGGCGGAAGCTGGGGCTACAGAACCTTGTGGATGTGGCGGTACTAATAAGCCAAGTACGGCTGGCCCATCTCGTACGGCGGAGGCTGGCACCTTGGACAAACCTGGTTCCAGTGGATGTGACAGTACAAAGAAAGATTGCATACGGCGGATACCATAATGTTACGGGTACTTCAAATTCATCTACAACACTCAAAATTTGCGTCCGCGAATTTAATTCTACATCTGTCAAAGGACAGATACCATATTGTCCTGATTCAGGAACCATGGGTTGTACATGGTCTTGTGTACGGACTAGGGATTCCAAAATACTAAATGATGTATACACGCAATACAGGTAAAACTAGAGCGGGTGTACTAATACGATAAATGCTTTTATGCTTTCTAATTACAGCGATGCCGATCAAACTACTATCAGCCTGGTGTCGGGTGACGAGCGGATATGGCTATCGTCATGCTAGCTGGCCCAACATCACGAAGAGCTACCAAGATCAATTTCTAAGGATCTGGTGGTGCACTCGCGAAGGCTAGGCGCAAAAATGATAATTGGTGCGGGCATAAATGCTCATCACATCGTGTGGGGTAGCACGGACACTATGAGGGGTGAGTGCCTTTTTGATTATTGGCTTGGAACTAACCTGCAAATCTGTAATAGGGGTATTAAACCTACATTTGTCATAAACAATAGGCAGGAGGTAATAGACGCCACCTTTGCTTCTGACTCTGTTGTAGGAAGAATAAGGGAGTGGGTGGTGTTAGAAGAACACTCCTTCTCTGACCATAGATCTCGTTTGAGATTAAGAAAACTCTACCTAAACCTAAGCCTGGTAGAAATATCAGGAAAACAGGCTGGGATAAATATGGAGATCTAGTTGGGAAGACCTTAAATGTCTGTCCATCTAGCGAACCAAGAAGCATAGAAGGGATAGAGGAAATGGTAGGCTCTGTTACTGCGAGCCTGACCGCGGCCTTGGCAGAAGCCTGTCCACTAAGGAAGTTGAGGGGAAAGCCGAAACCTCGGTGGTGGACGGAAGAGCTAAGCAAGCTTCGGGTATACAGTAGGACAGCTTTTAATGAGGAGAATTTAATAGTAGTGGATTTGTTTAAATGAAACTTGCTTCTAATCGGGTTCCTATCGTCTTTTACTGCTGAGCAGGTGTCGCAATTATTTATAATTTTGTGTACAATTTCTTTAAGTTTAGGGTTATATATTGTAATCTTTATTCCATCATATGTAGCGATGATTCCTGAGTGACAGGTTTCCTTTTTAAGGAAAGGTTTTCCTGTTTGTTAAGTGTGTTTATGTCCTCTATGTCCTGAGCATTTTAAAAATTTTAATTGGATAATATATGAAAGTTCATCTACGATTACTTTTTTATCTTATTGTATTCATTCGGAATACACTCCTACTTTTCCTTTTGCAATTTCTCTTCTCAAAATTTTTAAAACGTTAATATTTCTTATGTCCTCTCTATCAATAAAAATTCTCCTGTTACAAAATAATTCTATGACTCTAGTATCCTTCTGCTCGGTTATTATTATTTGGGTCTTAAAACAATTTACTACTGTTTCTAAAATAGAAATATAATCGATCGAGTCCTCCTGTTGATAGTGTACAGTTTGAACTTCCAATGATTCTGTGTCTTCCCCTTAATCAATTGCTTTAATTTCATCTTTGCATATATGATTTATATCATTATTTGTAATATTTATTCTACTTAAGAAATCAGTGATTTTGTTAAATTTACTATTTATATATACAAGTATACTGTACCTTAAAATTGTATTCACCTAACTCTATTAGCTTCGGGCTGATGTGTTTGACGTTGTACTTGGTGAATAGCCATTATGATGATGGCTTTCGAGGTCTAATTCCCTTCCATAAAGTTATGGGAAAAAATACTGTTTCATGAAGATTTAGAGTTCTTTATGGCTATTGGGTTAAGACGGCGGCAATAGCGAAGTTAGTTGCATCAGTAATAAGTTTAAGCCACTTTGTGAAGTTAGGATATCGCAAAATTTGGCATGAGTAGTAATATCTTTCAGTTTTTCAAATGCTAAAATGTAGGTCATGAACCTTTTTGCCCTTTCATAAAAACTTGGTCATTGGGTTAGCAATTTTTGCATAATCTTTCACGAATTTTCTGTAGAACCCTGTCATTTCCAGAAACGATTTAAGTTTTTGTTGGTTGTCAGAGAATTTAAGATTTCGAATTATATTAACTTTTCTGGGTCGGGTCTCACTCTTTTCTCGGTAAGAATGTGTCCGAGGAATTGCGATCCTTTGTACAGAAAGTAACGTTTATCTATATGTATTTTTAGTTTTGCTTTTTTTAAGTCCGTAAATATTTTATTTAAGTCGTCAAATGTTCTGTCAATGAAGTGCTAAATACTAGGATGTCGTCTATGTAGACGACACAAATATTATTAATAAATTTTCTCAGTACAGAATTCATCAGCCTTTCAAAGGTTGAGAAAGCATTTTTCAACCCAAATGGTTTTCGGCTGAATTCATTATGTCCAAATGGAGTTGAAAAAGTCGTCTTTTCTCTCACCAAAATTTGATGAAAACCATTTGCAAGATCCAATGTTGTAAAGCATTGTGCCCTGCCTTGATTATCTAAAATATTATTGAGATTGGGAATTGGGAATTTGTCATCGACCTCTAATGGGTCTATTGTGACATACTCAATAAGTTACAAATCCTCGGAGAGTCTAGTATTCAATAAGAATTCAAAGATCCTCTTGGGAGATTTGTCCGGATTTTGTGGCGGTTCTACGTGGTGAGAACCGAAGTATCGCAGTCTGGTCTATGCTAGACCGTTACAGTGGCTTAGCAAAAGCTCTGCTGTTTCCTCGTCCTAGATACATAGTCTGCAATATGCAGTATGATTGTTTCGCATTTTATATACGGGTTGCCCAAATTCGACGGACCCATGTTTTTGTTAAAAAAATCAAAGAAAAAAATAAAAATTTGGCGGTTGGCAATCTTAATCATTTAATTTGTTCCAAGTAGATTTGTTTACATCAATTTTTGAATATGATATCTCTCAAATGGCCGCCTCTGGCGTTGATGGCGTATTGTGCCCTTTTTGCAGCATTTTCCATCGTTTTCGCCAACATTTCGGCCGGAATAGCGGCTATTTCTTCACGAATGTTGTCCTTGAGCTCTTCTACGGTCCTTGGCTTGTTAACGTAAACCTTTGACTTCAAATATCCCCACAAGAAGAAGTCAGGCGGCGTAAAATCGGGCGAACGCGGTGGCCAGTCCAAATCACCACTTTTCGACATCAAACGGCCCGGAAACAAATTCTTCAGAAAATCGATTGTTATGCGACTTGTGTGCGGTGGAGCGCCGTCTTGTTGAAACCAGAACTGCCTCATACGCTTTCGACGAATAATTGGCATCACAAAATTGGTCATCATGTCGCGATAACGCTCCTGGTTGATGGTAACAGCATGGCCATTTTCATTTTGGAAGAAAAACGGCCCAATGACCGTTTTCGCACTAACGCCGCACCAAACTGTGACTTTTTCGTCATGAAGAGGCACTTCTTGAATCTCCTGAGGATTTTCAGTGGCGTAAATACGGCAATTTTGCTTATTTACCGTCCCATTCAATGTGAAATGGGCTTCATCGGACATGATAATTTTGTTCCAAAATTGCTCGTCATCTTCGGCCATTTCGATGACTCTTTGGGCCCATTCCAATCGACGAGGCTTGTCCGCAGGCAACAATCTTTGCGTCAATTGAATTTTGTACGGGAACAAATGCAAATCAACGCGAATAATCCGTTGTAAAGTGGACCGAGCCATGCCCAACTGCTGAGAACGGCGTTTTTGGGATGTTCTTGGGGACCTCTCAACACTGGCTCGTACGGCAGCGATATTCTCGGCCGATCGCCTTGGTCGACTTTTATTTGGCCTCTTCGGATTAGAAAGAGCCTCACCAGTCGAAAATTTTTCGTATAAACGCTTAATGGTGTTCTTAGAAGGCGCACTTCTCACATTTTTTAAGTTTTTAAAAGCACGTTGAGTTTTCACAATTGACTTCTTCTGTTGAATGTAAATTTCAACTATTTCAGAGCGCTCGCGTGGCGTGTATTGTTCCATGGTAAACATCTGCTTGGACTGACGCTTCAAACGCGGTATGTCATTAAGCGATCTGACATCTCTGTCAAAAGTTATGGCGTTGCCAGATGGGTCCGTCGAATTTGGGCTTCAATACTCTGCAATGACCAGTCAAAAATCCTGTAAGAATGCGAATGCTTAGACGGCTGAGGTTAAGTATCGCTGTGGATTTCTTGCAAGAAAGTTCGGGCATAATTTTACTTTAGTTTCTGTCAAATATTGGTGCGATTGTCCCTCAATTGCTTGATTTTAAGTGTGGTTGAACTCAATGGCAACCCACAGAATGGTTCCAGTTAAGTAAAACTACTGGCAGCTCCTTTTCCATAGTGCTCATCTGCCTCTTCGTTTTCTATGTATCCACTATGGCCCGGCATAGTTGTATTTGCCTAAGTACTAGGCAGTTCCAAACTAGTTTCTATATAATTTCGAAGGCGCTAAGTGCAAATAATGCCGACTTGCTATCGGAGTGAATGTATATGTGATACTTATTGGTCGATCTATCTAGTTCCTCTCTTAAACACAAATCTTTTGCATCAATCTCGGTCTGAAAAACTGTGTTTTCTTGGCCCATACTGCTAAATACACGCCTTATAGGGTGCTCTTTAAACGCCCAAGCTCCAACTCCTTCTTCCGTTCTTAAGCCATCTGTGTAGCAGACACGACACTTACATTCGGGCTTTAGTCTGCTCTTCTAATTCGAAATGTAACCTTGAAATTTTGGTTGGAAGTTGAATTTAGTCTGACAGAGGTCGCTTAGGAAAAAGTTATTCTTAGCAAGTATGAGCTCATCTTTGCACAAAATTCGCATGAGACTTAGCGCTTCTTTTTCGTACTCTGAGATGAGGTTGGCTGCATATTGCAGTGCTTCTTTCCTGACAATTGATTTGGCGGTATATTTAGACAAGCAGACACAAGCTATTCGTTGCACTCTGGTGATCTTTGCTTGAAGTTTTACTTAGCTTGCTCACCACACAGCTGCAGCATGTGCAATTATGATTCTTGTAATTGATGTGCATATCCACAGTGACATTCTTAGATTTAGTCCCCAGTTCTTCCCACTAAACGTTTGCTGGTTCAAATTATCGCCTTGGGTCATTTATGGTTATATTCAGTTGACTATTCCAAAGTAGTTTCTCGACAATTATATTACCTAGGAATTTTACCCCACTTGAGAATGCTATAGTCTAACCAAGAATGGAAGATTCTCTGAAATTGCCCTCTCATATATTCCTGGTGAATATTACTATCGAGATTATCTTAGGGTTGACATTTAGTCCTACCGTCCTACACAAATTTGTTAAGAGGGTCAGTCCACACTGGAATAGATCTGAAATCGTATTTTCAAAATTTCCTCTGATTAAATCAACAAAGTCGTCGTAAAAACCATTGTTACTCAATAATTGGAGTAATTCATCAACAGTCATGTACCATAGTCGTGGAGATAAAACTCCTCCTTGAGGCAGGCTGCTCGAACTTGTAAATTTGCAGCTACTAGAGAGAATCTAACATTCCATACATTTTTTGTTAATCACATTTGAATAGAGCGGACGCATTTAATTTGCTTCGTGTTCGGAAATTGATTTTTGGTGTCTGAAATATAACAATAGTGGCGTATATTAACGAAAGTGATTGAGTGTCTGATATCCTATGGTTCATTACTTGCCACAGCGTATAAAAGTACATAAATATTTTCGTTTTTATTTGCTTAAAACACAAGAGCGGGAACACGAGTGTGGTGGGTCGATAGCGTTTCCACGATGAGTGTTGCTCCCTCTCCACCATTGGCGCCAAAATAACAGTAATTGAGCGGTAGTAACAATGGTAACATCTCCCACAGTGGAAAGAAACTGGACGCGCATGCAACTGCTAATCCACACAGCAACATTGCGACTGCTTCCAGCAACCCAAGTACACAGCGATCACACTCAGATCATAGACAGTGCCCAACCGAGACACTGGCACTTTCCGCGCAAGCGCCCATTCCTCTCTCTCACTCATCTGAGCGTGGTAAAGCGAAACCAAAAACAGCAGCTGAGTGCATTTTTAATACTGTAAATACGCTTAAAACAACAAGTGGTTTAAATCACCCAGCAGAAAATTTAGCAAATAACTCAGCAGGGGCAAGTGGAACAACGCAAACCGGTCTTGGGATGGCCAAGTGCCATCAAAGCTAATATCCCAAATATTATTAAAACTGATGAGACCCAATTATCTAGCAACAACCGTTTTGCCTTACTTCAAAGTCTTGAGGATACAGATGCACCAAAACCTGAATTTAAACTACCTCCCATATATTTGCGTGAACGTAACTTTAATATGTTAGTCACTAAGCTAACTGAGCTCATTGGTTCAAGTAGTTCCCACGTGACCCCGCCCATTTTAGGTAATATACAAGAAACAAAAATTCAAATATATAGCGACGGAAATTATAGGGTCGTTATAAAATACTTCGACACAGAAAACAAAATCTACTACACTTATCAGCTCAAAAGTAGCAAGGGCCTTACAATTGTTATAAAAAACTTGAATCTGATATTCCTCCGCTGAAATCAAAGAAGCACTAAATGATGTAGAATTCGAAGCTCGCTCAATTATTAATATCATTAATCGCAAGAAAATTCCCCAACCACTGTTTCGCGTAGAGCTTGAGCCAGAAACCCAAAAGCTTAAAAACGGGGAAGTACACTGGAATACATAACCTCCGCTACCTTATGAATCGTAGAATTACGGTGGGTGAGTCCCTCAAACGGAAATTCTCCAGTACAATGTACTAATTGCCATGAGTTCGAGCACACAAGATTCTACTGCACACTTCGTAGTGTATGTGTTGCCTGTGAAGATTTACCACCTACATAAAAATGTACCAAGACCAAAACTGTCATTGCTACTAGAAAGTGCAGTAATTGTAGCGGGAACTTTACAGCCAACTGCAGAGGTTGCCTTGTTTGCAAGGAAATTAGGAATAAGGACCCTCAGCTACAGCATAAGGGCACTTAAGTTAGCTCAAATATTCCTGTCATTGCACAACAACAGAAACCAATTTTATATTGCTACGCAGGGGTGCTTCAGTCAGGGGCGACCCGCAGATGGGTAGCGGTACAAATAATCAGAACTTTGAAGAAATGACCGCAACGCTCACCCCTTGTATGCCGGGATATAAATGTTATGACTCAAAGCATCCTGCTAGTAAAGCACATGATGACACTGGAATTTTAATCAAAAATAGAATACATTTCGCTCTGGAAGAATACAACAAAGAGTACCTTCAAGCAACATCAATTTGTTTGGCCGGATGGGATAATGTAACTTTTTCTACTTCTTCATAGTTCAGAATATTAACAAATCAGTTTTCTGATATTTTCTCTTCACTGGGAACAAGTTTCCTAGCTGCTGGTGACTACATTGCTAAATACATCCACTGGGGCTGACGGCAATCAACCCCAAAACGAAAACAACTGTATAAGTTCATGCTTTCTGACACCAAGATAGATATCATCTCTTCAGGACAACTACTGTACTGGCCAACAGACCCACGCAAGATCACTAACTTTATAGATTTTGGAGTTACTAGAAACCTGACACGAGAGCAATTAAAAGTGGAACCCCTTTTCGACATCTCTTCAGATCACACCCTATAATAATATAACTCAACAAAAAGTTCGGTCCTACATTCGATTTCACACCCCTTAAAACCAATTGGCTGAAATACTGAAAATATGTTAGCTGTCATCTCATTCCTAATCCCAGTCTCAAAACTAATGAGGAATTAGAAACATTTCTGGAGCTTTTTACATCTACCCTAAGACTAGCTGTGCTTCACGCCTCGTACAAACCCGACAATAACTGTGACAACTTTAGACACCCAAAAACTTCAACTCAAACTGATCTTCTTCTCACTGAAAAAAGGACGACAGGTCGAGAATACCTAAAATGCAAATCTCCTTTCCTAAAACGAAAATTATCTGTTGCCATAGAAAACTTAAGAAACGCCTTACGCCAAGCATCAAAGCGCAGTTTGGATCGGTACCCATTTGAACAATAAAAGGAAAATGGGAAAGATGTGATGAAGAAAAGTCCTCTGTTTTCGTAGAACATGATGGGATGTCTTTACCCCCAAACCACCTCACAGTGACAATAATTTAATAGTCTCATATTACATTCTACACATTCTCGCCTATTAAATTAAAACAAAAATAAATAAGTAACGCAATTAGAAACATTACTCCCAACAAAGCCCCAGGGAACGACCTCATTACTGGGAAAATGATCAAGGGGTAACCAAAAATAGTGATCATCGTGCTTACCTCATTATTTAATGGATTCCTTCGCCTAGGATAATTTCCCAATGCCTGGAAAATGCCAGTCAATGATTCAATGATTCGGAAACCAGGAAAGGATCTGCACAAATCGGGATCCTATAGACCGATTAACCTACTGCCTATTATGTTGATACTATTATTGTTTTATATGACCACGCCATCAATTTTAGTCGTACTCCCCATGTTTTGCCACACAGACTCCGGCAGGCGTAGGTTGCTCTTAAGGCCTTACTAGTTATGTATGATGCAACATCTTTCCAAGTTAGAGCTCTGTCTTGGATTACTCCCAGAAATTTCATTTCATTGGACATTGTCAAGTTCGTGGTCCCTAAACTTAAGGTCCCAAGATTCAGTTTCCTTCTTCTGGTGAAGGGTGCCACGTTTCTCTTGTTCAGATTTATCGATAGTCCTTTCTCCTCACACCAGTTTTGTGTGATATCAAGAGCTAGTTGCATGCGATATGTTATGGTAGAGTCAAACTTGCCTCTGACCATAATTACCAAATAATCCGCCCTGAACTTCGTATCCGTGGTACTTGAGAGTTTGTAAGAGTTCGTCAATAACAAAATAACCATAGGTGTGGGGTCAGGACGCCTCCCTGCGGACATCCTTTGGTTGAACTGACAATTAACCTTTCTGCCCCTGTTTCAAAGATAATTGCTCTATTTTTCAGCATATTGAGAACCAATGTTATGAACGGTCTTTTTATACCTTTCCTGTTCATCCCCTCGTCAATTGATCTGAAAGTTGCATTATCAAAAACTCCCGTAATGCCAAGCGATGTACAGAGAGTTGTTTCTTTACCTACAAACGCCTTTTCAATTTTTCTCGTTACGCAAGTACGAGTATATTGTTCAATATAAGAGGCGAGTCTTTAAGATAAGTTTCCTTGATATATTGATCCAGAATTTTTTCCATAACTTTTAGGAGGAATGAAGTTAGGCTAATGGGTCGATAAGCTTTTGGCGTGTGGCCCGCCTTTTTGCCTGCTTTCGGTATGAAAACCACCCTAGCCTTCGTCCAAGGTTTAGACACTATACCTAATTCCAGGCTTGTCCTGAAAATGTTTACTAACGCAGGTGCCAATAAATCAACACCTTGCCGAAGTAGCCACGGTTGTATATTATCGCCACCTGGGGATTGGAAGGGCGTAAAAGTGGAGATAGCCGAATTAGTTTTGTTGACGGTAAAGATTCTGCAAACCAGTGAGAGTTCCCTCCGTGTAGGCATCAAGAAACGAGTATTCACGATGGATTCACTGTCATTTCCACTAGTGGCACAGCCTAGCAAATGTTCAACAAAAACTGTCCCATCTCTTCCAAGTTCTCCGTAAAATTTCCGTCAATATTCTTGAGTGTAGAAAGGCCGTTTGATTGATCCTTATTGAGAGATTTCTGGAGTCGGGTAGATCCTGGGAGCATTTCAATCTTCATGAGTCTTTCTGAGATTTTCTCAAATGATTATTATAGGCCTTTAAGGCACTTATATAAGATACCCAGTCTTCATTAGACTTGGCTCTATTAAAGAGTTGACCGGCGTTTTTGCGCAAAATATTTAGCTCCCCATTCCACCAGGGTACGTTCCTAGAACGTTTCTTCACAACTAGATTGCAACTATTTTCAAAAGCCTCAATTATTATATTGTTTGATTTGTTAACTTCAAGATCTAGTCCCTGAGAGTTACTTATTTTTTCACACGCAATAAGTAAAAGTTAAATATCGACCAGTTTGTCTTCCTAACATTTCGCATTTCGAAGGTGCCTCCAATTTGTCTGCAGACCATTTATGCGCCCATTTGTGGCCCATGGTTCTTGAATGGACACGAAGTCCAGACACTGGTGTTCCACCAAGGCACTGGGCCTGTAAGAGTGCTATAGCCCTGTGGAGATTTATTTGAGGACAGTGAAACTGTTTCCAAGAGGAGTCTTGCGTTTCTGATGGGGCCTGAGACTTTATTTACCAAACCGATCCTTGCGGATTTTACAACTCTTTGTGCTCCGCAAAGTTTCCACAGCCTCCGGGTCTTTTTGTTCCCATTTTCTGAGCCTACCAGAAAGTGCAGAAGGTTTTGGACGCTGGGAACGAGTGTTGCCTCTCTCCGCTCTCGGTTCTGACCATATGAAATTCGGTCCCGTTTTTAACTTTTTGCTACTCTGTTTTGCCCGCGCCGCAACAAATGTTGTTGGTTGCTCTTCACCAACATCAGCTAATTTTGTCCTGTTCCCTTTCAGTCTAGATCTGAGCTGGGCACTTCCAAAGCCCTAGTAGACCTTGTTGTCCAGTTTCTCGAGTCTTTCAGACTAGATGAGCTCCAGAGCAGTTGCCAGTTTGACATGGTCGCGATGGAGCACCCTTCACTCAATAACACTAATCCCCGAATTCTACAACTCCACTTTCCACAAATTCGGCCTTTCTGCCAAAGACGCCGAGCCGGGAAAGTAGCCAACGAAGATCTTGGCCTTTGACACTTCTGCCGCATCCACAACCCTCAATTCAGCCTCCTGCAATGACTTCATGCCTGGTATCATTTCCTCAGCCCAGTCCACAGTTTTATCGTCCAGAAAGTTGATCGTCAACCATGCAATATTGAAACTACAGCCTGCACAGTGAGGATTCACTGGGCCCCCACGTTTCACAAACGTCTTATCGAGAATACATCTTTCCACCTTCCCATTTTTTTTACAGTGGTCTATATGCCCTCCGGGAAATTGCTAGGTATAACCCCGACTTTTTTGGAGCAGACTGTTTCTGCTAGAGTAGGCTTTGAACAACCCCCAAGGAGGTGCCCTGCACGCCATGTCTTTGAGAGACCACCGCTACCTGCTTTCTGGGACCAGGTTCGCCCCCAAGTAAGGTCTCTACCTCCTTCATCTCACCGCAAACCGGCGGGTCAGTTGGGGGCACTATTGACAATTTATCAATAATTTTTTTGTCCTCCTGTGCAAACCACTTTGTCGGGCTGCAGCTCGATGTCGGCGTGGAGCCATCTAAATCGGGATCTTTTAGTGGTCGTTCGCGCAGATACGTTTTCAGGATTTGCTGCCAAGGACCGAGCTTTTTCAAGCGATATGCCCACGGCAAGCATAGCCTTAAAGCTTTTACGTCCAGCGCCGGACAGCTTCACCCTATGTTTTGAATTCTTCTTTGGAGCAGGTTCCAGAAGATTCCTCTCTTGATCCGAGGAGCAAGACAGTCAGGCTAATTTAAACCGGCTAGTTGAAACCGGCTAATTGAAACCGTAGGTTCGCCGCTCCTCGTACGGATTGACTCTACCCCGTCAAGCAAGCTCACTGGCATAGCTGTTTCACCGTGAGTTTAGCGTGTTGCTTGTGTTAATAGGTCTTATGAACCGTCTCCCAGGGAGTTTTCCTTCTCCCCCGCCCGGCAGATAGCGACCCTAGTCCAGCAGAGACATGACCGTAATGAAAGTGAAGGACTGACCAATTCGTTAGTGTCCAGGCGACCCGGTGAATTCAACAAGACGTTCGATTTGGGCCAGTAGGACTACGAACTAGCCTTAATGACTGAGCACTGTAACGACACGCTGGGTTTCTTTAATTCTCTATAGCTGAGGTAGACTCAGCGGGATCCAGGGCTCATTATCAAGAATAAGACTTAGATAGAGGTCAGTCTGTCCAGCGCGAGTGAATAACCTCCGCTGTTGTTCAATCTGAAAGAGTCTGAGTACTCCGATGCTGCTCCTTATATAGGACAGTGACTACCTGCACACAATGCGAGTCGTGCTTTGATTGGCTATCCGAATGGCGTCAAAACTCGGTTTGGTCTTCTTCTTCTTTTCGGTTGCTGCCATATGTTCAGCACCGCGTGTTTTCATTTTGTCTTCTTCTTCTTTGCGATAGCTGCCTCGTGGATCTTCTCCGCGTGGGTTTTCTCCGCGTATTCTCCACCAAGTGGCTTTTCTCCTTGTCTTCTTCATCATGTCTTCTTATTAGGAGGCAGTGACGTGATGATTAAAATGCCTCACCAGTGGAAACTGGTGATCTACTCATTTTGTTAATGGTGTTTATGTATCATGTTGGAATATAAATCCTTAAGATTTATGCTCCTTACAGCACGAATCGTAGAAGACTACTTTCAACCAGTGCGTTGGAGGTAGTTGTTAGTTTGTGTACTGGACCGTCACCGTCTGACATGTGCCCTGATACAGTCCACAGTAGTCCCCTACAGCGCAACAAGGAGATTATTAGAAGATACAATAAATAAACACATGGAAAAAAAATTCCTTCCTTGAGAACGTTGAGATAGTCACAGATTCTGATGATGCTATTTATATGGGAGACGTCGATTTTATCAAATGCTCCCCCAATGTCTACAAAAAAGCCAACAGCTCACCCTTTTCTGTACAGTTAGTGCTCAAAATTGTGGAAGAGATTTAAAAGAGCATGTGTAGATGATCTGCCAGACATATTGGTTCTTCGGAAGAGGTGTCTGAGTAAAATATCTTTTTCTTATATACCTATCAATTACTTTCTCCCCATGCAAAGCTGGCCCTAAATATACTGCTTACTGTTGGCGCGATGTATTGCACACATTTTTGTAGAGGTATTGGAATGCTTCCATCTTCTCCAGGGGATTTGTAAGGGTGAAATGCACTAATTGATCATTTTATTCTTCCCTCACAAAAGATAGTTCTTGCCATTGTCCAGTCTTGAGAAGTGGGTATCGGACAAACATCATGGTCATCGACTGAAGCTGTGGTACCCGGAAAATAAGTGTTAGGTGGATGCTCTAAGGTCAAGGCTATTAGCTGAGTAGATTCTATGTGCTCTCTTAAGAATACCAATATTGTTAGTGTGCGATTTTGAAAGTACTTTGTGCATTCTAGCACTGCTGTTTAGATCAGATAGGTCACCGCAGATGCCTCTCCACGTTTCCCTCTTCTCTATTTTAATTTCTAAATTGTAGATGGTGAGGGATTTTTTATATTTTACTCAGTCACCGTACGGAAACCTAATTACCTGCAATAAATTTTATCCCGTAGATTTCCTTTGTTGAGACAAATCGCTTCACACTGCTTAACGAGAGTCCAAAATCCAAAAGAAAAACTTAATTTAATATTAATTTAATTTTTGTTTTTTAATTCCCAATTTTATTACATCTGTCTACTATGAAGACACTAACTAATAGTTTTTAAAGAACATTGTTGGAGCAAAATCGTAGTTTTTAATCATTACTTAAAATTACATAGTGAAATAATAAATATGTTTAGTATCTTTTAAATTTAACTTTTAAATTTACCCCAGTATCTGTTGATTAGCTCAGTTGGAAGAAGATGCTCAAGTCTCTTCTGTTTTGACAAATCAACTTCTGGCAAAACGTGGATTTGGCAAGAGGTGTGTGTTTGTAACCGGTTGGTGTGGCTGATACTGCTCTTTTGAATTTTGTCATTTATGGTGTCGATTTTCAAAGCCCGATGTACGAGTATGTCTTCATTAGTAACATACCATTCAGTGTTAATGGTAGTACGAAAGATATTTTATTGTAAAAGTTATATTATTTTAATATTTGATTTACTTGCTGTACCACCGATCTGGATTCCAGAGCTGCGAATAGGAATGATTATTGCTTTGTAAATTAAGAGCTTATTTTCAATAGAAAGAGAGTAGTTTTTGGCCAAAGAGTTGGGAAAATCTGAATTTCGCTACATTAGGTTTTTGAATTGTATGTACTTTCCAGACTATCTTAGCATTTAGCATTCTTATCGATTTTATAAAGGTTATTGTTAATAGTTAAGTGTTCTTCTTGGTATTGTCTGCATTTATTTGAATACCCCAGTCATCGAACCAGTAAAGAACATTATTAAGGTGGCTGTGTAGTTTGTGAGTGGCTGCAGTAATGTTATTGTTTGATGATAGCATCAAATTTTGCTAACAATCCACCTTCTGTAGGGGGAGGTGGTATGTCAGCTGTGTAAAGGAGATATAGAATGGGACCCAGTACACTACCTTGGGGTACGCCAGCTTCCATTCGCATCATGTTAGATATTCTATCTTTTTATACAAGATAGAAGTGCCCGTCAGTTTTGTAGCTTTTAAACAGCAAAAAATTGTCTTTAGGAAGCATTTCTTGAAGCTTATGGGTGAGGCCAATATGCCAAACGCAGTTAAATGCCTTGGCGACATCAAGATATATGCTTACATAAAATTTTGTATTGCCTTTGTCCATCAGTATTCTATTGACTACTCGGTGAATTTGTTATTGCTCTAGGCAGTTAAATATTAGTTTTTCAAACAGCTTCGCGAGTACAGAGAGTAAGCTAATTGGCCTATATGAATTTGGAAGAGTTCGATCTTTGTCAGGAATGGCGATAATTTCGGCTACTTTCCATAGAATACAGAAGTATTTAATTGCTATGATCGAGTTGAATGTAGATTGCTTTATCTGGTAGCTCTTTTAATAATTTTCCCGTTATGCCGTCGTATCCAGGTGACTTTCTGGTGTTAATTTCTTGTCAATTTAATACTCGCGGTTTTTATGGCAGGTTGATGCGAAATTGAATGATTGTGGCTGTCCAAATGTTATAGTAGGTAGCCTTGCGGTCATTAAAATTTAATAGGTGCATTTGGACCTTTTGTCCAACTCGGAAGTAGATTTAAAGATTCGATGAAGGGGGTTTGCGTTTTGCATATTTTGCCCAAAAATTGGGGGAGGCTTCGGAATTCTTAGCTTATCTTGTTTTTTGTCACTGTTATCGTAATTTTGGATACTATTTTTATTATCAGGTTTCTGATGTTTTGTACCACTGTTTTTATTTTCTTCTAATTGATCTTTTTCATTGTATTAATTGATTAATATTAATTGATTTCGCAGACTTACTAAGTACAGTATAAAGATCCAAACTTATTGTATCTCTTCTTGTCCTAAAAATCCTATCTCAATATTCATGCTTTGCAGTCCACAAAGCGCTGCAATTTATCAGCAAGAAAATAATCTCTGTCAGACAGCTTCGGGATGGAAATATTTTTTTGTTAGTTAAAAACAAAAAATTCGCAGAAAAATCCTCCTTCCTATTTGGAGTTTGTGCCATAAAAAAATATATATCACGACATCCTAAATAACAGCAAAGGTACTACTTATGCGCCCTACTAGAAGAATGTCGCTGATGAGGAAATAGTAAAAGAACTAAGTTCCAAAAGGTGTAATCGAAGCCTATAAATTCAAGAAAACGTTCGAAAACAACGTGGATCCGATTGGTACTGTACTTCTCACTTTTGACCGCTATAAGCCCCCATGAAACATATAAATTTGGTGGCATTCTGTCAGTGAGAATTAATATTCGGAATCCTATGCAATGCAAAACTGTCAGATTCTTGCCCATACAACTAACTGTTGCAATAGGCCACCCGCGTGGAATAAATGCGCCCTCACAATGCACCCGTACTTTTTGTGCGAATTGTTCACAGGACCAACACTCTTTACAAAAAAAACATGTCCCAAATGTGTGCAGAGAAAACAAATATTAAAAATAAAAACCAAAAAAAGATGTACTAATCGCGAAGCAAGAAACATTTCCAAAGCACAAAATGCGATTCCCTCTCCTCAACCTTTAATTACGCCGTTGCAGCCTTCAAAGCGACAAATATTATAGACAATACCAGACCAATAAACTCGACTAATGAAATCTCACAAATTGCAACAATAAATAACAATAGCAGTACCACACAAAATAATATAAAACAAATGACGACACAGCTAAAATAACAACAAACGTCAAGTATACAAAAACCTAATTCAATTAACAACAACAATCCACTCTCACTTTCCTTAAATGCCTCTCCAACATTCTCCTCAGATTCCATGTCTTCACAACACTCAACAGACAATCTTAACGACATTCGCACGAAAAAAAATATATTAATTTCCAATTAATTAAAATCCAACTGTTCGTAATTTAATTAATTCCACTCTTAAACATATATTTTCATCGGATGAACATAATACACATAACTAATATTCTTCCATTATGTTTGAGTAATGGTTTTCAATATTCTATGGTGGAATATAAATGGTTTCCACAACAATTTCAATAAACTACAAATCATTACTAAAAAATATCATTCATATTACTGCAAGACACACATCTATCAACGAACGCAGTAGTGCATACTCCAAAGAGTTCTAACAGTACCTTTTACAACCTTCCTCATAACACTTCAAATAAACAAGGAATAGGTGCAAGTATCGCCCATATCGTCATCGAAATAAACCTCGAGTGTACATTCACTATAATTTCACTCTATATCCCATCTAATCAGACCTTTAAGCTTGAAGACATCTTAATATTAACATTAATTCTCCGGTCCCTTACTGTTATTAGGTGATTTTAATGTTTGGAGCCCTCTTTGGGGTGTTAATCGAAGAAGTTAACTATTGGATGACTTCATTCATTCCGAAAACCTTATAGTGCTAAATGACGGTGCCCCCACGCATTTTACGTTCACATACATCGATGTTTGTATTTGTTCGGCTAACATAGCACGTAAATTTTCAAGTACTACATTTAGCTCACTATATGGAAGTGATCACTTTCCCATTTTCACCAAAATTTGTACTCCTCATTGAGGTAGGGGTAACCCACTGCCAAAGTGGATGGAAAGAGCCATTTGTGCAGAAGTATTCTGAAAATCTCGCCTGGAAATTTCTTCCTTCAAATAACATCAATCAGGAAGCAGCATCCATACAAAAAGGTATATGTACGTCGTGGCACTCATCTCTCAGTCCCTCAAACAAATCAGAATAGGACCCAAAAAAGTTTCGTTTTCAATTGGACTTCCTTTCTTCCCTAATAAGAAAGAGAAAAGCAAATTGGAAAGGCTTCAAGAAAAATCGCACAGTTTCCAATTTAATCGAATATAAAAAAGCGAAGGCAATCTTCAAATGGAAGTAAAAGAATGCTAAACTAAAGGAGAAATCCTGGAGGCAGTAACAAAGTTCCCAAACCTGACTTCTGATGACAAAACAAACGGGTCTAAAATAAAAAGCTTTCTGGTTCTTTCATTCCAATCTCAAACAACTTCTTTGAAACCAATACTGGCCCAATATATACCTCCGAAGGTATAAGTAATGATTTTGTTTCCAACTGGTCCTATTTGTCTGATAACTCTTATTCTCACAATACCTTCCCTGTGCAGAAAGAACGTACATTAAATCCATAAATATATGAACAACTCCAGGAAAACACCAGGTAGAGATAGAATTTCTTACCCAATGATGCAGAATTTAACATTTAATCTTAAGAAGAGACTGATTGGACATCTTTGAACAAGGAATATATAATCCGATTCAGAAACATACTACAGTAGTTCCAATCTGCTAAACTAATCGTCAGACCCCCATTCCTAGGTGAAACCTTGGATAAGATTATAGCAAAGCGAATTATTATATTATCAAAAATTACATAAGTTCTAACCAAGGACCAGGGAACAATGGATGCACTCCTGTATTTCGATAATTTTGCGTCCAGTGCTATAGCCACCAGAAATCACGTTTCAACTTTAAGCTTAGATTTCGAAAGATCTTTCGACCGAATTGACATCCATATTGTTCTTGATCAATTGGCAAAGTGAAAAATCGGAACAAAAATTGTCAACTTCGCTAAAACATTTCTTATAAATCGGACCTTTTGTGTCAGAATCATCAATAAATGCATTAAAATGTATAATTTATACAATGGTATCTCACAAGGATCGCCCACTATCGGTAATTCTATTCATATTAATTCCATTTGATGAATTGATCAAAATTATTCTTCATTATAAGTTAATTTTACATGTAATTTATGCAGCTGACGGTCACTCATGTTGGGCGAAATAAAATTTATGATCGACTTGCCTTTTTTTGGACCAAGAGAAATTCGTTATCTAAACTACGACGTGTTCTTTTGTAGCTAGAAAATACAAACTCCTTAATATAACAAGATTGCAAAAAGTATTAATTCATAATTAAGGAATGACGCACAAAGCAAAGTACAATATATGTAGTATATCTGATTTCAATTAATGAGTGTAAGACCCATTGTCTTAATTGACTTATAAACAACACTAGAATATTATATTAGCAACTTCATAAGGGTTTACCCTACACTAATACAATCAAAATACCACAGAAATAATGCCATCATATTCACTTTACATGTGAATAAAGAATTTAATCGTACTCTTTCGTAACCACCATTCAATTAAATTGATATTTTTCCTATCTCTCTAATTTTTAACTATTTACATAACTTTTTTTCTTTCATTAATTATTTCCTCATTCACAAAGGTTTAAGATGAATTTCAATGCAAGCTATCCGGACCAAATCTTCCAAGCATTTACGAAGGAACTACCGAGTGAAAAGTGGGACATTCTAACTTTTAGCTTTTTAACTCATATGTATCTAGACATGTTATGTCAGCGTTGATATAATTGGAGTTAAACGTATTAACTATACTTTAAACAGAAACTACAGTCATACTATATTGCGCACAGTGATCTTTTGTGTATATTAATGTGGGGTTCGTTCTTCTTTAAATGGATTTCAATCACAAATCTCTTATTTAACGTTATAATGTTTATTAAAGTATTTAATTTTAAACTTATACTAACTTATGCTAAAAGTAAAAATATGCTCTTTACATCTTTACGCGGCGAGAGCAAGATTCAGACTGTCTTTTCGTTCGTTTTTCGTCGTGTCTTCTCTTTGTTCGTCAGGGTTGCAAAATTAGGTAACTGTCCAAAATACTAAAGTCAAAGTTACGCATTTGCGTTAATAGGTTTGTCCGCTACGTTTCCGTCTGCTATTTCCCACATTAATAATGGAAAATAGATATTTACCTCTCTTGTAGAAATAATCTGCAATGTTGTTTAATGCAAAATTTCGCGAAAAATAGCACAAAATCTTTAAGTGTAAAATAAATTGATTATTTATAATACAATCGGTCAACATTCAGAAAAATTTATTAATACGAGTATACTTAAAAACGAAAATGTATTTCGCTTCACAACAGGTTATATTTACAATATTACAATTTGTAAGTAAAAAATAAATATATTGTACATGACAGGAAATATGTGATGTGAATTCTGTCATATAATTATAAATTCTTATATATACATAAATATATTGAAATATATAAAAACCATAAAATAAAATAATAATAATATATATATATATATATATATATATATATATATATATATATATATATATGAATATATATAAATATATATAAATATATATATATATATATATATATATATATATATATATATATATATATATATATATATATATATATATATATATATATATATATATATATATATATATATATATATATATATATATTTAGGCGGCAACTTAAAAGCGTAAGCACACAGATCAGGCATATTCATATATTAACCAAAAATCAACTTGATTATGAAATAAAATTTTTTACTTTTAATTATATGTAACACTTCATTTGTAATATGTATCTACTGATTTTATAACTACTAAATTTTAGATGACATGCATTGCAGCTTTATTTACAAAAAAGTTAACTGATGTTCAAGCTCAGCAAATTTTTAGAAAAAATCAGAAATATTCAACTGAATGGGATCTTTTAAATAACTTATCATGGTCTCTTGAGGGCAACGACTTAAGTATTGTAATATATGGCGGTTACACTTTAATAACAGGAGTTCTTTTGTTTTCAAGGTAAGAAAAGATATTACTATTTCAGTTATGCTACATATAGCTTTATTTAAAATATTTCATATATCGGTATGTATAGTTTTAAGAGTCTCAACATTGCAGGTATATTCAGGTGCGAGTTTGATCTTACTTCATCAAATATGAATTTGATCTCTTATTAAATTTACTTGTGATCGGACTGTACCATGAACATTCCTTTATTGTATGATAATATTTATTTAAATTTTTTGGTGATATTGTACCATACCGAAAATTATCCTACATATTCTCCTAATGATGATATCTGAATAAAATTTACTTCGCCACGGAATAACTCCCACGCACATGTTTGTGTCAAGTCGGATTAATCCGACTTCAGACTTCTTCACTCGTTTTAAATAATGTTATATATTGTTATATATATTGGTACAAACACTATAAAAAAATTTAAATTGGCAGAATCAATAGTAATGTGGTATTGTTGAAATTGAGTGTGTACGACACCAAAAAATTAGAAAATTCTGTTTTTGCATCATAAAGATTTGAGCAATCGTCTTTATTTCAGGTGATATCAATGGTCATATATCCATGATATACATGCATTAAAATGTTGAAACTTTTCCGTTTGTATTTTTTTTTTGCAAGTGTATATATTACTTATATTAAAAGAGACCAAATTTTATATTCTTCAGGATATTCAAAATTAAATTATCCAAACAAAAGATCCCCTCTAATAATCTAATTAATCTAATAATAGACGCCAACTACCACGTCAACACTTAAACACGAAATCATAACGAAGATGAAATTCAAATTTGCTTACAACTTTATTTTTTGTTCATTTGCAAGTTAAGCGTTTTCTAGTTTTTACTTATTTGAGTCTATTTCACCTTAATACGGAAATTCATTAAATTTTGGTAATTGATTTTTCTATTGAAAAAAATATGACTGGGTTTTGGTTTAGTTACGTAATATACAGTGGTATAGTAATGGTCTATTGCAATATAAACCAACTCTTGTGGACTTGTTTTCATGATTTCGTTTTGTAAGCAACAATATATTTCAATAGCTGCCGCCTATCTGTTGCCTATCAGATGAATAGGGTATAGCAGATCCGACAGTTGTGATCGCATGGATCACTAATGTTAAAATGTAGATTGACCAAAAGATATTTTAGGTCTCGAAAGTGCGTATTTTATATACAATTCAATTTAGAATTATGGAAGGGAAGAAAAGAAACTCAAAAATGTTCGAACTGAAAAGGAACAATCTGCGACACGAACAGGGAAGTGCGAATGAACTTGCGAAGCGAATACAGCTCAGGGTAGATAAAGCTGATAGTTCTGGCGATGCGAAGAGGCCAATAATTATATACTACTGGATTCAGAAAGCTTCTTTCGTTATCCGTGAAACTTATTTTCAGAATTCGGAATTGTGGATAAGTTTCGGAATCATGCTTTCTAAATGAATGACTGGTTTGTTCGTTATGTGAAGTAATATCGCGATTTTAGAGAATATGTCAATACAGCTCCGAAACTTCTCCTTTTGGAGAGAAAATATCTAAATCTAATATTTCATACGGATACTTCGTTATCCTTAAATGCCTGGACAAATGGGTGCCTGTCATATTTATGTATTCTACATCATCTTCGGGAAATAATACGTCTCAATAATCTGGCTTCTGTTTTCTTGAGATTTCTGGGGGCTTTCTTCTGCTCTACTTTTAGAGAGATGTACATAATTAGTCGATATTTGCCGGGTTCCACTGGGAGAGGACTGGTACTCTGATGTGAGAGTGGCACATCGGTAATCAAGCTGAATGGTATATTGAAATTAGGAAATGCAAGGACTTGCACGAAAGTAAGTAATGCCTTCAACTAATTAAATGATTCTACGGGTTCATCATTCAGCGAGATGGTTACTCGTTTGGTCTGGTTAGCTTTCACTTGTATATTTTTTTCTCTTCTCAGCATAGTTAAAGGTATTGTCATTTCGCAAAGTCATTGATGAATTTCCTATAGTAGAAGGTCATACCTACATAGGTCCTAGTGGCAGCATCTTATTGATGGTTTAGATTTTATTTACATCAGCGAATATCTCTTTAGAAGTCATAATATATCCTCAAATTTCAACCTCAGTAGCAGTTAACCGTGATTTTTCGAGACTAATTTGGAGGTTCACTTCGTGTAGTCTGGCGAATATGGTTTTGCGTGCAGGTTACGGGTAGCTTTTTGGAAAAATTGGGTCGTGTGTGACTTCGAATTTCTGATCTTACCGTGGTTTGAACAATTTCAGTTCCCGAAATAGGAACAATAAGAATGTTATGTCCATCAATAAATTTTTTGCTTTATTTATTCTAAATGATTCCCGTTCGGCTCTCTTGATCTTCTCGCCTTTAATTGCATTTTAATGTATGGTAACTTTAGGATATCCCTTTTATTAATGGAGACATCCCCAATTTATTCATTCATGAATTTCTATACATAAACATTCACATATACAATTTTGTATTAGTTGTAAACATTACTTGTACAGATTTATCTTCATATATTTTTAAGCTCTAGTTATCAAACCATTCCTTAACATCATGTGTGTACAACTGCAAATTAGCTGTCGCAGTACTGCGGTCTTTGTCAGATTTTAAAAATATTTGAATTTTTGGAAGATTATCGTTTTATAAATTGGGGCGAAACAAATTTTCCCGCAAAGTAATGAGAGTAAATTCGAACTGGAATCGATGTGGATATCTGGTTAATGGATGCTGCTAGGGTATTATTGATACTTGGATTTATGTAGAGTATGGTTGTGGAAAATCCAATTCTGCATCTCAATGTAAGCACTATAAGAACTACAAGAAACATTTTTCGACGATTGGATCAGAAGCATCCGAGATAGTTCCCCATCTAGACCTCGAGATACAGAACCAGATAACTATATGGGCCGATTTGGACAAAGACAACGCCTACCTCCCATATAACGAATTTTTCTCACAACTTCAATCCAATTGCTGCAATAATGATGCAATTTGACAGTTATGGAGATGTGGGTCCTAGTAAACACTATACAAAAAGTGGGCGTTATGTATTAAATCCACGCGTAAATAACTTAAGATCTGCTAGAAATTTAAGGACGAAATATTATCTGCAACAAATAGGGTTGATCAAGGAAAAGACACGCCCACATTTGATGTGAGGAACTTTCGGGTCTAAAATTAAAATTAGCCCATCTACTAGGGCGCATTGTTATTGAAGCTACCTAAGTAGGAAAAAAACATTTTTTTTTTTCAAAAACCATTTATTTCTCAACATAGTCTCCTTTTACTTCGACACACTTAGTAAGACGATATTCCAACATTTTTATACCATCTGAATAATACGATTTCGGGAACCCCTCAAAATACGCGTTAGTTTCGGTAATCACTTCTTCGTTTGAGCTGAATCTTTTTCCTGCGAGCCATTTTTTCAAGTTTGGAAACAGGAAAAAGTCACTAGGAGCTAAGTCTGGACTACTCGTACAACCAAATATTTGGTATGCCAGTATACTTAAAAGGCACCACAGGATCTACTTCTATTTCTTCGGAGGTCGGGTAGATTTAAAGCCGAGTAAAAGGGAACCTTAAGTGCAGTACAATGGATATATACTCTGTCTGAGTGCTGCGCTTACTAGATTGCCGACAAAAAAAAAAAAAAAAACTAAATACTAAAACTAAAATAATAAACAAAACCGCGGAGGAATGCTTTTAACTCTGACACAGATATATGATGCAGGTGCTGTGTAGGGACGTATTGACTTACCCGGCTGCCGCTCAACCAATGGACGCTTACTTTGTGATTTGCAGCTGCATAAGTCCACTTCGGTTCGCCAAGTTCCTGCCTATTCACAAATTGGGTTACTTCCCATTTGTCAGTTGGTCTACTCTTTTGTTTGCTCTTATTTTTAATGTTATTCCAGCACCGAAAAGAATTTGTGCATTACATGCATTTTGTGTATATTTGTATATATATATATATATATATATATATATATATATATATATATATATATATATATATATATATATATATATATATATATATATATATATATATATATATATATATATATATATATATATATATATATATATATATATATATATATATATATATATATATATATATATATATATATATATATATATATATATATATATATATATATATATATATATATATATATATATATATATATATATATATATATATATATATATATATATATATATATATATATATATATATATATATATATATATATATATATATATATATATATATATATATATATATATATATATATATATATATATATATATATATATATATATATATATATATATATATATATATATATATATATATATATATATATATATATATATATATATATATATATATATATATATATATATATATATATATATATATATATATATATATATATATATATATATATATATATATATATATATATATATATATATATATATATATATATATATATATATATATATATATATATATATATATATATATATATATATATATATATATATATATATATATTTATATATATATTGCTCCGCTTGCCTTTTTGTTTCTTTTTCTTTTCGTTTGTTTTTATTTTATTCATATTTTCATTTTTGTTTTCTTTTGTTTTTGTTTTTTTTCTTTTATTTTTTTTCTTCTGTTTTGAAATTTTTCTTCTTTTTTGTTTTTTGTTTTTCGTTTTTCTTTTATTTTTTTATAATTTATTTATATTATTACTTCCCTCTCCTGGTGCGCTGCATTTCCTCTCCTGGTGCGCTACATTTCCTAACTCTCTCAATTTAAAATGATGTATGAAATGTATTATTGAAGGATCTTGTGTCTTATGGGTAGTGATGGGTTTTTGGAAGTCTGATAGTATACCTTACAGTTCTGCTGCTGCTGTCGGTTCTGATTACGCTCATTATTGTTGCCCCAAAGTCCCTCTGCGAAGTCTGCACTCTCTTGCACTATTTTTGACTGGCGTCTGTTTGGCACTCTTTGCAAACTTTGCTTGTAATGTCCATATTCTTGTATTTTATGTAGCGTGCTCCGAGATGTCAGTGGAACTTCCTCTGCTTATAGTATTCAGCTCTTAAAAATGCATGAAATGCGTTAGTTGTTTGGAATTCTGCTTTATTATTATAATTGCAACAGTCTATATTTATGGTGGAAGTGCTTGTCTTGAACTTCATCTATGTTCATTTCTCAGAGATGAATTATTAATGACGTAATTTTCGCACTCAGGTCAGATACTAGTCACCATCTCTTCCTTATCTTAATTGGGAACCATATTTTATGCGATCATCCTCCCCATTGGTCTTACCAGTAAAGATGCAACTGATTTCAGTGGGCCAAAATTTCTTCGGCTTATTACATGGGGTTGTTGCGTACTGAAAAGCCAGTAGTGAAGTTTTAACTATTTGTTTAAGAATAAATTCTTTGACGTATGAAAAATTTTGTAATGCACTGCAAATTAAAAGTACGAAAAATTTTGGTATGCATTGTATCCTTTGTGTTTTCTACATATGTATTATTGTAACGGTAGATGACGTTTAAAAAGTATAAAATGTTAAGAATAAGAACACCTAGAATTGAGAAATGGATAAAGACGGTCGAAACCACCTAAGTACAGAAAAAGCTAAAGTGTTTTTTCCTCAATAATTTATAGTGTTACAGCTCTTTAATTTTTTATGTTTCGGGAAAACAATATTGAATGCGCCCTAATATTTAGGTGCCGAAACCCGGACATTTGTCCCAATTGAGTTGATTTTTGTGAGGCTTCAGTGGAAGCAAATACGACATATAACAAATTTTTGTAAGTAAATAATACGCAAAGGGACGCGAAAAAAATTTCATAAAAGTTCGTTCGTATTTAAAGTTGTGCTTAACAACGCCAGCGTCGGCGCAATTTGGTAAGCGTTATTCTGGTAGCAGAACAAACCTGGAGAACGAGCCTGCAGCAGCGGCAGTCGCAGAACGAGTCTACAATAGCAGCATAAATTCAGAGACATACCGAAGCATTAAACGTCGGCAGAGGGACATTTTCTCTGTTGTAAGCACAATAGGCAAAAAGCTGCGTGTGAGAATTAAATTTGATAGAGCGTTGTGAAAGTTCAATTGTCAATATACTGCGAGATAAAGCTACGGATAACAATTTGGTATTTAAATAAATATATATATATATATATATATATATATATATATATATATATATATATATATATATATATATATATATATATATATATATATATATATATATATATATATTATTTAAATACCAAATTGTTATCCGTAGCTTTATCTCGGAGTATATTGACAATTGAACTTTCACAACGCTCTATCAAATTTAATTCTCACACGCAGCTTTTTGCCTATTGTGCTTACAACAGAGAAAATGTCCCTCTGCCGACGTTTAATGCTTCGGTATGTCTCTGAATTTATGCTGCTCCAAAGTGACTCCAAATCGGGATATTCATTTTTCAATCAACACTCCGGCGACTGTCTTAGCTTCCTGATTCGGAATGGCGTAGACTTCCGGCCACTTGCTGAAGTAGTCAACAACTACTAGCAGAAACCTATTACCAGATTCACTAGTAGGAAACGGTCCGGCCTCGTCTATTGCTACCCGCTCAAATGGTGCACCCACGTTATACTTTTGCATCTTTCCACGGCTTCTAGTTTGAGGTCCCTTCGCCTTGCTGCAACGATCACAAGTATGAACCCACTCTGCCACTGACTCCTGGCATCCGATCCAATAAAACCTCGCTTTGATTTTCTCGACCGTCTTTGATACACCAAAATGCCCTCCACTCGTGTCATCATGATAGACCTTTAATATCTGTGGAATTCTTTCCTTGGGTACGATAACCAATCTTCGCGTGGCTTTGCCATCTGCGTTCTCCCAGATCCGAAGTAGACAACCGTCTTCCAGCGATAAGCTCTGCCACTGTGCCCAGTACGCCTTCGCTATCGGGCTTTCTCCTGCTATCTCTTCCCACGTTGGCCTTCTGCCCTGCGCCATAGCTGTCATCAGGACCGCTAAATCAACGTCATGATTCTGGTCAGCCCGTATTTGGTTAAGTGACCACTCTTCATCAGGTAGCACGCCTAGGCGGTGGACTTTTATTTCCGTTTCGCCATGTTCGGATTTACTGCAATGTGTGCACTCTGGTGCACAGGGGCGGCGTGATAGGGCATCTGCATTGCCATGCTGTCTTCCCTTGCGATGTTCAATAGAGAAATCATAACTCTGGAGTTGTTCGATCCAGCGCGCAATCTGACCTTCTAGATTTTTAAATCGCAATAACCATGTCAATGCCGCATGATCAGTGCTCAGCTGGAATATCTGCCCGTACAAATATTTATGGAAATGTCTAACTGATTCCACTACCGCCAAAAGCTCCCTCCTCGTCCCACAGTAATTTCTCTTCTACCTGGACAGTGTTTTGCTAAAGAAAGCAATCACCTCTTCCTCATCGCCGATCACCTGTGAAAGAACACTCCCTATACCAAATCCGCTAGCGTCTGTATCCAGTATAAATTTTTCTCCGGGAACGGGGTACGACAGGATTGGTGATGAACAGAGTTTCTCCTTCAACAGCCGGAATGCGTCGTCCTGCTCCTGATTCCATACGAATCTCTGGTTCTTTAGTGTCAGTTCGTGAAGGCTACCAGCTATGTCCGCGATTGCGGGGACAAATCGCCGATAGTACGTGCATAGCCCGACGAAGCCTCGCACTTCCTGCAGATTGGTCGGTCGCGGCCATTCCTTGACCGCTCTTATCTTGTCGTCATCAGTGCGCACTCCGTTGGCCGTAATTACGTGACCGAGGAACTTCACCTCCGTCCGAAACCAAGAGCACTTCTTCGCGTTCAACTTTAAGCCAGCCGCTTCTATCCTCTGCAAAACCGTCCGCAGATTCCTCATGTGATCGTCATAACTTTTACCCATCACGATGATATCGTCGATGTACACCAGTCATATCTTCCCATGGAGTCCACTCAGAACGCGTTCCATCAGACGCTCAAAAGTTGCCGGTGCGTTACAAAGACCGAACGGCATCACCACGAACTGCCACAAGCCATGGGCCACGCAAAAAGCCGTTTTTTCCTTGTCCCTTTCGTCCATCTCCACTTGCCAATATTCACTCTGAAGATCCAGCGTAGCAAACCTTTCCGCACCGGAAAGTGTGTCTAATGTTTCGTCGATTCTGGGGAGTGGATAGCTGTCCTTTCTGGTGACGTCATTCAGCTTCCTGTAGTCAACACAAAACCGCGTACTTCCATCTTTGTTTTTAACCATCACTATTGGGGAGCTCCAGGGACTTGGACGAATGGACGAATGTTCCCGGAAGAGTAGTTGTGCTTCCTTTCTTTCGCTTCCCGTTAGTTTCCCCGGTCCATTCTTGTATCCTGGCTTCGATCGCGGAGACGTTTGCCGCATCACTTTCCTGACGGTTCTTCATTCGGCCGTAATCGCAATCTACGACCATTGACACCTCCGAGCATTGGGCAATCGTTTCCCCTTTCTTTGTGACTCTGGGGTAACTAGTGGGGTTCAATACTTGCACTGGCATTTTCCCGTCTTCTTTCGGAGCGACCAGAGTTTTTCCAACCAAAATTCCCGAGATTGGTGCATCTTTACATGCTTCTACCGTCCACAGTTTTCTCCCGTCAACATCTCCAATTGCTTCCGACCAAACCACTACTTCCGAGTTCGGTGGGACAACGTGTCGCTGCTTACAGTAATCCGCCTTAAACTGACTCCGTTAGAGTCCCCCACTTCCAGTGCCAGTTCCATATTGTTATACTTCAGGAGACGTTCAAAATCCATTGTTACACCATGCTTCAGCAAGAAATCGATGCCGATTATAACCTCGTCGACGATATCTGCAGCTATGAGGTCGTGCTCCATCGTCATATTGCCAAACGTAAGTGATCCCATTATTTTTCCCGTTATTCGCGCAGCTTCCCCAGTCGCAGTCGTTAATCGAACTCCTTTCAATGGCTGCAATATCCCGTCAACTAGATCACTTCTGATTATTAAATGCGATGCTCCAGTGTCCAGAGTGAACGTGAGCGGTTTCCCGCTTACCCTTCCCTCCACAGTCAGGTTATTGAGCTTACTCGTCAATCTGGAAATAAAGACTTCGGGGGCACTCGATTTGGGAGCCGGCTTATGACCCTCTAAGCAGACTCTTGCTAGTTTAACGGAGCGTATGTTCGTCCTAAATTGACCTTAAATGTCTTTGCCGCTCCGGGGTTCGTGATCTTGATCATTTCTTACACTGGCGGCAGTCGCGTGCCATGTGCCCTATTCTATCACAGCCGAAACACTGTCCTTGGAAAGTACCTTGTCCCACCGTAGTTCTACCCTGTTCGGGGTTCGTAACGTATTTAACTGCCCGGCACACCGTCTCGAATATGTTATCTCCTTCTGCGTCCATCTGCTTCACCCTGTGTCCCGATAAACCATGGAAATTGCTGTTTCATTGGTTATCGCGTTACTGACAGTCTCCGGGAATGCCTTCCTTGGAGCCTAGTATGGAGATTCTAGTCTGCGGGTCGCGTATACCATCGACGAACGCCTGTGCCTTGAATTTATCCGTTATTTCGGCGGTGTATTCCGGGTACGCCAGATGCGCCAATCTATCCACGTCCGCCGCAAATGCCTGTAGAGTCTCCCCAGGCCCTTGCCTCCGATTCTTTAACTCCATGTAATGAACCTGTAGCATGTGTTCGCTCCCATACTTCAGTTCTACCGCACTCATTACAGCGGTGTAATCACCTCGTAATGCCGCAGGGACAGTTTGTAGCACCTCCGTGGCTCCTCCTTTCAAAGTGACGGTTAGTGCCGCTGCCTTGTCCGTATCGTTCCAGCGATTTCCGTTGGCCGCTGTCTCAAACTGCAACTTAAATATGTTGAAGGGAGCAGTTCCGTCATAGGTCGGCGGTTTCAGCTTCATACTGCCTCCCTCCCGCACTTGCGCCGTGTAACCATCGCCGCTATTGCCGCCTAGACTCAAGTCCTCAACACGCCGCTCCAGTCGTAAGATCCTGTCGTCAGAATCATCAAGGCGCGTCTTCACTCCACCCACCTCCTTTTTAACTCCTTCCAGTCTTCCGGCGATCGATCCTGAAACAGCGTCCAGTTTTTCCATCCATACTGAATTTGCTGCCTGTTGACGTTGCTCCTGGTCCGCCATCGCTGCCAGTATGGCCGCCAATGTTGGCTCACTACCGGAGGTAGCTTTGCTCTCCCGTGCATCCTCGACTTCGGTTACATTGTCGCCGATGTTCTCCGTGAACCTGGCCATTCTTGCTTCCTCAAAAGATTCCTCCAAGAAAAGCTAGTCTTCTACATTGAGGCTTTGTTGTTCCAGGACGCGTCGTAGCCGCGCCTGCAACTCTGCCTTAGTGCCTGCTGTCGAGAGTCCTCGCAGTTCCAACTCCTTCTTCAGGTGTGACACTCTTAATTGCTGGAACCGCATGTTGTTGTTTTTTTTATTGCGCAATCTCACTTCTGACACCAATTGTTACGTTTTTCGGGCTTGCTTGGTCCGACCTCTGGATTGCGTAATAAGCACTAATAAACATAACAAAAGAAACTAGTCGAAAAGATAGGATTTTATTATCGTCATAAAACTCACTGCCAGTCGAGCTACCTTAACAATACTTCTTAAAACTATTTGTACATTTGCAATAATAAAGCAGTTGAGAATTACATTTGTCTAACTATGCTTAACTATAATTTCTGCTGCACAGCCTACTGATACAAATATTGTGCTGTGGCAGGAAGTGCTACTTTGTAACAATATATATATATATATATATATATATATATATATATATATATATATATATATATATATATATATATATATATATATATATATATATATATATATATATATATATATATATATATATATATATATATATATATATATATATATATATATATATATATATATATATATATATATATATATATATATATATACATACATATAAATACATATATTTATATATATAAACCTAACCTAAATAAAATTTAATAATAAGTAAGACAAATCCGTGCTGGATTCGTGCTGGATTTGCCTGACATCCCATCGGACGCGTCCCCAGGTGGCGGATAGGGGGACCCTGGTAGGGAAATGACATTACTTCTGAACCTCTAAGGAGGGGCGGGAGTTATGGCTGTCTGTCTATCACAATTATGGTGTTATGCTGTGTCAGATAGCTTTCTGATTCCATGTTGTTTTTTGTTGGATTTCTTTGGTTTAACGGATTCAAGTTTAGCTTTGTTTTTAGATTTTGTACACTATTTTATTATAAAAACTCTTTAATACAAAAAAATAACATAAACATAAATCCAATTAAAATAATAATGTTTCAAAGGGTAATTTATATTCCACAAGTATATAGTTCAGAGATAAAGATAACTGGTGATAACTTGAACTTATTCCACAACCTTCCTGTTTGAAAGCTAAAAAACAACTGCCCTCGGCACGCAGTATTGCCGACCGACTCTCCTCCTCTGCCTGAGTCGGCACTTTCGTAGGGCAAAAAATAAAGATGGCTGCGGCCTCCTACACGACTTTGGCGGGACCAAATGAGGGGAATTTTCTCCGCACTGAGCCCCCCGCGCATAGTCGCATGGTGACGGTGCGCAGGCAGCAGCCGTTGTCAGGAGGGCTCCGGCGCGAACAGATGGTATAGAGAATGGGTACCATCCGCGGACCAAACTGGCTAGGGAGGAGTCCCGAACAAAAACCACTATCTGGCGATGGACAACAATAGGTTAATTACTCCAGGTGGAACCCACGCATGTGAAAATCCACCCGCTTCGGCGGCAGGGGCACGGCTTCTGGAGGCCCCAACCATCGCTAAAGTCTCTCGCCTTTATCAGCGAGAGCGCATCCTGGAGGAAACGGGGATTGTTACCGCAATCTCTTTTTCTTCAGAGACGGAGGAACGTACCCTGGATCCAGAGGGCCTGCGTCGGGAAGTCACCACAGTGGCGGAACGACCGACCAGTGGTTCTAGGGCAACGCGAACTCAAGCGAGGAGACAGAGAAAGAAGCGGCTTGATACGCTCGTGCAGGAGAAATCCTCACGTGGCTCTGCCGGCCCTTCTGTGTCGACTCCCTCCAAAAGGCCCAGGTCGGCGGAAGTGACACCCACGGAAGCCACCGAGCCTGCGGAGGGATTGACCGCCCCGAAAGCTCGCTCGCGAGGTAAGCGGCGGAATATTGTTGCTGAAAACAGCATTCCCACCTGCCCTGCAGCTGTTACTGCTGGTGGCGCCACGACCCCAAAGGGTACGAGCGAAACCTCGGTGGCGGCTAATGTGGCGGGGAAGAATGTTGCCAATAAGCTGCAGCTTGCCCAGCACCTCGTATCCAGCAAAACCATCTGCCCGGCGAAATCTCTGCCAGTGGCGAGTGGTGAGCTGGACTTTCGCCCAAGCACTTCCAAAGGTGCAGTCAACACGAGGCTTTGGCGAGTTATTTCGCACACCAGGGGTAGCAACCGGGATGGTAAAGAAGGAGCTAGTCTTGTGGTGCGAGTGGATGAGGCTACTGTTGATATCATGGTTTCTCGGTACCGGAGCCGTCTGAGTCTTTTCTTTGGGACTGTAACCTTTCATGTCTTTCCCAGATGAATGGCTCGGACGATTCTCGTAGCTATCGTCCTTTGACGGTAACGCATATCAACTTACAGCATTCTAAAGCCGCTACTGTACTCCTAAGTAGACGACTCAGCCAGCTGCACACATCACCCCACATAACAACAGTGCAAGAGCCCTGGGTCTTTAGGAGTCGCCTCTGTGGCCTTGGATTGTTGAAAGGGGCCACGATATTATATGACAGAAACTCGATTAGACCTAGAGCCGATCTTATAATATCATCCCATCTCGCAGCGACCTGCCTTGACGCATTCTATTGTCAGGATCTGGTTGCGGCAGAGATTAGTTTTAAGAGTATGCACGGATGGTCGAGGTTCGTGATTGCATCTGCTTACTTTCCTTACGATGCTTTGGAGGCGGCACCAAATGGGAAGGTCGCTACTCTCGTAGGGTTCTGTGAGCGGCGCAGTCTTGGTCTGGTCCATTGTTGCGATGCTAATGCCCAGCAAACGATCTGGGGCAGCAGCAAGTGCAATGAGCGGGGCTCTCGACTTTTCGAGTATATTGCCACCTCCAGCCTGAACATCCACAATGTAGGCAGGCAGCCTACTTTTGTGACTACGAGAAGGCAGGAGGTAATTGACGTCACCCTGTCAAATCCAAGACTGGGGTGGTCGATCAACAACTGGAGGGTCCTCACCGAAGACTCGTGCTCGGACCACAGATACATTGAGTTTCAGTGTGGCGAGCGGGCGCAGATGCCATTGCCCACCAGAAACCCAAGAAAAATAGACTGGCCAAAGTTCAGGGAGGCACTGAACTTTGGCCAGTCGGTTCTTTGCCCTTGGTCTGCATGCGTCTGTGTTTCAGGCGGAGGTGTATGCGATACTTGAGGCGATGGACTTTGTTGTGGAAAACAGGTGGAAAGGCAAATCTATTTGTGTCTGCAGTGACAGCCACGCTGCGCTCATGGCCTTGGATAGTCCGACCACCACTTCCACGATAGTCAGGTCCTGCAAATCCAGGCTAAATTGTGTTGGAAAACATAATAGTCTGACGCTGACTTGGGTCCCGGGACACGCTGGCATTGCGGGTAACGAGACCTCTGACTCCTTGGCCAGGATGGGCTCCGAGGCTGTTTTTATTGGCCCTGACCCTGTTCTGCCACTCCCTTCCGCTGCCATCAAAGCCACTGCAAACAAGTGGGTCGATCAACCCGCGGGCTGAGAGAGCCTGCGGATGGACGAAAATTATGCTACTCTGCTATCTCTGACCGATGGTCACGGTTCCTTCTATCTTTAGGTAGGAGGGACTGCAGGCTGTTGGTTGGCGTGATGACAGGGCACTTTCTATGGGCTAGGCACATGGAAAGGATTGGCATATCAGACAGTGCGATGTTCCCAGCCTGTGGAGAGGAGGACGAGACGGCGGACCATTTTCTTTGCGTCTGCCCTGCCTTTGCTCGAATCAGGTTTGGGATTTTTGGCACTGATGTGCTGAGGAGTAACCAACTTGGCTCCTTGGCACCACAGGATCTACTTCTACTTCTTCGGAGGTCGGGTAGATTTAAAACCGAGTAAAAGGGAACCTTGAGTGCAGTACAATGGATATATACTCTGTCTGAGTGCTGCGCTTACTAGATTGTTCCGACAAAAAAAAAAGACAAAAAAAAAAAAGACAAAAAATGGCCTCTGACGATGAAAAAGACGACGTTGCATTTCAAGCGGCAGTTACAATGAAGAGTGGACAAAGGCTAGTGGAACGAAAGTCGTTGACGAAATGTACTATAACCCGTATTAAGAATTTGGTTGCAAAAAGGGTGCTGCTCTGCCTGTTCCATTAAGATTCCTAAATTCGATGGCAAATGTGCTGAATTTCCTAAATTCATCGCGTTATTGATGAACCCTTGAATAAATGCGAACGGTTTCTGATACTCAAAGAGAGCTTGTGTCCAAGACCACCACACAGCAATCGCAGACTTCGATGAATCGGATGAGATTTATCCGAAGGCGATGCTTGTTACGATAAGATGGCTCTTATGTTTGAAAAGCACATTGCTGCATTTTTTTAACCACAGGGTCTTCTGCTCATTTATGTAATGTAATTTACACCACCAACCTGCGCTTGAACGCAATGCTTTCGCTTGGGAACTATAAAGATGTGGCTAACGCTTTCATCATATTTCTGCAGGTGGAGAATTTGGATACCGAATCGGAAGTCAAAAGGGAAGAAGCCGTTGACTATACGAAGTTGTCTTCATGGGAATATTATTCAGTTTTTGTTATTTCGGCGGTGCAAAACTTTAGAAGCACGAGGTGCGAGGACGGTGTGAGTCGATGTGACGCAGGATTCGGCGAGAAGTATTCAACGAAATCCAAGCCGAATGGTGCGTTCGTGAAACGAAATACCACAATGTCGCTACTAGGTGATTTGGAGGTAAGAACCCACTGCTAGTTATGTCTGCGTCTTGCCACCGCTGCACAAGTGCATAAAATATGCTGTGCTGTTACCTGCTCCTCTTGACATAGTCTTCAGGAATCGTCTTCTGACACGCCTATTTATTTCAGATGGTAATTTTATCTACAATGTCCTGTTAAAAGTTCAGTATAGAGTTTAATGTAATTCCTGCTGAGGTTTAAAGCAACATATATCCTGATGTGTTCAGGGTCAAAGAGTTGTCTCGACTGCCGCATGCCTTTTTGGGCTCTCCAGTAGTTTAGCATTCTTTGTTTTTTCTGTTCGCACAACAAGTTAGTTATGAAACTGTTCTTTACCCCACAGAAGGGTTCTGGACCTATAAAGGCAGTGCCTGCGCCCCTGTTTGCCAAAGAGTCCGCCATTTCATTGCCTACATGTCCCTCATGCCCCAGTACCCACATTAGCGTAACAGAGTTTCTCGCTGCTAGAGTATTGAGGAGTTTAGAGCATTCCCAGAGCAGCTTTGATTGGAATGAGAAGTTTATTAATGATTGGAATGAGAAGTTTATTAATGAACCATCCAGTATTGAAACACACAGTCCGCAAAGTGAGGCTTCACTGGGCCCCCACGTTTCTCGAACATTGTATCGATATTGCATCTTTGTACTTTCCCAATTTCTTCAGTGGACCATATGCCCTCCGGGAAACTGCTATGTATAACCCTGACATTTTTGGTGCAGACTGCCTCTGCTAGAGGAATCTTTGAAGAGGGAACCACCAAGGAGGCGCCCGGCACGCCATGTCTTTCAGAGACCCCCACTACCTTCTTTCTGGGACCAGGTTCGCCCCCAAGTAAGCTCTACCTCCATCATTTCTCCACAAACCGGCGGGTCAGCTGTGGGCACTATTGACAATTTATCAATATTTTTTTTTCCTCTTGTGCAAACCACTTTGTCGGGCTGCAGCTCGATGTCGGCGTGGCGCCATCCGATCGGGATCTTTTAGAGGTTGTTCGCGCAGACACGTTGGCAGGATTTGCTGCGAAGGACCGAACTGTTTCCAGCGATATGCCCCTGGCAAGCAAAGCCTTAAACCTTTTACGTTCAGCACCGGACAGCTTCACCCTATGTTTTGGAGTCTTGTTCTCTGGAGCAAATTCAACAAAATTTCGCTTTTGTTCCGAGGAGATAGACATCCCAGCCAACTCCTGGCTAAGTGGGATCTCCTCCGGTCTGTCGGACAAGGGACAGGGTGCCCCCCCCAACAGATCGTGTTCCATAATTTCATTGGCGATGTGACAAGGTGCCAACTCGACCAATGATAGCTGCTGGCTATTTGTAGCCACATTTTGCACATTTGAATGAAGCCCATAAGGCATCGTATGGGCGTGGCATACGGGCTCATTGAAGTTTTCGGTCGGTTAAATTTTTCTGGAGACTGCTGTCATAATTGTGAATGCTGCATGTGGTCCATTCCACCATGAGCGCGTTATTTTAGATTTCGTGTCGGAAATAAATCTGCTGTACGATTACATGGCGCAGAAAGCAGCGTGCTCAATATTGTAAGTGGTGCCGGCTTAAGTATATTGAAGAACGATAAAGTCGCGCTTCAGCGACTATTAGATGGCACTACAATTTTAAGTGTTGCTTAAAATAACACAATGGAAGCCTGTTGCTAACATATCGGCTTGGAAAATACTAAAAAATGTGAAGCTGGTAGATACGGGATTCAACATTCGAGCACAGGGGACGTTTTGCTAGGCGCAGAAATCATTCTAGAAATGCTGTCTGTGGGGCAAACAAAGCTGAGCGATGGTTTTCCATGGTTGTAAAAAATGACACTGGGATTGGTTACATCAGGCGCAACGAAAATGCTTGAAGGTGAACATTCGACAGCTCAAAGGTTTGTGATGATGAGTTTAATAGTTTAGTAAAGTGGTTCTCGGAGCTAGAGCAAATTTCTAAAAGATCAACTTTTCTTACCGGCGAAAAAGCAAAGTACGAGCGCATATTTCAAAGCATCGTGACTAGAGATGACAATTATAAATTCGTCGTAAAAATTCCATTCAAACATATTGTCAAGGAATGCAGCATCACAGTCAATGGACTGACTTTCGTAACAAGTTGAATGCGATTCAAGAGGTCAGGGTTCCGCGCTATATTTTAAGCGCAAAAAACTTCGCTCGCATGCTTCGACCTGGACATCTTTCGTTACCAACATAGCCTCGATCCATGAGGCAACTAAATCAGCAATTTGGAGACATGTTCCTTCTCGACTAAATCCCGCAGATATTATATATAGAGGTGCGTCAGAAATGGGCAATTTCGGCGTACGATACACAAGGTTGCACCGATACCAACGCTCGAATAAAGTCGGTTGATCTGTCGGCAGACACATCAAGGGCACCGGTATTTTGCGTATTGAAATGCAAGTAATAAAGTTTTTAAATATTTGTTTAAGAAAAATTGCTTTGACGTATGAAAACTCTTGTAATGCACTGCAAATTAAAAATACAAAAATTTTGGTATGCTATGTATTCTTTGTGTTTTCTACATTTGTATTATTGTAACGGTAAATGAGATTTTTAGTAAAAAATTTTAAGAAAAAGAACGCTTAGAATAGAGAAAGGCATTAAGTCGTTCGAAACCACCTAAATACAGTAATAATAAAATAATTTGAAGTGCAATAGCTCATTAATTCTTTATATTTCGGGAACGCAAAAACGATTGCGTACTAACAGTGCTTCAGTCACCCTCCTTAAGTTTTTGCCCAATATCTTCAACTTAGTTAACATTTATTCTGTTGAACTTGTGATACACTGAATGGACATTGTTAAGTAAAACTATCCAAAGAAAACATGACATCGAAACGAAATTGTTTGTTTTTTGTTATCTATATCCGTCCTTTCAACAGATTTAGTGGCAGTTGGCCCCTAAATGTTATTTGTATTGAAAGACCGTTCTATGGCATTCGGTCTATAAGTATAACTACGAATTTCCGCGGAGGTGAAATATTGTGTGGTAGATATCTCGTCTCCTGTTTTATTAATATTTACCCCCAATTTATTTACAATCCGTTTTTCCAACAATAAGTAAAATAATTTGTACAATTTGGGTATACTCCTACTATATATTTTGGCTACTGCCAGAGCAATTATTTTTTAATCAACTAAATGTAGTTTTTATACCTATATACATATTAATATACAAAAACAGGACATCAAAAGACAATGTTAAAACCTATGTGGAAGTTCGGTGGGTGCGATTCACTTTAATCTTTTTTGTTGGAAATTTTCCATTCCCGATAGCTGTCGCATATGAGGATTTTCATGGTGTTTAGACGATGTCTGCTACATTTCTTTTATTTATTTTCATTCGTCACGTACCAGCCAGCCTTCATTCTTGCACGGAGAATTTTGATTGTACTCTTTGGATCAGTTGTATGTTGGTTTTGCTCGCAGTCTCCCAGATTTCTATCCCGTATTTCCATAATGTCCGGTATATTTTTTGGTTTTGTAGTGATAATTTGAAACTTCTTCCTAGTTGCCAAATTAATTGTCTTAATTTGTTTCTTATTTCGTATTGTTTACTTTTTATGTGTTGTCTCCAAGTAAGTTTGGCGTCGATTACTATGCCACGGTATTTTGCGCTGAGTTGAATTTTAGTTAATTCGTATTTAATTGTTAACGGATGTTCCTCGAATTTCCTGTTGAAGAGTATGTAGTTGAAGAAGATGTAGTCCAAAATTTTATCTACAACTCTGTGGACTTCTTGCACGGTTGAATGATACCTTCTAAATTCGAACTGGTGGCTTCGAATAACTTTTTGTTGTGTCAAGATAGGTTTAATTCTATCACACAATATTTTCTCAAATACTTTTGAAAGAATTGGCAAGAGGTTGATGGGTCGATAAGAGCTAGTTCTTCTTGCGTCTTTGTTTTGTTTCGGGATTGCTATTATTTGAGCTACTTTCAATAAGGCTGGAAAATGATTTAGTCTAAATATCATTTCGGGCTTAACAATAAGTAATTAAATCTAGAGCTATCTAACTATATTTGTCCCGAACCACTGTTTGGGCTTAGGATTAAATTTCCCTTTTTTAATTCAATTTAAATTCATTTCATTTTAGTATCTTATACTAATTATTTAATATTTAATGCATTTAATATATAGGAAAGTCCAATCTTGTGAAGCGTGTTGCCGTTTTAGTTCTAAGTAGATTTTTTACCAATGGTTTTAAGTGCTCTCGAACTTTTTCTTTGTATTTGAGCATAATCTCTGTGAGCTCACTTTTAACAAGAGGAATTTGGAGGTCCTTATGGATGTCAGCCTTTCTAACGAACCGAGGAGTACCCGTGATTGCACGCCAGATTTTCGATTGCACTCACTGTATCGGCTCGACGTTCGATGAAGAAGCATTCCCCCAAAGCTCAGCTCCGTATGCCCAAATTGTTTTGATCACTGCCTTGTACAATAGAAGTTTCTATTCTAAGCGAAGCTTTGACTTGGTGTTGAGTAGCCAATTTATTTTATGGGCCTTTAATTTATTCTCTTTGCCTCAATATGATTCCGCGAAGTTTGTCGTATGTCTAGATGGACTCCTGGGTATGTTACAGCATTCGATTGAGGGATAGCAACATTGATAGTGTGATCACAGGGCAATTTTTCTTTCATAAGTGTAAACGTAACATGAATGCTCTGGGTCTCATATACCTTAATGCGCCAATTTTACAGCCACAATTCCATTTTCTTCAAATGCTCCTCAAGGCGATTCGGAGCCACTATTCGTTTGCTATGTATACTAAGAAGTGTTGTCTGCGAATGCTGCAGTGAGTAGGGAGGTCTGCAGTGAATAATACATATAGTACAGGACCTAGAACACTACCTTGTGGAACCCCAGCATTAATATCAAAGTCCTTTGTGGTGTATTCTCATATTTTACTCTGAACTTTCGGTTATACAAATACGATTCCAGTAGAATGTGGACATTAACTGGTAACAGTTTTTGTGTTTTGTATTTTAATTTTGCAAGCCAAACTCTGTCAAACGCCTGTGCAATATCTACAAATATAGCGGAGCAGTATTTTTTGCCCTAGTAATGCGGTTAATGTGCTCTATGGTTCTGTTATTTTTGCGAAATCCAAATTGATGGTGGGGAATAATGTTGGATTTGTACTAGGGCGGATTGATATTGAAGCTACCTAGCGCTAGATGGCAGCACAAACACAAACTCTTTTTTTTAGAAATTGCGATCTGTGAAACGTCAGCTGTTAACAATTTACCCAAATTCATCGATTCGTTTATTTGTTGTAGTCGTTTGAAGTAAGCAACTTTTCTGTTTCTTGAAAAATGGAAAAAAGCGAATTTCGTGCAGTGATTACACTATTATTTGAAAGGGAAAACGGCGAAAGAGACAAAAGAAAAGCTCGATAAACATTACGGTGAGTCTGCTCCGTCAGATTTCATGGTAAAATATTGGATTGCTGAATTTAAACGCGGCCGAACAAGCACTGCAACAATACCATCAACAGGAAGGCCAAAAGAGGTGGTTACTGAAGAAAATATCAAGAAAATCCTCGATATCGTTATGAATGATCGCCGAGTCAAGTTGCGTGAGATTGTTGAAATGGTAAACATATCACATGAACGTGTGTTCAATATTTTGCATAAACATTTGCATATGAAAAAGCTATCGGCAAGATGGGTGCCGCGTTTGCTCAGTGTCGAACAAAAACGAGTTCGACAGACCACTTCACAGCGGTGTTTGGACATGATAAAGCGTAATCCTGTTGATTTTTGGCTTCGATTAATAACTGTTGATGAAACGTGGGTCCACCACTACACACCTGAAACCAAAAATCAATCGAAACAATGGGTGGAAGCTGGTGGAAGTGCTCCGAAGAAGGCGAAGGCAGTGAAATCGGCTGGCAAGGTTATGGCCACTGTATTCTGGGATGCACACAGAATATTCCTCAACGATTATCTTGAAAAAGGATCCACAATCACAGGAAAGTATTATCGTCCATTATTGGATCAATTGATTGATGCAATCAAGGAAAAACGACAACATTTAAAGTAGAAAAAAATGCTCTTTTTTCAACAGCATTAGATACATTGCTAAAATTACGTGAAATACACTTCGAATTGGTTAATCATCCACCTTATAGTCCAGATTTAGCTCCTAGTGACTTTTTCCTGTTTCCAAACTTGAAAAAATGGCTCGCAGGAAAAAGATTCAGCTCAAACGAAGAAGTCATTACCGAAACTACCGCGTATTTTGAGGGATTCCCGAAATCGTATTATCCAGATGGTATAAAAAAGTGTCGAAGTAAACGGAGACTATGTTGAGAAAAAAATGGTTTTTGAAAAAAAAAATGTTTTTTTTCCTACTTAGGTAGCTTCAATATCAATCCGCCCTCGTATATGTGCGGCTGCAGCTTTAGAAGAAGCAAAATCTCAAGTAATTTTGAAAGTACTGGGAGCAATCTTTTGGATGAAGATGACGGTTGAGTTGCGTATTTTCCGGGTTTTGGTATCGTCGTAATTTGTGATATCTTCCAGCGTTGCGGAAAATACCCAATCCATAGTATTGAATTGAATAACTGCGTAACTATTTTAATAGTTATTTCAGGCAATTCCACAATCATTTTTGCGGTAATTAATTCAAATCCTAGTGCTTTTTTCGGGCTTAGATGAGCTTTAATTCAAATAGCACTTCCTTCATTTTAACCTTCATCGGGATTAACGGTATTTTAGGGGCCAGAAATGGAATTTCAAAACTGTTGGTTGGTTGGTTAGATTGAAATACGAATTTGAGATGATTAGAAAACGCTGAGGCTTTCTCTTCGTAATTTCTTGCCCAAGTTCCATTATTTTGCCAGAGTGTCTTTATATTTGTATAGGCTTTCCAGAAAGAGTAGTTTGTATTTTGTGTTGGAGTTAGCGTCTCAGTATATTTTTTCGAACTGTTCTCTAGCTCGCAGTTTAGTGCTTCTCGGAGGCGTTTTTTTGCTAATGCTAATTTCTGCTTTGCGTAGGGTGATCTATTTTGTTGCCACTCTCTTCTTAATCGCATTTTCTCCTCAACGAGATTCTCGATAACTGCAGATGTTGTAGGATTTGTTACGGAGCGGGATAATGAGGCTGTTGGAGATGAGTGTGTGGCTGCAGATGTAAGAACTGAGTTGATGGACTTATATGACTACTTACATATCAGTACCTGAGCCAGTTTGTTCTTTTATTGGTTAGGTGACCTGTTTTCTTACCCAGCTGAGCTTGTTTATGTAGATATATAATAACTGATGAATGATCAGAAGCGAGCTCGAAACAGGATTCTGCAGATAACAAGTCTCGATCAATATAACTGGTTATTCCAAAGTCCATGAGGTCGGGAACTTTTTCAGGGCCAGAGGGCCAGTATGTCGGTTGCCTGAAGACACGAAGTCAAGGTTAGAATACCGATTTACTAGTGCAGAGAACAGTTGTTTGCCTTTGGGATTTATTAAACTTGAGCCCCAAAAGGTATGTTTCGCATTGTATCCACCTGCTGCCAAAAATCTGGTCCACAATGATGAGAATTGTGTGAATTGTAATTCTGTCACTGAGTATCTTGGAGGACAATATACTGCGCACAGTACCATTTTTTTCTCCCAGCTTTGAAGACATATTGATGTTGCCTGCAGATAGTCCTTTACATATTAATCTAGTGCATGATGCTTAAATCTATCTCTTGTAGAATTTAAAACTTGATATAACAAAATAATTTTTATTTGTCAAGTGAGTTTTTGATAAGTTTTCAACAACTCGTGCAACATGCTTTGCAGTGATGTCATAAATTCTGTCATATAATTTGTTAATTTCGATATCATGGATTCTACATTTTGCAAAGCTAGGAATTTCTTCAGCAATTTTGCTGCAATTGCTTTCATTGTATGTCTGTAGTCCCGTTTGTTACGGACGCTACGTGGAAATTGTTATTTCCTACAAGAATAGCTACAGTTGGAACTAAAGCATTTGAGCAACTCTCTTGGAAGTAGAATGGTGATGGCTTTGGAGTTTTGGCAATGGAATTTTTTGCAGGAGTTGAGTCAACGTTTTCATTTTCTAATAGTGTAAACCTGTTCTCAAAGTGCTATTACTCATTTGTTTAGGAGAGGCTGATATATTCGCAGGTTGAGGAGTTAGTCTCGCATTTTTTGCCTGTCTTTTGTTTCCGTTTTTTTGTGGACTCAACTTTCGCTTTACCTGTATATTCCTATCTATTCCCGCCTGTATAGTTACAACATTTCTTGTCACATCAGTTATTCCACCACCTGTTGTTGGCGGTTTAATTTGTCCATCACCTATTCTTACACTATGGTCTGTTTCATTTTCTAAAGAGAGAGAGGCATTTTCTGATAAATTTGCCGTTGAGTAATGTAACACAGCTGGAGTAAGTGTGCTCGTACATATTGATTGGCTGTATAAAATAGTTGTTGTAGTGTCTGCATTCGATGCGGCAAGAGTTGTATGCATTTTTACGCGTTGTGTTTTTTATGCATTCTTTTAAGTTGGTTGGCTCACTCAGAACGTTAAGCACAGACTGAAATTTTGGTGGTTCGTAAGCGACCGCTATAATATGTGACAGTTCTGCACAGCCGCTGCGTTTCGTTTGATCTTGTGGAGAGAGTGCACTGGAGGTAGTTTGGCCTCTTTGATTTGATATGCCTGTTGCTGGTTCTCCAAGTCTTTGACCTGTGGCGAGCGCAAAACTCTCATTTTGGCGACCTTACCTTTTCTCTTTAGTGGCAATGTTATTTTATATGTTTATAACTTTATGCGCCAATTAACACACCAAAATCACTGCTCCACTTAATCAATGCTGAACAGAAGCGCCTCTCGTAAAAAACACTTTTTTATTTTGAAATTTATTCAACTTTCAAACAGAGCGATAATAATTCATAGCGCACTTCACTAGAGTTGAGAGAGTCTCAATATAGCATTAAACATATATATACAATATATATTTTTATAGATCCAGGTAGTTCCTTTATTATTTTCCCGTTGATCAGGTTTTTTTTTCATTTTCGAGATTTGTGTTTAATTTCAGCTATTGTCCTCCTTTTTGTTTTGTTATAGCGTGTAGGTTGTTAAATTGGATATTTTGAATGTCCATGTCGTTACTGAATTTATTTGCGGAGTGGTTTTAGAGACTAGTTGCTTTCTGATTGTTCGTTTTTGCCCAGGTATTATTTTCTGTTTTTATGGGAGGTTTATACAGTAAAACTCCCCATTGCGGACACTTCTTATAACCGGACACCTTCAATAACCGGACAAATTTCGTGGACACAACCATTTTATTAGTTTTTCCATACAAATATGACTCCAATAACCGGACACTCTAATAACCAGCCGCGGACACATACTTCAAACCATTTTGACCAAAAAATCCCTCATAAACGGACAAAATTTAAAAAACCCCAAACAAGTTTTTTAAAAATCTGGTAATCCTTACAAAATAAATCGCATTTGTGCTGATAAAACCAAAATTGGTGATTCCCCTTTTCACATTGCATTGATAAACACGAATTTGGTGATTCCCCTTTTAACATGTATGCACACATTGTGTCACTGCATATGTGTTAATAGTATGCGCATTTTAGTTCAGTTTGTTAAATACAAAAGGTAATTGTGAATTGTGTTTTAATAAACTCGTAATAACATGGTATCAAAAAAAAAAGTTCTGTCCATTCAAGAAAAAATGGAAATTATTAATGTGTTCGAAAAAGATAAATTGTCTGTGCGTGAAATTGCAAAAAGGTAAAGTTTAATTCCCATAAAAATTGAAATTGTGCTTAATTTTTTTGTTTTCAAAGGTTCAACATTGGCAAAACTCAAGCAGCAGAGATCAATAAAAATAAGGAAACAATTCGTTCTAAATGGGAGTCTGGAGTAAATGTACATCAAAAGCGAGGTTTTCTAAAGGAAGGTGGCTCTGAAATAGACAAAATGTGCTTTGATTGGTTCGCCAAGGCTAGAAGTCAACAAATTCCTATATCTGGCCCTATTGTAAAGGCAAAAGCAATGGAAATTGCAGCCAAATTGGGTGTACTTAATTTCAATGCTTCAAATGGATGGTTAAACAAATGGCGCATAAGGAATAATATTGTTTTCAAGTGCATATCTGGTGAAGCCGCAGATGTAAACCAAGAGGAGGTCGAGCAGTTCAGCTGCCATCTCTGTTGAGCGGATATAAGCCTCAGGACATTTATAACGCAGATGAAAGCGGGCTTGTCTTTCGCGCATTACCTGACAAAACACTCGCTGAAATCCGAAAAATGCATTTGCGGTAAATTATCTAAGGAAAGACTTACAATTTTCTTTTGTGCAAATATGGCTGGAGAGAAAGAGGAGCTTTTGGTTATAGGTAAAGTAGCCCGACCTCGAGCATATAAACATGTTCCTACCACGGAACTGCCAGTGAATTGGAAATCTAATAAAAAAGCTTGGATGACTCGAGAAGTTATGACTGAATGGCTGCAGCAGTTCAATAGGAAAATGAGGTCCCAGAATCTAAAAATTCTCTTGTTTTTGGATAATGCTGCATCTCATCCAAGAGAATTAAACTTAACTAATATAAACATTGTTTTTTTGCCTCCAAAGTCAACGTCAGTAAGCCAACCCATCGATCAAGGAATAATCCAAAATTTTAAAGTTTTTTATAGAAGCTTACTTTTAAAACACTTGCTACGTAAAATTGACACTGCAAGTTCAGCATCAGAGCTGTCAAAATCTATTAATGTGCTTGAAGCTGTTTATTTCATCAAAACATCTTGGAATAAAGTAGAAGCAACAACAATCCAAAACTGCTTCCGAAAAGCAGGGTTTTCGGAAATTGATGATGTTCTTCCCGATTTTGATCCCGAAGATGACATTGCACTGGCAATCTATGCTAAATTTCACGAAGGACTCGACGTGGCAAATAATTTCGACGGTTTTCTTCAAATAGATAAAAATATCTGCACTGAAGACAACAATATATTCAATTTGATGAGCAAAACGATATTATGGATATAAGTAATTCAGAAGAAGAATCTTACGAAGAAATAAGTGAGCCAATAACATCGTACGATGAGGCGTTAAAACTTGTTGCGCGTTTGAAACAATTTGCCAAAAATGATTTTGTAGCTTTTCAACACATTAAAAATATCGAGACTCATTTTAAAAATGAACATTTCAAATTAAAACAATCACTATTTAAGCAATCAACCATTAGAAAATTTTTTCAACCAAAGTAGTAATGAAATGTAAAAACTTGTACAGTGCACGTATTATTAAATATTATTCATAAATTCGTACAAAATATGAAATAAACGACAACTTCTAATGATTTGGAAGCAATTTAAATAAAATTTTTCTGAGCCCCCTTCGATCACCCTCCCTATAAGCGGACACCTCCCATAACCGGACAAAAACACTGCGACGGTGAGTGTCCGGTTATGAGGAGTTTTACTGTATATTATTCCACAGTTTAGTTTTTTAGTAGCTTTGTAATTGCTTAGTTGATTTTCTAGTTTGCACTCCTCATAGTGTTTTTTATCGTTGCCTTCAGTTCTTTTGCTGCTTTATTGTATTTAGCTTTGTCTACTGGGTATCCAGTAATTTGTCAGTTTTTCCTGAGTCTTCATTTTTGTCCCATAGTTTCATGCTTTTAGGTGCGCGCATTTGACAATTGAACTGCAATAAACTTTCACTACTGACTGGTCAGAACTTTCCCAAAAGTGTGCCACTCGATGAAGAATATACAAACCAAAAAGTAGGGCAACTACAAATAACAATGTAGGGCAATTAGAAATCTTAAAGTAGAACGAATAAACAAGCTCTTCTTCCAACAACCAAATTCGAGCGCGATTCTATTCGCACAAGAGCAGAATCTAGGCGAGGCACACCACACACCACCCCAACCTAATTGGCGCAGCCGGATTACTGACCTACCGTACCAGGAGCCTTTAGGAATCTCCGAGGATTAAGCCCAGGAATAGGAGAAAAGACAACATCACAACAAGGCACGAACATCTAAGGAAAATTAACAAAGAACAAAGGGAAAATTGTAAGTATTTATTTTATTGTGGCGTAATATAAGTAGATACATACTTCTGCGACCCTAAAAGCGACGTTGCGCTGGTCAACGGATTTGCAACGCATTGTATGGGCAAACATAAACCGTCGGTATGATCGGACGGTCTATGTATGTCGTCTTAGCTGTGAGGATTTTTTTGGTACATTTATTTTGTTTTAGCACTGATTTAAATATTTAACAGAGTACGCTTAGGGTATTAGGTAAGAATACTTCAAGGGGTGCATACAACACGGGTTTGGGGATCAAAGTTTGTGTAGTTCCGAAACTACGATTTGCGCAAAAATGTTTAATTAATATTTTGCACGGAAAAGCAAAATAAAGAAATTGGAAACTATGCTGAAAATGGAGACGTGTTAGTAGTGCTTGGAGAAAAATATGGAGAATATGAAATCGATCAAATAAATTCAAATAGGCTCATAGAAAAGTAGTAACAAAATAAACGTAAATAATTATTGGTATAAATAATCTTTACTCAGGTTCAGTAGTTGTGAAATTAATTAAGTATAATTTTTATACTTACGTAATTTGAGTAATTTTGTTTTCTCTTTGGAATTTACGCCACATTTGTTTTTCTATGTTGAGTAATGTTTGTATTACTAAATAATAAATCTGAAAACTTATTGGAATACTATTACGCGTTTTAGTTTAGAAAATCAACCTTAATGCCTTCAAGTGCAGCTACGTTAATGAAAAATAATATAAGCGGAACCAAAGAGAAATTTACGTGTTTATGATGAATTTAAGGGGTTTATCGTGGGGCGGACTGGTTGGGGTCCGTGTTTCTTGTCCTCGGGAGCGTCCCATTCGCTACTTGTCCTGGGCGCGCGTGTTCCTGAAAACCCTAAACCACTCTTTGGAAATCACACTACATAACACTCTTCGTTTTTAAATCACAAGCCACTTTATTCTTACAAATACTAATTCTTATATACTATTTCTCAACAGTCATCTCAGTCTGTGAACTGATCTTTCTGGTGTTCCAGTTCCGCACCTGCTAATTGGTGTCAGTCGGTCAAGCCAACTGACCTACTGTAAAAGTATCGACGGTGCATTCTAAAAGTTTACATAAAAAATATTGCATAAATACTATTAATTTACAATAATTAGACCCTAAAAGTATGTGCTACTCTTAAACAACTTTAGCACATACTAATCCCACATAAAGTGTGGCATCTTTTAGGAGTCGATGCAGTGAGTCAACTACTCGTAGGTAGCTTGATTCTAACTCACAACATCCCTCCCCTCTTTCTAAAAGAATTTTCGAATGAATCTTTAAAATATTTTTTCTCTTTTCTGCACTTCAAACAATCTGTGCATTTTCTGAAACCTATAGTACATACGTATAGTTTTTCTTTTTTTTTAAATCGCCTTACTTGGGTTCTATTATTGTATTCTTTTCTTTCTTACTTTTGTGTTCTTTTGGTTTTTGTTTTTTTTTTTCTCTTACTACTTCTTTTTATAGTTTTTTTTTCTTTGTACTTCCTTTAAAGTTTTTTTTCGTTTGTTTTGTTTTTTAGTTATAATTTTCTCTTTTTTATATTCCCCTTTTTTATATTTGGTCTTTTATTGACTCTTTTCTCACTGGCGTATAAACAATTTCATATACTGCTATTTTGATACCTAAAATCTTATGTTATGTTATGGAGGTGCTGGATTCCCACTTTTTTGAAGTGGCATGTACTGATGACCTTATCAAGAGGTCAATTTTACTTAAAACAATTGGTATGGAAGCGTACGGTCTTTCGCGCGATCTATGCGATCCAGTCCTACCAGCAAAAAAACAATCTGCACGTTGTTAGAGCAGCCCTATTCCATATCTGTTATTATTTTTAGGGAGCGACAAAAGTTTTTTGACGCATCCCGACGGAAGGAAGAGTCAGTTCTTTTCTGCTCAACAAGTTTGTGACAGGATTAGAAGGAAGAGCTTTCGAGAGGCTATGCGAGGAGGATGAAGACTTAACGCTGGAAAAAGCGTTGAAAATAGCGATAATGACAGAGGTTAAAGTGCATACAAATATGCAACAAGCTAATTTTGAGGTTAGTGCAATAACAAAGGCGCATGAGGCGCTTCAAGGTGACAGAAAGTCAAGCAGACAGAAGCAGCAGCGGAAGTAGTAGCAGCAAAACAGTTCATATTGGAAGTGGTCATGTCCACAACAACAATATCAAAGAACGGAGCCAGAAGTGCAAGCATTGGGGATGGCGCAATCATTTAAGCAGTAGCTGCAAATATAAAAGAAGCACATGTAACAAGTGTGGCCGTATATGGCATTTAGCAAATATATGCTTTGGAAAAAAACATGTGAACATAATAAAAAAGGAATATAAAGAAAATGAATGAATTTTCTATTTTTAGTTTAAGCAGTGATTCTAAGTCAACACCGCCCCCTCCTTTTATCGTTAATGCTGAAATGGATGGTGTTCAGCTTGAATTTGTCCTGGATTCTTCGAGGAGGCATTACAACGAACAAACTACACCAGTGCAGGGATCATTTCTTTGCTTACAATGGCGATGGAATTGACACTATGGGTGAGTTTTGTGCAAGTATAACATATCGTATTAAAAAAAAGAAATTAAAAATAGTAGTTAGCAAGACGCGTAGTCGTCCCATTTTAAGTCGAGATTTTATGTAGTCCCTGTGTGTATAGCCCTGAAGTTAACTTAAAAGAGGTTGAGTCGTAATTAAAAAACAAATTCCGTACCGTTTTTAGCAGTGGGTTAGGGAAATATAATGTTCATAAAATAAAATTAGAATTAAAAGAAAATGTTAAACCCATTTTTTGCAAGCCCTTGGCATGGCATGGTAAAATAGAATGCCAACTTGGTGAATTAGTGGAGAAAGGAGTTTTAGTATTAGCAGATGATTCAGATTGGGGCACGCCGTTGGTGCCGGTTTTGAAATCAAACGGCGACTTGCGTATATGCGGCGATTACAAGTCGACTATTAATAAAAATCTTTCGGAAGTAAAATACCCACTACCGAGAATAGAACAGATATTCGCTTCACTCAAAGGCCCTTACATTACTAAGTTGTACTTGTCCAATGCGTACAACCAGTTGAAGTTAGACGAAAGTTCCCAACTATTGTGTGCATGGAGAACGCACATGGGCGTTTTTAAAGTCACAAGATTACCTTTTGGCGTTAAGCCAGCGTCTGCAATTTTTCAGAAGACGATTGAAAATGTTTTACGCGGTATTCTTAACGTGGTATGTTATTTAGACGATATAGTGATTTCGGGAGATTCGTTAGAAAAACACATTAAGACAATTGAAAGAGTGCTGGCGAAACTTGAAAACGTCGGGTTAGTATTAAATGCTCAGAAATGTTCTTTCTTTCAAAGAAAAATTTCCTACTTGGCATTTGACATTGATCAAAACGGTTTGTCCAAAAATAAAGACAGGGTTTCTGCAGTTGTTGAAGCACCTGTTCCCAACAATATTTTTGAACTACTTGCGTTTATCGGACTAGTAAATTATTATTCAAAATTTATTCCAAACTTTGCAAATACAATGGAACCTTTATATGCTTTATTACGCAAAGACTCTAGGTTCAGGTGGACAGAATCATGTCAACGCGCTTACAGTAGTCTGAAGGAGGAAATCACTTCAGATCGCCTTTTAGTCTCATTCAATCCTAGTTGTCCAATAATTATCCTAACGGTACTCGAAAAAAGAGGCATTGGCTATAGTATTCTCTGTCACAAAATTAAGACAATACTTACTAGGAAATAAGTTTGTCTTACAAACGGATCACAAACCGCTTTTATCCATTCTCGGAGAAAACAAGGGTTTATCTGTGATGGCAGCGGCTCGAATACAGCGATGGGCATAGATTCTGTCAGGTTTTGATTATACCATGAGGCACGTAAAGGGTGACGAAAACTTTACTGACAATCTATCCCGACTACCACAAATTCTCAATCTGAATGAGGATATAGAACAAAATTATATTAATTTCATTTCAGCGAATAATGAGTTACATTTAAATTTTAAAAAAATTGCTAGGGAAACTACAAGAGACCCTTGTCTATCAAAGGTGAAAGAAGCTGTGGAAAGTGGAAAGTTAAGTTCATTGAAAGGTGAAACTTTTCTAGGATTCCAGAACAAAAGCTCAGAACTCTCTGTCGAGTATGGTTATTTATTATGGGGATTTAGAAGTATAATTACTAACAGTTTTAGAAAACGAATTTTAACTGAGCTACATGCTTCCTATATGGGCATCGTAAAAACTAAGTCTTTAGCTCGATCCTATATATGGTGGCCTAACATAGATAAGGACATAGAGACATTAATTTCCAATTGTGTGTCGTGCAAAAAGCTGCAACCAAGTCCAGAGAAAAGTGGAATAATTCCATGGACGACACCGACATCCGTTTGGTCTCGAATTCATTTAGATTTTGCGGGACCTATAAAATATTGTTACTTCCTCATAGTAGTAGATTCATATTCAAACTGTGTTTTTAAAACCAAACATATCACAACTGCTTTTACAGTTACAAAGCTAAGAGAAATTTTCAGTAGGTTCGGTTTAGGTGACATTTTGGTTAGCGACAACGGTAGCCAGTTTACGGCAGGCGCGTTTCAACATTTTCTAAAAAAGAATAGCAGGCTTTCCTGCTACAAACGGTCAAGCAGAAAATTTTATAAAAACATTTAAGAAGTCCCTGATAGCAAACTTGACCAGTGACAATTGTGAAGATTTAGATGTTATAATCGATAGGTTTCTTTTTGACTATAGAGCTATGAAGCATTGTACTACAGGGGAATCCCCAGCAAAGATAATGTTAGGTAGGGGACTAAAAAGTCGGTTTGGCTTATTGAAACCACCTCTAGTAAAATGTGAAATCGAAAAGAAGCTACTTAACAACGTGAAGAACCATAGAGGTTCTAGAGATATGATTTTCGAAGAAGGTGCACCAGTATTCATTTGAAATTATTCCGACCCAAACAAGAGTCATTGGCAAGAGGCAACAGTAAAGGAGCGGCTAGGATTACGAACGTATACTTGCACAATCTCTAAAACCAATAGATTGATCAAACGTCACATCGACCAAATGGTCAGTAATCGTAGTTCTGACACCCTAAATAATTCTGATCCTCCTAAAGATACAGCGGCAGACCCGGAAACCAGTGCGAACCAAGTTTTGGACTCGAAAATCTCGGAGGGCGGTGAGGATGGTGAATTACCAGAAATTCCGCAGGGACGCTTGCGTGAACGAAAAAATAAAATTAATTACAAAGAGTAGGTTTTTTCTTCTTTGAAATTGAACATTGTTAGTAAAAAACAAAATGAATTGTTGAATTTTCATTGAATTTTATTTATTAAGATTAACATTGTAAAAAGGAAACAGGAAGTACTGGAATTGAAGCTGATTATAATTAAATTTATATACATAAATTATCTTAATTGAAATCATTATAGAATTAGTATTGTACTTCATCTGTTGAGGACTTAATTGCAAAGTTAACTGATATGCATTATTGTTATATATGGCTAAGAATTTAAATATCTAAGAATTAAATATTTAAATAAATTAGTATATATTAGTTTTGAGTATATTTTTCATTTAGAGTGGAGAGTTGTAGTATTCCTATTGGGTTATTTGTCTTTTGTAAATATTCCCATTATATACTCTCTTCTCTCTTATATTCATATGTATTATAATCATTATATTCATATGTAATACGTACTGTTACATTGTTATATATTAAGCCTAAGCTAAGTTAAACTAAATAAAGTACAATCAGTCTAGCACTGAACTCTGATAAATAAACTTGTGGTTTCTTAAGACATTACACTTATGTTGACAATCTCGGCCATTTTGTATATTTAGTCAGTTTTTTTGAGCTATTGTGCGTGGACGTGTTTTAGCTTGTTTTCGATTTTTGTCTATCGTCCTTTCATGGGCCTTTTCAGTTTCGGGAACAAGAAAAAGTCGCAGTGGGCCATGTCTGGGGAATATGGTGGCTGCGGCATTATTACAGTGTTGTTTTTGGCAAAAAATTCGCGCACAAGTAATGATGTGTGAGCAGGGGCATTATCATGATGCAAAAGCCAATTTTTGTTCTTCCAAAAATCCGGGCGTTTCTGGAGGATTGCTTCTCGCAAATTGCGCATTAGTTGAAGATAATATTCGACCAAACTTGGCATGCTTTTTTCGGTCTTGGCTCAGCAGCTTCCATTGGAATGATTGAGCTTTGGTTTATACGTCATAACCATAGATCCATAATTCGTTACCAGTTATGACTCTGCAGAAAATTTGGGTCGACACGGACAGATTCCAACAGCTCCTGCGCAATGTTAATACGATGCTGTTTTTGGTCGAAATTGAGTAATTTTGATACGAATTTTGCGGCGACCCGCCCATGCCCAAACTTGATATATTTAGGTCCTCAGCAACTTCTCTGACAGTGATTCGACGATTGGCCAATACTAGTTTCTTTACTTCATTAATGTTTTCGTCTATTGTTGACGTGCTCGGGCGTCCGGAACGCTCTTCGTCGCTCACATCTTCTCGACCCTCTACAAACATTTTGTACCACCGATAAACGTTGCTTTTGTCCAAAGTAGCTTCGCCGTATGCAACAGTCAACATTCGGAATACTTCCGCGCACTTTATGTTGTTTTTCACACAAAATTTGATACAAATTCTTTGATCCAATTTTTGGGATAGACAAATATCGAAGACAACACGTCCACGCACAATAGCTGTCAAAAACTGACTGAACATTCAAAATAGCCATGATTGTCAACATAAGTGAGGGTCATGAAGTCTTCAAGCTGTTCAGTTCATGACCATCATGATGTATATATGTCCTCTTTTATTTTACATTATAATTTTCCCATTGTACAATTATAATGCAAAATTATTTGTTTGAGGCAAATGTTGCAATGTTATACATACTCAGATCTGTTGCGTATGGTTGGGCAATTATAAGAACTAACTCCTGGCCGGGAATTGAAGCACAAATTTAACATATATATTTTCACCCTATATATAGGCATATTGGCAGATTCTTACAAATTTGCATCACAAACTAATTTTTAAAATTTTGTGTCTCCGTTGGAAGTTCTGCATACGATGTATATGGTGGGGCAATTGTAAAAAAAACTCCTGCCCGCGGAATGAAACACAAATTTAAAATGTATATTTTCACCCTATATATTGGCAGATTGCAAGATTCTTACAAATTTGCATCTTAAAAATGCTTAAAATTTTGTGTCTCCGTTAAATGTTATACATATTCAGATCTTTTGTATATGGTGGGGCTATTGTAAAAATAACTCATGGCCACGAAATGAAACAAAAATTTACCATGCATATTTTCACCCTATATACAGGCAGATTGCAATAATCTTACAAATTAGGTAGGTAGGTAAGGCGGCCACCCGAAAAGTTCGCACTTAGGCCAACAATGACCCTTTGTGATACCGCATGGGACAACAGGTCCCATCCCCTTCAAAGGTCCAGCCATTTGGAGCTTTTAATGAAGTAGTTGATGGATATTTTTTTTTGTTGAGATATCTCCCAAGGAGTCCAAAAATTAGTCGCCTAGGAAAGTGCGCCTCCTTCTGGACAAAGCTATACACATGTACAACAGGTGAACAGTGGACTCTTCCTCCTCCTCGTCCATGCAACTCCTGCAGAAGTCGTTAGAGGCGATCCCCAGCCTAAACCTGTGTGTGCCTAGAGTCCAGTGTCCCGTTTGGACGCTAATCACGGGACCTATGCTTTGTCTATTTAGAGCCAGTAGGTCCTTAGAGCACTTGACATTTATCTCTGGCCAGGTTTGTCTAGCTATTTTACATCCTGAAAGTTCAGACCAGCGCCTGCCCGCTGTTTCTAAGGATACTGTATTTACTAAGAGCTTACATGTGGCAATAGGAATACCGAATAGCGACCTATCTGGTTCAATCGGTATGGTAGTACCCTCACGGGCAAGTTCATCCGCCTTGCAGTTCCTTGGAATATCTCTGTGACCGGGAACCCAGCACAGATGCAGACGGGTCTGCTTAGCTATCTCGTCTAAAGATTTGCGGCAGCTCTTGACGGCTTTTGAGGTGATATTAACCGAATCCAGGGAGCGCCAAGCTGCTTTGGCTGTCGGACAGAATGCAAATATCAAGTCCAGATATCTTCTTCTTCCTTAGCCAAGACAGTGCTGCCTCTATAGCAGCGACCTCTGCCTGAAAAACAGTGCAGTGGTCGGGCATCCTAAGGACATGTTAATGTCCCAATCTTCTGAGAATACACCACCTCCCACCCTACTCTGTAGTTTAGATCCATCTGTGTAGATGTGAAGCCTTCTACATGAGGGGGATGAGATCTTTCCATTCGTCCCTGGAGGGAATGGAGATCTTCCACATACCATTCAAGGCGTACATTGTTGTGATGTAGTCGAAAGAGTCAGGAATACCCTCAAAATGTCTTAAAATGGACGCATGACCTACATACCAGGCCTCCCATTGATGCATAGCTTTTAGCATGATAGCTGAGTTTGCAGTCATTTTTTCGCCAAAAAGCTTAACAAGCAGCAGATTGAGCATAATATCCAATGCTGCCGTTGGAGTCGTTCTAATGGCACTACTTATGAATACCTCTGCAGGTCTTTGTACCTTTGTTATCAGCCTATTGTATGTGGACTTACTTAGGGCTGTCCACCAAGCAAGCACCCCATAGAAAAGGACTGGTCGTAACATAGCTGTATATATCCAATAGGCGACCTGAGGCTGTAGCCCCCATTTTTTGCCTATAAGTCTTTTGCAAGAGTACAGAGCAACCTGACCGTTCCTAATGCGCTCGCTCATATTAGCCTTCCAATTCAGCTTCCTATCTAGGATCACGCCCAGATGTTTAGCCTCCTCGACAAGGTCAATATCTACACCCATTAGTTTTGGAGCAATAAATTGAGGAATTTTATACTTCCTAGTGAAGAGTACCAGCTTAGTCTTGGTCGGATTAACCCCCAACCCTCAGTGTCAGTAGTCCATTTACCTTGGATGAAAGAACTCCACCTTGAGGTGTGCCTCTGCACCCGGACTTATTGGCCGACGCCGCCCCCAGCTGTGAATTGATTATCCTGCTACTAAGCATGTTTTCAATCCACCTGCTAATGGCGGGATCCACCTCCAAGTCTCGCATTGCACCGATTATTGCGTCTGATTTGATGTTGTTAAAAGCTCCCTCAATGTCCAGGAAATCCACTAGGGAGAACTCCTTGTTGTGCAGGTAGCAATCAAGGAGTGTAAAGCGGTCTCCACCGATTTACCCTTGAAGTAGGCATGCTGAGAGACTGACAGCTTCTGTCTGCCTATAGTGAGCCTCAGATGAATGTCTAACGACCTTTCCAGGATTTTTAGACAGAAAGAGGACAGACTAATGGGTCTTAAGTCCCCTGGAGCTGTGTGCGAGCTTTTGCCGGCCTTGGGTATAAAAATTACCCTCACATGCTTCCATGAGTCTGGAATATACGATAATTCATGACAACTATTATAGATCTTTAACAGCCACTCTATTATAAAATCCTCTGACTGTTGAATTTAAATTGGAGCTACACCATCTGGGCCAGATGCTTTAAATGGTTTGAAGCTATGGATAGCCCATTGCAATTGTGGTTTCGTGACTATGTCTGAGTTGACTTCAACTACAATCCCGCTGGGCTTCGTTCTCCGCAGAATGGTGCTCGAGCAACCAGGGAAGTGAGTCTCCAGAAGAAGCTCTAGAGTCTCATTACTATTTGAAGTCCAGGATCCATCCTCCTTTCTCAGGTAAACAGGTACCAGCAGGAGCAGTTGATAGGATCTTCCTCAACCTGGACGTCTCAGAGATATCTTCTACGTCACCGCAAAAGTTTCTCCACGATTCTCTCTGTGCCTTCCTAAACTTACTTTTGAAGGCTCTGAGGGCTGCCTTATATAAAGCCGAGTCTGCACTATCTCTAGACTTCTTTGCGCTGTTGAAAAGTCTCCTACAGTTTTGTCTGAGTCCCCCAATTACCTCCCCCACCATGTGGGTTTTTGTTTCCCCCTGGGTCTACTGAGGGGGCAAGAGACCAATAGAGCCTTATTAAGAGCAACCGCTAGAACCTCCACAGACCTATCAATTTCGTCACACGTGCTTGTGCTTGTGGAGTTCTGAGATAGTAGTCTAGCTACAGTCACCTTGTAGAGTTCCCAGTTTGCTTTCCTGACATTTCTAAAAGCCTTAGGGCTAGGTAGTTTTGGGAAACCTCCCTCATCGTCGTGGGACGTCCTTTCGCTACTTGTCCTGGGCGCGCGTGTTCCTGAATACCCTAAATCACTCGGTTTAAATAAAGACACCAGACCACTTTTTATGCTTAAAGATCAAATCACAAGAAAATTTATTCTTACAAATAATAGTTCTTATATACTATTTCTCAACAATCATCTCAGTCTTGCGAGCTGACCTTTCTGGTGTTCCATTTCCGCACCTGCTAATTGGTGTCCGTCGGTCAAGCCAACTGACCCACTGCAAAAGTATCGACGGTGCGTTATAAATTCGATTAGAAATTCGACTCGACTGCGGAACTGTAACACCCTAAAAGTTTACATAATAAGCATTACATAAATACTATTAATTTACAATAATTAGACCCTAAAAGTATGCGCTACTCTTAAACAACTTTAGCACAACTGATCCCACATAAAGTGTGGCATCTTTTAGGAGTCGATGCTGTGAGTCAACTACTCGTAGGTAGCTTGATTCTAACTCACAGCATCCCTCCCCTCTTTCTAAAAGAAGTTAGTGCAACTAACTTCTAATGAATCTACAATATTTTTCTCTCTTCTGCACTTTAAACAATGTGTGCATTTCCTTAAACCTATAGTACATATGTGTAGTTTCCTTTTTTCTTTTAAATCGCCTTACTTGGGTTCTATTATTGTATTCTTTTCTTTTTACTTTTGTGTTCTTTTTTCTCCTTTTTTTTCTCTTATTATTTCCTCTTTTACAGTTTTTTTTCTCTTATTTTTATTTTTTTCCTTTTTTTCCCCTTTTTAAATTTGGTCTTTTATTGACTTTTTTCTCACTGGCCTAAAAACATTCTTAAACAACTAGTGATAATACAATTTAATTCTATACTTAAGACTTATACTGCGTCCTCTGCTTTCTGCTGATTTGGATGTCGGCCGTCGTTGTTGGAGTGAAATCTCTCGATGAACTCTGCATACCTCTCCCTTCTTTCTGGACCGGTACGTATAAAGATGTTATAGGTTGGCGATTTGGTTTGCCATTAAAACTTTGCTTTCAGTAGCCTTCTTCTTTCCATTTATATAGCGTGCCCCGCGGCTGTAGGTGGTACTGCCTCTGCTTATAGTATTCAACTTGTAAAAAGCATTTGGAATACATGAGAGATTACAATACTCCTTCTTACTTTGCAGCAATGCGTTCTATGGTGGAAGTTGCTTTTCTTTGGCTTTCTCATAATTGTATTTTTTATTTTCGTTGCCTTCGATGTGTAGACTATCGTTATTTCTCTGAGATACACTCTTAATGACGTAATCTGTGTACTCTGATCGGATACCAGTCTCTGTGTCCTCTTGTATTAAATCATATTTCATATGTAAATCACATTTCATATGTTCAGACTCTAGATTGAACATATACTTCAATGAAGCAATTAACTTCCGTGAGCCAAATTTCTTCTGTTTATTATATTTGGTGGTGGTTTCAGTCACCCTCCTTAAGCTTTTACCCATCGTCAACTTATCCAAAATCGATTCTGTTAAGATTGTGATACAGTGGGTGGACATTGTAATATACAACTGTCCAATGCAACGCACGACTCCGCACGGAAACTTTTTTCTTCTTCGTTGCTTGCCAATAAACCCATCCACAACGCGTTCAAATACTGCGGCCATATGCCGTTCCGCCAAGGAAAATAAATCCGTCGCCATTCATCCCCAATCCAATATGTTGGCATCCTTGCGGTCACAACTAGATTCCCAAACCTTAGATAGCTGCCAAAAGTCCCTGTTTTTGCAAAAACACATCTTTCCGAATACTACGTTGGTCCCTTAGTCTGCACCGTCTTCCGATATGAGCTGTTCCTGGAATTTCCTGCTTCGGTTCACATCATCAAAACTGAATACTTATAATAACTTTCTTAATTTTCTAGTTAACATTTTAATTTGTTATTTTTCTATGTTTAATTTTAGCCGAACATTTCATAAGTTAATTTAATAAATCAATTTCATAATTGTATAATATTTAAACAAATATACAATATATACTATATATAATCTTGGGTATAATTTTCCCATTTAGTATAATTTGTGATTTCTTTGGATTATTACATTTATTTCTTTATAAATTTAGAGCTTAAATAATTAATTTCTTTAACATTATTTATTTTCTAAACTACCTTTAATTTTAATCTGAACTTTTAAAAGATTATAATTTTTTAATTTATAATTTTTCTTAATGCGAGTATATTCTTCATATTTAATATGCAATAATCTGTACTTATTTTGTGAAATTTGTAAGAATAAAAATATAATTTCTTTTAATTCATTCTTTTCCATCTACATATATTTAGTTGTTCTTCATATATTGCATCTTTTAAAATTTTCAAATTCTGACCAAATTCATTTGCTCTCTCACATAAACAAGAATATTTAAGATAAACCCGTTTATGTGAAAACATTGTCCATTGCATGACTCAATTTTTCATTGTATCTAATTATTCTATATATTTAAATTTACTTCTAGCCTGGTATGTACTCGTATATCCATTAACGATTGTATTTTCCACCTTGTAATTAGCTGGTATATGGCTACATACATACATTCGAGGCGCTTTAAATTACTTAGAATTAATTGCTAACGTTATTTTCCCAATTAACCTATAAATTATTTTTTATATCTCAATATATACATTTCTTTAATTTTCCATACGCTAATTTCCTAATCAATAAACAGTAAAAACCTATGTTTATTTACATATATTCTGCTGCAGAATCTGTAAATTCCCAATTCCTAATAATAAGTCCCTACATACTTACTTATATGGCCATACCCATTTCTATTATAACAAAATTACATACTTGCTTAAATATACCTTCGTACATTCATTCTGTACATTATACAGCTACATACATATATACTTACTTCACCAACGGTGCCGGCGCTACTACTTACGCATCGTATTTCACTTCATTAACCGCCGTATGTGTGTGTATATATTCTACGTTTAGTTTAAATTACTTACACACGACTGTCTTATAATATTATTTATTTTTTTTTGTTCAATGAACCCGTTGCTTATTATTTAATATATTTTCCTCTACTGTGCTTCGTTCGGCCATAGTGCCTAATAAGCACATTTTTGTTACAGAAATTATACTCGCCTGAGTTTAATTGGCACATTTCTGTCGGCCTTGACTTTGAAAATCGGAGCTGTGTGTGATTTTTGATATACACACGTACGTGTTTACATTGTTATTCTTGTGTTTACCCTGGTAAACTACTGTTAACACATGTCTTTAGCTGTGTGGCCTAATGTGGAACAATTTCAATAAATTATTATGTAGTTTTTTATTCTTGCCCTTAATTGTTCCGACTGTTGTAACTGGGCTGCGGATCTCTGCTACTACATACGGACCTATCCAAACAGATGAGAATTTGTTTCTCCTAGCCTGATTCTTCATGAGTACTTGATCAACCACGTGAAAAACTATTGGGTTTAGTACCTTGTTGTAGGCCTCCCTGGCTACTCGCTTAGCACAATCTTGGTTTTCTCTAACCAATTCGTGCGCTCGCTGTAGCTGATACTTTGCACTTTATTCGGGTCATCAGCATTGTAGACTGGCACACATTTTCGCCTCAGGTTTGCTGGCTTGTTGAAATCAAACCCGCAAAGTGTTCGAAACGGAGTTTGCTTCGTTGATATATGCACAGTATTATTGTGTTCATGCATTGCAGTAGTCAACAATTGATCCCAATTCGAGTCGTCTTCCTTGGTAAAACTGCGCAAGTACTCGGCCAGAGGTCGATGACTACGCTCCAATGAGCCATTCGCCTGGGGATGATATGGTGTTATATGCAATTTCTTGATTCCCAGCATTTTACACGTTTCTGAGAATAGTTTCGATAGAAAAGTTGAACCATTGTCGGTTATCAAAACCTTAGGAATATTGCATCGTGCTATAATTTCATCAAAGAACGCTTTTCCTACCGTACTTGCATCAGCATCGGGTATAGCCACGCACGCCATATACTTTGAGAAATCGTCTTGGAACGTCAATATGTATTTATTTCCCGAAACTGTCTCAGCTAAAAAACCTACAATATCGATATGAACTTTATCAAATGGCTGTTTTGGTGTTTCAGTTAACACCATTGGCATCTTTGTTAGCCTTGAACTCTTATTGGGCCTGACATTTCGGACAACTCTTTATATATTTTTTTATGTCCCGGAGCATACCTTTCCATCCGTATACTCGCCTAATTCTGTCAAGGGTTTTCCAGAACCCCTGGTGTCCACCTAAAGGGGAATCATGGAAACCCTTTAACACAGCCGGGATATCCTTTTTGTCCTCCAGCCATTCCACATTACTGGCTTTTCGTTTATTGGCATCGTCACCCACATTGCTAACATTTCTTGTTGCATCAATTTTATTTTCTTGCATTCTCTCGGCCTTCTCCTTATCTGACCGAGCTTTGGCCCTCGTTTGCACTACTGATACCTTCTGTGACTGCGGTACTCTGCTGAGTGCGTCCGCATTCAGATTCTTCTTCCCAATTTTGTATATGATTTCAAAATCATACTCAGACAATTTGTGTCTGAACCTGGCTAGTCTAGACGTTTGGTCTTTCAAATTGGCTATGCCTCTCAACGGCTGTGCGTCCGCATTCAGATTCTTCTTCCCAATTTTGTATATGATTTCAAAATCATACTCAGACAATTTGTGTCTGAACCTGGCTAGTCTAGACGTTTGGTCTTTCAAATTGGCTATGCCTCTCAACGGCTGGTGATCAGTGTATATCTTAAATGGGCGTCCTAGCAGATATGCCCTAAAATTCTTCGTAGGCCATACTATGGCTAGGAATTTCTTCTCTATTGTGGAGTATCTTTTCTCCGTATCGCTAAGCGCTCTCCTTTCGAATGCTATTGGTCGGTCATTACCGACTTCCCCTTGTGACAATACTGCCCCTAATGCTTCATTGCTGGCATCAGTGGTCAACAAAAAAGTTTGCTCAAAGTCGGGATACGCCAAAATCGGTGGCGAGCTAACTATTTATTTTAGCCTCTCGAATGCTTGCTGACAGCTCTCTGTCCATTCGAACTTTGCTTCTTTTCGTAGCAACTTATTCACTGGCAACCCAATTCGGCTAGTCCTTCTACGAACTTTCTGTAATAGTTCACTAGTCCTAGGAACGCTTGCACTTCCTTTCTATTTCTCGGAACAGCTAAATTTTTAAAGCATTCCACCTTCTGCGGGTTAGGCAGTGCTCCTTCCTCTTAACAACGATGGCCTAAATAAACCACCTTCTTCGCAAAAATTGACATTTCTCCGTGTTCAATTTCAAGTTGTGTTCTCGTAATTTCTGGAGCACCTTGCACAAGCGTTGCGAATGCTGCGGCAAGTTCTTACCATAAATTACATTATCATCCAGATACACAAAACAATCTAAACCTTGCAAGCCTGTTAGCACATGGTTCATTAGCCGTTGGAAGGTAGCCGGTGCTCCTGTTATCCAAACGGCATTCTGTTATACTCATAAAGCCCTAAACTGGTGCTGAACGCGGTTTTCTGCTTATCTTGGGTATCCACCAGAACTTGGTGGTAGCCACTAGCTAAATCAAGTGTAGAAAAATATCTACTGTGTCCCAATCGATCCAGGATCTCTTCTAACCTTGGTATCGGGAACACCTGCTTGATAGTGGCGTCGTTCAATTTCCTAAAATCGAAAATCATTCTCCACTTCTTTTGACCCTGAGCACCTCCCATCTTTGGTACCAAAATTATTGGTGAGTTCCAAGGCGAGATACTCGGTGAAATTATGTTATCCTTTAACATTCCTTCTACTTGCCTATTTACGTCATCTTTGTGAGCTTGTGGCAATCTGTACTGTTTCTCGTTAATTGTTGCTTGATCCACCCTAGTAGGTATTTCATGCTCTACTTCTGGTGTATACGTCAGCTGGTCTCCTTCCAGCAAAAATATGTCATGGAATGACGTACATATGGCTTCTATTGATGCCTTCTGTTTTAAATTTATGCTTGGGTCTAAATTCAGTGATTCTAGCACCCTCTCCATTCTTTTCCTTGTATCTACCTGCTTAATCTGATTAACCGATCTATAATTCGGTTCTTTAAAATTATCATAGTTAGTGAACTTCGGCCTAAAATCCTCATCCATCAGGTAGACCTTTTCTGAGGCGTTGAGTACGCAAGCGTACACCTTACCCTTGTCAACATGCGTTATGGTTTCTCCCATATATACACCCTCCGCTAGCTGCTGCTTGTGCAAAACAACAGTCCTAAGTTTCGTGTTTAAATGCATAGTAACTACTCTGGTTGACCTTGCATTTACTACCTCCATTAAATTCTTAACCTTAAGAAGAGTGAGGATTCTATTCTTATTATTATCATAAAATGATAACTGCTTGTCGAGCGCATCCAGTATGATGCGGCTCCAAAGATTATCGCGGCCAATTATCCCATCAGCCGGGATACCTTTCCTATCCACTTCCACTGCGTGCACTCTAAAACTCATGCCCTTAACTCCACTGTTCCCTATTCTGAGCGACCCCAATGTCCTAATGCACCCTCCAAAGGCTCCGTTAAGCGTTCTTAAGTCCATTTGATTAATGTCTAGCCCCTTCCGCCCCTGAATCTACTAATAGCACTAGCTTTCCACTCGCTGCTTCCTCGCAGGGGATCTCGATGAAGGCATGTCCTTCCGTTCCCAACATGGACGCGTATCCACTTCCTAACTCTTCGTGACATTGGAGAGCCTCTTGCTCCTCCTTCTCCTGGACTGTAGTCCCTACATTACTAGTCCCACGTACTTCCGGCCTTATTATTACTTCCTTTCTTTTGGCTTTCCAGTCTACTGGCCTCGCCTGGGCTGCTGGAAGTTACCCTGGTTCTTTTGTTGGGACTGTCTTTCCCTGCATTCCACTGCCCGATGCCCCATTCGTCCACATGCGAAGCATCTGAACCCCGGTACTCTCTTTTATTGCATATCCTTGGTTCACTTCTGGGATTCCATTTTGGTCGCTGCTGACCACTCCCACTTTTGAAAGGATTTCTTCCTTGGTTAATTCCTTCCGGTGAATTAACTCGGGGACTACTAAAGTTACCCCTGTTGTCCCTCAAGGATAGACCCGGGCGCCTCGTAGCTGGCTGCCTTCTATTCTGATTCCATTCCGTGCCTCCTTGGCACTGTCTACTTGCCTCATGACCACATGTTTGGCACTCCATACAGTAGGGCCTGTTTTTGCGTGTAATGCACTCATCCCATGTACGACCTTGCTTACGGCAGAACGAACATGTGGGTGCCCTCTGTACAAACCCCCTGTACATATTTCTAGGAATTACGGCTCTGTTGTTCGAGACCCCGGGACTATACGATCCTCTGTATATATTGGGACGGAATTGCTTCCATCTCTGTTCACGACAGCGGCGACGATTATATCCTGTCTATTTTCCAACATGTGTACCTCGCCTAACCCAGCCGTACTCCGTTCCACGAGAAATGTGCTCTAATCGCTTCTTCTACTAATTCCTCCAGAGATCCTGTTCTGCTATTCAGCATATGAATCTTTAGAACGGAGTTGCGAAGCCCCACCACGAAAGTTGTCAACACCGACCCGTCAACTTCGTGTAATAACGCTGTATCTCCAATGCCATTGTACTTATTCCTGATTATTTCCTGGGCCATCATCTGGAGTGACCCTAAACGCCTGGCAAAGGCACGTATGTCTTCACTTGCCAGCTGCTTCCAGATTCTTATTTCTTGGGTTATGTCCTCCAAAGTTCTCTCCTTCAAATAAGTTCTCCTTATAAGAGCGTAAAGCTCGTCCACACTGGCGAAATGCTTTGGCAACACAAGGTTGTACGCGTCTCCAAATAACCTTTGCTTAACACAGTCGAAGAAGTCCTGCAACTCATTGGGGCTTATGCTTCGCTTTGCAAGCTCACAACCTTGAATGAATCTGTTAACTTCTGAGCGTAAATCTTCTGAAGCTGCACCAGTAAACACAGGTACTAGCCTGGCCACTGTCTTTGAAATCTCCTCTTTACCCATTTTGCGTATTCTTGTTTTACTTATGACCCGTAAAATTTGAGCGCTATCTTTATGGGTGGTTCCTAGATTCACTTCTCCCGGATCTGAGAGGTAATTGACTCAAACTAATTAGTCTTCGATCGTTTGTTCGTACAGGCGAAATACTGTCCACAGTATTGGGACTTTCCTGTACCGTTACTGCTTCTGGCTCCTTTGGCGGATATTCCTTATTTTTATTATTTATCGGACTTCCTGGAGAAAAAGGCTCGACACCGATTTCAGATGCTCCAAACAAAAATCCCGCTTCCCTCTCTTCACTCAATACTAATCTGGGCTTTACCACGCGGTTTATCCCTTCTGGTGTCAGATACTCCGGCCAGCGCACTTCCGGTGACAATGTCAATACCGTATGTGTAAATCCAGCCGATGCTGATTTTGATCTCTCCCTATTCAGTGAGGCCCTATTGGTCGCCCGTCCTATTTTTAATTCTGCACACTCCTTTTCCAACAGCGATGCTGCTTCCTCTGTCTCCGTCAATCGCCGAGAAAATTCCTTTACCCTATTCTCCAGATACTCGTTTTGTGCTCTCAAATCTTCTGTTTTCTCATGAAATTTGAACAACTTTTCTTCTGTCCTTTGTTGGATTGCCGTCAAGGCTTGATACGCTACTTCTAATGGTGACACAGCTCCTCCGGCATTCGCCTGTTTCAACAATTCCTGAGCTTCTTCCATGCTCGTACTCGCTTCGAACTGGTCAACTCTTTTCCAAGTAAACAGTTTCACCTGTATTGACCTGACTGTATTGATTTCAATCTGTTCCTTATTTCCTCGTCTTGCGAAACCAAACTCACAATCTGTTGTCCTAGTCCCTCTAATTCAGAACTAAATGTATGTGCCCATTCGTTGATCAGACTGTTTATGTAGTCTGCGTAATTTTCCGCAAAATATTTTCCCTTGCCGTACTCAACTGCGTGAGGCAACAACAGCCCGTGATTATTGTTGAACTCTCTCCCCAGATTTTGCACCTGTGTTATTCGCTTGCGGTAATACACGTTGTCCTTACGTAACCTGCCGTCTTTCTTAAAGTTACAGACCAGTTTTTCAATCGTTTCGCCAATTTGCTCCTACATCAGCAGTAATCCTTGCGCTTCCTTCGTCATTTCCCAATTGCCAGAACAGATGGCGTATCCCAATTACAAATAAAAGCCCAATAATTGTTAAAACTTGTTATTAACTTATCCAAATATTTTTATTCCATCTTACTTAATTATACAATACAAATTTATTCAAAAAACATTCCACCGTAAGTTCTATCTTAATATTCTTTCTTTATTTATCATCCATCACAAGTTCCATATCCGCTGTCTACCGGCGTCCATTAAGTCCTTCCATCAGTGCAAATTGGTCCTTGACTTCCTCACATATACTCCTTGATTTCCTTTCACCATCTTTAATACTCCCAAAAATCCGTAGAAAAGGCCATATGTTTGTAAAAACCGAAATTTGATTTACAGGCAAAAGTGTCTTGATTCATTACCGGAAATTTGAATCCATATTCAAAAATAAACCCGTAACGTATGCGCCACGTAATAATAGCATTGAAAGTTCTTTTCAACATTGCTACGCAAATTGTAACTAGTTTCCGAACTACAAAAACTTTGAAACAACAACACGTGTTGTCTGCACCTCTTGAAATATTTTCACCTCTAAGCTCAAAATGCAAAATATTAAAATCAAATTTTTTGTGTTTGTTTTCAAACAACATAAATTAAAACCATATGAATTTAAACAATATAAAAACAATTTAAATGCCTCCTATATAAATTACATGACTTTATAAACAGTATAAATGTCCCTAACGACAAACAAACGCAAAGCCCCTACACAAAAAATCCTCACAGCTAGGATGAACATACATAGATCGTCCGATCATACTGACGGTTTATGGTTGCCATTCAAAGCTGCGTGCAACAGCGCAAACGCGCTAAATGTTGCGACTTCTTTTACCAGCGCTACGGCGCTTTCAGGGTCGCAGAAGTATCTACTTAAATTACGCTACTATACACTCTACTCACCATTATATTAACTGATGACATCTTCGCCCTGGGTAATACTTCCCTACTACAGGGTTCCTTGCCCTGGGATTCCCCCTGTAGGTCCTTTAGACCGGCTGCGCCAAAAATGTTGGGGTCCGTGTTTGTTGTCCTCGGGAGCGTCCTATTCGCTACTTGTCCTGGGCGCGCGTGTTCCTGAAAACCCAAAATCACTCTTTGGAAATCACACTACATTGCACTTTTCGTTTTTAAATCACAAGCCGCTTTATTCTTACAAATACTAACTCTTATATACTATTTCTTATCAGTCTGTGAACTGACCTCTCTGGTGTTCCAGTTCCGCACCTGCTAATTGGTGTCAGTCGGTCAAGCCAACTGACCTACTGTAAAAGTATCGACGGTGCATTCTAAATTACAATGCCCTTCGTCGATACGATTGCGGATCTGTAACACCCTAAAAGTTTACATAAAAAATATTGCATAAATACTATTAATTTACAATAATTAGACCCTAAAAGTATATGCTACTTTTAAACAACTTTAGCACATACTAATCCCACATAGAGTGTGACATCTTTTAGGAATCGATGCAGTGAGTGAACTACTCGTAGGTAGCTTGATTCTAACTCACAACAGACTTCAGGTGGTATACATTGAAGTCGATGTTGAGTATAAAGAGTAGGGAGTACTACCGGAAGCGCTTATCGGAACTAAAAGACTTGTTGGATACATTTAACCATAATAACGAGGAGTAGTTACTTTTTACGGAGTGTTGTGGGGGACAAGCAGTACTTTGTAAAGGATTATCCGTTACGGTTTAATACGGGACTGGTTGACCAAGTTCGAATTAGTGCTAGAAGAGCTGGAAACACTAGCAGATAGTCCTGATTCATTGAAGGAATATGCTCAAGACAAGTGAAGTTTTTTATAGACGGAAGTAAAGTTATTTACAGAAAAACTGTATGAACAGCTGGAAGCAGCAGCGAGCAAAAATGAAGCCCAGGTGCTCTGGAGATTAGCGAGGGACAGTGAGAACTTGTCAACTTTGGAGTAGTTATTATTAGCAACCAAGCATTAGCGAAGAGAAACTTTTTCAAGTCTTCAAGGATACAGAAGAGTTGAAGGCGAATACCGAATATCTCCAGAATAAAACTAGAGAGCTTTCTAGGCAAATACGAGAGACCAATGAAACTGCATCATATTTGGAGACGGAAAATCTAGAGCTCAAGAGAATCAGGTAACTGCTAAACCAGCAAGAGTATGATCGGCTTCAACTTCTTAAATATATACACAAACAGTACTAGCTTTGCCACCAGAAGTGCGCGAGTCGCAGTACTTGTAACCCGAAGGAACCAATCGGGTTACTAAGCCGAAAATTGTGGTGATAATCATCAACTAGATTTTTGGTCTAAGTCTACTGAAGAGGGAGTCGTGTTTTTATCACCAGAAGGTCAGGAATTTGTGTAGAAGATTGCTGCTCCATCCTTTGTCACGAGCCTTCTAGAACCGAAGGAAATAGAGGTTGAAGGAGGCCCAGGAATTAACGACTACCAATTAATAGAACAGAGTAATAGATTCGGAGGTAGTAAGATGGGGAAAGAGGAAAGTTCGTTGTTTACTGGTGCTGCGTGAGAAGACTTATAGTCAGAAGTTAGTAGGTTCATTCAGGGGTGTGAAGATACGAGGAGAAGCATCAGGCCAGATGAGTTACAGGACTTCTTTGACTGTGTGAAACAGAGGTTGTTCGGAGACGCATACAAACTTTTGATGCCAAAGCAATTCGTCAGAGTGGACGAACTTTACGGTCTCCCAAGGAGAACTTACCTGAAGGTGAGGACTTTGGAAGATGTATCTAAAGAAATCAGAATGGAGAAACAGGTAGCAGGTGAGAACATACGAGCCTTTGCCAGACATCTAGGATCACTACTGGGGCTGGCAACAGAAATAGTAAGAAGAAACTGTAGTGGCGTTGGAGATACAGCGCTATGGTACGAAGTTGACAAGTCAGTGTCAACAGCTTTCATTGAGGGTCTCCGCGACCCCGCCCTAAAATTCATATGCGGAATATCAGAATAGGAACTCCGGAGGATTTCGGTGAAAAGGTTATTAGATCACAATTCCTGGCGGAGCGGAGTACGGCTGGTTTCGACGAGGTACATTTGTTGGAAATCAGACAGAAGATGGCCACTGCCGCTGTCATGGATTGAGAAGGCAGGAACTCCGTCCCAAAGATATATGTACAGAGGAGCATATAATCCCGGTGTCTCCGACAACAGAGCCGCGAGTTCCTTTGTACAGAAAAACATGTTCGTTCTGTTGTAAGCCAGGTCATACAAGGTATAGCCATGAAGGAAGTCTACAGTGCCTAGGGGGCACAGAATACGATCAGAGTAGGAGTCAGCCAGGGACGCGGCGCTCAGATCCGCCCAGGAGAGAAAGAGGAAATAATTTACACAGACCTAGACTTAATTCCACAGAAGGATTTAGCCAAGGAAGGAATCCCTGCAACACTTGGAGTAATCAGCAGCGACCAGATTTGAATTCCAGAAGTGAAGTTACGATGAGCAACACCGCACAGGGGTTGAAATGCTTCTCTTGTGGACGAATGGGAGAATGTAGGGAAAAAAAATCGAACAGCAGAATGTAGAAAAAACAATCCCAACAAAGGGACCAGGGAAACTTCCAGCGGCCCGGTTGAGCCAAATAGACTGGAATGGCAAGAACGAAAAAGCAAATGGCATGCCGAAAGTAGCAAGGAGAGCGAATCGCGTTTTATGCGATGTAGGGGCGTTGACCCAAGAGAGAGAGGAGCATTAGGAAATCCAAAATATTCTTCTTGATTGCGTTTCAATTTAGTTTAGAGTGGTGATTCTAGTAATAGGATTAGGTTTTGATAAAATTAGGAAGTATAGCCCGGCAGCAGTAAAACCGGTATGGGAGTACAAGGATAATATAACTAGGCTAGCACATAAGAAGTATGGGTATATAAGGAAGAAGTACAACTCATGGTGGGAGAGTATCAGAGAGTTTGGGAATAGATACGCGTCCATTTTGTGTACAAACGGACCCTATTTCGTTGCAAGCAGGACTGTTGATGCGCTAGATACCTGCAAGGAGGCAGCTAGTGGAAAGCTATTGCTTTGGTGGATTCTGGGGCGGACACCAGCCCCGTAAAATCTAGAGTTTTACGGAAAAGACTAGAGGTTAATCCGACAGACAGAAAAACGCTTAAGGGTGTCTTTGTGGGGTGTATTAGGACACTAGGCTCAGTTAGGATGAAACATAGCCAGTGAAGGGACGTAAGTTTCAGAATGAACGTAGTGAAACAAGAGAAAGAAGGTGTTCCGGCTGATGGTATATTCGGACGGGATAACCTTCCGGATGCAGTAACTAAAGAGTTATCACTTTTCGGTAAGAGTAGGAATAGGATTTTGGCTCTTCCACTAAGGTCATGGCGGGAATGAAACGGGAAGGAATAGTTTTAAGAATAAGTGTCCGGAAATGGTTTGCGCGAGGACAACGAGAGTAATCACTCTCCGTGTGAACACGAAATTTCGGACGGTTATTTTGCACAAGCAGCAGCTGGCGGAGGGCGTATATAAGGGATAGACCATATCGCACGTTGAGAAGGGTAGGATGTACACTTGCGTATTAAATGCGACTATTATATAGTTTAAGTTTGCTAGTTACGATAATTTTAAGGAATCGAACTATGGGTGGGGTTATCAGATGAAGCAGGTAGGAAGGAGACCAGCTAACTTACACACCCGAGATAGAACATGAAATACCATCTATGGCGAGTTAGCCACCAATTAACCAGAACCAATACAGATTGCCACAAACTCACAAAGATGATGTAAACCGGCAAGTGGAACGAATGTTGAAGGATAAGATAATTTCACCGAGTTTCTCGCATTGGATGCTCTTGGTCAGAAGAAGTGGATAATGGTCGTTGATTTGAGAAAATCGAACGACGCCACTATCAAGCAGGTGTTACCGATACCAAGGATAGATGAAGTCCTGGACCAATTAGAACATATCAGACATTTCTCTATGCTTGATTTAGCGAGTAGCTACCATTAGGTTCTGGTGGATACCCAAGATAAGTAGAAAACCGCGATCAGTAGCGGATTAGAGCACTATGAGTTTAATAGGATGCCGTTTGGATAAGCAGGTAGGGAAAAAGTCCGATATATATAGGTTACGTATATTATTAAGTTTAAAATCGAATATATTGGTGCATCATCATATACAACATGGACTTAAAAGGAGCGTACTGTAGTCCCGAAGCCAGAGCGTGAGGTAAACCAAGGTCCCTGAGTCCGGTAATCAGTAGATTGAAGGCAATAACAGCGGCAAAATAAAAGTTGGCTGAAGAAGACGATGAAGTAAAGGTAGAATAAGGAGAAGGACAACAAAGAAACGAGCGATATACAATTTCTAACAAGTGCATGAAGGTGGTCAAAAGGGAAAATATTAACGATCCTGTCTGGGAATAAATTTCTGCTGAATGTTAAATGAAAATACATTTTCGAGACAAAATGATGGAGGGGACTCTACCTCTCCATGCGCGATATGACTGTGAACTTATGCCTGTGGAAAATTAAGATGGTAACAACAAAATAGCTATCAAATCTGTCGTACATAAAATCCTATTTTGACGCCACTGAGAATAATCATTATTACGGTGAAATTGCTGATGACTCGGGATATTGATTTCATAGCCTACAAACCTGTACGGAAACATCAAATTTTGTGTTCTCAGCTAGGAAGGTATCAAGGTATCATCTATTATTTCATACGCCAGTGTGCATGCTTTCTGATTCCAGTTTAGACAATGGTATATAAAATCCAAAGTTCCAAGATAGAACAAGAATCACAGCTTCAATTTTCAACAATCATTTCAAGTCGCAAATAGAATAATCTCCTGGCGCAAACTACCTATTAACTACGAACAGATCCAGTATTACGTAGCGAAGCTTCATCGGCTAACTTCTCAACGTGTTCCCCAAATCGAAGATCTCCGCCGACACTTACTACCAAAAATTTATCTTGACTTCGTCAGGCACCTACTCGCATAAGCTTGCATCGTCTTCCACCCATTTAACAAATCGCAGAGCAGACCACGTGTACCACGACATAAAATTCACCGAGGGACTGCTGCACAACAGGGGAAGGAGGAATAAAAAACAAAAAGAAAAGAAAAGAAAAAAAACTATAAGACTCCAATAGTATAAAAAAGCAATATAAAAAAATAATAATCATAGATAAAAAAAAGGGAGACGAAAAATATAAATATATATGAAAAAAATATATTAACAAAAAGAAGCAAAAAAATGAGAGAGAAAATAATAAAGAAAGAATAAAAGATGAAACCAGCAATAAGAACGCAAAACATGGCACAGAAACGTAATGAAAATATAATAGCAGTGGATGCACAAATTGTTTTTGGTGCAGATATATCATTAGAGAATAAGACGAATTATTAACTAAGAGGTAGCTGCACTACCTACTTAGAAAGAGGGGAGGGATGTTGTGAGTGAAACTGACAATGTACACTAAAACCCAAGTATCAATTATATTTTATTATTAATAAAATTATAAACGTGCATAGCCGCATATATAATCTGATAAAAATATTATTATTAGGTAAAAGTCGATTGCATACTTTTAGGTGCGCTCATTTGACTATAGAACTGCAATGAACTTTCACTACTGACTGGTCAGCACTTTCCAAATGTGTGCCAGTCAATGGTTGCATTGATAAACAATTGCAGAATGTGCAAACCAAAGAGTAGGGCCATTATAAATAATAATGTAGAGCAATTAGAAATAATAATGTATTGTGATTGTATGTAAAATTATGATAAACAATTGCAGAATGTGCAAACCAAAGAGTAGGGCCATTATAAATAATAATGTAGAGCAATTAGAAATAATAATGTATTGTGATTGTATGTAAAATTAAGAAATAATAATATATGTAAATAGTATATAAGCAGGTATTTGAACAATGAAGAACGGATTCTAACTCTAGCGCCGTTATAAACAAAATCGGTGGACTCAAGCGGCTGACAAATTCCAAGTAAATGTCCCGCACATTAAGCGAGCACAGACATATACGCCCCAATAGTTGTGGGCTACGATAAATTTCTAGGCATATCTGTTAGGGCGACTTTTCAAAATCTACGCTGATCACCAGCCATTGAGAGTCATAGCAAATTTGAACGACCAGACATCTAGGTTATCCAGGTGGAGACACTGTCTGAGTGTGCTTTTGAAATCATATGTAAGCCTGGGAATAAAAATTGGAATGCAGATGAACTTAGCAGAGTACCACTAAGGGCAAAGGCCGACAGGGAGAAGACCAACGTTAAAAGGTAAGTAAATGACGCAGAAGCGTTAGAAGCGCAAGAAATGAGTGACGAATAAGACAAACAGCCAGCCACCAGGGTAGAGTTTCTTGAGGATAAGAAAGATATCTAGGGGGTACTGAAAGGTTTCCATGATTTACATCTAGGTGGACTCCAGGGGTCATAGAAAACCTTCAAGAGGATCAGACGGCTATACGTCTGAAAAAGGATGCTAAGTGATATAAAAACAATTTGTGAAGAGTTGTCCAAAATATCAGGTCAACAAGAGTTCCAGGTTGTAAAAGATGCCAATGCTGTTGACAGGTATATAGTGAAATTTCAAACTGTGCGGAAGCGATTTCAAACGTGCCCCATGATTATGACGGTTTTCACTGTGTTTAAACTGAATTCGTTCTTTAAACATCGCGATATAGACGCAAATATAATAGTGCAATTTATTTATTTACTTTAGTAATATTTTATTTTGCAAGAACAGAATAAAAGTGATATGTAAACTTCACAAAACCTTTCAAAAAGAACAACAACATAACTAAAAAGAGTGTATCTGACACCCATAAACAAAAAACAATAACAAATAGAAATGGATATTTCCCATTTGTCTCTACTCAAGGTAACAGCTGCTTCAATTTATCTGTCGAAGTAGCAGAAAGCAGACCCAGATCCTGCTCTCCCACTCTCCTTAACGGCATCACTACCAGTGCTCCAATATCGTGGAATGTTCAATGCGCGACACCCACTACTATGATGGAGGCTTATCTACCAACTACAACATCAGGAAGAACAACCACATCACAAAGCTCTTGTACTACAACAGTAGTTTCGACAGCTAGTATAATAACATTCCTTTATTCTAGCGAAACAATTATGTTTACTAAGCCAACAACGCCAATTACGACAACAGCAACAAAAATGCAGCTACAAATCTCAAACACTAGAAACAATAGCAAACATTCCGAGCAGAGCAGCCGAAAACGTAACCGCGAGAAGCAATTGCGAAACAAATTTAATGGACCAAAATTACAACACCAAAGAACAGAAAAACAAGCCACTGAGCAACGCAAACAATACTACAAGAATATTAGCTGAGCAAATCACTCCCTCCAAATACAAGAAACAGGTTCGAACTACTGGCACTAAATGAAAAAACTGATGAACAATACAACAGTGGGACAAAAACAAATTCAACCATATAGAATCAAATAACAAAACAGACTAAAAATCCACCACCCATATATATTTATTTATTTATTTATTTATTTTTTTTTGTCGGAACAATCTAGTAAGCGCAGCACTCAGACAGAGTATATATCCATTGTACTGCACTTAAGGTTCCCTTTTACTCTTCTTTAAATCTACCCGACCTCCGAAGAATTAGAAGTAGATCCTGTGGTGCCAAGCAGCCAAGTTGGTTACTCCTCAGCACATCAGAGCCAAAAATCCCGAACCTGATTCGAGCAAAGGCAGGGCAGACGCAAAGAAAATGGTCCGCCGTCTCGTCTTCCTCTCCACAGGCTGGGCACAGCGCACTGTCTGATATGCCAATCCTTTCCATGTGCCTAGCCCATAGAAAGTGCCCTGTCATCACGCCAACCAACAGCCTGCAGTCCCTCCTACCTAAAGATAGAAGGAACCGTGACCATCGGTCAGAGATAGCAGGTAGTATAAGATTCGTCCATCCGCAGCCTCTCTCAGCCCGCCACTGCAAACAAGTGGGTCGATCAACCCACTTGTTTGCAGTGGCTTTGATGGCAGCGGAAGGGAGTGGCAGAACAGGGTCAGGGCCAATAAAAACAGCCTCGGAGCCCATCCTGGCCAAGGAGTCAGAGGTCTCGTTACCCGCAATGCCAGCGTGTCCCGGGAGGGGTCAGGGTTGATAATCTTAAGGTAAAGACTCTGATAGCCACTCACCAGGGAGAGGCCAGGGCGATCCTTACAGAGAACTCTTCCAAGAAAACTCACTGCCTCCTCGTGGCGGTCCCGGGCAATGGTATACCAGCAACCGCTAGTTGCTAGCCGAAGTGAGCAACGACTCTTTCAGCGATGACCCCGGAGGGAAGGCTGAAGGGGCACCGATGGACAACGATGGACCATCGAGGGACGGACGCGGAGCATCGTTTCACCACCGAGGGACTTCGTGGGATCATCGTTGGACCATAAAAATACAAGAGTGAATTCAAATAACCAACACCTTGGTCAGCTGCCACATGCCTGGGGCAGCTGTGCGACAAGCGCTTAGCGCTAATAAGGTCGAGACCGGTAAGGCCTTAAGTTTGTGATACCGGACATTTTTTTGGGAATTATGGATATGGGCTGACGATTGTGGCATGCTGTCACTTTAGTACATAAGAGTGAAATCTTATCGAAATGGCTGGCAGCTTAGTGCCACAATTGCCTCCGTCCCGTTAAAACCTTGGCAGGTCTCGGAGAACGCTCGATGTCCGACCCCATTAAGTTGGCGGTACAGGCTCGGATGTAACATTCCCGACTAACGCTGATCTGGCTCTGTATGCAAGCTCCCATGAGGACTTGTGTCAACCCTTGCATGGCCTCCCTGCTGCGGCATAGACAACCATGGGATCATGATGGCGACTGTACTACGGGCAGCGATAACGACTCTGAGCGGGGACCCAATACGCATGAACAAAATAAATAAAGAAAACAACAACAACAATAACGAGGGAGCAAAAAAAAGCAGGGAGCAGGACCCTTTCAATAGAAGCTCCATACTGCGCAGGACCCCACCTAGTGGTGGGCAAGACCAGCGACTGACGGTGCGGAGAAACTCCCTGGGAGATCCGGGGGAGATGCAAATGCGGGTGGCATGTAAGTCAGACATGCTAGGGAAGATGGCAATCTACCCGCCGCCGGAAGTGAATGCTAAGGGGAAAATGGTTGTGCTAGAGTGGCATGTCGACGCACTCATCAGCTACATTGCGGAGCGACATAATGTCCATTCGGACATTAAACGAAAGGCGGCGAAGATCCGCGACATGCGCCTAGAAGTGGCACAAGAACGGGATGCCGATGACATCGTCAACGTTCAACCACCACTACTGCATCGAGCCGACAAGAATATGCAAACCTGCAAAGCGCAGGAGGACAAGGAGGTCCAAGCCAGCGTATCGCCACTGGCAAGGAGCTACGCGGATTCCGTTGCAATGCCGAAGCATCCCCGCGAAAACGCAGAAGACGACGGAACCAGCCCGACGAGCCGAGCGGTACCCAAAAGGCAGAAGGCGGATGCGGCAAGGGCAGCCATGGCGAAGGCCGCCGCAGCTAAAAATACCACCAAGCCAGAAGTGGGTAAACCCGACGCAGTGGTGAAAAAGCCAGAGTGGACGATGGTTCGTGCTCGCCCCCGGGCAAAGCCGAAGACACTCGCTAAAGCGAAGCCGACCAGACCTGATGAAATTGTCATCAAGGGAACGGGAGTGACAACCTATGCGGAGATCTTGCGGAGGATAAAGACGGAGCCGCGGCTTGGGGAATTGGGCGAGAGAGTGAACAAAATAAGGAAAACCGCGAAAGGTGAGCTGCTACTCGAATTAGCCACGACAGCGGACCCGAAGACGGTCACTCTGCGGGAAGCAGTAGCAAATACACTGGGGACTACTGTGGAGGTGCGACAACTCACCCAGGAGACTCTGCTGGAAATAAAGGATTTGGACGAGATCACTACGGTAGAGGAAGTTCACGAAGCGCTGTGCAAACAGCTGAGCACTTTCGAAAAGCTCCCCGTGACCGCGATTAGGTGCCTTCGGAAAGCTTACGGTGGAACGCAAACAGCAACCATCAGTTTGCCCCCTCTGGCAGCCGCAGCGCTACTGGCCGGGAAACTGAGAGTCGGATGGACCTCTTGTCGGGTGCGGGGAAAGGTAGTACCCACACGTTGCTACAAGTGCATGGAGTTTGGGCATATTGCCAAAAAGTAGCAAGGAGGACTGGCGGAATCGGTGCTACAGATGCGGCGCCGAAGGCCACAACGCCAACGAGTGTAGCAAAAGCCCAACCTGTGCACTCTGCAAGACCAAAGGCCGCAATGAGCACTCGACACGATGCAGAATATGCCCGTCGTATAAGCAAGCAGTAAAGGAGTCAAAACGCATGGAATGAAGTTACTCCAGCTTAACCTCAATCACTGCGCAGCTGCACAAGACCTCCTTGAGCAGACGGTGAGAGAGCACAAGATCGACGCCGCTGTGCTCAGTGAACCATATCGTCGGAAGCACCAAGGAGTCTGGGTCGAGGACAATACTTGCCGAGCTGCAATATGGGTGTGTGGAGTCAAACCACCTCAACTCGCGGACGTCAGGAGGGATGAAAACTACGCCTGGGCAACCATAGGAGGAACCACGGTTTACAGTTGCTACATGGCACCAAGTCTAACTACGGATGAGTTTTAGTCGGCGGTAGATAGACTCGTTCTAGATGCACACGGCAGGAACCCTGTAGTAATTGCTGGCGATTTCAACGCATGGGCAACTGAATGGGGCTGCGGCCGAACTACGCCAAAGGGTCATATCCTCATGGATGCACTCGCAGCACTTGACGTGATCCTCTTGAATACTGGCGAGATGACTTTTGCCAGAGGAGGTGCCAGTTCTGCGATTGACCTAACCTTCGTAAGTAGCAGGCTGGTGAGGGGTGCAAAATGGCTGGTGAGTGACATATACACCCACAGCGACCACCAAGCTATCATCTGCGAACTGGAGAAGCCCCGGAATCGGCAGCGGATAGGTCCGACATTGAAAGGCTGGAGGACAAACAGCCTTGACGAAGACGTCCCAGAAATGATGCTTGAAGGTTTGGTGCTGGAAGGCAGTGCAGAAGAAATGGCGAATCAGCTGGCAAGGAAGGTAGAAAACGCCTGCGACGGGGCAATGCCCAGGAAAGCATATGGTGGGAGGCATAAACCTGTCTACTGGTGGACGGATGCAATAGGCGAGCTCCGTAAAGCATGCCATGCTGCGAGGAGATGGTATCAACGTTCCATACGGAAACCGGATTCCCTGCAGAAGCACCAGGCCTTCAAGGAAGCCAGAAATGTTCTGAAGAAGGCAATTAATAAGAGCAAGAGCACCAGATTCGCTGAATTATGCGCACAAGTTGAGGACGACCCATGGGGCATGGCATATAGACTTGTCATGCGAAAATTGCCCTGTTATAGGCAGCCAGCCCCAACCTGCCCAATGTTGCTCAGACGCATAGTGGCACAGCTCTTTCCAGTACAGAACTATGTCCCATACGAGCTCCCACTGGAGCAAACGGAGGAATCAATACCCAGTGTGACTATAGATGAGGTGTTGCGCGCGGTTGGGAAGTTTGGAGACCAGAAAGCACCCGGCCCATATGGAATCCCCAACCGAGTGCTCAAGACCGCAGCTGCACTGAACCCAGAGGCACTGAGGAAAATGTACGACGCTTGCCTGAGAGAAGGCATTTTCCCCAAGAGATGGAAGAGGCAACGATTGGTCCTGGTGCTTAAAGCCAACAAACCAACAGAGGAGCCTTCAGCGTACCGCCCGCTCTGCATGTTAGATACGGCGGGAAAAATTCTGGAGCGGATAATCTGTGACAGGATTGATGAGGCCATTGCAAAATCTGGAGGGCTCTCAAAACGGCAATATGGTTTCCGGAAGGCGAGATCTACCGTGGACGCCATCAACGAACTTGTCCAAACGGCTAAAACAGCGATCCAGGGGAAACGATGGAGGGGTGGAACCAAGAGGTATTGCCTTGTGGTCACCCTAGATGTCAAAAACGCTTTCAACTCAGCTAGCTGGGAGCGCATAGCCAAAGCGTTAGCAGAGTTTGGGGTACCCATCTACCTGAGGCGGATGATTGCCAGCTACTTCAGCGATAGGATCCTGCTCTACCAGTCCGAAAAAGGTGTGGAGTCGCACAAGATTATCGGAGGAGTTCCCCAGGGATCGGTGCTTGGACCGTTACTCTGGAATGCTATGTACGACGGCATCCTCCGCGTACAGGTCCCTGATGGTGTCAAAATGATCGGATACGCGGACGACATAGCATTGGTAATCACAGCTAAATACTTGGAGGAAGTGGTAGCAGAGGCCAACCGAACTGTAGCTACCGTCGGAAGATGGCTTGCAAACGTTGGCCTTAACTTGGCTGAACACAAGACCGAGGCAATCCTGGTTTCGAGCCGCAGAGTATTGGAGGTAGTGGAAATAAGATTTGGTAGATTTACCATAACCCCGATTCCACACCTCAAGTACCTAGGAGTGTGGATAGACGCGCGGCTTGCCTTCAAAGAACATCTGCGGCGCGTGGGAGATAAGGCAGCAAACACATGTTCTCTCCTATGTAGAATAATGCCCAACGTGGGAGGACCCAGGCAGCGGAAAAGGCGACTCATCGCCGGGGTTGTCAGATCCATTATTCTCTATGGAGCGCCAATATGGGCCGAAAACGCGGATGTGAAGGCTTACGTCCGCACCATTGAGGCAGCATACAGGAGAAGTGCACTACGAGTGATCTGCGCATACCGCACCGTATCCACAGATGCCACCTTGGTAATAGCCGGCATGATTCCCGTGAACCTGCTAGCGAAAGATGCGATGAACCTCTACCACGCCAAAGGGACACACGCGACAAATGTAGAGGAGCTCTTGGAAATTGGAAAGCGGAAGACCCTTCAAGAGTGGCAAGCCCAGTGGGATACTTCTACAAATGGCCGCTGGACAAGAAAGCTGATCCCCAACATTCAGCAATGGGTAAGCAGGTCGCATGGTGAGGTGAATTTCTACGTCACACAATTGCTGACAGGCCACGGAGGTTTTCGGGCATACCTGCACAGATTCCACTTGGAGGAATCTCCCTACAGTGCAAACTGTGGAGGTACAGAGATAGAAGATACCAAACATGTCTTCTTCTATTGTCCACGTTCTGAAAGTGCTAGAGTGGCACTACAAGGAGTATGTGGAGAGCCCGTGGTGCCCGACAACATAGTGCAGGATATGCTCGAGAGCCCAGAGATATGGGCTGCGGTGTGTGTCACCACCGCCGCTATTATGAAAGACCTCCGCCAGGAGTGGCGAAGACGAGCAATGGAAAATAGCTAGGAGGGGTCCGCTGACCATACTACCCCCCCCCCCCGGAGAAGTATTACCTTGCGACGGTCCCGCGGGGGGAGGCTGCGATGGAGGTGGTTTTAGTGGGTAAGAATCCCACACTACTGGTGCCGTAATGTTACCAGTGTCTTTTGAAGATTTCCACCTCCGTTCCAATTATGGGAAAAAAAGCGTGTCCCGGGACCCAAGTCAACGTCAGACTATTATGTTTTCCAACACAATTTAGCCTGGATTTGCAGGACCTGACTATCGTGGAAGTGGTGGTCGGACTATCCAAGGCCATGAGCGCAGCTTGGCTGTCACTGCAGACACAAATAGATTTGCCTTTCCACCTGTTTTCCACAACAAAGTCCATCACCTCAAGTATCGCATACACCTCCGCCTGAAACACAGACGCATGTAGACCAAGGGCAAAGAACCGACGGGTCCCACAAGATTCCACGAAGACACCAGAACCTGAACCTTCTTCAGTCCTGGAGCCATCAGTGAAAATACGGCAGCAGTGTTTGCCGGGCTCGTTCTCGGGATATAACCATGAACGAGCCTCTGGCAGCAACACATTGTACCGCTTTTCTAGTATGACGGTTGACGACATGGAGTCCGGGGGCATAGACAGGATTGCAGAATCGATGTCAGTGCCTGCGCCACTATGTTTCACTCTGCAGATGGCTTTAACGGCCTCTCCGCGGATGAAGACATCTAGTGGCGGGAGATTCACCAAAGCATCAAGTGCCGGGCCTGGAGTAGTCGGAAATGCTCCGGTACAACATATGGCCACAGCACGTTGTAGTTTTGATAGAGCTTTTTTGACCCCTACAAGAGAGAGTCTGCTCATCCAAACCATCGATGCATAGGTGATAATAGGTCTTACCATAGCTGTATAGATCCATAGGACCTTACTAGGGGAAAGACCCCATGTCTTACCAAATATACCCTTACACTGCCAGAAAACTGACAGTGCTTTGGATGTCTTCAGTTCGACATGTGTTTTCCAAAGAAGTTTGTTATCAAGGATGACTCCAAGATATTTGATTTCCTTGGATAGCTGGATAGTGACTCCTTTTAGTATAGGCAGAATAAGTCCATCAAGCTTTCTCCTTCTGGTAAAGAGGACAATACCAGTCTTGACAGGATTAGCCGATAGCCCATTCGCACTGCACCAAGTGTCAATCATATCCAGAGTTCTCTGCACCCTTCTGCAGGCAATCATACGGGATGGACCTGTCACAAGACAGCCAACATCATCCGTATATGCCTGAGCGTATACCCCCGAGTCATTAATGGCCTTAAGCAGGGGATCGATTACCATGCACCAGAGCAATGGAGACAGTACCCCACCTTGGGGACAGCCTCTATTAACCCCAGACGACACCAGCAAATCTTCCTCCGCCCGCAACGTTATGATTCTCTGCGCCAGCATTGAACGTATCCAGTTTATTAGGACCCGGTCTACGCCATGCCGCCTAGCAGAGCCGCACTTACTGTCGAAAGTAGCATTGTCAAACGCACCCTCTATGTCCACAAAGATGCCTATTGCGTATTCTTTCCTGTCGATGGCTCGCTCTATCCTTCCAACAAGTTTTTGCAGAGCCGTCTCGCAGGATTTTCCGCTTTGATAGGCATGCTGAAATGGAGATAGTGGATGCGTCTTCAGAGACTCCTTACGCATGCGAAGCTCCACCAGCCGTTCTAAACTTTTTAGCATGAACGAGGTCATACTAATAGGTCTGAAGCTCTTGGGATTGGTGTAGTCGTCTCTTCCAACCTTAGGAATGAAGGCAACCCTCACCATCCTCCAAGAGCGTGGTACATAGGCTAGTGCGAGACATGCAGTGAAGATCTTCTTCAGTGCTGCCATCACTAACTCAATGCCTTCCTTCAGCACAATCGGATATATGCCATCCAGTCCGGGCGATTTGAAGCTGTCAAAGGATTTGATAGCAAATCCAATAGCAGCCTCATTCGCCACAGTTCTGGCGACATACCAATCATGTCGAGAGGGCGCAGCTGCCCTGACAACATTTCCGACCAAAGGTGGTTGTTGACGGGCTATGCTTATCTGATTTCTGAAGACATGAAAGGTTACAGTCAAAAAGAAGAGACTCAGACTGTGGTGGTCGTCGTAGAATTGTCGTTTCGCCAGTTAGATCGCTTGTCATCTCTGGCGGTGTCCTTGGTTGATATCTAGATATATGTGAAATGTTAATAGGAAAATCCTAACGACCCAATATGTTGTGCCAACAGACATTTACCATATTTAATTATAAAGGCTGTATGGTAACCCAGCCAATAGTTGTGGCAAACTTTCGTTTGCCGAAATGAATCCCTAATTTTTGGAGGCGTGAACGCCGAGCAAAGAAAAGCAATGTGATTTGCTGAGTTCTCTGTCCAAAATGGAACTGTTTTATTTAATAAATCAGCGCTCCTTATATAGCAAAATATTACATCTAATTTTGTACATCTACGCATAATTCTTATTGTTCAATACTTATCCTAATACATATTTTAAATATTAACCCATATGCTGCACACATGCATTTGTCTGCAATTGCGTGTGGTCAGCATATTTCTTGGGTTCAATGCATATCTGGCCTTCACACCAAATGCCCGCTATACATAGCGTCATTTGATCCGCCGCTTTGGCTTGTGCCATGTTTGCATTGTTATCATGTGTTCTATGTGCGGTACGCTTGGACGTTAGGCAGTGTAGGTTGAAATGCATTGTAGTGTTTTGGGTACACTACAAGACGGCTCCGGTACCGAGAAACCATGACATCAATAGTGGCCTCGTCCACTCGCACCACAAGACTAGCACCTTCTTTACCATCCCGGTTGCTACCCCTGGTGTCCGAAAGAACTCTCCAAAGCCTCGTGTTTATGCCAGGGTTCTGAGCACGCAGACAAGAAAGGACATCTGTGGTCGTCAGATCGGGATCCGGAATCCAGCAGATGGCCTTCCTGAGGGACACGCCTGCTTCGATATAGACCGCGAAGCGAGTTGTCCCCATGGGGGGCACGTCCTTGACTGCACCCCTGAGCCAATCAAAGTTGGCCTGAGACGCGCACGACTCCTGTAGAGTGCCGTCCTTTGTCTCATAGCCCCTCGCATTAGCTTCAGGACCGGAAGCAATGACGCGACGCATCAGATGACCTTTGTAGTGTTTTATTTCTGCATCAGTTAGCTAATGGTCAGGCCCCAGCTTTCCAATCACCGCCATTGGTTGCGGGCCGTTAGCCTTCTCGCTGTACGATGGCTTGGCTACACCTTTGGGAGTGCTTGGGCGAAAGTCCAGCTCACCACCCGCCACTGGCAAAGATTTCGCCGGGCAGATGGTTTTGCTAGATACGAGGGGCTGGGCAAACTGCAGCTTATTGGCAACATTCTTACCCGCCACATTTGCCGCCACCGAGGTTTTGCTCGTACCATTTGGGGTCGTGGCGCCATCAGCAGTAACAGCTGCAGGGCAGGTGGGTATGCTGTTTTCAGCAACAATCTTCCGCCGCTTACCTCGCGAGCGAGCTTTCGGAGCGGTCAATCCCTCCGCAGGCTCGGTGGCTTCCGTGGGTGTCACTTCCGCCGACCTGGGCCTTTTGGAGGGAGTCGACACAGAAGGGCCGGCAGAGCCACGTGAGGATTTCTCCTGCACGCGCCTATCAAGCCGCTTCTTTCTCTGTCTCCTCGCTTGAGTTCGCGTTACCTTAGAACCATTGGTCGGTCGTTCCGCCACTGTGGTGACTTCCCGACGCAGGCCCTCTGGATCCAGGGTACGTTCCTCCGTCTCTGAAGAAGAAGAGATTGCGGTAAAAATCCCCGTCTCCTCCAGGATGCGCTCTCGCTGATAAAGGCGAGAGACTTTAGCGATGGTTGGGACCTCCAGAATCCGTGCCCCTGCCGCCGAAGCGGGTGGATTTCCACATGCGTGGGTTCCACCTGGAGTAATACACCGAGAGTTGTCCATCGCCAGACAGTGGTTTTTGTTCGGGACTCCTCCCTAGCCAGTTTGGTCCGCGGATGGTACCCATTCTCTATACCATCATTGTGATAGACAGACAGCCATAACTCCCGCCCCTCCTAAGAGGTTCAGAAGTAATGTCATTTGCCTACCAAGGGTCCCCCTATCCGCCACCTGGGGATGCGTCCGATGGGATGTCAGGCAAATCCAACACGGACGTATATATACAAACAGTGGAAAATATGAATGCACTAACCAAATCTCTAAATCAGCTAGCAAGTACCAATTAAGAGATGAAAGCACTGAACAAAAATGAAATAAAAATGCAACCGGCAGAAGCTGTACATTATACAAACATAATAAAATTGCTTAAGTAATAAGAAACAAAATATTGTACATTCAAGACCAAAGCGCAACGTGGATTTAAAGTAATTTTACGAAATATACACTACTCAACGGAAAAAGACGATATTATAGTTGAACTGGCAGAATTAAGACATGAAGTACTAAACATTTGCAACATGCAAAAAAATAATAAAACTTCGAATCACTTCACTAAAAAAGAACTATTCCGCAATGCACAAATTGCCAAAAATATGGACACACCAAAAACTACTGTACTAAACAACCTATGTGTGGCAAATGCGCAGGTAACCACAGCACAATTAATTGTAATGTCAAAAGAGATATGAAACAGCAAATAAAACGGGCTCTCTGTAGTGAAAGCCACGCAGCAAACTACAAAGGCTGTATGATTGGCAAATCACTACAAATACAAAAATACCCAACATTACGTAAAAAAGCAATAACTCCAACTCAGGAACAAAAATCAGCAGAACATCTGTGAATATACCCACAGTGCAAACAAATAAAAACTACACACCTGGAATGTCATATGCTAAAGTAGCAGCGATAAATACAGAACCAGACTTAACGCAGAACCTAAACGCAGCAATAAGCAGTATGATACCAATATAGCTTAACGACGATCTCTCAGATTTAAAAATAATGATGAAACATTTAATAACCCCATGACAAGTATGCTCAAATGCTCGTATCGAAACTAGATGGTTTCCAGAAGTAAAATAACTTTTGCTATTTGGAACACCAATGGACTATCGCGCCTCTTACTAGAACTTAAAACTTTCATATGCGACTATTCAATTGACATGGCTAATATCTGAAACGCATGCTACTGACAAAAGCTATAATAACATACCGAACTATAATATTTATTATACAAATCACCTTGACAATTGAGCACATGGGGGAACAGCAATTATCATAAAGAAATCCGTTAACTGTCTAGAGCTAGAAGAATATAAAACACATCACATTTAAGCAACCTCTATAGAGATTAGTGTCTTGAGAGGATCAGTTACCGTATCAACTATGTATTGTCCTCCCAAATATAATATCCCAAAGGCTCAGTACATGGACTATTTAAAATCATTAGGCAGCCGTTAAATAGCTGGAGGAGACTATAATGCAAACAACTCCAGATGGGGCTCTAGACTGACAAACGCGAAAGGCCGCCAGCTACTAGACGCCATAAAATAAAACAATTGTCGCTTTATTACTACAGTTGAGCCAACTTACTGGCCAGCAGATATCAAAAAATTATCTGACTGAATTGATTTCTGCGTTACCAAAAATATATTGCATGAACACTTAGCAATAAAAGCATAAAAGCGTTTATAAGGGAGAGACCATAACGCACGTAGACAAGATAAGGTGTACGCATACATACTTAATGCATCAAAAGAGGACTTTTATATGGATAAGGATTTTAGACCTAAGTTTACTAGTCATGATAATTTTAAAGAATCAAATTATGGATCAGTTAACCAGATGAAACAGGTAGATTTAAGAAAAAGGATGGAAAGAGTACTAGAATCACTGAAGTCAGACCCAAGAGTAGACTCGGAAGAGACGGCATCTATAGAAGCCATTTTTACGTCATTTCATGAGATATTTTTGCTGGAAGGAGACCTTCTAACTTATATACCGGAAGTAGAACATGAAATACTTACTAGAGTACGTCAACCACCAATAAATAAAATACAATATAGAGTGCCACATGCTCATAAAGATGAGGTAAACAGGCAAGTAACACGAATGTTGAAGGATAACATAATTTCACCGAGAATCTAGCCTTGGAACTCACCAATAATTTTGGTACCAAAGAAGGGGTTTACTCAGGGTCAGAAAATGGTCGTCGATTTCAGGAAATTGAACGTCACCACTATCAAGCAGGTGTTCCCAATCTCAAGGATAGAAGAAATCCGGGACCAATTAGGATATAGTAGATATTTTTCTACGCTTGTTTTAGCAAGTGGCTAACATCAGGTTCTGGTTGATAACCAAACATAAAACGGCAGCATAGTACCGGTTTGGGGTAGTATGAGTTCAATAGGATGTTGGTTGGATTAAAAGAAACACCGGTTACCTTCCAATGGCTAATAAACCATGTGCTAAGAGGATTGCAATCGTTAGATTGTTATGTGTATCTAGATGATATTGTAATCTATGGGAACAATTTGCAGCAGCATTCGCAACGCTTTCGCAAGCTGCTCGAGAAATTGCGAGAGCACAATTTGAAATTTAACAAAAAGAAGTGTCAATTTTTGCTAAGAGAGGTGCTTTATCTAGGCCATCGTTGTTCAGAGTCAGGAGTACTCCCGGGCCCTCAGATTCCAATAAATAGAAAAAACTAGGACTAGTGAACTACTATAGAAAGTTCGTAAAAGAACTAGCCTAAATTGCATTGCGAATTAATAAGTTGCTGCGTAAAGAAGCAAAGTTCGAATGGACAGAGAGCTGTCAGCAAGCATTCGAGAGGCGAAAAGAGATAATTAGCTCGCCACAGTTTTTGGCGTACCACGACTTTGAGTAAACTTTTTCGTTAACTGAAGCATTGGGTGCAGTTTTGTCACAAGGAGAAGTCGGTAATGACCGATTAATAGCATTCGCAAGCAGGGCGCTTAGCGATACGGAGAAGAGATAGTCCACAATATAGAAAGAATTTCTAGCCATAGTGTGGGCTACGAAGAATTTTAGGGCATATCTGGTAGGACGCCCATTCAAAATTTATAGCGACCATCTACCGCTGAGAGGCATAGTGAATCTTAAAGATTAAGCTTCTCAGTTGGCACGTTTTCGACACAAATGGTTGTATGGAGTATGATTTTGAAATCATATACTAGCCTGGGAAAAGGAACCTAAATGCAGATGCACTCAGCAGAGTACCACAAAATCAAAAGATATCGGTGGTTCAAACTAGAGCAAAGGCAAAGGCCTACAGGGAGAAAGCCAATGTTAAATAATGTTAAGCAGCAAAAACTAAAGAAACGCATGATGAAAGAGACAAACAGCTAGCCAACAGGGTTGAGTGGCTAGAGAATGATAAAGATATTCAGGAGGTACGGAAGAGTTTCCATGATTCACGTCTAGGTGGACACTTGGGATCTTGGAAAACCTACGAGAGAATCTGACTGGTATATGCCTGGAAAGGTATGCTCAAATACATAAAAAAAAACATGCAAAGGGTTGCCCAAATGTCTGGCCAACAAGAGTTCGAGGTTAACAAAGATGCCAATGGTGTTAACTGACACACTGAAAAAACCATTTGATAAAGTTCACATGGAACTTGTAGATATTCTACCTGAGACAGTTTCGGGATGTGTTTGACGTTCCAAGATGATTTTTAAAAGTACAGGGTGAGCCAAAAGTCACCATGGGGTTTAAAACTTTAATAACTTGTTCGTTTGTACATTTTTTTATTTTTTATTTCAGATTATAAAATATACAAAATGGAAATTTTTTTACACTAAGTATGGAAAATAATGTCAATTAAATGACCCCCGTTTTCAGCTTCGCAATGATGGGCTCGTTTTGGAGAATTTTCCATAACATCTTTCAAAATTTATGGCTTGTTCAACAAAAAAAAAAAAATAGTCAGGTGCCGACCAATTAATTTCCGAACTTCTGGAAATTGTTCGCTCTCCAATAATTTGGCTAAAAATTGCCATTGTGTCCGGGCAGTGTAGGCAGTGGCTCCATCCTACTGAAACCACATCTCAGGTCTGTTTTCAAGAGCAGGACGTAAAAAATGTTTTATCATAAACCGATACCGCTCTCCATTGACGGTTACAGCACTTCCATCTTCATTTTCGAAGAAGTAGGGCCCAATGATATTTTCAGATGTAATGCCGCACCATACTGTACACCTAATGGGGTGCAATTGGCGTTGATGAATGGACCTTGGATTTTCAGAAATCCAGAACCTACAGTTCTGCTTATTAACAAAGCCATTCAAATGAAAATGAGCTTCATCACTCATAATCAGATTTTCAATAAAGTTGATTTCATTAAGGCCAACTGTTGAAATTTAACTGCAATATTTAGAAGTTGCCGATGATCTGCGGGTATTATTTCTTGCACCAATTGCACCTTAGGGAATAACAGAAAATCTTTTTTTTAAATCCGCCGTTGTGGTGTACGAGTTATTTCTAGCTGAACTGAACGCCTGCTGGTAGATGTTTCTTGTATTTCGTTAAGACTTTGCACTACACGTTCAATATTTTCCGCAGTGCAAATTAAACGTGGTATACCGGTTCGAGGCAAATCTCTTACGGTGCCATGTTGGTGGTGACGATGAACTAAGCAACGAATCATTGCTTCAGAGGGGGAAATTCTGACGTTAAAATATCGACTATATGCTGTTTGCGTAAAAATAATTGATAGCTGATTTAAATAATAAGATTATATTATTCTAGTTCTTTGTTTAGTTGTGAATCTCTCCATTATTTATTCTCCAGGTTTAATTTATATAATCTGAAAAATAAAAATAAAAAATATATAAACGAAAAAGTTATTAAATTTGTAATCCCCATGGTGACTTTTGGCCCACCCTGTATATGGCATGCGTAGCCATACCTGATGCAGAGGCATGTACTGTAGCCAAAGCATTTTTTGACGAAAGTATAGCGCGTTACAACATACCGAAAGTGTTGGTAACCGACAACGGTTCGAATTTCGTGTCAAAATTATTCTCTACGACGTGTAAATGTAATGTCAGTTCTATTTCCAAACTCAAGGACAGCGTGAAATTAAACCATGTTGACTGACGTCGTGAATAAATTACATAATGTGAAGATACAAGCTAACACTGCTGCTAAAATGCAGTTAGAACAAGAATAAGAAGAGAGAGAATGGTTGAAAAATATTAAGTAAGGTAATAATTAGAGATGAAAAAAATGTGAGATATAAAAAACCCAGATACGAGAATCAAAATTCAACGGAAGAAAAAATATGAATAAAAGATTTATTAAATGCTTTTGGGCAGACGGTAAGTGCATTAACCAACAGTTGAGCGCAAAGTGCAGTGCACGTATGCTTGTGGATTCGTAAAAACTTTGCATATAGTATGAGCGTGGAGTGCATACATGTTTTTAGAAGTATGTTCGCACAATCTTGATAAATAATATGTATGTGGACAAAATCTGTCCCAATAGAATGGATGTATGGACATGTTTTCTAATAAGTAATTATCAAAGTAAGTATATAACGGGTCCGCCAAATAACTTTTTTTTTTTAAATTCTATAAAAAAAACTACTGGATATTTTCTCAAATTTCTTTTTTTATTTGAAAGTACAATCCTTCCGGTTAATAATTGAAAATAATTTCATTCAAATGGCTGCCTCGGCTGGCCATGCAGTAGCCTACACGATCGGTCCAATTTTTAAGCACATTATCGATTGTGTGCAGTTGTATTTCACCAATAGCTTCACGAATATTGTCCTTTAAAGCGTCAATTGTCTCTGGCTTGTCGGCGTAACACTTATCTTTGAAGGCACTCCACAAATAATATTCCAACGGTGTCAAATCGCAGCTCCGAGGTGGCCAAACGACATCAGCTCTGCGGCTGATAATGTGATCTTCAAAAACAGGGCGCAAAACATCGAGTGTAGCTTCGGCTGTGTGGCACGTAGCGACGTCCTGTTGAAACCAAATGTTGCCAATATCCTCCTCTTCAATTTTTGTGAACAAAAATTCGTTCAACATGGCCCGATAACGATCGCCATTGACTGTAACGGCCACTCCTTGCTCATTTTCGAAGAAAAATGGCCCAATTATGCCTCTGGACCAAAATCCGCAAAAAACAGTGACTCTTTTGGGTGGATCGGCTTTTCAATGTATGCGTGCTGGTTTTCTGTGCCCCAAATGCGACAATTTTGCTTGTTTACATACCCGCCAAGATCAAAATGAGATTCATCTGAAAAGATGATTTTTTTTGGCAAATGATTTTTTTGGCATTCTGCAACATTACCATGATTTTCAAAGTAATGTCGCAATATTTCCCAGCGTTGTTCAAGCGTATATACAACCATATTCGTTCAGCGGAAGGATAAAACTAATTATCTGTCAAATCAGACATGAGTTAAGTGTTACCATTCACGACATAAGCACTAGCTGACAAAAAAAAAACGTTAGATGGTGAAAGCGTTATATATATTTTAAACTTGACTGAGTCGAATATTCTTTAGCCAAAATAGACGTTAGAAAAAAAGAGGTGTGATATGATTTACAAATACAAATAAACAACTGGGAGTAACAATTGTGAAAGTAGAGTAAATCGATTTGCTATGAAAAATGGAAAAGGAGAAGCAAAAAGAGTTGTATAAAACTACGATCCCACAGTGCGAGAACAAAAAACTAAAGAAACTATGAGGTCTTTTGACCAGACAAAAACGCCAACTGGCCCACCTGTTAGCAATAGTAAGAGACGATAACCCACCTCCGTGGAATGAGGCCACACTCATATGGCAGCAAATTCAAAACCGAAGAAAATAATAAGATCGTATGCATGCGAATAACCTGGCGAATGATAGCAAAAACCGGTACGCCAACAATCGACGACTACAACAACTAGTATACAGTAGAAGACGAGACCATACGCATGATATAAGCAGTATGCAATGGGCAAAAGCAAGATCAAGCCACAGCATCAAGATGCGACTGTAAACAAAAACCAATTATCTACGGAGATCACTTACCCATCAGAACCAGAATCGTACTTAATAACTTTCTTAGTTATAATTATTTTGATAATAGCTAATAAGTTAGATAAATACTTCAAAGGTTATGTACACAAATACAGATATGACGCTAATAGCACGCTATTACTGCAGTCTAATGAATAAAAACAAAAATACATATATACTCGTATATACGAGTATATATATATATATATATATATATATATATATATATATATATATATGTATATATATATGTATATATATATATATATATATATATATATATATATATATATATATATATATATATATGTATATATATATATATATATATATATATATATATATATATATATATTTCATTTATTTACTGAATTCAATCATTTCGGGCCTAACACTAAATACTTAAATCTTAAGAGGTAACTAACTATATTTGTCCCGATCCACCGTTTGGGATTAGGATTAAATTTCCCTACATTTTTAATTTTAATTCAATTTAAATTCATCTCATTTTAGTATCTTATAGGTAAGTCCAATCTTGTGAAGCGTGTTGCCGTTTTAGTTCTAAGTAGATTTTTTACCAATGGTTTTAAGTGCTCTCGTACTTTTTCTTTGTATTTGAGCATAATCTCTGTGAGCTCACTTTTAACAAGAGGAATTTTGAGGTCCTTATGGATGTCAGCCTTTCTAACGAACCGAGGAGCACCCGTGATTGCACGCCAGATTTTCGATTGCACTCATTGTATCGGCTCGACGTTCGATGAAGTAGCATTCCCCCAAAGCTCAGCTCCGTATGCCCAAATTGTTTTGATCACTGCCTTGTACAATAGAAGTTTCTGTTCTAAGCGAAGCTTTGACTTGGAGTTGAGTAGCCAATTTATTTTAAGGGCCTTTAATTTATTCTCTTTGCCTCTATATGATTCCGCGAAGTTTGTCGTATGTCTAGAGGGATCCTGGGTATGTTACAGTATTCGATTGAGGGATATCAACATTGATAGTGTGATCACAGGGCAATTTTTCTTTCATAAGTGTAAACGTAACATGAATGCTCTGGGTCTCATTTACCTTAATGCGCCAATTTGACAGCCACAATTCCATTTTCTTCAAATGCTCCTCAAGGCGATTCGAAGCCACTATTCGTTTGCTATGTATACTAAGAAGTGTTGTCTGCGAATGTTGAAGTGAGTAGGGAGGTCTGCAGTGAATAATACATATAGTACAGGACCTAGAACACTACCTTGTGGAACCCCAGCATTAATATCAAAGTCCTTTGTGGTGTATTCTCATATTTTACTCTGAACTTTCGGTTATACAAATACGATTCCAGTAGCATGTGGACATTAACTGGTAACAGTTTTTGTATTTTGTATTTTAATTTTGCATGCCAAACTCTGTCAAACGCCTGTGCAATATCTACAAATATAGCAGAGCAGTATTTGTTGCCCTAGTAATGCGATTAATGTGCTCTATGGTTCTGTTATTTTTACGAAATCCAAATTGATGGTGGGGAATAATGTTGGATTTGTACGAGGGCGGATTGATATTGAAGCTACCTAGCGCTAGATGGCAGCACAAACACAAACTCTTTTTTTTTAGAAATTGCGATCTGTGAAACGTCAGCTGTTAACATTTTACCCAAATTCATCGATTCGTTTATTTGTTGTAGTCGTTTGAAGTAAGCAACTTTTTTGTTTCTTGAAAAATGGAAAAAAGCGAATTTCGTGCAGTGATTAAACACTATTATTTGAAAGGGAAAACGGCGAAAGAGACAAAAGAAAAGCTCGATAAACATTACGGTGAGTCTGCTCCGTCAGATTACATGGTAAAATATTGGATTGCTGAATTTAAACGCGGCCGAAAAAGCACTGCAACAATACCATCAACAGGAAGGCGAAAAGAGGTGGTTACTGAAGAAAATATCAAGAAAATCCTCGATATCGTTATGAATGATCGCCGAGTCAAGTTGCGTGAGATTGTTGAAATGGTAAACATATCATATGAACGTGTGTTCAATATTTTGCATAAACATTTGCATATGAAAAAGCTATCGGCAAGATGGGTGCCGCGTTTGCTCAGTGTCGAACAAAAACGAGTTCGACAGATCACTTCACAGCGGTGTTTGGACATGATAAAGCGTAATCCTGTTGATTTTTGGCGTCGATTAATAACTGTTGATGAAACGTGGGTCCACCACTACACACCTGAAACCAAAAAGTAATCGAAACAATGGGTGGAAGCTGGTGGAAGTACTCCGAAGTAGGCGAAGGCAGTGAAATCGGCTGGCAAGGTTATGGCCACTGTATTTTGGGATGCACACGGAATATTGCTCATCGATTATCTTGAAAAAGGATCCACAATCACAGGAAAGTATTATCGTGCATTATTGGATCAATTGATTGATGCAATCAAGGAAAAACGACCACATTTAAAGAAGAAAAAAATGCTCCTTCTTCAACAGCATTAGATACGTTGCTAAAATTACGTGAAATACACTTCGAATTGGTTAATCATCCACCTTATAGTCCAGATTTAGCTCCTAGTGACTTTTTCCTGTTTCCAAACTTGAAAAAAGGGCTCGCAGGAAAAAGATTCAGCTCAAACGAAGAAGTCATTACCGAAACTAACGCGTATTTTGAGGGGTTCCCGAAATCGTATTATTCAGATGGTATAAAAAAGTTGGAATATCGTCTTAATAAGTGTATCGAAGTAAAAGGAGACTATGTTGAGAAATAAATGGTTTTTGAAAAAAAAATGTTTTTTTCCTACTTAGGTAGCTTCAATATCAGTCCGCCCTCGTATAAGTGCGGCTGCAGCTTTAGAAGAAGCAAAATCTCAAATAATTTTGAAAGTACTGGGAGCAATCTTATGGATGAAGATGACGTTGAGTTGCGTATTTTCCGGGTTTTGGTATCGTCGTAATTTGTGATATCTTCCAGCGTTGCGGAAAATGCCCAATCCTTAGTATTTAATTGAATAACTGCGTAACTATTTTAATAGCTATTTCAGGCAATTCCACAATCATTTTTGCGGTAATTAATTCAAATCCTAGTGCTTTTTTCGGGCTTAGATGAGCTTTAATGCAAATAGCACTTCCTTCATTTTAACCTTCATCTGGATTAACGGTATTTTAGGGGCCAGAAATGGAATTTCAAAACTGTTGGTTGGTTGGTTAGATTGAAATACGGATTTGAGATGATTAGAAAACGCTGAGGCTTTCTCTTCGTCATTTCTTGCCCAAGTTCCATTATTTTGCCAGAGTGTTTTTATAGGCTTTCCAGAAAGAGTAGTTTGTATTTTGTGTTGGAGTTAGCGTCTCAGTATATTTTTTCAAACTGTTCTCTAGCTCGCAGTTTAGTGCTTCTCGGAGGCGTTTTTTTGCTAATGCTAATTTATGCTTTGCGTAGGGTGATCTATTTTGTTGCCACTCTCTTCTTAATCGCCTTTTCTCCTCAACGAGATTCTCGATAACTGCAGATGTTGTAGGATTTGTTGCGGAGCGGGATAATGAGGCTGTTGGAGATGAGTGTGTGGCTGCAGATGTAAGAACTGAGTTGATGGACTTATATGACTACTTACATATCAGTACCTGAGCCAGTTTGTTCTTTTATTGGTTAGGTGACCTGTTTTCTTACCCAGCTGAGCTTGTTTATGTATATATATAATAACTGATAAATGATCAGAAGCGAGCTCTAAACAGGATTCTGCAGATAACAAGTCTAGATCAATATCACTGGTTATTCCAAAGTCGATGAGGTCGGGAACTTTTTCAGGGCCAGAGGGCCAGTATATCGGTTGCCCCGAAGACACGAAGTCAAGGTTAGAATACCGATTTAGTAGTGCAGAGAACAGTTGTTTGCCTTTGGGATTTATTAAACTTGAGCCCCAAAAGGTATGTTTCGCATTGTAACCACCTGCTGCCAAAAATCTGGTCCACAATGATGAGAATTGTGTGAATTATAATTCTGTCACTGAGTATCTTGGAGGACAATATACTGCGCACAGTACAATTTTTTCCTCCTAGCTTTGAAGACATATTGATGTTGCCTGCAGATAGTCCTTTACATATTAATCTAGTGCATGATGCTTAAATCTATCTCTTATTAATATACCCGTACCGCCATGTGCTTTATTATCAGGATGTTTGTCTTGTAGAATTTAAAACCTGATATAACAAAATAATTTTTATTTGTCAAATGAGTTTTTGATAAAAGCAAAATGTCAATTTGCCTAGCATACAGGAAGTGTTCAATTTCAAGTTTCTGGTGGCTAATGTCATTTTTTAGAGATCAACAATTGCATAAGTTGGTTTTGACTTTTCCACAACTCGTGCAACATGCTTTGCATTGATATCATAAATTCTGTCATACCATTTGTTAATTTTGATATTATGGATTCTACATTTTGCAAAGCTAGGAATTTCTTCAGATCCAGACTTTACTATCTTGGCATATGACCTTGATGTATAGGCTTTGTCACTAGTCAGTTGCTTATGGGGTTCGATTGATTTGGCAATCTCTGTGTAATGAAAAGCTGGCTTCTGTTTCTGATCTAATTTATTTTTGAGTGCTGGGCAGCCTCTGTAGTTTGCCGTGTGGTTTTCCCCACAATTGATGCATTTTTTTGCATTTCTGTTTGATTTGTCAGACAAATACTTGGAGGAATGGTGAAGGTCCCTACAGGCAACACAAACAGTGCGTAAGGTACAGTACGATTTTGTGTGCCCGTACTCTTCAAAATTGAAGCTCTGGACAGGGCTTTTTCTTTTGTGTGGTTCTTCAGCGGTTATTCTTCTATATAATAAGTAACGCAGTTGGTATATTGGATGTGTTTAGCTACTATTTAATTTTCTTTTATTCGGTTCAAGTTCTACTTAAAATAGTGGTTGTGGTACTTTGTCTCTGTTTTTAATGTTGAATACCGTTTTAACTTTAAATCCAGCGATTTCGAGAAAATCTTTGATTTCATTAGTACTTACCCTCCTCAATACCTTTAATAACAACTAGTAGGCCTTTACTGCTCTTCGGTTGATATGTATAGTAGTTTTTACCATTTTTTTCAAGATAGGAGCAATTTTGCGGCAATTGCTTTCATTGTATGTCTGTAGTCCCGTTTGTTACGGACGCTACGTGGAAATTGTTATTTCCTACAAGACCAGCTACAGTTGGAACTAAAGGATTTGAGCAACTCTCTCGGAAGTAGAATGGTGATGGCTTTGGAGTTTTGCAATGGAATTATTTGCAGGAGTTGAGTCAACGTTTTCATTTTCTAATAGTGTAAACCTGTTCTCAAAGTGCTACTACTCATTTGTTAAGGAGAGGCTGATATATTCGCAGGTTGAGGAGTTAGTCTCGCATTTTTTGCCTGTCTTTTGTTTCCGTTTTTTTATGGACTCAACTTTCGCTTTACCTGTATATTCCTATCTATGCCCGCCTGTATAGTTACAACATTTCTTGTCACATCACTTTTTCCACCACCTGTTGTTGGCGGTTTAATTTGCCCATCACCTATTCTTCACTATGGTCTGTTTCATTTTCTAAAGAGAGAGAGGCATTTTCTGATAAATTTGCCGTTGAGTAATGTATCAGAGCGGGAGTAAATGTGCTCGTACATATTGATTTTCTGTATAAAATAGTTGTTGTAGTGACTGCATTCGATGCTGCAAGAGTTGTATGCATTTTTACGCGTTGTGCTTTTTTTTGCATTCTTTTAAGTTGGTTGGCTCGCTCAGAACGTTAAGCACATACTGAAATTTTGGTGGTTCGTAAGCGACCGCTATAATATGTGACAGTTCTGCACAGCCGCTGCGTTTCGTTTGATCTTGTGGAGAGAGTCCACTGGAGGTAGTTTGGCCTCTTTGATTTGATATGCCTGTTGCTGGTTCTCCAAGTCTTTGACCTGTGGCGAGCGCAAAACTCTCATTTTGGCGACCTTACCTTTTCTCTTTAGTGGCAATTTTATTTTATATGTTTATAACTTTATGCGCCAATTAACACACCAAAATCACTGCTCCACTTAATCAATGCTGAACAGAAGCGCCTCTCGTAAAAAACACTTTTTTATTTTGAAATTTATTCAACTTTCAAACAGAGCGATAATAATTCATATCGCACTTCACTAGAGTTGAGAGAGTCTCAATATAGCATTAAACATATATATACAATATATATTTTTATAGAGCCAGGTAGTTATTATTTTCCCGTTGATCAGGTTTTTTTCATTTTCGAGATTTGTGTTTAATTTCAGCTATTGTCCTCATTTTTGTTTTGTTATAGCGTGTAGGTTGTTAAATTGGATATTTTGAATGTCCATGTCGTTACTGAATTTATTTGCGGAGTGGTTTTAGAGACTAGTTGCTTTCTGATTGTTCGTTTTTGCCCAGGTATTATTTTCTGTTTTTATGGGAGGTTTATATATTATTCCACAGTTTAGTTTTTTAGTAGCTTTGTAATTGCTTAGTTGATTTTCTAGTTTGCACTCCTCATAGTGTTTTTTATCGTTGGCTTCAGTTCTTTTGCTGCTTTATTGTATTTAGCTTTGTCTACTGGGTATCCAGTAATTTGTCAGTTTTTCCTGAGTCTTCATTTTTGTCCCATAATTTCATGCTTTTAGGTGCGCGCATTTGACAATTGAACTGCAATAAACTTTCACTACTGACTGGTCAGAACTTTCCCAAAAGTGTGCCACTCGATGAAGAATATACAAACCAAAAAGTAGGGCAACTACAAATAACAATGTAGGGCAATTAGAAATCTTAAAGTAGAACGAATAAACAAGCTCTTCTTCCAACAACCAAATTCGAGCGCGATTCTATTCGCACAAGAGCAGAATCTAGGCGAGGCACACCACACACCACCCCAACCTAATTGGCGCAGCCGGATTACGGACCTACCGTACCTGGAGCCTTTAGGAATCTCCGAGGATTAAACCCAGGAATAGGAGAAAAGACAACATCACAACAAGGCACGAACATCTAAGGAAAATTAACAAAGAACAAAGGGAAAATTGTAAGTATTTATTTTATTGTAGCGTAATATAAGTAGATACTTCTGCGACCCTAAAAGCGACGTTGCGCTGGTCAACGGATTTGCAAAGCTTTGTATGGGCAAACATAAACCGCCGGTATGATCGGACGGTCTATGTATGTCGTCTTAGCTGTGAGGATTTTTTTGTTACATTTATTTTGTTTTAGCACTTATTTAAATATTTAACAGAGTAAGCTTAGGGTATTAGGCAAGAATACTTCAAGAGGTGCATACAACACGGGTTTGGGGACCAAAGTTTATGTAGTTCCGAAACTACGATTTGCGCAAAAATGTTTAATTAATATTTTGCACGGAAAAGCAAAATAAAGAAATTGGAAACTATGCTGAAAATGGAGACGTGTTAGTAGTGCTTGGAGAAAAATATGGAGAATATGAAATCGATCAACTAAATTCAAATAGGCTCATAGAAAAGTAGTAACAAAATAAACGTAAATAATTATTGGTATAAATAATCTTTACTCAGGTTCAGTAGTTGTGAAATTAATTAAGTATAATTTTTATACTTAAGTAATTTGAGTACTTTTGTTTTCTCTTCGGAATTTACGCCACATTTGTTTTTCTATGTTGAGTAATGTTTGTATTACTAAATAATAAATAAGTGTATTATATCTGAGGGGAATTAATTTGAAGGGGACAAGATAGTTGTTGATGAATAAATAAATATTTTATTTGTTGATCACACCTCGTATATGTATATATATATATATATATATATATATATATATATATATATATATATATATATATATATATATGTCTATATATATATATATATATATATATATATATATATATATATATATATATATATATATATATATATATATATATATATATATATATATATATATATATATATATATATATATATATATATATATATATATATATATATATATATATATATATATATATATATATATATATATATTAACTTGCGTTAATTTTATTTAAAAAAAGTATTTTTTTGGGAGCTTACTCCTTTATTTCTCCGAATTCAACTTAGAACTAACTTAACAGAATTTTAATGCTGCAGCAGCTGCTCACGTTGTACCTGCATGCAACGTTTAAGCAGCGCGTGTGCCATGTCAGCACAAAAGAATGGGAACACAATGTTGTGGAGTTTCGCAAGATGAAATACGAGACTTTTGTTTTTCGGTTTATCATCAAAGTTTAAATGTGAGGTGTGTTAACTTATATATATATATATATATATATATATATATATATATATATATATATATATATATATATATATATATATATATATATACATATACATATACATATATATAAATATATATATATATATATATATATATATATATATATATATATATATATATATATATATATTTATATATATATATATATATATATATATATATATATATATGTATATATATACTCGTATATATATATATATATATATATATATATATATATATATATATATATATATATATATAGCCATATGCATATTCATATACATATACATGGACATATAGATATACATATATTTATTAAAAAAATGTAAAATTCTTTATAGCATTATAATAAATTAATGCGAACAAAAAAAATGTTTCAACAATTTTCCAAATTTCATCCTAAATGGACTTAAAATTGAACGCCTTGAAAGAAATACTAACGACACTAAAGAAAAAATCCGAACAGAATACACACAAACAAAACGATAACAACGAAACTTAGACAAATAGACACAATTAAAAACAAATTTAATAGCATAATAGAGATCGACAACGACAATAAAAATTCAACTGGAATGAAAATTAGCTTCGCCAACACTTATTCCACCAAAAAAACCCTTCTATTAAATCAACTCACAGAAGATAGCGAATTAACAGACAACATGGCATATTTCAGCATAGACACAGCATCAATATATCTACCCACATTTACGGGCAATTTCGGAGAATTAGATATCTTTATAATCACCGCTGAGCTAATAAACAAATCACTCAACGAGACAGGACAGACAGATTTATTAGAATATATCTACCATGTCAAATTAACTGCCAATGTAAAAACAGGAATAGGAGGTTATACGAAGCCAGAAAACTTAAACACACCACTCTACTAAAACAGAGGTACAAAGACGCGGCAACAATACCACAGTTACAAGCTAAATGATCAAATTTACAACAGAGAAATTCAGGAATTGACTCTTACAAAGAAAAAATACTGACAATGGTAAAAAGTTTAAACAGACTTAACATATACAACTTAGGAGAGACAGCTACTTAGCAGAAACGAACGTGATAACAAAAACAAATAATAAGTTAGCGTTGGACACTTTTAAGAAAGGACTGAATGAGAATTATAAAGCGACAATTTCTGCTGCAAGACCGAAAGATTTAGCAGAAGCAACAGAATTGGCACTTGAACTCGAGAGCGAATCTAGAATAATGCCCAACACACCACAGTTGATACAAGTAGCACATAATTCATTCATCTCACGAGGCACAAGGTCCAATTTCAACACTCCACGCAAATATAATTCATTCAACCCTTCTCCACAGTACATAAATAACACACGACAAATATTCAGCACACGCTATGACAACAATAACAAAAACAACTACAACAGAAACAAAAACCGTAGCAATACAAATTTCAGTCAAAGAAACAATAACTACAACAACACATATCCAACTAATCAAAATAACCACAACTTCAGACACAAGAAGAGCTACAACTCACAAGGCAGACAGCAGAACAACAACAACACTTATAACTCAAACAGAAACTGCAGCGTAAACATGATACACAATGCGGGAAACGAACAAGGTCCAGAATGCATAACCATTCTGGACAGCCAAAATTAAATGTGTATAAAATATCGGATAACCACACAAATTTCGTCACGTTGACACACTAAAAATGACATTTTTGATAGACACAGGTGCAGACATGTCATTATGCAAAATAAGTAACAAATTAGAAAACCACGAATACTTTCCTGACGACAAGTGCAAATTAACGGGCATAACAAATGAAGAAATATATTCTGAAGGCTAAATAGAATTACAATTAGGTATTGGAGAAGAATCTTGTAACCCCCTTTCCAATTAGTAAGCAAAACATTTCCAATAGAAACAGATGGTATTCTAGGTAGGGATTTCTTTGAAAATATATACTCGTATGTAAGATCGATTATAAAACGTTTACAATTTCCGCGTACGTAAACAAATATTCCCATGCACACTCATGATACTCAAAAAATAAAAATACCGGCAAAAACAGAAAAAATACACGCCATAAAATTAAACATAAATGAAGATAAAATAATTCTAAATAAAGAATTAAAAGAAGGCATATTTCTAAGCAATTCCATAGCACCCAAAACTGGTATAACCCACATAAAAATTCTAAATACAACAAACAAAGAGGCAATTTTAGACGGCATACAATTTGAAACTGACTCAATAAAAAATTATGACATACTAAAGTACAGTACAGTACAATTACAATGAAAGCAGATTACAGAAAATCATTGAAATCTTAAATTTTAACTGCACAGACGAAATGACAAAAACCCAACTCGTAAAAATCCTAAGACAATACCAAGAAGTTTTTCATCTTGAAGACGAACCACTTTCGACAAACAATTTTTACACACAAAACATAACGACACATGACAACATACCCGTTTACATTAAAAACTACAGACTACCACACACATACACAGAAATTGTGAATGATCAGGCACAGAAAATGCTACAGGAGGATATCATTGAACCTTCAATCAGCCCAAACAATGTTCCACTCCTTTTGGTTCCTAAAAAGAACACTATTGACAAAAAGAAATAGAGACTTGTAGTGGATTTTAGAGCACTGAATGACAAAATAGTAAATGAATAATTCCCACTAACTCGACTAGAAGATATTCTAGACAAGTTAGGCAGAGCAAAATGGGTTTAAACCTTAGACATGACCAGTTCATTTCATCAAATAAAACTAGAAAAACAATCACGACCATCTACAGCTTTTTCCACATCCAATGGACAGTACCAATTTAAAAGACTACCTTTCGGACTCAAAAGTTCATCCAACAGCTTTCAGAGAATGTTAACAATAGCACTCTCAGGACTTGACTCAGAAGCATTCCTTTATGTAGATGACATAATCATCTATGGATGCAGGCTAAATCACCATTACCAAAATCTAATCGAAGTACCAGACAGACTAAAACAACATAATTTAAAATTAAACGCAGCAAAATGCAACTTTCTGAGACCAGAAATCGTATATTTAGGACATTTGATTACACAAGACGGAGTTAAAACTGACCGAGCAAAGTACGAGACTGTTAAAAATTACCCACAACCAAAAAACGCAGACGAAGTAAGAAGATTCGTTGGATTCTGCAACTACTATAGAAAATTCATACCAGAATTTGCAGATATTGCAAAATGTTTGAACTCCTTACTAAACAAATCGGCCAAATTTGTATGGACAGATGAATGCCAAACATCTTTTGAAACTCTTAAACAAAAATTAATAAACCCACCACTTCTGCAATACCCAAATTTTGATAAACCCTTCATATTAACCACAGATGCATCGAATTATGCTCTAGGCGCCGTACTATCACAAGGCGAGATAGGACAAGATTTACCCATATCATATGCTAGCAAATCATTACAAAAACTTGATTTGAATAAGCCAGTAATAGAAAAAGAGCTACTAGCAATACACTGGGGTATTAACTTCTTCAAACCCTATCTATATGGTCAAAAGTTCACAGTAGTAACTGACCATCGACCACTAATATCACTATTTTCGCATAAAAATCCTTCATATAAAATGACCAGAATTAGATTAGACCTCAGTGACTATGATTTCAACATAATATATAAAACGGGAAAAATGAATACAAATGTAGATGCATTGTCAATAATACAAATTAACTCGGACATTCTAAAAGAAATGATACCTAAAGATATAGACGAAAAAACCAAAAGAACCCTAGTAATCAAGTGAGGGCTGGCAAATAAAAACAAAATAAATGAAGAGGCAAATAAAAATAAATTAAATGAAGAGGCATATAAGAATGAAAATGAGAAATTGAGAAATTTGCATATCTCAGGAGACTGATCACCTTCAAATATGGGAATATACATCAATAATTTTTCTTTCTTTTTCTTTTTATTTCCGATTATTTCATACATCTGTCACCATTATATTGACACGTAGTACATGATTTGACAATTTGTTTGGAAATTAATATAAAAAACACATTTTGGCCAGTGCCAAGAAGTGATACAACAAAAATTATTTACATTAATTATAATAATTCACTATAATTATATTATAACAATTTATGATCAAAATTATGTTTATAATAATTATTTACATTTACATTTATATTACTATTACTAATATGTGTACTATGGATTTCCTAGTTCAGTAGGTCGTTTGGTCGAGTTCTCTTTAATCGGCGCATGGTGGTTTCTTCTAGATGTAGCAACTCGTTTATTTCTTCGTTATTATGCCCATGCAGTGTATCGTAGTGTTTTGTGGATATCTTTTTTATTTCTTCGTTAATTCTTGTCATATTTAGTTTGAGGTGTATATCTTCATTTGTGTGTACCAACCAGACTTTATGATACCTCTTAATATTTTAGTTTGCTGTCTTTGAATTTTTTGTTTGTGTGACCGCTTTGCCTTTCCCCATACTTGGAGTCCGTACGTCTAAATTGGCTTTATTACACACTTGTATAGCAGGAACTTGTTGTTAATTGTCAGTTTAGATTGCTTACCCATTAACCAATATAGTTGCCTAAATTTTTCTTTTATTTGTTTCGTTTTTTGTTTGATGTGGTACTGCCAATTTAGCTTTGAGTCCATGTGTATACCAAGGTATTTAGTTGTAGACCCTATTTTTATATCTTTATTGTTTATTTTAATAGGTATTGGGTTAAATTTTGTTTTAGTTGTAAAAATTATTTGTACAGTCTTATCTTCATTAATTTTCAAGCACCATTTCTCAAACCATTCCTTAACATTCTCTGTGTATATCTGCAGATTTGCAGTCGCAGTATTTAGATTTTTGCCAGATGCTAAGAGGATTGTGTCGTCAGCAAATGTAGCAATTGTGGTATACAGTTCTTTTGGAAGTGGTATATCTGAGGTAAATATGACATATAGCAGTGGTCCTAAAATACTCCCTTGATGAACTCCAGCTGTTGTAAGATGAATAGACGAACACTCTTCATTATATTTGACGTAAAAGAAACGATCACTAAGATAACTTCCAACAATCAAATAATAGTCAAGTGGCATCATCGTCTTCAGTTTATGTAGCAGTCCTTTATGCCATACTTTGTCAAATGCTTTTGCAACGTCTAAGAATACAGCAACGCAGTACCGCTTATATTCTATGTCTGTTTCAATTTTGTTTGTTATACGGTGTATCTGTTGAATTGTTGAATGTCGTTTTCTGAAGCCGCATTGATGATTTGGTATAATGTTTTTTTTGTTAAGGATCTGGCTAAGTCTATCATCTAATAGTTTTTCAACAACTTTAGAAATTATGGGAAGTAGGCTAAGTGGTCTATACGACGAAGCAGTTGCAGCATCTTTTCCCTGCTTCGGTAGTGCAATAATTTCAGCAACTTTCCATACTTTGGGAAAAAATTGTAGTCGGAACATTGAGTTGATAACATTCCTTAAGTAGTTATAACCTATAGTAGGTAGCTCAGCGAGAGCTTTTCCTGTCAACATATCGTATCCTGGTGCTTTTTTGTGGTTTATTCGTTTTTTAATGCAATTAATTATTTCTGTTGTGTTTGTTTTCTTAATTTTGGTTGTAATGTCTATATTTAAGTCATTGCGTGTTTCAATATCAATATTCGATATTTGATAGGACTTTTTCAAAGTATTTAGCCAATGCAGTTGCTTTTTCTTCATTGATAGTAGCCCATGAGTTGTCATCTTTCCGTAGTGGTGGCTGATACCTTATCTCAGTTTTTAATTTCTTTGTGCATTTCCATAATGAGTAGTTAGCATCCTTGGTAGGCGTCAAGTTTTTTAGGTAACTGTCAACTTCTATACTTTGTCTTTTCGTTAATATTTTCTTGAGTTTTTTGCAGGCTATATTTAAAATGTGTTTATCCTCAGGCGATCTAGTTAGCTGCCACCTCTTTCTCAGCTTTCTCTTCTCAATAATTTGCTTTCTTATGAAATTATCAGTTGTAGATTTATTTCTTCTAAATTTATTCTGTTGGCTTGATTTGATTGCTGCGTCTAGGACCACATCGTTGAAGTGAATAATTCAATGTCTAATTGTGTTTTTAGTGTGATAGACATATTCAGTTGATTTTCAATATGCTGTATATACTCATTCCAGTTTGTTTTGTGGTTAAAATTTTTAGCTATTGGTTCTATGGGTTTGATGTCAGTTGTGTAGTCAAGTATTATCGGAGAGTGGTCTGAAGAAAGTTCAAAAAAGCTTTAATTTTTAATTGGTTACACTTTATATTTTTTGTTATGCTGAAGTCGAGTAGATCTGGTATCTTTCTGTTGGCCAGAATGTGGGTTGACCTGAGCTTAAATATTTGCAGTTATTTTTGTTTATAGCATTAATCAGATTTCGTCCTTTTTTATTGGTTAGCCTAGACCCCCAGTCAGTATGTTTTGCATTCAGATCTCCAGCTGCAATGAATCTTACGCCAAGCGTCTTTATGTAGTCATAATATTGATCCGTCGCTATTAGGTGTCTGGATTGACAGTAAACTGAGGAGATGCGTATTGTCCCACGTGTATCCTCAATTTGCACAGTATTGCCGTTCAGTATATTTTAATAGTGAATTTATTATGATAGCTGTCCCACCACGAACTTTATCATCAGGATGATTTGTCACATAAATTTTATATCCAGAAAATACTAAATAGCTTTTGTTGGTATAATGTGTTTCTGAAACTAGTGCTATATCAATTTTCTTGTCAGACAAAAATTGCTTCAACTCAAGATAATGTTTTGTTAAGCCATTTGCAATCCAAACTACAATTTTTAAACTATTGCTTTCGTGCATTTAAGCTTGTTAGTAACATTGTAATGATATTCATCATATTAGTCATTTGAGTGATTAGGGATTTCACCATGTCTTTAAGTTCATTAATATCACTATGGTGTGAATCTGTTGTATTTTGTTCAGTTTTATTTGGATTTGACGACCCTGGAATGTCGGCATAGCTTATGCCTGTTTTAACTGCTGATCTATCCATATTTTTGGTCTGTAATAATAATGGATCATTTCGGCTTAAAGATGGAAACCTTTGAATTTTTATGGCTTTGTATATTTCACAGCCTTTGTAGTTTGCAGTATGATTTCCGCCACATAGGGCACATTCAATTTCAACTGCGTTGGTTATTTTTTTTTGACATTCACTTGTTAGATGCATTCCTGCGCATTTCACACATACTGGATCCCTTGTACAGTAGTTTTTTGTATGTCCGTATTTTTGGCATTTAGTGCATTGCGCGACTTCTCTTTTATGATGAGGTGCCTCAAAAACTACTATGCAATGCATTAATTTGTTAATGCTATAAGTATCTTTCTTGTTAGTATTTGTATCCAGTTCTATGCTAAACAGTGGTAGCGGTTTTTTTGTTGTCCGTTGAGTTATGTTAGTTATGTTTAAAACTTTGTGACCGTTTTCACCAAGCTCATTTTTAATTTCTTGGTCTGCGGAGGGGTCGCATATTGCGAAGAATGACTTTGAAACCGCTTTCATTTTTGGGTTCAAATGTGTATAGCTTCGTACCTTTTTGCTTTAGCATTTGGAATATTTTTGTGTATGTTTCCGAGTCATTCGATTGAACTCGTACTTCATTGTTTGTTAATATTTTAAATATGAAGTTACTGTCTGCAACAGCGGTAAGCGCATTTTTTTAACGTCTTTATGCATTCTACGCCTTGTACGTATATAGGGGGTGGTTTGTTTAAACTTTTTTTTTCGGACTAGTTGTTTTTTTTTTCGGACTCATTTTGATCAACTTGTCCACTGTGCGAGGGTTTAGCAAGTTCGTCATCATCAACGGTCAAAGCAGCAAACTAGTTTTTTCTTTCCGAAGTAGTATCGCTCAACCAGTAGTTTGATAACTTACTTTGGCTTGGGTTCTTTGCCTTTTTTTGCTTTTTGTTGTTGGGCGTTCTTTTCGCTTTATCTGTCGTAGGTGAGGTTCGTGCTCTCTTTGGTAGCGATTGCAGTTGACTTACCTGCACGCCTTTTGGTGGAATTTGCACACAGGCAGAAGAAGATGTTGATGTCGCAGTTGTAGTCGAGAATGTAGTTGTTGTACCGTACGTAGAGAAGGCAGATGGTGTTGTTGCTGACGAATTTGTTGTAGTTGTCGCACAATCCACTGCTATACTGGAGCAGGACATTATTGGGGGTTTGCCATGTGCACTCCACGAAGAGTGGAGTGACTCGCTCATAGATCTCGTTCAAAATTGCACTTTCGTTTAGCGTCTCTTTCGCGGGTTTTATAAAATTAGTTATTTGGTTTTAAACAACGATAAATGTCACAAGGGCGGAGCTCGTGTGATTACACGCCCGTTTAGTTACACGACCGCATATCAATAAATAACGTCAAGAATATTAAAAAATTCACATTTAATGTCGACAGGAAAAATCAAACCTATGAAAAATTAATATACTCGTATATATAAAAAATGATATTGTGCACTAAGGCGAAAGCAATAATTCACCGAATGAAGATTCGATTCTGAAGAAGTTCCGACATAGAAATAAAAATATAAATGAAAATATAAAGCATGCAGGAATAAATGATAAATCAGCGAGACTAGACTTGATTCTGAGGAAATTGATATCCAAAACCAAAAAAGAAAATATTAAAGAATTAGCAATTGCAATTAATGATGAAATATTCAAGATACGAGTAAATACAAAAGAAGAATTTAAAGAACTGTACGCAAAAATAAAAGTGAATAGCAAAAGTCCTCAGTTAAAAATACTAATATATATACCTCCAAAGAGAATAACGGAAGATATTTTAAAATACAATCTCATAAGGGCTAACCAAAATAGGCGATACGAGACGTAACGAGTAAGTTCAAGTTAATAGACAAAATGTTAATAGACAAAATAGCCATACGTATTTGATCGAAACTGAGCGAAACTTTTAGACGTGACGATCGGTTCCGTAAGAACCGAACTGCAAACGTCTGCTACTCGTCACAACCTCTTCTTTGTTGACACGATTGTTGTTTTTTAAAGAAATTAAAATAAAAATTACGGAATTTTCCTACAATTTTATCGCCGCTGTAGGGGATGAGCTCGGAATTTATGTAAAAACCCATCCATCGATGCGGTTGATAGCGTCACATTTTGGGTTAAAGGCAGACGTTCATCCAATCGCTATCGTTACGTCTCGTCTATTTTGGTTCTACCTATAGATGAATGTCACAAAACAAGACATTCCTGAGTAAGAAAAACTCTACACAAATTAAAACAAAGATAACAGACACCCCTAACACAAGTTTCGAAGTCATATCAATTGACACCGTAGGACCACTAAAAATTTCAAACGAATACCGGTACATACTGACCATGCATTGCGCGCTGACGAAATTCGTAATCGGACACCCAATGACAACAAAAGACGCACACACAACAGCCAAAACACTAGTTGAACAATTTATACTCAAATACGGACACTATAAAATTCTTAAATCTGACAATGGGACAGAATTTATAAACGAGCTAATGGCAAACATATATGCACTGCTTAAAATACAACAAACATTTTCGACACCGTACCACCACCAAACAATAGGCTCACTAGAACGCAACCACAGAGTTTTGAATGAATTCCTCCTGACATCGACAAACGACGACGAATGGGGTAAGTGGATTCCATACTTCACTTTCACTTACAACACAATACCACATGTTGACACGGGCTACACGCCTTATGAATTAATATATGCGAAACTCCCAGGTTTACCCAATGAAGTAATGGAAAATAATACAAAAATTTACAACTTTGAAAATTACGCCAACGAGTTAAGAGCGAGATTACGATATGCCCACGAAAAGGCAAAACAATTGTTAATGAAAGTAAAACAAAAACGTGTATTAACTGACTTAAAAACTAATACTAATACACTTAAAGTAGAAATAGGAGATTTAGTTCTATTAAAAGTAGAAAATAGAAAACAGAATATGAATCCATACAAAGGACCATATAAAATACTAGATAATTTAGGAGTAAATTCATTAATAGAATATAATGATACACCTAAGAAAGCACATAATAACCAATTAAAGCCATACAATGTAATTTAAATTTATAAACCATAAAATGTTATTTTAACAATACAATTTATAATTATAACTACCACACAATGTAATTTGTAATCATAACTATATATAATTATATCAAAACAACATAATTTGTAATTTTAACTGTATAATTAAAAACGCTACCATGTAATTATAACAATAAGTAACAATTTATAAACAAAAAACATCAATTATTAGACAATAAGAAAATCATGTTATTCCACAATAAGTTCATAACATAAGACAATTGTAATAACACACAAATCATAATACCAGAAAAATTATTCACTAACACCACTAATTTTTCTATTAAGGGTGAGGGTGTAGTGTACCACTCTAGTGTACACTGACGACCACACATCGTCACAGGCACCGTAGCAATTCGCCTATGCAAACGAACACACAATAGCGCAACGCATGCACTGCACTCAATTCCCAAATACGCTAGATACGTGCATTTGGTGGTGCATAGACATGCGCTGCCTATATTGCAGCGTCGTATGCATAATGGACAGTACAGTGACTTTGGCCCTGCACTTGCACTCAAATTTATTAATGTAAGCAAACCATATGATTCGTCAATGAATAATTGGAGATTTGAGATTATTTTGGAAGTATAATTTGCAATTAGTAAAAATAAGATAGGTATATTTTATGTTAGATACAATAAGAGAACAATGTAATTTAAATTATATAAAAGAGCCACTAAATAAACCAGAATTAATCTGAACATCTAAAACTGCAATGCTGCATTTGACTTTTTATTCTTTCTCTCGGTGCTCTTGATTAGGTTTGGTCAAGAACAGCATCAATGGCAAACTGTGCCTGTTACAAACTCTGCTCAGGACGATATTCCGCTTTGTGCTAGGTATATTTTCATACTACAGCATATCATTGCATTCATACACTGTATGAAATCTGCAACCGATACATAAGCCGATTTTGCAAAGCCAACGTTATCAACATTGATTCATCCCTCCAAATTGATACAACCCTACAAGGGTAAGACGAGTGAACTGAAGGAATACCATTCAAGTACGGTTTAAGGTAATTAGAAATAAGTATATTTGCGACTTAGAATAATATATGGCTAATGCTGTCAGATCCGGATGTAGTTCTGGAGACCGCAGGGGAAATATGGATCTCGAAGGATGAGTGGATGTTTGTGACGGAGTTGCCAAGGACGGAATTGGAAAGTTTTTTGATGCAGAAAATTAGGAATAAACTCTTTGGAAAACAATCAGCGCCCAGCGGTACTGAGCTAAAGCGTTAGTGCGAAGCATCAACAAAGAAATAACGGTGGTTGGCGACCTATTGCATGCATCTATTATTTCTAACTTTGCACAAGTTATCCGAGTCAGCGCCATTATTGAGAGGCATCTCCTGATACAATGAGGCTTCGGAACCGAGCCGAGGTGCGAACCACGTAGACAGAAAATCGAAAAGAAGTTATTAAAGTTCCACTACCAATTCTAGAATAATTGACAATGTACAAATTGTACGCTATTCCAAAGCGATTGAACGCATATTGGAGTTTATTACCAAAGACTAGGTATGACCACATAGCCGAAGGCCAATCACAAGAACATTGCATTGGTCAATCCACAAAGAAAGAGAAAAATTGCCGGGGTGTGGATCTAGCAAAATGATTACGACATCGCCCGGGAGAGTTCCTCACTCGAATAATATACAATTTAGAGCATGAACGGTGTGAATACGTGGACATTCTAGCATCGGCTCGAGTTCTGGTAGCCAACAAATCTATAAATAGATGACCCCATCGTTTTAATGAACCAATCGTGGTTACGGCGGTGTGCTCAAGCAAAGCAACACGTATGAAACTAATGGGGTACAGGCTATAATACGATTACCGCGGAATACAGAACACGAGATAAGTCACGGTACATTTTATCAACTTCCCTCATCAGAACCGGCGAAGTATCATGAATACTCCAGGAGTTACTGAATGATCTACAAAGGGGGTCAAACCTCACGCAAACTAAACCAGCATGATTTTTGCTATTGCACCATTAGGATCTGTGGAAAACACTAAACACCAACAGAAGCAAGTAGCGACTTGGTGAAGTAGGTTAAAGCCGAAGAGAAAGTAGCGCGCCTCACTGAGTCCTACGAGGGAATACACATTAAGAAAGACGGAAGGTGTCGGCACAACCGGACTCTTCCGAGTTATGATAATAACGACGGTATTCTTGACTAAAATGGCAAACAAGAATTGTTCCCAGGAGGTCTTACCAGCCCTTTCGACAAAGGAAAGCAGAATTCACCAAGGGAATGCAGCAAAACAGGAAACGGAGGACGCAGTGTTAGTATAAGAATAAATGATAGAAAAAGATTGTAGAATAAGAATAAGAACAAAAACAAAAAGGAAAAAATAGAAGAAAAAATTAAAAGAGTGCAATAATATAAAAAGAACAATAAAAATAATAAAATAATTGATAAAAAGGGGATGAAAAATATAAGGACCAATATGGGAAAAAAATAAAAAAATAATAATAAAAATAATAAAAAACAAAACAGAAAAAGAGACAAAACAAAAAAAGAGTGAATATAAGAAAGAAACAATAAAAGATAAAACAAACAATAAAACCCAAAACATGGCAAAAATAGATATTAAAAAAGCAAATGTAGTATATAGTATATAAGATGCACAAATTGTTCAGATATATAAAACAAGTTATTAACTAAGGGGTAGTTGCACTACCTACTTAGAGAGAGGGAAGGGTTGTTGTGATTCAAACTCACAATGTCCACTTAACACAACTAGAGTCTAGTCGAGGCAAACAACGCAACACCCCAACACTATTTTATAATTAATGTGAGCTGAGACAATAGTAATTTGTGATGGGCTTACGGTTGGTGTTGACTGAATTGTTGATTTGACGATGTGTCAATTTTTTATTTGATTTTAATGAAATATTTGTTGTCATGTTATTTTCTATCAATTGGCGAAATTTCTTCCAGTCTGTATTGTAATTATATAAACATCAAGATATTTTTGTATCCGATTTGCTTTGAAGTTTCAATAGGATTGCAGAATGGTCTGATGACAAATCTAAATATGCTTTTATTGCTAGTGTGTTCGTGCAATATATTTTTGGTAACGCAGAAATCAATTCAGTCAGATAATTTTTTGATATCTGCTGGCCAGTAAGTTGGCTCAACTGTAGTAATAAAGCGACAATTGTTTTATTTTATGGCGTCTAGTAGCTGGCGGCTTTTCGCGTTTGTCAGTCTAGAGCCCCATCTGGAGTTGTTTGCATTATAGTCTCCTCCAGCTATTTAACGGCTGCCTAATGATTTTAAATAGTCCATGTACTGAGCCTTTGGGATATTATATTTGGGAGGACAATACATAGCTGATACGGTAACTGATCCTCTCAAGACACTAATCTCTATAGAGGTTGCTTAAATGTGATGTGTTTTATATTCTTCTAGTTCTAGACAGTTAACGGATTTCTTTATGATAATTGCTGTTCCCCCATGTGCTCAATTGTCAAGGTGATTTGTATAATAAATATTATAGTTCGGTATGTTATTATAGCTTTTGTCAGTAGCATGCGTTTCAGATATTAGCCATGTCAATTGAATAGTCGCATATGAAAGTTTTAAGTTCTAGTAAGAGGCGCGATAGTCCATTGGTGTTCCAAATAGCAAAAGTTATTTTACTTCTGGAAACCATCTAGTTTCGATACGAGCATTTGAGCATACTTGTCATGGGGTTATTAAATGTTTCATCATTATTTTTAAATCTGAGAGATCGTCGTTAAGCTATATTGGTATCATACTGCTTATTGCTGCGTTTAGGTTCTGCGTTAAGTCTGGTTCTGTATTTATCGCTGCTACTTTAGCATATGACATTCCAGGTGTGTAGTTTTTATTTGTTTGCACTGTGGGTATATTCACAGATGTTCTGCTGATTTTTGTTCCTGAGTTGGAGTTATTTCTTTTTTACGTAATGCTGGGTATTTTTGTATTTGTAGTGATTTGCCAATCATACAGCCTTTGTAGTTTGCTGCGTGGCTTTCACTACAGAGAGCCCGTTTTATTTGCTGTTTCATATCTCTTTTGACATTACAATTAATTGTGCTGTGGTTACCTGCGCATTTGCCACACATAGGTTGTTTAGTACAGTAGTTTTTGGTGTGTCCATATTTTTGGCAATTTGTGCATTGCGGAATAGTTCTTTTTTAGTGAAGTGATTCGAAGTTTTATTATTTTTTTGCATGTTGCAAATGTTTAGTACTTCATGTCTTAATTCTGCCAGTTCAACTATAATATCGTCTTTTTCCGTTGAGTAGTGTATATTTCGTAAAATTACTTTAAATCCACGTTGCGCTTTGGTCTTGAATGTACAATATTTTGTTTCTTATTACTTAAGCAATTTTATTATGTTTGTATAATGTACAGCTTCTGCCGGTTGTATTTTTATTTCATTTTTGTTCAGTGCTTTCATCTCTTAATTGGTACTTGCTAGCTGATTTAGAGATTTGGTTAGTGCATTCATATATTCCACTGTTTGTATATATATGGGTGGTGGATTTTTAGTGTGTTTTGTTATTTGATTCTATATGGTTGAATTTGTTTTTGTCCCACTGTTGTATTGTTCATCAGTTTTTTCATTTAGTGCCAGTAGTTCGAACCTGTTTCTTGTATTTGGAGGGAGTGATTTGCGCAGCCAATATTCTTGTAGTGTTGTTTGCGTTGCTCAGTGGCTTGTTTTTCTGCTCTTTGGTGTTGTAATTTTGGTCTTTTAATTTGTTTGGCAATTGCTTCTCGCGGTTACGTTTTCGGCTGCTCTGCTCGGAATATTTGCTATTGTTTCTAGTGTTTGAGATTTGTAGCTGCATTTTTGTTGCTGTTGTCGTAATTGGCGTTGTTGGCTTAGTAAACATAATTGTAACGCTAGAATAAAGGGATGTACTTATACTAGCTGTCGAAGCTACTGTTGTAGTACAAGAGCTTTGTGATGTGGTTGTTCTTCCTGATGTTGTAGTTGGTAGATAAGCCTCCATCATAGTAGTGGGTGTCGCGCATTGAACATTCCACGATATTGGAGCACTGGTAGTGATGCCGTTAAGGAGAGTGGGAGAGCAGGTTCTGGCTCTGCTTTCTGCTACTTCAACAGGTAAATTGAAGCAGCTGTTACCTTGAGTAGAGACAAATGAGAAATATCCATTTCTATTTGTTATTGTTTTTTGTTTATGGGTGTCAGATACACTCTTTTTAGTTATGTTGTTGTTCTTTTTGAAAGGTTTTGTGAAGTTTACATATCACTTTTATTCTGTTCTTGCAAAATAAAATATTACTAAAGTAAATAAATAAATTGCACTATTATATTTGCGTATATATCGCGATGTTTAAAGAACGAATTCAGTTTAAACACAGTGAAAACCGTCATAATCATGGGGCACGTTTGAAATCGCTTCCGCACAGTTTGAAATTTCACTATATACCTGTCAACAACATTGGCATCTTTTACAACCTGGAACTCTTGTTGACCTGATATTTTGGACAACTCTTCACAAATTGTTTTTATATCTCTTAGCATCCTTTTCCAGACGTATAGCCATCTGATCCTCTTGAAGGTTTTCTAAGACCCCTGGAGTCCTCCTAGATGTAAATCATGGAAACCTTTCAGTACCCCCTAGATACCTTTCTTATTCTCAAGAAACTCTAACCTGTTGGCTGGCTGTTTGTCTTATGCGTCACTCATTTCTTGCGCTTCTAACGCTTCTGCGTCATTTACTGACCTTTTAACGTTGGTCTTCTCCCTGTCGGCCTTTGCCTTTGCTCTAGTTCGAACTACCGATATAATTAGCGTTTGTGGCACTCTGCTAAGTTCATCTCCATTCCGATTTTTATTCCCAGGCTTACATATGATTTCACAATCACACTCAGACAACTTGTGTCTCCACCTGGATAACCTAGAAGTCTGATCCTTCAAATTTGCTATGACTCTCAATTGCTGGTGATCAGTGGAGATTTTGAAAAGTGGCCCTAACTGATATGCCTTCAAATTTATCGTAGCTCACAACTATTGGGGCGTATATATCTGTACTCGCTTAATGTGCGGGACATTTACTTGGCATTTGTCAGCAGCCTGAGTCCACCGATTTTGGTTCTAACCGCGCTAGAGTTAGAATCCCTTCTTCATTGTTCAAACACCTGCTTATATACATTTATTATTATTTCTATATATTATATTATATTTACATTTATTATTATTTCTTAATGCTCTACTTTATTATTTCTAAGTGCAATACATTATTATTTCTAATTGCTCTACATTATTATTTATAATTGCCCTACTCATTGGTTTGCACATTCTGGAATTGTTTACCAATGCAACCATTGACTGGCACACATTTGGAAAGTGCTGACCAGTCAGTAGTGAAAGTTTATTGCAGTTCAATAGTCAAATGAGCGCATCTAAAATATGCAATCGACTTTTACCTAATAATAATATTTTTATCAGATTATATATGCGGCTATGCACGTTTATAATTTTATTAATAATAAAATATAATTGATACTTGGGTTTTAGTGTACATTGTCAGTTTCACTCACAACATCCCTCCCCTCTTTCTAAGTGGGTAGTGCAGCTACCTCTTAATAATTCGTCTTATTCTCTAATGATATATCTGCACCAAAAACAATTTGTGCATCCACTGCTATTATATTTTCATTACGTTTCTGTGCCATGTTTTGCGTTCTTATTGCTGGTTTTATCTTTTATTCTTTCTTTATTATTTTCTCTCTCATTTTTTTGCTTCTTTTTGTTAATATATTTTTTTCATATATATTTATATTTTTCGTCTCCCTTTTTTTTATCTATGATTATTATTTTTTTATATTGCTTTTTTATCTTAGTCTTATAGTTTTTTTTCTTTTCTTTTCTTTTTGTTTTTTATTTCTCCTTCCCCTGTTGTGCTGCAGTCCCTCGGTGAATTTTATGTCGTGGTACACGTGGTCTGCTCTGCGATTTGTTAAATGGGTGGAAGACGATGCAAGCTTATGCGAGTAGGTGCCTGACGAAGTCAAGATAAATTTTTGGTAGTAAGTGTCGGCGGAGATCTTCGATTTGAGGAACACGTTGAGAAGTTAGCCGATGAAGCTTCGCTACGTAATACTGGATCTGTTCGTAGTTAATAGGTAGTTTGCGCCAGGAGATTATTCTATTTGCGACTTGAAATGATTGTTGGAAGTTGAAGCTGTGATTGTTGTTGTATCTTGGAACTTTGGATTTTATATACCATTGTCTAAACTGGAATCAGAAAGTATGCATACTGGCGTTTGAAATAATAGATGATACCTTGATACCTCCTAGCTCAGAACACAAACTTTTATGTTTCCGTACAGGTTTGTAGGCTATGAAATCAATATCCCGAATCATCAGCATTTTCACCGTAATAATGATTATTCTCAGTGGCGTCAAAATAGGATTTTATTTACGACAGATTTGATAGCTATTTTGTTGTTACCATCTTAATTTTCTCACAGGCCTAAGTTCACAGTCATATCGCGCATGGAGAGGTAGAGTCCCTTCCATTCTTTTGTCTCGAAAATGTATTTTCATTTAACATTCAGCAGAAATTTATTCCCAGACAGGATCGTTAATATTTTCACTTTTGACCACCTTCATGCACTTGTTAGAAATTGTATATTGCTCGTTTCTTTGTTGTCCTTCTCCTTATTCTACCTTTACTTCATCGTCTTCTTCAGCCAACATTTATTTTGTCGCTGTTATTGCCTTCAATCTACTGATTACCGGACTCAGGGACCTTGGTTTACCTCACGCTCTGGCTTCGGGACTACATTACGCTCCTTTTAAGTCCATGTTGTATATGATGATCCACCAAGATATTCGATGTTAAACTTAATAATATACGTAACCTATATATATCGGACTTTTTCCCTACCTGCTTATCCAAACGGCATCCTATTAAACAAATAGTGCTCCAATCCGCTACTGATCGCGGTTTTCTACTTATCTTGGGTATCCACCAGAACCTAATGGTAGCTACTCGCTAAATCAAGCAAAGAGAAATGTCTGTCTGTTGTCTGTTCTAATTGGTCCAGGACTTCATCTATCCTTGGTATCGGTAACACCTGCTTGATAGTGGCGTCGTTCCATTTTCTCAAATCAACGACCATTATCCACTTCTTTTGACCAAGAGCATCCAATGCGAGAAACTCGGTGAAATTATGTTATCCTTCAACATTCGTTCCACTTGCCGGTTTACATCATCTTTGTAAGTTTGTGGCAATCTGTATTGGTTCTGGTTAATTGGCGGCTAACCCGCCATAGATGGTATTTCATGTTCTATCTCGCGTGTGTAAGTTAGCTGGTCTCCTTCCTACCTGCTTCATCTGATAACCCCACCCACAGTTCGATTCCTTAAAATTGTCGTAACTAGCAAACTTAAACTATATAATAGTCGCATTTAATACGCAAGTGTACATCTTATCCTTCTCAACGTGCGTTATGGTCTCTCCCATATATACGCCCTCCGCTAGCTGCTGCTTGTGCAAAATAACCGTCCGAAATTTCGTGTTCACACGGAGAGTGATTATTCTCGTTGTCCTCGCGCTAACCATTTCCGGACTATTATTCTTAAAACTATTCCTTCCCGTTTCCTTCCCGCCATGACCTTAGTGGAAAAGTCAAAATCCTATTCCTATTCTTACCGAAAAGTGATAACTCTTTAGTTACTGCATCCGGAAGGTTATCCCGTCCGACTATACCATCAGCCGGAACACCTTCTTTTTCTAGTTTCACTACCTTCATTCTGAAACTTACGTCCCTTAACTCGCTATGGTTCATCCTAACTGAGCCTAGTGTCCTAATAAACCCCACAAAGACACCCTTTTCTGTCTGTCGGATTAGCCACCAGTCTTTTCCGTAAAACACTAGATTCTACTGCAGGGTATCTCGATGAACGCATCACCAGTCCTGCTTACAACGAAATAGGGTCCGTTTGTACCCAAAATGGACGCGTATCTATTCCCGAACTCTCTGATACTCTCCCACCATGAGTTGTACTTCTTCCTTATATACCCATACTTCTTATGTGCTAGCCTAGTTACCTTATCTTTGTACTCCCATACCGCTTTTACTGCTGCCGGGCTATACTTCCTAATTTTATCAAAACCTAATCCTATTACTAGAATCACCACTGTAAACTAAATCGAAATCGACTCATGCTCCTCTCTCTCTTGGGTCAACGCCCCTACATCGCATAACACGCGATCCACACTCTTTGCTACTTTCAGCCTGCTATTTGCTTTTTCCTTCTTGGCTTTCCAGTCTATTGGCCTCGACTGGTCCGCAGGGAGTTTCCCTGGTCGCTTTGTTGGGGTTGTTTCTGCCTACATTCGATGTCCCATTCGTCCACAAGAGAAGCATTTCAACGCCTGTGCGGTATTGCTCATCCTCGCTTCACTGTTGATGAGATTCCTTCCTTGGCTAAATCCTTCTGTGGAATTAAGTCTAGGTCTGTGTAAATTATTTCCACCTTCTCTCCTGGGCGGAACTGGGCGCCGCGTCGCTGGCTGACTCCTACTCTGATCCCATTCTGTGCCCAATATTCACTCTAGACTTGCTTCATGGCCATACACATGGCATTTCATACAGTAGGACGTGTTTTTACGTGTAAAGCACTCATCCTTTGTATGACTTGGCTTACGACAGAACGAATATGTGGGTGTCCTCCGTACAAAGGTACGGAGCTCTCCGATTCGCGGCTCTGTTCACCGGGATTATATGCTCCTCTGTATATCTTTGGGACGGAGTTCCTGCCCTCTCAATCCATGACAACGGCAGTGGCCATCTTCTGTCAGATTTCCAACAAATGTACCTCGCCGAAACCAGCCGTACTCCGCTCGGCCAGGAATTGTGCTCTAATAACCTTTTCACCGAAATCCTCCGGAGTTCCTATTCTGATATTCCGCACATGAATTTTAGGGCGGGGTCGCGGAGACCCTCAATGAAAGCTGTTGACACTGACTTGTCAACTTCGTACCATAGCGCTGTATCTCCAACGCCACTGCAGTTTCTTCTTACTATTTCTGTTGCCAGCCCCAGTAGTGATCCTAGATGTCTGGCAAAGGCTCGTATGTTCTCACCTGCTACCTGTTTCTCCATTCTGATTTCTTTAGATACATCTTCCAAAGTCCTTACCTTCAGGTAAGTTCTCCTTGGGACACCGTAAAGTTCGTCCACTCTGACGAATTGCTTTGGCATCAAAAGTTTGTATGCGTCTCCGAACAACCTCTGTTTCACACAGTCAAAGAAGTCCTGTAACTCATCTGGCCTGATGCTTCTCCTCGTATCTTCACACCCCTGAATGAACCTACTAACTTCTGACTATAAGTCTTCTCACGCAGCACCAGTAAACAACGAAGTTTCCTCTTTCCCCATCTTACTACCTCCGAATCTATTACTCTGTTCTATTAATCGTTAATTCCTGGGCCTCCTTCAACCTCTATTTCCTTCGGTTCTAGAAGGCTCGTGACAAAGGATGGAGCAGCAGTCTTCTACACAAATTCCTGACCTTCTGGTGATAAAAACACGACTCCCTCTTCAGTAGACTTAGACCAAAAATCTAGTTGATGATTATCACCACAATTTTCGGCTTAGTAACCCGATTGGCTCCTTCGGGTGACAAGTACTGCGACTCGCGCACTTCTGGTGGCAAAGCTAGTACTGTTTGTGTATATATTTAAGAAGTTGAAGCCGATCATACTCTTGCTGGTTTAGCAGTTACCTGATTCTCTTGAGCTCTAGATTTTCCGTCTCCAAATATGATGCAGTTTCATTGGCCTCTCGTATTTGCCTAGAAAGCTCTCTAGTTTTATTCTCGAGATATTCGGTATTCGCCTTCAACTCTTCTGTATCCTTGAAGACTTGAAACAGTTTCTCTTCGCTAATGCTTGGTTGCTAATAATAACTATTTCCAAAGTTGACAAGTTCTCACTGTCCCTCGCTAATCTCCAGAGCACATGGGCTTCATTTTTGCTCGCTGCTGCTTCCAGCTGTTCATACAGTTTTTCTGTAAATAACTTTACTTCCGTCTATAAAAAACTTCACTTGTCTTGAGCATATTCCTTCAATGAATCAGGACTATCTGCTAGTGTTTCCAGCTCTTCTAGCACTAATCCGAACTTGGTCAACCAGTCCCGTATTAAACCGTAACGGATAATCCTTTACAAAGTACTGCTTGTCCCCCACAACACTCCGTAAAAAGTAACTACTCCTCGTTATTATGGTTAAATGTATCCAACAAGTCTTTTAGTTCCGATATGCGCTTCCGGTAGTACTCCCTACTCTTTATACTCAGCATCGACTTCAATGTATACCACCTGAAGTCCGCCCCGCAAAAAACCCCTTAAATTCATCATAACCACGTAATTTTCACTTTGTTTCCGCTTATATTATTTTTCATCAACGTAGCTGCACTTTAAGGCATTAAGGTAGATTTTCTAAACTAAAACACGTAATAGTATTCCAATAAGTTTTCAGATTTATTATTTAGTAATACAAACATTACTCAACATAGAAAAACAAATGTGGCGTAAATTCCGAAGAGAAAACAAAATTACTCAAATTACTTAAGTATAAAAATTATACTTAATTAATTTCACAACTACTGAACCTGAGTAAAGATTATTTATACCAATAATTATTTACGTTTATTTTGTTACTACTTTTCTATGAGCCTATTTGAATTTAGTTGATCGATTTCATATTCTCCATATTTTTCTCCAAGCACTACTAACACGTCTCCATTTTCAGCATAGTTTCCAATTTCTTTATTTTGCTTTTCCGTGCAAAATATTAATTAAACATTTTTGCGCAAATCGTAGTTTCGGAACTACATAAACTTTGGTCCCCAAACCCGTGTTGTATGCACCTCTTGAAGTATTCTTGCCTAATACCCTAAGCTTACTCTGTTAAATATTTAAATAAGTGCTAAAACAAAATAAATGTAACAAAAAAATCCTCACAGCTAAGACGACATACATAGACCGTCCGATCATACCGGCGGTTTATGTTTGCCCATACAAAGATTTGCAAATCCGTTGACCAGCGCAACGTCGCTTTTAGGGTCGCAGAAGTATCTACTTATATTACGCTACAATAAAATAAATACTTACAATTTTCCCTTTGTTCTTTGTTAATTTTCCTTAGATGTTCGTGCCTTGTTGTGATGTTGTCTTTTCTCCTATTCCTGGGTTTAATCCTCGGAGATTCCTAAAGGCTCCTGGGATGTTAGGTCCGTAATCCGGCTGCGCCAATTAGGTTGGGGCGGTGTGTGGTTTGCCTCGCCTAGATTCTGCTCTTTTGCGAATAGAATCGCGCTCGAATTTGGTTGTTGGAAGAAGAGTTTGTTTATTCGTAAAACACCTGCTTATATACGACTTACTTTCATATTGTTGTATCTTAACGTTCTACTTTATGATTTCTAATTGCCCTACATTGTTATTTGTAGTTGCCCTACTCTTTGGTTTGCATATTCTTCATCGAGTGGCACACTTTTGGGAAAGTTCTGACCAGTCAGTAGTGAAAGTTTATTGCAGTTCAATTGTCAAATGCCCGCACCTAAAAGCATACAATTGACTTTTACTTAATAATAACATTTTTATTACAATTTATGTGCCCCTTAGGGCCATGCACGTTTATTATTTTATTAATAATAAAATCTAATAGCTACTTGGGTGTAGCGGACATTGTGACCTTGACTCACAACAATGGGACAAAAATGAAGACTCAGGAAAAACTGACAACTTACTGGACACCCTGTAGACAAAGCTAAATTCAATAAGGCAGCAAAAGAACTGAAGGCAACGATAAAACACTATGAGGAGTGCAAACTAGAAAATCAACTAAGCAATTACAAAGCTACTAAAAAACTAAACTGTGTAATAATATATAAACCTCCCATAAAAACAGAAAATAATACCTGGGCAAAAACGAACAATCAGAAAGCAACTAGTCTCTCAAACCACTCCGCAAATAAATTCAGTAACGACATGGACATTCAAAATATCCAATTTAACAACCTACACCCTATAACAAAACAAAAATGAGGACAATAGCTGAAATTAAACACAAATCTCGAAAATGAAAAAAAAACCTGATCAACGGGAAAATAATAAAGGAACTACCTGGCTCTATAAAAATATATATTGTATATATATGTTTAATGCTATATTGAGACTCTCTCAACTCTAGTGAAGTGCGGTATGAATTATTATCGCTCTGTTTGAAAGCTGAATAAATTTCAAAATAAAAAAGTGTTTTTTACGAGAGGCGCTTCTGTTCAGCATTGATTAAGTGGAGCAGTGATTTTGGTGTGTTAATTGGCGCATAAAGTTATAAACATATAAAATAACATTGCCACTAAAGAGAAAAGGTAAGGTCGCCAAAATGAGAGTTTTGCGCTCGCCACAGGTCAAAGACTTGGAGAACCAGTAACAGGCATATCAAATCAAAGAGGCCAAACTACCTCCAGTGCACTCTCTCCACAAGATCAAACGAAACGCAGCGGCTGTGCAGAACTGTCACATATTATAGCGGTCGCTTACGAACCACCAAAATTTCAGTCTGTGCTTAACGTTCTGAGTGAGCTAACCAACTTAAAAGAATGCACAAAAAAACACAACGCGTAAAAATGCATACAACTCTTGCAGCATCGAATGCAGTCACTACAACAACTATTTTATACAGAAAATCAATATGTACGAGCACATTTACTCCCGCTCTGATACATTACTCAACGGCAAATTTATCAGAAAATGCCTCTCTCTCTTTAGAAAATGAAACAGACCATAGTGAAGAATAGGTGATGGGCAAATTAAACCGCCAACAACAGGTGGTGGAAAAAGTGATGTGACAAGAAATGTTGTAACTATACAGGCGGGCATAGATAGGAATATATAGGTAAAGCGAAAGTTGAGTCCATAAAAAAACGGAAACAAAAGACAGGCAAAAAATGCGAGACTAACTCCTCAACCTGCGAATATATCAGCCTCTCCTAAACAAATGAGTAGTAGCACTTTGAGAACAGGTTTACACTATTAGAAAATGAAAACGTTGACTCAACTCCTGCAAATAATTCCATTGCAAAACTCCAAAGCCATCACCATTCTACTTCCGAGAGAGTTGCTCAAATCCTTTAGTTCCAACTGTAGCTGGTCTTGTAGGAAATAACAATTTCCACGTAGCGTCCGTAACAAACGGGACTACAGACATACAATGAAAGCAATTGCCGCAAAATTGCTCCTATCTTGAAAAAAATGGTAAAAACTACTATACATATCAACTGAAGAGCAGTAAAGGCCTACTAGTTGTTATTAAAGGTATTGAGGAGGGTAAGTACTAATGAAATCAAAGATTTTCTCGAAATCGCTGGATTTAAAGTTAAAACGGTATTCAACATTAAAAACAGAGACAAAGTACCACAACCACTATTTTAAGTAGAACTTGAACCGAATAAAAGAAAATTAAAAAGTAGCTAAACACATCCAATATACCAACTGCGTTACTTATTATATAGAAGAATAACCGCTGAAGAACCACACAAAAGAAAAAGCCCTGTCCAGAGCTTCAATTTTGAAGAGTACGGGTACACAAAATCGTACTGTACCTTACGCACTGTTTGTGTTGCCTGTAGGGACCTTTACTATTCCTCCAAGTATTTATCTGACAAATCAAACAGAAATGCAAAAAAATGCATCAATTGTGGGGAAAACCACACGGCAAACTGCAGAGGCTGCCCAGAACTCAAAAATAAATTCGATCAGAAATAGCAACCAGCTTTTCATTACACAGAGATTGCCAAATCAATCGAACCCCATAAGCAACTGACCAGTGACGAAGCCTCTACATCAAAGTCATATGCCAAGGTAGTAAAGTCTGGATCTGAAGAAATTCCTAGCTTTGCAAAATGTAGAATCCATGATATCATAATTAACAAATTGTATGACAGAATTTATGATATCAATGCAAAGCATGTTGCACGAGTTGTTGAAAAGTCAAAACCAACTTATGCAATTGTTGATCTCTAAAAAATGACATTAGCCACCAGAAACTTGAAATTGAACACTTCCTGTATGCTAGGCAAATTGACATTTTGCTTTTATCAAAAACTCATTTGACAAATAAAAATTATTTTGTTATATCAGGTTTTAAATTATACAAGACAAACATCCTGATAATAAAGCACATGGCGGCACGGGTATATTAATAAGAGATAGATTTAAGCATCATGCACTAGATTAATATGTAAAGGACTATCTGCAGGCAACATCAATATGTCTTCAAAGCTGGGAGGAAAAAATTGTACTGAGCGCAGTCTATTCTCTTCCAAGATACTCAGTGACAGAATTACAATTCACACAATTCTCATCATTGTGGACCAGATTTTTGGCAGCAGGTGGTTACAATGCGAAACATACCTTTTGGGGCTCAAGTTTAATAAATCCCAAAGGCAAACAACTGTTCTCTGCACTACTAAATCGGTATTCTAACCTTGACTTCGTGTCTTCAGGGCAACCGATATACTGGCCCTCTGGCCCCGAAAAAGTTCCCGACCTCATCGACTTTGGAATAACCAGTGATATTAATCGAGACTTGTTATCTGTAGAATCCTGTTTAGAGCTCGCTTCTGATCATTCATCAGTTATGTCTATATATATGTGTATATCAGTATTATATATATACATAAACAAGCTCAGCTGGGTAAGAAAACAGGTCACCTAACCAATAAAAGAACAAACTGGCTCAGGTACTGATATGTAAGTAGTCATATAAGGCCATCAACTCAGTTCTTACATCTGCAGCCACACACTCATCTCCAGCAGCCTCTTTATCGCGCTCCGCAACAACTCCTACAACATCTGCAGTTATCGCGAATCTCGTTGAGGAGAAAAGGCGATTAAGAAGAGAGTGGCAACAAAATAGATCACCCTACGCAAAGCAGAAATTAGCATTAGCAAAAAAACGCCTCCGAGAAGCACTAAACTGCTAGCTAGAGAACAGTTTGAAAAAATATACTGAGACGCTAACTCCAACACAAAATACAAACTACTCTTTCTGGAAAGCCTATAAAAACACTCTGGCAAAACAATGGAACTTGGGCAAGAAATGACAAAGAGAAAGCCTCAGCGTTTTCTAATCATCTCAAATCCGTATTTCAATCTAACCAACCAACCAACAGTTTTGAAATTCCATTTCTGGCCCCTAAAATACCGTTAATCCCGATGAAGGTTAAAATGAAGGAAGTGCTATTTGCATTAAAGCTCATCTAAGCCCGAAAAAAGCACTAGGATTTGAATTAATTACCGCAAAAATGATTGTCGAATTGCCTGAAATAGCTATTAAAATAGTTACGCAGTTATTCAATTAAATACTAAGGATTGGGCATTTTCCGGAACGCTGGAAGATATCACAAATTACGACGATACCAAAACCCGGAAAATACGCAACTCAACCGTCATCTTCATCCATAAGATTGCTCCCAGTACTTTCAAAATTATTTGAGTTTTTGCTTCTTCTAAAGCTGCAGCCGCACATATACGAGGGCGGATTGATATTGAAGCTACCTATGTAGGAAAAAAACATTTTTTTTTTTCAAAAACCATTTATTTCTCAACACAGTCTCCTTTTACTTCGATACACTTAGTAAGACGATATTCCAACTTTTTTATACCATCTGAATAATACGATTTCGGGAACCCCTCAAAATACGCGTTAGTTTCGGTAATGACTTCTTCGTTTGAGCTGAATCTTTTTCCTGCGATCCATTTTTTCAAGTTTGGAAACAGGAAAAAGTCACTAGGAGCTAAATCTGGACTATAAGGTCGATGATTAACCAATTCGAAGTGTATTTCACGTAATTTTAGCAACGTATCTAATGCTGTTGAAGAAAGAGCATTTTTTTCTTCTTTGAATGTGGTCGTTTTTCCTTGATTGCATCAATCAATTGATCCAATAATGCACGATAATACTTTCCTGTGATTGTGGATCCTTTTTCAAGATAATCGATGAGCAATATTCCGTGTGCATCCCAAAATACAGTGGCCAGAACCTTGCCAGTCGATTTCACTGCCTTCGCCTTCTTCGGAGTACTTCCACCAGCTTCCACCCATTGTTTCGATTACTTTTTGGTTTCAGGTGTGTAGTGGTGGACCCACGTTTCATCAACAGTTATTAATCGACGCCAAAAATCAACAGGATTACGCTTTATCATGTCCAAACACCGCTGTGAAGTGGTCTGTCCAACTCGTTTTTGTTCGACACTGAGCAAACGCGGCACCCATCTTGCCGATAGCTTTTTCATATGCAAATGTTTATGCAAAATATTGAACACACGTTCATATGATATGTTTACCATTTCAACAATCTCACGCAACTTGACTCTGCGATATCATGGATTTTATTGTTATTTTCTTCAGTAACCACCTCTTTTGGCCTTCCTGTTGATGGTATTGTTGCAGTGCTTGTTCGGCCGCGTTTAAATTCAGCAATCCAATATTTTACCATGTAATCTGACGGAGCAGACTCACCGTAATGTTTATCGAGCTTTTCTTTTGTCTCTTTCGCCGTTTTCCCTTTCAAATAATAGTGTAATCACTGCACGAAATTCGCTTTTTTCCATTTTTCAAGAAACAGAAAAGTTGCTTACTTCAAACGACTACAACAAATAAACGAATCGATGAATTTGGGTAAATTGTTAACAGCTGACGTTTCACAGATCGCAATTTCTAAAAAAAAGAGTTTGTGTTTGTGCTGCCATCTAGCGCTAGGTAGCTTCAATATCAATCCGCCCTCGTACAAATCCAACATTATTCCCCAAAATTAAAATACAAAATACAAAAACTGTTACCAGTTAATGTCCACATGCTACTGGAATCGTATTTGTATAACCGAAAGTTCAGAGTAAAATATGAGAATACACCACAAAGGACTTTGATATTAATGCTGGGGTTCCACAAGGTAGTGTTCTAGGTCCTGTACTATATGTATTATTCACTGCAGACCTCCCTACTCACTTCAACATTCTCACACTTCTTAGTATACATAGCAAACGAATAGTGGCTTCGAATCGCCTTGAGGAGCATTTGAAGAAAATGGAATTGTGGCTGTAAAATTGGCGCATTAAGGTAAATGAGACCCAGAGCACTCATGTTACGTTTACACTTATGAAAGAAAAATTTCCCTGTGATCACACTATCAATGTTGCTATCCCTCAATCGAATACTGTAACATACCCAGGAGTCCATCTAGACATACAACAAACTTCGCGGAATCATATTGAGGCAAAGAGAATAAATTAAAGGCCCATAAAATAAATTGGCTACTCAACTCCAAGTCAAAGCTTAGAACAGAAACTTCTATTGTACAAGGCAGTGATCAAAACAATTTGGGCATACGGAGCTGAGCTTTGGGGGAATGCTTCTTCATCGAACGTCGAGCAGATACAATGAGTGCAATCGAAAATCTTGCGCGCAAACACGGGTGCTCCTCGGTTCGTTAGAAAGGCTGACATCCATAAGGACCTCAAAATTCCTCTTGTTAAAAGTGAGCTCACAGAGATTATGCTCAAATACAAAGAAAAAGTACGAGAGCACTTAAAACCATTGGTAAAAAATCTACTTAGAACTAAAACTGCAACACGCTTCACAAGATTCGACTTACCTATATATTAAATGTATTAAATATTAAATAATTAGTATAAGATACTAAAATGAAATGAATTTAAATTGAATTAAAAAAGGGAAATTTAATCCTAAGCCCAAACAGTGGTTCGTGACAAATATAGTTAGTTAGCTCTTAAGATTTAATTACTTATTGTTAGGCCCGAAATGATTGAATTCAGTAAATAAATGAACTGTTTAAAAAAAATAATATATATATATATATATATATATATATATATATATATATATATATATATATATATATATATATTTAGACTAAATCATTTTCCAGCCTTATGGAAAGTAGCTCAAATAATAGCAATCCCGAAACAAAACAAAGACGCAAGAAGAACTAGCTCTTATCGACCCATCAACCGCTTGCCAATTCTTTCAAAAGTATTTGAGAAAATACTGTGTGATAGAATTGAACCTATCTTGACACAACAAAAGGTTATTCGAAGCCACCAGTTCGGATTTAGAAGGCATAATTCAACCGTGCAAGAAGTCCACAGAGTTGTAGATAAAATTTTGGACATGGATAAAAAAAGTATTGCGTGCCGATATTTTTGGAAATTTCTAAAGCGTTGGATATAGTTGGGCACAAAGGACTCTTAAATAAAATAAGTAGTGCGCTACCTATAAACTATTATTACTTATTCAAATGCTTTGAAACCAACAGACACTTTCACATAAAATACGACGATGAATGCTCAGATATATCACAAATGACAGCGGGAATGCCCGAAGGTAGTATACTAGGACCACTACCATATTTAATATATACTGCCGATATTCTAACCCCCAAAGCACCACGAAGTATGATAGCAACATTTGAGGATGATACTGTACTCCTAGCCCCAAACCACGACGAAAAAATCGCGACAGTTACGCTGCAACGCATTATCAAAAATACAGTCCTTTGGTTCAAAATATGTGGTATATAGATAGACAAAGAAAAATCTCTTCAACAGGAAATCCGAGGAACATCCGTTAACAATTAAATACGAATTAACTAAAATTCAACTCAGCGCAAAATACCGTGGCATAGTAATCGACGCCAAACTTACTTGGAGACAACACATAAAAAGTAAAAAATTCGAAATAAGAAACAAATTAAGACAATTAAGTTGGCAACTAGGAAGAAGTTTCAAATTATCACTACAAAACCAAAAAATATACAGGACATTAAGAATACCAATATGGAAATACGGGATAGAAATCTGGGAGACTGCGAGCAAAACCAACATACAACTGATCCAAAGAGTACAATCAAAATTCTCCGTGCAATAATGAAGGCTGACTGGTACGTGACGAATGAAAATAAATAAAAGAAATGTAGCAGACATCGTCTAAAGGCCCATGAAAATCCTCATATGCGACAGCTATCGGGAATGGAAAATTTCCAACAAAAAAGACTAAAGTGAATCGCACCCACCGAACTTCCACATAGGTTTTAACATTGTCTTTTGATGTCCTGTTTTTGTATATTAATATGTATATAGGTATAAAAACTACATTTACTTGATTTAAAAATATTTGCTCTGGCAGTAGCTAAAATATATAGTTCGAGTATAACCAAATTGTACAAATAATTTTACTTATTGTTGGAAAAACGGATTGTAAATAAATTGGGGGTAAATATTAATAAAACAGGAGACGAGATATCTACCACACAATATTTCACATCCGCGGAAATTCGTAGTTATACTTATAGACCGAATGCCATAGAACGGTCTTTCAATACAAATAACATTTAAGGGCCAACTGCCCCTAAATCCGATGAAAGGACGGAAAGGAAAATTTCGTTTCGGTGTCATGTTTTCTTTGGATAATTTTACTTAACAATGACCATTCAGTGTATCACAAGTTCAACAGAATAAATGTTCACTAAGTTGAAGATATTGGGCAAAAACTTAAGGAGGGTGACTGAAGCACTGTTAGTATGCAATCGTTTTTGCGTTCCTGAAATATAAAGAATTAATGAGCTATAGCACTTCAAATTATTTTATTATTACTGTATTTAGGTGGTCATGCGATCATCCTCCCCATTGGTCTTAGCAATAAAGATGCAACTGATTTCAGTGGGCCAAAATTTCTTCTGCTTATTACATGGGGTAGTTGCGTATTGAAAATCCAGTAATGAAGTTTTTAAATATTTGTTTAAGAAAAATTGCTTTGGTGTATGAACAATTTTGTAATGCACAGCAAATTAAAAGTACGAAAAATTTTGGTATGCATTGTATCCTTTGTGTTTTCTACATATGTATTATTGTTACGGTAGATGAAGTTTACAAAAGTATAAAATCTTTAGAATAAGAACACTTAGAATTGAGAATGGACCGACTTCGAAACCACTTAAGTACAGAAAAAGCTAAAGAGTTTTTTCCTCAATAATTAATAGTGTTATAGCTCTTTAATTTTTTATGTTTCGGGAAAACAATAATGAATGCGCCCTAACATATAGGTGCCGAAACCCGGACATTTGTCCCAATTGAGTTGATTTTTGTGAGGCTTCAGTGGAAGCAAATACGACATATAACAAATTTTTGTAAGTAAATAATACGCTATGTAAATCGCGTAAAAAATTTCATAAAAGTTCGTTCGTACTTAAAATTATGCTTAACAACGCGAGCGTCGGCGTAATTTTTGGTAAGCGTTATTCTGGTAGCAGAACAAACCTGGAGTAACGCAGCAGCAGAACGAGCCTGCAGCAGCGGCAGATGAAAAAAAAATATTGATAAATTGTTAATAGTGCCCCCAGCTGACCCGCCGGTTTGTGGTGAGATGAAGGAGGTAGAGACCTTACTTGGGGGCGAACCTGGTCCCAGAAAGAAGGTAGCGGGGGTCTCTGAAAGACATGGCGTGCAGGGCGCCACCTTGGTGGTTCCCTCTTCAAAGATTCCTCTAGCAGAGGCAGTCTGCACCAAAAATGTCAGGGTTATACATAGCAGTTTCCCGGAGGGCATATGGTCCACTGAAGAAATTGGGAAAGTACAAAGATGCAATATCGATACAATGTTCGAGAAACGTGAGGGCCCAGTGAAGCCTCACTTTGCGGACTATGTGTTTCAATACTGGATGGTTCATTAATAAACTTCTCATTCCAATCATTAATAAACTTCTCATTCCAATCAAAGCTGCTCTGGGAATGCTCTAAACTCCTCAATACTCTAGCAGCGAGAAAGTCTGTTACGCTAATGTGGGTACTGGGGCATGAGGGACATGTAGGCAATGAAATGGCGGACTCTTTGGCAAACAGGGGCGCAGGCACTGCCTTTATAGGTCCAGAACCCTTCTGTGGGGTAAAGAACAGTTTCATAAATAACTTGTTGTGCGAACAGGAAAAACGAAGAGTGCTGAACTACTGGAGAGCCCAAAAAGGCATGTGGCAGTCCAGATAGTCTTTGACCCTGAACACATCAGGGTAGATGTTGATACTGAACTTTTAACAGGCCATTGTAGACTAAATTACCATATGAATTAAATAGGCGTGTCAGAAAACGATTCCTGAAGACTATGTCAAGAGGAGTAGGAAACAGCACAGCAACTCTTTGACCCTGAACACATAAGGGTAGATGTTGATACTGAACTTTTAACAGGCCATTGTAGACTAAATTACCATATGAATTAAATAGGCGTGTCAGAAAACGATTCCTGAAGACTATGTCAAGAGGAGTAGGAAACAGCAGAGCATATTCTATGCACATGCCCAGCGGTGGCAAGACGCAGACATAACTAGCAGTGGGTTCTTACCTCCAAATCATCTAGTAGCGACATTGTGGTATTTCGCTTCACGAACGCACCATTCGTCTTGGATTTCGTTGAACACTTCTCGCCGAATCCTGTGTCACATCAACTCACACCGTCTTCGCACCTCGTGCATCCAAAGTTTTGCACCGCCGATATAACAAAAACTGAATAATATTCCCATGAAGACAACTTCGTCCAAATTCATCGATTAGTTTATTTGTTGTACCGAAAAGCGAATTTTGTGCAGTGATTAAACCCTATTATTTGAAAGGGAAAACGGCGAAAGAGACAAAAGGAAAGCTCGACAAACATTACGGTGATAATAAATAAAATATTGGATTGCTGAATTTCAACGCGGCCGAACAAGCACTGCAACAATACCATCAACAGGAAGGCCAAAAGAGATAGTTACTGAAGAAAATATCAAGAAAATCCTCGATATCGTTATGAATGATCGCCGAGTCAAGTTGCGTGAGATTGTTGAAATGGTAAACATATCATATGAACGTGTGTTCAACATTTTGCATGAACATTTGCATATGAAAAAGCTATCGGCAAGATGGGTGCCGCGTTTGCTCAGTGTCGAACAAAAACGAGTTGGACAGACCACTTCACAGCGGTGTTTGGACATGATAAAGCGTAATCCTGTTGATTTTTGGCGTCGATTAATAACTGTTGATGAAACGTGGGTCCACCACTACACACCTGAAACCAAAAATCAATCAAAACAATGCGTGGAAGCTGGTGGAAGTGCTTCGAAGAAGGCGAAGGCAGTGAAATCGGCTGGCAAGGTTATGGCCACTGTGTTTTGGAATGCACACGGAATATTGCTCATCAATTATCTTGAAAAATGATCCACAACCACAGGAAAGTATTATCGTGCATTATTGGATCAATTGATTGATGCAATCAAGGAAAAACGACCACATTCAAAGAAGAAAAAATGCTCTTTCTTCAAGACTACGCACCGGTTCACACAGCATTAGATACGATGCTAAAATTACGTGAAATACACTTCGAATTGGTTAATCATCCACCTTATAGTCCAGATTTAGCTCCTAGTGACTTTTTCCTGTTTCCAAACTTGAAAAAATGGCTCGCAGGAAAAAGATTCATCTCAAACGAAGAAGTGAGTACCGAAACTAACGCGTATTTTGAGGGGTTCCCGAAATCGTATTATTCCGATGGTATAAAAAAGTTGGAATATCGTCTTACTAAGTATGTCGAAGGAAAAGGAGAGTATGTTTATAAATAAATGGTTTTTGAAAAAAAAAATGTTTTTTACCTACTTAGGTAGCCAATCCGCCCTCGTAGTTAGTAAATTTATAAACATGCCTCGATAATTCCACTTACTTTATAACATAAAATAATTTCATTGAGTCCCCATATATAAATTTATAAAATTTTTTATTTCAAACATTATTAATTTTCCGAATTATACTCACCAACGACTTCAATATATACCAACTGAAATCCGCCCCACGAAAAACTACACAATCTAAAATTATTTTTCATTTTTCGTTTTCTTGTTCCAGCTTATTTTATAATGTGTAATTGTATACCAATAAATTTTTAGTTTTATTACTTAATAAAACAAACATTACTCAACATAGAAAAACAACTGTGGCGTAATGCCGGAGAAAAAACAAAATTACTCAAATTACGTAAGTATAAAAATTATAATTAATTAATTGCACAACTACTGATGTGAAGACAGATTCTTTGTACAAATAAATATTTCCGTTTATTTTGTTAATGCTTTTCAATGAACTCATTTTGAATAAGGTGATCGATTCTACGAAATTATTCTCTACCTTTTCTCCCTATCCAAAAAAAATTTTACAGCACTACTATCACGTCTACATTTTCAGCATAATTTTTTTTTAGTTTATTTTACTTTTCCGTGCAAAATATTACTTAAACATTTATGCGCAATTCGTAGTTTCGGAACTACACAAACTTTGATCCCCAAACCCGTGTTGTATTCACCTCCTGAAGTATCCTTGCCTAATACCCTAAGCTTAATCTGTTTCACATTGCCCCCGACCATACTGGCGATTTATGTTTGCCCACACAAAGCTGCGTGCAACAGCGCAATCGCGCCTGTACCTTGCAACTTCTTTGACCATAGGTACGGCGCCTTGAGGGTCGCAGAAGTATCAAGTTATACTACACTAAAATAAATAAATACTTACAGTTTTTTATTTGCATCCTCCATCCCTCAGATGTTTGATGCTGGTTCGTTGGTATTATTGCTGCTCCTATTGTTGCCGCAGGTTTCGTTTTTTTCACTAATTAATTCTGGGGTTCCTCCGAGGTTCCTCCTATATGGTCCTGGGACGGTAGGTCCTTATACCAGCTGCGCCATTTATGTTGGGCATAACTACACAGGTATCCTTAAATGTTGGCTGGATCCTACAGGCTGCGCCATTTATTTTGGAGCGTATGTGTCTGTTCGCGCCTAATGTTGAAATACTGCGGGACATTTACTAGGCGCTTGTCAGCAGCCTGAGTCCAATAATTTTCATGCTACCCGCGCGAGTTAAATCGCGCTAGAGTTTGTTTATTAGAATCCGTTATTTATTGTCAAAACACCTGCTATTTACATTATTATTTCGAATTGCTATACATTTTTAATTGCTATACTCTTTCGTTTGCAAATTCTGCAATTATTTACCAATGCAACCATTGACTGCCACCCTTTTGGAAAGTACCTACCAGTCAGTGGTAGCGCCCTACTTGCGAATGCTATTGGACGCACATCCCACATTTCCCCCTGCGAGAGCACTACTCCCAATGCTTCGTTATAAGCATCGGTGGTCAACAAGTTTTCTCACAATAGGGGTACGCCAAAATTGGTGGTGAGCAAATTATCTCTTTTAGCTTCCTGAATATCTTTTGACAGCTCCCTGTCCATTCAAACTTTGCTTCCTTACGTAGCAACTTATTGATTGACAACTCAATTCCAGCTACTGCTTCTAAGAACTTTCTATAATAGTTCACTAGTCCTAGGAATGTTCTATTATGCTTTTTGGGATTGCTATATTATTCACGTATTCCACCATCTGAGGATCTGGCAGTGCTCCTGCCTCTGAACAACGATGGTCTGTTAGTATAGACCGCAGCCTATTGAACTCATACTGCCCCAAACCGATACTAATCGCGGTTTTCTGCTTATGTTAGGTATCCACATACTACTTGCTAAATCAGGCGTAGAAAAATGTCGACTACGTCCCAACTAATACAGGGATTAGGAGTTGAATGATTCTCGGGATTGGAAACATCTGTTCGCTCAATTTTCTAAAATCAACTACAATTTGCTCTTCTTCTGACCTTAAGGACCCTCCTTCTTAGGCACCAGAATTTTAGGTGATTACCAAAGTTATATTGGTAAAATTATCTTTTAACATCCCCTGAACTTTTCTATTTACTTCATTTTTGTGAGCGTATGGCAATCTATTATGTTTTTGGTTAATTGGCGGCCGATCCGCCAATGTTGGTATTTCATGTTCTATCTCGGATGTGTATGTAAGCTGGTCTCCATCTAGCAGAAATATGTCATGGAAGGACATATAAATGGTTTCTATAGATTATTATTACCTTTTCTTCAGATCTTACGCTCGTGTCTAACTTCAGTGATTCTATTTCTCTTCCCATTCTTTTCTTACGCCTAAGTGGTTAATTTTATTACCAGCAGCCTCCTTAAAGGGTATCTCGATAAACGCATCAGCTATTCTACTAACCACGAAGCAACGGATTCTTGTTCCCAAAAAGAATGCTTATCTTCCTGATCTTCCTGATGCCAATCTCTCTGATAGTCTCTCAGCATGAGAAGTAGTTCTTCCATATATACTTAAACTCCTTACGTGCTAACCTAGTTCTCTTATCCTTGTACTCCAATACCGTTTTTACGGCTAGCAGTCTATAATTCCTATATTTATCAAAACCTATCTCTAGTACTAGAACCATCACTGTAAACCAATTCGAAATGTACCATGTAGGATTATGCGATTATGTACTATGTAGGACGTGTTTTCTATGATCTGGTTTGCGGCACAATGAGCAAATGGGTTTTCCTTGTTGGAATCTCTCCTCCGAAAATCCTTGGTCTTTCTTTTGCGGAAAATGGACCGAACATCTACCGAATTCACGTGTGTTGGATTGCTGCTTCACGAAAGAAACTGGTACAACTAACTTTGCAACACTTCTCTGCGTTAGATTCAGTGTGTAGTTCGCTGTAGATCCTTTTTATTGGTCCTACCTTGAATACAGAAATAATAGCCCCTTCCACTTGAGCTTTTTATGCTCTAATGTTCCCTGGAAACTGACTGTTGGCTTCCATATCAGCAGCGTCCCCCAAAGATCTAAGCCTTCGTCCCGAGGGTCTCAGGTCCTCACCGGTTTTCTGTGATGCTTTCTGGATGTCTCCTATGAGCGTGTCATAAGATTTCTCTTGCAGACACGATCTATCTAAGTGCTTACTGAGCTATGCGCTAGTAAATCAAACGCATTACCTGTGGTCCTTTGCCTAATTCACTTTATGAAGTGTTCCCCTTTTGTTCCTGAGGGACTCTGCTGTTCTCGCTCACAACCTTCTTTGAAGCGCCTATATATATACATATATATATATATATATATATATATATATATATATATATATATATATATATATATATATATATATATATATATATATATATATATATATATATATATATATATATATATATATATATATATATATATATATATATATATATATATATATATATATATATATATATATATATATATATATATATATATATATATATATATATATATATATATATATATATATATATATATATATATATATATATATATATATATATATATATATATATATATATATATATATATATATATATATATATATATATATATACAGTAAAACTCCTCATAACCGGACACTCACCGTCGCAGTGTTTTTGTCCGGTTATGGGAGGTGTCCGCTTATAGGGAGGGTGATCGAAGGGGGCTCAGAAAAATTTTATTTAAATTGCTTCCAAATCATTAGAAGTTGTCGTTTATTTCATATTTTGTACGAATTTATGAATAATATTTAATAATACGTGCACTGTACAAGTTTTTACATTTCATTACTACTTTGGTTGAAAAAATTTTCTAATGGTTGATTGCTTAAATAGTGATTGTTTTAATTTGAAATGTTCATTTTTAAAATGAGTCTCGATATTTTTAATGTGTTGAAAAGCTACAAAATCATTTTTGGCAAATTGTTTCAAACGCGCAACAAGTTTTAACGCCTCATCGTACGATGTTATTGGCTCACTTATTTCTTCGTAAGATTCTTCTTCTGAATTACTTATATCCATAATATCGTTTTGCTCATCAAATTGAATATATTGTTGTCTTCAGTGCAGATATTTTTATCTATTTGAAGAAAACCGTCGAAATTATTTGCCACGTCGAGTCCTTCGTGAAATTTAGCATAGATTGCCAGTGCAATGTCATCTTCGGGATCAAAATCGGGAAGAACATCATCAATTTCCGAAAACCCTGCTTTTCGGAAGCAGTTTTGGATTGTTGTTGCTTCTACTTTATTCCAAGATGTTTTGATGAAATAAACAGCTTCAAGCACATTAATAGATTTTGACAGCTCTGATGCTGAACTTGCAGTGTCAATTTTACGTAGCAAGTGTTTTAAAAGTAAGCTTCTATAAAAAACTTTAAAATTTTGGATTATTCCTTGATCGATGGGTTGGCTTACTGACGTTGTCTTTGGAGGCAAAAAAACAATGTTTATATTAGTTAAGTTTAATTCTCTTGGATGAGATGCAGCATTATCCAAAAACAAGAGAATTTTTAGATTCTGGGACCTCATTTTCCTATTGAACTGCTGCAGCCATTCAGTCGTAACTTCTCGAGTCATCCAAGCTTTTTTATTAGATTTCCAATTCACTGGCAGTTCCGTGGTAGGAACATGTTTAAATGCTCGAGGTCCGGCTACTTTACCTATAACCAAAAGCTCCTCTTTCTCTCCAGCCATATTTGCACAAAAGAAAATTGTAAGTCTTTCCTTAGATAATTTACCGCAAATGCATTTTTCGGATTTCAGCGAGTGTTTTGTCAGGTAATGCGCGAAAGACAAGCCCGCTTTCATCTGCGTTATAAATGTCCTGAGGCTTATATCCGCTCAACAGAGATGGCAGCTGAACTGCTCGACCTCCTCTTGGTTTACATCTGCGGCTTCACCAGATATGCACTTGAAAACAATATTATTCCTTATGCGCCATTTGTTTAACCATCCATTTGAAGCATTGAAATTAAGTACACCCAATTTGGCTGCAATTTCCATTGCTTTTGCCTTTACAATAGGGCCAGATATAGGAATTTGTTGACTTCTAGCCTTGGCGAACCAATCAAAGCACATTTTGTCTATTTCAGAGCCACCTTCCTTTAGAAAACCTCGCTTTTGATGTACATTTACTCCAGACTCCCATTTAGAACGAATTGTTTCCTTATTTTTATTGATCTCTGCTGCTTGAGTTTTGCCAATGTTGAACCTTTGAAAACAAAAAAATTAAGCACAATTTAAATTTTTATGGGAATTAAACTTTACCTTTTTGCAATTTCACGCACAGACAATTTATCTTTTTCGAACACATTAATAATTTCCATTTTTTCTTGAATGGACAGAACTTTTTTTTTTGATACCATGTTATTACGAGTTTATTAAAACACAATTCACAATTACCTTTTGTATTTAACAAACTGAACTAAAATGCGCATACTATTAACACATATGCAGTGACACAATGTGTGCATACATGTTAAAAGGGGAATCACCAAATTCGTGTTTATCAATGCAATGTGAAAAGGGGAATCACCAATTTTGGTTTTATCAGCACAAATGCGATTTATTTTGTAAGGATTACCAGATTTTTAAAAAACTTGTTTGGGATTTTTTAAATTTTGTCCGTTTATGAGGGATTTTTTGGTCAAAATGGTTTGAAGTATGTGTCCGCGGCTGGTTATTAGAGTGTCCGGTTATTGGAGTCATATTTGTATGGAAAAACTAATAAAATGGTTGTGTCCACGAAATTTGTCCGGTTATTGAAGGTGTCCGGTTATAAGAAGTGTCCGCAATGGGGAGTTTTACTGTATATATATATATATATATATATATATATATATATATATATATATATATATATATATATATATATATATATATATATATATATATATATATATATATATATATATATATATATATATATATATATATATATATATATATATATATATATATATATATATATATATATATATATATATATATATATATATATATATATATATATATATATATATATATATATATATATATATATATATATATATATATATATATATATATATATATATATATATATATATATATATATATATATATATATATATATATATATATATATATATATATATATATATATATATATATATATATATATATATATATATATATATATATATATTCAATTTAGACATATGGGAGAAAAGGAAACAAATTAAAAAATGTGCGTTATTTTCCAAACAGAAGCTAATTCATGAACTGAAAAAAAAACTTTCTGCGACGCAGACATGGAAGTGCAAATGAACTTGCGACGCGAACACCATTCAGGGTAGATAGTGCAGATAGTTTTTGCGACACGAACAGACCATTAGTTATATATAGACATCGGATTATATGCACTAACAAAGAGCCAAATTATGCATTAAAAACACGTCGAAATATGCACTAAATATGCCCAGTCAAAAAGCATTTTGATTTTTAGTTTTATTTATTTCAATAATACAAGCGTTGTAAATACAGCCATTTCTGAGGATACTTGTTTAGACAGGGAGAGTCCTGTGCCGCTTATGTAAGCATTAATGTTCTTAATGTCTCCAAGACTCTGATTTTTAAGCAAAAGACCGTCTAACTTATAACGAATCGTTTGTGATATTGAATAAAGAAGAGGGTTAGCATGTTCGGTCATTGTTTCTAATATTTCTATTAATTTAAACAGAGGGAAGGTTTTTTGTTTCCAATTTTTATATGGCATCGGGAAACTTGCAAATGTGTCGAAATGAGGGCGATTGTCTGTGTGATGGAGGTGCCTTCAAATGCCAGCTTGCTTGAATGAATTGCAATAGCCTCAGAACTGACACATTGACTAACTATTTGTCTTACGGCCTCAAAATTTGGAGCATAGCATAAAACTGCCTTCAACCAAGTACCCAATCGAGTTGATCTTTGTAAGATTGCGCTCGCGACGGTGCTTTTAATAAAACTTTTTTTGTAGATGAAATCAATTTGTTGCCATTCCTGAACTCTTTCCTTATCTCTTCTGCAAGGTGATGATACCCGTGAGCTACACAGATAATGTGCAGTAAATTTGCAGAGCTTGACCAGTTTCATAATATATGGTGTAGCATCAGAAACAAAGATGCAGATTTTTACATCCACAAAAGAATCGGGAAAAGAGATTTAATGGAATCATTTATGAAAAGTGGAACAGTTGAATGGTTTGTTTTTTCTAGACCTAACAACCATCCCAGTAGGGAATTGAGGGTTCCTTCATATATATGCCGCCCACATGAAAATGTTGCTTTATCAGCTGATATCCAGAGTAAGTTGTTTTCCAGATATACACGAATTTCACTTAATAAGTCTTCGTGGATTGCGGACAGGTAGTTTTTTCGAATCGTAGATTCTTCAGGAACTACCTGATTTGTACAATATTTCTTGAGGAATTTCTGTCATACTTTGTTATTTAGTCGATGAAACGGGATATTACAAGCAACAAAAAACTCACATAAATCTTTATAAAATGCTGTTTTCATTGAAGAATCCAAAGGAGAACGCATAACTTGCGTGAGCAGTTGTTGGCGTCTTGTTGAAGGTTTATTTGCTTTGTTTAATGCTATATGGGAAGCAGTATTTACGAGTTGATCAATCTGATATTTTTTCAAACAAGGTATACGTTTGTCACAAACATTGTTGAAAACTACATTGTCATCAGAAGGAATCTGGCCCGGGTAACCTTTAATCCAAGAATCCACTAAAGTCTGGTTATTTGTTCAGCGGCAGAATCGGAGCCACAAAACGCTCATAAGCAAAGTTAAACACTGTCGCGTTCATTGTGCAGCTGAGTGTGCAATAATTCGTCACGCAAATGGTTGCCGATCCAAATTTCAGAAGTTTCACTTCAAAAATAGTTTGTATTTTTTTTTAGATACTTAGTAATTATATAACCATTATTATATTAAATAAATGTAAAAGCAATTAGCAACATAAACAATTTTTTAAGAATTTACTAATTCAATTCATTTTGAACTTCTTAAAGATCTCATAGCTTGGAGAAAGTCCCTGATCCATTTATCTGCAACCGCGAGAATGAAGCATATATTTCCATAGTATTATTTCCACATCGATCGAGCGTTCTTAAAGGAGAAGCGCAATCTGTATTATCCAGCCTAGAATGGATTGAAAACAAATGTGGAAAATAGGTCGTCTGCACTGACAGTCGCTCAGTCTATGAGTCAACAAAAAAAATATTCTAACAGTTTGGAGTTTATAGAACATATTCAACAATTGCTCACTGTAATGAAAAATAAATTCAAAATTATGTGGATACCAGGACGTTCAGGTATATCTGGAAACGAACTAGCTGACTTAGCATCGAAAGATGCACACATCTGTCCATTAGAATACATTTGGCCATTCTAAAAAAAAAGTGTTTTTACTTCAGTCAGGAGATATATATAAAAAATATTAAGTGATGAATGGGTACGATATGACCACCCTTATAAAAAGATCAACCCTGCAAGAGCCCCTCTGATCCTTCCTCACACAACATCAATCACCATGAACAAATGCGACACGCGACTTTGATGGAGTCATATGCATCTCTTTAAGAACGAACGTCAAACCCGATATTGCTTCTGCAATAATTCAACTCGCCCATGTAAAATCTCCTTTCTGCCTGTCCCTCCATTTCCACCATCCGAACCTTAGTATTCTAAAATAAAATTTCTTCAGAAATTCTTTGATCTCCCACTCATGGACATATTAATTCAATAAGCAGATTTCTGCATCAACTCAGAATTGAAATTATAATATAAATACAACTGATTTTTCTTTTTTTCTTATTATATACAATCTTCATCACCATAAGCCGATAGCTCTGGCACCTAGAGATTATATAATTATTTACAATATTAATTGTAATTAATTTTAATAAAATAAAATAAAATAAATAAGTTTGCATAAGCAAATATGCAAATGCATATAATTCGATATCTAGTTATATAGTACTGGAGTCAGAAAGCTTCTTTTGTTTTGCTTGACAGTTATTTTCAGAGCAGCTAAATTGTGGATAAGTTTCGCAACCGTGCATTTTAAATTTATGATTGCTTTGTTCGTAATGTGAAGTAATTTCGAGAATTTAAAGAACATTTCCATACAGATCAGAAATTTCCCCTTCTCGAAAATATCTACTCGTAAACGCAAAATTTCAAACCAATACTTCGGGCTCCTTAAGTGCCGGGTGTCCGTCAGATTTATTTAATCGAGAAATTTCATTATTAAATTTTTGTATTATTTTGTATGGCTGGTGATCTTTGGAAAATAATACGGCTCAATAATCTGGTTTAAGTTTTCTTGGACATTCCTGTGGGCTCTCTTGTACGCCACTTCTATTAATATACACACTTTATCTTCATTTGCACACATCTTCTACTATCTGCTGGGAGATTCTTATTTTACCAGTAGAGAAGTTATTAACATATACCTTTTGAAGCAGAAAGATAGGATTCGGGTATCTGCGTTAATTATGGACGGGTATTGCGTTAATTATGGACGGGTTCAGTAAATTTTTAACCAACGCTGCTATTTTCGTTAATTAATTCAATCGGAACATAGTATGGACCAAAAACAATGGAAATTTTGGGTTACCTTCGGATATCAAAATCGAAATTTGATTCCGGAAAATGTTGAAGAGTGTCTCATATTTGTGTAGAAATATCTGTATTTTCCTGAATTGCACTATGTATGGTTGCAGCTTCCGAACCAGCTTCACGATCTGATATTGTGTGAGATTTAACCTCACTTGCTGTATCGCTGTTAGGGTCTGCTCTGTTTTCCGTGATTTCTCGACTCAACTCGATTTGCACCACTTCAAAGCGTTTTGAACTAGGAAAGTGATTAAGTTCCGTGACCAAGCGAAGGAGGGCTACACAGTTTGACAGTTATATTCTTCTCATCTAGCTTTTCAAAGCTTGAGATTACCATTGTAGTTGCGATAGACAAGGACAAACGTCAGGGGCTGGTTGTCAGCCATTTGTCCAATGTCCATACTATGGTCAAAATATCTTTTGAATTCGTAGCATAATTCTCCTCTGTTTTGTTGATTGATACCGAGATGTACATTATTAGTTGATCCCTCGGAGAAGACTGGTCCTCTGGCGTAATTTGACACATCGGTAGTCAGGTTGTGTGGCATATTGAAGTCAGGAAACGTAAGGACTTCCGCGAATGCCTCAATTCATTGTGCCTCAATTCATTGAATTCTTTTATGGGTTCTTCATTCAGTGAGATGGTCAGTCGATTGGACTAGGTAAATGAATATTTGTTATATGGCATGTTTTCCGTGTGCATATGGCAACAGCAACATGTTGGGCGAAAGTCCTCCAAATCACATTAGTCCTATTGTTTTATCTATTTGTTTGATCGTGGAAGGGCCGTGTTGATCGTTTTTATTTGTGCTCAATCAGTTTCTGGGTTTCCAAGTGAATGCCGGACTATTGCTATCATAATCCTGGAGTATTTACCATGTTCTTATATTAAGGATAATAAGCTCCAAGTGTGGCGCACCATGTGCACTACGTAGTAGTTCTGGGGAGAGTCTGGGAGTTCCGATATTTCGTGTTGCTGATAATAGTGTTTCTTATTAAAGTTATATTATCAAGGAGTGCCAGGGTTTTTGGCCTACAGGGTCGTAGATTTGACGTCATATATAGATAGCATTACAATCTAATTTTGGTATTTATCATTTCAACTTGTTTAATTTTTATTTGCGCACAAACAGTTCTACCGTCAAGAATCTTATTTCATTCGCTCAGTGCAGTTTTGGGGTATGTTTTCTTATCGATATGCACCTCACGCTGGCCGTTTTATGGGCTCATCTGCCTGCGTCCGCTTATATTTACATCTTGCCACCAGCCTCTATCAGGCGCGGAAATGAGCACCCATTTCACTTCTTCTTAATATACCAGATTCATTATTGTTATTATTATTATTATATTATTCCTTACACAATAATTAATTATGAGTGCAAGGTGTTAGGGAAATGAGTACTAGCTACAGAGGCTTTCGACTCGAAGAGAAACATATTTTTTTAAAGAAAGAAGCATTTTGGAGCCCAAGCCCGTGGCAGGATTTGAACCTGCGACCCACGGGGTGTTAGTCTAGCATGGTGGCTACAAGATTCAAGAGCCGACTTTATTCAGTTTTACTATTATTATTTATAGCTCTTAATATTAAGTCATATCCATTCTTACTTCAATCCACTCTTGCTTCAATTACGCAATTGATGACCAATCAATAACTTGTGGTTACTCACTGACCAGCTTATTATAAAATGTCGATAGCGCTTTGCCCGTAGGTCACTGCTAAATTGTAAAATACAAAAGTATACCTAATGTGTTATTTACTAATTACAATATTTTCACCCTAAATGTATGTATGTAAGTAATTAATTATAATTTACGTGCCGCGTTTTTAACAATAATTTCACTGTGTTTAGTGTCTTCTAGGAGATAATTATGAGTACAGCAGCAAAAAAGTATAACGACGGTGCACGTTTCCACCTTACAACCAGTGTTTGTTCCAGCGAAGGTCAGCCAGCAAAGGCCTAGAAAACACTGACAAATACAACAGAAGGAGTTTTTTAGGCCCCTCTTTCTGAGCCTTCTCCCGCTAAAACGGTGGGTTCTCCTGCAACGTTACCACATATCACAACACTTGAACAACTAAATTAATTTTCGTGAAGTGCACAACGCCTCACCAACAATCAACCACGCCTCAAAAAAAAAAACATAGAACACGCGCAATCACTGAACACAAACACCAATACAAATATTAACAAATTGCAACATTACTCTCTAGCTCCGTCGCTCTTCGAAAGCAATTACACTACCGTATAGGAAATAATCGGTATATAAATGCACGAAATAGTTTAAATAAATTTAGACTGGAGATCAGAAATCGGCTAAAAAGATTCTATCTGGGCTAAACAGGTATGTGCTGGTAACAAACACAGCCCCTTCAGCTGTACAAAAACCAAAAATATATAGTATAAATAAATACAACAAATATACTCCACTGACTAACTTTTCAGAGGATAAAATAGAGAATTACCTATAGCTCAACCAACTCCAATATATTGACGGGAGAGCAGTTCAATCTGACTTTTTCTCTACATTACGAAAATAATTGGTAAAAAATACTTGCCACATAGTTCTCTTAGAGAACAATTTTCGGTAACACTTAAGAAAGTAAGAAGATGAGCTTTTACACTTATCAACTCAAAAATAGTAAATAGTTATCAGTGATTCTGAAAGGGATTAAACCATGAATTAATCCAAGTGAGATATAATAAGAAGTAGAATGTTAATGTTTTAAAACCTAGTCAGTGTACGAGTATAATATAATTTATAGAAATAATACCACTATACCGAGTAGAACTAGAGCATATCTACTACATAGAAAAATATCGGTGGAAGATCCAAGATTACGAATAGGATGAGGACAAAGCAAAAATGGTCCGGAATTCGGTCATACCAAGTGGTTAATGTAAGTTACCGAGCATATGCGTAATTTGTAGAAATCTCAATATGAATTGCAGGTATAGTAAGCTGAGCATGGTACAAAACGATGAAATAACAGTTCAGGATTTTCAGTTGTGGCAATTGCAGTAACAAACCGCAACCAATAAAATTCATACGTCAGCTTTTCAGAATATTAAACTTCATACCCATCTACAACCAAATATTTGTTATGCCAGTATACATAAAAGGGCTACCAAAACTAAAATAATAAACAAAATCTTTCACCCCACCCCAAAACCTCGCAGGAATGCTTTTAACTCTGACACAAATATATGATGCAGGTGCTATGTAAGGACGTATTAACTTACCCGACTGATGCTCAACCAAATTCACCTTATTATGTGCCTTATTTTTTTAATTTTTTTTTTTTTAAAGTGTGAGCAAATTTATTTGCCGTGCCGACATAAGCGAGAATATTTAAGATAAACTCATTTAAGTGAAAACATTGTCAATTGTATGACTGAATTCTTCATTGTACCTTACCCATAAACGAGTGTCTCCTACCAGACCCTGTAATCTGCACATATATGACTACATACGAGTACATATCTTCCAAGCACCCGCTCGTGTTGTATCACTGTAAAACATTCTTATTAATTTGAATTTATAAGTTTTTTTAAATCTATTTATCATAGTCTATGCCTTTAATTATTTGCTAAACGCTTTTCCTGAAGCCAATAAAACATACACTATTTTAAATTTCATATAATCAGTATTCCAATTTCTAAGCAAACAAAATTTCAAATTGCCATGGCCAAGGTGAATTTACTTACATGGTGGCTGCAAGGTGAATTTTGTACCTCCGGAATTGTCAAACATTAGCAATGTGCGATCAGAATATACGAAATTGAGAGGAATGGAATTTTACATAAGAGCTGCTTAAAGTTTCACACAATTTATATAAAATATATTTAATAGTTAAATAGACTCACAATTTCTTCATTATGTTCACACTTCACAAAAATAACAATTAAAAAACTCTTATTCACTCAAATCAACACTCTATTTGCAATTGTTTGCATATTTGTTTTGATCGCATTTTTCTATAATTTCAATTTTGACAACTACTGAAGGAAAATTGATTCAAAAAAATTTGTTCTTGTAGCCACCATGTAGATAAATTCACCTTGGCCATGGCTAAAAGGCTAATACACATGCCCATGTGCCCTGCTTAAAGCTGCATTTATATGTATGGATGCGTGTGTGCACATTATTTTGTTATTATGTTTATACGTGCTTTATCTACGTACATACATATTCAGTATGCCTTTCAGTTTGACGTTCATTCATAAATATATAATGCTAACTTTGCACATTTGTCTGCGCCTGAAAATTCAACAACATACAACAATATTTATACTTTTTTTTTATAAATGTAATTTTTATTCTACATCCATGATGCCTACTTAATTCTTTTCTTTCCTAATTAGTTTGATTTAAATTCTTACTTGAACATGTCTATTCCTACTTCTTAGTCCAATCACCTCTTGTACCATATTCTTTATCCTTTTCCATTATAAGTAAAATTATTTCTACTATATTTTTTACTTATATTATTATGACCCTAACCGCACCGAAGAAAATATATTTTTCCTAATTTGGTTCTTCATTACAAATAAAATTCTGCTGGGTTTAGTACCTTGCTGTAGGCTTCTCTAGCTACCCGTGTAGCACGCTCTTGGTTTTCTCAAACCAACTCGTGTGCTTGTTGTAGCTGATACTTCCGCCCTTTATTTGGGTCATCAGCGTTGTACACTGGCGCAAATTTGCGCATCACATTTGCTGGCATGTTGAAATCAAACCCGTAGAGTGTTCTAAATGGAGATTGCTTTGTTGACACATGTACATTATTGTAATGTACGTGCATGGCCGTAGTCAACCACTGATCCCAATTAGAGCCATCCTCTTTGGTGAAACAACCCAAGTATTCGTGCAGAGTTCGATGACTCCCTTTTAACGACCCGTTAGCTTCCGAATGATAGGAAGTAATGTGTAATATTTTACGTGTCTCAGAGAATAGTTTTGTTTCGAACCGTTGTCGGTCACCAAAACCTACGGTATATTGTAACGCGCTATAGTTTCGTCAAAAAATACTTTGTCTATCGTACTCGTCTCGGCATCAGGTATGGGTACGCACGCCACATATTTTAGTAGATTGTCATACTTCTCTGCATTAGATTCAGTGTGTAAGTGAGGTTCTCAGGACCTCACCAGTTTTCTGGGTTGTCTCAAGATTTCTCTTTCAGATATGTTCTATCTAAGACTGCATATAAATCCAACAGGGTACTTACTGAGCTATGCGCTAGTAAATAAAACGCATTCCCTGAGGTCCTGTGCCTAATTCACTTTCTTAAGTTTTCCTCGTTTGCTCCTGAGGGACTCTGCTGTGCTAGCTCACAACCTTCTTTGAAGCGCCTGATCTCTGTTTTCAGATCATATATCTCGACCCCTGAGAACATAGGTACTAACATTTCCACCGCATGAGCTACCTCTAAAATTACCATTTTACAAATCATGGTATTCTTTTAATATTTCCTTAACTTCCCTTCAAAAAATTTCACTTACTGTATTACTTACTGTATTAAACAAAACCATAAGTTTATATGACTACTCCAAAATCTATGTGCCTCAGACATACTTTGAAAATATATAAATGCAGCTTTTCACTACGTTCACACTTTATCTTGATTGACAAATTTATTGAAATAGTTTCTTAAATTTCAATACGAGTAATAGCCGCAATACCAGCAGCATTTTTCGAATATTTAAGTGGTATATTTTCAATCAGATGTGCTAACTCATATGTAAGATATGTTTTGTGGCGCTATACTATTTTTTATAAAAATGTATCTAATACCCTAAATTCACAATATTCCTAAGCGACCAACAAACAAGAACCCCCACCAAAAAAATCCTCGCAAACAGAGCTGTCGTACATCGACCGTCCGATCATACTGAAGAACGATGGTTGCCAAGGCAGAGTTGCGTGCAACAGCGCAATGGTTTCTATAGATTGCGACTCCTTGGGCCAGTGCTATGGCGCCTTCTGGGTCGCAGAAATATACTTAAATTACGCTAAAATAATAATATACTTACCATTTTCTGCTCGTTCCTCCATTGTTCCTTCCTCAAATATTTGCTCCTTGCTGAAATGTTGATGTTGCAAGTTTACTTCCCCTGCTTCAGGATATGTTTAAATAGTCCTGGTTGATACTATGAGTTTCACTCACAACACAGGAAATGTTGCATAAGAAGAGACCACAGAGCACATAGTGTTCAACTACTTTGCGTTGGCAAAGTATAGAAAGCACAGATTGTACCGCGATCAGTAGGGTATAGTATATCCTACAGTTGTTATCACATGGATCATTAATGTGAAAGTGTAGAATGACATACAAAATCTTATAGGTCGCAGTGCCATTTGGCAACCCACTAAATAAAATTAATTATGTAGTTCCATAGAAGACGAAGAAGTGGAATTACAATTTTACAATGGAAATTATAATTATGAATTCCCTATTTTATATACAACTAGTAAAATCCCGGCATGAATTGCTATATCGCTCCAGGAAAGAAATTTTTTCTTGTATTATGGTAATTGTTTCTTCGAGCTTTATGATATTATTAATATTTCGCCACCTATATCTCTTTTTTTCTTTGGCTCTGTCAAACAAAGCGGATTTCTGCTAAATACTCTCTGTATGATCAAGCTTATTTGGTTAAACTTTTTGATCGGTTGAACGGATTAGTACACCGTTAACAATAATCAAACACACACATTGACATTCCCTATATACTAGGTGTGATCAAAAGATAACCGTTATTTTCATCTTTTCGTGAGTTACGTATGTTCGATGTTCGCATTTTTTTTGTTTATGTTGGTACACATGTCTGTTATATATGTTGGCAATACCAACCATTTTGGATTGTCAGTTTGTTTTTGACAGATGAAAAGGTTAGTCGTGTTTTGGTGTGCTCTTCGATTTTGTACTATTCGAAAAAAATGGATCAAAGAAACTGTATTCAGTTTTGTGTAAAAAATGAAATTAAATACGCAAGGACATTTGAAATGTTGACTGTGGCCTTTGGCGAGTCTACTATGAGCAGAACACAAGTTCAATTGTGGTATAACCGGTTTAAGGAAGGCCGAGAAGATGTCAATGCCGATGCTCGTCCTTGTCGCCCGAGCACGTCAACAACCGATGAAAACATTGACGCAGTGAAGAAAATGATTTTGGATAATCGTCCTAAGTATTTATTTTTTCAAAGTAAGGCACATTCATTTAATTCTGTTACTTCAATTAACCGTTTTTGTGAAATTTTACATAACATAACATAGAAATCTAAATTCAACAGACATCTATCCGCTGCTACGTCGCGCATATACTTTCATAATGAGTAACACAGAGAGCGCATAAGTAAACCCTTATGTGACAGTTGCTTGCTTTCTGCTATGCTTAGCTAATTTGTTATAACTAAGGCTTAATAAAGTGCAACTTAACATACTAAACCAGTATTAATATTAACAAAGCAAGCCAAAAAGTTTTCGAAAAATAATAAAGTGCAACTTAAAATACCAAACGAATATTAACATAAAGGAAACAAGCCAAATAAAAGCTTTCGAAAAGTAATTAGATGCAATTAACGAAAAATAAAACAGTGCAAATATACCTAAACAAACATTAATACCATATTCCCACTTAAAGCACTACCGTGGTTAGCTCTTTTTTGAGAGAGCGAATCTCGTGACTCGTTCAAATGCAGTAACTAGAACTTCTATGACAGCAGAAAACAAGAAGGGACGCAAGCAGTACGCTACGTGAAAGTGGACTACTGAGTTTAGAAGGAATCTTAATCTTAACTCAGCCACACTTACAAGCAATAAGACAATAAGAAGGACTTTTCCAAACAGTAGAAATAAAATAAGGCAAGAAGACTTTGATTTAAATCCAAATAAATTTAAATTAATTACAATAATTTTTAAATTAATTAACAAAATACAATTTTTTATAATAATAAAAGAAAAAAGTAGATTTGTACTTCAACTGAAAATTCAGTTTAGTGACGATACATTTAGGCAGCATGACACCGTTCGACGGAGACAGAAGTTCTCTGTTCAATTTCATTACTAGAATAGAGGGTGTAATACTCATATTTGAGAATTTGATGTCTCTTATATATACGAGTATATCCATACATGAAATTGAGACGAAAAAGGCGATAATTTTAAACTAAAGGGTGTTTTTTTTAGACGTGTGGTTTTAATCTGACAATACTTTTTTCGGAGTTGGTCTTTTTGACAGCTGTCACTTGATTTATGCTCAGTTTGGTTTGCCATTCTATAAGTTTATGGCCGAACGCCCATCAAGCGCGTCGGGACGCCAATACGTCCTCAAAAAATTACTGTTTGGTGTGCTCTTTGGGCAGAGGGAATCATTGCTCCGTATTTTTTCAAAAATGAGGCCGGCCATACTGTTACAGTCAATGGGGAACGCTATAGAGCCATGATTAATGACTTTTTCGTGCCTGAATTGGAGGATGTTGATGTGAACGACCTTTGGTTCCAACAAGACGGCGCAACATGCCATACAGCCAACGAAACAATCAATTTATTGAAGGAAACTTTTGGTGAGCGCATTATCTCGCGTCGTGGGGTTATGGCGTGGCCTCCAATATCGTGCGATTTAACACCACTGGACTATTTTTTGTCGGGTTATGTGAAATAGCTTGTCTACGCAGATAAGCCCTAGACGATTGACGCCTTGAAAGAGAATATTCGGCGCGTCATTGCTGACATACGGCCCCAATTGCTGCAAAAAGTGGTCGAAAATTGGGCCTCTCGGCTGGAAATTATTCGAAGCAGCCACGGCGTTCACTTGTCCGAAATCATTTTTAAAACATAATGGCAAACCCTTGTATTTATAATAAAGCTAAATTCTTGGCCATAATATACAATTTTATGCATTTTATTTCTGCTTGAAAACCACACGTCTGAAAAAAACATCCTTTACTAGATAAAGAACTTATTAGTATGCTATTATAAAATTATAATACCCGATATATATTTAAATAGGGGAAACAAAAGCGGATAAATTAATTACAGCCGACGAGGGCGTCATTTTTTACTAGAACCATGGACGATGAAATTTACAACTGTTTGAGTAACCAAGATATTAATACTCGCAATGCTTATCATGGGCTAAAAGCGCAGATAGTAATTAACAATAGTTTGATTAAAAATTTTGAAAAAATAAACGAAGATCTAAACAAGTAACTCATACTTTGCAAATATTACTATACAGACAAACAGGCAAGTACATTAGGAAAAATATTTTCAAAAAAGAATTCCTATTCAAACTAATTTAAATTTGTTATTGCTTTCGAAATTAAGACCGATAGAAACTTAAATACAAGAATAGATACAGGAACTTTGGTAGTATAGTATATTTATAAATTCGGATGACACTAAATGTAATCTAGACTACGCATCTGCCGTAATTGACGAGCAGGACTTCAAGCTCGAACGATTTCAACTGCGGACTGTCATTGCTGCCACACACAATGCGACAATATATATATATATATATATATATATATATATATATATATATACATATATAATATATATATATATATATATATATATATATATATTTATATATATATATATATATATATATATATATATATATATATATATATATATATATACATATATATGTATATATATATATATATATATATATATATATATATATATATATATATATATATATATATATATATATTACAAAGTAGTACTACCCAACCAGCGTAGCGTACATGGCGAAGTGAGCATGGAACGAAATTGAGAAGCAGCGAGGCAGTAGTTTAATGAAAGCTGCAATAGTTGGTCACGATTGATAAGTAGTTATATATATATATATATATATATATATATATATATATATATATATATATATATATATATATATATATATATATATATATATATATATATATATATATATATATATATATATATATATATATATATATATATATATATATATATATATATATATATATATATATATATATATATATATATATATATATATATATATATATATATATATATATATATATATATATATATATATATATATATATATATATATATATATATATATATATATATATATATATATATATATATATATATATATACGAGTATATATATACGAATATATATATATATATATAAAATGGAAGTGGACAGGCCAGAGACTTACGCAGGTGCAACACTAACGGAAGAGAACTCAGGGGTACGGAGAAGACTACAGCATCGCTCCGTGTCACCTGCAAGAATGAATCAGCAGCACAACGGGGTTGCACAGTACGCCAGGAACCAGGTGAGGAAGTGGTCCTTCAACTTTGACGGAGGGCGTGACCCGTTATAGACCGAGTCCTCCCGCGTACCATGCCTGAATAGAGAGCGCGCACTTATGTGGGACAGGAACAATAATGTAGCGTGGCGCGATTGGCGTACATATAGGAGAGTTCCTAAAGTTCTTCTTGCCAGCACGATACATGGAGAAACTCGAAGACCAGTTCCGCCAGCGTCGCCAGAGACCCAGAGTGTTCAAGCAGTTTGTAGTCGAATTGGAGAATCTAATGCGGCACTAGGACTATTCCGAAGAACAGAAACTGGAGCGAATTTTCCAGAACAGCCTGCCAGAATACCAGCTATACGTGCGCCGTAGAGTTTTCAGATCGCTAGAAGAGCTGATAGAAATGTCTGAAGACTTGGAGAGCATACGGGGAGAAGGCGAACAACTATCAGCGCCACCCGTATAACGGCGAAGAGAGCAAGGTCCACCAAGAGAGATGAGGAACTGTCGGGTGACGGTAGAGAGCAGAAAGGCAACCAAGTCCACCAACCGATCGAGAACTACCGACGACAGAAACGCAGCATGACACAACGCAGAGACAGCAGACTTCACCCATTGGGAAACTTATTGCACTGTGACGGACAACGAATCTGCTCCACCGTTTCTATTGGCACAGAAACCATCACCTTGACACTGGAGACAGGAGACAGGAGCAACTCACACTTTTGTGACCTGAACGCTAGCACGAAAGTTACGCGCTTCCACCGGTAAAGTTGGAAAATCCAATACCAGATGGCAGACGGAAGTCCTAGAAGAGTCAATGGGATATTGATATCAACTGTAACTGTAGCAAGAGCTACTCATCATACCTGACTCCATTAATGAGCTACTCCTTTGACTAGACTTCATGGCAAGCGTAGGAACGACAGTTAATTGTGGTGAACAGGAGATCCCTTTGGGACCTCATAACAATTGCGTGCAACCCCGAGATATTACAATGTGCACGACAATTCGTGTTGAGAATGCCCCACATATCTATGCAACGCCTTCCAAGAGGCACACCAACTACAAAAATTCTGAGGTAAAGAGACAAAACAGAAAATACACAGAGAACCAACGCACATGAATCAGTATATGGGCCTCGGAAAAAGAACGCGGGCACACCCAAACGCGAGGAGCTGGCACAGTTAAGGCAAAATACAATCAGTGTAATCAGGGTATTTCCCAATCATTCCCCAAAGTCAGAACCAGTGCGAAACATCCGAAACATACCACGTAGACACCGCGGCAGATCAAGGGACAACCACCGTGCAATTAAGTGCACCAAACACAGCAGAAGCGATGACAAGAGGGACAAACGAGACTTCAATAGCCACCAACCCAACAGAATTAACCAACATAGGCAGTCAACAGAGAAGCATACGACAAACACAGGCACCATATTCACATTCCCACTTTTGAAGAGCTACAAGGACAAAAATGAGGTGATCTACCATAGAACTTAGTAGCTGAAGTTTTGCAGATAGCCAAAGGGGTTCAGCAAAAACGGTCACGAGGTCGAATACGGTTTAGGCGAGACATACATACTTACCGAGACATAGAGACCGGGAACAGGTACATACGGAACATAATCTTATTTTCGTAGCAATAGAATTAAGGAAGTAGATTTGTAAGGACTAACAACAGTCCACAGTTAGTATTTGGAATTTAAATAAAATGCGTTAAAACTAAAAACTACTAACACTTCCAATTTATAAATTTTCTGTACACTACCCCTGGAAGCCGCTGAGTTTACCCACCTATAGAAAAGGTCGTTACAGTATATATGACTTTTCCAATGTGTAATATGGACAATACACAAAAATGATGATTGTTTTTGCCGAAAAATACTTTAGGATTACTGTATATTTTAGAGTATTGAATTTAAACAGCTAGTAAGATATAAGGGGGCGGCTTAATTGGACTGCGTCCCGGGCATCTGAAACCCACGGCACAGCCACTGACCACAATTTGTCAGGTTTCTGGCGAAAGTGGGCACACGAACAACCATAAGTGATATCTGGAATTATTATGCTCTACCGCCTTTCTGTTATAGGATACGCGGGCATTGAATCAATGGGCATAGAATAGATAGTAATATCCACGTCAGTGCCAACAATATCTTCAAGATTCCACCTTCACTGCCTATTGTGCTTTTACCTACAGATGCCCTTTAAGGACTCTTCTTACATCAAACCATCAAGGGAAATTTTATCAGCGCATCCAGAGCAGGACCAGAAGTTGTCGGAAAAGTTCCAGTACAAAAAAAAACCACAGTTCTCTCTAGTCTAGATAGGGTAGATTTATTCCCCATGAGAGATAATCTTATCCCCCAGATCCTCGATGCGTAGGCTATTACTGGCCTGATCCTTATCTTATAAATCGAAGGGGCCGGACCCCACGTCCTGTCGAAAATGCTCTTGCTTTGCCACAAAGCTCACAATGCTTTCGCTATCGTTACTTCAATGTATGGGTCCAAAGAAGCTGACTATCAGCAACACCCCAAGATATTTTACCTCCCTGCATAACTGAACAGAGACCTGTTGGCAGAATAAAACCTTTTTCCTTCTAGTATAGACAACCAAGTTCGTTTTAGCTGAGTTTACCGAAACTCCATTGGCAATGTGCCAATCTTATTCAGAGCAAACAACAATTTCCTGCAGAGCTTCAAAAGAGACCTCCTCTATATTGCGCAGGCTACATTGTCTGTATATGCTTGAGCGTAGTATCAGAATCATTAAGGGAGACAAGCAAAGAGTCTATGAGGGCAACCCCTCTGTTTAGTATTCGGAAGAAAGAGTAGTTTTCTCCTTAGTAATCGGAAGTTTAATGCTGCTGCATGAAATATGAGTTCTTTCCTCTTTTAATATATGCATTCTTGGAAAAACAAAAGAAATTTTCCCATTGGTTGTGTGTTTTATTGTTTAAACTTGGTTGTGGGGGGATATGTTTCACATTGGTGAACTCAAAAATAATCGCTTTGTTTTGCAATCATGATAAGTTATTTTGAATTTTGCTTCCAAATCTAGACAAATTAGGAAGATGGATTTAGTGCGCGCAGGCTATGTAAAATATGTAAACTTCTCTACTCTTACTTAATTATTGGCTAGGAACAGTTATGCACAGGTCAGGGAAAATATACAGTACATTATATAAATTTAAGCCATAGCAAATAACTAAAAAATTAACATTATACTCTAAATATATATTTTTCAGAACCGATAGACATAGCAGCTAGTTCTTAATAAATTAATACAATTAAGAAAAATTATAATAATAATCGTTAATTGATTCTCTACCTCCGGTTGAAATTTAATTAATTTATTTTTCTTGGGAGTTCAAGGTCCAAAAATTAAAATTTTGTTTGTTTCCGGAAACCACCCTCAGGGTAATTTTCTGCCAACTTAGCTGTAATTTGCATTTATATAATATTGGGAACATTTTAATTAAATAAAATAAAAACAAACAAATTTTTATTTTTCGGACCTTGAACACTAGCTAGAAAAATAATTAAAAATAATATAATCTTTTTCAGGGTTATTAACAACAGCGTGAAAAGACAACTATGTGAAAAAATGTTGCTCAACTTTGGAGTGCTATTCTTTATTTTACAAGGTAATATCTTACTTTTAAACTTTGGATACGGATAACCGGATACATATATATGTGAGGGGCTGGTGGAATTATTTCACCATACTTTTTTGAGAAGGATAAAGAACCAAATAATTAAACCTTATACAGGTCAAATTTTGTGTGACCGGAATGTAAATATATCTTCGCTACACAAATGTACCTATATATACTCATGTATTTTTATACATTTATTCCAATTTGACTTTATTGTGAACTAGTTTAGCGATAACAGAAAAAACCAAATCTCAGCCAATTTTTTATTTATTTTGCTTTGAATCTAATATGCTTTTTTCATTAAATAGTCCAATGAAATTAATTACTGTCACACTACTTGCATAAATAGGTTGAATATAGGGTCACAAACTTGGTCGATTATCCGGCGCTACGATAAAAGATAATTTTATTGTGAAATATTCAATTAAAGTAAAATATTCAATTAATAGTTTTATATTAAAAAATGTTGTAATTAATTACAATTAATTGCAATACAATAAAATTTTTTTTCCATTTCCCTTAATTTCATACATCTGTCACCATTATATTGCCACCTAGTACATGATTTGACAATTTGTTTGGAAATTAATATAAAAAAACACATTTTGGCCAGTGCCAAAAAGTGATACAACAAAAATGATTTACATTAATTATAATAATTCACTATAATTATATTATAACAATTTATAATCAATTATAATAAAAATTATATTTATAATAATTATTTACATTTACATTTACATTTATAATACTACGACTAATATGTGTAGGCTGGATTTCCTAGTTCATTAGGTCATTTGGTCGAGTTCTCTTTAAACGGCGCATGGTGGTTTCTTCTAGATGTAGCTACTCGTTTATTTCTTCGTTATTATGCCCATGCAGTGTATCGTAGTGTTTTGTGGATATCTTTTTTATCTCTTCGTCAATTTTTGTCATATTTAGTTTGCGGTGTATGTCTTATATGTCGCAGTACAGCTTATATTCTATGTCTGTTTCAATTTTGTTTGTTATACGCTGTATCTGTTGAATTGTTGAATGTCGTTTTCTGAAGCCGAATTGATGATGTGGTATAATGTTTTTATTGTTAAGTTTTTCAGCAACTTTAGAAATTATGGGAAGTAGGCTAATTGGTCTATACGACGAAGCAGTTGTAGCATCTTTTCCCTGCTTCGGTAGTGCAATAATTTCAGCTACTTTCCATATTTTGGGAAAAAATTGTAGTCGGAACATTGAGTTGATAACATTCCTTAAGTAGTTATAACATATAGCAGGAAGCTCAACGAGTGCTTTGCCTGTCAACACATCGTATCCTGGTGTTTTTTTGTGGTCTATTCGTTTTTTAATGCAATTAATTATTTCTGTTGTGTTTGTTTTCTTTATATTGGTTGTAATGTTTCAATATATTTATCTTCGTCATTTGAAAGGACTTTTTCAAAGTATTTAGCCAATGTTGTTGATTTTCCTTCATGGGTTGTCATCTTTCCGTAGTGGTGGCTGATACCTTTTCTGAGTTTTTAACGTCTTTGTGCATTTCCATAATGATTAGTTAGTATCCTGGGTAGGCGTCAAGTTTGTAGGTAATTTTCAAATTCTAAATTTTGTCTATTAGTTAATATTTTCTTGAGTTCTTTGCAGTCTATATTTAAATTGTGTTTATCCTCAGGCGATCTAGTTAGCTGCCACCTCTTTCTCAGCTTTCTCTGCTCAATAATTTGCTTTCTATGAAAATATCCGTTGTAGATTTATTTTTCTCTAAATTTATGCTGTTGGCTTGATTTGATTCCTGCGTCTAAGACCACATCGTTGAAGTGAATAATGGCACGTTCAATGTATAATTGTGTTTCAGTGTGATAGACATCTTCAGTTGATTTTCAATATGCTGTCTATACTCATTCCAGTTTATTTTGTGGTTAAAAATCTTAGCTATTGGTTCTATGGGTTTGATGTCAGTTGTGTAGTCAAGTATTATCGGAGAGTGGTCTGAAGAAAGTTCAAAACAAGCTTCAATTTTTAAGTGAATTTATTATGATAGCTGTCCCACCACGAGCTTTACCATCAGGATGATCTGTCACATATATCTTATATCCAGGAAATACTAAATAGTTTTTGTTTGTATAAAGTGTTTCTGAAACTAGTGCTATATCAATTTTCTTGTCAGACAAAAATTGCTTCAACTCAAGATTATGTTTTGTTAGGCCATTTGCATTCCAGGCTAGAAATATTAAACTATTACTTTCGTGCATTTAAGCTTGTTAGTAGTTAGGTAGGTAAGGGGGCCACCCGAAAAGGGCGCATTGACCCTTTGTGATACCGCATGGGACAACAGGTCCCATCCCTTTCAAAGGTCCAGCCATTTGGAGCTTTGAATGAAGTAGTTGATGAAGCTAATCTTTTTTTTTTTTGAGATATCTCCCAAGGAGTCCAAAAGGTGGTCGCCTAGGAAAGTGCGCCTCCTTCTGGACAAAGCTGGACACGTACACAACAGATGAAAAGTGGACTCTTCCTCCTCCTCGTCCATTCAACTCCTGCCGAAGTCGTTAGAGGCGATCCCCAGCCTACACCCGTGAGTGCATAGAGTCCAGTGTCCCGTTTGGACGTTAATCACGGGAACTATTCTTTGTCTATCTAGAGCAGGTCCTTAGAGCGCTTGATATTTATCTCTGGCCAGATTTGTCTAGCTATTTTACATCCAGAAAGTTCAGACCAGCGCCTGCCCGCTGTTCCTAAGGATACTGTATTTACTAAGAGCTTACATGTGGCAATAGGAATACCGAATTGCGACCTATCTGGTTCAATCGGTATGGTAGTACCCTCACGGGCAAGTTCATCCGACTTGCAGTTCCTTGGAATATCTCTGTGACCGGGAACCCAGCACAGATGCAGACGGGTCTGCTTAGCTATCTCGTCTATAGATTCGCGGCTGCTCTTTACGGCTTTTGAGGTGATAATAACCGAATCCAGGGAGCGCAAAGCAGCTTGGCTGTCGGACAGAATGCAAATATCAAGTCCAGATATATTCTTCTTCCTTAGCCAAGAAAATGCTGCCTCTATAGCCGCGACCTCTGCCTGAAAAACACTGCAGTGTTTGGGCACCCTAAAGGACATGTTAATGTCCAAATCTTCTGAGAATACACCACCTCCCACCCTACTCTCTAGTTTGAATCCATCTGTGTAGATGTGAACCCCTTCCATCGTTCCTGGAGGGAATGGAGATCTTGCACTTACCATTGAAGGCGTACATTGGTGTGATGTAGTCGAAAGAGTCAGGAATACCCTCAAAATGTCTTAAAATGGAGCATGACCTACATTCCTGGCATCCCATTGATGCGTAGCTTTTAGCCTCATAGCTGAGTTTGCAGCCATTTTTTCGCCAAAAAGCCTAACAGGCAGCAGATTGAGCATAATATCCAATGCTGCCGTTGGAGTCGTTCTAATGGCACTACTTATGAATACCTCTGCCGTTCTTTGTACCTTTGTTATCAGCCTATTGTATGTGGACTTACTTAGGGCTGTCCACCAAGCAAGCACCCCATAGAAAAGGACTGGTCGTACCACAGCTGTATATATCCAATAGGCTACCTTAGGCTGTAACCCCCATTTTTTGCCTATAACTCTTTTGCAAGAGTACAGAGCTACCTGAGCCTTCCTAATGCGCTCGCTTATATTAGCCTTCCAGTTCAGCTTCCTATCTAGGATCACGCCCAGATATTTAGCCCCCTCGACAAGGTCAATATCTACACCCATTAGTTTTGGAGCAATAAATTGAGGAATTTTATACTTCCTAGTGAAGAGTACCAGCTTAGTCTTGGTCGGATTAACCCCCAACCCACAGTCAGTAGTCCATTTAGAGAGAATGTTCAGCATGTTTTGCATCAAGTCCCTCAAAGTAGATATGTATTTACTCGAGATACTAATAGCAACATCATCCGCATACGCAACTGCCTTGCACCTTCCCTCTCCAGTCGAACAAGCAGCTGATTTACCGAAAGATTCCAGAGTAGGGGTAAGAGAACTCCACCTTGAGGTGTGCCTCTAAACACGGACTTCATGGGCGACGCCGCCCCCAGCTGTGAACTGATTATCCTGTACTAAGCATGTTTTCAATCCACCTGCTAATGGCGGGTTCCACCTCCAAGTCCCGCATCGCACCGATTATTGCGTCTGATTTCATGTTGTTAAAAGCTCCCTCAATGTCCAGGAAAGCCACTAGGGAGAACTCCTAGTTTTGCAGGTAGCACTCAATACTAGAGACTAAGGAGTCTAAAGCGGCCTCCACCGAATTACCCTTGAAGTAGGCATGCTGAGAAACTGACAGCTTCTGTCTTTCTATAGTGAGCCTCAGATGAATGTCTAACAAAGACCTTTCCAGGAATTTTAGACAGAAGGAGGACAGACTAATGGGTATTAAGTCCCCTGGAGCTGTGTGCGAACTTTTGCCGGCCTTGGGTATAAGAATTACCCTCACATGCTTCCATGAGTCTGGAAAATACGCTAATTCAAGACAACTATTATAGATCTTTAACAGCCACTCTATTATTAGATTCTCTGACTGCTGAATTTCAATTGGTGCTACACCATCTGGGACAGATGCTTTAAATTGTTTGAAGCTATGGATAGCCCATTGCAATTTTGGCTTCGTGTCTATGTCTGAATTGACTTCCACTTCATTCCCGCTGGGCTTCGTTCTCCGCGGAATGGTGCTCGAGAAACCAGGGAAGTGAGTATCCAGAAGAAACTCTAGAGTCTCAATACTATTTGAAGTCCAGGATACATCCTCCCTCCTCAGGTAACCAGGTACCATTGAAGCAGTTGATAGGATCTTCCTCAACCTGGACGTCTCAGAGATATCTACTACGTCACCGCAAAAGTTTCTCCACGATTCTCTCTGTGCCTTCCCAAGCTTACTTTTGAAGGCTCTGAGTGTTGCCTTATATAAAGCCCAGTCTGCACTATCTCTAGACTTCTTTGCGCTGTTGAAAAGTCTCCTACAGTTTTGTCTGAGTCCCCTAATTTCCTCCCCCCACCATGTGGGTTTTTGTTTCCCCCTGGGTCTACTGAGGGGGCAAGAGACCAATAGAGCCTTATTGAGAGCAGCCGTTAGAACCTCCACAGACCTAAGCTTGTTAGTAACATTGTTATGATATTCATCATATTAGTCATTTGAGTGATTAGGGATTTCACCATGTCTTTAAGTTCATTAATATCACTATCGTTTGAATTTTTTTTATTTTGTTCAGTTTTATTTGGATTTGACGACCCTGAAATTTCGGTATTGCTTACGCCTGATTTTATCACTGATCCATACATATTTTTGGTCTGTAGTAATAGTGGATCCTTTCTGCGTAAAGATGGAAACCTTTGAATTTTTATGGCTTTGTATATTTCATAGCCTTTGTAGTTTGCAGTATGATTTCCGCCACATAGGGCACATTTAATTTCACCTGCGTTGGTTATTTTTTTTTTTGACATTCACTTGTTAGATTCTTTCCAGCGCATTTCACACATACTGGATCCCTTGTACAGTAGTTTTTGTATGTCCGTATCTTTGGCATTTAGTGCATTGCGCGACTTCTCTTTTATGATGAGGTGCCTCAAAAACTACTATGCAATGCATAAATTTGTTAATGCTATAAATATCTTTGTTGCTAGTATTTGTTTCTAATTCTATGCTAAACAGTGGAAGCGATTTTTTTGTTGTCCGTTGACTTATGTTAGTTATTTTTAAAACTTTGTGACCGTTTTCACCAAGCTCATTCTTCTTGGTCTGCGAAGGGATGCATATTGCGAAGAATGACTTTGAAACCCCTTTCATTTTTGGGTTCAAATGTGTATAGCTTCGTACCTTTTTGCTTTAGCATTTTGAATATTTTTATGTATGTTTCCGAGTCATTCGATTGAACTCGTTCATAGTTTGTTAATATATTAAATACAAAGTTATTGTCTGCAACAATGGTTAGCGCATTTTTAATGTCTTTATTCATAGGGGGTGGTGTGTTTAAATTTTTTTTTTCGGAGTCATTTTGATCAACTTCAGCAAGTTCGTCATCATCAACGGTAAAAGCAGCAAATTTGTTTTTTCTTTCCGATGTAGTATCGCTCAACCAGTAGGTTGATAACTTACTTTGGCTTAGGTTTTTTGCAATTTTTTCTTTTTGGCAGGCGAACAATTTGATGTCGCAGTTGTAGGCGAGTAGGTAGTTGTTTTACCGTAAGTAGAGAAGGCAGATGTTGTTGTTGCTAACGAATTTGTTGAAGTTATCGCACAATCCACTGCTATACTGGATCAGGACAACATTGGAGGTTTGCCTGCAATGCTACAAAAATTGATTCTTGGAAGTATTTCCCATTGATGCCATTACACAAAAATGAATTCTAATTATATTCATTTTTTAATGAAACAATAAGAAACAGTGAATAAGTTATCTACTGTTATAAATTGAAGCAATTTACTACTGCATAGATCACTTAAATCTATTTTACCTTTGCTTCAAAGTTGCAACCGATTAATGCGTCAGGAGGAAAATTCTCACGAAATTTATACCCTATATTTATCAAGCCCATTCTTTCTATACATTGTACATGTGGCTTAGAAGTAAGGGATCGCCGGTTGGACATAAAAACTTAATAACCCACCATTGCACTACCATCAGAATTAAATTTTTGAGGAATAAAATAGTTGGAGTTGAGATAGCCATCTGAATTTTTGCGTGGAGTATTTTTTGGCGTGGTTCGCTATCTTTTTCGCATTACTGCCATACAAAACTATCTATCCTGCTTAGATTTGAAGATACAAAAACATTTATGTGTATTCCTTATATTCTATTCCATTCTACTTTAAATCTTTACACATTTATTTATTTTTAGAGATTTTTGTTATAATATATTGAAGAAATTATATTTTAGATTAATAAGAATTACTTCATTTGTTTGTTTGACCTTCGCGCTAGCCACTTCTGTAAGAGAGCTAAAAGCGTATTTGGTTAAGAGCCCGCTCTGCTTCTAGCCAGAGCGGAGCAACTACAGAAGAGATGTTCCGCAGTCTCCTCCTCCTCATCCTAACAGCTTCTGCTGTATTCATGAGAGAATACTCCCAGCCTGAGAGCATGCCTCCCGAACAGCCAGTGACCAATTACATAAGCCGCGAGAGAGATATTCTCTCTCGACTGGGCAAGCAAGTCTCTAGATTTTCTTCTATTAAGCCCCGGTCACATTAGCCTGACCGTTAAGCTAGTGCCCTTGTGTGCCCAAGACACATTGGCCTCATGCACGACACTATCCTTCAGCATCAGTTTACAGGTGGTAATTGGTATTCCAACCTGGCATCTGTCCGTGCATTAAGGAAGGTTGGTGCCCCGTCTGGCTAACTCATCAGCCCTACAGTTCCCCTCAATATCCCTATGTTCCGGAACCCATATAAGGCCTACCCTGAAAACGGTACTCACATCCTTTCTAACTCTTTCCCCAATATTGGGCTTCTAGGTAAGTCGCCTATCTAGTACATACTAGTCCCAAATTGACTGTATCCTTCATCGGAATTTCCACACCTTTGTATGTTAGCGGGGAGACCTTAGGAGATCTATTTTTCTTGAAAAAGAGGATTAATTCCATTTTATCGGGGGTTTAACCCTAATCCCCTTCTTCCCGGCCAACCAATAAGCGTGGCCATGCTAGAGCGCAAAATATCCATAAGAATGTTTGGATATTTTCCTCTGATCACAATTGCCAAGTCTTCAGCATAGGCGATGACTTGGCAACCCCCCCTCTCTAGGGCTAGCAGTAATAAATTTACCGCCAAATTCCAGAGCAGGGGGGAGAGAACTCCTCCCTGAGGAGTGCCTTTGCAGACCTGTCTGCTTAAAGTATCGGTACGAAAGCTGGCAGTTACCTTCTTGCTGACGAGTATAGTCTCCATCAGCGCTACCACATTAAGATCAACGCCCAAAGCCTCTAGCGCTCTCGTAACGGCGTTCGCATTTATGTTGTTAAAAGCGCCTTCTATGTCAATGAACGCCGCCAGTGCAAAATCATTCTGCTGGATGGCTTTTTCCACTATAACAATAAGTAAGTGTAACGCCGTCTCTGTCGATTTGCCCTTCGAGTATGCATGCTGTACCTGCCCGCTTTGGCTATGAAGGAAACCTGCGTTTCCGTCCATCTTAGCTGAATCTAGATAGGGTGAAGTGAAGCGTTCTTATTTTCTAATTTTTTTTTTGTGTATAATCAAATATCAATTTTCAATTTGGATTGCATTACAAAATCAAATGGATTTCGGCGAACGATTGACCCATAAAATTCTGCTCAAAGAGTCAACTAATTCTAAAGGTATCATTGTTGTAACAAACAAAGACTCATCCAGTAGCTCTGGGTCTATCTGTTCGAATTTCTGTTTAAATGAAGATTGCCCTGTTGTTTCGTCGAAACCATAGGTGGCAATCAAAGTAGTACTACTTATATCAGAAAGGGTATTTCTTACTTTCTTTTGTAGGCAAAGAGTTCTTTCCGTCGTGTGCTTAAGTATTATATTTCTAGACTCAGAAATTCGTATGCCTTCGGGTAGACATGGCTTTTTACTTTTCATTACTTTTTGGTTGTTCGGATAAATATCGCAATTGCGTTCCCTACTCAGAAGTCTTATGTTTATATATTGCCTTTATGAAAAGTCTTTTTCGAGTAAAAATGCAAGGGCTTCCTCTGGAGTCAGTGTATTGGGTTTGTTAGTTCGGTAGGTAACTCACTCTTGGACGTCCTCTCACTTCAGACCTTTGACTTTGTTCGCTTTGGCACCTGATATCAACAACAAAATATCCTGATAGTTACTGTCTGTTAAAACGATCCATAGATCGCTGCTCTTTATTAAAATAACCTTTTATAAAAAAAGGTTAGCAATTTAAGAGAACTTACTGATGAGTTTAGGGCAGCAAATTTTGAAATTAACGAATCATATGAATTTGATGTAAAGAGACCTGTTATATACAAATCAGAAAATGTAGAGAGGGATTTGAAAGAAATCCTAATAAAAAATAGATGTCAATTTTAGAATTCACATCAATGAGATTAATAGCTTAACCGACCTATATAATAATTATTCTAGACTTAAGTTATTATATGATGAGAGAGATATTGCAATTAACCATAAAAGATTTTTTAAAGATTTACAAAATTTTATTTAAATTATAATTACGTTCGTACGAAATAGTTTTGAAAATCAAAAACAAAACCAAAATCAATATAATAACGTTTCTAATAAGTATCAACATTTCAACAATAGTAACAGATTGGGACAATACCAGAATAATTTTAACAAATCTGGACATTTTTAATTAAATATTGCTCTTAGCCATTTAAGTTCAAGATATCAAAATACTTCTCATAATCGAAGCTACTGATATTAGACAAGACCCACTAATGTTTCTAATAGACAATATTTAGGAAATAATTCCAGACAGCCAAATTTACATTTAAATTAACAAATCTGGGGACCAATGGAGATAAGTAATCAACAAGAGAGGGAAGTAAATTTTACAAACGAGCCTCGGGGTCAAACCTACAAATAATCGATGTATCTATTGAAAATAAAAATATTAAATGCTTAATTGATACAGGTTCAGATACCAGTATCATTAAACCAATTATTTTCAACACCTATGGAGAACTGTTACCAAAACCGCTTTGGTACAAAACTATTAATTACTGATCTAAAAAAAACACGATTAGGATAACTACACCAATATCCAGAGAATTTCAAGTCTCGGGAACCTTCTCATGAAAGGTAGTTGATTTCCCTAGTCAAAGGTATAAAGCCATAACTGGCATGAATTTTCTGGTATCCCTTAATTCTAAGATTGACCTAGTGTATGGATATCTGACAGTAAACCAACATGAAGTTTTAATCCACAGCAATTGTAACCCATTCATTTTAAGCGACACAAGTATATTATATTTCTCTGACTCAAACAGAATTACTCTAGACCATTTAATTTTCGAAGAATAAAGCTGTTGTTGGAATATGTCTTCGACGGGGCGTAGTCCAACAAGTCTTTAAAGATTTCATAAAATAAAAACACTGCCTTGTATTTCCCTTATGTATTTAATTAACTATTTACATTATAATGTATAACTATGATTCAATTCAAGTAACATTTAGTTGTGGCGCGATACGGTATTGTCTGTCCTAGCTCAGCGTCAATTATCCTCTGAACCAGTTTTTAGCTGCTTAGTTCTAAGTGTCGATACTTAATTGAGTAAAGAGCGAAAAGGAAGAAAATAATACCAACAAAATGCTCTAAAAATTCTTTTGTAAACTCAATGCTTAATGGTTGTTGTTGTCACATATTGAATATGCATATCGTAATTCTTCGCTTATAACACATTGTAGGTAGTTATAATCTCCAACATTCTCCGCCGATGATTTTCGTGGAAAATTCTTAAAGTTGTCTCCTTCTCCTCATGCCAGGAAATGGCACGAGAACTGTGCCTGAAGATGGCGATGACGTTTGGCCAATTGGTAGAGAAAATAGAGAAAAGTACAAATTAATATCAGTACGGCGGATCCCCAGTTTCAATGAACCAGTCATTTTGGTTGAGTATAGGGCACAATTTGGGTATTGGCCGTTTCACGATCTCATTTTGCATTTGTAAGGGTTCAACATGAATAGCCTTGGACACCAAACATACAAAGAGCGCCACATATCCTTTGATGGAAGTGCTTCCGCGACCTTTAGATGGAGATATATTAAAGGGGCCAGCATAATCGATGCCCTTCGAAGCAAATGCTCGGGATGGTCGGATACGTGAGGCAGGCAGATTTCCCATCAAAGCCACGTGAAGCCTGGGTTTGTTTTTGGAATACGTTATACATCGGTGAATCACTGTTGCAACCGCATTGCGTCCATTGATAATCCAAAACAGGCTCCGGGTATGATTTAGCTTTAAAGCTGCACCTCCATGCAACGTAAACAAATGGCTATGATAGATTAATACATTCCTAAAATGAGGTTTTGATGGCAAGATAAATTAATGTTTTTCATCAATACGAAGAAGAGCATCACGAAGTCTACCGCCTAAACGTATGACGCTGATGGATTGGTCGAAGAACGGATTTAAGGGCATAAGCACACTCTTTTCTGGAAGTTGTTGATTCAACGAAGGGGCTACCACCTCGCTATAAAATGAACCATATTGAACAATCAGTATTATGCTGACTAAACTCTTCTCCAGATTTGATAGGGTTAATGCTCCCGTGCATCGGTTGATCGCTGACTGCTTACAGTTGAATATAAATCGATGACCACTGATAAATAGCTACGTTCGATGGTGATTCGGTGCACAGTCACAGTTTTTACCTCTGCTTGTACTAAATATGATAATGGAATGGTTGGCGTTTTCGACGTTGGCCATTGCTGATAATCTTTTCGAAGCCATGCAGGACATGCTTGCCACCATCGTTTCTTCTGAGATAATTTCATTGGACTTATACCACGACTTGAGATATCCGCTGCATTATCTTCTGAAGCGACGTGACGCCATTGCTTGCGTTTGGATATTTGCAAGATTTTGTTTAATCTATTAGGCAGGAAAGTCTTCGACCGATTTGTTTTCGAAATCCATCCCAATAATATCATAGAGTCTGTCCAAAAAAATAAGATACTATAATCAACGTCATATGTTAGCGTCTAACAGTGCGGTACAGAGCTCTGCTCGAGGGATAGTTAGCTTCGGTTGCAATGGAGTTACTTTGCATTTCGCTATGAGTAGATTGGTATGATAATCACCTTGGCTATTGTTAATTGCATTAACAGTTGATGTGCAAGCCTCATTGGGAGGTATTTAACAATCAAACTTTTAATGCATAACATCTTCTTTTGCATACAATAAGGCTTGTGTTAAGCAAAACTTGCCAGTTTAACGATGAAATTTGCATTGTTGACAAAAACTCCAACATATATTACATCAGCGAAGGCATTGCACTTGATGAAACATGATATCAAGTGCAATACTCTGAAGAAGTCAAGTCAAGTCAAGGCCAGCTTGCAAATTTGTCAATAATGCACATTTCATGGTTATGCTTTAAATTCAATAATAACTAATATATGTATAGACAAATGATATGTAATACATATATGTACAAAGGAAAATGAATAAATACCCACGATTGGCACAGCGAAAAGTCAGTCAATCAGTAAGAGTTAACTCTGAGTCTTTTCATTTTAACTTAGTATTGATTGATTCTCCTTCTCCGACACTAAGGTTTATGTGCCTGTTGTCAAACCCACCATCAACTCGGTACAAGCAACCGCTGTTGACATTAGGTCTTTCTTTAACGACACAGGCTTACATACTGGAGTCAGCATTATCATCAACTCGGTACAAGAACCGTTGTTGAAATTCAGCTGTTAAATTTAGTTTAACAGCTATGTTGCACTCTGATGTAAGCTGTCGCAGCGAATTTATGTATAGACTCGTCACAAAACAGATAAAGATTGGCCGGAGCATTTTCATGAAGGGGTCTCAACCAGCGTGGTATTTGAATACCAGATATATATTTAAGTTCTAGGAGATATTTGTTCCATGATTTGTTGGTGGCACGAATTCATCCCAAGTTATATTGAAGGACCATAATTGTTGCATTATTAGCTTAGCTTTGAGGATAACAGGATAAACCAACCCAGCGGATCGAAAAGTCGTGCGATCGTAGATAAGATTATATGTTTCGTAGCAGGCCCAATTGGGAGCATAAAATTAATGCTGAATATAAATTCAGCCGTCGATGGATTCCAATGCTTCCTAACGTCGTTAACGTTTCGTTTGAATTTAACTGCAACGATCCTTTCGTTTCACGATATTCAGGTCGAATGTTTTGCAGCAATTGAAAGTTGTTGATGAGCTTCTAAGTAAAAGTTCTCGCACCATGCGTATTGATTGGATTCGACATCATCGGTGGGCAGCTCTTCCAGCTCCCAAAACCTTGTCCGTCTCAACATGAGTTTGGGCAGCCGTTATCGTGATAGTTGCCATTGATGACGGCTGAAATTTCCCAGATATGATATAACCCAGCGTCGTCCGTTGAGAAATGGTTGGTCCAAGAGATGTGCACCATATATCATTGCGAATGAGTTCGTAGTAAATATCGTTGCCGAGCAAGAGATCGATGGACTCAAAACAGGTCGGATCAGCGAGGTCAATCTCCGGGAGATACGGTCGCTTCTCTACGGGTAGACGTTGAGTTTTGGCAGAGTATACGCTAGCACCTGATGAAAAATGTTGACATCGCAGCGGGATCCGATGATGATATTAGTGATATGAGCGGACGCTGTGGACTTTCATGTTTGCTAATCTGATGTTGTTGATAGATGTCCTCTCACGAATTAATCTTAGCAACTGGGCGGCGAGTTCGGTAATGAAGGATCCTTGTGAACCCTGGTCCAAAAATGCTCGAAGCTCAAGTTTTTGACCATCAGCGCCCCTAGCTGTTACTCAGAAGAAGGAGGTCATAATTTATCAGTTGTGAAAATGCGAATCTATTTGATATATCAGTCTTGAGGTTGATATTTGGCTTGATGTGCCCGCCGTTACATGTGCTGCTGTTGTACATCGTTCCGTAACCAGATTAGAATGAATAAGTGTGTGGTGCTTCCCCCCACACCTCAAGCAACTTCTTTGGCTAGTGCATTTTTATGCAATATAAGAATATCCTAGACAATTGAAATATAAATTATGCTTGCAAACAATCTCTCTTCTTTCCGACTCACTCATGCGGAGAAATACTTGACATTCACGCACTCAATTATATAGTTTTCAAAGTGAGCGGATGTGTTTTTTTTCGGGCTCCGTAATTTTTAGAGTATTTAAAAAAAATTTTAGTTCAAATCAAGTGCGATAAGGTGATAAGCCAAATCTGGCAATCAATATTTAATTAAATCTGAGACAGAGACTCAAAAAAAATAAAATAAAATTAAATTAAATTAAACAAAAATTTAAATATAAAATAAAAAAAGGTGCTTCGAGTAAGTATTGAAACGAAAAATCACACACATAAACATAATCTGTAAACAAACACTAGCTGTGAGGGCGTGCTTATGAGCACATTACGCTCTCGCCAACCAGAGCGTAAGCTCTCTAAGGTAGATAACGCATTGTACAATGTGAGCAAATATCTAATGCTCTCTAACGACACAGACAATTTGATGCTTGAGCAGTCGCCAGAACGTTTGGTGATGAAAGCTCAGCGTGCACTCAACAGTAAAGCAGTCAGCATAGCTTCAAAAACTGATGATATTCAGCGCCTACGCGCTAATTCACTATCTGCTCTCTCCACAGCAAACACATTAACAGCTACAGCCACCAACAAAGCATTAAACAAACTGTAAAACAGAATAGTTCGGCAATACAGACTGGCATGGACCGCTATATAAATAGTTGTCCGTTTAAAAACATGACAAAAAACCGCAAAAAATTTATAAATCAAATAAATATGAAGAATGCACCAACACATTACCGAGCCAAAATCGCTTTGCCTTGCTTACCGATAATGTAGCAGATTCAGACCAAAAAAATGAAGGTACAGAAATACTTAAAGAAGTCAAACCTCCCCCAATTTATCTGCGCGAACGCAGATCTAATATACTGGTCTTTAGACTATCTAGCTTGATAAGGCAAAAGAACTTCCTTATAGTTGCACTAAAGAAGGGTGACTTACACGAAACAAAAATTAAGATCTATACTAACAAAAATTATCGCTTGCAATCAACTGAAAAGCAGTAAAGGTTTGATTGTCGTATTAAAAGGAATATAATCAGATGTCGACCAATCTGAGATGAAAGAAGCACCGATCAAAGCCGGTTTCAATCCAAAATCCATATTCAACATTAAAAATAAGAATAATATTCCACAACCAATGTTCCGAGTGGAGATTGAACCAGAATCAAGAAAGCTGCAAAAAAACGAAGTCCATCCAATCTACAATATGCGATACCTTATGCACCACCAAATTTCAGTTGAAGAACCCCACAAACGCAACGGCCCTGTACAATGTACAAACTGCCAGGAGTTTGGTCATACCAAATCGTATTGCACCCTACGCCCCATTTGCGTTGGCTGTGGTGACGTCCACCCATCCTCTGCCTGAACGGTCGATAAAAAAAATGAAAATGTTCTTACTAAAAAATGCAATAATTGCGGCGGAAGTCATACAGCACACTGGTTGCCCAGTGTATGCTGAGCTGAAAAATAAAATGCGCCAACAGAAGGATAGAGGTCGACACGAAGTTACTTACGCAGCGCCTCTACACCAAATCCCGTCTACATTCAACGACAAACATGCTCCGCCTGTCATGAGTTACTCTGATGCACTGAAATCAAATTTAGCTGAAAATTCAAATACCAACAAACAATCGCAAAATGTAGAGGCAGTGCTCTTAACCTTAACGCAATGTATGACACAGTTCATGTCCTCAATGCAATCAATAATGCAAGAACTAATAAATAATCAAAATCAACTTCTGAAATCCATACTTGCAAACAAATGAATACGTTAAAAAATTGTCATTGGAACGCGAACGGTATTAGCCAGCACCAACTTGAAGTGCAAAATTTTCTTATTAACACAAAATAGAAATACTACTCATTTCTGAAACCCACCTTACCCTGAATCACAAATTTTAAAATAAAAGGTTATAAGTTCTACAAAACGTTGCATCCGGGTGGCAAATCTCGAGATGGGACAGGCATACTCATAAAAGACCGCATAAAACACCACTCACTAGAAAACTACGACAAGGAATATCTCCAAGCGACCTCCATCTGCCTGCAATGTTGGGACGCCAACATAACGGTATCATCTGTTTATTTCCCACCTAGACACACTGTCACAACAGCTCAGTTTGAAACTCAGTTTGTCGTTGGGAGAAAAATTTATAGCAGCCGGTTATTACAACGCTAAACATAGGCATTGGGCTTCACGCCTTTTAAATCCCAAGGGTAAACAGTTATACTAAGCCTTGACGAATCGGCGTAACAAAATTGACTATGTGTCTTCTGGTAAACCCACTTTCTGGCCTACGGATCAATGGAAGATCCCGGACTTACTAGATTTTGCAATAACGAAAGGACTCCACCAAAAACTTCTGTCTACGGAATCATGCTTTGAGCTGAGTTCAGATCATTCCCCAGTTATAATGCATCTAAGGAAATACCCAGAAGACATAAACAACTTTTTCGATTAGTAACAGGTAAAACAAATTGGTTAAAATTCCGTAAATATATTTGCAGTCACCTTCCTGAAAAATTTAGTCTTAAGAGCCCGGATGAATTAGATTCCACAGTACAATCATTCAACTGCACACTGGTATCAGCAGCATCGTCTAAAAAATAAGAAAACTTCTGCCTTCAAATATCCATAGTATCCTGGAATCATACTTAAAGGGTAGGCGATTTCAAGTCAAATGTGAGGATTACCTTTCACCAGAAATGGATATATTGGCTGGAGTACCTCAAGGAAGTGTTCTTGGACCGATACTCTACACACTATACACTTCAGACTTACCAACAAACAAATATCTGCTCACCTCAACTTTTGCCGATGACACTGCGATTTTATCTTGCCACAAGCACCGTCAAAAAGCATCGCGTGATCTCAACGTACATTTACACGTGGCTGAAAATTGGCTTTTGAACTGGCGCATCGCAGTATATGAACAAAAAAGCACACACATAACATTTACACTCAACAACATGTGTCCTCCAATCATACTCAACAACAAAATTATCCCACAGGAGACGGAAGTGAAATACAAAACAAAAACATCAAACACCGAACTGTTGCAAAGGACCCAGTCTAAAATACTACGCACGATTACTGGTGCACCGTGGTTTATGAAAAACCTAAACATTCACCGAGATCTAGGTGTGCCCTTAATAGGTCAGAGGCATTCAGATATCAAACAGAAGTACCAATTAAAATTTTCGTACCACCCCAATATACTAGCTAGGAATTTACTACAAACAAGCCCACGACCCGCTTAAAGAGAGCAGACTTATCGCCATCGTAAACTATTAATAAATAAGCCATCTTTACTAATTTCTATAATTACTTTTATTTATATTGTTTTTCTAAAATAATAAGTGTTCACTAATATCCTCTCCTTACAGTGCTAAGGAGCAGTGATACATTGTTGTCTAGTTTTAAGATATCTTTAATTATTGTTATTCTCCACCATGAGTTGTTACAATAAATATGAATTGCTTAAAAGAAAAAAAATTCACGCACTGGCTGTTTAGCTTTTTCGCAGATTGGGCACACTATTCCTTGCTTCGGAATCTGATAAGATTGGCGAGTTGTAGGCTTAGGAAGATTATTTCGATTACGATACCTCTGGGCTGATGGCGGTTTGGAAACCATTTGAGATATATTTGCTGTAACTAGCATTTGATGATACTCGTCCGGAAATTCACACAATGTTTTGAAATTCGGAGTATCCTTACTTTTCCGCAACATGCGAACGACCTGTATGTTTGAGTAAACCGGATCCTCGCGAATTGAATGTGATTGTTAGGAAAACACATCCATATAGTGTGTGAATAAAATTCTCTTTTTTTCGTAGGTGTTGTTCAGCATTTCCTATGCGGTTTTATAGTTTTCCTCGACAAGACTAAAATATTGTATATCCTGCGCTGCACCTTCAGACAAAGAGCTCTTCAAATAATGGAACCGTTGAAAGTCAGACAAAGTAGTGCAGTTGTGCACTCGATACAGAAACACTTCCTTGAACGCAGGCCATTCGATATAATTTTTGGTGAAAATTGGAAGCTTCACTTCAGGTAATGGCAGCTCCTTACGAGATATGGCAGTTAAGGATTCGCTAGAATTTGACATAAACGAAGTTGCAGCAGATGAGACTGGTTAGGGCGGCCAAGCAATGACATGCGAATAAAGGACAACACAGAGATATATTCCTCTTCAAATTTATCTGCTAAATCGGCTGCAATCTAGTTAGTTTTTTTTTACGTCGTCACCATCAGCCATCCGCATAAGTGATCGATGATTTTTCCGAAATTCTTTGTATAATTTGCCCAACGACTCCAAGGGAGCTTCAAAATACGAACCAGTCTTACGACTCGAGGAATCTTTCGCAAAGTTTCGAGCGACTTTTTTGCACTGACGCGGCAATTGATTGTTATTCTGCGATAATTTCCGTTGCCATTTCAATAAAAAAAAAAGTTATTTTAAATAAAACAGAGATTCCGTAGCACTAATATCAATCTGCACTTACCTCGTAATCCCTTTTTCCCTCCGTTCTGTTTATACTGCCGCGGTTATGTGTGGATGATGTAATCGTCAATGTAGATAGCGCCACAATTAAAAGGAAAAATCACTATTCATATCATTCCTCAAAGGAGGCACCAAAATGCAATATGTCTTCGACGGGGCGTAGTCCAACAAGTCTCTAATAATTTCATAAAATAAAAACACTGCCTTGTATTTCCCTTATGTACAATATTTAATTAACTATATACTATATAATGATTCAATTCATGTAACATTTAATTGTGGGGCGGTACGGTATTGTTTGTCCTAGCTCAGCGTCAATTATCGTCTGGACCAGTTTTTAGCTGCTTAGTTCTAAGTGCCGATACTTAATTGCGTAAAGAGCGAAAAGGAAGAAAATAATACCAACAATATGCTCTAAAATTTCTCAATGCCTAATGGTTGTTGTTGTCACATATTGTATATGCATACCGTTATTCTTTCCTTATAGCAATTTGTTGGTAGGTATAATCTCCAACAAAAGCCATAAAAAAGATTATAAATCAATACAGTAATCTATTTTATAAAGAAGGTGACGCACTAGCAGCACCCAATGAAATACAACATGAAATTATCTCCTCAATTTCGGTTTATTCCAAAATATTACGATTCCCTCAAGTTCATGAAAAGGGAATTGAGACGCAAATATCGGATATGCTAAAACAGGGAATTATTAAACACAGCAATTTCCCATATAATAGTCCGTTAGGGAGTGTAAAAAAATCGAATCGTGATTTATAACCGAAAATTAAAAGAAATCACAATCATTGATAAGATTCCTATCCCAAATATTGACAATTTGGATAAATCAGTTCTGTACCACCATTGATTTAGCTAAAGGTTTGTCAAAGATTCAGATCGAAAAAAACATATTTTTCAACTCCATTCAGCCATTACGAATTTACTCGTATGCCTTTTGTACTAAAATGTTCACCATCTTCAAAGGATGATCAACTTTGTTTTAATAGACTTAATTAATAAAATTTGCGTTGTCTATCTAGACGACATTTTAATATTTAGTAATTCCTTAGAAGAACATATATCTAATTAAAAAAATATTTGAGAGGCTAGAAAAGGCTGGATTTAAGATCCAAGTTGACAAATCGAATTTCTTAAGAAAAGAAATTGAATTTTTGGGACACATTCTTACTTCTGAAGGATTTAAGCTAAACCCAAACAAAATAAAAAACAATCAGTTACTAAAATTACATAGGAATCAGAAACAGATAAAATTATTTTGGGGAGTTACTGGGTTCTACAGAAAATTCATTAAGGACTATTAAAAAATCGCCAGTCCAATGATAAATTACTTTAAAAAAGATTCTAAACTTAATACCAATGACCGGAATCATATTTTATCCTTCGAAAAACTCAAGTATATTTTAACTAAACCCCTTATAATTGGTATCCAAATTTTAATAAGAAATTTCAATTATATACTGATGCTAGCAACACGGTACTTTTTTCTGTTTGGTCCCAAGAAGGATTTGTTTTGCCTCAACAACTTTAAATGCCCATGAAAAAAATTCCTCTACTATCGAAATGGAATTACTTGCGATAGTGTGGTGAACTAAATATTATCGGCCTTATCTTTATGGACAACAGTTCGATATTTTTACCGACCATATGCAAAATATTCCGGAAAATATATAAATCCGCGATTACAAAGATGGTAAATATCACTAGGCGAATACGATATTAATTAAGGGGAAGCAAAATAGAATCGCTGATTTTTTAAGTAGAATAAATACTAATACATTACATTACATTAGTAATTATCTGCCCATATTTGTAATGCATGCTAACACAGACCCAATTTATGCATCAACCAATTTGTATCCATACGAGGGCGGATTGATATTGAAGCTACCTATCGCTAGATGGAAGCACAAACATAAAAACTTGTTTTTTTGGAAATTGCGATCTGTCAAACGTCAACTGTTAAAATTTCACCCAAATTCATCGATTAGTTTATTTGTTGTAGTCGTTTGAAGTAAGCAACTTTTGTGTTTCCTGAAAAATGGAAAAAAGAGAATTTCGTGCAGTGATTAAACACTATTATTTGAAAGGGAAAACGGCGAAAGAGACAAAAGAAAAGCTCGATAAACATTACGGTGAGTCTGCTCCATCAGATTACATGGTAAAATATTGTATTGCTGAATTTAAAAGCGGCCGAACAAGCACTGCAACAATATCATCAACAGGAAGGCCAAAAGAGGTGGTTACTGAAGAAAATATCAAGAAAATCCTCGATATCGTTATGAATGACCGCCGAGTCAAGTTGCGTGAGATTGTTGAAATGGTAAACATTTCATATGAACGTGTGTTCAACATTTTGCATGAACATTTGCATATGAAAAAGCTATCGGCAAGATGGGTGCCTCGTTTGCTCAGTGTCGAACAAAAACGAGTTCGACAGACCACTTCACAGCGGTGTTTGGACATGATAAAGCGTAATCCTGTTGATTTTTGGCGTCGATTAATAACTGTTGATGAAACGTGTGTCGACCACTACATACCTGAAACAAAAAATCAATCGAAACAATGGGTGGAAGCTGGTGGAAGTGCTCCGAAGAAGGCGAAGGCAGTGAAATCGGCTGGCAAGGTTATGGCCACTGTATTTTGGGATGCACACGGAATATTGCTCATCGATTATCTTGAAAAAGGATCCACAATCACAGCAAAGTATTATCGTGCATTATTGGATCAATTGATTGATGCAATCAAGGAAAAACGACCACATTTAAAGAAGAAAAAAATGCTCTTTCTTCAAGACAACGCACCGGTTCACACAGCATTAGATACGATGCTAAAATTATACGAATTGGTTATTTCATCCACCTTATAGTCACGATTTAGCTCATAGTGACTTTTTCCTGTTTCCAAACTTGAAAAATGGCTCGCAGGAAAAAGATTCATCTCAAACGAAGAAGTGATTACCGAAACTAACAAGTATTTTGAGGGGTTCCCAAAATCGTATTATTCAGATGGTATAAAAAAGTTGGAATATCGTCTTACTAAGTGTGTCGAAGTAAAAGGAGACTATGTTGAGAAATAAATGGTTTTTGAAAAAAAAAATGTTTTTTTTTATACTTAGGTAGCTTTAATATCAATCCGCCCTCGTATATCGTCACTAGTAGCATAGATAGGGTAATTATTTTAAGGTGGGGTCCCCAAAGTTCATTATATGTGAGGGAGGGGTAACCTTTATCTGATAGACCCCAATTCTTTATGTGGCTTGGTAGTATACGTACTAACATAAAATTGCATCCAAAAATATTGTATAGGTCGGAAGTTATATTAATTTGTCAATAGTGGGCGTGGCTCTAAAAGTTACAATTGTGTGTTGTTTGATGTTACTACCTCCAACCTTCCTGTGGAATTTCGTTGATAAATCTTTAATATGGACCTAGTAATGATTTTTGGTTAATTGTGGGCGTGGCAGTAGTACTGTGATCTCCATATTTAGCACACACACTATTATGGATCCCATGTATATATCTGCCAGTTTTCATTCCAATGGCTTCAATACGAGCATAATAATTCCGTATATTAAAAGTGGGCGTGTGTTTTTCCTGCACAACCCTATTTGTTGCAGATAGCTTTATAATGTCCACATGTTCCTTCTCGCAAAATTTCCTCAAAAAGCTATACCATTACTTAAGTTATGAATATTTGTAAGTAATGGGAGTGGCAGTTTATATATACCGCCCACTTTTTGCGTAGTGTTTAGTAAGACACACATCTCCATAATTGCGACGAGATTCCATCAATTGGATCGAAGTTATAGTCATTTTAAAAAGGTAACAAAAGTTCCTTATATGGGAGGTAGGCGTGGTATTTGTCCTAACCAGTCCATATAGCAATCTGGTTCTGTATCTTTGCCCAGACTATACTTTTACAAAATTTCATTAAGATAGCTCTAACGGTGTAGAAGAAAAGCGGCCACAGACGGGCGGACGGGCAGACGGACAGACAAAATAAAAGTTGCTTAGAAAGTGATTCTGATCATGTCTGTATATATATATATATATATATATATATATATATATATATATATATATATATATCCATACCTACCACGCCTCCTTCTTGAGATTGCAACCCTTTTCAAAAACACTTTTTTACGCAACTTTTTTAAATGTAAAGTGTATAATTATAAAGAAATCAGATCTGAAGTATTCATTAAAAATTTTAAGTCTCTTAGACATAATTGAACCACAGGAGATCATAAATATTCTGATCAAATTGACATTAACATTTACCATCTCGAGGGAACTAGAGGGAAAAAACTTTTTAAAAACCGTAATTAATTCAATAAAACAAAGATAAAAAATATCATTCCATATGACCCTAGGGAAAAAGGAGTTCTAGTCAAAGCCGTTGCCTCTGCGTACAAATGGCTTTTCGAAACAATGGACAACGATGACAAAGATTCATTTAGAAACAACCATAAAGCAATAATGACACTCAACGAACAAATATCTACAAACCAATACATTAATGACACATTAAAGAAACTTCAAGAAGTAGTGGAAAAGGATACATTTAAGATAACAAATTCTTTTAAAGAAATAACCGGAAATTGTAAGGCGATTACTATATTTAGACCAGCTAAATAAAATTAAGAACATTGGGCAGAAAGTAGTTCAAATACAGGACAATATTGTTTCAGCAAAAGCATTATTGTGCATCCTAATATACTTACCTCTGAAAAAATCGAAAAATACAAAATTGATTTTTATAAATTGAAACTTTTAAATGTTGGAATCATGAACTATAAAGAAAATTCCATGATTATTGTTATTCAAATCCCAAGGTCTTACATTACAACCGACCTTAAATTCATGACGCTTTTACCAAATACTAAATTTTTAGAAATCGTCCAAGACGATCAATACTTTGTTGAAATAAGTAATCAGACTTTAGAATATAAAGCCAATACTCTCTTAAGACACCTGAAAGTAAGCAAAATTTCTACTTTTCAAATAATTGTAAATACAATATTAATAATAACATATAAAAGAAATTGATGTTGAATCATTATTAATCAAAAATGGTGTCAAAGAAAAATTGTAACAAAATTTGTGACAACAGAAATATAATATTAACAAAGAATAGTTTAATTTTTAATAACTGCAAAATTAAAATAAGAAATGAAAATTACTCTAAGAAAAAATTACGTGTCATGAAAAATTCTTTTATTCAACCAATAAAAAAATCAGCTAAATAAATGCAAACCTTACTTATAGTAGCTGCAACATTATCAATTATTTCATTATTTTTGTAGAAAAAAAGTAATGTTAAGGTAACAACCAGACAATTCTTAATTATTGAAGTGAGGAAAATATATGCAAAACAAAATGAAAATGAAACAAATGAAATAGAAATTACTAAAGCAAAATATAATGTAAAATAAAAAAAATTTTTAATATCTAAGACATATGTAATACCTATATATTTAATCTTAAAGATATTCATGGAAAAATAACAATGGTACTGAATTGAAACGAAATGTAAACACCTAATATTAGAAATAACATGACTCTGGATTGTCGTTATTCTAAAGCGGCAGAAGTTACGTTCGCAGACGCAACCCAACATATTTCATAAGCTAATGTAGGCAACACTACGCGCTAGTTGTTAAATATAACTCATGTTCAGTTAAATATAACTCATGAGGGCCACTAATTGGATGACCAATTTCTATTGTCTAGTAATATAAGAAAATCATTTTAAGATAGTCTTAAGATGCAATTCATTTAATAAAGTTGTCGTTTAAAAATAATCGCTCCTTGTTAATTTTAAGTTATAATTTGCGCTGTCGAAAGAATGTAGAAACTAAGAAGATGCCAGCTATTGGTGTACCAAGTAGCTGACATGGAAATACAAAGCAGAAAGCAACATCAGGAAAAGTCCGACAACAAAAACAAACAACTAAATATAATAATTACAACAACAATAAGTGAATGTAATAATTTTAACAACAAAATACACTGACTTGACAAGAGCTCGAATCGGCGCTTTTAAGGCAGTAATAGAGTTAGCCCAAAGACAAAGCGAAGAGCCACCAACATATATATTGGGCAACAATAAATTATATGGAATTGGAAACAGGCGGATACCTTCAAAGGAATTTCAAAGGACGCCCATGATACGGGATTCCTACAAGAATAATTTCGACTGGCAGTGCAACTGAGCTGACTTATAAAAGCAGCGGCAGCCAGGCATTCATTCTAATTTATCAACGCTACCCACTAAATCCATACCCAACCAACAATCATCCGAGTATCAAAGATACAACAGAGAAGAGGACCACCTTTTGAGATTAAAGTAAAATATTGTAAAGTGAAAACTCATGTTGTTGCTTTTTCCTTATGCGGATAACAAGATAACACAGAAACTCTCCCCTTGTTAATCCCGAACATCCTCGGTTACTAGCATAGAGTGCTGCGAATTGAGATTATTTCAATTTGTTCCTCGGAAAATTACATGTTTATGTAACATAAGAGTAGTCGCTTAAAGGAAAGATATATTTTTTATTCTTGGGTGGTATTGATTATAATATGCAATTTATGGTTGGTATGGCTTAATATGCCGATTCACCATACGAATGTACAAAAGCGGTGTAACATTAACCACCCTAAAATAAAACTGAGACGTAAACTTTCAAATCGCCGATACACGAATATTTTTTTTTGGTCTCCTCTACCAGAATTTGATGTCGGAATCTTGTTATTTTGGAAAAAGTTTGATTTTGTCGTACAGTGTAATGATATACATCAAAGCAATGAAGCTGGAGCCATTTATACATACAAGCATACAAAAATCAATAATATTAAAAACAGCAGTAATTACCCGTAAATTCTTGAACCAATAACGAGTACAGAAGTCTGAAGTCGGGTTAGACCGACTTCGAAATATCCTTTACCTTTTCTTCTGCGTGCGAGTTCAACAATGAGGATGTTTCCTTCCTAAATCATCATTAGGAGCATATTCACAGTAATTTTTGGTAGGGTACCTTGAAATGATTATATCGACCCCATTTCTTGTGTATGGCTTTCTAGAGTCAATATAACCACTAATATAAAATTTTGTCAAAAAATATTGTGTAGGCCGAAAGTTATAATAATATGTCAATAGTGGGCGTGGCGGTAAAAATAACACGCCCATTTTTTGTGTACTGTTTAATGTTACTACCCGCAACCTTCCTGTGAGATTTCGTTGAAAAATCTTTAATAGGAACCTAGTAATGATTTTTGGTTAATTGTGGGCGTGGCAGCAGCAATAATCTGCCCATATTTGGAATGCTTGCTAGTACAGACCCAGTGTATACATATACAATTTGTTTTCATATATCATCACTAGAAGCATAGATAGGGCAATTGTCTTTAAGTGGGGTCCCCAAAGTTCATTATATGGGAGGGAGGCGTATCCTTCCTCTGATCGGCCCCGAATCTTGTATATGGCTTTGTAGAGTCCATATACGTACTAATATGAAATTTCGTCCAAAAATATTGTATAGTTCGCAAGTTATAATAATATGCCAATAGTGGGCGTGGTTGTAGAAATTACAAACCCATTTTTTGTGTGGTGTCTAGTGTTAGTCCCCGCAACCTTCCTGTGAAATTTCATTGATAAATCTTTAATAGGAACATAGTTATGATTTTTGCTAATTGTGGGCGTGGCAGTTGTGTTATGAGTTCCATATTCTGCACACACAATATTATGGACCCCATGTATGTTTCTGCCAATTTTTATTCCGCTGGCATCAATAGGAGCATAGGTAGCCTATTTTAATTTTAGAGCCGAAAGTTCCCTTTATCAAAAGTGGGCGTGTCTTTTCTCTGATCAGCCCCATTTTTTGCAGATAGCTTTATTATGTCCACATGTTCCTTCCCGTAATTCTTCGTAAATCTCTACCAGATCTTAAGTTTTTAATATTTGTTAATAGTGGGCGTGGTAGTTAATATATACCGCCCACTTTTTGCACAGTGTTTAGTAGGACCCACATATCCATAACTGCCAAATAATGTCAGGATGCCGTCAATTGGACAGAAGTTGTAGTCATTTTAAAAAAGGTGGAAAAAGTTTCTTTATTGGGAGGTAGGCGTGATCTTTGTCCAAATCGGCCCATATACCAAGCTGGCTCAGTATCTTTATCCAGACCACTCTTTTGCAAAATTTCATTAAGATGGCTCTAACGGTGTAGAAAAAAAAGTCCACAGACGGACGGACAAAATAAAAATTGCTTACAAAGTCATTCAGATCATCTGTATATACTCGTATTTGTCCATACCTACCACGCCTCCTTCTTGAAATTGCAACCCCTTACCTTGCCTTTTTTAAAGTTAAAGGGTAGAATTAAAAATGTGTTGGATATACCGGAAATAATTGAAAGTGAATCTGATATTTTAAATTTGAATATGCTGATCTAAAGTTCAGAATTCGATTCACAAACAACAGTATATATGAGGAACGTTCTCTTAATAAATATAATTAATATAAATTGTTTTGAGTGTCGTAAGTATGAAAGTGAGAGGATATTAAGCAATGATTAAATAAAAGTAAAAGTTACATACATTACAAATGTACTATCGGGCGTTAAATTAATAAATGTTAAAAAATATAGGCAAACTATGTAATGAGTATATCCTAAAGATTAGTTGAAACATAAGAAATCATAAGACTAACATCATCAACACATTCGTGGACAGAGAGAGAAAATAAAAAATGAACAGAAAAAAATCTAAAATTTTATAAATAATTTCAAATATGGAAGAACAAGAGAACTTTAGAACATTCAACTGTTGCTTGAGAGTGTTGATGGGGAACATAAAATGGAATCAATATAAGGTGAATATTACATCATCTGTACTTGGAGTAATAGTGAAACTAGGACCAGATATTTGTGTTTGTTTCTTCATCATCCAAAAATATAAACAATCTAATAAATTAACAAAATTATATTCTAAAATTTATATTAAATAAAATATTGGAAAACAAATTTTTTAAGATATATTTACTTTTATTGTTTTCTCAATTTTTTGGTTTGTTCAAATTATAAAGAAATTTTAAACAAAAGTACATAATTAAATTGATTATATGTTTGTTCATTATCATAATTATATTTAATTTTTTTCCGCAAATAAATAAAAACCTCCTTCGGTGGTTGTAAATTTCCAAAGCTAGCAAAAAACATACATTATTTTTGTTTTTATAATATGCAACCCCACTACCATTAGAAGTATCCAAGTTAACAATACCAAATTCTTTTTGATTAGGCTTCCTTGGGAGAGCATCACACATAAAAACTCCTTTAAACTATGGTAAATTGTTGGGATACTTCTTCAAATCAAGTTTTGTAAGAGCTCTCTTGGATAGTTTTTGCATTAGTTTTTTGAATGTGAATCATAATATAAACCGTAACCCTTCCGATATGGTTTAAGATAAAGTCCTTTTCCCAAAGCAATTGACTCCATAGTTTTGATATGACGATTTGCTTCTGATAATTGCTCTCTAGCTGCTTTAGTCTCATTATTACTTTTGCTAGGGCGCTCCCTCCAGAGGCTAAACCACCAATAACACCAAGAGCAGTTAAAATTGTTAATAATGACAGAAAACCAACTATTTTAGGTATGGAGATGACTCTGGGTACTTTTATTGACTTGTTTCGTCTTATTGTATTTTTTATAACTTTGCAATTTTAATTGCGTTTTCAATATTTTCCCGTTTTTCAGCTCTTAGAACTTTGTTTGTATTCCTTATAGCTGTAGTGAAAAGTTGTTCGCTCATATCCTTTTAATTACCTTCTTTGCCCGTTAACGTATAGGTTTTATGCGCACTTTCTTAGAAATATTTCCCATACCAAATTCTACTTTAGTTTTCAAAGGATTTGTAGCTACTGTACTTTCTAATAGACTGCTGTCTGCTGATTTAACTCTTCACCACGCCTTTTCAGCTAATATTTGATCTGCTGTATGTCGTTAATTTATATATATATATTTTTTAAGAGTATAAAATATCATGCTCTTTACACGCTGCATCTAAAGAATTAATAACTCTATCTCCTCCATCTAAACGTTTTTTTAAATTTTGTCCCTGGCCAACACAAAATTGATATCCTGGTAAGTTTAGTTCAGTTGGCAGCGAATTGATCAAATTATTTACTAAGCCTCTTTCTTTTACATATCGATCACAAACTGGGAGTTTTTTTATTCATTACATTCATATTTATTGCGTTTTATCTGGTTAACGATACAAGTAGAAATGATGATAATCAATAGAAACATATGTTTCGTAAATGTTTGCATTAGTTGCAAAAATGCATTTTGTCAAAAGATGAAAAAATTATTGTTAGGGAATTGATTTTCCAACCAAAAATTCCTCCAAAGTCAAACATATTTCACTTTTATCGAATTCCGTAAGATCTTTAATTGTTGGTCCCTCAAATTGTGGAAAGTCTAATTAAGATAAGTTTAATGAAAGTTCTAATAGTCTTATATTTGAGAATGTGTATATATATTCAAAGTCTTTATATCAATCAAATGATGTTTATTTAAAGAAATTATTAGAACCAATAAAACGTATAGGATTGTACATTTTCTGAAATTGATAATATTTTACCACTGGGGTATGCAAAGCGTAATTCTATTATTATATTTGAAGATGTTGCTTGTCAGAAGTACAATAATATTCGGTCTTAGTTTTGCATGGGGGAGATATAAAAACATATATAGTTTTTACTTATATCAAACTTATACGCATATTCCCAAACATTAAATACGTGAGAATGTGAAGATGATTGTTATGCTACGACAGGATGAAATTAATATGAAGCATATAAATAATGATCATGTTGGTGCTGATGTGAATTGGATGAATTTCACAAAAAGGTGTAATCTATGTTGGGATGATAAATATAGCTTTCTAGTAGTGTAGTTCCTTTAAATTACGGTCGTTATAGGAAGAGTTTTGACATATTTATTCAAGTATAAAAGAAGAAATGGATTATTATGTTTAGTATGATATCTGCAATCAACACTTGACAAGGGCAATAGCTGAATAGGAAAAATTAATGAAAAACTTTGAAAAGATATAATTAAGACCAGAAGCATATTAAAGAAAGAAATTCAAGAGTATTAGGTTGGGGGAAGCAGATGCTGAAAACCTCTTAGAAGATACATTCAAACCACTGAATGAATTCATTGAAAAGACCAAAGCAACTGATACAACAATCAATGGCAATGAATATGGTTTTTGATTCGAACCAAAATCAGTCAATACTAAAAACAAATGAGTGGTAAACTAGATAAATTATATGGAACACAAAGATTAAAATGGTGCCTGGAGATTTGGTGATAGTGCTTTGAAAATTTCTGATGATAAAATTGAAATATTAGACCAAAATTGGGCGATAACACACAGTTTGTTTGTCTATAAAACAGCATTATGATGACAATGAATTGGAAATTTATACAAATTTACACATGCTTTTCCTGTTCGATATTAGAATATATGTTTTTTTAATGATTACTAATAAATCTTCGTTACATTAGAAAAGAAATGAGTTTTGCTTTACTCATAAATAATAATTTGAATATTGTCGGATAAGATCGCCAAAATTAATTATATTTTGTTTATTTTTTCTTTGCATCATAATTTGTATAGTCAAATAATTGCGGACCCTCATAGAATATTTGAAATCTTATTACAGCAACAATAACATGCATATATACTGTTGTTTGCCAATATAACTGTTGTTGGCGCTACTTGGTTACGATGTCGATGCAAAACAGAATAGCAACAACAACAACAATCATATTTATTTCAAGTATATTAATATACAAAAAATAAAAAAAATCACAGCAATAGCTCAAAGCAAGCTGGGCATTACAATAAATTAATTATAATGGTTACAATTACTAGTTCAATATATCGAGAATTATGATAAATAGTTCATATTAAATTAAATGAGATAAGTTACATAATGCAGGAAAATTAGATATAATACTTTAAAAAAGTTATATCAGCTAGATGTTTCGATGGAACAGCTGTGCCAAAAATCCTTTGCCTTGAATAGGTAAATTCAGGGCAAATGTCTAAAAGATGTTTGACTGATGTGCTAGGAGACTTGCAGAAACTGCACGCCGGATCTCCAGATTTAAGCAAGTGCCCGTGAGTGATCTGCGTATGCCCCAAACGAAGCCTTGTGAATTTGAAAATATCTGTATGCTTAGATCCAGTAGGGAAAATAGGTTTAACCTTAGTTGGGTTAATAGTCGAGTAATGGTGTACATAATTATTCCATTTCAACAAGGACTTGTTTTGTAGCTACTGTGTTATAAGTCAGCTTTCTCAAGAGCAAGACAAAACAGGTGCATTGTGGACATTTTTTGCAACAGATTCAGCAAATTCGTTACCTTGAATACCACAATGGCCAGGTATCCACATCAATTTAATTTTATTTTCTTCTTTTATAAGCAAATCTCGAACGTAGATTACTAAAAGGCTCTCATTTCTGAAGTTTTGTAAGGCATCGATGCCAGATTGGCTATCAGTACAAATACAAAAATTACCTTTGGTTTTGGAGGCCATAACAGCAGCTTGATAGATGGCACATATTTCATTGGTGAAAGTGGAACAGAGACTATACAATAGATCTTTTTTCAAGATCAGTCTTAGTCCGACAGGCCGGATGAGATGGATATCCCACTTAGCTAGGAGTCGGCTGGTATGTCTACCTCCTTGGAACAACAGAGAAATCTTCTTGAACCTGCTCCAGAGGAGAAGACTCCAAAACTTATGGTGAAGCTGTCCGGCGCGGGACGTAAACGCTTTAAGGCTTTGTTTGCCATGGGCATATTGCTGAAAACAGACAGGTCCTTGGCGGCAAATCCTGCAAGCATGTCTGCGCGAATTTTTTTTTCTCATTTATTATTTATTGTATCTTCAATATAAATTGGACTAACAATAAGTACTCAAATCTTAACTCTAAAACTGTTTATTATTAAGTCCAGCCAATGCTAGACGAAAAATATAGTTTCTTCGATTGCTTCTGTGAATGTCTTTCACGTCCCGCCTAATCGGCTGAGAGCAAGGGTGTCTCTCCTTCTCAGCCGAGTGTGACCTCTATAATTTAGAATATTGCGGGCCAGTGGATTTGGGTGGAACTCAAGCTTCTTAATATACGTTGTCACATGTTTTGAAAACACATTTTTTACAATCGTGACGTTTAGATCTTTGTGAATGCACGAATTTTGGACATACCACGGAGCGGCTGTAATCATTCGGAGGATTTTATTTTGTCGCCTTTGAATTTTCTCTATATTTGACGCTGAGGCAGTACCCCATAGTTGAATCCCGTAGCACCATATTGGTTTTACAATCGAGTCGTATAGTAGAAGTTTACAGTATAGGCTTAGTGTAGAATTTCTCCCAATAAGCCAGTTAATTTGAACTATTTTTAGTTTCATTTGGATCAACTTTGCTTCTATGTGGGTTTCCCATGTTAATCGACGATCAAGATGAATACCGAGGTATTTAACCTCGCTGTTTTACGGTATAGTCTGGGTGTTGATATGGAGCGGGCATGTTTCCCTGCGCAATGTAAATGTAATATGTACACATTTTTGTTCGTTCACCTTTACCCTCCATTGTTGTAGCCATATTTCCAACTGAGATATATATTCCTGTAATTTGCGGGATGCTTCTTGAGGGTTTTCGTGGACGCTTAGGAAAGCTGTATCATCAGCTACGTGGATATTATTGCTTATTGGCATATCAGAGGCATATATCAAATATAATATAGGACCCGAGATGCTGTCTTGGGGAACTCCGACTTGAATCGGTTCAGGTGTAAATTGTAAAATTGTAAATTTTCATCCCGTTAAATAGTTTTTAAATAGCTTATAAGTGTTTGCAGCTAAGTTTTGCTTTAATTTCAAAATTAAACCTTCATGCCATACTTTATCAAAGGCCTGGGACACGTCAATGAAGAGGGCAGACCAATATTTCTTTTCTTCGAACGTTTTTCTAACTATGTTTACAAGTCTATCTGTTTGTTCAATAGTGCTATGTTTTCTTCTGAATCCAAATTGATGATCTGGAATGCATCCATTCTCATTTAGTGTGGGTGTCAGCTTGCTCATAAGTAGTTTTTCAAATAGTTTTGACATATTAGATAATAGGCTAATAGGTCTATAAGATTCTGCTTTCGTATGGTCTTTTCCGGGCTTAGGTATCATGGCAATGAACGAAACCTTCCATTCAGTAGGATACTGTTGGAGGCGTAAAATAGCATTAAAAATTAAAAGAAATATTTTTGCGACAAAGGCTGCCACTCCTACCTACCTACTATACGGGGCAGTTCTGAAAGCATCTTATTGCTGATTTTGTCGTTACCTGGGGCTTTCCTCGGGTTTAAGCCAGCAGTAGCGGTTTAAATATCCGGAATATTAAATCTCAGAGGAATCGCTGCTTCCGTGACCACTGTTGGCAGCTCAACTATATCACCAGATATGTTTGGAGTGAAAACGGTTTTCAAATAGTTTACAAAAAGATTCCCTTTTTCAGTATCCGTTCTTGCCCAAGCTCCGCCCAAAGTTCGTAGGGGAGGCTTACATATCTCAGGTTTTTTAAGTTGCTCGCAATAGCGAATAATCTGTTTTTGGCGTTGCATCGCGATCTTGGAGGAATTTCTGCAGAGATGCTGATTTTTTATATTCTAATAATTTTCTAAGCTGTTTGGTACATTTTTTGAGCCTAATTTTTAACTGCGGGGATCTGTATCGTTGCCATTCTCTTCGAACTCTTCTTTTTTCTGCCAATAGCGATTCTACATTTAGAGAGTGGATTCTATGGTATCTGACCTGCCGATTGGTAGAAGTAGCATGTTCAACAGCTTGCTTGAGGATTGTATCTAGCTTTCTAATAGAGCCATCTATTTCTGCAAGCGTTCTTAACAGCATGCTATCCGCAATGGGCACTGAGGTATTTCTTGTATTTCAACCACTTAACATGTGTAACTGTCGTCGACAACTCACCAGTTTCTCGGGGGTTCCGTATGGTAACAATAGTGGGAGAATGATCTGAAGATAATTCTAGTGAGGCCTCAACTAGAAATATTTCGCAGGGAAGGCCCTTTACCACTCCAAAATCAATAACATCTGGATTCTTTTTTCGATATGATGGCCAGTAGGTTGGTTGTCCGCATGAAATTACTTTTAACCACATTTTAGTAATTGTATCAAACAGAACACGTCACTTCGGGGTGATTAGCCGTGATCCCCATAGTATGCTTAGCGTTTGTAATCACCAGCTGCCAGAAAACGTGGTCCTAGTGATTTATAAAATTTACTGTTTTGACTTTCTGTGATTGAAAATCTGGGAGGATAATAAATCGATGAAATCACCAAGTCCTGGTGGAAATTTTCGACGCAAATATTTGTTGCCTGAAGGTAATCCTCACGAGTCACCCGCTAAATGGAACGCGGAATCGACCTTCGCTGAACAAGCAATGGTGGCGCTACGCAAGGAGGAGCGTGAACGACAGCGGCTACTGCGTCAAAAGCAGTTAGCAAGTGTAGCAGAAATTTCGCCACGGAGCGACAACCAGCAGCGGAGTTGATTTAGATTGAGAAGTACAGAAGATTGAGCAATAATGCTCATGACGGCCTCCCGACGTAATCACAATATGCGGTCCCGGGAGGGATGCCCGCCACGACAGTGAGGAGGTTTTAGTTGGTTGATGTCCCACACTGACTTATTGGCTTAAAGCTTTCCCACACGAAAAAAACATATACATATATATACTCGTATACAGTAAAACTTCCCATTGCGGACACTTCTTATAACCGGACACCTTCAATAACCGGACAAATTTCGTGGACACAACCATTTTATTAGTTTTTCCATACAAATATGACTCCAATAACCGGACACTCTAATGACCGGACGCGGACACATACTTCAAACCATTTTGACCAAAAAATCCCTCATAAACGGACAAAATTTAAAAAATCCCAAACAAGTTTTTTAAAAATCTGTTAATCCTTACAAAAGAAATCGCATTTGTGCTGATAAAACGAAAATTGCTGATTCCCCTTTCACATCACGAATTTGGTGATTCCCCTTTTAACATGTATGAACACATTGTGTCACTGCATATGTGTTAAATAGTATGCGCATTTTAGTTCAGTTTGTTAAATACAAAAGGTAATTGTGAATTGTGTTTTAATAAACTCGTAATAACAAGGTATCAAAAAAAAAGTAGTGTCCATTAAAGAAAAAATGGAAATTATTAATGTGTTCGAAAAAGATAAATTGTCTGTGCGTGAAATTGCAAAAAGGTAAAGTTTAATTCCCATAAAAAATGAAATTGTGCTTAATTTTTTGTTTTCAAAGGTTCAACATTGGTAAAACTCAAGCAGCAGAGATCAACAAAAATAAGGAGACATTTCGTTCTAAATGGGAGTCTGGAGTAAATGTACATCAAAAGCGAGGTTTTCTAAAGGAAGGTGGCTCTGAAATAGACAAAATGTGCTTTGATTGGTTCGCCAAGGCTAGAAGTCAACAAATTCCTATATCTGGCCCTATTGCAATGGCAAAAGCAATGGAAATTGCAGTCAAATTGGGTGTGCTTAATTTCAATGCTTCAAATGGATGGTTAAACAAATGGCGCATAAGGAATAATATTGCTTTCACGTGCATATCTGGTGAAGTCGCAGATGTAAACCAAAAGGATGTCGAGCAGTTCAGAGCCAAGCTGCCATCTCTGTTGAGCGGATATAAGCCTGAGGACATTTATAACGCAGATGAAAGCGGGCTTTTCTTTCGCGCATTACCTGACAAAACACTCGCTCTGAAATCCGAAAAATGCATTGACGGTAAATTATCTTACAATTTTGTTTTGTGCAAACATGGCTGGAGAGAAAGAGGAGCTTTTGGTTATATGTAAAGCAGCAAGACCTCGAGCATTTAAACATGTTCCTACCACGGAATTGCCTGTGAATTGGAAATCTAATAAAAAAGCTTGGATGACTCGAGAAGTTATGACTGAATGGCTGCAGCAGTTCAATAGGAAAATGAGGTCCCAGAATCGAAAAATTCTCTTGTTTTTGGATACTGCTGCATCTCATCCAAGAGAATTAAACTTAACTAATATAAACATTGTTTTTTTGCCTCCAAACACAACGTCAGTAAGCCAACCCATCGATCAAGGAATAATCCAAAATTTTAAAGTTTTTTATAGAAGCTTACTTTTAAAACACTTGCAACGTTGATTGACACTGCAAGTTCAGCATCAGAGCTGTCAAAATCTATTAATGTGCTTGAAGCTGTTTATTTCATCAAAACATCTTGGAATAAAGTAGAAGCAACAACAATCCAAAACTGCTTCCGAAAAGAAGGGTTTTCGGAAATTGATGATGTTCTTCCCGATTTTGATCCCGAAGATGACATTGCACTGGCAATCTATGCTAAATTTCACGAAGGACTCGACGTGGCAAATAATTTCGACGGTTTTCTCCAAATAGATAAAAATATCTGCACTGAAGCCAACAGATTTGCATTGAGTGGCCTTGTGCTTTGTTGATGGTCAAGGCGAAAGCTAAACGAACCCGGAACTGCAGTCGTTTAAATTGTATTGGTGCATCTGTTGGAATCATTGGAATTCGTGGCAATAACACATGTTCCCCTTTGAAGTTTCCATTAATGATAGTTGCCTCAATAACGTGTCTCGCAAGTTTTTTAATATCGTTCCGTTACAAAGTTTTGGCGCATTGAGATTTCGTAACAAATTGACGGAAGACCTGGTAAATCCAAAGAATTTAGAAAGTCTATTGGGAAATTAACGGCTTCATTTTCATCCACTTTCCAACATGTTTTGGATTTGTATATTTGTAGCATCAACATTCATTGTTAGCAGCTAATATCGCACGTTCGCTCAACCATTTATGATTATTGATGTTTGCTCGAAGATTAGGAAAAACATTTTCAACTAATGAATCTCTTGAATCCATAATATTGCAAAAATCATCTGGAAGTCTTACTGTTTGTTTTATTGGACCTATAGCAATTTTTCCATCACCAAGCAATTGTTTAGAAAAGCGTACAGCAGTTGAATCATTTTGAATTTGGACACGCATATTGGTTGTTAATTTCATTTTATGAACGCTGCGCCACAATGATGATGATTTTAAACATGCATTGATCTCATCTGCAGAGGTCGATCGTGGTATAACTGGTAGTGTTTGACGGAAATCTCCAGACAACAAAATGAGAGCACCACCGAAAAGTCTATCATTACCTTTCAAATCTTGCAGTGTACGATTTAGTGCTTCCAATGAATATTTGTGTGCCATTGTACACTCATCCCAGATAATGATGTGGCAGCTTGATAGTACTTTACCCATACTGAAATGGTTTTTAGTGTTGTACACAGAATTTTCATTCGTTTGTATTTTTAATGGCAATTTCAGTGCAGAATGTGCTCTTCTGCCTCCTTTTAATATTGTCGCAGCAATTCCAGATGATGCGATGGCCAAACCAATTTTTCTTTCAGAACGTATTTGTGCTAATAGAAGCGAAATTAAAAAGTCTTTCCAGTTTCGCCTGGTACATCCAAAAATAAGAAACCACCTTCTTCAGCAGCGACTGCATGCATAATTGTAGTGAAAATTCTTTTTTGCTCTGGTAATAATTTTGGTTCATTTGTTTGAACATATTCAACCAACTTATCAATATTTTATGATTGTTCACGTGGCATATCTCGGTTAAACAAATCACTTGCTGGTCGTTGGGGGATGGCATTCCCAATTTCATGAGTGATTCATTCGAAATATTCATGCATAAATCTTCCAGCTTGATCAAAGCTTCATTATATGTTTCTGGAGTGAAATTGAAACTAATATCTGCACAAATTGTACGAAGCGCATGAAGTATATCTTCACTCATTGCATCCTTATATTTTTCCCATAATTCAGTTGGATTTGTTGGATAGCATGTTCTTAATAAAATGGCAAACAATATTCGTATTTGGCGTGGCGTTGAACTGGCAGCAGCGTCGGCAAGAGTTAAATCCCAATGCAAATCTATTTCTAATAATTATAATGCTCGGCATGAATCATGATACGTTGTATGTAGTTGACCATTTACAGTTTTCAAATATTCGAACGATGTTGGTCCAGGAATATTAATTAACAACAATCGAAAAAAAGCTGTTTGGGATGAACTGTGTATAGTCGGCCTAATGCATTAGTACAAAATATTCCTGGATAATCGGCAACAGCTTTTCTCCTTTAAGGGGTTCCCATGTTTCTCTCGACTTATTCCACGTGAAATAGGTTGGTACTTCAGCATAGAGCAATGTTCTCACAAATCGACCATAATCATTTTGTTGTTGGCATAAACGAAAAAAATCAGTCAATGTTGCATTTTGTTCAGTAAAATATACTCGTTGTTTGTGAGGTGAATAGCCAAATGAACGACAACTCGATCTCTTTCATGAATAGGGAAAAAAAGAATTCGCCATACAGCTTCATTGCTGCTGATGTATCTGCCCATTTGGTAGCGTGCAACCTCATCATTTTCATTCGCACCTTCTACAGCGAAAACGGCCATGTCGCTACCTTTATGTACATATTTACAGATGTATTTAATTGACTTAACTGATCTGCAATATTCAACATTAATATGAGCTTTAAATGTTTTGGATAACAGAGGGGAGTATGGTACAACCCATTTATTTACAATTTCTATATCATTTCTGGCAGTCATCATAAAGGAATATCCACCATCTTCAGTCGATCGTCTACGATACAAAGGATATCCATCATTTCCAGTGAATGTATATGTATAGTGTTTGTACGAAATGTATGAAAAAAACTTTTGTGGCGCCATATATACTATAACCTCACAGGCCACGACACAAATATATGTTGTAAATTTAGTTATGATATCTTTTATGGTTTCGGAGATCCTTCGAGACGTACCTACGCACGAACGATTTTATATATATATATATATATATATATATATATATATATATATATATATATATATATATATATATATATACGAGTATATATATATATATATATATATATATATATATATATATATATATATATATATATATATATATATATATATATATATATATATACAGGGTGGCCCAAATGAGACCTAGTGATGTTAAACACGTGTAACTCTTGTAATAACGGGTTTTTTAAAATGATTTATTTTAATATGTTAAATACATTTTATGGAAATTTAACGTGACTATGTGTGAAATACGACATCAGACAAATGACCACCATTTTGCTCGATACAGGCATTGGCTCTTTTTAGCGCATTTTGCATTACACGGCGTAATGTTTCTGGTTGCAGGCGCCGTATTTCGTCTCGAATATTCTGCTTGAGCTGCCCAAGTGTCTGTGGTTTGTTAACATACACTTTGTCTTTTAAATATCCCCATAAAAAAAATCGGGCGCAGTTAAATCTGGTGAACGAGGAATCCAAGGGAAATCTGAATTTCTTGAAATTATGCGTTCACCAAAAATTTCAGGCATAGTTTGCCTAGCAGTATGCGCAGTGGCTCCATCTTGTTGAAACCACAAATAAGGATGTTGCTCCACCATTGGCCGCAAAAAGTTGTCGATCATTGTTCTGTAAGAAGCCCCTGAGACCGTTTCTGGCTTTTCTTCCTCATTCTCAAAGAAATATGGGCCAATGGTTTTTGTGGCCATAACACCGCACCAAACAGTGCATCTGATTGGGTGTGACTGATGCTGATGTATTGCCCTTGGATTTTCGGAGCCCCACAACCTACAGTTTTGTTTACTCACATAACCACTTAAATGGAAATTTAAAAATGGATAATTTCGCTGTGTCAGAACAATTGATCGTTGAGAAGAATAATAAAATTCGATAATTTTAATGCGTTGTTGTGGACTGTATTCATTTTAAATTTCCAAGAGTTCAGTTATAATCTACAAAAAGAAAACCAAATTATGTTTAAAAAAAAAAGTTATTTGTCATCAGCTGGTCTTATTTGGACCACCCTGTATATATATATACTAGAGGTACTATATATATTTCGGGAACTGGCAACACTAATGTCAACAGCTAAAATCTGGCAACACCATAATACATTTTTTAACATAAACGTACTCACAGCGTGTTGATGTACAAGTGCTATTTGTTTATAGTGAGTTAAGAAAATCAATTTGGCCAAAAAATGGAATTTTCACATTTTTCTACGTGGATTATCTCAACAAGAATGTGTCGATGAACTCAGTTCTTTGTATGGCGAAAAAGCACCATCAAACCACCATTCGGTCGCCGACGAACTCCGTGAAGGTCGTCGAAAATCGGTTGTTGTGCCACAAAACATGCAGCACATGAAATGATAATGCAAGATCGCCATGTGACATATCGTGAGATAGAGGACACCTTGGTCAGTACTTCCACTTCCATACATTCAATATTGCATGAACATTTGGCTGTAAAAGAGATTTGTTCGCGTTGGACCCCACATAATTTGACAATCACTCAAAAAAGGCTCGTGTCAATTGGTGTAAGGAAATGATTAAAAAGTTCGACCGTGGTGCCTCAAAAGACGTATATAAAATCGTGACAGGTGACGAATCATGGATATATGCGTATGAGCCGGAAACAAAACAACAATCCAAAAAAGTTGTTCATGGAAGAAGCACAGCGAGCAAATGGTCGCCTGTTTCTTCAGCCGAATGGGTCATGTGGCCACTGTTCCGCTTGAGAACATACAACCGCCAAAGACGAATCATTCTCCATCATAACAATGCGAGCTCTCACTCACCTCGTCAAATAGGTGAATTTTTGAGCAGTCAAAACATCGAATTGATGACTCATCCTTCGTACAGTCCTGATTTGCCACCCAATGACTCTTCTTGTTCCCGAATATCAAAGGTAAACTGCATGGTCAACGATTACGAGCGCCGAAGAAGCAGTTGAAGCGTTCAAAAACCATCTTTTGGAGGTGTCTCAAGAGGAATGGAAAAACTGATATGACAAATGGTTTGAACGAATGCGAATGAGTATTGATCATCAAAGGGAAAATTTTGAATAATAATAAAGCCATTTTCATTGAAAAATGTTTGGTATTATTTGCTATTCCTTATATATAAATAGTACCCCTCGTATACATGTACGAAAATTAATTTTCGTAGGCACAACAATATCGTCATCCGCTACATAACAGTACGCGCCAAGACAATTACCTTTGGTAGCAGTAGGTGAAACAACCGTATGTTGGCGAGTCAGCAGAAATAATCATGCATATTAACAACAAATAAAACGTTGCATTGGCCTTAAGTCAACGTCAGTTCGTTACGCTTAAGCCATAGAATTACTTTGCTGCATTTGCATTCATTAATATTTTGTTGTGTAGTCATTTTTACCGTACCGGTTGAGTTTTTCTTATTGTAATTAATTGTAGTTAGAATTGTATTTAAGGCCATAACTGGCAAATAAAATCGTGAATTATAACCAAGCTTACAACAAGTGAAGTTTTTATCATCCCTCGGCAAGTTGATCAAGTTCAAGTGCTTGAAACAACTATTTCAATTTCCTACCTCCTATCTAGGTTAAAGTACCTGTATAGGAATCAAAGTTAGGAACAAAACATTGGTGACCCCGAAGTGATTCAAACACGTAAAATTTGCGATATCCTTGTGCAAGTACCAGTGTTATCATTTAGCAAACCGACAAAGTCCAACGTTGCGAACCAATAAGCAGCATTCACATCAGTGAGCACATGGAAGCAAGAATATGGACAAATTTAGCGATTTAGTTGCATCGCAGCAGGAATAATTCGTAACTACAAAAAGGATTCAGTGGAGTAAAAACAGTCCACATCCTATTTTGAAGAACGCTGTCGTTGTCTAAGAGAGGCATGTGCACAATTCGAAAGAACCTACAACACAATAAGGCAACTGGAAAATATATCAATACACCATCCGTATTTCACGAATGACTACTAACATGACATCTCAGACCTTGCCACTCAATACCGAGAAGAGTTTGAAATCGAATTGATAGCAAGAACCAGCACCCATCATGCAGCACCTACAACGCCTCATTCCAACGCCACCAGAGAGGCAAGCGAATGTTGCCACACCCAACATAAACGGCATCATGCCCCGGCAATTACCCCAACACGAAAAATGTGGTACTTGAAGTCGAATGTCACTGGAGAAGCTGAAAGACTAATCAGGCATCTACCATTAACCCAGGAGAATTATGAGACAGCGTGGAACCTTCTCCAAGACAGGCACCACAATAAACGAGTGCTGGCATCCACACTACTCCAACAAATCATAGGGCATTCAAGCCTATCCCCAGAAAACACATCCTCAGAAAAAACCTCCATGATGTTGTAAGAGAAAGTATCTTGGCCATCTTGGGGTCGACAAATCCTCGTGGGGCCCAATATTGCTGCATATCCTCGTGAAGAAGTTAGACTGCCAGAGTCACTTGCTGTACGAGCAGTCATTAAAGAATCCAAAGGAGATTCAAATGTTGGAAGACTTTCTGCACTTCCTCGAGCATCGTTTCCAATCTCTGTAAACTCTGTCGGTGGACGAGAAAGACCACATTCATCAAGGGTAGTGTCAACAGTTGCAACTGAGACTACGAAATGCAAATTTTGTCTGGGCACAAACCATCCGCTGTATTATTGTAACTCATTTCTACAATTATCAGCAGTAGCTAGACTAAACTGGGCTCAACGGCAACAACTATGCGTTAATTGCCTTAAGGGCGACCGTACTTCAAAAACATGCACCGCACGCGGATGTCCGAAATGTAACAGAAAACACAATTCACTGCTGCACTTGGGAAACAACCTCCCATCAACAAAACATACGATAGAACCCAAAGCAGCCAATTCATCAGATACATCAGCATCAGCCAATACATTGGCGGCATCACAAGGCCATGTTTTGTTATCTTAGATTGCTGCTCACAGGTCAACTTAGTGACCGAACGGCTGATCAAGCGGCTAGCAATTACTCCAAGCAATGTTCCGCATTGAAAGCATTGGTCACAACAGAGAAACGGAAAACCAGCGCGTTAACATCCAACTCCAGTCACGAACAAGCAGTTTTTCTATAAGGTTAGAGGCATTTGTATTGCCAGATATTGTCCCAATGCAACCGGCACAATCTCTGAACAACTCATCATGGAGAATTCCGAATGAAGTATTACTAGCCGATCCTCACTTCACACGCCCTGGCAAAATCGACGTTTTGCTTGGCGCTGACTTTCACCATCAGCTACTCCTAAACGGGCAAATAAGTCTAGGAGAAAATCTCCCAATCCTACAAAACACAGTGCATGGTTGGATGGCAGCTGGAAAAATCCGTACTCAAGATTCCACCACCGCAACATGCGAGGTACTGACAAATGAGGATAGGCTGTTAGATGAGTCAATCGAAAAATTTTGGAACCTTGAAGAAATGGAAGACACAAAACCAACAATGTCTGCCACAGAAAAACTATGTGAAACTCATTTCGCACAGAACTCCACTCGAAACCATCAAGGCCGATGCATAGTCAAGATTCCATTCGCAGAACATACATCCGCTCTAGTCGACTCAAAGAAAATCAGAACCAATCGATTCTATCAGCCGGAGAGATGCCTGGCAGCAGATAAGGACATGTGGGTTCAATATACCGCATTCATGGACGAATACGAATCATTGGGGCACATGACAAAAACAAATCTCAAGAGCATAACATCACCCTGTTATATCATCCCGCATCATTGCATCAAGCGGCCAGAAAGCAGCACCACGAAGTTAAGAGTCGTGTTTGATGCCTCTGCGAAGACGTTAACAGGTTTAGCTATCAACGACCTTATGCCCACAAGGCCAACGATTAAAATCGAACTCTTTATGACTTTACTGCGATTTCGCTGTCCACGATTTGTCTTCACGTCTGATATACCAAAAATGTAGAGAAAAATTTTGTTTCGTGCGGACGATCGAAAATACCAGCTAAACGCTTGGAGGAAAGATCCCACCGAAATCCTGCAATATTACCAATTAAACACGGTGACATACAGAACTCGGTCAGCACCATACTTGGCAATGAAGTGTCTTCAACAATTAGGAAATAAGCACAGTTCTCAATATCTTCTTGGGGCTGAAGCTCTCCGAAACAACGTGGATGACTGTTTAACTTGATCCGGAAGTTTAATCACAGCAATTGAAACGCAAAAACAGCTCACGAACATTCTACGTAAAGGTTTCCAATTGCGGAAATGGTGCGCTAACTATCCAAAATTACTTCAATCTGTTCCAAACGGAAACAAGGAAGTCAATCTCGACTTCAGAAATGACACCAAAAATGCAATCAAAATCCTAGGACTCACCTGGCTACCGAAAACTGACGAATTCTGCGTCAAAGTGAATCTCATCACACACACTCGAATCACCAAAAGAGCCATCGTCTCGGATATAGCCAGAATAATCGATCCATTGGGTGTACTGGCAGCAATAATGGTAACAGTTAAAATTTTCATACTGGAATTCTGGCAGACAAAGCTGTCATGGGATGACGAATTGCCGATTGTACTCCATACTAAATGGACCACTTTCCGTAGTAGGCGGAACAAACTCAACAATACCCACATTTGCCAGACACATATTTCAAGAAGGCACTAAGAGATCACTTCAATTCCATGCATTTGGTGATGCCTCAGTGGAGGCATCTGGTGCGGCAATTTACGCTCGATTAATCTGCCCTGGCGGAACATATGTCGTACGGCTGCTATGCCCAAAATCTCGCTTAGCACCACTGAATGCACAAATAATACCACGGCTGGAGCTGTGCTCATCATTACTCAGTGCCCAGTTAGCAGCACGAGTAAAGGAGGTCTTGAGGTTAATCGATGTCCCAACGTATCTGTGGACTGACTCATATATTGTTCTCTCATGGATCAACCCACAGTCAATGTCATTCCAAACCTTTGTCGCTAACAGAATTGCAAGAATTCAAGAGCTCTTTATCGCCTCCCAATGGCGACACGTCCGTTCTCAGGAAAACCCAGCACATATAGTATCCAGTGGATTAGCACCGTCAGAGTTAAGCACTTGCAATATGTGGTTTTATGGACCTATCTTCCTTCACAGAAAAATTGAAGATTGGCCAAAACCATTCTCAAGAGAATAGGCCATCGCGACTACGATCGAAAGCAGACGAACCGCGGTAACAGCAACTATTACGGCTGCAAACGACTTAGCGGATATGATCTACAAAATTAGCCACAAAAACTCGTTCAACATACTGACAAACATTGTAGCATATGTATTGAGATTTATAAATCATTCAAAGACTACGAAGAAGGAACGCGCTAACTCCTCAAGAACAAAGCAAAGCTCTAACAGTCATCATCCACGCCATGCCAATATCTGAGTTCAAAGAAGACATCAAGGCCATCGCCAAAAATACAAATCTGAGCAAAAACAGTATGTTAGCCAACCTCAACCCATTTAAGGACGCCGAAGGGATAATGCGTGTGGGAGGACGCCTTCAAGCAGCCACCATATCATATAATGCCAAGCATCCAATAATCATACCATATAACGACCCCTTGTCAGAGCTTCTGGGAACAGACTATCACAAAGAACACTTGCACCGTGAGTCACATACTCTATTAGCCCACCTTATTCAGCGATTCTGGCCTATAAAAGGCAAATCCATGGCACGATAAATTGTACAGCATTGCGTTCGCTGCACCAAAGCAAAGCCTAAAGTTTTCCAACAAATAATGGGGAGGTTACCTGCAGAACGAGTCCAGCCAGCACGACCATCCATCAATTCAGGAGTCGACTTCTGCGGCCCTTTCTGGATTAATTTCAAGGCGCGAGGGAAAAATCCACACAAATCTTATGTAGCAGTGTTTTGCTCCTTTGCCAACAAGGCGGTGCATCTTGAAGTAGTCAGCGATTTAACGACAGAATCATTCATTGGATTCCTAAAGCGCTTCATAGGCCGACGAGGGCACTGTCAAAATGTGTACTCCGACACCGCAACAAACTTCGTCGGCGCCAAAAATCAGCTTTTAGAATTAAAAGAAGCAGTCCATGGGGAACAGGCACAAGAACTTGTAATCAGGACATGCAGCAACAAAGGCACAAATTCAACTTCATTCCACTAGGAGCACCACATTTTGGCGGACTATGGGAAGCAGCAGTCAAATCTGCCAAAACTCTTTTTGTAAGAAGTGTGGACAGTGTTTCATTAACGTATGAAAAATTGGAAACAGTGATGGTTGAAATAGAAGCCATCGTAAATTCTCGGCCATTAACACTCTTGTCAACCGACCCATAGGATCTACACGCATTAACGCCAGGACACTTCCTAATTGGCGAACCTCTAACAGCACCAATTGTCAGGGCTGCAACATCTACCAAAGCTTCTTTGTTAACTAGATGGAAGCTAGTATCGCATCTGAAGCATGTATTCTGGAACCGGTGGTTTCGAGAGTATCTGAATGAACTTCAATACAGGCACAAGTGGAGAGAGCAGGTGGATAATGCAAGATGATGGTAAAAGTCAAAGAAGACAACTTACCACCGCTTCGCTGGCCACTAGGAAGATGGCGCAGTACGTGTGGCTGAAATTCAAAAGTCAACTGAAGTCTGGAAGTGTCCAATCCACTGGCTCGCACCCTTTCCAGTAACTGACCCGGACAACAATTTCGGTGTACCTTCCCAGCGCAGCAATAACAACCTTAACAGCGTCCCTCTCACAACCACCCAGCCTCGTTCAACCGAATCGAACATAATACCAACAAAAAGGAGGCGAGCCTCACCGACCAGCTCTCTCCTATGAACAGTTATTGTTTCTTTGCTACTAAGGACCCTGGGTTATATTTCGAAGGCATCGGGACAACAGGAATGATAACAGCAGAATTGAAAATAGTGGTGTACTATGGCTTGGCCTCAATTTGGGAAGAAATCGATACCTTCTCTTCCGGCATATTAGCACTCCAGAACTTATGTACAAGAGCAGAACAAAACTCCACATACCCTAAGCAGCAACATAAATCAGACACGGGATGAGCTACTGCAGGACAAGGATATGCTATCGATTTCGCGTAAAAGAAGAGCGGCACTCAATATAGTTGGAAACGCCGCTCGCACCCTGTTCGACTCAGACTACGCGGAAGAAATGTCTCACACAATGAATGACGTAAAAAACAACGAAAATCATCTGCAACGTTTACTTCAAAATCATACCTCCATCATTGACTCTACCACTAATGTCATCAAGAAGGACGGATGAGCAAAAACGTCACGAATAGCTAAGCTACAGAAGGACATAGACAAAGTAAATAACAGCGTGATCGGCAACACAAATCAAATTAAGATTGCGCAGTTATTGATTCTAACAGCAATCCAATTGTCATTAATGGTGGCCAAACTTCTACGAATACAAGCAGACATCATCGATGTGCTCACAGATACACATCAAGGTAGAATCAGCCCAACATTACGCACACCGCAACAACTACAAGTTCAGATCAGCACCATTAAGGCACACCTTCCAATAGTTCGACAACTGCGCACTGAACAATCCAGCATAGTACAATTCTTTAAAATAATGAAAGCAGAAGGAGCAGTCACAAAGAGTAATTTCATATTTCAAATCAGGGAACCTCTAATCGATCAACCTGTTCCATCCCATGCCGATTCCAACTATGAGGAACGAATCAATGTACACAATAGCGCCAGATACCTCCTTTTTAGCAGTCAACCCTGATCGTGATCAGTACATCGTACTAAGTTAACATGAACTGGACACATGCTTCACAACCAAGGAAGGCGCCTACATATGCGAAAGCAACCATCCGACGTATGGAAGAGCGGCATTTTCATGCAAAATTAATCTATTCAACAACAAAGCTACAACAGAGTGTAGCATCACACAATCGCGTCGTAGCTCTATGTGGACCCAATTGCATCAGAAGAATCAGTGGATAATCTCCACTACATCAGAAACTGAAATGTTACCAGTGTGTGGAACCCAGATTGCTCAACTAACAATAACAAGCTCTGGAATATTAACTATGCATCCTAACTGTATCGCCAAAACTAAAGTAATCACAATTCAAGGTCACTACAGCAATTCCAGTTCCATATTCACATCCTACGCCAGGTTCAAAGACTTTAGTACTATCAACACCATTTACGAAGTACCCTCGGCCCCCAAAGAGAAAAACACTACACTTGAAGCTCAATTGGATGTCCACACCACACTCCAAGCACGCAACACATGAGACCTACCAGAAACTACCACAAACAATAAGGTCCAACAGTCACCAATTCCTTGAGCCCGTCATTACTTCAGTACAAAAATAATGTTTCGATATTATCATTTTGATTTGCCACATTACTCAGTATTAACATTTTTGAATTGAAACATTACATATACTCGTACATATACATATACATATACGTATACTTATACATGTACATATACATATATATATATACAAATACATTTACATATATATATTCACACACACACACACACACACACACACACACACACACACATATATATATATATATATATATATATATATATATATATATATATATATATATATATATATATATATATATATATGTATATAAACATATTTATATATATATATCTAATACATAAAATTCTCGTGTCGCGGTGTTAGTAGTTAAACTCCTCCGAAACGGGTTGACCGATTCTCATGAAATTTTGTGTGCATATTCTGTAGGTCTGAGAATCTGACAACATCTATTTTAATGTTAAGGTCTTAATCACTATGCAGCTTTCGGCCACTTAGCATTTATAACATTTTTTGATAATATAAAATTTTTCTGACAACAAATATTAGAATTTCATTTTTTTTACAATATTCGAAATAATTTAAAAATCAGTTATAATTCAACCCGATATTGATACGTTACAGTCAGCAATGCCAAAAAGACGCAAAGGGGCCAATTTGAGTCGTCAAACAATCAATTGTAGAGTCGCGCGAGATATACGAGCATGAAGGTCTGGCGAACAAATCCAAGAAAACAATGCAGATGTGCGTGCAAGCATGGCGCAGCTACGTGAATCACAATCGCAAGAGGCGCGAGATGAACGAAATCAACAAAGGCAATTAGAACGAAGAGAAACGCGTAGATTCATAGAAGACAGACGTAGTGGAATTGACCAACAATGCCAACAAGTTCTTCGAGCATTTACATCAGAATTATTTCTTCGACTAGCATTCCAATATGAGCCTGATGTTGAATATTACGCTCATTCCAGAGTGGTTATTGGTACTTTGGACAAGGAATGCCCGCATTGTCATGCACTTAAATCTAAAAATGAGCCAGTTGGGATGTGCTGCTCATCGGGAAAAGTAAAACTAACAGAAATTGAAACACCACCTGAACCATTGCACGGTTTACTTATCGGTACAGGTCCAGATTCTAGCCTTTTCCTAAAGTCAATTCGCACATTCAATTCATGTTTTCAAATGACGTCGTTTGGAGCAACAGAAATTGTTAACAATATTGCTACAAACGGACAACAATTTAATTCCACGTTCAAAATCAAAGGCCAAGTTTATCACAAAGTGGGCTCATTGCTGCCAATGCTAAAGGAATCTCATAAATTTTTACAAATTTACTTTATGGGTGGCGAGGACTCCGAACGTGCACTCGCCAATCGTGTGGATGCACGTTGCGACTACCATAATCTCAATTCACTTTTTGCCAGGCGTATCGTCAGCGAGCTGGACGCTCTGTTAAATGAGCATAATGAATTATTGAAATTATTCAAATCACACATGCACAAGCTACAAAGTGACAATCATGCTATTGTCATCAATCCTGATAGAACACCAGCTGGAGAGCATATACGTAGATTCAACGCACCTGTTGTTGACGACGTTGCTGGAATCATGGTTGGCGACCATACAGCTATGCGACAAATCGTGATTCGAAGAAGAAATAATAATCTTCAGTTCATTAGTGATACCCACCATTCTTATGACGCTCTCCAATATCCAATAATTTTCTGGAAGGGACAAGACGGATAGTGCGTAAACATTAAACAACGAGATCCCGTAACAGGTAATTCATTCATTATTAAAAACATAATTAATTATTATTTAAGAATCTTCAATTAATTTAAGCATATATTATTATAGGAGCCGAAACAAATAAGAACGTTAGCTCGAAGGATTTTTTTCGTATCGTTTGATGATTAGACGCGGGCGAGATGATATCATTTTACGATGTCGTGAGCTTTGCCAACAATTTATGGTCGACATGTATGTGAAGATAGAGAGTGAACGACTATGATACTTGCGATATAATCAACAGAAGCTGCGTGCGGAAGAATATACTCGTATTCACTTGCGAGATGCTATTGCGAACAACCCTGACACTGCCGAAATTGGTAACTCTGTTATCTTACCATCATCGTACGTAGGTAGTCCACGTCACATGCAAGAGTATATACAGGATGCTATGACTTTCGTGCGTGAATATGGACGACCGTGTCTTTTCATTACTTTTACATGTAATCCAAAATGGCAGGAAATTAGATCGTTGCTATTACCAGGACAAAATACAATACATCGTCATGACATTACAGCACGTGTGTTTAAACAAAAATTAAAGTATTTAATCAGCTTTATTACAAAATTGCATGTATTGGGCCCCACACGTTGTTGGATGTATTCAGTTGATTGGCAAAAGCGTGGATTACCTCATGCCCACATTTTAATTTCGTTCGTCGACAAAATACGTGCTGAAGACATCGATAGTTTAATTTCTGCAGAGATTCCAGATCCGTCTACTGATGAATTACTATTTGATATTGTTACTACAAACATGATGCATGGTCCGTGCGGAAATCTGAATCCTTCATCACCTTGCATGATAGACGGAAAATGTACAAAGCGTTTTCCTAAAGATTTCACAAACGATACGGTAACACATGTTGACGGATATCCAATATATCGTCGAAGAAGTACTGAAAATGGCGGACAATCGTTCATTAAAACTATCAGTAAAGCAGACATCGACATTGACAATCGTTGGGTGGTACCATATTCACCTCTGCTGAACAAAATATTCAATGCTCATATTAATGTTGAGTCATGCAGTTCGGTGAAGAGTATCAAATATATTTGCAAATATGTTCATAAAGGAAGTGATATGGCTGTATTTAGAATTGAAAATACTAATGTAAATGCTACTCCGTTGAATCAAAATGATGAAATTACGAATTAACAAATCTGCCGGTATATCAGTTCCAATGAAGCTGTCTGGCGTATTTTCGGTTTCCCATTTCATGAACGGGATCCAGCAGTTATCCATTTAGCAGTCCATCTTGAAAACGGCCAGCGCGTATATTTCACGGACGATACAGCGGTTGATCGTGCTATAAATCCACCAAAAACTACGCTTACAGAATTTTTTGAACTGTGCAATCGTGCGGATGCATTTGGTGCCTTCGCACAAACACTGCTCTATTCTGAAGTTCCACAATATTATACATGGGCTCAATCGAAAAAATGGATGCCCCGCAAGCAAGGGACACCAGTAAATGCGTGCCCCGGTTTATTTAAATCAAATACTTTGGGTCGTGTATATACAGTCAATCCAAGGCAGACTGAGTGTTTATATCTACGCCTGGCGTTGGTTAATTTCACCGGACCATTGTTATTTCAAGGTATACTCAAGGTAGATGGACAACAGTATACAACGTATAAAGATGCATGCCTTGCACTAGGCTTGCTAGAAGACGACAATCAATGGGACAGTATGCTTGCTGAAGCAGCATTAAACTGCACAGGAACACAAATTCGTCTACTATTTGCTATAGTACTGACTATATGTTTCCCGGCCCGAGTGCAAATGTTGTGGGATAATCACAAAGATTCAATGACTGATGACATTTTGTATCGATATCGTACAAGGTACAACGATCTAACGTTATCATTCAGTGATGCAATGTACAATGAATCATTGATTGCTATCTTTGCATTGCTATTGCGAATTTACCAATCAGGCATTTCGGTATGAGCTCACCGAATCGAAGTACATCTGATTTACTTAACACAGATATGAATCGTGAACTACAGTACAATAATGTGGAAATGGCAGGCATTGTTAGTCGCAATATTCCATTACTAAATGATGAACCAAAAATTATTTACGACCGCATTATGCGGGCAGTTTCTGCAGGACAAGGAGGATTCTTTTTTTTGGATGCACCAGGTGGAACTGGCAAAACGTTCCTTATTTCGCTACTTCTTGCCGAGATAGATCAATAAATTGCATTGCATTGGCCGTTGCATCTTTGGCATTGCAGCAACTTTATTAGATGGAGGCAGAACAGCTCAAACAGCATTTAAGCTGCCTTTGAATATTCAAAATAATCCAGATGCAGTGTGCAACATAAAAAAACAATCGGCTATGGCGACAGTGCTGAAAAAATGTAAAATTATTATCTGGGATGAATGCACTATGGCACACAAACATTCGCTTGAGGCATTGGATAGGACATTAAAGGATATGAAAAACAACGATAAATTATTTGGTGGCACTTTGTTACTCTTTCAGGTGATTTTAGACAAACACTTCCCGCTTAAAATTATCGCGACTGTGGCGTAATGTTGAAAAAGTACAACTGATGGTGAACATGCGCATTCAAATGCTTCAGGATCTATCCGCCGAAACTTCCTCTAAACAACTGTTAGATATTGGCGATGGGAAAGTTGCTGTACATGAAAATACTGGATGCATAAAATTACCGAAGGACTTCTGCACAATCATCGACTCGCAAAATACTCTCATAGATCACATATTTCCCGATGTACACACACAATATGAAAATCAAAATTGGCTGGCAGAAAGAGCGATTTTGGCAGCAAAAAATGTGGACGTCAATGGGTTAAATTTAAAGAAAGAACAGTTGTAACAGCCACCAGCTCAAATCATTTACTCAGAATTATGTTCCAATGCCGTTATCCCCAAGATGCTAATGGTCTCAGATCGTGGTTGTGGACAAACGTTACTCCCACGAGTTCTCTCAATGGAGGATGCATATATATATATATATATATATATATATATATATATATATATATATATATATATATATATATATATATATATATATATATATATATATATATATATATCCACCACCAAGCCAATGGTGACGGAACAGGAACGTACTTCCAGGCCAGCCAAAATTTGACCGGGACGGTGGCAAATGCTGATATATCTGGACCGCCATTTCTTTGGGATTTCACTCTACACCTACTAAAAGGCCAGTCACAGCAGCCACCAGCTCAAATCATTTACTCAGAATTATGTTCCAATGCCGTTATCCCCAAGATGCTAATGGTCTCAGATCGTGGTTGTGGACAAACGTTACTCCCACGAGTTCTCTCAATGGAGGATGCATATATATATATATATATATATATATATATATATATATATATATATATATATATATATATATATATATATATATATATATATATATATATATATATATATATGCATCCTCCATTGAGAGAACTCGTGGGAGTAACGTTTGTCCACAACCACGATCTGAGACCATTAGCATCTTGGGGATAACGGCATTGGAACATAATTCTGAGTAAATGATTTGAGCTGGTGGCTGCTGTGACTGGCCTGTTATATATATATATATATATATATATATATATATATATATATACAAGAGCGTGACCTCAGAGAAATCTGGGTGCACGATTATTGGTTCAGACCTAAGCAACCTGAACAAAAAGTGACTTCATAAAAATGACGTCGGCAGAGGATAGACACTTCAAGCATGCGATGACAAGTGGTCACTACAGGGAAAAGGCTCTAGAGATTGCTAAAAGGAAGTCCACGGCGAAAAGGTCTCGCTCAGTGGAGACCCCAACAGAAACGCCATCTGTCAAGAAGACCAAAATATCACCTTATGTAAGCCAACGTCCAGTTAGGTGGCTAGCATTATTAGTTTGAGGGCCTAGCACACAGAAACTGATGGTTACTGTTCCTATGCTCAAACGAGAATACGGCTAATTGGATGAGAAAAGAAATCGGCCTTATAAAAGGGAAATGTTGTTTGGAAATGACGCTCGTTGAGGAATCAAAGTTTCCAAAAAGGAATGTGGTCAGAGGCTACTTCCCACAGAGTACCGAGTTTACCAATGAAAAAATACTTGCAACCATTGGGGCGCAGAATGCAATGGCACCGGAGAATTGGAAGGTGATCCAGAGGTCAACCGAAGGTGCGTCACTTCACCTGGTTATTGCGGTGGAAGATGAATCACTGTCTAAACTGTCATAGTGGAAGGGGAAGATAGCCTATCGCTATGGACACGTGCATCTCATATTAGAGAGCAACAAAGGCGCAGAGAAAGCCAGCGATAGCGAAAAAACCCAAACAACTCCAACACTCGGGAGCAGTGCTGGAGGGCATGCTGGGCCAAAAGGTCCAACGAAGTGAAGGCCCTCAAACCATCGACTAGCAAAGCCGCGCTAGAACGACAAAGACAAATTGCAGGCACAAAAACAACAACAAGAAAACGCGATCCCGCAGTATAGCATGCGCTGAAAGCGCCTCAGCACGAAAAACCAAAAGCCAAGCATACTGGGGGCCATAGGGACTACAAAAATAAGGGTCCTAGGGGCGCGAAGCCCCAGAAACTCGCTGCGGAAAGCCGCCGCAAATGAGCACTCATAAACTGCTACAGGCGAACTTGCACCATGCTAAAGGACCATCGGCCACCATTGTGCAAGAGATTCGCCATGGATAATTGGGGGCCAAATCAAAGGTCTTACAAATAAGGGATGCAAGTTGGTTTATTATCACTGTTCGCGGCCCAGAGCGGTGTTTAACTATTTTCTCATTTCAGGATTCACTAGTCAAGATTTAGTAGCGCAGGAAATTGATTGTGCGTCCGCCTACTTTCCAGGTAACTCCAACATTATACCTCCCGTGGAGGGGCAGGGGCTTATTGGGCACTGCCAAAATAACGAACTGCAGTACGTGATTGGCTGCGATGCAAACGCGCATCATCATGTCTGGGGAAGCTCGGACATCAACAACAGGGGTGAGTCTCTCTTAAGTAAAAATACCAACATATGTAATAAGGGTGCAAGGCCAACCTTTATTAACGCGGTTAGAGAAGAGGTACTAGGCCAACTCTAAGCAGTCCTTACATCGCCAATTTTGTCAAAAATTGGCATGAATCTGACGGGCCCTCTCTGTCAGATCATTTGCATATAAGATTCCACTTACCAGGTAGATCTGAATTAAAAAATGAAGTCTTCAATCCAAAAAAGACAAATTGGAGACAATGTAGGGAATTATTAGAATCTAGACCCGATTCGCTGCCAACGAGTAGAAGTTCTGTTGGGGAACTCGAGGAGGCGGTGTATCGACTAAATGATATAATAATCTCAGCATATCATGAAAGCACTGTGGTCAAAAGTCACAATGTGTCTCGGAAGGTCCCATGGTGCAATGACACGCTTGCAGATAAGCGTAAAAAAAAAAAAACTGTTATAAACGCTCGAAGGTGTGGGACGACTATAGGGTCGCTCTGACAAATTAAATTAAAAAACTAAGAAGCTCCAAGCGTAAGACTTGGGAAAAATTTTGCTAAAGCATAGTCGAAACGCCAGAGAGCGGTAGACCCCATAAAACTTTACGCAAAGAAGACTCGAACTGTGTTGCAATTTTAAGAAGACCAGACTAGAGTGTCAATGACACTGGATCAGCCGTCATGCGACCACTGGGGCGTATTAGACAAAAGATCCTGGAGTTTGTCTGGAGTAATATTTACCCCAGACAAAGTCAGATGCAATGTCTTCACCATTAACCAGGAAAGTCACAGGATGGGGAAAACAAGCTGGGTGTACTTGCTACGGAAAGAAGAGTTGGTGATATTTTCGGAGGAATTCGGTTTGGAAGCTACAGGCACATGACCTCCGAAAGCGGCATTCTGAGTTTTTCACAGAAACGGTACTGACTTAGGAGCAACAATACTGGTTGATGAATCTGCAATGCAGGTATGTTAAAAGCACATCACCAAGGCCGGCTGCGTCCATAGTTCCGAGCGAAACGCTGGAAGTGGACAGGCCAGCATATACATAGGTGCAACTCTACCAGCATGGAATCCAGAGGTACGGGGAATACCACAGCATCCCTACGTTTCACCTGCACCAATGGATCAACAATACAACGGGTCTATACAGTACACCGCTGTCATTGACCAAGTACGAAAGTGGTCTCTTAACTTTGACGGTGGGCGTGACTCAATAGCTTTTATCGAGCGAGTGGAAGAACTTGCAGATGTATACGGACTCACCATAGATATGCTTCCACGTACTATGCCTGAACTCCTAAAGGATCGTGCGCTTCTGTGGTACCGCAACAACAATCGTTCCTGGACAAATTGGAGCTTGTTCAGAAAGGATTTTCTCAAATTATTCTTGCCTGCCAGATACCTGGAGACATTAGAAGATGAGATACGGCAAAGGCGGCAAAAACCACGGGAGACGTTTAAGGAATACGTTGTGGAGATCCAAAATCTCATGCGGCAAGCTGGGTACACCGAGGCGCAGAAACTTGAACGAATTTTTCGGAATAGCTTAAAAGAGTACCAGTGGTATATACGCCGCAAGGATTTCGGAACGCTAGAAGAGCTGGTAGAGATGGCGGAAGATCTCGAAGGCCTTCGTGGTGATCTTGATACACGTCAAGTACCTGTGCAATCTCGAGTCGAACGTACACCACCAAGTGAGGCACGCCATCGACAAGTGGCACCTGTTACTCATGCGGGAGTGGAGGCATGCATAGATGTACGCACAGCTTGCAAACGCTGCGGACAAGCGGCGCATTTCGCGCGAACCTGCCGAAATGCACAACTGCTGTTCTGTTGGGACTGTGGGCGTAGGGAAGTGAGGACGATCGAGTGCTGCAAACAGAGAAAACCACTCATCCGAAGACTACAGTCAGGAACAGAGCAGCGACATCAGACCTCACAAGTGGAAAAAACATTGCAATGTGTCAGACAGCGAATCTGTGCCACCATTTCCATTGGACCCGAAACCATCACCGCTACACTGGACACAGGTGCAACTAACAGTTTTGTGAACAGAGAACTAGCACGAAAGCAACGCGCTCCCACCAGAAAATTGGGAAAATCCCATACTAGAGTGCGTATGGCAGACGGCAGTAGTAGGACAGTCAGAGAAACGTGTGTGACGACTATAAGGCTTGGAGGGAAGGCATGCAATCTAGAGCTACTGGTCATGCCGGACTCCAGTGATGATCTACTCCTGGGACTAGACTTCATGACAAGCCTGGGTACAACATTGAAATGCGGTGATCAGGAGATCACATTGGGACCTCATACCAATTGCGTGCAACCCCGAGAAATTGCAACGTGCACGACAATTTGTGTTGAGAATCTCCCTAATTTCAATGCAACGCCTTCCAAGAGACACACCAACGATAGAAAGCGTAAACCGCAGAGACACAACAGAGGACATAGAAATAATGAACTCATTCGCAAGACCGCAACACCAGCGAAGAACACAACTAGCACGAACAAATTCGCCTTCCACGGACTATGCCGAGCGAAAGCGGACACCCACAAAGGCACAGAGAGAAGACCTCCCAAGGATCAATACATGGACCTCAGAAAAAGGACGCGAGCGCACCCCAGAGCAAGAAGGTCGCACAGCGAAGGCGACCCACCATCAGAGCAATCAGCGTACCTACTACCCATTCCGCAAGGTCAGCACCAGTGAGAGACAGCCGAGACATACCACGTAGACACAACGGCAGGTCAAGGAGCAACCAGGGTGCAATCAAGTGCACCAATAACAGCAAAAGCGACGACAAGGGAGATACGTTAAAACGAGGGAAGACTAAACGTAACCACCCGAGGACACCGCCAACACTGAATCCAACACCCAGGGAAGACCTCCACTTCCATAGCGTAACCAAACTCAGGGGACTCAAGACGGATGGCTTACCAGCGACACTAGAGGCAGATACAATAGCCACTCTGAAGGAAAGCCAAGCCAAGAGGAATCGCCATGTCTTTTCCACCGCGAAGTAAGGGAGGAGTGTGAAAATAAAATTTGCCCACTGACAAATTTCACTCACACGAAAACTAATAAAACAATAGGCGAGAAAAAAATGTATAAAGTCGAAAAATGCGGGGAATCATTCATTCATTCATTCGTTCTTCAAAATAAACTGACAACTGTTTGCTAGTCACGCGTTCCAGATTATCTCAAGTCACGCGAGTTCCAGGACTCGCCCAGATCCTTTGCTAGTCACGCGTTCTGGATCATCTCAAGTCACGCGAGTTCCAGGACTCGCCCAGATCCTTTGCTAGTCATGCGTGTTCCGGTACTCACCCAAGTCCTTTGCTAGTCACGCGTTCCGGATTGTCTCAAGTCACGCGTGTTCCGGTACTCGCCCAGATCCTTCGCTAGTAACGTGTTCTGGATCATCTCATCTCAAGTCACGCAAGATCCAGGACTCGCCCAGATTCTTTGCTAGTCACGCGTTCCGGATCATCTCATCTCAAGTCACGCGAGTTCCAGGACTCGCCCAGATCCTTTGCTAGTCACGCGTTCCGGATCATCTCATCTCAAGTCACGCGAGTTCCAGGACTCGCCCAGATCCTTTGCTAGTCACGCGTTCCAGATTATCTCAAGTCACGCGAGTTCCAGGACTCGCCCAGATCCTTTGCTAGTCACGCGTTCTGGATCATCTCAAGTCACGCCAGTTCCAGGACTCGCTAGGAATCTACTGTAGTCAGAAATAATAAATAATTCTGGATACGACCCCTGGACTCCGCTGAGTTTTACCCCGGCAAAAAGAAGAGTCGTTACAAGTGTCCTAATAAAATTAAAATAATGTGGATTCCTGGGCACGCTGCAATTAAGGGAAATGAATTCGCTGACACTGCTGGAAGGAACTTGGAAATTTCCCACGCTAATAATTCTATATCAAAAACGATATTTATAAACTGATTGGTGTAATAGCCGAACAAACTCAAAAACGAGAAAGGCAGTGATATAATCACCATTATGTATCATGTAATCCTGAATGGAACATATGTGAATTTCCTGCTTCATTACCATGCTATATAATAAAGATCTTTACACGTCTTCGTTTGGGTCATATTCAGTTAACCCACGAACACCTCCTCAACGGGACTGCCGCTCCTATCTATAAATTTTGCAATAGGGGTACTGTATCAATAAGGCACCTACTCAGTACTTGCTTCTTCTTCAACTACAACTGGCAACACCTTTTTGGAAACCAAGTGTCTACAGAACTTCTAATAATCCCATCTCCAGATTATATGAACCAAATTTACCATTATATCAAATTAGCTAACATTATTCAATCTATATAATATTCAAATATTCATTTTATAACAATGTATTTTATCTAATCCTAGTTTAAGTACAGTTAACCAGAGAGCTGATAGCCTTTGTAGCTCGTGCTCCTCTTTTTATTACATTATAATTTTAATTATCATGTAATATTAATAATAATAATAATAATATACTCGTATATACATATACATATTTATATACATCTGCATAAACATATACATATGCATATGCATACACAAATACATACACATATACATATACATATATATATATATATATATATATATATATATATATATATATATATATATATATATATATATATATATACATTTTACATTTTATTGGTGTTATATTCCCGACTACAGAACGAGAATAGAAAGGTCCACAAACATCGGTACCAGTTACTAGAAAGGCTCTGTTTCCCTTTACTCTTCTTTCCGGTAAATCTCCCATGATGTGCTTTGTTAGCCTCACCGTACGTGCAAGCACCTAATGCACTTATTAATGATGGGGGTTACTGCCTTGCGACCACCTGCTGGCCAATATTGTAGACGAATGATGCCTGCGTCGCTGCATGCTGGAGGCGTCCTCTCACTCGCATTACGCCAAAGCTGTCTAAAAATGGGGTGAGGGAGCAGATTTTGCTAGATTTTGCTATTTGACTACCAGATTTTAGTATTTTGTAATCTGGGAAGTGCCTTTGTAGCACCATTCGAATCAATAAATATGTGCCTTGATGAACATCCTCAACTGTAAGTGAACCCCTTCGGTCCTTGCCTCGCGCAATCAAATTGTAAATATAGCCGAATACTCGTTGCAACTTTCCAAAGGAGTTACCAAATTTGCATTTTAGTGATAGGTCCTACATGTTTGATGTTGATAGCAAAATATTATTACGTTTCTCGGGTAGTTCCTTAACATAACCTGGGGCAACTGGCCACGTATCTCGATCGCCTTGAAGAACAGGAGGGCCATGCTTCCAAATCTTAGATATCAATATTTCACGAGGTGGGGAACCCCTTTGACAGGATTCATTAATATTGGTACAAAATGCCATTTCATTCCTGCGGTGAGAATTTGAGTTTAATTCACTCGATATGAATCGAATACTGTGAAATTTTACGGTTCATTTCGTAACCACGATAATACCACCATGGAATCTGACCTGCAGTGAAAATCACATTCAAAAATTTCTAGTTTTGAAATTGAGCGTACAAGCTCCGATAGGAACATAGCTGCAGATAACTCTAGTTTTGGGACTATCAGGGTTTTAATGACGAAACTCGCGATTTCGAACAAAGTAAATCAGCCTTGATTTCATTTTTATATTGTGATCGAACGTAAATGCACACACCATATGCCGACAGGCTTGCATCACAAAATGGATGAACCTCCACCTTCGAGCATGGCAACAAAACTAAGCGACGAAACTTGGAACTCCCTACTGTTTTAATTTCTTCCATTAAATTTACCCAAACTGAATAAAGTATTTGCGGTAAGCTCTCGTCCCAGTCAACTTTATCCTTCCATAATTGCTGAAGCAATACTTTGGCTGAGTGATGACAGGACCTATTAAGCCTAATGGGTCATAAGACCTGGTAATGATGGACAAAACCGATCGTTTTGTCACTTTATCCGGAAGTGTGTGTGGCGTGAACGAAAACAAAAAGAATCTGCCACGGGATCCCATACCAAGCCAAGAGTTTTGGTAACATCGCTCCCAGCACTAAATCTCAAATGTTTTTCTTGTTCTGTTTTCTTCTGGAACTTGGCTTAGCACCTTAAAATTGTTAGAACACCATTTTCTTAATTTGCAATTTCCTATATTGAGGAGCTCAGTCGATTGACGCATAATCTCCGCGACTTCGTCTACCGAATTTCCTCCTGAAATGAGGTGGTCAACATAGAACTCCTTGCGAAATGCCTCTGCACCGATTGGCAAAACTCGCTCTTCATCATAAGCTAATTTATGCATGGTACGAATAGACAAAAATACCGCCGGTTTGGTACCGTATGTGACCGTATCTAGCTTATATATTTGTATATTTTCCTCTCGAGAATCTCCCCATAAAATACATTTAAGAAGATTGTCAGGATGATGAATTCGCACGCACCTGTCATTTTGCATATATCTCCGGTTAGATCGATCTTAAAGGTTCGGGAGCGTAGTAGAATATTGAAAAGATTTTACTGGATTTTAAGTTCAGCCATCAGAAAATCGTTAAGCGAATAGTCAGTGGAAGTTGGTGCTGACGCGTCAAACACAACTCGCAATTTTGTTGTTGTACTGTCGACCTTAAAAACGCAATTATGAGGTAAAAAATACGTTGGGGTGCTAGAGTAACAACCATCGGCAAGTGACATGTGATTTAAATATATGTACTCCTTAAGAAAGTATGAGTATTGAATTCGTAATTCAGTTTTTCGAAGAAGCTTTGCTTCTAAAGACTTACAGCGCAATAATGCCTGCTGATATGATTCACCAAGGAGGTCGGTGCTATGTTTTGTGGGAGTACGCACAGAGTACTCGTCAGAACTTAAACGTTTAACATTGTTTTTGAAGCGCACTCAGAGTTTTCATTAGTAGCCCTCAGTCTCAACAAAATGCTCTACCTCCCAAAACCTCCTTAATAGCTGCTCTAAAGAGCCATCAGAATCGTTTTCTGCAGCAACTTTATAGACGACTGCTAAAGACACAATTTTACTAGTGGAAGGTTGTCTGTCGCAACATACAATCCGGCCTAGCTTCGTTTTCTGAAGACATGGTAAGATTGCGCTCAATCGGATTTGATCGACGCACATCAAATCAAAGAAGAGTCCTGCTCCAAACAAAATGTCCACACGCTGAGATTTGAAGAATGTTTTGTCGGCAAGATGTTGCATTTAAAGAGATATTGGGTTGGTGGTCGGTGATGGAAGGAGTGGCAACGGCTGTGATTGAGGTATAATAACCACCATCATGAGTGTGGATACAGATGTCAACAGTTTCGTCAGCCACAAAAACCCCTTCGCCATTTCCAGATACTAGGGTTTTTGATTTGGTTGTTTAGAGTTGTGGGTTACTGGCGCCATGATTTGTTATAAAATGTAATTGTGACGCGGAATCAGGGATTGCTCTGAATGGAATCGGGTTTCTTGTTCTTGGTTTCAAAAACATAATTGCAGCAGCGAGAAAAATAAAATCTTCAGGCATGGCGTTTGATGTGGCAAGCTGAGAGTTCACAAGTGACGTTGACACTACGGTTGACTGCGAATTGGGGCCAGGGGAAGAAAGGTTCGAACACTTTGATATTGTAGCAGCAGCTTGAGACGAAGCAATGTGATCAAAATGTAATAGTGTATGATACTTAGATGAGCACTGCTTGCAATAGAAAAATTTACAAATTTTTGATAATATCTCCACGCTTTAAACAATTAATGTAAAGTTGTAGCCTTTTTGCTTCTTTAAAACGCAATGTGGGAGGTAAATTTCGAAAAAGCAGACAGCTTCTTCCTCCCACTTTGTCCTGGTTCCTGAGTCGACCTTGCTGTTGACTAAGTGTATTAATAAGCTGTCTAGTAGCTTAGCGCGACCGGCAATAGAGTTCAACGCTCGAAGATGGGATAAAAATTTGTCGCACAATTGCCTTAACCCAGCAGCAGAACCATCACGAATGGCCCTTGCATTGGAAATCTCCTTTATGTGTGCCTAAAATTGGAGGCGTTTTATATCAAATCTACCCTTTAATAATATTACCGCATTTGCATAATTCTGATCATTTATCTCCAATGACTGTATGGCGTCCAATGTTCTCCCACGCAAGCAGAACTTCAGATGCTGAAATTTTTCCACCCCCCTTAAGTTTGGATGACCGTCAATTATGGTCTGGAATAACGACCAAAAATCTGGCCAATTAGTAATTAAACCGTTGAAGCATGGTAACTCCAACTTCGGCAAATGCGAAACTGTTCAGATCGAACTATTTGAGCCCCAACCGAACGTTTCCTTGGAAGTACACGTGGTTGCAGCGAAAGACGTTTGCGAATTTAGTTCCTTGGTGATGGCAGCCTTGACTGCAGCAAAAAGCTCAAAAAATCGACATCGCGCATCACCCTCAATTTCTTCATGGTCCTCCATCTCCAATTGACATTGCACGTCTTCGAACTGCTCTTGTAATCGATTGAGCTGCTCCAACTTGATGGAGAGCAGTAATTCATCAGATGAACCTAATTCAATTTCAGTCACCCCATTCTGTATTAACTGCAATTGCGAGATAAACCAAGTACTTCTACGCGCGAAGAACATACGATTTTTATTAACCATTTTCAGAACCGCTGGATTTGATACGGAATGTCGACCCTTCTTTGACCTTGACATGGTAATATTTGCTGCAAACTAGAATTCACAAACCGATGTGACGAAAAAAAAGTACGCTATGGCCAAGTGTAGCGACCACGAAAAGTGAACTGAGGAATAGCAAGTACCATTATGAACGAAACCGACAAGACTGTAACTTATATACTTTTACACTACTATATGTATTATTGTGTATTACGAGGCTCATAAATGATATATACCCATGTTACTTGCACTATTCTATTTTTGCCTCTAGACGTCAGGTATATATTTTACACTAAAAGGAAGCTGTTGCGCAGAAACCTTTATTTATTTTGTGGCCCAAACTAGCGCTCAAAAAAATTAAACTTTTCGTACGCGTCTCTTATTTTTAACTGATTTTTATTATACAAAGTAATTTGTCACCAGACCACCAAATGCAAAACAAAAACGGAAAGCATTTACTTTAAGCAGCGACTGCAAAAGGGAATAACAATAACAAAGCAGTGGCTGAATGAGCTATTGGAAGTAAATTCTTGCAATTGTGCTGCTGTTGTTGTTGTCATTCTTCCTCTCATCGAAGATGAGACCAAGAGCAACAAAAACACACATACATACTGGTCAAACGAAAGAACTAATAACCGTATGTATATACGTATGTTGTTATTTCTTAAACAAAATATACAAACACTATTAGGGTGGCCCGGAATAAAGGAAATACAAATTAACATTAAATAATTTAAAATTTATAATAATAAATATGTATGGAGCGATCTTACCCAACATGCTCCCCCAGTTGAAGCTCTTGATTCAACCATCATTTGAAGAGGGTAAGGGAGCCACCTTTTGTATTGGACGACGAAATGAGCCAGATTTTGATTTTAACTCAACCACTCGAACTCGTCCATCAGAGCCGGCGATAGTTTTGGTTACTCGAGCCTGATAGCCATTGTTGCGGGGGAGTGTTGTCCGCATGAATTACGACTAGTTGCCCTTCCGTGATGTTAGGTTGTATGTAGTACCATTTTGAGCGTTGTTGCAGCGATGAAATGTAATCACGGGACAACAAATGCCAAAACTGTTGCATTAAAAAAGAAATACGTTGCCAACGGTTGAGCGACGGTTGTTTGGTAGCATCAAAGGTTTGATCTGGTAAAGCGACTAGTGATGACCCAATGAGCAAATGGCCTGGTGTGAGCGCTTCGCCATCATTAGGGTCATCTTACAGAGGGCAAATTGGGCGTGAATTCAAAATTGCTTCGACTTCGATGATAAGGGTCTGCAATTCTTCAAAAGTGAGGTAGGCTTGGGCAACATTTTTTACGAGGAGCGTTTTTACAGATCTCAGGGTAGCCTCCCATAGGCCACCGAAGTGTGGAGCACGAGGGGGTATAAAACAAAATTCAAATCCGGTTTGTGATGAATATGTTCGTATTTCGTGAGCTATGGTTTCACTAAAAAACAACTGCTTCAACTCGTGTAGCTTATTGTGAGCTCCAACAAAATTTGTTGCGTTATCGCAATAAAGCTTCTGCGATATTCCTCTGCGACCAACGAAACGTTTGAGGCACAAAATGAAGTTGTTGGTGGACAAGTCTGACACCAGTTCCAGATGCGTTGCCTTTGAACTAAAACAAACAAAAACGGCAATATAAGTTTTGTATGGAACTTTACCTCGAATACGATAAGATTTTAGAAAAGGGCCACAAAAATTAACGCCGGTAATTATGAACGGACGTTGAGCTCTGAAGCGGTCAGCTGGCAAATTACCCATGATTTACTCTAGCAATTTCGGTTTATAACGAAAGCAGTGAACGCAGTCACGAACAACTTTTCTAACCACGTCTGTAGCGTTGATTATCCAGACTTTCTGACGCAAGATGCCCAGTAAAACCTTTGGACCTGCATGCAAATGACTTCGATGCAACTGTTCAATATATAATTTCACGAACCGATGGTTTTTGGACAACAAAACTGGAAACCGTGCGTCGTACGGAATTGGAGCATTTGATAATCGTCCACCAACTCGAATTAAATTGACGAAGCCGCTGCCAACATTGGTTTCATGGAGAAATGGGGATAATTTCTGCAGCGATGGATGAACAATTCTTCCTTTAGCCATTGCATTCAAGTCATCTGCAAAGGAATATCGCTGAATGTGAGCAACGATTCGAAAAAAAGTGTGGTCTAGTTCGATAGGTTGAAGATGAACAAGATCCTGGGCCTTTAATGAACGGTTTACTGGGCATCTGTTGAATAAACGGAAAATATAAGCAATAATTCGAATAATTTTAATATATGATGAATGCTTATCGATAACGCCTTCTATGATGCTTGATGTGACGTCAGAGTATTTAAAAACAGCTGCCTTTCTGCGTTCTAATGGGCTAATGGATGTGTCTTCTTCAGTAGGTGGCCAATTTGAATTGTGTTCCTGAAGAAAAGTTGGACCTCTGAACCAAATTGTATGGGGCAAATCCTGGGCACTGCAACCCCGGGAAACGATATCCGCTGGGTTGCTTTTCGAAGGAACATGTCTCCAAAAAATACCTCTAGTGTTTTCTTGTAGTTCTGAGGCTCGATTAGCGACGAAACATTGTAAAGTTGATGAATGTAGTTTGAGCCATTGTAGGACTATTTTCGAGTCTGTCCAAAAATAGATTGATGAAACGAATTTTTCAATTTTTGGTTTGATTTTGTGCCATGTTTGGCTTAACAAAACAGCGGCACATAATTCGAGGCGAGGAAGTGATTGGGCCTTGATAGGAGCAACCTTGGATTTGGCGATCAAAAGAGAAGTTTTGTAAACACCATCAAAGCAAACGCGATAGTAAATACAACAACCGTATGCTCGTTGAGAGGCGTCTGCGAAACCATGAATTTCTCCTCGGTGTGCTAGGGTAGTAAGCACATATCGAGGTACCTCAATTTTGTCCATATTTTCGAGGTCTTCTTGAATTTGTAGCCAAAGTGATTTAAGGGGATTACTGATGATATCATCCCAGTTACAATTTTGGATCCACATTTCCTGGAGTAGAATTTTGGCCCGAACAACAACTGGACTCAAAAGTCCAAGTAAGTCGTAAATTTTTGCAACGACTAACAAAATGGATCTCTTCGTGGGGGCGACAACCTTGGGCAACTGGAATCGAAAACAAAACATATCAATTTTTGTTTTCCAAGACATACCTAATGTTTTGGTGACGTCATCCTCAGCAATTTTAAATTGAATTTCGTCATCTTGCGTGTTGCTGATGTTGACATAGTTGCTGTTCCATTTTGCTAACTCCAGACCATGTAGTTCCAGTATTTCCACAAGTTCGTGTTTATTTTTTAGCAACGTTTCCACGTCGTTCGATCCAGTAAGAACGTCATCGACATAGAGGTCATAACGAAGAACTTGCGAGCCAAGCGGATAAGAGCTACCATATTTTTCTGAAATGAAAATTAAACTACGGATTGCTAGAAATGGAGCCGACGATAAGCCATAGGTGACAGTGTTCAGCTGAAACACTTATAATTCTTCTTCTTTGTTGCTTCTCCACAATATGAGCTGATACTTAACATCACGCTCATCGACGCGAAATTGGCGATACATTTTGGCTATGTCAGCGGTGAGAGCAAATTTATTTAAGCGAAACGAAAAGAGCGTTGTGATAAGGTCCTGCTGAATCGTAGGGCCTACAATGAGTATATCATTCAACGAATGATTCGACGAAGTTTGAGGCGACGCATCAAAGACGATTGTTATTTTTGTTGTAGTACTTTGTGGCCGAAGAACACAATGATGTGGAATGAAATAATTCCTGCCACTCAACGACTTAGCGTAGGGCGACATGTGTCCAAGCGATAAATATTCGTCCATAAACTCGACGTACATTGATTTTAGAGTTGCATCACGTTCCAATCGTCTTTCGAGCGACAGAAAACGTCTACGAGCAATTTCAAATGAGTCTCCTAATATTTCGGGCGACTTCTTGAACGGCAAACGAACTTCAATTCTGTTGTTTTGATCTATGCGCACGTTTTCCATAAAGTGACGTTCGCATTCTTCTTCTTCCGGTGAATATTTTGCTGGAGAATTAGCGTACTCCTCAACTTCCCAAAACTTGGCCACAATGGAGTCAATGTTTGAAGAACTAGTAGCGAGATTGCAGGTGGGCAATAAAGATCTTGCTCCCGCGTTAAAAATTCCACCAACTATCCAGCCAAAAACTGTATTGGTGAGACACGGCATAACTTCTCCCAAGGAAATTCGGTTATCGAGCAACAAATCGAAGAATATTTCGGTACTGATTAACAGATCAATATGTTGTGGTTTGTAAAACAAAGGATCTGCTAGTTCTAGAGTTTGTGGTATTTTCCAATGATATGTTTGAATGGACTCACCAGGCTGCCGGGCTGATATTGATTTAGTAACTGCAAAAGTAGAAGGCCACTGGAATGAACTCACACGAGACTTTACTGTAGCGCAAACCGATGATTTAATGTTTGTGCGTACTTCGCCAATTCCAGAAACTTCTTGATAATACGGCTGAGACTTCAATCGGAATCTTTTTGCAGTTTCTTCCGACATGAAATTAATTTCGGAACACGAATCAAGCAGAGCCCTTACCGGATGAAAGGTGCCACTGGAATCCTTCAAAAGAACAACAGCAGTGGGGATGAGTGCCCGTTTAAATGAGCGGAATACGAATGAGACTGGGTTGGTTTGATTTCCAAAAGACGTTTGAGGTTGAACTTGTGATGTTGAATTATCAGCTTGCGCAGAACAAGAATATTTGTGCAACAGAATATGATGCAGAGAGTGGCATACACGACAACGGGATTTCCACACCATATGACCTTTACGGAGACAATTGATGCAGCAATTATTAATTTTTATAAAATTAAATCTTTCGGAAACAGCAATCGATGAAAACGATGAACATGTTGATATATTGTGGTCCGAAGAGCTACAGTATGCGCAATTCGAGTTTGAGTTTACAAAGGTATGAGACGACTTGGAGGTGTTTGACTTTGGGGTGGCACCTTTGGATTTGTCACGTACTTCAACCCTTTTTCCATGACTCTCCAAAAACTGACAGCGATGGCTTAAAACATCATAGCAGGTATCCCACATTTTTTGTTGGCTAGCCTTTATGGGCAGGCCAAAAACAATAAATTAAATCACAAACAAACATTTTAAATTAGTGGTTCCAAACAAAAAACAACAACAATAGAAGGGAAAAAAATAAACAAAAACAATTTACATGAGCATTCGACACTCACCGCCACAAGCGAGAGATCGATGTCTCACCCGCGCGTGTCCCCCGCATGCAGCAATAGACAGTAATCAAAAAATCAATTTAAACCCAACGGAGATGATCTCTCACAATAGTTCAGCACATGCGCAATCACCACCAGTAATTCAGCAAACGGTAAGCACTGAGCACGCTCAAACTTCTAAGCTAGTCACACCCACACCAATAAAACTAATAAACACGCAGGAGCAATACAACATTGCTCTTTGCACAACAAAAAAAATAAGCACAAATTCTCAAGCAGACTCGGCTACGCTAAATATGCCAGCAAACTTTCAGCTCTCTTGGAGTGGACAATGTGCCTCTCCAAATTCAACAGCATCTCCAACACAAATCAAAAACAACAAAGGTTCTGCTATGAGTATATATAAGCAACAACAACTTACCAATGTTGCAAATAAAACTATAGAAACACAGTGTGCAAAACCAAATATAAGCACACAAACAGGTATTGATCGATACATAAAAATAAAACGAAAACGCAACCCAATTGCCAAGGCAGAGAAGAATAAACTTGTTAAAAATAATACAGATACCCTAAACAACAACCATTTTGCTCTATTAAGCGATAGTGCAGAGTCTGAACCAACTAAGAGTATTGCATTCAAACCACCACCAATTTACTTGCGGGAACGCAGTTCCAACTTTTTAATAGACAGTGTTGCCAGCTTGATTGGTAAAAATAATTTTCATGTGGTCCCGCTGTTGAAGAGTAAAATAAATGAAACAAAAATTCAAATATATTTGGAAAAAAACTATCGGGCAGTTGTTTCTTTCCTTGAAAATGAAAAGAAAAATTACTATACTTATCAGATAAAAAGTAGCAAAGGGTTGACAGTTGTTATTAAAGGCATAGAACCTGAAGTAGACTCTATAGAACTAAAATATGCACTCCAAGAGACTGGATTCACAGCAAAATCTGTGTTTAATATAAGGAATAGGGAAACAATTCCGCAACCACTCTTTAGAATAGAACTAGAACCAGGGAATATTAAATTAAAACAAAACGAAACCCACCCCATTTACAACTTAAAATATTTAATGCATCGTAGAATAACAGTCGAGGAGCCTCACAAACGAAAAGGCCCAATACAATGCACAAACTGCCAAGAGTATGGGCATTCGAAATCGTACTGCACCTTACGTACTGTATGCGTTGCGTGTGGCGACTTCCATCCTTCAAAGGAATGCAAGCTGAACACAAGTGAGAAGGATACAAAAAAATGCAGCAATTGTGGGGGGAATCATACTGCTAACTACAGAGGCTGCCCGATATATACACAACTAAAAATCAGTATGAACCAAACTGCTAAGACAGTTCGAACTGTCTTAGCAGACTTAGCAAAAATATAGTGCTATACCTACCAACACAAACCATATTGGAAGCACCACCGAAAACATCTCTTCATCCACTAGCTATGCGAATGTACTGAAAACTGGCGTCTCTGATAAACCGAGTCACCCTATGCAACCTCAAAATTTAGAAACGTTAATATTTAACTTGTCTCAGTGTATTACTAACTTCATGTCCTCGATGCAATCTATGATTCAAGAGCTTGTACATAACCAAAACTTACTTATGAAAACTCTACTTTCACAAAAATTAATGTTCTAAAAATATGTCACTGGAATGCTAACGGTATTAACCAACACAAAATTTAATTAAGAAATTTTCTAGACAGTAACAGCATAGACATCATGCTTATCTCAGAAACACATTTAACTATAAAATATAACTTCAAACTAGCAGGCTATAATTTTTACTCAACAAACCACCCACAAGGAAAAGGTTATGGTGGTACGGGAATTCTAATTAAGTCTCGATTAAAGCATTACTTTCTGGAATCCTATTAAAAAAAAAAACATCCATTCTACTTCCATCTCTTTACAGTCTTGGGGTGAGCCAATAGTAATTTCATCAGTCGATTGTCCTCGTAGGTTTCCTATTTCCACAACCGATTTTGTTTCTTTCTTTAAATCGCTCGGTAACAAATTTCTCTCTGCCGGAGACTTCAATTCTAAACATACCTACTGGGGCTCACGGTTAATCTACCCTAAAGGGAAGCAATTGTTTAATGCACTGATAGACTCTCGGAATGGTCTAGACTTTGTATCATCTGGAAAACCTGCATACTGGCCAACTGATCAAAGAAAAATTCCCGATCTTATTGACTTTGGCATAACTAAAAATATTGAAAGGTGTTTCTTGGAAACCGAGCCCTGTTTCGACTTATCATCCGATCACTCACCGGTGATAATATATTTAAAAAAAAGACCAGAGTTCATTGAAAAAACAATAAAACTGACCTCCAAGAACACAAACTGGTTCAAATATCGCAAATATATTAGTACCCACTAGCATACAGAACTTTTCAATTACGAAGTCAGCAGTACCAATTCATTTCAAACCAAAGGAAGTTATACGCCTATGTACAACGAGTCTAAACCCAAAAAAAGCACCTGGTTGTGACCTAATTACCTAATAAAATGGTAAGTGAATTGCCGCAAATAGCTCTAATACATCTCACACACATTTTTAACGTAATACTCCGTCTGGGCTACTTCCCTACAACATGGAAAACATCGGAAATAATAATGATTCCAAAACCCAGGAAAGACCCTACTCAGGTATCTTTTTATCGGCCCATAAGTCTCCTGCCAACGCTCTCTAAAAGGCTCGAACGCTTATTGCTGGAAAAATTAGCACCAAAGCTCGATTTAATCATTCCTCACCACCAATTTGGTTTCCGCAAACATCATGGAACTATTGAGCAGGTGCACCGTATTGCCTCTGAAATAAGGCGCGCATTTGAACAGAGGATGCACTGCTCCGGAACGTTGCACAAGCCTTTGACAAAGTCTGGCACGAAGGACTCATATATAAAATTAAAAAACTTCTGCCAAATAGTTCGCATAAGATTCTGGAGTCATATTTAACAAATCGCAAATTTAGGGTTAAATATAAAGAATTTGTAACGCCAGACTTTGAAATTATGGCTGGAGTACCACAAGGTAGTGTGCTTGGACCTATGCTTTACACTTTGTACACTTCCGATCTGCCAATGGATAAAAACCTCGTTACCTCGACTTTCGCTGACGACACAGCTATCCTGAGCTCTCACCTAAATCCACGGATAGCCTCCCGGGATTTAGAGAAACACCTTAAAACAATAGAAAGTTGGCTAGCAGATTGGCGCATCAAAGTAAATGAGCAAAAAAGTGTACATGTGACATTTACTCTTAAGCCCAGTTGTTGTCCGGCAGTCTCCTTAAATGGCATTGTAATCCCGCAAGCAACAGAGGTTAAATACTTAGGAGTGCATTTTGACCGACGGCTCACCTGGAATAAACATATAGAAGCCAAGAAAATGCAAATGAAGCTCAAGGCAAGTTCCTTGTATTGGCTTACCCACCGAAAATCAAAACTGCGTTTAGAGTATAAAGTACTTATATACAAGGCTGTAATTAAACCGATTTGGACTTATGGTATTCAGATATGGGGCACTACTAGTGCATCAAACTTGCAAATAATTCAAAGGGCTCAATCGAAAATTCTGAGAACGATCAGCGGCGCTCCATGGTTCGTCAGAAACGTAAATATTCACCGCGACCTTAATATAGCACCCGTTGAAGAAGAACTAACAGTTTTAAAAACAAAATACCAATTCAAACTTCAGTGTCATCCTAACGAACTAGAAAGGAATCTGCTTCATAGGATGAATACATCTCGACTTAAAAGACCACTTTTTTAAAAAAATAGAGTTTCTTAATATTAATATTTTTATATTTATTTATTTTTTTTCTACATAACATAATTTATATAATATGTACTTGAACTAAAATTGCTCTAAGTACTGGCGCGGAGCATCAATTTATTTATTAGTTGTAAGCTTTGTAAAATTATTGTTGGTTTCGATTGAAAAGATGCAATAAATAAATCCATGTTGAATTAAAAAAAAAAGGTATCCCACGAAGGCAACGATTTGAACTCTTGTTTTTCATCATAGCTGATTTTAGAATCAGCGTCCAATTTTGATAAAACAATATGAGTTAAAATTCCATTAAGAACAACCATCTCTGAACCGAGCGATAGAAGCGAACCACGAATTGCTGCAACAGTATCAATGATGTTTCGTAATGAATTACTGTCACCCTTGGACATCGGAGTAATATTGAACAACGTAGAAATATGCTCTAGAAATATGAGTACCTTGTTATCGTATCGGCTCTCCAGCCTCTCTCGCGCCTTTGGGTAATTCTCCTCGGTTACCTGGAATGGTTCCACAACCGCTAAAACTGGACCCGATAAACAATTTAATAAATAATTAGATTTGTCGACGTCAGTTATCGAAGAATTTTCATGTACCATGTTGTTAAATGTGGTGATGAAACGTTTGTAATCACCATATTTTCCATAGAACTTGGGCAACTTAAGCGAAGGCAAACGAGTATGATGTGGGGTACAAGGAACTGAAGCGTTGAGTAATGTTTGATCCAATTGTATAGAGCCACGTCGGTTGTTCAGTAAACCCATTATTTTTGCCTTAGCAACAATAAAAAGCTCTTCCAAATCACTACTTGCAGCATCGGTAGGGCTAAGTTTTTCGATTTGCCCTTGAATGTGACATAGCTGTTTAAAATACGACTCCAAAATTTGAAGCCGACATTCCAAAATGGTGAAGTCAGCCTTGTCGCCATCTTTATATACCTTTTTTTGAATATTGGTGATGTTTCTCTTCATGTTGCTGCGTTGTTGTTTTAGCATTGCCAACTCTGAGTTGGGAGCAGCAGCCTCTATTACACCATCAGCGTTGTTGGTGGCCATTGTCCGTCACAAATGGAGCGACAGTATATAATCAGTTATATGAAAACTAACGGACAACGATTGTATATGACGCTTTAAAGTTATGTACAACTTTCGAAACAAAATTGAGAAATTTTGAAAGTATTATGAACCACTAACGACGATAAAAGTTTCCGGTTAAAAAATTACCAATTGTATGTTTCTTTTACAAATATTCGGTCGGCTGTAATAAGTTCTAGCCCAAAATTTCCGTGATAACAGCAATTGATAAGCGCATTAAAAGAGCCACAAATTTGAACTTATGACGCACCACTCTTGGCTCCAATAAAATTTGTCACTATACTCGACAAATTAGTAATAAATAATGTGCAGCACCGACGACAACCCAATAAAATTTGTCCTCCTTATCGTAGTTCGATGAAGAAAACAAAAAACCAAAAAAATAATCCCTGCTTGTGGCTCACGGATTAACTGGTAATCTCTGTATCAATTCTTATTACAAACCGTCCTGCCAGGGTCGCAAAAATGTTGCGCAGAAACCTTTATTTATTTTGTGGCCCAAACTAGCGCTCTAAAAAATTAAACTTTTCGTACGCGTCTCTTATTTTCAACTGATTTTTATTATACAAAGTAATTTGTCACCAGACCACCAAATGCAAAACAAAAACGGAAAGCATTTACTTTAAGCAGCGACTGCAAAAGGGAATAACAATAACAAAGCAGTGGCTGAATGAGCTACTGGAAGTAAATTCTTGCAATTGTGCTGCTGTTGTTGTTGTCATTCTTCCTCTCATCGAAGATGAGACCAAGAGCAACAAAAACACACATACATACTGGTCAAACGAAAGAACTAATAACCGTATGTATATACGTATGTTGCTATTTCTTAAACAAAATATACAAACACAACAAAATTAATAATTTAAAATTTATAATAATAAATATGTATGGAGCGATCTTATCCAACAGAAGCCTTGAATTGAAATGCACACGTTTAATGAACTTATTAAACCGAATGTTCGAACGTTAAAAACTATATATAGAAATAGAAAGTCACGATAAGCCAAAGTAATCAATTAATATGACAATTATATAGATAGCAGCACGACTGCAGCGTATCGACCGAACGCGATTTTAGCGACACTATACAAAGCAGCGAGAAAGCAATATATGCAACTGCAACGAAAGGTAAACGAACACAGGGAAATTGCGCTGGCAGCGGCCGCGAACTGATAATGCTGAATATGAGAATCAAACCAAGTGTTTGAATCCTCAATTAATATGACACCGATCACACAGGTCACACAAAGTCAAAAAAAGGCGTCGGTGTATATTGCAGCCGACCAATTTTAGCAGGAAAAGTTCCGACCAAGTAAAAGTCCGTTGTAATACCCAAAACAAAGACCGAATTAATAGGAAAACGCGACTGAAACCATGTCAGGGTCACCAATGTTTTGGGGATGGTAAGCTTTTTTACCAACCGCTTGAAGTATTAAATTTTTAATGTAACGAACGATAATGAAAGACTGCGTGTGCTCAAGGTATATGATAATCTGGGGAGAATTTTATTTGTAAAGTGCAAGCTATGCTAAGGCATTAAATATACATAATAAAAATTAAAGGAGACAGAGAGAGGAAAGTTAAATTAAGAGAGTTAAACATTATTACATAAAGAGAGTTAGATATTACTAAATTAAATATAATGCTACTGCGAACAGTTTGCATATGTATATGTATATGGATATGGATATTTATATGTACGAGTATATGTATATGTATATGAATATGTAAATGTATATGAATACGTGTGATCAAAAAATAACCGTTATTTTCATCTTTTCGTGAGTTACGTATGTTCGATGTTCGCATTTTTTTTCTGTTATGTTGGTACACATGTGTGTTATATATGTTGGCAATACCAACCATTTTGGATTGTCAGTTTCTTTTTGACAGATAAAAAGGTTAATCGTGTTTTGGTGTGCTCTTCGATTTTGTACTATTCGAAAAAATGGATCAAAGAAACTGTATTCAGTTTTGTGTAAAAAATGAAATTAAATGCGCAAGGACATTTGAAATGTTGACTGTGGCTTTTGGCGAGTCTACTATGAGCAGAACACAAGTTCAATTGTGGTATAACCGGTTTCAGGAAGGCCGAGAAGATGTCAATGACGATGCTCGTCCTGGTCGCCCGAGCACGTCAACAACCAATGAAAACGCTGACGCAGTGAAGAAAATGATTTTGGATAATCGTCGAATCACTATCAGAGAGGTTGCTGATGATGTTGGCATATCGTTCGGTTCATGCCAAGCAATTTTTACGTATTCACCGAACTAGGCCCCCGCTGACTTTCTCCTCTTTTCAAAACTGAAGACACCGATGAAAGGAAAGCGTTTTGCTACGATTGAGGAGATAAAAGAAAAATCGAAACAGGAGCTGTTGGCGATACCAAAAAAAGCGTTTCAGAAGTGTTTCGAGGATTGGAAAAAACGCTGGCATAAGTGTATTATATCTGAGGGGAATTACTTTGAAAGGGACAATATAGTTGTTGATGAATAAATAAATACTTTATTTTTTGATCACACAATAACGGTTATTTTTTGATCACACCTCGTATGTGTACGCATATATCTATGTCTACGAATATGCATATGTACATGTATATGTATGTGTATATGTATATGTACATTTATATGTGTATATGTATATATATATATGTATATGTATATATATTTGTATATGGGTATATATATATATATATATATATATATATATATATATATATATATATATATATATATATATATATATACGAGTATATATATATATATATATATATATATATATATATATATATATATATGTACGAGTATATGTATATGCATATATATTGTCACGAACTTTTCTGGGCCGGGGTAAACTCAGCGCTGTCCGGGCTCGTCAACAGAATAACCACGTTACGTACGTACGTACGTCTAAGTTATCTTTACTTTAAATCTTTGGCTATTACAATTCCTTCTCCTGGTTTAAAATAAGGAGTCAATCCATGGATAAAATTCGTTTACTGGGCCACGTCTGAGTTCTGAGAAATGTTTGAAACGAATCCTGGAATACTCGTCTGAGTTCGGAAGTATTGGAAGTGATTACTTGAACACACGTCTGATTTTAGAAAATATTTGAAGTGAGTTCTTGAACAGACGTCTGAGTCCTGAGTATGTTCAGAAACGAATCCTGGAATACTCGTCTGAGTTCCGAAGTATTGGAAATGAGTCCTTAAACATGAGTCTGAGTTTTGAGTATGTTCTAAAAATATTCGAGGCTCCCCTTTTTCGTTTCTCCTCCTTTTTTAAGACTTTATATCTCTTTTGTCGACTACTTTTTCTTTTATAATTTTGAACAAGTAAACAATTTTTGTGTGAGTGAAATTTGTCAGTGGACAAATTTCATCTTCACACTCCTCCCTTACTTCGCGGTGGAAAGGACATGGTGGAATTTTCCAGTGATGCTTGTGGTGCGGTCTTGATTGGTTGTCTCGAGCGGTGCTGTGTCCTCCAGCATGGCCCGGCGTTACTTGTTATCAGGCCTGTAATACACTTTGAGTTCGCTGACATGAGCAGTTCTTTTCTGTCTATCCCCTTGCCGTGTCACTTCGACTATAAGTGGCGATACAAAGCTCACCACTCTGTATGCCCCATCGTATCGCGAGGGCCAGCTTTGCAGCGAAATTCTCTACAGCTTTGGAGAGGTGATTTTTTTTTAGGAGTACCGTTTGTCCAATGATTGGTGTCCATCTTTCCGTCTGAGGTTCTAATACCTTTGTTGGTCCTGCAACGCACGCTCCAGATTTTGATTTCCTATTTGATATACTTCCTTCAGCTGATGCGACCGCTCCTTGGGGTTTTGTCGTGGTTGACCCATTTCTATTGAGTCTTCATCGTATACGGTCTTGGGAAGTCGCGGTTCGCGTCCTTGTACTAATTATGCGGGACTGTATCCCGTTGTCTCTGAGACACTGGTGTTCAGAACCAGTAAGTCCGTGAACCGTTGGTATTGGTCCGTGAACTGTGCCACCATAGTCTTGATAGTACTCTTTGTACGCTCGACTGCGTTTTCTTGTGGAGTTTATAGCGCAGTGTACAGGTGTCTAACTCCATAGCCCTTAGTAAAGCGTCGGAATGCTCTATTGCAAAATTGAGATCCGTTGTCTGCTATCAGGATTTTTGGGACCCCGAACCGAGCTAAGATGTGTTCTCGGAAAGCCCGTTGTAGGGTCTCGGTGGTGGCTTTCAGAAGAAGTGCCATCTCGGTATACTTCGTAAATTTGTCATGGAATACTGCTAAAGTCCTATTTCCATACGTAGAGCGGGGCAAGGGTCCCACAAAGTCGGCACACAAGATGGGCCATGGTTCGTCAGGTATCTCGCTTAGCATTTTTCCAGCTGGCTGCTGTTGGCTGCAGTTATACTTTTGACATGAGGTGCACTGTCGTACATACAGATTTATGTCTCGGAATAATCCGGGCCAATAATAGCGGTTCGCAATTCTAGCTATAGGTTTGCGGATACCCAGAGGCCGTACTGTTAGTCCCTCGTAATTTGCTCTTAATATACGTTCTCGGAATGATTTTGGCACGCAGAGTTTCCACGGGGTATAATCCTCGTTCCCATTATGACTCGGAATGTGTCTATACAGCTGCCCAGTTTCCAAATGGTAATCGGTGTATTTTATTGGATCAAAAATAACGTCTGTCTTTCGCTTTCTCCATCATTGACAATCCGGTTCTGGATGGTCCTAGATAGTTAGGGTGTACGCAGTCTTGATTGGTTGTCTGGATAGAGCGTCGGCCAAAACATTCAATTTTCCTTTCCTGTATTGTGCTTCAAAAGAGTGTTGTTGTAATTCAAGGGCCAACCTTGCGATGCGTCCTGACGGGTTCTCGATGGAATTCAGCAATTTCAGCGATATGTGGACCGTGAAGTGGTGTCCTTCTAGGTACGACCTCATTTTACGTATTCTCCAGACGATGGCTAAACACTCCTTTTCCGTTGATGAGTAATTACGCTCCGCATTGTTGAGATGGCGTCTCGACAATAGGCTATCGCACATTCCACCCAGTCAACCTCTTGGGTAAGTACTGCGCCCAGTCCATAGTCACTGGCATCTGTCTGGAGTACAAAAGTCCGGACAGCAAGCGTAAGAAGGCACACTTCTCTCGGTTGAGCTTTAGATTAGCTTCTCGCAACCGTCTGAAAACCTCGGCTAGATTCTTTTGGTGCTCCTCCGAGTCCTCCCTGTGACTATTATGTTGTCTAAGTGGGCGAAGGCGTAAGGCTTCATTTCGGGGCCTATCACTCGGTCAAGTGCTCGTTGGAAAGTTGCTGGCATCACTTTCCATTGGAAAAGTCCTCGGCCCGGCACCGTAAACGCTGTATACTCCTTACTACCGTTGTCCATGGGTATTTGCCAGTACCCGTTCTTCAGATCCAGGCTGCTGACATATTTAGCCTTCCGTGAGCGGTCCAGTATATGTTGTATCCTGGGCAGCGGGTATGCATCGGGAATGAATTTTGCATTCAGCTGTCGATAGTCGATACAAATCTCCACCTTCTGTCTTTCTTGAGAACCAGTACAATTGTGGCAATATGAGGGCTGTGAGATGGCTCTATGAAACCTTTCGTCAATTGGTCATTAACTTCCTTGTTGATAATGTCCTGCTGTGCCGAGTTTCCTGATTAGTACCTTTGTTTAATAGGCCTATCGTCTCGCATCACGATTTTGTGACTAGTTATATTGGAAACATCTGGTTCCTCGCTGAATTTGCTCAGCTCGGCAGCCAGAAACGTGTCAATCCTTGCTTCCTCCGTGAGGGCTTCTTCACGGATGGTCGTGCAAAATGTGAAATCCCAGGTTTGCAAGCCGCCAGTCTTTGATCCTAATGTAACTTCTTGGTCTCCGCATAGAATAGTGGTTCCTTGTTTTATCAAAAAATTCAATTCAAGGAGTACATCATCTGTGGAGTCAGGCATCTTGAGAAGTTCTAAATTGATCGAGTTGTTCCCAAGTCTAAAATCCTCCACGATTGCTTCCATAACGCCATCAGTTCTTGTAATATCGAAAAAATCTTCCGGCGTACATACCACTGATATTCTTCCAGGTTGTTCCGAAAGATAGGCTCCAACTACTCTTCCTCAGAATAATTCACATGACGCATGTGATTTTGCATTTCAACGGCATATTGTTTGAAGGTTGCGGTTAGTTTTTGCCGTCGTTGGCGTATTTCGTCGACGAGTCTTTCAAGATAACGACATGGTAGGATGAAACGGATGAAATCCTGCTTAAATGCCGCCCATGTTTCCCAGTGTTTGTTGCTGTTGCAGAAACACATCAGCACCTTCTCGCTTGAGTTCAATTTGTCAGTGGACAAATTTCATCATTATATTTATATATACATATACACATCCTTATACATATACTTATGCAGATACATACACATATACATATACAAATATATACCTATACGAGTATATATATATATATATATATATATATATATATATATATATATATATATATATATATATATATATATATATATATATATATATACACACATACACTTAAATATATATATACATACACATATACATATACATACACATATACATTTACATATATATTTATATATATATATATATATATATATATATAATTATATATATATATATATATATATATATATATATATATATATAAAATGCAGACAGAACTAGGAGTTTATGGTTTTGACCGACTCTCCCTGGGACAAATACGCAACATAGACAAAGCCAGGAGTTTATGGTTTTGACCGACTCTCCCTGGGACACATAAGCAACACAAACAGAGCCAGGAGTTTATGGTTTTGACCGACTCTCCCCGACAAACAAACAGACAGAGTAGGGTAATAATAAAATATAATTAAAAATGTATACGAAATAGCTAGAAGTTTTGAAAATAAATAAAAACACTTAATAAAACAATACAACAGCGATTAAATTTCTGTAAGCGACCCTGGAACCCGCTGAGCTTTTATCCCAGCGAATTTTAGTCGTTACAGTGCCGCGCGAGCAGGGACTAATAAAAAAACAGAAGTTCAACGCATCGGCCTTATAACAAAAAGCACAAAAGAAATTCTCCTAGGTAAGAAATCCACAGAGTGACAGAGAACTACGTCGATATACGCAGCCACGCAGAGGAGTGCCGAATTAGCACCAGCTTAAAACACACACACACACCCTTTGTCTTCATCATTTAACACAGGATGGTGAAAACAAGTTGGTTGTATTTGCTACGCAAGGGGGAACTGGTGATATTTGCCGAGGAGTTCGGATTGGAGGCTACAGGTTCCGTGGAAGAACTCCGCAAACGACTATCCGACTTTTTCACTGAGACAGAACTAACTCAAAATCAGCAAAACCGTCTAGAGAAGCTGGAATCCATGTACGTTAGGAGCACGTCACCAAGGCTGGCTACGTCCATAATTACCCGCGAAACGCTGGAAGTGGGCAGGCCAGGGACATTCACAGGTGCAATACGAAAGGCATGGGATACAGGGTTTCGAAGAACATCACAGCATCACGATGTGTCACCAACAGCCATAGAACAAACGCACAGCGTAGCTGCACCATACGCAGTCATCGTTGACCAGGTGAGGAAGTGGTCTCTCAAGTTTGACGGAAGACGTGACCCGTTAGCATTTATAGAGCGAGTCGAGGAATTAGCAGAAGTGTACGACTTAAATAAGAATTTCCTCCCGCGAATTACGCCTGAACTGTTGAGAGAGCGCGCACTTATGTGGTACAGGAACAACAGTCGTGCGTGGCATGATTGGACCTCGTACAGGAGAGACTTTCTTAAGTTCGTCCTACCGGCACTCTACATGGAGAAACTCGAAGACCAGATTCGACAGCGTTACCAGAGACCTTGAGAAGCGTTCAAGCAATATGTGATCGAACTGCAGAATCTCATGCGGCAAGTGGATTATTCAGAGGAGCAGAAACTGGAAAGAATCTTCCAGAACAGCCTGCCACAATCCCAGTTATACGTGCTCCGAAGAGATTTCGAATCGCTACAAGAGCAGATAGAGATGGCCGAAGATTTGGAGTGCATTCGGGGAGAAGGCGAGGTACTAACAATGCCACCCACAGAATGGAGAAGACAGCAAGGTCCACCACGAGAGGTACGGAACCGTCAGGTGACGCTAGAGCGCAGAGCGGCACCCATAGATCCCAGAACAGCCTGCAGGCGTTGTGGCCAAAATGGTCATATAGCTCGCCAATGTCGCAACGCGCAGATATTGTTTTGTTGGGAGTGCGGGCGTAGGGAAGTGAGGACGATCGAGTGCTGCAAACAGAGAGCACCACCCAACCGAAGACTACAGACAACACTCAGCATATATCAGAACAGCGACACCGAACATCAAAATTGGAGAAAGCATTGCCCTATGTCAGACAACGAATCTGTGCCACCGTTTCCATTGGCACAGAAACCATCACCGCGACACTGGACACAGGTGCAACTAACAGTTTTGTGAGCAGAAAGCTAGTACGAAAACTACGCGCTTCCACCAACAAATCGGGAAAATCCCATACTAGAGGGCGCATGGCAGATGGCAGTATTAAGGCAGTCAGAGAGACGTGTGTGACGACTATAAGGCTTGGAGGAAAGGCATGCAATCTAGAGCTACTGGTCATGCCGGACTCCAGTGATGATCTGCTCCTGGGAATAGACTTCATGACAAGCCTGGGAACAACATTGAAATGCGGTGATCAGGAGTTCACATTGGGACCTCATATCAAATGTGTGCAACCCCGAGAAATTGCAACGTGCACGACAATTCGTGTTGAGAATCTCCCTCATTTCAATGCATCGCATTCCAAGACGCACACCAACGTCATAAATTCAAAAAACAGACGCATAGCAAAGAATACACAGAAAAGCAACGCATTCGACAACACACACCACCAGGACTCACGCAAACGAATTCACCTGCCACAGACTATGCCGAGCGAAATCGGACAACGTATCCCACAAAGGCATAGAGAGAAGGACCTCCCCAGAATCAACAAATGGGCGTCGGAAAAAGGACGCAAGCGCACCCCACAACAAGAAGGTCGCACAGCGAAGGCGACCACCATCAGAGCAATCAGCTCACCTACTACCCATTCCGCAAGGACAGCACCAGTGAGAAACAGCCGAGACATACCACGTAGACACAACGACAGATCAAGGGACAACCAGGGGGCAATCAAGTGCACCAAGAACAGCAGAAGCGACAACAAGAGGGACAAGCGTGACTCCAAAAGCCACCACAGCAAAAGAATCACACAATGGAACGGGGCTACATGGGGAAAGCCAACAATGAAACGGATACCAATCACAGGCGACTAAGCGATACGATTGAAGTCATACACATCCGACAGTGAAAAACCAGAGAAGACTAAACGTAACCACACGGGGACACCGCCAACACTGAATGCCACACCCGGGGAAGACCTCCACTTCCACAACATAGCCGAACACAGAGGACCCAAGGCGGATGGCTTACCAGCGGAACTAGTGGCAGATACGATAGCAACTCTTAAGGAAAGCCAAGCCAAGAGAAAACGCCTGCGGTTTGAATATACTATATATATACTATACCGCGGAGAAACATCCATTCTCTTTCGCCCACAAAGTAGGGAGGAAGTGTGAAGACGGAAAATACTATAAGTATTTTTCGCACACACAACTCATATACAACATGCAACATCCCACAGCCTAAAATGGTAACCACCTCCCACGCTAAATGCAACAACAAACACAGAATACAAGTATAATAAAACATTTACTCACAGACGATCGGTCCAATAAGTGTAAAGGTTTTAATGATCTCAGAAACGTAAAGTGTTATACGCAACACTACAGCGACCAAAGGCGGAACACGGAGTAAACCGAGAGAGAAACACACACAAAGCTTTCAGCTCACTCACAACAACATAATGCACTGGTCCCGGTGATAGCTTTCGCTTTATAAGCGGAGTGGCCCGGGCAGTGAGTCTCTTTGATCCAGCATGGTTCAGCAAGTATAGAATGCACCAAGCTCGTAGAGACGCCGGTAGTGACTACGAATAGTATTGACAATAAATAAAATGCAGACAGAACCACGAGTTTATGGGTTTGACCGACTCTCCCTGGGACACATACGCAACATAGACAGATCCAGGAGTTTATGGTTTTGACCGACTCTCCCTGGAGACACAGCACAAACCACGGACACTACCACGAATACACAGACAGAGAAGGGTAAAATATAATTATATATGTATACGAAATAGCTAGTAGTTTTGAAAATAAATAAAAACACTTAATAAAGCAATATAATAGCGATTAAATTTCTGTAAGCGATACTGAAACCCGCTGAGTTTTTACCCCAGCGAAATTGAGTCGTTACAATACATATACATATCCATATACATATAATATATATATATATATATATATATATATATATATATATATATATATATATATATATATATATATATATATATATATATATATATATATATATATATATATATATATATATATATATATATATATATATATATATATATATATATATATATATATATATATATACGAGTATATATATATATAAATATATATATATATATATATATATATATATATATATATATATATATATATATATATATATATATATATATGTATATATATTAGACCTGGCGCAGCTAATGTGGAGTTTTTTATTTTTTGGAATTTTGAATGTGGGTAGCGATCAAAATATGCGATTTGATGCCAAAATTGATGTAGCAAATTTTCAGGCTGATCGGATGGTGCCAACCCGTGCCATAATGAGGTCAAAGGTCAAACTTTTGAAAAGCCAGAAAAATACTCTTTTTTTGCATTTTATAAATTTTTTTAATTAGAAATACTATGAATAAAACTACTATAAATTAGAACATAATTTATAACTTGTAAATTACTTATTATTTGTATTAACGCTGTAGTTTACAATATCACCAGAATCAAATACTTTTATATTATAATTTTTAATTGATCTCTAAGTTGCAAAAATGTATGGTGTTTCTGCTATTATAGTAAGACAAAAATATTTATAGAAATTAAAAAATGCTAACAATATTGTTACGAATTTTCTACTAATTCCTTCACTTACGCGTTATTTTATTCCACAACAATAAAATAGAGTTCTTCTAAATTACAATAATAACGACGTATGTTCTTTATTACACTTAGTACTCAAACTGGTATAAACACAATTATTTGACAATCAACACTTAAACAATCGATCTCGCGTTGCTTACTTCTTAGCGTTCGTAACTAGACCAACTCGAGTACAACGCAAACCGCTGTATTTATATCTGTCACTAGTGTGATATTGACATCTATTTCTCGAATATTCGAGTATATTCTTGTGGTGGTTCCTACCTAGTGTCATCTCCATCTATTTCTCGAATCTTCGACCATACTTTTCGTGGTGAATTTGAATATAGTTGAGAGAGGTTTAAAAATAAGCCGATTCGAAAACGTGGAAAGAAGAATTTTATTGACGACAGAATGCTAGCTTGTATGGATGCTGGCAATATCTCATCTCCATTAGCTATACACTTCATCAGTGCAACTGCCAAAGCGTTGGGTCACAATCTTTAGGATCTTGTTCTGAATTGCACAAGTTTGCGTGAACAACGTACAAAATATCGTCGGCGTCATGGCAAAGAAATTATTGAAAATTTCAAGGTAAAAATTTTTGATTTCGAAGTTATAAGTTTTTCTTTGAGCTTAAGTTTTTTAGATCCCTGAAACATTTGTTTTGCATTGGGAGCTACTTCCCGCAATTGCTGGCTAAGATAAAGAGCGAAGCATTTTGTAAAGGGGAACAGTACTTGTTACACATTGTAGAGTGCTACCGTAAGGACTTCCCATACTATACAAAATCTTCATTGATTTAAAATAAAATTAATTTAAGCCTATTAAATAGAAATTAAAGAAATTTAATCAATGTGGTCGATATTTTCCTTTATTTTTGTAGTTAATTTTAATTCACAAACAATCCAAACTTGACGTGCGACAATTCGCTTCTAATAATCTTTTTTACATATATATATCTATATTTCCCGCGCAAAACCAGTGACGTCGCGCGCTTTTTCCGATTACCCGAGAGAGGGAAAAAACTGTCAGTCAAATCACAGCTGTTATTTAAATTACACTATTGCTATCTCGCTTCTCAGAAGCGTTGCCACTTAAATTTGACGCAAATATTAATACACTCTGCGAATCAGAAAAAGCACCGACAAGACCGGTATGAAACAACAGGAACTGACTACAGTTCGGCCGTCCTGACGACCGAATTGTCCTCAATTCCGCGGAATCCTAGTTTTAACAAAATACACTAACTAGCAGTAGTGGTAAGTGTTGCCTCAGTGATGTCGGTGACCAGATCAGCCAAAGGTGCAAGCCATTTCCGCAGTTTATTTGCTTCTAAGATGCCATTATAAGGTAGTTGAGTTATTTGACACCCGGCGACATCTCGAATAACATATCGGTCACTCGGTAATTTTTTACATACAACATAAGGGCCTCTATATCGAGGAATCAGTTTTTTGTTACTTTCTACGCTGTTGTCGACATTTCGTATTACTACATAGTCTCCTTCTTCAAACTCAGGTGCTGCAGTATGTGACCTCAGGAAATTTTTTAGATTACTCTCTTGTGACTTGCTGATGTTTTCCTCAGCTTTACACCTCAATTTTCCTAAATCTCTGTTCACACTTTCGTTTTTAATTGCTAAATATTCCGTTAATTCATCAATGACTTTACCGCGTTGCTCGACTCCAAAAAATAAGACAGAAGGGGTGCATCGAGTAGAAGTATGAACCGTATTATTGAGGGCATATTCTGCAGATGTTAATTGAGAAGCCCAATCGGAATGGTTAAGTGAGTTAGAGAGTTTACTTAATATCGGTCGAAGAACCCGATTGACTCTCTCCACTTGCCCATTTGCCTGAGGGGATGCAGTGGCATTGAGAACGTGTTCAATATTCCGTTCATATAAAAATTGTTGTTAAATTCATTGGAAGTGAAGCAAGTGCCACGATCACTTATGATCCTTCTAGGGCGACTGTAATAAGAGAAATATTGGCTTAAGGCATAACAAACCTCTCTAGTGCTAGTGGAAGTAGCGGAGTACAATTTCGTAAATTTAGTAAAAGCATCAACAATAACTAGGACATACTTTTTCTTGGACTGAAGGGACGGAAGCGGGCCTAAATGGTCAATATGAATAGTATCAAACGGCATAGGTACCTTCGGAATATTAAACATATTTCGACGATTATTCCGGGCGGGAGCAGAATAAATGATACATTTTAAGCAATTTCGTATAAAATTCTCGACACGTGTCTTCATCAAAGGAAACCAATAATTCTTGCTAATTTGGTTACAGCATTTATCAACTCCCAAATGACTTATTTTCTCGTGAATGCTTCTAATCACATTGTTAACCATCTCCCTAGGAACATACAATTGGAGTCTTTCAGAAGGTAACTTACGGAAAACCAAGCCATCCTTTAGTTCGTAGCCGTTGACAGGACCAGCTTCAAGATTCAATTTAATTGTTTCAATCTCCGAATCTCGGCACTGGGTCAATTGTAACTGAAAGTCAAGGTCTGACTCATCGAATACTATGCATATACCTGCTCGACTTAATGCATCAACGTGTTTCATTGCAGTACCAGCTCGATGCTGCACTGTATAGTTGTAATTTTCCAAAAAAAGTGACCAGCGAGCAATTTTAGCGGAATGGGTTTGATTTTTTAATGTTTGCGCTAACGAATCACAGTCAGTAACCACCTTAAAAGGAATACCATCAACGTAAGTATGGAATCGTTTAAGGGCATAAATAATGGCTAGTGTTTCCAGTTCATAACTATGTAGTTTACACTCATCCGAAGAAGTAGTTTTAGAAAAATACGCAACAGGGTGCAATTTTGCATCGTCTTGCCTTTGAAGAAGCACCGCGCCGAAACCAACCGAACTCGCATCGCAATGCAATTCGGTTTCTGGCTTTGGGTCATAAATGGCCAGTACGGGGCACTCAAGTAGTTTCTGTTTCAATAAATGAAAAGATCGCACACAGGCTTCGTTACAAATGAAGGGAGCATCTTTACGCAACAAGAAGGTCATAGGTCTGGCTATCGTTGAGAAGCCTTCAACAAAACGGCGAAAATAAGAAAATAGTCCAACACATTTTTCTAAATGATGCCTATTTGTAGGCATCGGATAATTTTTTATTGCTTTTAGGTGCCTAGGTACTAGGCCTGATTCCCAAAGTATTTACACGATAGCCCAAATAATCAAACTCTGTATAAGCAAATTTGCACTTGTCTAACCGAAGTTCAAGCCCATGCATCCTCAGTAAGCGCAAGACTTCAGTGACGATATCTAAATGCGTCTCAAAATCGTTAGATGCGATTAGAACGTCATCCAAATAGATAACAACTTTACCGGCAATAATAAGGTCACGAAAAATTCTATTAATGAAACGTTGAAATTCCGCAGGTGCATTTTTGAGGCCAAATGGCATTCTAACATATTCATATTGACCATCAGGAGTGACGAAAGAAGTATACTTAACAGACTCTTCGTTCATTTTAACATGATGAAATCCACTCCTAAGATCCATCAGGGTAAAAAACTTCTTCCCTCCTAAGTGCTCAAGACAGTCCTCAATCAGGGGCAAAGGGTAATTATCGCGAATCGTGATTTTGTTCAGAGGGCGGTAATCGACACATTTACGAATTTTTCCATTCTTCTTACGAACCAAAACAAGCGCAGAGGCATATGGAGAATTACTAGGTCGAATAATTCCTTTCTGCATTAAATCACTTACAATTTTCCTTACCTCCAATCGATCAAAGTAAGAGAGTCGTCGCGGTTTACAAAAAATAGGTGTGTCATGTGTCAGATTAATTTTCATAGAAAAGTTCGTTTCTTTCACTTGACTTGCAAAAAATTGTTGGTAATTATTACTAATGGCCTCAGTTATTTTTTCCTTCTGCCTAACAGATAATTGAGGGTTGATATTGCCAATAGGTTCAGATAAACTAACATCAATTGCACACATTTGGTCACACACGTCATCAAATGACTTATCAGAAGGAGCCTTCATGACACCAAATTGACTTTTAATATTATCTAACCGCGACAACGGAACACAATGCACATTCCTGGCTGCAGCATGGCCAACATCAGTTTTCAAAAGATCCAAAGAGTTTAAAACAGTATACACGTGTGGTTTCAATAACTTAGATTGCTGTATTTTATTAACTTCAATTAACTTTTCTTTTGAGTATTTATATAAAATAAAACATAAGTGTGTTTTCAACTTTGGTAATAGGTCTCTACCAATTATTAATGGAAAAAATAAAATACCTTTCGGTAAAACAATGAATTCATGTTCAACTTTAATTTGTTTGAATTTAACAAAACATCGAATACATCCCAAAGACATAAGCGGGGTGTTTCCATGGCCGTGGTATCCTGAAGGGCAGACGGCTTTTTTGCCTAACTTCGGCACTTGGCATTCGTCAATGAAGCTTTTAGGGCTACCAGAATCAAAAAGCGAAAACACACGTGAATACTGAGCACCCACAAGATCACTCGATTCAAAGGCAACACTCACCTGCTGCAAAGATCTAAGCTTTTCAGATATAATATAGGATTCAGCAGCATCATCGATGTCATCAGTTTCCTCAGTACGACCACTAACAGCTGCAGCCAATTTCGCAGCACGATGAGGGCAGTCCTTATACAGATGATTCAGCTGACCGCATTTAAAACACGAACCAGGCAGGCGCTTAGGCATCGGGCATTCGCTTTGAAAGTGCCCAAAACGTTGACAATTGAAGCAACGGATTTCCGACTTAGCTAGGGCGCCAGTAGCAGCAGTAGAAACAGTAGTGGCAGCAGTCGGTTTAGTGTTGTTTGAGGCATTCGACTTCATACGAGTAGTCATCTGAGCTAAAAGTGCATTCACATCAACTGCAGGACGTCGAGATGGGACAGTTGGAACGCGAGCTCGCTTGCGTTCGTAGCGTTTTATGGCATCTTTTAACGATTCAATACTAGTTGCATTGTACAGAATCACTGCATCACCCGAAGTGTCGCCAATACCTTCTATTATTATGTCGACCAATTCATTCTCGACTATATTGGCTCGCGAGGCAATTTCTTGCATCTCTATAACATAGCGGTGCAAGCTCTCGTTGGGCTTCAAAGTGCGAGCACGAAGTTGTTGGTACACTTCATGTAAAGAGTACTTCCGACCGAATTCCCTTATCAATGCATCTCGTAAAGCTTCATAGGTGTGGGCAGATATGGTGCGAGCAAATATCTTTGCAGTGCCCCCAAGCCACCTCCGCATTGCGATGGGACGTGCGTTATTGTCAAATTGAAGACTATCGAATGCATCCTCAACATCGTCTACCCATTTACAGATGTCATACGTATCGTCAGCAGTAAACTGCATTACCATAGATTCAATGACATTAATATTCATGTGAATTGGGGCTGCAGTCATCGGTGTGGCGGATTGAGCCCGACGAAGAGCAGACACTTCCTGCTGCAGTAATAGTAGTTCACGTTCTTTTCGCATTTGTAGCAGTTGCTCATCCATGTTAAAAGTATGTACACTAGCAGTACCATCGGTTACATCAAAGTTTTGGCAAGCATTGACAGCAGTTGTGCACCCATTTGCACTAACATTAGCAGCAGTTACAACAGGGTTTGGGCAGGCATCAGCAGCAGTTGTATTTACATTTAATTCAGTTGCATCAGGGTTAGGATTCACATTTGGAATTGCATCAAAGGCATCAGGGCGATCGGCTCCTTGATGAGGATGGACTTATTCATATAGTGTTCGGATTCGGCTCAAGCTCGCAGTAGGTGGGACATCTATTTCGCCTGCTTGAAGAGCAGCCAACATTTCATATTTTCCAATGCGTTCCATTATGTATTTACGCAAAATAATGATAATTTTATTCGTAGGTAATCCCACTTCTGACGCTTTAATCAATGTGGTCGATATTTTCCTTTATTTTTGTAGTTAATTTTAATTCACAAACAATCCAAACTTGACGTGCGACAATTCGCTTCTAATAATCTTTTTTACATATATATATCTATATTTCCCGCGCAAAACCAGTGACGTCGCGCGCTTTTTCCGATTACCCGAGAGAGGGAAAAAACTGTCAGTCAAATCACAGCTGTCATTTAAATTACACTATTGCTATCTCGCTTCTCAGAAGCGTTGCCACTTAAATTTGACGCAAATATTAATACACTCTGCGAATCAGAAAATGCACCGACAAGACCAGTATAATACAACAGGAACTGACTACAGAAAAAACATATTTATATAGTATTTCTTATTAAAACATTGATAAAACGCAAAAAAAAGTATATTTTGGTGATTTTTGAAAATTTTGACCTTTGACCTCATTATGGCACGGCTTGACACCCTCCGATCCTGAAAATTTGCTACATCAATTTTGAAATCAAATCGCATTTTTGATTGCTACCCACATTCAAGTTACAAAAAAAAAATTTTAACGCCAGGTCTAATATATATATATATATATATATATATATATATATATATATATATATATATATATATATATATATATGCTGTATATATGTATATATATATATATATATATAAATATATATATATAGATATATATATATATATATATATATATATATATATATATATATATATATATATATATATAAATATATATATATATATATATATATATATATACGAGTATATATTTTGTTGTGTATGCTACCGTACATCGCTCTATCGTTTGCAAAGTCAGTCCATCTGTACTGGCCATCAAGTCGGGTCGTTCACATCGGTTTAATCAGCGCAATAACAGTAACTCCAGAAACTGTAACAAACGGCATACATGTGGCGGCTGCGGCGGTCAACATAACCGCGTGCAGTGCCCACATCGTGAAAGTGTATGCCATGCATGTGGCCGCAAGGGTCATCTACAGCGCGCGTGTCGTAGCGCGCAATCCTCAAGGTCGTTCATACCCACATCGAGCTCAAAACAGGCACACTAAGGAGCACAGAATCATCGATCACCTCGTGGAGGATCCATCAATCAAATAGTTCCAGTGGTCAACCAGAAGAAGTCCAATTCAGTGCTAATCAACGGGCGCTCTTGTTCATTCGAAATGGATTCAGGTTCGCCAGTTACTATCATGACAGAAAGTACGTTCAATCACATCTGGTCAACCAAAAAGCCAGATCTTTTGAAGTGCGACTTGGACCTTAGTGACTATCGACGACAACAAATCCCAATCAAGGGGATTATTGATGTTTCAATTTGTTACAATCGTCGTAAAATTGAAAATCTGCCGCTCATCATCGCTGACGTGAGCAGCTCAAATCTAGTGGGATGCAATTGGTTTGACGCCCTGGGCATACGCATAGAAGGCGTGTTTGCCATCAACAGCGGAGTCAACATTAAGACCGTTCTGGGAAAATTCTCATACTTATTTTCGTCAGAACTTGGTCGCTATACGGGGCCTCCAGTATCGCTGCATATCAATGAGGCCGTGCCGCCAGTCAAACTTTCACTACGCCGCATTCCATTTGCCATCAAAGAGCTCGTCGAGGACGAAATCAACCGTTTATGCAGTCAAGGTATTTTGGAGCCAGTGGTGTACTCCGACTGGTCAACTCCAATAGTACCAGTAGGACGGATCAATCAGAATTTGTGGCGATTATAAATCAACGTTAAATCAGGCAGTCAAACCACACTGCCACCAAATACCGGCAGTCAGTACACTGTTAGCATCAATTGAAGGAGGATCAATATTTGCAAACATCGACTTGGCACAAGCACCAGCAGCTAGTAGTCGACGAACGTTCAGCGTCACTACAAACTATTTCCACGCACAAGGGTGCATTCAAGGTGACCAGATATCAATTTGGTATAGCATCAGCTCCTGGCATATTTCAAAGCTGTATCGAGGGTACTCTACAGAACATTCCTGGCTTTTGCCGTACTTCGACGATATAGTGATCATGGGCAAAACAGAGGAAGAGCTGGCTTCCAGGCTAAACGAAGTATTGTCACGGTTCGATATAGCTGGTCTACGCTTACGCAAAGACAAATGTCAATTTGGTGTACCATCCGTAGAATTTCTGGGCTTCAAAGTCGATGCTTTTGGTATACGGCCATCTGCGGAAAAGGTCAATGCAATCAATGATGCACCAGCACCCAAGGACAAAAAGCAGCTTCAAGCTTTTCTGGGTCTACTCAACTTCTACCATGCGTTTTTGCCGCACAAGGCAACAGTTGCAGAACCTTTGCACCGCCTTTTGGATAAAAACGCTCACTGGACTTGGCAGAAAGAGCACGACATTGCTTTTTGCAAACTAAAGAAACTTATCACATCAGACGACGTGTTAGTCCACTACGCTGCGCAGTTGCCGCTAGTACTAACATGTGACGCATATGGACTCGGAGCAGTCCTCAGCCATAAATTTTCAGATGGATCGGAGAAGCCAATCACATTCTACTCACGAACACTGTCCAAAGCTCGTCTCAGGAGTTAAAAAATTCCACAACTTCCTTTATGGTCGATCGTTTACACTCGTCACTGATCACCGCCCTTTATTAGGAATCTTCACTACAAGAAAAGCAGTTCCTATTGTAATTTCGAACACAATGCTGCGCCGATCAATTTTTCTCAACGCATACGATTTTAACCTCATACATCGCGCTGGAGCAAAAATTGGCAATGCAGACTTTTTGAGCCGCTGTCCTATCGCGGCAACAACTGAGTCAACATCATCCCAAGATGTTCTCATGATTGAATTATCAGCCGATTCAGTCATAAAGGCACAACAAATTGCGTCCCAAACTTCGAAGGATCAGGATCTCTCCAAAGTTTTGAACTGGGTGTTAAGGGGATGGCCTAGCACCAAAATTGAGCGTTCAAGCAGCCTATATCCGTTCTATTGCCGCCGAGATGAACTCTCTGCAAAAAGAGGAGTTCTCGTGTGGGGTAACCGTGCAATTATTCTACCACCGGCTCGATCATCTATTATACGAGCACTTCACGCGCCTCATCCAGGACTCGTCAAGATGAAATCGATGGCTCGTAGTTATGTATCGTGGCCCAACATTGATGCTGAAATTGAGCATACTGTGAAGAAGTGCATTCCGTGTCAACAGAATAGGAACGAGGAATCGAAAACTGAATCACACCATTGGGAGTCGGCTAGGACTCCGTGGTCTCGTTTACACATCGACTTTGCCGGCCCTTTTCATGGCAAGACTTTCTTCTTGGTAGTCGATTCTTTCTCCAAATGGTTGGAGGTCGCAGTTATTCCGTCTACATCTACGAGAGCCGCAGTCAAGTTCCTTCGACAACTGGCTGCCACTCATGGTCTTCCTGATGAGATAGTGTCGGACAATGGCACAGCATTCACATCTACAGAATTCGAGGAATTCATGGACAACAATTTAATTCGCCACATACGCTCTGCTCCATTTTATCCGGCAACAAATGGGCAAGCAGAACGAATGGTTCAATCCACGAAGAACTACTTAAAGAAGCTGGAACGAAACACGAGCATAGATCTCAGTTTGGCTAGATTCGTGTTCAACCAACACATCACGCCGCATGCAACTACAAACCGTACTCCAGCAGAGCTGCTCATGAACCGACAGCTTAAATCGTATTTCGACAAAATACAACCACAGGAAATCACTTTCGGCAAGCTGACCGAGCCTGCCAGCAACAAATCTTTCATTTCAGGTAATCCAGTGTGGGCCCGTAACTACGCCGCTGGGCCAAAATGGATCGAGGGACAAGTGTTTGATCAAACTAGGCCTATATCATACACTGTCCGTCTGAGCGACTCCCGGATCGTCAAGCGTCACCAAGATCAGCTTAGGAATCGTATAGCATCATCGAACGATGCCAACTATGGAAGTCCAGCTACAGAGGACTTATTAACATCGTGTGATCATAGTATTTTGGAGCCTACTAATGAAGCTGAATCTCCGCCTGTAATATATATATATATATATATATATACATTTATATATTAGTAAATATGCGTGCGCTGTTGACATTTAATATATATTAATGTTTATTGCCATATGAAGATGAACAGATAAATGTACAGTGAGAATGTATATATGTATGTGTTGTATTGATGATCGCTACGTAGCGCGATGTGTATTGCTTGACATCCACTGATCGAATGACTTTGCAAACGATAGAGCGATGTACGGTAGCATACACAACACCCCTTAACACCCATATGTATATGTAAATGTATATTTATATGTAAATGTATATGTATATGTATATATTAATGTATATGTATATGTATATGTATATGTGTATGTATATATATATATATATATATATATATATATATATATATATATATATATATATATATATATATATATATATATATATATATATATATATATATATATATATATATATATATATATATATATATATATATATATATGGATTGATATATAAATGGATATGTACATGGATAGGATATATGCGTATATGTATATGTATACTCGTATGTGTTTATATATCGATATGTTTATTTATATATATTTGTATATGCATATGTATATTTACAATTATATGTGTACGAGTATGTATAGGTACATATATATGTGTATATATATGCATATGTATATGTATATTGATTTGTATATGTATATGTCAATGTATATATATATATATTGAAACGTGATTGCATATCAGTGAAACGGGATTGCATACTTGTAGCATCCCATCTGGAGAATGAGTGCCCCCTGTCAGTCAAGATGCGAACTTTTCGAATAAAAGCTTATTCAAGAACCATCTGTCGGTAATATCAAAAAGAATATTCTCGACTTCTGTCGAAGAGGATAGAAGCTTCTAGAAAATACGAGAATAGCGTGCAAGTTTCTACCTCAACCATTCGAAGACTATAAAAGCGACAAGACTGTTCAAAGTCGAATGCAGTAGATCAGAGACCGTAACAGTGTGTACAGCTAGCATTATAATCAAAGCAGCAGTATTTGTAATTGTGTAAAGTGATGAAATTCATTAGTAAATAAGGTGACTAATGGTTTGTGAAATAAAGTGCAAATAATAACTAAGTAAACTTTAAGCCTAATATTAAATGTGTAAATATCAATAATTAAATAAAACTAATTATTTTAATTTAACCAGCGATTGTTTGATTACTACACAATCCAGTGGTACGAGTCCGAGTACAGAAAGTTAGAGAAATTGTCAGGAGGGCAATTTTGTAACAGAGTAAATTGTCAAGAGGGCAATTTCGTAACAATTGGTGTCAGAAGTGGGATTGTGTATCTGTAATAAACAATGGTTAAATTTGAAAAACTTAGATTGGAGCAGCTCAAGAAGGAGCTTGAGCGCTTAAATTTGCAAACACAAGGGCTTAAAGCGGAGCTGCAGGTGCGATTAAGAAGCGCTTTAGAGGAGCAGGGTATAGACGTCGATGAGCATGAATTCCAATGTGAAGAGCCAACGACATCTCGACACGAAGAAACACCGCAAGAACTAACACGGGTAACTTTGACATGAGCGTACTCATCGGGGTAATGCAAATCTTCAAGCAGGATATGCAGCAGCGAGATGAAAAGATGCAGCAGCAGTTACAACAAAATTCTCGAACTGTCGAAAAGAGTGTTGCATCCGTTGAAAAGAGTGTTGCATCCGTCGAAAAAAATGTGGCATCAGTCAAAGAGGATGTCAAAGAACAGTTACAGCAGAGTGAAATACGACTTACTCAACTAGTGGAAAAGAACTCACAGCAAATGAAAGAAATGTCTGAGATGGTAGACAGGAAGGTTTGTGAAATTGAGACACGGCAAGAATCGTTCGAAAAATTTGTAGTACAAAGGCAGAACGAATTTAAGCAACAAATAGAGCAAAGAATTCACCTACTACAGGAAGGTGCATTGCCTGTGCCAGCTTTATCCTCAATAAAACTGAAGCCTCCTACCTATGATGGAACCACTACATTTAGTGTCTTCAGAATGCAGTTTGAGACTACCGCTAACACAAATGGTTGGAGTGCTCGCGAAAAAGTGGCTGCATTAACCGTTTCGTTGAAAGGTGCTGCCGCTGATGTGCTTCAAACTATCTCAGAAAGTGAGCGAGACTGCTATGAAAGCTTGATAAATGCCGTTCAGCGCAAGTATGGTAGTGGACACCGGAAGCAGATGTACCAAGTAGAGCTACGAACACGGGTACAGAAGAGTGGTGAGTCTCTACAACAGTTTGCGGCGGAAGTGGAACGGTTGGCTCATCTTGCCTACCCAGGAGAGATCACTGAGAGGTGTATGATGGACACCTTCGTATATGGCATTCGCGATGCGGAGATAAAGCTTTCTGGAATAACTAATCCGAAAGCTACATATATGGAGACAGTAGCTAGCGCTTTAACTTCAGAGACAGCAGCCTTGGTGTGCCAGCCAGTATACAGAGCCCGTCAGGTAGAAGTCGAAAGCGGCCAAAGTTTCACGGGCAAATGCTTCACCTGCGGAGAGGTCCGACACATGGCCCGTAATTGCCAATCGAGACGGAAACGTTCTAGATCACGCTCACCGGTAAGACCTGCAAAGCAAGTCAGATTCCAAAATAGGGAATCAGAAAATGTTGAAAAGCCGTCGACAAACTAGATGGACTCAGTCTCGAGGGGCTTGATCTGACTCAGATGGCACGGAAAATCAACAGCCTAACTGTCGACAGCGTAGTAAATGGTCGAAAAATCGTGGTAACATTGGATACGGGTGCATCACATTCCATAATTAGAAGGGATCTCGTTCGGGGAATCGAGCCGCTTCTGGGAATAAGACTGCGTACGGCAACTGGAGATGATGCACCGGTACTGGGAAAAGTTACACGGAAAATAACTATCGGCACCACAACAGTGACGCACGAGTTTGTAGTTGCGGATATTGTGGACGAATTAATCTTAGGTGTGGATTTTATGATTCGGAATGGATTCACCCTAGATTTGAAATGCCGAATGTTGAAGTATGCGAACACCGAAATACCGTTATCCGTTGTTGAGGATAAGTATGGAGGTATCCGACAAGCCATTGTATCGCGGCGGACAAAAATCCCAGCAAAGTCAGAGGCAGTCATATGGGCCAAAATGGACGGAGATGTGGAGAAGAACAAGTTGTGGATTGTGGCGACTGATGAAAAATTTGCACTGGATGACATCATAATTGGAAAAACCCTCGTAGAAGAACAGCAGAACAGAATATTGCCAGTAAAAGCGGTCAATCTTGCAAATTATGCTAAAACCATAGAGAAAGGACAGATAATTGGAAATTTCCGGGCAATATGGGCCAAAATGGACGGAGATGTGGAGAAGAACAAGTTGTGGATTGTGGCGACTGATGAAAAATTTGCACTGGATGACATCATAATTGGAAAAACCCTCGTAGAAGAACAGCAGAACAGAATATTGCCAGTAAAAGTGGTCAATCTTGCAAATTCCGCTAAAACCATAGAGAAAGGACAGATAATTGGAAATTGCCGGGCAATTTCGGCAATTGTAAACTGTGAAAGCCAGCCGCGATGAATGAAGATACCAGCTGATAAAAAGGTACTCGACGATCTCACGAAAGAATGGAGCAAAGACTTATCCACAGAGCAGAGGAAGACTGCCGGCCAACTTTTGGCAAGACATTGGTCAGTATTTGCTGAAAAGGGTAAAAACGAAGGCAGAACAAAGATGGTGAAACACACAATCAACACTGGTGATGCCAAACCCATTCGTCAAGCGTCAAGAAGAGTACCTCTGGCAAAGAGAGAAGAGGTGAATGTATTGATGAAGGAAATGCATCAGAACAACGTCATAGAGCCATCAGCGAGCCCCTGGAGTTCTCCAGTGGTATTAGTCAAGAAGAAGGATGGCTCCACACGTTTCTGTGTAGATTATCGTAAACTAAATGAGGTAACGAAGAAAGATAGTTATCCATTACCTCGCAACGACGATACGTTGGACACACTTTCTGGTTCAAATTGGTTCTCAACGCTGGATTTACAAAGCGGATATTGGCACGACCAAGACAAGGAAAAGACAGCATTCAGCGCCGGTGATGGACTATGGCAATTTTTGGTGATGCCATTCGGACTGTGTAATGCTCCAGCTACATTTGAACGACTAATGGAACATGTGCTAAAGGGTCTCCACTGGAAAACGTGTCTGGTGTACTTAGATGACATCATCGTTATGGGAAAGGACTTCGAGGACCACTTGAAGAATTTGGAAGAAGTATTGATGCGATTAGGAGCTTCAGGGTTGAAGCTGAGCGCAAAGAAATGCTCATTCTACAAGAAAGAAGTCAAGTACCTTGGACATAAAGTCACACCTGAAGGAGTACACACAGATCCAGATAAGATAGACTCAGTAAGGGAGTGGCCAAGACCAACTAGTTTGCATGAGCTACGCAGCTTCTTGGGCCTTTGCACCTATTACAGACGCTTTGTTCCAGGCTTCGCAGACGTGGCTGGTAGTCTACATGCATAAACGAGGAAAAATTGTCCTTTTGAGTGGAAAAGCGAACAGGAGAAGGCATTCAACAGATTGAAAGAGCTATTGTGTACAGCTCCGATCCTTGCGTATCCAATACCTGGCGAAAAATTTATTTTGGATACAGATGCAAGTGGATTCGGGATTGGAGGTGTCCTGTCGCAAGTTATTGACGGACATGAAAGAGTAATAACCTACTTCAGCAAGATCTTATCAAAGCCAGAGCGAAATTACTGTGTAACACGGAGAGAACTTTTGGCGGTTATGCAGTGCGTGAAGCACTTTAACAAGTACTTGTATGGACAAAATTTCTTGTTGAGAACGGATCACGCTGCTCTGCGCTGGCTATTACAGTTCAAAAATCCTGAAGGTCAGGCTGCGAGATGGATTGAGAGACTCCAAAGCTACGATTTCACAATAGAACATCGCAGAGGCGGAAACCACGGGAATGCTGATGCACTATCACGACGTCCTTGCAGTATGGAATGTAAGCACTGTTCTAAAGCTGAAGGGAAAGAAGGAGTAGTCGATGTACGCTTAATGGCTGTTTTATCAGACGATGAATGGACAGCGGAAAAGATAAAAGAAGAACAACGAAATGACCCAGATTTGGCAAAAATCGTATCAAGTAAGAATGAAGGAAAACGGCCTGATTGGAACGAAATCTCGACTGAAAGCCCCATAACTAAAGCATATTGGGCTCAATGGAATAGCCTAAAGCTGCAAGATGGATGCCTATTCCGCCTGTGGGAGAGCAAATATGGAAAAACCACGAAGAACTTGATTGTGGTACCCAAGGCGAAATTATCAAGGAATACCATAGTGGGCCAAGCGGAGGACATTTGGGAATAACAAAAACAGTCGAGAAAATTAAAACACGATTTTATTGGGTTGGTTGCCAGCAATCGGTAGTTGACTGGATTAGTGCTTGTGAAAAGTATACAGCTGCCAAGGGACCGAGCCGTCGCAGTTAGGGGAAGATGCATTTATATAACGTGGGAGCGCCATTTGAGCGTATTGCAATGGACATAGCAGGTTCGTTTCCAATTAGTGATTCCGGCAACAAATATGTTCTCGTCGTAAACGACTATTTTAGTAAATGGCCAGAAGTATACCCCATTCCCGATCAAGAAGCTAAGACCGTTGCAGATGCATTTATCAATAATTGGGTCTGCAGATTCGGAGCTCCCCTCGAGTTGCACTCGGATCAAGGCAGAAATTTCGAGTCAACAATATTCAGGGAAATGAGTGAATTGATGGGCATACGCAAAACTCGTACAACCCTCTTTGCACCCACAATCCGATGGAATGGTTGAAAGATTTAATCGTACGCTTGAGGTACACCTAAGGAAAGTCGTGGACAGAAACCAGAAAGATTGGGACCAACACATACCCCTCTTTTTAATGGCATACCGATCGGCAACTCACGATACAACATCTACAACACCAGCTAAGGCTATTTTCGGTTGTGACATAAGATTGCCTGCAGATCTGAAATTCGGTGCCTACTCATCTACGGAAGTTTCATGTAGCAGTTATGTAGCTGACAAACGAAGACAGCTGAATGAAATTCATGGAAGCATCAGAAAGCGCACACAATTGATGAGTGATAAAATGAAAGCCAGATATGATCTACGAGCGAACTCCAAGGGATTTCAGGAAGGGCAGCTAGTTATGCTTCATAATCCGCAAAGGAAAAAGGGATTATCGCCAAAACTGCAAACACACTGGGAAGGCGATAAGGTGATAAAGCGGTTCAACGATGAAGTATACCGCATCCAGTTGGCGAGAAATGCCAGGAGCAAAATGAAAGTCGTTCATTTAGAGAGGCTATCTCCTTATAAAGGTTGCAGTACTATCCTTGAAACGTGATTGCATATCAGTGAAACGGGATTGCATACTTTTAGGATCCCATCTGGAGAATGAGTGCCCCCTGTGAGTCAAGATGCGAACTATTCGAATAAAAGCTTACTCAAGAACCATCTGTCGGTAATATCAAAAAGAATATTCTCGACTTCTGTCGAAGAGGATAGAAGCTTCTAGAAAATACGAGAATAGCGTGGAGGTTTCTACCTCAACCATTCGAAAACTATAAAAGCGACAAGACTGTTCAAAGTCGAATGGAGTAGATCAGAGACCGTAACAGTGTGTACAGCTAGCAGTATTTGTAATTATGTAAAGTGATGAAATTCATTAGTAAATAAAGTGACTCATGGTTTGTGAAATAAAGTGCAAATAATAACTAAGTAAACTTTAAGCCTAATATTAAATGTGTAAATAGCAATAATTAAATAAAGCTAATTATTTTAATTTAACCAGCGATTGTTTGATTACTACACAATCCAGTGGTACGAGTCCGAGTACAGAAAGTTAGAGAAATTGTCAGGAGGGCAATTTTGTAACAGAGTAAATTGTCAAGAGGGCAATTTCGTAACAATATATATATATATATATATATATATATATATATATATATATATATATATATATATATATATATATATATATATATATATGTATATATAGATATATATATATATATATATATATATATATATATATATATATATATATATATATGTATATATATATATATATACATATATATATATATATATATATATATATATATGAATATTTATATGTATATATATATATATATATATATATATATATATATATATATATATATATATATATATATATATATGTATATATAGATATATATATATATATATATATATATATATATATATATATATATATATATATATATATATATATATATATATATATATATATATATATATATATATATATATATATATATATATGTATATATATATATATACGAGTATACAGTTTGTCAAGTAATTGGTTGCGAAATAAAAAATGTATCGAAATTTTCACTTTAATTTTGATTTGAAGAAAGAAATGCATAATTTAATTTAAAAAAATATTATAATTTAATATTGCCAATTTTCCTCAACAGAAAACATCAAAAAAATTATTAAATTATTACAAAAAGATCCGTTTCTGTAGCAAAAGAAAAACCAATAGCCACATCATGGTGTCAAATAATTGTTTGCCTAATTCAAGGAACATAAAAATAAGATATTAAACTATTAGTAAATAATTGAATACAAAATATGCCTACCAATAGAATCAATAACGGGTTACAGCCTTTTTGGCATAGACGCAATAAGCTTTTGTATATCGTGTTATTCGGGCAACCTTTCCCATTCCTCCCTCATTACTCTTATTAGAAGAGATTTTATTAGTTGGAACCCGTTTTGCAACTGTTTTTTTAAGGTGTGCCCATACATTCTCGACGGGGTTCATATCAGGGCTTTACACTGGTGTGTCTATGACTGTATGTATGTAATTATATGTCATCCAGGTCCTGCACAAGAGCGATTTGTGCTTAGGGATACACAAGAGCGATTTGTGCTGATACACTTTGAATTTAAACTTTTCGGGATTTTGGGAGTCAATGAAGCCAGAATTCTGAACACTTTTTTTTCAATTCGTTTTGAAAATTGTTTAAGTAACACTTCTTCGTCAGCATAATGGTCAAAATTCTTAGTTCCCCAACGCCTTCCATTGAAATACATTCCCGTATCATCAACGATAACTTTCCAAACTCCCCAGTGGGGATCGTATTCTTCTGCTGCAGTGCTGTTTGCGGTTTGCGACAAACTTTATTGGATCCATCGTCATAATACATAATATAAAGTCAGATCTCTCCACTACTCCATTAGTTTAGATACGCATGCAATAGCAAAATACATCCTCTTTTGAATATTCATTGAAGAGAGAATCGGCCTTTGACAAACTATTTTGGAGGAATATTGACGAGTTTTCAGCACTTCTCACCAATATGCTGACGAAGAAGTGTTACTTAAACATTCTTCAGAACGAATTGAACAAAAGTGTTCAGAATTTCGGCTTCAATGGCCCACAAAATTCCGAAAAGTTAAAATTCAATGTGTATCAGGAAAATTACCCAAAGCACAAATCGCTCTTAAGTAGGACCTGAATGATATATATTTATACATACAGTCATAGACACACCAGCACAAAGCCCTGATATGAACTCCATCGAAACTTTATGGGCATACCTTAAAAAAACAGTTGCAAATCGGGTTCCAGCTAATAAAAACGCTTCTAATAAGAGTTATGAGGAAGGAATGGGAAAAGGTACCTAAATAGCACGATATACAAAAACACTTGTGTCTATCCCAATAAAGTTGCAAGCCGTTATTGATGCTAATGGTAGTCACACTAACTATAAAAATTGGACACCATGAAATGGCTATTGTTTTTTCTTTTGCTACAGAAACGGTTCTATTTGTAATTATTTAAGAAATTTCTTGATGTTTTCTATTGAGGAAAATGGGCAAATGTTAAAGTATAAGATTTTTTTTATTAAATACATATATGCATTTCTTGCTTGAAATCAATATTAAAATGAAAATTTCATTGCATTTTTTATTTTGTAAACAATTACTTGACAAACTGTATATACATATATATGTATATACTCGTATATATATATATATATATATATATATATATATATATATATATATATATATATATATATATATATATATATATATATATATATATATATATATATATATATATATATATATATACATACATATATATATATATATATATATATATATATATATATATATATATATATATATATATATATACATATATATATATATATATATATATATATATATATATATATATATATATATATATATATAATTATATTTGTATATATATATATATATATATATATATATATATATATATATATATATATATATAATTATATTTGTATATATATATATATATATATATATATATATATATATATATATATATATATGTGTAAGTATATGTATATGTATATTAATATGTGTATGTATATGTCGTGAAGTCTATACTGTTCCGTGTTTGATTAAATTTACATATTTCTCAGTTGCAAAACAATGTATGTTCTGGCGCCAAAACGTGTGTATTTTCTTATTAAGGTCCAAATTCTTTATAATAACCGTCACATTTATTATTCGAAAGCTTTTAGAGACGCCATCTGGCGGTGAATTTATTTTGTTATAAGCTTTTGTGGAAAGTTGTGTTTTTGGTTTCTGTTTTTGCTATGATGGATGGACCTTTTGTGGAAAGCTGTGTTTTTGTTTGTGTGTTTGCTATAAAAAAAAGTTCACATGAATTGAAATTTCCGCATACCCACCGCCCCTTTGTTTGCTTTTGATCAACACAAGATTCTTATAACCTAAAACCTCAACACAGTATTTCCTCGTACCCCCCCTCCACTGTGGTTGCAGCTGCCAACAAGTTCAACTCAGTTTGGTATTTGATGATAAGAAAGCAGCTGCGTTCAAGTTCAACTCAGTTTGCTATTTACTGATAAGAAAGCAGCTGCGTTCGGTCTGATGTGCTAGCTTAGCGCTGAGTGCTACGTTCTGTAACGCAAGTATATATATGCTTGTATGGATTAATTTTCTTATATTGAATATATGAAGGTAATGAAAAAAAGGAAAGGAATTTCTTTTACTTTATTTTTATTTTTTTTATTTTTAATTATTTGTTTTACATTTATAACAATCATAATTAATATCTAAATTAAAATATAATATAATATAATATATTATTTAAAATTAAAATATAAAATAATATATTATTCTAAATACGAGTATACAAGCTAGATAGACAAAAGAGAAAAAAACATAAATAAATAACTAGTCAGTAGAAATAAAAAAAAGCAAAAACTCACTCCATAATTATAGCGCTCGCAGTGCTCATTAAGTTTATCTAATAAACTTTCTATCTCCTTCCGCAGGGAGATACTTAGATTCATTAGATTTAATCTAATGTGCTGCTCCATCTCATATTCTATGCTGGGTTGATCCCAGCACACCTGCCAGAGCATTTCTTGAACGGTTCCGGCAGGTGTGCTGGGATCAACCCATAAATTTACATACTCTGGCAATGTATCCAAGTACATTTCAGCTCCCATTCTGATTCTTTTGTTTTTTTTAAATGTGAATTAGAATATAACACGCCAGCATTTTATACAAAAAATGATTTTAGATTACAAGCGAATGCAACATTTATTAAATATGTTACATTTCTTTAGATATCAAAGAAATAATTGAAATAGCCAACAAAAAAATGCAACATTGTAATATATTTTCTCTTCTCTTATCAGTGCAAAGAAATAAATGCAATAGCGTCTAATCCGCAATAAAATAATTATGTTTCATTTCTTTATTTTCAGTTGTCTTATCAGTGAAAAACAATTATTTCCTATTAGCCTCCAATCCACAATGAAATAATTATGAATCATCTAATACATTTTTTTCTTCCTTTTATTTCTCACATTTGAAATTACAATTTTTACAATTAGGTACATTGAATACATTATAATAAATTTGCATTAGTTCTTTTGCTTTTCCTTCTCTAATTTTTCTCACAAATCGACTATCATAACACCTGTCAGTTTCGGGTCCACTATTGTGTTCCGTACCCTCTTCTTTTATCCATTCACAGTTTTCATAATGCTGACCATATATTTTTAAACTGTCTATGTACTCCAAACCTGATTGAATATTCATGAGCTAGTGTTTATGATCATCCGAAATAACATGAGCAAATTTTTTTAAGAAGGTTATTACATATTTCCTTTTTCATATTTGCTGATATGTGTTTACTGTATCCTCATATGTAAAGTTTGCGAATAATCTTTGATATGGATTGTTCTGGTATTTATATTATTTGTTGCTCGATCAAACAAGGGGCTTGTTTCATGTTTTCTTTCTCTTTCATTCGAGTTTATGATATCTCTATCATACATTCTATTATACTCAAAACAATAAATGTTGAGAGTTTTATAATGATAGTTACTATAATAGGTACACCTGATTATTATTTCACAATTTTTATCATATTTTAAATTGAAATGATGGAAAAATACTTTAGAACTCTCAATAATAACTCCAATATTAATTTCTTTTTCAATTAAATCCCTTCTAAAAGCTTCAATTGCATCGTTTATGCTCTACTTGGCTTCAGAATTATCTGATGGTAACTTAATATTATTTTTTAATGTTGTTGTAGCATTTTCTAATTGAATTGAAAAATGTATTCTAATACCTATTGAATTATTGGAAAGTTTTATATTAAAATTTATGTATTTACTTTTAGGATCTATATTATTAATATTATAACTTTTAACACTATTAACAATTAAAAATATAAATATTATTAAAATATAGGTCTTCATCTTGCTTTTCCTTTTAGAGTATTATGAAAACTATTACTGTTTCCTTATATGATATTCATTTTATATGTTTGAGTATAGTTGCTTACATCAATTACATCAAATTCACGATATTCAAAACAACTTATTTTTAGTTGTTTTTTATTATTTATAACATCGTATGTACAACGAATAGGTATATCAAAATTATCATATTCAAGTTTAAAATTACGATAAAATTATTCTTTTGCTTCCAGTATACCACCTATATTTGTTTCTTTTTTAATTAAATGCTTTCGAAACGCTTCTATAGCTTCATCCACTATAAAATATTTTGATGGAGTTCCTTCTGTTGTTATTTGAAAAATAGGTGAATTTATTGTTGTTGATTTGATCTAATTGATAATCATAATCTAAATTATTTAGTGGTTTACTTTTTTCCATTAGTTTAAATGATATATTAATTTTTAAAATATCATTATTAAGAAGTGTAAGATTAAATGTTACAATTTTTGAACTTGATTCTATCAGAGGAGTATTACTAATATTGGATTTCCAATCACTACTTTTAAAAATACAAATAAAAATAATAATGTTAATTTCATATTCTCCTGTATATTTGTTGTATGTGACTGCGACGGTGCTTAAAGATATAATGAAGGAAAATACTAGCGATGATATAACAAAAAAATTATTAAGAAATCATTTAAGGTAGCCGAAGTTCAATTCCTTTCTGAATATATGAATGATTGAAACAAAAAAAATGTACATAAATCAAATTTTCTTTTTACTTTCTTTTTATTTTACAATATTTTTCTTACTTAGTTTGTAAGGGGAATATATTTACACATTTTATCATGTATAATTAAACAATATGCAGATGTATTATTTGTTGTGTTTGTTAATGTTTCGAATTCAATCCGAATATAGATTGGTCCATTTTTGGTAGATTCATTTTGATGAGTTACATCAAAGACAATTATTGGCGCATTGGATGAAAATTCTTCTCGTGTTAATAGAGGCTGTAAATCTCGTGAATAATAACTTTGTTGAAACTTCAAGTACATATCATATAATAAAGCAAAACGATTTCGATTAATTTTAAGATTTAGATCATCATAAGGATATATGTCAGAGTTCAGATATACTTTTATATCTGACAAATCACAATGCATGAACTTAATATTATTTCGAAACGCTAATAATAGAAAACCTGGTCTTTCATTTTCAGTAGCGTGTTTAACATTCCATAAAATATTTGTAATATTGTTAGGTAATGATGGATTATAATATGTATCCCATAAGTGTAAGATAAGTGTAAGATTCTCAGAGATTTGCACATATCCTGCATTTTTTAGTGCACTACTTTCATCTTTATTCAAAGATACAAAGTTTTTTAATTCTGTAGCAATACCCAAATGTCGTGTACGATCAATTTCTATACCATTAATTTAGTGCAAATAACGAATTTGTAAATAAAATTGAAAAAAGTCTTAGTCAGATTGAAAACTACTTATATAAATATCTTGATAAAGACAATGAAGATGTTAAGCGAATCAAATTTGAGGAACCAGTTATAGAATTTTAAATTAAAGGTTTTATTTTCACAAAGTATATAAAATAAGACACACATACATTCACTAACAGATAATATGGAAACACCCTCGAACATGGACAATATGGAAATGAATAAAAGAGAAATTGTCAATGAACTACACAAACAAGCACGAACAATTTTTAAAAGAAGACGAGTTACCATGAAAGGAATTGATGACTTATGGCAAGCAGATTTAGTTGAAATGGGGAATTTTGAAGGTAATAATAAAAAATTTCACTATCTTTTAACAGTAATAGATACCTTTTCGGAAAAAGCCTGGGGTGTAGCATTGAAAAATAAAACTGCTTTAAACTTAAGAAAGGCAATGAAAAGCATTTTTAATAACAATCATCGAATACCAAAAAATTTACATACAGATGATGGAAAAGAATTTTTCAATAATCAATTTCATCATCTGATGCAAAGCAATCACATTAATCACTATTCAACATATAGTGTTCTAAAGGCATCCATAGTAGAACGACTTAATAGAACATTAAAGAGAATGATGTGGAAAGAGCTTAGTTATCGAGGAAAATTTCAATGGACTGATAAATATCAAGAACTTATTGATAAATATAATAATACACTTCATAGGACTATAAAAATGACACCTAATGAAGTGAATTCTTCAAATAAAAAATTTATTTTTTATACAGTCTATAACAATTTAAAAGTTTTTAATAAACCCAAATTTAAAGTTGGTGAATATGTTCGAGTTAGTAAATATAAGCATGTATTCGAAAAAGGCTACACACCAAACTAGACTTCGGAAATCTCTAGAATTAAAGCTATACAAGCTGATAGGCTGATAATCAATTTCATCATCTGATGCAAAGCAATCACATTAATCACTATTCAACATATAGTGTTCTAAAGGCATCCATAGTAGAACGACTTAATAGAACATTAAAGAGAATGATGTGGAAAGAGTTTAGTTATCGAGGAAAATTTCAATGGACTGATAAATATCAAGAACTTATTGATAAATATAATAATACACTTCATAGGACTATAAAAATGACACCTAATGAAGTGAATTCTTCAAATAAAAAATTTCTTTTTTATACAGTCTATAACAATTTAAAAGTTTTTAATAAACCCAAATTTAAAGTTGGTGAATATGTTCGAGTTAGTAAATATAAGCATGTATTCGAAAAAGGCTACACACCAAACTAGACTACGGAAATCTTTAGAATTAAAGCTATACAAAATAGTAACCCTACTACATATATTTTAGAAGACTAGAAGAAGACTGAAATTAAAGGAGGGTTTTATAGATTCGAGTTAATGAAAACCGAATTTCCTCAAACATATTTAGCTGAAAGAGTTCTAAAGAGGAGAAGGAATATGGCTTATGTCAAGTGGTTAGGATTTTCAGCAAAACACAATTCTTGGATTGAACTTAAAAATTCACCTGTATAAAAACATCATCAATGCCTTCATCACTTTATTTACTTATTAGTCGTTAAGATGTCGATAACATTAACACTAACCGGAAATTCTTCATTACTTGTAGCAAATTATTTTCCACCGATTCAACTTAATTCAAATTATGTTTGCGGTTTAATAAGCTTAGACACATATCATTCAATTCCGAATGTTGATGTAGAAAACAATCTATTTCATATTGAAATATAGATTCCTATTGGATCATATGAATTATCTGATATAGCTGATGAAGTTAGTGATAAATATGAACAACTGAATCAAAAGGGAATATTTGATATGCAAGCAAATTATAAAACGGAAATAAAAAGCTCTATAGATCCAATTTATTTCGATAGAGATAATTCAATTGCTTCAATTTTGGGGTTTCGTAAAACAGGTTTGTACATTATTCAGATAAAACAATAGATATAACAAAAAAAAAACACAATAGTTGTTGATTATAATATTGTGACTGGATCATATACGAGTATTTGGGAGTTTTTATACCCAAACAACATTTTTATGGGTATTCGCATTTATCCCCATTTAATTCCAAAATCCCCACTCTGAACAGCACTGCAGTCTCATCACCATCTTATATGCTTGCATTAGCAACAGCACTAACGGCTTCCTGGCTGCTGTTTTGTTATTGTTTCATTTGCCTTACAATTTGTTGTTACTTTTCTGCGCGAAGAAGATTTAAATACTTTTTTTTGCATGTTTTGCTTTAAGTAAAGTGACTGAAAGTTTTTGTTGCTATTTTTTATATACAAGGTTCGTGACGAGTTTTGACAGAGGTAAAATGAGCAGATGGTGAGAAGAATGTGATGTGACTGTGTAAAAATTTTAGCTCTCGCAGCAAATATAAAAAATTGTAATTAAAGAATATTAAAGTGCGAACAGCATACAAAATTTAAAAAAATTGTTAGTTCTGATCATTGTTAAGCATTTAAGTAATAAACACTATTAGAGAGAGTACAAATAATCTTAATTAAATACACTAGTCTACAAAATTTTAGACTAAAAACTATAAAAATAAAAATATGAGAAATCAATGAAGCTCACTTCTTATGAACCCCTCGTATAAGTTTTCGAGAAGAAAACTCTCCTACATTAGAAGTGGTGCCGAAACCCGGGATCTGTCCTTGTGCTGACACAAATCCCTAAAATTCTTAACCTAAAATTACTGCCGTCGTGCGACGGATAACATAACCTATTTTGTTGCATCGAATTTCGTGCTCAGATTCACAACAAAATGGAGTCAATTGATGCTGCAATTGAAGAACAAAAAGGTATACACAAACATATTCAACGTTTAAATACCTCTTTTGCTACTAAACCGAATGAAGCCAAAACTAAGGGGTATTTACAAACCGTTTTGGAGGATTTGGAACAAAACTTTCGTTTGTTCAAAGATGGCCCCGACCAAGTTATGTTCAACGTACGGGAAAACTCGATTGCTGAAAAGGATGTGCAATACCTAAGTAACGATGTGTATTATACATGTTATGATACATATATTTTATTAAAAACAACTTTACTTGATCTAATGTTTGAATTTGATTCTCCACAGAATCCAACCATCCGTTCCAGTACTCTCGCCACAAGCAGCCGAAATGAAACGTTCATCGCTGGAGCCAGACTGCCAAAAATTAACCTGCCGACATTTTCTGGAGATTATCTCGAGTGGATTTCTTATCGACACACATTTTTATCGCTTGTTCATCACAGCCCCTCGCTTACGAATATTCAAAAATTTTTATATCTACAAAGCTCGTGCACTGGTACACCTCTTTCGATTGACAACGAATATCCAACTGCTGATTCTAGCTACGATATTGCGTGGGAAGCAGTTACTTGATACCACCAGAAGTGGCTTAGCTCAACTTAAAGCACTTAAAATTTATACCACTACATGGGATTCGATCTTAGTCTACATGACGTCACAAAGGCTTGATGTTCAAATTCGTAAGGAGTGGGAGCTGTCCCTTAAAGCTAATACAACGATACCACCCATCAAAGAAATGCTTGTCTTTTTAGAAACAACTTTTCGGGCTCTTGAATGCGTTCAAGATGAAAGCCATTTCAACCCACAAAAAAGTAATAAAAACAAAAATTATGAGAATCGTCGTAAGCCAACGAAAACTATACGAGCCCACACAGCTACTTCTACAATGTTGGATGAAAACTGCCCGTGCTGCAATAAGCGTCATCCATTATACAAATGTTTTAAATTTGCAACGATATCTTCAGCAGAGAAGAAAAACATCGTTAATTAACATCGGTTGAGCAGAAATTGCTTTCGATCTGGACATCAACAGGCTACTTGTAAGTTAAAATCAGTATGCCAAACTTGTAATGAGCCACATCACACGGTAGTACACAACGAATACTTTTCCGGAAACAACTCTTCGATATCTGCAACTACAGCTAATTCTACCGCTAATTTTACAGTTACTTCTACAGCAAACCAGACTTTTGCTCCACCATCTAATACATCTACCCCTACAACTGCAACATCTGTAAGTACACTTCATAGCAAAATTAGTACTAATTTTATAAATCCAGCCTTACTTGCCACAGTAAAGGTAAATGACTCTTTTTATAGTGTAAATTTTAAATTTTTAGATCAGGGATCACAAGTTTCTTTTATTTCTGAAAAACTAGCTCAGCTGTTATCTATACCGACACTAAAAACGCATGTCGATGTTTGTGGCATTGGAGGAAATAAATCTGTAACGGTCAAAAAATCGGTAAAAATAAATCTCTACTCCACGTACAAACAACAATTTGAATTGACAATCAATACACTTGTTGTACCTTTAGTTTCGACATATGTTCCCCCCAAATTAAATTTGAAAATGGTTTCAGGGTTGCCAGAAATTTATCTTGCAGACAAAAATTTCTTGTTAGCAGAAAAAATTGATCCCCTTCTCGGAAATGACGTATATGGTGACCTATTACTATCTGGAATGAAAAAGCTGGAAAATGGACTATTTTTGCAGGAAACTTATTTTGGATATATGGTTTCTGGTGTTCCGTGATTAAATTTGCCTGCTGCAACAATTTCTGCTAATCTATGTTCATTAGGAGACCAATTACGGCTGGTTTGGGAACAGGAGGAATTTTTCGATGAAAAACAATTCACACCTGAAGAATTGTTATGTGAAAAATTGTTTAAGGAAACTCACAGTAGAGATGATACAGGACGCTATACGGTCCATTTACCGTTTAAAAGTTTACTACACTGTAAACCCCCTCCTTCTTTTTCCCACACGGACTACAATGCACTAAAACGGTTAAAACAGCTGGAAATCACTTTAAAAAATAAGCCAAAATTTGCAGAGGAATACAAGAAATTTATGACAGAGTATGAAACTCTTAACCATAAGGTAAAACTTGGTGAGTACCCTCATGCCATACCAAAAAATGCATATTTCTTTCCCCATCACGGTGTGCTCAGAGAAAGTAGCACAACAACAAAATTGTTTGTCTACAATTATATCTCGATGGAGGAGATATCGAATTGCTTTCACAGCTGATTTAGAGAAAATGTTCAGACAAATAAATGTCTGTAAAGAACATCAGCCTTTACAATGTATACTTTGGAGAGATGAGGCGTCAAACAAAATTAACATTTATAGTTTACTTACAGTGACATATGGTACAACATCAGCTCCATATTTTGCAATCAGAGTCTCACAACAACTTGCAGCAGATGAAGAGCAAAATTTTCCGCAAGCTAGTAAAATACTCCGCTCAGACACATATGTTGATGACGTCATATCAGGAGCGGCTAATTTTGAGGATGCTCTACAATTACAGCAACAACTTTGCTCACTTTTGAAATCTGGTGGATTTCACCTTCGGAAATGGAATGCCAACTCTTCACGATTACTTAATCCTACTCCAGAAGAAGATCGTGAAAAGAAAGACCTATTTACACTAAACCAACCAAACATAGCGAAAGCTCTTGGTCTTTATTGGGACATTACGAATGATTCGTTTTGTTTTACAATAAATTTTACTTTTTCTAATACTGTCACTAAACGTACTTTGCTTTCAGATGCAGCAAAATTATTTGATCCCCTAGGATGGTTATCTCCCACAACTATCAAAGCAAAAATTATGTTCCAGCAGATGTGGAAATTAAAACACGATTGGGATGATACACTACCACACGAAATCCAATCTGAATGGGTAAACTTTCGATCAACTCTGAAGTGGCTTGAAAAAATCGAAATTCCTAGATGGCTAGGATACATACGAGTATCCACAAAATCAACAATTGACCTTCACGGATTTAGTGATGCATCACAAACTGCCTTCGCTGCTGTGGTATACGCACGAATTATAACCGAATCTGGTGAGGCAATTACAAATGTATTACAGGCAAAAACAAAGGTTGCACCTTTAAAAAATGAAACAATTCCCAGGCTGGAATTATGTGCTGCTACACTTTTAGCAAAATTGGTTGCTAAAATTAAATTAAACAACGACTTCAATATTGGGCGAATCGTGTACTGGACGGATAGCACCATCGTTCTTGCGTGGCTAAAAAATAATCACAGACGGTTGGAAGTCTACGTAGCAAATAGGGTGGCACAAATTCATAAAATTTCCGACGTCACCGAATGGAGATATGTTCCATCAGCTGATAACCCAGCAGATTGCGCTTCTCGCGGCATACTTCCTGAAGAACTCAGTAAACATTTACTACGGTGGAATGGTCCACATTGGCTAAAATCAAATTCGGATAACTGGCCTACTTCCCCTACAAATATTGTTATCGATAAATTACCGATCAACGCTACTACAGAAGAAAAAATTTACAACAACAGTATTGCAGTTCACTCAGCTAATGTAGAAACAACAACAGAGTTTCTAAATTTTATATCGAAATACTCCAGCTTCACTACATTGACGCGTGTGATGGCACACATTCTTCGTTATTTCGACAACTTAAAAAGCAAAATAAAAAAGTTAGAAATAAATTTAAGCTTTTTAAAAACATGGGAGCTTACAAGAGCAAGGAATCAGTTAATTCGACTTACACAAGCTATAACATTTCGTGAGGAAATACGCTGCTTAAAATCGAATAAACCTCTTCCTGATAACAGCCGAATTTTAAAGTTATCACCATTTTTAGATGAATAGGATATTTTAAGAGTTGGTGGTCGCATATCTCAGGCTGAGATTCCATTCCACATGAAGCATCCTATACTTTTAACTAAAAAGAACCCTATTTCCATTCTTATATTTTCAGAAGCACATAAAAAGACTTGTCATGGTAGTCTTTTGTTAATGCAGTCTTATGTTTCACGACATTATTGGATAGTCTCTGCTCGTGACTTAGCAAAACAGGTCCAGCGAAATTGCATCTTGTGCTTCCAGTACAAAACTCAAACTTGTCAGCAGTTAATGGGTAACCTGCCAGCAGTATGCCTTCAACCAACACGTGCCTTCAAGCATAGTGGACTAGACTATGCCGGTCCCATCAACATTAAAACATCATCTTTGAGAACGGCATCTAGCTCTAAGGGATATATTTGTCTCTTTATATGTATGTGCACCAAGGCAATACATTTGGAAGCCATTACCAGCCTTACTGTAGATGCATTTCTGGCAGCCTTCCGCCGTTTTATTGCTCGTCGTGGAATTTGTACCGACTTGTACTCTGACTGTGGTACAAATTTTGTTGGCGCGAAGAAAGAACTACAAGTCATCTACCAGCAAAATAAACTTTCTCTTGCTGAGCATCTCGCTGAAACACTGGCCAATCAAGGTACAAATTGGCACTTCATCCCTCCTGCTTCGCCTCATTTTGGTGGACTATGGGAAGCTGGGTAAAATTTACAAAACATCATTTACGCCGAATAATTAAAGATCGCCTCCTCACGTATGAAGAACTAAGTACGCTTATCGCACAAATTGAAAGCATTCTTAACTCTAGGCCTCTTGTTCCACTGTCAACTGATCCCCAAGATCACAACGCGCTCACACCTGCGCACTTTTCGATTGGGGAACCAACAGTTTGCGTCCCAGATGAAGATTTAATTGATGCAAACATCGATCGAATTCATCGTTGGAAACAAATCGAACACCTCAAACAACACTTTTGGGTAAGATGGCAACAGGAGTACATGTGTCGACTACAATCACGCCCCAAATGGAATAAAATCATCGACAACATTAAAGTTGGTGATGTAGTACTTTTACTCCATGAAAAAAAGGTTCCTGGTCAATGGCCTCTCGCAAAAGTAGAAGAAGTGCATCCGGGCCATGATGGTTTGGTTCGAGTTGTTACGCTCTACTGCAACGGAAAATACATCAAACGTCCAATAGCAAAATTATGTCGTTTACCAATAAATGAAGTCACATCATCAGAAGTTATAGAATCATAAATCAACTTGCATATTAAAAACCGAAGGTTTTTGGGCGGGTGAATGTTTGGGAGTTTTTATACCCAAATAACATTTTTATGGGTATTCGCATTTATCCCCATTTAATTCCAAAATCCCCACTCTGGTCAGCACTGCAGCCTCATCATCATCTTCACATAATTACATATGTTTCAAAACATACATATTTACATTACTTCTTGTCATTTAAATGCATTTATCAGTACAATTCTGAATAAATAATAACTGTTATAGTTTTGCTGCCTCCGTCTGTCGAACTAACGGTCATCGTCTTATATGCTTGCATTAGCAACAGCACTAACGGCTTCCTGGCTGCTGTTTTGTTTTTGTTGCTATTTTTTTTATAGAAGGTTCGTGAAGAATTTTGACAGAAATAAAAAAAGAGCAGTTGGTGACAAGAATGTGATGTGAATGTGTGTAAAATTTTTAGTTCTCGCAGCAAATAAAATAAATTAAAGTAACTCAATAAATATTTGAAATAGCAGATATTAAAATTAAGAATGTAACTGAAATACATACAAAGAAAAAATATTAATTAAATACACTAGTCTACAAAATTTTAGACTAAAAACTATAAAAAAAAATAAAATATGAGAAATCTTTCCAATGGCTGACCCCACCTTTCACCAGTCATGGACTTACTAATTGGAGCTGAATTGTACTCCTCTCTAATGTCAATAGGGCAGATAAAAATAGCCAAGCATTTGCCTACACTTCAAAATACTGTATTGGGATAGGTAGTACTGGGAAAGTCTGCAACTGACACTACCGACTCTGTATTCTGCGGACTTCGATATGAGGACGACGCTCTCAATGAACAAGTTTGACGATTTTGGGAATTGGAAGAAGTCAATAATGAAACTAAACTTGCTAGTGAAGATGAAGCACGATGTAAAGACATCTTTAAAACTACAACAACCCGTGATAATGATGGTCGCTATACTGTGCAGTTACCATTAAAAATGGATCCAGTGGTTCCTGGAAATTCTTGCAGCATGGCGATTCAGCGTTTCAGGTCGTTGGAAGCTCGCTTGGATAAATCCAGTGAACTAAAGCAAGCATATTCAACCTTCATCAAAGAATATGAAAATCTTGGGCACATGGACGAAATAAAGTACAAAAATATAAGCCAAAGGCGGTACTTTATACCTCATCATTCTGTATTCAAACCGGAAAGCACAACCACAAAATTTAGGGTAGTTTTTGATGCCTCCGCAAAAACATCAAATAATGTTTCTCTTAACGATATAATGCATGGTGGGCCAGTAGTACAAGACAATCTTTTCTCAATTCTATTGCGATTCAGGCAGCATCCATTTGCTGTGACTTCAGATATTGCTAGGATGTACAGACAATTCCGCGTGACAGAAAAAGACTCTCATTTGCAAATAATAATTTGGAGGGATTCTGTAACCCAGCCATTCAAGTTCTACAAACTAAGGACAGTAACATATGGCAACAAGTCGGCTCTATATCTAGCTACAAGGTGTCTAAACCAATTGGCTGAAGATGAAGGTGCATCCTTTCCATTAGCTGCTGCTGTCACAGTCAAGGATTTCTACGTTGATGACTTAATGAGCTCATTCAAAACCTTAGACGAGGCACTCAGAACTCAAGATGAGTTAATAAAAATGATGAAACGTGGAGGGTTACAACTGCGCAAATGGTGTTCCATTCACGGAGCGTTGCTGCGAAACTTAAATTCAGAAGATCGCGGAATCAAACTGGACATTTCTGCAAATGAAGATCAATTCACTAAAACTCTTGGGCTAATCTGGCAACCTCAGTCTGACAACTTCTGCATTAAATAATCATGGCCACCACCAAAAATGCTGACAAAACGCTCTGTATTAGCAGATATATCCCAGCTATTCGATCCGCTAGGATTTGTAAATCCAGCAGTAGTTATTGGGAAGGTTTTTCTCCAACAACTCTGGGAATTGAATTTGGATTGGGATGCCGCCCTACCTCAAGAGTTACATACTAAGTGGCTCAGATCCAGCTCCCTCAATTAGCTACACTTTGCTTACCAAGACATCTTGCTTCCGAAATAGCGTATGGGGCATGCATTTACCTCAGATTAAAGGACATTTTGTGTCGCACTTACCATGTGCGAAGTCCAGAGTAGCTCCGAGGAAGAAACAATCCGTAGCGAGACTAGAGCTTTGCGCAGCAAAGCTACTAGTACAACTTATAAGAAAGGTTCAGCAAGCACTGACAATAACGTTTGATGAAATAGTTTGCTGGACGGATTCAACCATTGTCTTGGCCTGGATAACATCACCATCTTCCAGCATGAATACCTTCGTAGCAAACAGAGTGGCCAGCATTCAACGTTAAACAACAGGCAGTCAATGGAGACATTTAGCAGGTGACGAAAATCCAGCTGATATTATATCAAGAGGAATGCTCCCAGACGAACTCATAAAATCGAGGTTATGGGCCTCCATTCTTATATTCTGACAAGAAATGTTGGCCTATACAGCCAACCATTACTTCCAACTGAAATCAAGAGCGGAAAAAACAGAAAACTATTCTCACTACCACGCATCAACCAGCATTCATTGAACAAATAAATTCTCACAATTCATTTAAAATATTGCAGCGAACAATGGCATTCACTCATAGATTCATAAACAACTGTCGGCTACAAACGGCAAAGAGAACATTAAAATACAACCCACCATTGAAGAACTAGATCAGGCGTTAACAACCATTGTAAAGCATAACCAGAAACAGTCATTTGCATCAGAAATAAGCCAACTCAAGAAAGGAAAGGAGGTAAATAGCTGCAGTCCACTTTCTCCATTTACTCTATATTTGGTGAAGGGAATCATAAGAGTAGGTGATAGACTACAAATGTCAAAACTACCGTTTCCGGCTCAACATCAAATATTGCTTCCTCGTTCCAATTGTCACCCTGTTAGTACACCAATATCATGAAGACAAAATGCATGCGGGCCCAATGGCATTACTAGCAGCTCTGAGAGAAAAATTCTGACTGCTGCGAGCTAATGAAATCACTAAATCGGTGTGCAAAAACTGCCGCAAATGCTTTTTTGCACGCCCCGCAGGTATTTCCCAACTCATGGGAAATTTACCTATTGAGCGGGTACAACCAGCTAGGCCATTTACAAGCATAGGGATTGATTTTTGTGGACCATTTCAAATACATTGTAGTGTACCACACAAGTGTACACTGACGATCACACATCGTCATAAGCACAGCAACAAGTCGCATATGCAAACAAACTGACAATAGCGCAACGTGCGCAATTGCACTCAATACCCAAATACGCTAGACTAGAATTTTGGTGGTGCAATAACACACGCTGCCTATATTGCAGCAGCGTATGCATATTGGACAGTGCGGTGACTTTAGCCCTGAACTTGCACTTAAAATTATTAATATAAACAAAGACGATGATTCGTCAATGAATAATATCGGTAATCCGATACTTGAGACAAATTTCGGGAATAAGATTTGTAACTAGTAGAAATAAGATAGATATATTTTATGCTAGTTAGAATAAGATTACAATAAGAATTCAATAATATAAAAGAGCCAGCGAGCCACCAAATAAACCAGAGTTAATCTGAAGACAACTGAAACTGCTACTCGCATTAATTTATTCTTTTATCTCTCGTGCTCTAAGTCAGGAAAGACCTAGAACTGCACAAACAATAGCTTGGCCAACGGCACACTCTGCCGGTCAAAACCTTTACTGAGGGCGTCTTTCAGCTTTATGTCAGGCATTTCTTCTTTATAGTACTCTTTTGCATCTATACTATAGAATCTGCAATTGAATTGAATGCCGATCCTGCGTGGCCAACAATCAACATACCCTACAAGGCGATCCTGCAATTGTCCTGGGACCTGAAAGGCAGCCAATAATCCTGCAACCGATCCAGCAACTAAATTGCAACCAAATAATCCTGCAATAGACGAACTAAAGAGGAGTCAAATATCCAGCAACCCAAAAAGCAGCAGAAACTATAGCCCAATTAATTGAAGAATACGTGCCAGAATATTTATCGATACCAACCGCTCCAGCGCCAGTATACATAGCAAAACCAGCAATAAAGGTCGGACCACTGCCACTCACGATTGAGGAAGATCAGAAATGGCAAGAAAAACGAAAGGACCTAGAAAGAACAACAATACCACAAATTCAAAAAAATAAGTCAAAACGAGGAGGGCTGTTAACCAAACAGAAACGCCAACTATCCCACCTACTTTCAATCGTTAGAGATGAAATCAACCCACCTCCGTGGATCGGAAAAATTGGCACTCCAACTATCGAAGATTATAAAAACAAAACAACAATCGAAGACGAGACAATACGGATGATCGAGGCGCTCGAAAAATGGGAAAAAGCCAGAGCAAGCCGCAGCACCAAGATGCAACAGTAAATAACAACCAGCTATCAACAGAGATTACCTACCCATCGATTCCAGAATCCTACGTAGTTATATTTTTAGTTATATTTATCATTATCGCGTACAAACTAGATAAATATTTTAAAAACTATGTTCATAAGTATAAGAATGACGCTAATGGCAACGCTATTACAGCAGTCTAATAAACAAAAATTCATATATTAAACATTTAAATAAAAATGTCAAATTTTATATAGTATAAAAATAAATAAAATTTCTTAAAACAAATTTCTTATTGTAATCCTAAATGGATTTGAAATTCGATGCCTTAAAAGATATACTAGCTACACTTAGGAAAAATCCCGGCAGAATACATACAAACAAAACAATGACAGCAAAACTTAGACTAATTGACACATTAAGGAGGAATTTAATAACATAATAGAGACCGACACTGATAAAAAAGATCTAACTGGAATAAAAATTAGCTTCGCCAATACTTATACCACAAAAAAAATATTCTATTGAAACAATTAACCGAAGAGACTGAACCAATAGACAACATTGCATAGAAACGGCATCAAAATCTCTACCCACATTTACGGGCAACTTCAGAGAATTAGATAGTTTCATAATCACCGCTGAGCTGATAAACAAATCACTCAACGAGTCAGGACAGACATATTCACTAGAGTATATCTACCATGCCAACTTATCTGCCAATGTAAGAACAGCAATATGAGGTTACACAAAACCGGAAGACTTAAATACAATTACCACTCTACTAAAACAATGGTACAAATACGCGACAACGATACCACAGCTACAAGCTAGACTAACTAATCTTCAACAAAAGAATTCAGGAATTAACTTGTACAAAGAAAAAAATTCTAACAATAATAGAAAGTTTAAACAGACTTAACATGTACAATTTAGGAGAGACAGGTACACAAGCAGAAAAGAACGTCATAACAAAAACAAACAAAAAGTTAGCGTTGGACACTTTCAAGAAAAGACTGAATGAGAATTACAAAGCGACAATTTTTGCTGCAAGACCGAAAGATCTAGCAGAAGCAACAGAATTGGCACTTGAACTTGAGAGCGAATCTAGAATAATGCCCAACACATCACAGCTGATGCAAGTAATACATAGTTCATTCAACTCACAAGGTACAAGGTCTAATTTCAACGCTCCGCGCAAATATAATTCATTCAACCCTTCTCCACAATACACAAACAACACACGACAAAATTTCAGCACACGCTATGACAAAAATAACTACAACAACAGTAACTATGCAAACAACAGAGACAATAACCATAGCAATACAAATTACAGACAAAGAAACAATAACTACAACAACACATATCCCAATAATCAAAATAACAACAACTTCAGACACAACAACAGCTACAACTCACAAGGCAGACAGCAGAACAACAACAACAATTACAACTCAAACAGAAACCGCCGCGTAAACATGATACACGATGCGGGAAACGAACAAGGCCCAGAATGCATAAGCATTCTGGACAGCCAAAATTAAATGTGTATAAAATCTCGGATAACCACACAAATTTCGTCACGCTAACACACAAAAAGCAAAAAATGACATTTTTGTTAGACACAGGTGCAGACCTGTCTTGCCGAATGGTCCACATTATATGTTTGTGCCAGGAAACAGGTTAGTCTTCCTCTATGGTTAGTTTGCCATAATTTCTTCCAGCCGTTCTTCGTTAATAACGTAAGGATGTAGCTTTCCAAGCAAGAGATCGTTTGGTATCTCTTCTTCCTTTGTTTGTTGTGTCTTGTTTTAAACTTGCTAACTCATCCATTACCGTGGAATTTCAAATTTCTGGCAATGCTTCCACCTCTAGTGCTACGCTCAGTATTGGCTTAGCCAATTTCTCATAGTTGCTGGCCATCGCAGTCACTTGGTGTTTCATTAGTTCGAAATTTTGAAAGTCCCTCTCCTCTGCATTGTTGAAATGCATTAGCACTTCGTACGCGTCTCCGTGATCCATTACCCCCAACGCCCAATGCAATATCTCGCCAATGATCTTTGCCGCTCTTTAATCCTACGACTTTTGAATGTTGCCCAAAGTAGTTGCACGTTATCTTCAAGGTTGGTTAGAATTGATTTTGTTTCCATTAGTATTGATCTATAAGTTGTGAAAATTTTGTCATCACGGACTTGCGTTGCGCAATTTCGCAGACTAAGCTTGCTTTTCAGAGAAAATTTCTAGTGTTCCCCAGAAATCCGTTTAACTATACTGGCTTGAATTGAGAATGGTCCATTCCTACGTGTAAAACCAAGCCTGCCCTGTGTCCTTAAAGAACACAGTTGCTTCGTTTATACGAGGTGTGATCAAAAGATAACCGTTATTTTCATTTTTTCGTGAGTCATTTTTTTTTTTATATTGGTACACATGTCTGTTATATATATTGGTAATACCAACCTTTTTGGATTGTCAGTTTGTTTTTGACAGATAAAAAGGTTTGTCGTGTTTTGGTGTGCTCTTCGATTTTGTACTATTCGAAAAAAATGAATCAAAGAAACTGTATTCAGTTTTGTGTAAAAAATGAAATTAAATGCGCAAGGAAATTTGAAATGTTGACTGTGGCCTTTGGCGAGACTACTATGAGCAGAACACAAGTTCAATTGTGGTATAACCGGTTTAAGGAAGGCCGAGAAGATGTCAATGACGATGCACGTCCTGGTCGCCCGAGCACGTCAACAACTGATGAAAACATTGACGCAGTGAAGAAAATGATTTTGGATAATCGTCGAATCACTATCAGAGAGGTTGCTGATGATGTTGGCATATCGTTCGGCTCATGCCAAGCAATTTTTACGGATGTTTTAGGCATGAAACGAAGATTGTTCCAAAATTGCTAAGTTTTGAGCAAAAACAACGCCGCATGGACATCGCTCAGGAGCTGTTTTTGGCCAAAAACAAAACCCTTATCATGCCTCAACCACCGTATTCACCGGACTTGGCCCCCGCTGACTTTTTCCTCTTTCCAAAACTGAAGACACCGATGGAAGGAAAGCGTTTTGCTACTTTTGAGGAGATAAAAGAAAAATCGAAACAAGAGCTGTTGGCGATACCAAAAAAAGCGTTTCAGAAGTGTTTCGAGGATTGGAAAAACGCTGGCATAAGTGTATTATATCTGAGGGGAATTACTTTAAAGGGGACAAGATAGTTGTTGATGAATAAATAAATACTTTATTTTTTGATCACACAAAAATGGTTCTTTTTTGATCACTCCTCGTACGTTTCATCTCTATTTGCGCATCGCTCGCTGCAGTCCTAGAGGCGCATACCATGAAACCAAACAGCAGCCATAAACTGAAGTTCATATACGAATTATCATTATAGTTAAACTAAAATAATCTGTATCTATTTACATATTTTAAGAACTGAGTGACTTACTATTTTTTGTGTATTTTATTTTATTTTTGTTTATTTAAACAATTTGTATAAAGAACTTACTTGTTTAACGTCAATAAACGAGAATATCATCGATATTTTGGTTAACTTCTATATTGAACACATTTATTTGCCAATTGTATAATTAAATTTTGCATTGTAGCGAATAAAGTATCAGGATGGTTTCCTGAAACAAGACGGGGGAGTCGTGCCTTTCCAGGCGCTGTCCTTGCGCTGACTATCACCATCCCAAGTATGGGAACTTTTTAGGCAGTGCTTGAACGGCGCCACACCGTGGTATCACAATGGGCCATTATGTGTGCTCAAGTGTGCTTTTGGCAAACTGGGCGGCCACTCCTAGCTACCAACGGAATGTCTGTCTTTCCATTTTTTCATAATTTATTATTTGTTCTTGCTTTGCGTATATTTTATTTTATTTCGATTTTACTCATTGAGAACAGTCGCCTTAGAATTCCATCTTTCTACTAGTGATAGTGATTCTTAACCCTCATATACTTTTAAAAACAAACCACAAAAACAACAAAAAAACGGGTAAAAAATACACAAAAAGCAGAGTCATTGTGCCCTCCTCCTCGGGAGGTAATCGATTCGCGTTGCTTGGAAATCCCTCTGTTAGCACGTCTCCACCAAAACGAAAACAGAATCACAATTTAACTAACAAAATCCTAACGTTTTCCAACAATAAACATAATTACAAAACACTAAAATCAGTGCCTTACTTATATTTTATTAAGGAGCAAAATTGAGAATAAACCAATACAATCATATTTTTAGTTTCAATAGCATTAGAAACCATATGCCCCGAAAAGCCTGAATAAATTGCATTCACTCGCGAAGGTGTCCTTCTAATTAAAAAAAAAAAAACGGACAACATGCAAACCGGATTACCGCAATCCTACACCAAACACAAAATCCACCACCGTTAAAAAATTTGTTCGCACAGGAAAGCTTAGATGTCGCAAAATCACGAAGTTCGTACACAATAATGTAACCAATACTTCTCTACATATCCTTTCTTTCAATAGCCACAAAAAACCAAATGAAATAAAAATTGGATTCCTTAACTTCAAAGTCGATCCATATATAACACCACTCCTGCAATGTAAAAACTGCTTCCGAATAGGTCATATGAAAAAATTCTGTAAGAGTGAATGTAAATGTGAAATATGCGCTCCTCTAGCACAAATGACCCTGTACCGTAGAACAAAGTAGAAACTGCTATCATGAATACAGTTCATCTAACAAAAATTGTCAAGCATGACCAAAAGAAACAAAAAATAAAAATAAAAATAATAAATAACTGTATTTACGGTGAAGCTACGAAGATCGCAAACGTTAACAAAAACACATCTCTCCCTATTGAAATTCCCACTGAAACACTAGAAAATACAATAACAAAACGCAGTAAAATAATTGAAATCACTAACAAATACAAACAAATTAACGACATACAAGCAATACTAGCCAATACAAATAAAAATTCAAATAAACTAGACCCCCACAAACATCACAAAATAATAACTCTTGCAACACTACTAATAATGTTAAACTCATCAATACCAATACACCAGTAAATACAACATCTGCATTAAAGTCTAAAAATAAAAAACTTATATAATACCAAACACACAACTCCAACATTATCCTATCTTAACCAACTAAAAACAAATTCAATAAATTCAAAATCCATAACGCAAAAATTTAAAACACTAGACTATTTAAATAACACCACAATGTCTGATGACTCAAATTGAATTTCAAAAGAATACTCAATATACATACTTATATGTACGAGTATATCATCACAGAGTATTTTTATTTATTATTATTTTTCTTCGTTATGGTGCTACAAGTTCTCCAATGGAATAAACGGATACCAAATAGTCTACATGAACTAGAAATTCTTATAAAAAAAACGAGTCACCTGATCGCATTGCAAGAAACCCACATAAATCACAATACCATAAACATTAACAACACCTACCTTTTTTACCTAAACAACTCCAATCCCAGTTTGCTCTGCTATATTTGTAACAAAAAAGCTATTCAACATTCCCGTTTGAGTTTAATCGGCAACATATGTGGAATAGCAATCACAACTAAAGACGAGATACTAGACACTGTCATTTCACTATATCTTCCACCTTCCACCAATTTTTCAACCACTGAGCTGGGCTCAATTTACACTAGTATCAACACTTCAATTCTCCTACTAGGGGATCTAAATGCCCTTGATACTGAAACAAAAGAGGTAAAATAATTGAGATGTTCTTTCAATCTAAATCGACTGTTCTCCAACCCACTTTTCAACACAATCCACTTCCTCACACGTTGATATTTCTTTTGCTTCAACAAATCTCCTACATAATATGTGCTGTAAAACAGATAATTATCTGCACGGTAGTGATCATTTTCGTATAAACGTAACTTACCGAAACAATACAAACCAGTCTACTATGTCAATTCCAAATAAATAGGAGGAATTAAATTCGATGACACAATAATTTCAAACAATAACAACAAAGATGCTGTCCAATTTCACTAAAATATCCTATCTGCTCCGAACGTAACAATACCAAAAGCACACCAAAATCCATAAAGAGCCAAAAGCGTACCCTGGTGGAACTCTGGCCCTGCTGTATTGCGCAGAAACAAACACACACAATGCACAGTTTCAAAAATATGCGTTCATTTTCCAGCCTCCTCTAATTTTAAAAAACTAATGCTATTTTTAAAAGAGAAGCAAAGAAAAAATTCTTCTATGAATTTACCTACAGTAATAACCCATATTCATCCACAAAACTAATCTGGAATTATGTGAACAGATTCCACAGCAAAAACACTGTTAAAAAACTGGTGACCCAGCACGGGACTACAATTACAGATCCATTATAATTTGCCAGTAAATGGTCAGCCCTGTCCAGCGATATAAATTTCAATCCCATCTTTGTCACTGAGAAAAGTCGGGTCAATTCCACGATAAACTACATTCCAAACTAATCAGCCAACCTCTTAGAATCTCATATATATGTCTAATGTAGCTAAATTTCATCCTCTCTGTCGTAAAAGGCAAAATCAGCTATATCGTGCTAAAAAATTTATAAGTCAGCTAAACTCCATTTGCTTAATATTTACAACAACATTTTCACAAATGGAATAATCCCACAGGAATGTTACACAGCAATAATTATCCCACTGCCCAAACCTGGAAAAGCCCAAATTTAAAAGGCTATAAGCCAATATCATTGCTTTCCTAGCATTCAAACCCACTAAGGGCACTATTCTTTGTGGATCACCAAATAGCAAAAATCCTAACAAGCAAAAACCATATACCCATCCTTCGAAAAGGCCTTCGATAATCGACCAATTGAAACATTTAAAATAGCTCCTCACATCATCAAATCCATTTGTTCTTTCCTCACACAAAAGAAAATTACGTATACACTCGGCTCACTCTGGAGTTTACCCATTGAGCAAATGGTGTTCCACAAGCATCTCCATTGCCTGTCGTACTGTTCCAGATAGATTTCGAGAAGCTAAAAAAAATTTTATAGCGGGCACCTCTTTTTCAACCACTGTATCTGTAACTGCAAGTATAAAGATACTACCCTACAAAGAAAATTAAACAACATTTTCTCCAAAATCAATGAATGGTTACAAAATACAGGAGGGAAAATATCTTTCTCAAAATCAAAAATTTAACATATCTGGAGAAAAAAAATCTGCTCACCTACTAATATTTTAATTAATTCTAGTATAGAATCTATAAAAAAATCCTAGGCTTAATATTTGATAATAAGTATAAATGGTCTGCGCGGTTGTCGACTATTTAAAAAAATCTCTTGTAAAAGGCTAAATTTAATTATATGTTTAGCTTCCTTTAATTCACTCACCCAAACACAATTGTAAATATGATTAAATTAGTTATTATATCAAAAATATAATACGGTTTTCCATAATATGGGTACAGAAGAATAGCTAACATCTGAAAAATCCTTTAAAATACCAAGCGGGAGCAAGGTATGCTACTGGAGCGTTCCGATCCACGCCAATTACAAATATACTAACAGAGGCAGGGTTTCTGACTTTCGACGAAAGGAAAACAATATGCACCGCCAACTTACCAAAATATATTTTACTGCCTGCGGAAAAACAATTGTTTCCATATTTAAATCGTGACTCTAGACACAAAACGAAATCAGCTTTGGAAAGAATATCGGCTCACCAAACCTCATAAGAGATTACTTCCACGTAACCCTCTATGGGCACTCAGAGACAATAGCTTTATATCGTAATTAATATTACTAGCAAATATTTCCAAAAATAACAATACATATTTAAAATACTTCCATGAAAACGCTGAAAAATGGCATATGAAGCGATGGAATTTCTACTACACCGATGGATCAAAATCAACCAACGGAGAATCACTCAAATATACGGTAACTGCTCTATTTTCACTTCAGAAGCAGAACCGATCTTATTCACAGAAAATTTTCTGCACTAATATAAAGGGGAAACACATTATCTGTACCGACTACATACAAACGAAACAATCTGCAGAATAATTGATATTCTAATACAATATTCCAATAAAATTAAATTATGTGGATTCCAGCACATGCTGGAATGAACGAGACCGAAATTACAGAGATAATCCAAAGAAACCTACAACGACAGATCAAATACCTGAAATAAAGCCAAGAACATTGGAATAGCTACTCCCAGTACTACAAACAAAAAATTAGTATACCCTATTTACCTTTTTTAAAGGTAAAGGGTATAAACATCGGTGGTACGATCCTGATCTATCTCAGTATTGTTATAGGCTTTCCTGGCCATTCATATAGCATTATTTTGATTTTCTCTAACCATCTAAGGTGCTCAATGTAGCTGATATTTGCGCACATTATTAGGATCATCTGCTTTGTATACCGGAGCGAATTTGCGATTTAAATGCGCTGGCAAATCAAAGTCAAACCCGCACAGTATTCTAAACGTTGTTTGCTTGGTAGATACATGCACAGTGTTGTTATGCAGAAGCTGTCAATCACTGGTCCCGGTTGACAAATTCCAGTTTCTGGTAAGATTCCCACAATATCCATATGAACTTTGTGAAACGGTTGTGTTGGTATATCGGTGAGCATCATTGGAATTTTTGTCAAGCTAGAACTCTTGTTGACTTGACACATTGGCCAAATCTTAACTTATTTCTTTATTATCACTGAGCTTATTTTTGCAGACGTATACTCGGTTTATTCTTTTATAAATTTTTCAAAACCCATGGTTTCCACTTAGAAGTGAATTATGAAAACTTTTCAATACCTCCTGGATATCACTTTCACCCTATTGGCTGGTTGCCTGTTCTCTCCGACATATTATTTTACTTCTGTTGCTTCTGCATACATTATGAGCTGTTCAATGCTGCCCTTTTATTTGCCAGCTCTTTCCTTTGACCTAGTTTGGACCACCGAGATGTTTTGTTTCTGAGGCACTCTGCTGAGTGCATCTTTATATTTCATATATTTATTTATTGTATCTTCTAAGCTTAGCTAACAATAAGTAAGCATATCTTACAAACTAAATAATTAATATTAATACACCTTGCCAATGATTAGTGCTTTTTAGTAATCAAAACGTTATATGTTAGTTACTGCAATAAATGTTATATTAGTGTTTGTACATGATTAAGGTGTCGATGTTAGTTGTGCTGGTGATTTCGTACGTTTTAGGCGACTTGGAACCCTATTACATGCTAGTATCCTAGCTAGATAATTTGGGTGCTCTTTGATTTTTTGCGCATATTTTAAGCTGGCGTCAAAGATTTCCTTTTTTACGAGCGGAATGTTCAGATCTTTGTGAATCTTTGTATTCTTTATAAACCAAGGAGCCCCAGTAATGGTTCTCAGAATTTTTGACTGCGCTCTTTGATTCAGTTCTATGTTAGAGTTGCTTGAGCCGCCCCACATCTGGCTACCGTAAGTCCAAATTGGTTTTATGATGGCTTTGTACAGCAGTGTTTTATATTCTAGGCTCAACCTGGAATTTTTGTGCATGAGCCAGTGTAGGCTATTTGCTTTCAAAGTCATTTCTTTTTTTGGCTTCGATGTGGCGCTTCCATGTCAAACGTGAGTCAAGATGAATTCCTAGGTACTTCACCTCCTTTGCTTGAGGAATAGGAACGTTGTTGAGTTTTATCGCTGGACATGTACCTTTTTTTATAGTAAAGGTAATATGCGTACTTTTCGATTCATTAAAGTTTATTCGCCAGTCCGCCAACCAACTCGTTACTAGGACCAGATGATCTTCTAAGTCACGGAATGCGATTTTGGAATTCGGATGAATGCTAAGGAGAGCTGTATCGTCTGCGAAAGTTGCTGTTGTTAAGTATTTATTGGTAGGCAGATCTGAGGTAAATAGTAGATACAACACCGGACCTAGCACGCTTCCTTGTGGTGCGCCAGCTTTGATGTCAAAGCATTTAGAGTAAGCATTATTGTACCTTACCTTGAACTTTCTGCCCCTCAGATTCGATTCCAATATGTCGTGTACTTTTGTGGGCAAAAGCTTTTTTATTTTGTAAATAAGCCCCTCTTGCCAGACCTTGTCAAATGCCTGCGCCACATCTAAAAAGATGGCTGAACAATATTGATTTTTGTCGAACGCGTTTTTTATCTCGTTATTCGATGAACCTGCTCTATTTTACTATGGTGTTCGCGGAAGCCAAATTGGTGAGTGGGATTAGTGCGTTTTTCGATTATATGCGGCATTAGTTTTGCAAGAAAAAGCCTTTCTAGGAGTTTTGATAAGATAGGCAGGAGGCTAATCGGTCTATATGATGACGATTGGGAGGGGTCTTTTCCTGGTTTCGGGATCATTGTGATTACTGAAACTTTCCAGGCCTTAGGAAAGTATCCTAAGCGCAACAAGCCATTAAATAGTAAATTAAGTAAGATGATGGCCATTTGGGGTAACTCCTTGATCATTTTTCCATTATGATGAGGTCGTGTCCTGGAGCTTCGTTAAGAGCAAGGTTACTAATCGCATTACTTACTTCTTTTGTTTTTAATTTAATAGGCGAGGATGTTGTATCTGGCGTGGGGGTTAATATTAGGTTATTGGTATTGCGAGGTGGGTTGGGGGTAAAAACATCTCTTAAGTGTTCGGCGAAAATAGCAGACTTTTCATCATCGCTTCTTGCCCAGTTTCCATTATTTGTACGAATCGGTGGAATTCCGCGTGTAGGTGCTTTCATTTCTCTGACAGCTTTCCACAGAGAGTAATTGGTGACGTCAGTCGGAGAAAGGTTTTGGATATATTGGTCCAGGCAGCGATCTGATTCTAGACACAAGGCTTTTCTCAAATTTTCACTGCCAAAAAATAAGTTCCGTTTTAGGAAAGGGGACATCGATTTTTGCCATTCACGACGCATCCTCCTTTTTTCAGTAAGGAGAATATCGATTTGGGCTGAGGTTTGTGGGCGCCGGATGCTGTTGCAGTTGTTGTGACGCTTGTCCGCAGAGTGGCGCACAGCTAATCTTAGGGTCGAGGTAAATTATTCCAGAAATGTTTCAATGCTTTAGTTTTGAGTGTGGGTTTAGGCTGAGTTGACTACTGATATATTTTCTGTATTTCAGACAGTTAGTTTTAGTGGGCGTGAATTCGTAGGTAGGGCGTAACTTTTTGTTCAGATGTATTATAATAGGAGAGTGATCTGAAGAGAGGTCGTTAAGGTGTTCTACTTTGAGTTGCTCTCGTTTTAGGTTTCTAGCAACTCCAAAATCAATAAGGTCAGGTATCTTACGTGGGTCTGTCGGCCAGTACGATGGTTGTCCTGAAGAGATAATATCAATCTTGGTGTCAGAAAGCATGAAGTTATATAATTGTTTTCCTTTTGGTGTTGTTAGCCGTGAGCCCCAGTAAGTGTGTTTGGCATTGTAGTCGCCAGCAGCTAGAAAACTTGTTCCAAGTGTGGAGAAGAAATCTGAGAACTGGTTACTTGTTATTTTAAATCTAGGTGGGCAGTACACAGCGGATATTGTTAAGTTATCCCCCCATCCGTCCAGACAAATTGATGTTGCTTGTAGGTACTTCTTGTTGTATTCTTCCAGAGCGAAGTGTTTTATTCTTTGTTTGATTTGGATTCCAGTGCCACCATGGGCTTTACCATCGAGATGCTTTGTATCATAGAATTTATATCCCGGTATGTAAAAATTGTGTTTTTCGGTTAGATGGGTTTCGGATATAAGAAGTATGTCGATTTCATTAGTGAGAAAATTTTTTTTTGTTTATTTCTAACTTGTGCTGGCTTACACCGTTGGCATTCCATTGACAGATCTTTAGTACGTTCATTTCGGAGATAGCAGAAGCTGCATGAACTGGTTTTGGTTTCTCATCATTTCTTGAATCATTGTTTGTATGGAGGTCATGAACTGCGCCATACATTGTGTGAGCGTTGCTATCATTCTTTCAAAATTATGCAGATTTGAACCAGTCCCGGACAGCTGATCCTTCCCTAACTTAAGTACCCCTGCATACGTCGTCCCTGTGTCGGGGTATGGAATTGACTTCTGTGGTTGTGCAATGGGAGGTATATTTGGACTAGGTTGAGTGCGCTTATTCTTTAACTGAGGGTCATTGTTCTTAATTTCCTGGTATACAGGGCAACCTCTGTATTTGTCAGTATGGTTACCACCACAATTACTGCACTTTCTAGCACCTCTATCAGTTTTAGTCTTCGTACATTCTGATGTGGGGTGTAAATCACCACAGGCAACACATACACTACGAAGAGTGCAGTAGGATCTTGTGTGCCCAAATTCTTGGGAATTAGAACATTAAACTGGGCCGTTTCGTTTGAGAGGCTCCTCCACAGTAATTCTGCGATGCAGAAGATAGCGGAGATTATAAATACTATGCACTTCTCCTTTTTTAAGCTTTTGGGTGTCAGCCTCCAATTCTACGCGAAACAATGGCTGAGGGATTCCGTTGCGATTTATTATATTTATAATAGAGTGGACAGCTAACCCTGCTTCATGTCGTGCTTCTTAGACTTCAGCAGGGGGAATATCTGATTCAAGTCCCTTTATGACAATGGTAGGGCCTTTGCTACTTTTAAGCTGATAGGTGTAGTAGCTTTTTTTCTCAGTGTTGAAGTTTTTTATAACCACTCTGTAATTGCTCTCACTATGTATTTGGATTTTTGTTTCCTAGATATTTCCTTTAACAAGAGGGTGACATGGAAATTTTTAATTGGTTTGAATTGTTGGTTGGTGTGAGTGCATTTTCAGTGCGCTCAGCCACTGTTGGCGAATTTGTTCTAGCACGATCGGACGAGTGAGAGAGAGACGTGGACGGAACCTGTTTGCACTCTTTAGTTATGGACGCCGTTGGGCTGGGTGTTGAACATTGAGCGCTCCAAGAGGGCGCATGTGCAGAGAGTGCCAGAGACACTTTTGCACATTGGTTCTGGTTTGAGTGCGAACTGGGTGTACTTGCACTTGCATTGTTAAGTGCAGTCGCAATTGATCGCTGTAGAGTTGCAGAAGCATGAGGGCCGCTGCCCGGCCGCTCGCCGTTGTGGGACATGCTACCTCGGCTCGTTTGTCTCTTTTTTGCTGGCAAAGGTGTTGAGCGAACCACATTCGTCGTCAAACCGCTATCGACAGTCATGCCGAGAACATCCGACCTTGCATTGGGGAGAGAAGGTAACATACTGTACTCACTCAGTTGCGCGATTACCGGACGCTGCTGGGAAAGCGACTGAGGCAGATCAGGTGTTGGTGCAAGTGCAGGCACACTTTGAGAGCGCATGCGCTGAACAGGAGAGCGCACTGGGTGAGTGGGAGAGCGCAATACGCTCATCCACTTACCACTATAGTTCCGCTTCTTTATTAGAAGCTAACACAAATTCAAATTTTAAGTTTAAAAACTGATATTTGATATTTCGCACAAACTCCTTTTGCTCACTGACTTTTATTATGCGTCTATTTCGCTAGGCTTAAAACGCGAAACATTAAATTATTTCACATTAAATCACAATATAATTGAGGAGGAACCGAAAAACACATCCGAACTCTCTTGCTTTCGACCTCATATCCCATCTGCAGCTGCATTCAGATTTTTCTTACCAGGCTTGTATATAATTTCAAAATCGTAATCAGATAGCTTGTATCTGAACCTGGCTAGCCCGCGAGATTTGGTCCTTACAGCTTGGTATACCTCGCAATGTCTATGGATTAGTGTAGATTTTAAACGGCCGCCCTAACAGATATGCGCTGAAATTTTTCGTAACCCATACTATAGGTAGAAATTCCTTCTCTATAGTGGAATACCCTTTCTCCGTATCGCTAAGCGTTCTGTTTGCAATTGGTTGGTCATTTCCGAATTTGCGTTGTGACTGTATTGTTCCCAATGCTTCATTGCTGGTATTGGTCAACACTTTTGCTCGAAATCGGGGTACGTTAAAATTAGTGGTGAGCTATTATCTCTTTAGGCTTTTCGGATGCTTTTAACAGTTTTCTGTCCACTCAAACTTTGCATTCTTTCGCAATAGGCCCTCTAGAAATTTCCTGTAGTAGTTGACTAACCCCAAAAATGCTAACTTATTCCACCTTCTGAGGGTCTGGCAATCCTTCTGCCTCTGAACAACCATGGCTTAATTAAACCACCTCTCTTCACAAAAATTGACACTTCTACGTGTTCAATTTCAAATAATGTACTCGTAATTTCTGGAACACCTTTCACAAGCGTTGCGAAAGCTGCTGCAAGTTCACAATATCATCGAGGTACAAAAAACACTTTTGCACATGGTTCATTAGACTTTGAAAGATAGCAGCTGCTCCTGTCAACCCGAATGGCATCCTATTGAACTCATTGTGCCCTAAACCGGTACTAAACGTGGTTTTTTGCTTATCTTTGGTATCCACCAGATAGCCACTTGCTAATTCAAGTGTAGAAAAATATCTACTGTGTCCCAGTTGATCCAGGTTTTCTTCTATCCTTGGGATCTGGAACACTTGATAGTGCTAGATAGTGACGTCGTTCAATATTCTAAAATTAACCACCATTCCCCACTTCTTCTGACCCTGCGCACCCCTTCTTAGGCACCAAAATAATTGGTGAATTGCAAGGCGAGGTACTCGGTGTATTAATGTTGTCCTTTGACATCCCCCGAAATTGTCTGTTTACCTCATTTTTTGAGCTTGGGGCAATCTGTTGTAATATCTGAATTGGTATTCTTACAAACGCCAAGGCGTGAATGCCTTGGGCGTAAATGCTGAATTGGGTGATAGGTCCAGGCTTCAGTGAAGGGAGAAATTAATAGATCGATTGTAGTTTCAATGCCAATTTTATTCTTGGATCTGGGGTTATTACCATCAAATTCCAAATATTTTATTTACAAAATTCTTACAAAGTTTACAATAGAAATTCAAACTTAGTCAAAATGTCAAGTGTATGTTTGTCATATTTGTCATATTGTTGCATTACACAGCACACTGCAAGAATTGCTCACTGTTACAATTACAAAGTATGCTACAATTGTAATTGTGCGCTACTATTTATTCGCATTAGTCGACTTGCGTGTCTGTTACTTGTGGTCGTAGGGATAGTGTTATATTACTACACCCTAACTATCAAGAAAAGAGTATGGGTATCAGAAGGATCACCTGACTTTTACTCTGTGTTCTATTGATATATAAACTTATATTTGTTCTTCTATTAAGAATACCATTTTTTTATTGTATAGTTTTTACTTAAATTCTTTAACACAATTCTTATGTACATGCGCATTGAACTAATTATTATGTGTATTTAGCTTATAATAGTATAATTAGATTGTATATTGTACATCCAGCTAATATTTTTCTTCAATTGGTTATTATGGAATTCTGTATGGATCCCATTTTCATCTATTATTGTGGTAACGCCTTTGCGTTCAATTACATTATATGGTTCTTGCGCGAGAAATAGCTTATTATGTCTATTTTATACTTTAAGGAAAACTAAGTAAATTGTTTCTATCGCTGCTAAACAGTGCACGCTTATTTCGTTGCCGTTGCAATATTGTATGCGCGAATAAACGCTTCGCTTGGCTTTTAATTCATTTGGTAATTGTGGTAGTTTACCGAATTTCAGCTCATATAGAGAATAACTAGCATCAATATATGGTGCCGTATTGTAACCAAACGTGAAATACTGAACGTATGTATCCCATTTATTGTTTATATTTTTTGTGAGTAGGAATTCATTAAGTACCCTATGGTTTCGTTCTAGTGCTCCTACTAGTTGGTGATGGTAAGGGGTTGAAAGTATTTCTTTTATTTTTAGTAAGGAACAAATCTTGTTCAGCACTTCGTTTTTGAATCCTGTACTACAGTCTGACTTCAAGGTTTTGAAATGACCGTACTTCTTTTTTCTTTAATCATTTTGGATCACATCGAGCAACCAGTTATTAAATTTTGAAATAAAGGTTTTATTTTCTCAAAGTATATAAAATAAGACATACATACATTCACTAACAGATAATATGTTAACACCCTCGAACATGGACAATATGGAAATGAAAAAAAGAGAAATAGTCAACGAACTACACAAACAAGCACGAAAAAATTTTAAAAGAAGACGAGTTATCATAAAAGGAATTGATGACTTATGGCAAGCAGATTTAGTTGAAATGGGGAATTATGAAGCTAATAATAAAAAATTTCGCTATCTTTTAACAGTAATAGATAGATACCTTCGAAAAAAGCCTGGGGTGTAGCATTGAAAAATAAAACTGCTCTAAATGTAACAAATGCCATGAAAAGCATTTTTAATAACAATCATCGAATACCAAAAAATTTACAAACAGATTATGGAAAAGAATTTTTCAATAATCAATTTCACCATCTGATGCAAAGCAATCACATTAATCACTATTCAACATATAGTGTTCTAAAGGCATCCATAGTAGAACGACTTAATAGAACATTAAAGAGAATGATGTGGAAAGAGTTTAGTTATCAAGCAAAATTTCAATGGATTGATAAATATCAAGAACTTATTGATATATATAATTATACATTTTATAGGAGTATAAAAATGGCACCTAATGAAGTGAATTCTTCAAATGAAAAATTTCTATTGGATACAGTCTATAACAATTTAAAAGTTTTAAATAAACCCAAATTTAAAGTTGGTGAAAATGTTCAAACTAGTAACTATAAGCATGTATTCGAAAAAGGTTACACACCAAACTAGACCACGGAAATCTTTAGAATTAAAGCTATATAAAATAGTAACCCTACTACATATATTTTAGAAGACTATCAAGGTCATGAAATTAAAGGAGGGTTTTATAGATTCGAGTTAATGAAAACCGAATTTCCTCAAACATATTTAGCTGAAAGAGTTCTAAAGAGGAGAAGGAATATGGCTTATGTCAAGTGGTTAGGATTTTCAGCAAAACACAATTCTTGGATTGAACTTAACAATTCACCTGTATAAAAACATCATCAATGCCTTCATCACTTTATTTACTTATTAGTCGTTAAGATGTCGATAACATTAACACTAACCGGAAATTCTTCATTACTTGTAGCAAATTATTTTCCACCGATTCAACTTAATTCAAATTATGTTTGCGGTTTAATAAGCTTAGACACATATCATTCAATTCCGAATGTTGATGTAGAAAACAATCTATTTCATATTGAAATAGAGATTCCTATTGGATCATATGAATTATCTGATATAGCTGATGAAGTTAGGGATAAATATGAACAACTGAATCAAAAGGGAATATTTGATATGCAAGCAAATTATAATACCTTAAAAACGGAAATAAAAAGCTCTATAGATCCAATTTATTTCGATAGAGATAATTCAATTGCTTCAATTTTGGGGTTTCGTAAAACAGGTTTGTACATTATTCAGATAAAACAATAGATATAACAAAAAAAAACACAATAGTTGTTGATTGTAATATTGTGACTGGATCATATACGAGTATTTGGGAGTTTTTATACCCAAACAACATTTTTATGGGTATTCGCATTTATCCCCATTTAATTCCAAAATCCCCACTCTGAACAGCACAGCAGTCTCATCACCATCTTATATGCTTGCATTAGCAACAGCACTAACGGCTTCCTGGCTGCTGTTTTGTTATTGTTTCATTTGCCTTACAATTTGTTGTTACTTTTCTGCGCGAATAAGATTTAAATACTTTTTTTTGCATGTTTTGCTTTAAGTAAAGTGACTGAAAGTTTTTGTTGCTATTTTTTATATACAAGGTTCGTGACGAGTTTTGACAGAGGTAAAAAGAGCAAATGGTGACAAGAATGTGATGTGACTGTGTAAAAATTTTAGCTCTCGCAGCAAATATAAAAAATTGTAATTAAAGAATATTAAAGTGCGAACAGCATACTAAATTTAAAAAAATTGTTAGTTCTGATCATTGTTAAGCATTTAAGTAATAAACACTATTAGAGAGAGTACAAATAATCTTAATTAAATACACTAGTCTACAAAATTTTAGACTAAACACTATAAAAATGAAAATATGAGAAATCTATGAAGCTCACTTCTTATGAATCCCTTGTCTAAGTTTTCGAGAAGAAAACTCTCCTACAACGAGTATAAATAGTGTATCAGCATATACTTTACATCAGTTTTCACTTGTCGTTAGCCCAGGTTACAAAATCACTAAATAATCGGTCATTAATTGCTTTTTCAATTAGATTCGTATCCTCTTTAACATCGGTATCAATAATTGTTTAAAATATTTCTATATCACTCCTAGTAATTTTCATTTGATTATCATATTCCGTTTTGAATGCTTCTATTTTTGTTCTTAGAAGCCAATTCTTTTTAACAAGATATGCTTTAGTACCTCAGATTAGTAATTCTTTTCTTATTAACATTTAAATGTTGATTATCTTTGCTAATACCAAGTGTTTTAATTATAATTGATTTTAATTTTGAATCGTTAAATCGTTGATTAACTGAACTTTCTCCAAATTTATTTATGAAACTCATTTTGTGATTTACGTGCACAGCACCTTCTTGTGTTTAATTTAGATTTTACAGAATTATATTAGTTTCTTTCAGTTCTTCGATAATAGAAATTATTTCGTTTTTCTGATTATTATGTCGTACGCTTTCTGATGATAGATGTAAACGTAATCTATTGACTTCATTAGAATCATCCCAATATATATAGTTTGGCTTACGATTGATTAATGATTTTAATCCGCTTTATGTCGTTAAAGCGTTTATTTTTGAATTAAACAATTTTTTAGTTATGCACTGATATTTAAATGTTTTTGTACCTTTAATTTGTGCATTTGCTTGATAATGTCGTTTGTGCGCATTTGTATTAATTAAAATTTGTTTATAATTATTTAAATCATTTTTAGAGTAATTTAGAGGTTTGGTGTGAAATACTAATTCAAATAACCCCGGTGTCATTTTCCACCTTTTACCACCAACATTAATAAAGTTATCAGTACTAAATTTTATTTTTTATATCCAAACCGCCATCTTCCTTTTTCATCAACATTAACACCATATAGTGTATCTAACTTTTTACTATCTTTGAGTAATTGAAAATTTTTTAGTAATTTATTTGAATTAGTGATACTGCTATCATACATTCGTTTTCTATCATTATTTAATTGCCCATTACAAGTTCGTTTCGAAAACAAATGATTTAATTTTTTTCGTTTCTTGTCATCATAATTAAAATCATTTAATGTTTTGGGATTTTCGTATAAGTTTGACATAAATAAAAACAATCAATATACTCTCTTACCTGATTATCAAAAATAATCTCTTATTGTGTTTTGTTTATAACAAATTTTTTATATATACTTTTTATTTTTTTTTTATTTCCCTATATTTCATACTGTCACCATTATATTGACACCTAGTTCATGATTTGACAATTTGTTTGGAAATTAATATTAAAAACACATTTTGGCCAGTGCCAAAAAGTGATATAACAAAAATTATTTACATTAATTATAATAGTTCACTATAATTATATTATAACAATTTATGATCAAAATTATGTTTATGATAATTAGTTACATTTACTTTATAATACTATTACTAATATGTGTAGTATGGATTTCCTAGTTCATTAGGTCGTCTGGTCGAGTTCTCTTTAAACGGCGCATGGTGGTTTCTTCTAGATTTAGCAACTCGTTTATTTCTTCGTTATTATTCCCATGTAGTGTATCGTAGTGTTTTGTGGATATCTTTTTTATTTCTTCGTTAATTCTTGTCATATTTAGTTTGCGGTGTATATCTTCAATTGTTGTGTACCAACCAGACTTTATGAAAACTCTTAATATTCTAGATTGCTGTCTTTGAATTTTTTCTATGTGTGACCGCTTTGCCGTTCCCCATACTTGGAGTCCGTATGTCCAAATTGGCTTTATAGTACACTTGTATAACAGCAACTTGCTGTTAATTGTGAGTTTAGATTGCTTACCCATTAACCAATATAGTTTCCTAAATTTTTCTTTTTATTTCTTTCGTTTTTTGTTTGATGCCGTAGTGCCAATTTAACTTTGAGTCCATGTGCATACCAAGGTATTTAGTAGTAGACCCTATTTTTATATCTTTATTGTTTATTTTAATAGGTATTGGGTTAAATTTTGTTGTAGTTGTAAAAATTATTTGTACAGTCTTATATACATTAATTTTCAAGCACCATTTATCAAACCATTCCTTAACATTCTCTGTGTATATCTTCAGATTTGCAGTCGCAGTATTTAGATTTTTGTCAGATGCTAAGAGGATTGTATCGTCAGCAAAGGTAGCAATTGTGGTATTCAGTTCTTTTGGAAGTGGTATATCTGAGGTAAATATGATATATAGCAGTGGTCCTAAAACACTCCCTTGCGGAACTCCAGCTATTGTAACTCCAGTTTATGCAGCAGTACTTTATGCCATACTTTGGCAAATGCTTTTGCAACGTCCAAGAATACAGCAATGCAGTACCGCTTATATTCTATGTCTGTTTCAATTTTGTTTGTTATACGGTGTATCTGTTGAATTGCTGAATGTCGTTTTCTGAAGCCGAATTGATGATTTGGTATAATATGTTTATTGTCAAGGATCTGGCTAAGTCTATCATGTAATAGTTTTTCAGCAACTTTAGAAATTAAGGGAAGTAGGCTAATTGGTCTATACGACAAATCTGTTGTAGCATCTTTTCCCTGCTTCGGTAGTGCAATAATTTTGGCAACTTTCCATACTTTGGGAAAAAATTGTAGTCGGAACAATGAGGCTGGTGGATGAGGTGGCTGATACCTTATCTGAGTTTTTAATTTCTTTGTGCATTTCCATAATGAGTAGTTAGTATCCTGGGTAGGCGTCAAGTTTTTAGTTAATTTTCAAATTCTATATTTTGTCTTTCAGTTAATATTTCCTTGACTTTTTGCAGTCTATATTTAAATTTTGTTTATCCTCAGGCGATCTAGTTAGCTTCCACCTCTTTCTCAGCTTTCTCTTCTCAATAATTTGCTTTCTTATAAAAATATCCGTTGTAGATTTATTTTTCTCTAAATTTATGCTGTTAGCTTGATTTGATTCCTGCGTCTAGGACCTCATCGTTGGAGTGAATAATGGCACGTTCAATGTCTAATTGTGTTTTCAGTGTAATAGACATCTTCAGTTGATTTTCAATATGCTGTCTATACTCATTCTAGTTTATTTTGTGGTTAAAAATCTTAGCTTCTGGTTCTATGGGTTTGATGTCAGTTGTGTAGTCAAGTATTATCGGAGAGTGGTCTGAAGAAAGTTCAAAACAAGCTTTAATTTTTAAGTGAATTTATTATGATAGCTGTCCCACCACGAGCTTTACCATCAGGATGATCTGTCACATATATTTTATATCCAGGAAATACTAAATAGTTTTTGTTTGTATAATGTGTTTCTGAAACTAGTGCTATATCAATTTTCTTGTCAGACAAAAATTGCTTCAACTCAAAATTATGTTTTGTTAGGCCATTTGCATTCCAGGCTAGTATTATTAAACTATTACTTTCGTGCATTTAAGCTTGTTAGTAGTTAGGTAGGTAAGGCGGCCACCCGAAAAGGGCGCACTTAGGCCAACATTGACCCTTTGTGATACCGCATGGAAGAACAGGTCCCATCCCTTTCAAAGGTCCAGCCATTTGGAGCTTTGAATGAAGTAGTTGATGGAGCTAATTGTTTTTTTTTGAGATATCTCCCAAGGAGTCCAAAAAGTGGTCGCCTAGGAAAGTGCGCCTCCTTCTGGACAAAGCTGGACACGTACACAACAGATGAACAGATGAACCAGCGCCTGCCCGCTGTTCCTAAGCATATTGTATTTACTAAGAGCTTACATGTGGCAATAGGAATACCGAAATGCGACCTATCTGGTTCAATCGGTATGGTAGTACCCTCACGGGCAAGTTCATCCGACTTGCAGGTGCTTGGAATATCTCTGTGACCGGGAACCCAGCACAGATGCAGACGGGTCTGCTTAGCTATCTCGTCTAAAGATTTGCGGCTGCTCTTGACGGCTTTTGAGGTGATAATAACCGAATCCAGGGAGCGCAAAGCAGCTTGGCTGTCGGACAGAATGCAAATATCAAGTCCAGATATCTTCTTCTTCCTTAGCCAAGACAATGCTGCCTCTATAGCCGCGACCTCTGTCTGGAAAACACTGCAGTGGTCGGGCATCCTAAAGGACATGTTAATGTCCAAATCTTCTGAGAATACACCACCTCCCACCCTACTCTCTAGTGTGGATCCATCTGTGTAGATGTGAACCCCTTCTACATGAGGGGGATAGCCATCCTTCCATTCGTCCCTGGAGGGAATGGAGATCTTGCACATACCATTGAAGGCGTAGATTGGTGTGATGTAGTCGAAAGAGTCAGGAATACCCTCAAAATGTCTTAAAATGGACGCATGACCTACATTCCTGACATCCCATTGATGCGTAGCTTTTAGCCTCATAGCTGAGTTTGCAGCCATTTTTTCGCCAAAAAGCCTAACAGGCAGCAGATTGAGCATAATATTAAATGCTGCCGTTGGAGTCGTTCTAATGGCACTACTTATGAATACCTCTGCCGTTCTTTGTACCTTTGTTATCAGCGTATTGTATGTGGACTTACTTAGGGCTGTCCACCAAGCATGCACCCCATAGAAAAGAACTGGTCGTACCATAGCTGTATATATCCAATAGGCTTCCTTAGGCTGTAACCCCCATTTTTCGCCTATAACTCTTTTGCAAGAGTACAGAGCTACCTGAGCCTTCCTAATGCGCTCGCTTATAATAGGCTTCCAGTTCAGCTTCCTATCTAGGATCACGCCCCGATATCATCCTCGACAAGGTCAATATCTACACCCATTTGTTTTGGAGCAATAAATTGAGGAATTTTATACTTCCTAGTTAAGAGTACCAGCTTAGTCTTGGTCGGATTAACCCCCAACCCACAGTCAGTAGTCCATTTAGAGAGAATGTTCAGCATGTTTTGCATCAAGTCCCTCAAAGTAGATATGTATTTACTCGAGATACTAATAGCAACATCATCCGCATACGCAACTGCCTTGCACCTTCCCTCTCCAGTCGAACAAGCAGCTGATTTACCGAAAGATTCCAGAGTAGGGGTAAGAGAACTCCACCTTGAGGTGTGCCTCTAAACACGGACTTCATGGGCGACGCCGCCCCCAGCTGTGAACTGATTATCCTGTACTAAGCATGTTTTCAATCCACCTGCTAATGGCGGGTTCCACCTCCAAGTCCCGCATCGCACCGATTATTGCGTCTGATTTCATGTTGTTAAAAGCTCCCTCAATGTCCAGGAAAGCCACTAGGGAGAACTCCTAGTTTTGCAGGTAGCACTCAATACTAGAGACTAAGGAGTCTAAAGCGTCCTCCACCGAATTACCCTTGAAGTAGGCATGCTGAGAGACTGACAGCTTCTGTCTTTCTATAGTGAGCCTCAGATGAATGTCTAACAACCTTTCCAGGATTTTTAGACAGAAGGAGGACAGACTAATGGGTATTAAGTTCCCTGGAGCTGTGTGCGAACTTTTGCCGGCCTTGGGTATAAAAATTACTCTCACATGCTTCCATGAGTCTGGAAAATACGCTAATTCATGATAATAAATAAATAAAAATCAAATCCTGACCGAATTCAAGACAACTATTATAGATCTTTAACAGCCACTCTATTATTAGATTCTCTGACTGCTGAATTTCAATTGGAGCTACACCATCTGGGCCAGATGCTTTAAATGGTTTGAAGCTATGGATAGCCCATTGAAATTTGGCTTCGTGACTATGTCTGAGTTGAATTCAACTACATTCACGCCGGGCTTCGTTCTCCGCGGAAAGGTGCTCGAGCAACCAGGGAAGTGAGTCTACAGAAGAAGCTCTAGAGTCTCATTACTATTTGAAGTCCAGGATCCATCCTCCCTCCTCAGGTAACCAGGTACCATTGGAGGAGTTGATAGGATCTTCCTCAACCTGGACGTCTCAGAGATATTTTCTACGTCACCGCAAAAGTTTATCCACGATTCTCTCTGTACCTTCCTATACTTACTTTTGAAGGCTCGAGTGCTGCCTTATATAAAGCCCAGTCTGCACTATCTCCAGACTTCTTTGCGCTGTTGAAAAGTCTCCTACAATTTTGTCTGAGTCCCCTAATTTCCTCCCCCTACCATGTGGGTTTTGGTTTCCCCTGGGTCTACTGAGGGGGTAAGAGACCAATAGAGCCTTGTTAAAAACAACCGTAAGAACCTCCACAAACCTAAGCTTGTTAGTAACATTGTAATGATATTCATCATATTAGTCATTTGAGTGATTAGGGATTTCACCATGTCTTTAAGTTCATTAATGTCACTATCGTTTGAATTTTTTTTATTTTGTTCAGTTTTATTTGGATTTGACGACACTGCAATTTCGGCGTAGCTTACGCCTGGTTTAACTACTGATCCATCCATATTTTTGGCAGTAGTTTTTTGTATGTCCGTATTTTTGGCTTTTAGTGCATTGCGAGACTTCTCTTTTATGATGAGAGGTGCCTCAAAAACTACTATACAATGCACTAATTTGTTAATGCTATAAATATCTTTATTGCTAGTATTTGTGTCTAGTTCTATGCTAAACAGTGGTAGAGGTTTTTTGGTTGTCCGTTGAGTTATGTTAGTTATTTTTAAAACTTTGTGATCGTTTTCACCAAGCTTATTTTTAATTTCTTTTTGGTATTGCGAAGAATGACTTTGAAACCTCTTTCAATTTTGGGTTTAAATGTGTATAGCTTCGTACCTTTTTGCTTTAGCATTTTGAATATTTTTGTGTATGTTTCCGAGTCATTGGATTGAACTCGTTACTTCAATGTTTGGTAATATTTTATATATAAAGTTACTGTCTGCAACAGCGGCTAGAGCATTTTTTAACGTCTTTATGCATTCTACGCCTTGTGCGTATATAAGGGGTGGTTTGTTTATACTTTTTTTTCGGACTAGTTTTTTCTTTTTCGGACTCATTTTGATCAACTTGTCCACTGTGCGTAGAAGGTAAACAATGTATGTTCTGGCTCAAAAACGCGTGTATTTTCTTATGGGTCTCTAAATTCTCCAAAAAACCGTCACATTTATTATTCTAAATCGAAAGCTTTTAGAGGCGCCATCTGGCGGTGAGGTTTTTGTTTAAAGTTTTTTGTGGAAAGCTGTGGTTTGTGTCTTTGCTATGAGGGGAGGGAGCTTTTGTGGGAAGCTGTGTTTTGGTTTGTGTATTTGCTATAAGAAAGTTCTCATGAATTTGAATTTGATCACCACAAGTTTCTTTTAAGCTAAAAGTTCAACACAGTATTTACTCACACCTTCCGCCTCTGTGTTTGCAGCTGCCTTCAAATTCAAGTTCAAGACAGTTTGGTATTTACTGATAAGAAAGCAGCTGCGTTCGGTCTGATGTGCTCGCTTGGCGCTGAGTGCATGTAGTTGCTTTCTTGAACTCAACATATAAATAGTTTGCTAATGAGCTAGTTTATATTAGTATTTAATTTTTCTCTTAGAAAACAAAGTTAATTTATAATTTTAAAAAAAAATGGAAGCGGAGAGAGTAATAGTTATGGATGTTCAAGGATTTTATAGTGAAACTAAATTTATTCCGAAGGAAGTTAGTATTTCGGGGGCAGATATACGGATAAAATCGTTTATTATTGGACCACCTTTTGAATATTCGAGGCTATTGAAGGAAGAAAGGAAAACAATTGATTGCTTGACTCATCTTCATCATGTATTACGCTGGCATGATAGTAACTCAACGCTAAAGGATCTCTATGAATATATATTTCTAAATATAAAGAAAGAAGAAAAACCAACTATACGAGTATATGTAAAAGGTTTGGAAAAAGCAAAATGGGTACGAGATTTGATAGGAGAAGAAATAATTATAAACAATTTAGACGATTTTGGTAGTCCTAGTTCAAAATATGTATATAAAACTAATATCAATATAAATGTTTGTGAATATCATACAAAGCATTGCAAATGTATAAAAAAAAATGTAAGAAATATGTGTATTTGTGCAGAGAAAAAATGTAATTGTATTAGGAAATTTTATACTTACTTCAAAATATAAATTTCAAATTAAATAAAATTAAAAACATATATAAATATATTTTGATTTTTTATTTTCAATTTGTTTATTTTATTTTTTACAGTTTTACATATATTAGATTCTTAGATTCTTTAGCTAACAAATAATTATTAGTTTTTTTCTGTAATTACACGAGCGCTGACAGTCCAAACTGCTTTTTCAATTGGACGAGAAAAATTTATCAACCTGGGAACTAACTCAAATTCTTCATCTGGATGTTCTATTGTATATATTTCCTCCAATTTGAAAATGATATCCTGCTCTACGCATTCTGTCAGCGCATCCAAGAATAAATCGTCTGTGTTCCATAGATCGCAAAAACCTTGATCTAATTCTGCATCATTTAAATTATTTCCAAAATAATTCGGATCTTCCAGAATTTACTTTTCATCATTAAATTTTAAATGATTCATTTTTTCCTTACATAGAAGGTTGGCAAAAGTTCCCATACTGAATTTAAAATTTTCCAACAACAGCCTTTTTATAGTCTTTTTTTGAAGTGAAGGAAATCAGAGTAAGGGGATGCGAGGTAATTTAAACATTGCTGCATACAGATAAAAAAGTTTTCCCGCCATTCGATATCGCTCATAAAGCATTACACATGCACATGTGCTTACATTCTGTATGTTGTCATGATTTGTTGCCCACCAACAATCTAACTTATGAATTCCATATACAGTGCTTTTCGCTTAAAGCGAACTTCAAGGGACTGATCAAATTTGTTCGTTTTAAGCGAAGTTCGTTTTAAGTGAAGACATCAAGAAACCATTATTGTGTCTGCACATGTCTTTTTTTAACACTTTGGCTATTTATTTATTTGTTAAAACAATTTTAGAACATTGTAGTCTTTAAAAAATAAGTTTATTTAGTTTTTAAAAAAAATCAGTTATTTTAGTTTGCTTAGTATTAATATTGGCTTCATTTATATACACTTCCACTTGGGCCAAGTGGTCAAGAATTTGTTGAGGAGTGTCGCGAGACTGAAGAAAATTTCTTACACAGCTTACGCTATACATTTCATCCAGGGTAGTAGTAGCTCGGATTGGCTCTTCGTTGTCCATTTCCATATCGTCATCAAGGTCGTCATCACCAGTGCAAACAGTCTTGCAAAATAGCTGCATCGTCCAGTACTTACGTTGTTAGAAGATCATCATCAAAGCATATGAAATCGTTGAAACTTTCTGTCCCAACTGTAAATAAAAAAAAATAAAGGTTGATTAAATGTGCGACAACTCAGCAAACCTTTTTTATTACCATCTGTAAATGTTCCCATTAATTCTATTAATGGCAGATCATCCTCGGAATTAAATCCATCTTCATTGTTGGTAAATCCGCCGTGCCGAAAGCAATTTGCAACTGTAGTTTTGCTGACTTTTGTCCATGCCATATGCAAGAAATTGATTGCGTCCAGTATGCTTACTTTAAAGTTATCTTCACCCATATCAACCGAATTGACAATTTTTGGAAGAAGCAAGTGGCGATATTTACTTTTCAATGCGTGAATGACACCTTGGTCCATAGGTTGCAAAACTGAGCTTGTATTTGGAGGCATCAACACTAGTTTAATGTACTCTAAGTCTTTTACATCTGGATGAGCAGGGCAGTTGTCTACAAGCAGTATAATTTTTCGATTAGCACGGCGTAAATCGTAGTCCCATTCTTTTAGCACATTGGGGAAAATTTCGGATGTCATCCAAGCCCTTTTATTTGCTTGATAATTAACTGGTAATTATTTAATGTTTTTAAAGCACCTGGGATTTTTTGATTTTCCGATTCCTAAAAGTTATCGTTTCTCTGTTCCCGTCATATTTGCTACTAGGAGCACTGTTAGTTTACCACCCACACAGGTCTCACCTTTGCAGCGAAGTGTATTATTCGGAGTGAGTTTATAAAATAAACCAGTTTCATCGCCATTAAAAATGTCCTCATCTTTAAAATTGTTTCTTATACCTGGCCACTTATTTTGCAACCAATCATTGACCACATTAGTATTGACTTCAGCCGCCTCTCCAACTATTTTTCCGCTGGTGATGTTGTGGCGTCTTTTAAATCGAACAACCCAACTTTCGCTGCACTTAAAATCGCTGTAGTTAAGCTTTAGGCAAAATTCTTGTGCTTTCGCTTGTAAAACGGCATTACTTACAGTCACATTATTGGCTCTTTTCTGGGTTAACCATTTTAGAAGACAATTATCCAGTTCCTTGAAGGAAGGGTTTTTAACTTTCTTTACACTTGTGGAGTTTTGCTCAAAATTATATAGCACCAGGTGCTTATTTTTCCAAATTGTAGCTATTGTTGACTTGCTGAGGCCCATTTCTTGGCATATTTGCTTTTATTTTACCCCATCTTGCAAGCGTTTTATAATATCAAATTTCTCTTTTAAAGAAAAACACTTTCTTTGTTTTGCAACCGCTGCTACGTCCATCTTCTAACTTTGTAATTTTCAACTGCTGAATTCACATCGCGTTCACACAAAAACAAAAAACAATTAAACCTAGGGGAAGTACCTGATTATAGAGCATACGACAAATAAAATACAGCGTTACCAAATTTAAAAATATAATTTTTTGTTCATGGCAACACTTCTTGGTTCGTTTTAAGCGAAAAAAAGAACAATTTTACATGCAAAAAAAGTTTGTTATAACCGAAAGTTCGCTTTAAGCGGGTTCGTTATAAGTGAAAAAATGTTCATGGTTTTATAGAAATAAAAGTTCGTACTTTCGAAAATGATTCGTTTTAGGCGAAAGTTCGTTTTAAGCGGGTTCGCTATCAACGAGAAATACTGTATATAGAGAGCTGTTACCGCACCACTAGAGTGATGCAGTGTGGTGGCCGCGGCTAGATCGCCGCAATGGTCGTGGTCCTCAACTCGCCACACTGCATCGGGTGGGGCAACACTACAAAAATAAAGTTATCAACTCACCATTTTGCCGGTTCTCAGCTGGGCATCCTCCTCCTCGACGACAAGCGAGCCCGCCCCATAATTGCCGCCTTAGCCTAACATGTTATACATAACTTTAAACATAACTAAACATTCTACCTTATATACTTAAATAAATAGCATATATACTTAATAACTTAAATTGTAAGCTACGATATACTTAGCTTTATCCTTATTTCTAGGGGCGGGCGGCAGCCTCCTTTCTCCTCCGGTATCAACACTTAACTCGGAAGTAAAATTGTAATTGAAATTAAAAAAAAATTCTTTTTGGAACCGTTCACACTTTTAATGTATCAGGACAAAGAACAGGAACAACCGACGAGACGAGAGACAATCCACACAAAATCAGACCTGCACCAACGAATGTCCGCACTAGATTGCCTTGACCTTTGTATTACTTCCACTTTTTTTGTATACACGCTGCACTTATTTTTTCTTTATTTTCTTATATTTTGCCTCAAGTATCTTTAAGTTTTGCTTTTGATTTGATACTTTCTAAACAGCAAAATCCGGACTTTGTGGTAATTTGAATATTTTCAGTACACGAATATAAATAAGATTATTTTTCTCTCAAATGAGACTAATTGAAATATGTTGTTATAATAAAACACTCAAATTCAATTTATATTATTTTTTTCTAACTTCAGTGCACAGTCACACAATCAACAAATAATCCGAGTACATCACCAGTAAAAACGCAAATTTTAAACGCGCGCGGCAACAAAAAAAATTGGAAACAACTTTACTCCCAAACACTTTAAACTGCACAGAGACCGTTTTTTCCCTACCACTGCCTTAAATGTTTTTTTTTTCCTTTTCTCTTAAAACCGTATTTTCCATTTCCTCGACCTCTTCCGCTATTCCATCATCTCTCTTTCTCTATTCTTTTTACTATTCTGAGGCAGCGCCATCTCTACCTCAGAATCGTCAGGTAGGTTTTTGACGAACATAACGACGGTTGACGCCAAAAACAACGATCGCAACAGAGCTTTGATATTTTTAATTCATTTATTACTGCTTCGAAGAATTCAATATGGTCTGATTTCTTCAACTCAGTTTGCTGTTTACTGAGAAAAAAAATGCAGTTGCATTCTATTTAAAAATATAAACTTCTTGAACTCTCTTTGTTGTTTACTAATAAAAATGCAGCTGCATCCCATTCTATTTAAAAATATAAACTCTCTTTGTTGTTTACTGATAAAAATGCAATTGCTTTCCATTAAAAATGTAAACTTCTTGAATTCTCATTGTTGTTTACTAATAAAAAAAAATGTAGCTGCAAAAAATGCAGCTGCATCCTATTTAGATAAAAGCTTATTCAACAGGAATGTGTGTTTTCAAATGCAGTTGCTTCCTCGAACTCAACATATAAATAGTTCGCTAATGAGCGAGTTTATATTAGTCTTTCTTTTCTCTTCGACAACAACGAGAAGAATATACAAACAAATTCATATTTTAAAAATGGAAAGTACTTTAAGCGCTCTAAATAACATTTCCCAAATAAAGGAATAGAAAAAACTAGTTCTAAGCCTTAGAATCTTTCCATTCGACACCCTCATAAAGATAATTAAGGCTAGAAGGAAACATACACCGTATGGAGAAAAAATCATGGTGGAGATAGATGGACGTGTAATATTCTTACCTCAAAAATTTAATAGTTTAACAGATGACGATATTTTAAACTTATCAAGTGGAGAATATTTTATTAAAAATATAAATGTAATTAATAATAACTATAAATTTGTTTTCGAAACTAAAAATAAAGAATAAGAAAAAAATCTGTAATAAATATTTAATTACTTGTTTATTTTTTTATCTATATCCACAATTCTAAAGTGGCCCCACGCTTTGGTTTCATTAGTACCAGACACTAAAAATCGTTTGTCATCAAATGGATTCAAAGCGAGCTTAGTTTGAGTGATGCTGTTAACTTCATGTTTCTGCGATTGAATTTAATTTTGTTCGATTACTTTTTCAATATTATTTTGAAGACAATCAACATAGTCATCAAATGTTATCCTATTTTTTATTATATGTCTTTTCACACCTTTACACTTTTTTTGTTCTTCTTTACCTTCTACCTGTATTCCGTACATTTTTGATCTGAGACCAACAAATGCAGTCATAATGTGACCATTATTCTCATCTTTCATGAGACCCAGAACTTTTTTATTTACATGAGGGATATGATATCCCGGATATCCTATCTGTTTCCAATAGGGTAGTCGCTTGTATCAAAACGTTCAGCACAATCACGCTTAATGATTTGATACAAGTCGGGGCAACTGACTTATAATAGAATCTGTATCAGTGTAGCAAATAGTACAATTGGATCCAAATTCAGGAAGCATATAAGCATAATGAAAATCGTAAATGGTTGTTTTAGCTAGATCGAGGATACACATACCAACATATATGGGCTTATTGAAGAAAACTTCCATCTTGTTTAGCTCTATTTTCATTGAATATGGTTGAAGCTTTAAATTCCGACTTGGAAATAAGATCTTCGGCTCCATATCGACCCTTCCATTCTGTTACTAGTTTGACAATACCATACTTTCGGATATTCTCTATAGTTTTACCAAAGATGGCATTTATCATGAGTTTGAAAAGATTTTTTTCAAATTCATTTTTGGCTAATTTTCGAAGATTCGTGTTTAAATCAATATATGATTTGAGCCAAAGAGATTGCTTAAATTGAAGAATTTTATGAATTTTAGTCAACCTAAGGCCATATTTTAAAGCCTCCTTAAGACTGCGATAATGGACTATGTACTTTGTTTTGTTAAACAAAGTACCCATTAATTTCCTCTTTTTTGAGCCTCGAGGTGTAGCATGCTCGGGGCATAAAGGGCGATCATTACGTTGATCGTGAAGATTATTTGGATATTCTAAGTCTATTTCAAGGATATACCCTATATCTGAATCATCAGATATATCCTCAACTTTGAAATTTTCTAAATCTTCTACCCAATTAAAATCAATATGAGGGAGATATTGAGACATTGCCCAACCATATTGATTATTTACATCGAAGTACATCAAGTATCTTGATGGTTGAGCAGCATCATAATTTGACATGTACATACTTGTTGTTTGCATTTGTACGAGTATATCGTTTACCTCACTGACTAAGACCCCATCGAATACCTCGCTCTACAAACATGAGCATATCAACATCTGTTAATAGTTCGAGAGTTATGTTAGTATGTTTAAGCATAGCATCCCATGTATAACCCGGTAAAGTGAAATAGTGAGCGGGATGTAAAACGTACGAGTATGTTTGATAGCAACTTGAACGAAATTGCTCAAAAACATCTGCTAGTAAGAGAAAATCAGTCTTGAAGTACATGTCTGAATATTCTCCCAAATTATTTATATTCAATTTAGTACAAACATTGCAGGCATAAGCATACTCATCTAGAGTGATACTAGAATTATTCAATTTATTATAAAATTCAGAAAAATTACGCAAAGAGGTTTCGGAAAATTTTGAAGCATCTTCACAATAATCGTACGGAAATGCACCCTTACGATTTTAGGAAAGGGAAATGAGGAAAGGGATGATGCTAAGGTATCCAAACTTAACTTAACTTCCCATAAATTTAAATGAATCAATGAAGCGGAATTTTATTAAAAATGTATCCAAATTCTTTCTAAATGAAATGTAGCGTTCTTTATTTATATGGAGGAGTTCGATACGTCCTTTCAAGTCTAAAGCCAAATTTTTAATTATGAAATGAGCGTCTGAGGTTATGAAAAATAATAGGAATCGTATGGGCATCCTTGAAATTTATGTTACATTCCTCATTCCCTTCCACGATAAATAACCGTTAAGTGACAATGGTCATGCACTTTTTTATCTCATCACTAAATGATTTTTAACATACTCGTATATGACATGTTGTAGCCAATTCAAAATCACGATTTGGTCAATGGATAATTTATCCATTGGAAGAGGGCAAAGGAATACTGTTTCGACATCTTCAGCGAATTGCTTAAGTTCGCTTACAAACCATTGAATACAGTCTTCACCACGATAGCCTTTATAAAACGAAAGCGTGGGGTCGTACATACACTGAACATAAAAGCCAACACTATATGGTATATGCTTCTGATATGAATTTCGTGAAGTTGTCTTCTCCAAAATACATTCCAAATCGGCATATATCACAAATAGAGACATTATCTTATATTTAAATTTTTCCTCATCTGTTGGCATGCTGATTTTACAGTTGTTCACTTTTTCACAATCTTCAACATGCTGCTGCAGTCGTATTTGAGAGTGGAAGTAGCGGAGGCACCGGTCACAGAAATATTTGATTTTTGTGTTTGCAGACATCTGACTGGATACAAGCCTGTTTTTTATCCACACAATGTGGTATCTGATTGGTTTCTCATTATCAGCACAACAAACATCATTATCTTCCTTTTTCTCTTCATAATATTTATTCTGCGCTATCAACAGATTTACGTGCTGCTCCTTTTTAATCTTTGATAAATATTTAGGGAGCACAAGGAGTTCCTTCCTTATCTTTTTAAGGATGTAGACGTTGACAGAGAGGATATTTTGTTTCGCGTGGGATTTGTTTAATTGTCATTGGAAATTGGATCTCCTTCAAATTGAACATACCTTTGTAATTAGGATAGGATGATACTCGATCAGAATTTCGTTCAACAGGATGGAGGGCTGATATTATCGCCCAGACAAAGCATGCATTATCACTGTCTTTTACATTGATGCATGCTTTCTTCCTCGTAATTTCCTTCGGCAATGGTATGTACATTGAATCAAGCTGTGGAGTAAACTTGTTTATGTTAACAGTCAAGTTTAAGATGGCTGACAATGCCCAACCACTATCACGTTCCTGGAATTCTTCCAACTTTTCAGTACAACATCTCGAACATTTTCCTCAAACGAAATTTTCAGATTAGTTTCTTGATAAACTAGAACATTTTTTGTATTCATATATTTTAAATCCCAAACTTGTTTATCATCTTTTTTAATTACAAAGTCTCCGCAGAATATGCCATTTATCGTAAGGTAATGTGTATCCCTTAAAATTTTCTTTATCTGACGGATGAAAACTCTTAATATTCTTATGAGTAAGGTTTATAATGACTGCACTTCGAATTCTATGAATAAAAAACATTTTTTAGTTAACAACATTTGATAATAGTACTAAAATTAAACTTACAGTCTACGAAAGGTTGACTCAACATCTTCCCTTTTAACTCTATTAGAGGTCCACTTTTTCCTTCGTTTCGAAAGGTTGGCGTCAGAATGCAAATGTAGATGTTTGCACCGAGCACGATAACCTTTTACTACTTCTATAGCATCCATTAAATGATTTTTGACGCAAACAGTTTCTGCTCTAGCAAGCTGCATTTTAAGAGCATGCAAATCTTTACTGCATGCTTTAACTCCTTCGTTTGTCATTAAATGGTTTTGTTCAGCATTTTCAAAGGCCAATTTGGCATTTTTAATAAATTTATTTTTATTCTGCTCCATTTTTTTTAGTTAATTATATGAAAAATATTCAAACTATGGAAAACATTATACTTTTTATTCTAAAGCTAGTATATAGTATATGCTTGAAAACTACACTTCATTATATATTTCTATTTACTGATAAGGATTATTTGAAAAATAGTAGCTTCCCTTTTGTTTATTTTTTTATTTTAAATTTTATTTTGAAAACGAAATTTTAAACATAAATATCCACAGTTGAAAGTATTGAATATTTGTTTTTGTTTATAATTATATTCAATACGTGCTTTTAAATAATAATAAATAATTAACTAATTCAAGTGGTGGTTGTAAGTCGCTACTCAGTGTGTTCCAGGACCGCTTGAGTCATCTAAATTAACAATACCACATTCTTGAGGTAATGGTCTTTTTGGTAAACAATCACGCATAAAAACACCTCTGAAATGATTAAGTTGTTTACCATATTTTTTCAAATCTATATCTGTTAGTGGTCGTTTGGGTAGGTTCTTTAAAAGTTTTTTGAATGTTGATTGTAATAAAGTCCAAATCCTTTCTTATATGGTTTAAGATATAAACCTTTACCCATAGCAATTGACTCCATGTATCTATTGTGACGCGTAGCCTCTGCTAGATGTTTATTTCCATTTTTTATAATATTTATAACTTTAAACCATCAAGTGCAGACAACGCTGTTAAAACTGGAATTAATGGAAGAAGTCCGCCAATTTTTGGTACTGGTATAACTCTCGGTGTAGCAATATTAAATTTTTTTTTTCTTTCCAAAACTGGACTGTACAGCTTTTTGGGCAATTTTAATAGCAGCATTTATATTATCGGGATTTTCTTTTTTTTTTGATTTTCGGGGTGTTTTTGATAGTAGTTGAAAATAATTTTTTATTATATCCTTTTCTTTCTCTTTTCCTTCTCTTTCTGTTTTTTCTTTAATTTTCTTGTTTTACGAATGTTATTTTTCATTCCTAATCCAAATTTAACATTTGTCTTCATTGCGTTTGTTACATACCAAGCGTCTGCACGTTCTCTTAAATTACTATTTTTTGATTTTACTCGTCCCCAAGCTTTTTCAGCTAATATTTGGTCAGCGTAATGTCTTTTATTTATATCTTTTGTTTGTGAATATGTAAAATCATGCTATTTGCAAGCCGCATCCAATAGATTTATTCCTTTATCTTCTCTTGCTAAACGTTATTTTAGTTTTGTTCCTGGTCCACAAAATTGGTAACCAGGTAAATTTAGTTCAGAAGGTAATGCGTTTATTAAGTTGTTTACAAGTCCCCTGCCAATCTTAATCAGATTATGTGTATGTCGTTTGTTATAGTTTATAAGCATTTTTTTTTTGTTATATGAAATAGCCAAGGCCCATTCGGGTTAGCATTACAAATCGAAATGAGATACCTTCTCCATATAATATAGAATTTATATTGAAAACATATTAGTTATCAATATGCGATTAAAGAATCAAATTTTAGTAAGAAATGCTGATGATGTCTATATGCAAGGGAAAAATCAAAAAATTATTCATAGTTCACTTTTACCAAATTCAATACGTGCACTTATTGTAGGACCATCAGACTGTGGTAAGACTAATGTTATGCTTAGTCTAATAGAAAGTCCTAATGGTCTTAATTTTAAAAATATTCATATATATTCAAAATCTTTGTATCAACCAAAATATTGCTACCTAAAGAAATTGATTGATCCAATAAAGGGAATAAACCTTTTTACATTTTCGCAAAATGATAAAGTTATAAGTCCAGTTAAAGCTGAACCACACTCCATAATAATTTTCGATGATGTAATTTGTGATAAACAAAACACAATAAGAGATTATTTTTGTATGGGAAGACACAAGTTGATTGATTGTTTTTATTTATGTCAAACTTATACGAAAGTTCCAAAACATTTAATACGAGATAATTCAAATATGATTATTATATTTAAACAAGATGAAATGAATGTTACGCATATATATAATGATCATATTATCGGTGATATGTCATTTAATCAATTTATGAAGATTTGTAGTGAATGTTGGAGAGATAAGTATGGGTTTGTTGTTGTAAGTAAGGATCATTTAATAAATAAAAGACGATATCGAAAAGGATTTGATAATTTCTTTCGATTATGAGAGACCTGATGTAAAGCAGATCAATAGCAGTTCGATAGCAGACTGATAACAGATATAAAGCAGATAATTATCAGATTGATAGCAAATTGAAAGCAAATACTAAATAGAGAACATTGGCTGGTAGAAATCGGAAAAAGGAAGCACCATGAATAAAAATAATAAACTACTAAAAGATATAGTAAAGACAAGAGCAGTATTAAAAAAAAACTAAAAAAATTTAAATCAAATGCAATAGATAGGGTAAATATGTTGGAAGATACATTTCAACCTATAACAAAACCTCTGAATGAAATAATTGGAAACTTGATGAAAATTATGATAATGATGATGATGAAGATGATGATGATGATGATAATGATGATAACAAAAACGATGTTTATAACATGGCTTCTTTCATAAATGATAATGATTCATTAGCAAATAGTCAGAAATCATTAAAAAAAACTTTTGATCAAAACAAACTCAAAAGAATGAAACAAAATAATTTATATGAAAAAAAACTAAAAAAATTAGAAGATAATTATTTTAAACCAAATAAAAGAAAATTAAATGTGAATAGACAATTAAAAGAGAAAAGATATAACAAAATTACGGACACAAACAAGTAAAAAGTGGAAATTATGCTGATAGAGAATGTAGTTCCTAATAGAGTAGACCCTTTAATTACATCACAAGCACCATTTCCAATGATAAAAGCTAGCACATCAACAGACGATAGATATGAAAACAATCTAAAAAAATACAAACAATTGAAAAGGAAATCTTATGAAAGAAATATAGAGAGTAAACAAGTAAAAAGAAAAAGTGATGATGAAAAGTGAAAAGTGAAGCGAAAACGAAAAATTAATACAAAATTAAATGATTTTAACTATCATGACAAGAAACGGAAAAAATCAAATCATTTATTTTCGAAACGAAAAAGTAAGAGACAATTAAATAATGATAGAAAACGAATTAAATTGTATGATAATTGCATTGCACTAATTCAAATAAATTATTAAAAAATTTAGAATTACTCAAAGATAGTAAAAAGTTAGATACACTATATGGTGTTAATGTTGATGAAAAAGGAAGATGGCGGTATGGATAAAAGAAAATAAAATTTAATACTGATAGCTCTATTAATGTTGGTGGTAAAAGATGGAAAATGACACTGGGGTTATTTGAATTAGTATTTCACACCGAACCTCTAAATTACTCTAAAAATGACTAAAAAAATTATAAACAAATTTTAATTAATACAAATGCGCACAAACGACATTATCAAGCAAATGCACAAATTAAAGGTACAAAAACATTTAAATATAGTGCATAATTAAAAGATTGTTTAATTAAAAAATAAACGCTCTAACGATATAAAGCGGATTAAAATCATTAATCAATCGTAACCCAAACTATATATATTGGGATGATTCTAATGAATTAGTCAACAGATTACGTTTGCTTCTATCATCAGAAAGCGTAGGACATAATAATCACGAAACGAAATAATTTATATTATCGAAGAACTGAAAGAAACTAATATAATTCTGTAAAATCTAAATTAAAAACAAGAAGGTGATGTGCATGTAAATCACAAAATGAGTTTCATAAATAAATTTGGAGAAAGTTCAGTTAATCAACGATTTAACGATTCAAAATTAAAATCAATTATAACTAAAACACTTGGTATTAGCATAGATAATCACCATTTAAATGTTAATAAGAAAATAATTACTAATCTGAGTGAAACTAGTGATGTTAATGATGCAGATACTAAAGCATATCTTGTTAAAAAGAATTGGCTTCTAAGAACAAAAATAGAAGCATTCAAAACGGAATATGATAATCAAATGAAAATTACTAGGAGTGATATAGAAAAATTGTAAGCAATTATTGATACCGATGTTAAAGAGGATTCGAATCTAATTGAAAAAACAATTAATTACCGATTATTTAGTGCAAATAAAGAATTTGTGGGTAAAATTGAAGAAAGACTTAGTCAGATTGAAAACTACTTATATAAATATCTTGATAAAGACAATGAGAATGTTAAGCGAATCAAATTTGAGCAACCAGTTATTAAAATTTGAAATAAAGGTTTTATTTTCTCAAAGTATATAAAATAAGACATTCATACATTCACTAACAGATAATATGGAAACACCCTCGAACATGGACAATATGGAAATGAATAAAAGAGAAACTGACAATCAACTACACAAACAAGCACGAACAAATTTTAAAAGAAGACGAGTTATCATGAAAGGAATTGATGACTTATGGCAAGCAGATTTAATTGAAATGGGGAATTATGAAGCTAATAATAAAAAATTTCACTATCTTTTAACAGTAATAGATACCTTCGAAAAAAGCCTGGGGTGTAGCATTGAAAAATAAAACTGCTTTAAACTTAACAAAGGCAATGAAAAGTATTTTTAATAACAATCATCGAATACCAAAAAATTTACATACAAAAGAAAAGAATTTTTCAATAATCAATTTCACCATCTGATGCAAAGCAATCACATTAATCACTATTCAACATATAGTGTTCTAAAGGCATCCATTGTAGAACGATTTAATAGAACATTAAAGGGAATGATGTGGAAAGAGTTTAGTTATCAAGGAAAATTTCAATGGATTGATAAATATCAAGAACTTATTGATAAATATAATAATACATTTCATAGGACTATAAAAATGGCACCTAATGAAGTGAATTCTTGAAATTAAATATTTCTATTGGATACAGTCTATAACAATTTAAAAGTTTTTAATAAACCCAAATTTAAAGTTGGTGAATATGTTCGAATTAGTAAATATATACATGTATTCGAAAAAGGTTACACACCAAACTGGACCACGGAAGTCTTTAGAATTAAAGCTATACAAAATAGTAACCCTACTACATATATTTTAGAAGACTATCAAGGTCATGAAATTAAAGGAGGGTTTTATAGATTCGAGTTAATGAAAACCGAATTTCCTCAAACATATTTAGTTGAAAGAGTTCTAAAGAGGAGAAGGAATATGGCTTATGTCAAGTGGTTAGGATTTTCAGCAAAACACAATTCTTGGATTGAACTTAAAAATTCACCTGTATAAAAACATCATCAATGCCTTCATCACTTTATTTACTTATTAGTCGTTAAGATGTCGATAACATTAACACTAACCGGAAATTCTTCATTACTTGTAGCAAATTATTTTCCACCGATTCAACTTAATTCAAATTATGTTTGCGGTTTAATAAGCTTAGACACATATCATTCAATTTCGAATGTTGATGTAGAAAACAATCTATTTCATATTGGTGATAATGAAATAGAGATTCCTATTGGATCATATGAATTATCTGATATAGCTGATGAAGTTAGGGAACTATGAAGAACTGAATCAAAAGAGAATTCTTGATATACAAGCAAATTTTATTACCTTAAAAACGGAAATAAAAAGCTCTATAGATCCAATTTATTTCGATAGAGATAATTCAATTGCTTCAATTTTGGGAAAAGAGGTATTGTACATTATTCAGATAAAACAATAGATATAACAACAATAAACACAATAGTTGTTGATTGTAATATTGTGAGTGGATCATATATAAATAGTGTATCAGCACATACTTTACATCAATTTTCACTTGTCGTTAGTCCAGGTTACAACATCACTGAAACGCCAGCTAATGTAATATATTAACCTGTAAATACCAATGAAATAAATCTTATTGTTTTGAAAGTTGTTGATCAAGACGGTAATTTAATAAATTTTCGCGAAGAAAAAATGACATTAAGATTGCATTTAAAACCTGTAAAATAATGATTATCTTCAATAAATATCAGTTACACAATGATCTATCATTCATTTCACTAGCAGCAACAGAAGACAACGGTAAAGAAGAAGGAAAAGATATATCATTTTGTAAAAATCAATATCAAGCGAAATCCAAATATAAACAAACAAGAAAAAACTAATAACCTCACTGAAGCTAGGTAGGTGCCTACCTACTGAAGCTAGGTAGGTGCCTACCTACTGAAGCTAATCGGAAGTTTCTACAAAATTTAGGATTGCAATTAAAAGTTTAATAAAAAAAATATGAGTAATATAATCAATGTACTACAGAAACCGTTGTTTGTTAATTCAATTATTAAAAAAGAATATCATAGCTATACATCATATTTACAATCATTTCAAAATAATTATGAAATTCGTATAGCAATTCAAAATCAAGATTTATATGTTTTACCAAGCGAAAGCTTTTTATAGTTACATTGAGGGATTTGAAACGAAAGCAGCAGATAATACAATCTCTAATACTGTAAAACTTTTTAATAATTGTATGGCATATCTATTTGATGAAATTCGATATAAAATAAATGGTATAGAAATTGATCGAACACGACATTTGGGTATTGCTACAGAATTAAAAAACTTTGTATCTTTGAATTAAGATGAAAGTCTCTGAGTCTCTCTGAGAATCTTACACTTATTAGCGGTTATTTAAATTTTTGTGTGCCATTAAAATTACTGCTTGGATTTGCCGAAGATTTTAATAAAATAATAATGAATTCTAAACATGAACTGATTTTGTTACGTTCTATGAATGACAGCAATGTTTTAACATCTATCACTACAAATGAAAATCTTAAATTAACAATAACAAGTATTACATGGAAAATACAACATGTTCAACTTGCTGATGAAAATAAATTGGAAATGTTAAAAGTAATTAAGAGTCAACAACCATTAAATATTTCATTTAGGAGTTGGGATACATATTATAATCCATCATTACCTAACAATAGTACAAATATTTATTTTATGGAATGTTACACAAGCTACTGAAAATGAAAGATCACGTTTTCTATTATTAGCGTTTCGAAATAATAATAAGTTCATGCATTGTGATTTGTCAGATATAAAAGTATATCTGAACTCTGATATATATCTTTATGATGATCTAAATCTTAAATTTAATCGAGATCGTTTTGCTTTATTATATGATATGTACTTGAAGTTTCAACAAAGTTTTTATTCACCAGATTTACAGCCTCTATTAACACGAGAAGAATTTTCATCAAATGCGCCAATAATTGTCTTAGATGTAACTCATCAAAATGAATCTACCAAAAATGGACCAATCGATATTCAGATTGAATTCAAAACATCAACAAACATACCAAATAATACATCTGCTCATTGTTTAATTATACATGATAAAATGTTCAAATATATTCCCCTTACAAACGAAGTAAGAAAAATATTGTAAAATAAAAAGAAAATAAAAAGAAAATTTGATTTATGTACATTTTTTTTTTTGTTTCAATCATTCATATATTCAGAAAGGAATTCTACTTCGGCTACTTTAAATGATTCCTTATTAATTTTTTTTTTGGTTAAATAGATAATCATCACTAGTATTTTCCTTCAATATATCTTTAAACACCGTCGCAGTCACATACAACAAATACACAGGAGAAAATGAAATTAACATTATTATTTTTATTTGTATATTTAAAAGTGTTTGATTGGAAATCCATGGATTTTGAGCTGGACTATACTCGTATATATATATATATATATATATATATATATATATATATATATATATATATATATATATATATATATATATATATATATATATATATATATATATATATATATATATATATATATATATATACAGTAAAAGCTCGCTAGTCCGGATGCCTTTAGTCCGGATTATCCAGTAATCCGTATCAAAATTTATATCCATTGACTATTCTATAGTCCGGATTAATTGCAGCTCGATAATCCGGATTTTGTCGTAACTTTGGTGTTTATTGGTTGTGAGCACTCGTTTTTTCTCCTATACCGTTCATATTTACTAAGAATTGTTTAATTGAATTTACAAATAACGGTTAACTAATTTACTTGCGCAGACCGTCTTGCCATTTGCTGTAATTTGAGTCACTTAGTTTGTGACAGTTGACAAAGCTTGATGCGGATATATTTAATAAATTAGCATGTTTAAAAAACTTGCTCATAAAACTTTGACATTGTCTGATAAATTAAAAATATAATCAGAATTAAATAAAGGCCTAAGTGGAAAACATTTAGCGTCTGTTTATGCAGTTGGAACATTTACTATTTCGGATATAAAAAAAATGCAGAGAATATTAAGCGGTAAGAGTTTGTGGGTTTTTTATTCTTATGAAACGCCATATTTACGTTTAATTTTCTAAATTTGCTGAAAATTCCAATGTTCGTCTGCTTAAGAAACGAAAAACGCTTAAAACTGGCGAATATAAACAGTTTGAGGAAAAATTGTACGAGTGGTTCGAAGAGCAACGACATCGTCACCAAACAATTTCAAGCGAAATTTTACGCCAGAAAGCCAAGTGGCTATTTAATAAAATGCATAGTGACCACAGAGGATTTCAAGCAAGCGATGGATGGCTCCAAAAGTTTAAAAACAGATTTTCCGTTCGGAGCCTAAAAATATTCGGAGAGTCTTTATCTGGTAGACCGGATTTAGAGCCTGATTTCCAAAGAAAATTGTACGATATTGTTGAAGCTGATAATTTCAGCAACTGCCAGATTTATACCGCAGACGAATCTGCATTATTTTGGGAAATGTTTCCTTCGAAATCATTAGTGCATGCTAAAGAGAAGAATGCTCCAAGCAGAAAAATGAGCAAAGAGAGGCTAACATTTCTAGTGTGTGCTAATAAATCGGGAATCCATAAACTTAGTATCGCTGTTGTAGACAAATCAAAAAACCCGCGGTCATTCAAAAACAATACTCCGATTGAATATTATTCATCAAAAAATGCCTGGATGACATCTTTAATTTTCTCGGAATGGTTTTTCAAATCATTTATACAACAAATGAAAGTATTTCTCTGTTGGGAGATTCCCGGAACACAAGCCTTTGGTACGAAGTATGATTCGGATCTACCAGAATCTGGCGGTACATTTTCTGTATGTCTCCATTGAGCACATACCTAAACATAGCCACTGGATGATGAGTTGGGTCAGGTCTGCTTGTAGCGCTGGCCCTATATTCAACACGTCGTTCAAGCTGACGGTGTTAGATTTTGCCTGCGAGGAGTTGAAGACCACACGTAATTTTGTGGTGGTGCTCCCTGGCTTTATTACTGCGTGATGCTGCAAGAAATAGTTGGGCACCGGCGCAATCGATGGCGGGAGTACCTTTTCCATGTGATTTAATGCCACATATTTAAGTACCACCGCATCATATTGGTTTTTATCGACTGGGTTCTTTCCCAGCCGTGCCTCATTTCTTTCGACCTGCCGCAGTGCTATGTGGCGTGACGCCCCCAAGGACTTGTCAGGGACAAAATCGCGTTTGAATGGAAGGGATACTATATAGCGCTCTGATGGATTCCTACGCGTGGTTTGAGCGTACAGCTCTACACACTCCTGGTCTGTTTGGGAGAATTTCCTCTTATGTGAAGGCTCTTTCTATTTCCCAAAATCGCCTCAAAAGGCAATCAATCGAATCGGATTCGGACAGTTGGACTCGCGTAGAGAACGTGGAAACCCGGTCAGGTGGTAGGGGTCTGAGCTATTAACGTCCCTACGATGTTACGATGCAACCCTTCAAGCAACACTTGAGGGTATAGGTCTCCCCCCAGTAACAAATCGACCTGCGTTGAGTGTGAAGTGCCGGCGTCCGCTAGTTGCAAACCAGTGAGTTTATGCCGTTCTCCTTTGTTTAACACGAGCGGCGGCAGCTCCCCTGTCCAGGTAGGCAGCACGAAAACTGACCCCCGGAGGCATGCTAGATGGCATGCTTTGGTAACGGTGCCCGCAAGGGTGTTGCTGACGCCCGATACCTGAGCGTGCACCGAGTGCGACGGCAGCTTAAGGCGCTTTTGGAGGCGGTCCGATATGAAGGACCCCTCGGAACCAGAATCTATCAGAGCCCGGGCCATATACCAAACCCCCTGGTGTTCTATGTTAAATAAGGCCATACCCAAGAGAACCCGACTGGAGTGGCGACCACACGGATGACTTTGACTTGGCCCCGCCTTATCTGCCGCGCACGAACTTTGAGAAGTGTGGTAAGATGACTTTGGTACGGCTGGAGATGCCAGGGTGGGGTGTTCTTGACGACCCCCCGGGTATAGACGGCAGGTGGTTCGACGAAACGGTTGGATGACTCCGCTGCGCATCCGCGTGTAACAGCGTGTGGTGCCGCTCTCGGCAGGTGAAGCACGAAGAAAGACTAGGGCAATGATCCCCCTTATGCGATGGTGACAGACAGTTCACACACAACTTGAGTCGGCGCACGAGACCCCACCGTGCTGGGACGGTGGCGACCTGGAACGTAGGACACTGACGCACTGAGTGTGCTGCTTGTTTAGAGACCTTATACTCCGGTGACGTAACATTAACTTGGTGGGTTTGCACCCGCGCGGAACGCGGCGGATTTGGCTGAACCCTTCTGTTGGGCTGAATCGAGCCTTGAGACCGGAGATCCGAGATCGCCTCGAGAGTGCGGAATCTTGCGACAAAAAATCGTCCATCGCCTTCAATGCGGGCACATGGGCGCGACCCTAAACGGCTTGTTCCCACAGGGCCAAGGTGAGCTCAGGCAGTCGCATGGAGCATAGGTAGACCTATATGGAATCCCACGATGCTACGTTCACCCCATACGCGGCTAGGGCCGCGATGCAGTTATTGACGTCGCGTTGTAGACACTTTAGCTCGCCACCGTCCTCGCGCCTTACCGGTTCCAACCCTAACAGAGTTTTCAATTGCGCGTTAATTTGGAGACGCTTGTGTTCGTAGCGTTCCACCAAATTTTATCATGCGCGCGCAAAGCCCCTTTCCGACAATTGTATCTTAGACACAATTTCACGCGGCTCCCCCCGAGTTTTTTGATTCAGATGGTAAAACTTTTCTACATTGGTGAGCCGTGTGTTGTTTATGAACAACACGCTAAACATATCGCGAAACGCGGGCCACTTCGTATACTCCCCTTCGAATATTGGAATGTCGCACGGCGGCACTGGAATGCTGTGACCCCCGGACAAACGAGAATCCCCTCGACCTGGAGTAGGTGCCACCGGTTCCACGCGTTGCTGTGCTTCCGCGATAAGCACGGACCCCCGCATAAATATGTCATAGCTCGCCTCGAAGCGTTGCGCAATTGACTCCAAGAGAGTTTCCGAATCTTTCACGACCCTAGCTTCGGAAGAGGCCGTTATCTTCGCCTCTTTAAGCGCAACCCATCGCGCCTCTAATTCGCGCTCGTCTGCACGAAGCGATAACGGAGAATGGGACTCCAGCAGTAGTCGTTCAAACCGGCTGACGAAAACCGTAAGCTCGTCAGCTGCCGAAATATATGGCGCCAACATATTGGCTACTTGGGTTTCCCGCGGTCGCAGCTTAATATTGGCTGTTTATACGCCTTGATAGTGCCGTTATATCACTGGAACCCAAACCGGTGTTTTCCGACCGACACGCGAAACCGTAATGCACCCAACCGTGGCTTATATTGCTATTAATTAAACGCACCAACCGAAGGGCCAGAATACGGCACAAAAAATAACAAATCTTTAAACCGGCCCTGCTTATTTTTTCACTTGCGTTCAGCAGCTGGTTACCTACTGACCTAGTTTCCGTGTTGCCCTTTGCACTGATTTCGTTAACCGAACACAGCAAATACCCACCAGCTCAGCCACCAAACGCATGGTAGAACGAATGACCGCAAAAATGACCTCAAATATACACGACGTGTGTGTGTGCTCCTACATAGTAAAAGTGTATCAAACCTGCCTACCTGGTGGCAGAATACGCCCCGCTTAAATGTCCACAGTCCGCTTTAAACCGGGACACCGTATATCACACACAACTGCACACACAATACACACTCCTATTTATATTACTTGATATATTATTTGAATATATATATAATTCATATATATATATAATTTGAATATATATATATATATATATATATATATATATATATATATATATATATATATATATATATATATATATATATATATATATATATATATATATATATATATATATATATATATATATATATATATATATATATATACTAATATATATATACGAGGTTTGATCAAAAAATAACCGTTATTTTCAATTTTTTCTAAAAGTATTTATTTATTCATCAACAACCAACCTGTCCCCTTCAAAGTAATTCCCCTCAGATATAATACACTTATGCCAGCGTTTTTTCCAATCCTCGAAACACTTCTGAAACGCTTTTTTTGGTATCGCCAACAGCTCCTATTTCGATTTTTCTTTTATCTCCTCAATCGTAGCACAACGCTTTCCTTTCATCGGTGTCTTCAGTTTTGGAAAGAGGAAAAAGTCAGCGGGGGCCAAGTCCGGTGAAAAAGGTGGTTGAGGCATGATAACGGTTTTGTTTTTGGCCAGAAAATTGCGCACAAGCATCAATGTGTGAGCTGGTGCGTTATCATGGTGCAAAATCCATGATTGGTTTTTCCAAAATTCTGGGCGTTTCTGACGAATTGCTTCTCGCAAACGGCGCATAACTTCAAGGTAGTATTCCTTGTTGACCGTACGACCTTGTGGCAAGAATTCATGATGCACCACGCCATTGTAATCAAAGAAAACTGTCAGCGAAACCTTTACGTTCGACCGAACTTGACGTGCTTTTTTCGGTCTTGGCTCATCTGGACGTTTCCATTGGGATGATTGGGCTTTGATTTCAATGTCATGGCCATACACCCACGATTCGTCACCAGTTATGATCTTTTTGAGGAAATCTGGATCGTCGTTGACGATGTTCAACAGCCCCTGAGCGATGTCCATGCGACGTTGTTTTTGCTCAAAATTCTGCAATTTTGGAACAATCTTCGCTGCCGCACGTTTCATGCCTAAAACATCCGTAAAAATAGCTTGGGATGAGCCGAACGATATGCCAACATCATCAGCAACCTCTCTGATAGTGATTCGACGATTATCCAAAATCATTTTCTTCACTGCGTCAATGTTTTCATCGGTTGTTGACGTGCTCGGGCGACCAGGACGAGCATCGTCATTGACATCTTCTCGGTCTTCCTTAAAGCGGTTATACCACAATTGAACTTGTGATCTGCTCATAGTAGACTCGCCAAATTCCACAGTCAACATTTCAAATGTCCTTCCGCATTTAATTTCATTTTTTACACAAAACTGAATACAGTTTCTTTGATCCATTTTTTCGAATAATACAAAATCGAAGAGCACACCAAAACACGACTAACCTTTTTATCTGTCAAAAACAAACTGACAATCCAAAATGGTTGGTATTGCCAACATATATAACAGACATGTGTACCAACATAACAGAAAAAAAATGCGAGCATCGAGCATACGTAACTCACGAAATTTTAAAATACCGGTTATTTTTTGATCACACCTCGTATATATATATATATATATATATATATATATATATATATATATATATATATATATATATATATATATATATATATATATATATACTCGAATATATATATATATATATATATATATATATATATATATATATATATATATATATATATATATATCTAATAAGAAATTAAAAAAAAATCGCTGCAACTTACCCGGCTCTAGAGGTCCCAATGTTGGATTGTGCGGTGGACTGTATTTGTATGTATTATTTTCTTTACTTTTTATTCTATTTGATTTTAACTTAAACTTAACAATTTCAAATAATATAATGTGTGAATGTGTCGCGTTCGGCGGTTTCATCGAGAGTGATCTACATGAAAGGTCAAAGCCGAAGTCTCCTTTGGTTATGGCGATGTCTCCCACGCCGATGCCCCGGACGCATGAGCCGGCCGCTCAGTCGCGCTCCTTGGTACAGTGCGTATTTTTGGTCCGTACTCTCCGTGCAGAACGCTGCGAACGACCGACAGCATGGTGTCCCAAACACCGGGCGGGAGACCTCACGGAATGAGGAATCGGTGTAAACAATCACTATCTATTAGTAATACTCCTCTGATAGAATCAAGTTCAAAAAGTGTAACATTTAATCTTACACTTCCTAATAATGATATGCTAAAAATTAATATATCATTTAAACTGATGGGAAAAAGTAAGCCGCTAAATAATTTAGATTATGATTATCAATTAGATCAAATCGATAAAAATGATACATTTTCAACTACAACAACAACAACAACAACAACGACAACATCAACTTCACCTATTATTCAAATAACAACAGAAGGAACTCCATCAAAATATTTTACAGTGGATGGAGCTATAGAAGTGTTTCGATAGCATTTAATTCAAAAAGAAACAAATATAGGTGGCATAATGGAAGCAAAGGAATCATTTTATCGTCATTTTAAACTTGAATATGATAATTTTGATATACCTATTCGTTATACATACGATGTTATATATGAGAAAAAACAACTAAAAATAAGTTGTTTTGAATATCATGAATTTGAATTTGAACGAATTTTAAGTAATGGAGAAATTGAAAATGTACTCACTCCAGATTTGAGTCATAAATTACAACATATTAATATAATTGATGTAAGCAACTATACTCAAACATATAAAATGAATATCATATAAGGAAACAGTAATAGTTTTCATAATACTCTAAAAGGAAAAGCAAGATGAAGACCTATATTTTAATAATATTTATATTTTTAATTGTTAATAGTGTTAAAAGTTATAATATTAATAATATAGATCCTAAAAGTAAATACATAAATTTTAATATAAAACTTTCCAATAATTCAATAGGTATTAGAATACATTTTTCAATTCAATTAGAAAATGCTACAACAACATTAAAAAATAATATTAAGTTACCATCAGATAATTCTGAAGCCAAGTAGAGCATAAACGATGCAATTGAAGCTTTTAGAAGGGATTTAATTGAAAAAGAAATTAATATTGGAGTTATTATTGAGAGTTCTAAAGTATTTTTCCATCATTTCAATTTAAAATATGATAAAAATTGTGAAATAATAATCAGGTGTACCTATTATAGTAACTATCATTATAAAACTCTCAACATTTATTGTTTTGAGTATAATAGAGAGTATGATAGAGATATCATAAACTCGAATGAAAGAGAAAGAAAACATGAAACAAGCCCCTTGTTTGATCGAGCAACAAATAATATAAATACCAGAACAATCAATATCAAAGATTATTCGCAAACTTTACATATGAGGATACAGTAAACACATATCAGCAAATATGAAAAAGGAAATAATAACCTTCTTAAAAAAATTTGCTCATGTTATTTCGGATGATCATTAACAAAAGCTCATCAATATTCAATCAGATTTGGGGTACATAGAGAGTTTAAAAATATATGGTCAACATTATGAGATCTGTGAATGGATAAAAGAAGATGGTACAGAACACAATAGTGGACCCGAAACTTGCAAGTGTTATGATAGTCGATTTTTGAGAAAAATTAGAAAAGAAGAAGCTAAAGAACTAATGCAAATTTATTATAATATTTTCAATGTAATTAAATGAAAAAATTCTAATTTCAAATGTGAGAAATAAAAAAATGAAGAAAAAAATGTACTAGATGATGCATAATTATTTTATTGTGGATTGGAGGTTATTGAATTTTTTTTCTTGTTTCACAGATAAAAGAACAGAAAATTTTATAAAGGAATGAAGGCTATTGCATTTATTTTTTTTTTTCATTTACTGAAAATTTATTACAATGTCGCATAATTATTTTACTGTGGATGGGAGGCATTTTCAATTTTATTTTCTCTGTTCTCTGATAAGAGAATAGAAAAGAGGGAAATGATACATTTTTAATAAATGTCGCATTCGCTAGTAATATAAAATCATTTTTTTGTATACTGAAAATTTATCACAATGTCGCATAATTATTTTATTGTGGATTGCGGGCTATTTAAATTTTTAATAAATGTCGCATTCGCTTGTTATATAAAATCATTTTTGTATAAAATGCTGGCGAGTTATATTATTATTCGCATTTTAAAAGAAGAAATGGAAGCTGAAATGGACTTCGAAATATTGAGAGAATACTTAGCAACTGCCAGAGCATTTCTTGAACGGCTCCGGGAGATGTGCTGGGATCAACCAAGCATTGAAAATGAGATGGATGAGCTCATTAGCGGAAATTAAAATAACCTAAATATTTCCCTTCGGGAGGAGATAGAGGCTTTAGCGGATAAACTAAATGAGTACTGTGAACGGAATAATTTTGAGGTGAGTTTTTCTTTTTTAATTTCTACTGAATTTTTATTTATTAATGTTTTTTTCTCTTTCCAGCTTGTTTATTTAGAATAAGATATTATTTTATATTATAATTTTAAATAATATATCATATTATAATTTTTATAAATGAAAAACAATTAATTAAAAATATAAAAAATAAAAATAAAACAAAAGAAAATCTTTTTTTCTTTTTTCTCTTTCCAGCTTGTTTATTTAGAATAAGATATTATTTTATAAATGAAAAACAATTAATTAAAAATAAAAAAATAAAAATAAAACAAAAGAAAATCTTTTTTCTTTCCTTCATCTATTCAAAATAAGAAAATTCATACATACAAGCATATATATACTTGCGTTACAGAACGTAGCACTCAGCGCCAAGCGAGCACAACAGACCGAACGCAGCTGCTTTCTTATCAGTAAATACCAAACTGCGTTGAACTTGAATTCTACTCAGCGCCAAGTGAGCACATCAGACTGAAAGCAGCTGTTTTCTTATCAGTAAATACCAAACTGTGTTGAATTTGAACTTGATGGCAGCTGCAAACACAGGGGCGGAAAGTGTGAGTAAATACTGTGTTGAACTTTTAGTTTAAAAGAAACTTGTGGTGATCAAATTCAAATTCATGAGAACTTTCTTATAGCAAAGACACAAACCAAAACACAGCTTCCCACAAAAGCGCCCTCACATCATAGCAAAGACACAAACAACAGCTTTCCACAAAAAACTTCCAACAAAAACTCACCGCCAGATGGCGCCTCTAAAAGCTTTCGACTTAGAATAATAAATGTAAGAGTTTTTTGGAGAATTTAGAGACCCATAAGAAAATACACACGTTTTTGAGCCAGAACATACATTGTTTAGCTACTGTGCGAGGGTTCAGCAAATTTGTTTTTTCTTTCTGAAGTAGTATCGCTCAACCAGTTGTTTGATAACTTACTTTGGCTTGGGTTTTTTGCTTTGTTAGTGTTGGGCGTTGTTTTCGCTTTATTTGTCGTGGGTGAGGTTCATGCTCCCTTTGGTAGCGATTGCAATTGACTTACCTGCACGCCTGTTATGCTGGAGTAGGACATTATTGGAGGATTGCCATGTGCACTCTACACAGAGAGAACATTAGTGTAAATACGTTGTTATGAATCGCTCATAGATCTTGTTCTCTCCCACGGTGGAGAGCGCTGCACACTCATGGCGATTTCCAACTTTACTTTATTTATTAGTTTTTTTAAATTTTATTTATTATTATTTTTGCTATATCTATGTCTATGTCTTATTTATGTATGTAAAATGTCACGAAAAAAAAATTTTGGTGTGGTAACTCTAATCACTTATTATGGCCAGAGTCCACTGTGGCAACACCACACACAACCGGGTTATTTTATTTGTTGTCTCTTTCAACTTTTAACTCATATACGAGTATTTTTGTATACAACAGTTCCTTTGTTTCTTTGATTGTTTATTTATCACTTTTAATAAATTTCAAATTAGTTATAACAAGTATTTAGTTTATCTAAACAGAACTAGACACTTTCTTGAAAACTTGCACTTTCGTTTCAGCGTCTCTTTCGCGGGATTTGTAAAATTAGTTATTTGGTTTTAAACAGCGATAAATGTCACAAGGGCGGAGCTCATGAGATTACACGTCCGTTTGGTGACACGACCGCTCTAATTAACTTAGTACCGCTCTACGTAACATAAATAAAAATAGTTGTTTGTTTACTCGCAGTAATGACCAAATAACGAAAACAACAACCATTTTTCACATAGGGTCACAAATTACATCATCGAATATTATTATGGAGTGTGGTTTAGCTTTAGCTGGACTTATAACTTTTTCATTTTCCGCAAATGTTAAAAGATGTATTCCCTTAATTATCAATAAATTTCTTTAGGTAGCAATATTTTGGTTGATACAAAGATTTTGAATATATATAAATATTTTTAAAATTAAGACCATTAGGACTTTCTATTAGACTAAGCATAACATTAGTCTTACCACAGTCTGATGGTCCTACAATAAGTGCACGTATTGAATTTGGTAAAAGTGAACTATGAATAATTTTTTGATTTTTCCCTTGCATATAGACATCATCAGCATTTCTTACTAAAATTTGATTCTTTAATCGCATATTGATAACTAATATGTTTTCAATATAAATTCTATATTATATGGAGAAGGTATCTCATTTCGATTTGTAATGCTAACCCGAATGGGCCTTGGTTATTTCATATAACAAAAAAAAATGCTTATAAACTATAACAAAAGACATACACATAATCAGATTAAGCTTGGCAGGGGACTTGTAAACAACTTAATAAACGCATTACCTTTTGAACTAAATTTACCTGGTTATCAATTTTGTGGACCAGGAACAAAACTAAAATAACGTTTAGCAAGAGAAGATAAAGGAATAAATCTTTTGGACGCGGCTTGCAAATAGCATGATTTTACATATTCACAAACAAAAGATATAAATAGAAGACATTACGCTGACCAAATATTAGCTGAAAAAGCTTGCGGACGAGTAAAATCAAAAAATAGTAATTTAAGAGAACGTGCAGACGCTTGGTATGTAACAAACGCAATGAAGACAAATGTTAAATTTGGATTAGGAATGAAAAATAACATTCGTAAAACAAGAAAATTAAAGAAAAAAAAGAAAGAGAAGGAAAAGAGAAAGAAAATGATATAATAAAAAATTATTTTCAACTACTATCAAAAACACCCCGAAAATAAAAAAAAAAAAATCCTGATAATATAAATGCTGCTATTAAAATTGCCCAAAAAGCTGTACAGTCCAGTTTTGGAAAGAAAAAAAAAATCTAATATTGCTATACCGAGAGTTATACCAGTACCAAAAATTGGCGGACTTCTTCCATTAATTCCAGTTTTAACAGCGTTGTCTGCACTTGATGGTTTAAAGTTATAAATATTAAAAAAAATGGAAATAAACATCTAGCAGAGGCTACGCGTCACAATAGATACATGGAGTCAATTGCTATGGGTAAAGGTTTATATCTTAAACCATATAAGAAAGGATTTGGACTTTATTACAATCAACATTCAAAAAACTTTTAAAGAACCTACCCAAACGACCACTAACAGATATAGATTTGAAAAAATATGGTAAACAACTTAATCATTTTAGAGGTGTTTTTATGCGTGATTGTTTACCAAAAAGACCATTACCTCAAGAATGTGGTATTGTTAATTTAGATGACTCAAGCGGTCCTGGAACACATTGGGTAGCGTACTACAAAAATTACAACTATAAGGAATATTTTGATAGTTTTGGAGACTTACAACCACCACTTGAATTAGTTAATTATTTATTATTATTTAAAGGCACGTATTGAATATAATTATAAACAAAAACAAATATTCAATACTTTCAACTGTGGATATTTATGTTTAAAATTTCGTTTTCAAAATACAATTTATAATAAAAAAATAAACAAAAGGGAAGCTACTATTTTTCAAATAATTCTTATCAGTAAATAGAAATATATAATGAAGTGTAGTTTTCAAGCATATACTATATACTAGCTTTAGAATAAAAAGTATAATGTTTTCCATAGTTTGAATATTTTTCATATAATTAACTAAAAAAAATGGAGCAGAATAAAAATAAATTTATTAAAAATGCCAAATTGGCCTTTGAAAATGCTGAACAAAACCATTTAATGACAAACGAAGGAGTTAAAGCATGCAGTAAAGATTTGCATGCTCTTAAAATGCAGCTTGCTAGAGCAGAAACTGTTTGCGTCAAAAATCATTTAATGGATGCTATAGAAGTAGTAAAAGGTTATCGTGCTCGGTGCAAACATCTACATTTGCATTCTGACGCCAACCTTTCGAAACGAAGGAAAAAGTGGACCTCTAATAGAGTTAAAAGGGAAGATGTTGAGTCAACCTTTCGTAGACTGTAAGTTTAATTTTATTACTATTATCAAATGTTGTTAACTAAAAAATGTTTTTTATTCGTAGAATTCGAAGTGCAGTCATTATAAACCTTACTCATAAGAATATTAAGAGTTTTCATCCGTCAGATAAAGAAAATTTTAAGGGATACACATTACCTTACGATAAATGGCATATTCTGCGGAGACTTTGTAATTAAAAAAGATGATAAACAAGTTTGGGATTTAAAATATATGAATACAAAAAATGTTCTAGTTTATCAAGAAACTAATCTGAAAATTTCGTTTGAGGAAAATGTTCGAGATGTTGTACTGAAAAGTTGGAAGAATTCCAGGAACGTGATAGTGGTTGGGCATTGTCAGCCATCTTAAACTTGACTGTTAACATAAACAAGTTTACTCCACAGCTTGGTTCAATGTACATACCATTGCCGAAGGAAATTACGAGGAAGAAAGCATGCATCAATGTAAAAGACAGTGATAATGCATGCTTTGTCTGGGCGATAATATCAGCCCTCCATCCTGTTGAACGAAATTCTGATCGAGTATCATCCTATCCTAATTACAAAGGTATGTTCAATTTGAAGGAGATCCAATTTCCAATGACAATTAAACAAATCCCACGCGAAACAAAATATCCTCTCTGTCAACGTCTACATCCTTAAAAAGATAAGGAAGGAACTCCTTGTGCTCCCTAAATATTTAACAAAGATTAAAAAGGAGCAGCACGTAAATCTGTTGATAGCGCAGAATAAATATTATGAAGAGAAAAAGGAAGATAATGATGTTTGTTGTGCTGATAATGAGAAACCAATCAGATACCACATTGTGTGGATAAAAAACAGGCTTGTATCCAGTCAGATGTCTGCAAACATCTGACTGGATACAAGAGTCAGATGTCTGCAAACACAAAAATCAAATATTTCTGTGACCGGTGCCTCCGCTACTTCCACTCTCAAATACGACTGCAGCAGCATGTTGAAGATTGTGAAAAAGTGAACAACTGTAAAATCAGAATGCCAACAGATGAGGAAAAATTTAAATATAAGATAATGTCTCTATTTGTGATATATGCCGATTTGGAATGTATTTTGGAGAAGACAACTTCACGAAATTCATATCAGAAGCATATACCATATAGTGTTGGCTTTTATGTTCAGTGTATGTACGACCCCACGCTTTCGTTTTATAAAGGCTATCGTGGTGAAGACTGTATTCAATGGTTTGTAAGCGAACTTGAGCAATTCGCTGAAGATGTCGAAACAGTATTCCTTTGCCCTCTTCCAATGGATAAATTATCCATTGACCAAATCGTGATTTTGAATTGGCTACAACATGTCATATACGAGTATGTTAAAAATCATTTAGTGATGAGATAAAAAAGTGCATGACCATTGTCACTTAACGGTTATTTATCGTGGACCGGCGAATGAGGAATGTAACATAAATTTCAAGGATGCCCATACGATTCCTATTATTTTTCATAACCTCAGTGGTTATGACGCTCATTTCATAATTAAAAATTTGGCTTTAGATTTGAAAGGACGTATCGAACTCCTTCATATAAATAAAGAAAGCTACATTTCATTTACAAAGAATTTGGATGAATTTTTAATAAAATTTCGCTTCATTGATTCATTCAAATTTATGCGAAGTTAAGTTAAGTTTGGATACCTTATCTCCTTATCCCTTTCCTCATTTTCCCTTCCTAAAATCCCATTTTCAAGATTTGTCCGATCATCAGTTAAGCCTGTTAACTCGTAAGGGTGCATTTCCGTACGATTATTGTGAAGATGCTTCAAAATTTTCCGAAACCTCTTTGCGTAATTTTTCTGAATTTTATAATAAATTGAATAGTTCTAGTATCACTCTGGATGAGTATGCTCATGCCTGCAATGTTTGTACTAAATTGAATATAAATAATTTGGGAGAATTTTCAGACATGTACATAAAGACTGATGTTCTTTTACTAGCAGATGTTTTTGAGCAATTTCGTTCAAGTTGCTATCAAACATACTCGTACGTTTTACATCCCGCTCACTATTTCACTTTACCGGGTTATACATGGGATGCTATGCTTAAACATACTAACATAACTCTCGAACTATTAACAGATGTTGATATGCTCATGTTTGTAGAGCGAGGTATTCGATGGGGTCTTAGTCAGTGAGGTAAACGATATACTCGTACAAATGGAAACAACAAGTATGTACATGTCAAATTATGATGCTGCTCAACCATCAAGATACTTGATGTACTTCGATGTAAATAATCAATATGGTTGGGCAATGTCTCAATATCTCCCTCATATTGATTTTAATTGGGTAGAAGATTTAGAAAATTTCAAAGTTGAGGATATATCTGATGATGCAGATATAGGGTATATCCGTGAAATACACTTAGAATATCCAAATAATCTTCACAATCAACGTAATGATCTCCCTTTATGCCCCGAGCATGCTACACCTCGAGGCTCAAAACAGAGGAAATTAATAGGTACTTTGTTTAACAAAACAAAGTACATAATCCATTATCGCAGTCTTAAGGAGGCTTTAAAATATGGCCTTAGATTAACTAAAATTCATAAAATTCTTCAATTTAAGCAATCTCTTTGGCTAAAATCATATATTGATTTAAACACGAATCTTCGAAAATTAGTCAAAAATGAATTTGAAAAACTCTTTTCAAACTCATGATAAATGCCATCTTTGGTAAGACTATAGAGAATATCCGAAAGTATGGTATTGTCAAACTAGTAACAAAATGGAAGGGTCGATATGGAGCCGAAGATCTTATTTCCAAGTCGGAATTTAAAGCTTCAACCATATTCAATGAAAATAGAGCTAAACAAGACGGAAGTTTTCTTCAATAAGCCCATATATGTTGGTATGTGTATCCTCGATCTAGCTAAAAAAACCATTTACGATTTTCATTATGGTTATATGCTTCTTGAATTTGGATTCAATTGTACTATTTGCTACACTGATACAGATTCTCTTATATATGAAGTCATTTGTCCCGACTTGTATCAAATCATTAAGCGTGATTGTGCTGAACGTTTTGATACAAGCGACTACTCTAATGGAAACAGATGGGATATCCCTCACGTAAATAAAAAGTTCTGGGTCTCATGAAAGATGAGAATAATGGTCACATTATGACTGCATTTGTTGGTCTCAGATCAAAAATGTACGCAATACAGGTAGAGGGTAAAGAAGAACAAAAAGAGTGTATAGGTGCAAAAAGACATCTAATAAAAAATAGGATAACATTTGATGACTATGTTGATTGTCTTCAAAATAATATTGAAAAAGTAATCGAACAAAATTGTATTCAATCGCAGAAACATGAAGTTAACAGCATCACTCAAACTAAGCTGGGTTTGTATCCATTTGATGACAAACGATTTTTAGTATCTGGTACTAATAAAAAGAAAACGTGGGGTCACTTTAGAATTATGGATATAGATTATGTACAAGGATACTTAATATATAAAAAAATAAAAAAATCAAAAATATATATGTTTTTAATTTTATTTAATTTGAAATTTATATTTTTAAAAGCAAGTATTTTTTCTAGTAAATATAAAATTTCCTAATACAATTACATTTTTCTCTGCGCAAATACACATATTTCTTCCATTTTTTATTATACATTTGCAATGCTTTGTATGATATTCACAAACATTTATATTGATATTAGTTTTATATACATATTTTGAACTAGGACAACCAAAATCATCTAAATTGTTTATAATTATTTCTTCTCCTATCAAATCTCGTACCCATTTTGATTTTCCCAAACCTTTTACATATACTCGTATAGTTGGTTTTTCTTCTTTCTTTATATTTAGAAAAATATATTCATAGAGATTCTTTAGAGTTGAGTTACCATCATGCTAGCGTAATCCATGATGATGATGACTCAACCACTCAATTGTTTTCCTTTCTTCCTTCAATAGCCTCGATTATATACGATTTTGTCCCTATATTTGCTCCTGAAACACTGGCTTCCTTCGGAATGAATTTAGTTTCACTATAAATTCCTTGAACATCCATAAATATTACTCTCTCCGCTTCCATTTTGTAAAATTATAAATTCACTTTGTTTTCTATGAGAAATGAAATACTAATATAAACTAGCTCATTAGCAAACTATTTATATGTTCAGTTCGAGGAAGCAACTGCATATTCCATCATATATAAAAAATTCATACATATACATATATACAACATTCGTACACACACAAACACACACACGGTAGCCCGGCCGAAGCCAACGTCCAATGCGATTAAACCCAAAGCGGACAAACCCGAGGTGGCAAAAGCGGGGTGGATCACGGTCGGTACTTGCACCCGTGCCAAGCCTAAGAAGCTGAAGCCCAGGCAAGTGCGCCCAAATGCTATAGTGATAAAGGAAACTGGGATGGCGAATTATGCGGAAATCCTCCGGAAGCTCCAGACGGATCCGCAGCTGTCTGAACTGGGAGAGAGCGTGCGGCGAATTCGCAAAACGGCAAAAGGTGAATTGCTGCTGGAGTTGAGCGCAGCTGCAAACCCACTGACCCTGCACTACAGCAAGGCAGTGGTGAGTGTCTTAGGATCCAGTGCGGAGGTGCATAAAGTCACGGAGGAGACACTGGTGGAGGTAAAGGATCTAGACGAGGTTAACATGGTTGAAGATGTTCATGAGGCGCTATGTAAACAGGTTTGTGTGTCAGAGAGACCTCCCGTGGGTGCAGTCAGGTCCCTCCGCAAAGCATATGGGGGAACGCAGACGGCGACCATCAGCTTACCGTCCCAGGTAGCCGCAACCCTTGTAAAAATCGGCAGGCTTAGAGCTGGATGAACTTCTTGCCGTGTGCGTGAGAGGGTGACACCAGTGCGCTGCTACAAGTGTATGTCGTTTGGTCACACCTCACAGAAGTGCACTAGCAAGGAGGACTGGCGCCACAAGTGCTACAGATGTGGTGGAGAAGGTCACAGCGCCCATGAGTGCGACAGGACGCCTGCGTGCGCACTCTGCACAGCCAAGGGTCATAAGGACGTGGAGCATCCGACAGGATGCAGCTCATGCCCGTCCTACAACCAAGCCGCGGGAAAAGATACTTAGGTTAATAACAGGTGCTCCATGGTATATGCGTAACGATAATATTCAGAAACACCTGAAAATACCAACAATTATCACAGAAATAAAGTCTAGAAAGCAGATGACTTTCCGGCCTTTTGAAGAGTGAAGCAGAGCCGAAATTTTGATGGCCAAATTCAATTTGGGTTAAAATTATTTTTTTGTGACTAGTTTTAAGATTTGATGTACTTATTGTTATATACGAGTATATATATAAATAAATATACATATATATTTATATATATTTATATATATATATATATACTCGTATGTATATACGAGTATATGTATGTTTATATATATATGGATATGTATTTGTATATACATATGTATATGTATATGTATGTATGTTTATGAATATTTTTTTTCTCCATATATTTATTTATTGTATCTTCTAAGCTTAGACAAACAATAAGTAGGCATATCTTACAAACTAAATAATTAATAACAATACACCTTGCCAATTCATAGTGCCTTTTAGTAATCACAATGTTATATGTTAGTTACTGTAATAAATGTTATATTAGTGGTTGTACATGATTAAGGTGTCGATGTTAGTTTTGCTGGTGATTTCGTAAGCTTTTGGCGACTTGGAACCCTATTACATGCTAGTATTCTAGCTAGATGATTTGGATGCTCTTTGATTTTTTGTGCATTATTTAAGTAAGCGTTAAAGATTTCTTTTTTTACGAGCGGAATGTTCAGATCGTTGTAAATGTTGGTATTCTTTATAAACCAAGGAGCCCCAGTAATGGTTCTTAGAATTTTGGGCTGCGCTCTTTGAATTAGTTCTATGTTAGAGTTGCTTGCGCTGACCTACAACTGGCTACCGTAAGTCCAAATTGGTTTTATAATGGCTTTGTACAGGAGTGTTTTGTATTCTAGGCTCAACCTGGAATTTTTGTGCATGAGCTAGTGTAGGCTATTTGCTTTCAAAGTCATTTGTTTTTTTTTTGGCTTCGATGTGGCGCTTCCAGGTCAAACGTGAGTCAAGATGATTTCATAGGTACTTCACCTCCTTTGCTTGTGGAATAGGAACGCTATTTAGTTTTATGGCCGGACATGTACCCTTTTTTATAGTAAAGATAATATGCGTACTTTTCGATTCATTAACGTTAATTCGCCAGTCAGCCAACCAATTTATTACTAGGACCAGATGATCATCTAAGTCTCAGGATGCGATTTTGAAATTTAGATGAATGCTAAGGATAGCCGTAGCATCGGCGAAAGGTACTGTTGTTAAGAATTTATTGGTAGGCAGATCTGAAGTATATAGTAGATACAACACCGGACCTAGGTCGCATCCTTGTTGTACGCCAGCTTTAATGTCATAGTATTTAAAGTAAGCATTATTGTACCTTACCTTGAACTTTCTGCCCCTCAGATAAGATTCCAATATATGGTGTACTTTTGTGGGCAACGGTTTTTTGATTTTTTAAATAAGCCCCTCGTGCCAGACCTTGGCAAACGCCTGCGCCACATCTAAAAATACGGCTGAGCAATATTGCCTTTTGTCGAATGCATTTTTTATCTAGTTCACTATTCGATTCACCTGCTTTGTTGTTCTATGGTGTTCGCGGAAGCCAAATTGGTGAGAGGGAATAGTGCGTTTTTCGTATATATGCGCCATTAGTTTTGTAAGAAAAAGCCTTTCTAAGAGTTTTTATAAGATAGGCAGGAGACTAATCGGTCTATATGATGACGATTGGTACAGGTCTTTTCCTGGTTTCGGGATCATTGCGATTACTGAAACTTTCTAGGCATTAGGAAAGATCCTAAGCGCAACAAGCCATTAAATAGTGACGTAACTAAAATGTTGGCCATATGGGGAATATGAATATGTATATGTTTATGTATGTATTCATATATATATATATATATATATATATATATATATATATATATATATATATATATATATATACATATATATACGAGTATCTATATATATGTATATATATATATATATATATATATATATATATATATTTATTTATTTATATATATATATATATATATATATATATATATATATATATATATATATATATATATGTATATGTATATTTACAGTTATATGTACTTGGATATGTATCTGTATGTAGGCGTATGTATATAAGAGGGCGGTTTGATATTGAAGCTACCTAAGTAGGAAAAAAACATTTTTTTTTTCAAAAACCTTTTGTTTCTCAACATAGTCTCCTTTTACTTGGACACACTTAGTAAGACGATATTCCAACTTTTTTATACCATCTGAATAATACGATTTCGGGAACCCCTCAAAATACGCGTTAGTTTCGGTAATCACTTCCTCGTTTGAGATGAATCTTTTTCCTGCGAGCCATTTTTTCAAGTTTGGAAACAGGAAAAAGTTACTAGGAGCTAAATCTTGACTATAAGGTGGATGATTAACCAATTCGAAGTGCATTTTACCTTATTTTAGCATCGTATCTAATGCTGTGTGAACCGGTGCGTTGCCTTGAAGAAAGAGTATTTTTTTCATCTTTAAATGTGGTTGTTTTTTATTGATTGCATCACTCAATTGATCCAATAATGCACGATAATACTTTCCTGTGATTGTGGATACTTTTCAAGATAATCGATGAGCAATATTCCGTGTGCATCCCAAAATACAGTGGCCATAACCTTGCCAGCCGATTTCACTGCCTTCGCCTTCTTCGGAGCACTTCCACCAGCTTCCACCCATTGTTTCGATTGATTTTTGGTTTCAGGTGTGTAATGGTGGACCCACGTTTCATCAACAGTTATTAATCGACGAAAAAAATCAACAGGATTAGGCTTTATCATGTTCAAACACCGCTGTGAAGTGGTCTGCCGAACTCGTTTTTGTTCGACACTGAGCAAACGCGGCACCCATCTTGCCGATAGCTTTGCCATATGCAAATGTTCATGCAAAATGTTGAACACACGTTCATATGATATGTTTACCATTTCAACAATCTCACGCAACTTTACTCGGCGATCATTCATACCGATATCGAGGATTTTCTTGATATTTTCTTCAGTAACCACCTCTTTTGGCCTTCCTGTTGATGGTATTGTTGCAGTGCTTTTTCGGCCGCGTTTAAATCCAGCAGTCCAATATTTTACCATGTAATCTGACGGAGCAGACTCACCGTAATGATTATCGAGCTTTTCTTTTGTCTCTTCCGCCGCTTTCCCTTTCAAATAATAGTGTTTAATCACTGCACGAAATTCGCTTTTTTCCATTTTTCAAGAAACACAAAAGTTGCTTACTTCAAACGACTACAACAAATAAACTAATCGATGAATTTGGGTGAAATTTTAACAGCTGACGTTTGACAGATCGCAATTTCTAAAAAAAAAAGTTTTTGTGTTTGTGCTGCCATCTAGCGCTAGGTAGCTTCGATATCAATCCGCCCTCGAATATGGATATGTACGAGTATATGTTTATACTCGTATATATATATATATATATATATATATATATATATATATATATATATATATATATATATATATATATATATATATATATATATATATAGATATATATATATATATATATATATATATATACGAGTATATATATTTTATATATTTTTTATTTTTATTTTTCTTTCCTTAGTTGGGAGCCGTAAAATCCTCATGGAGACCAGCAGGCTCCTGCCGCGCTTGTACTGTGGGACTCCTCCGAAGGAGGCTACACCACTAAATTCGTCTCCTTTCCACCCACATCCCCTCGGATAACGCTCTCTAGAGCAGGTGTCGATGTCGGGGCGCTATTCTGCGAAAAGCTGCCTCTACTATTCTGCAGCATCCATGCGACTTTCTGTAGTTTTAGTTGCGTCGATTCTTTCTAGCCTACGTAGCTCTTTTCGTACTTCTTCTGCATATCTTTGGAACGCTTTCCATTTACTAGCTGGTGAAGTAACTACTTCGATAAGGTTAATTTTTGTAATATGGGTCCCAGTCACTGCCTCCAATATCCACCGATTTGCATCGAACCTTGGACAGGCGTAGATGATGTGTTTTGCATCTTCACTCACGCGGCACGTCGGACACATCGGGTTTTCCACAATATTGAATATATTCAAGTAGTGGCGAAAGCACCCATGGCCTGAAATGAGTTGCGTGGTGTAGAAGTCTGGGCACGCAAAGTCATTCTTGTACCACAATTTGATATCTGGGATGAGTTTATGGGTCCATCAACCTTTGTCCGTCTTATCCCAATGTCTTTGCCACTTGCGCATCATCTTCTCGGTGGACTCTTCTATTTGACTTCTATTGACTCAATATCTGCGCCCTCATCGCAACCAGCGGCTTTTTCGCTATTACAGCATCGGCCTCATCCGACACAGTTCTAGATGCACTCACAACCCTAAGCACGTTAATCCGCATTGGCTTCTTGCATATAGTGCAGTCGAGTCAGCCACCGCAGGCAATATTCGCCTTTTGCGATCTCGTGCTCCACCGATATTTGGTAATATGTTCGATAGGGCTGTAAAAAGCCTACTCACCTTGTCCGCAGCTCTCTTCTCTGTGTGCCTAATAATTCAGTCTTTTTTCAAATAGGACTCCAAGATACTTTACCGAGCTCTGTCAATTCCAGCTACATTAATGTTATGTATTCGGCGGTACTCCTTTGTGTTATGAGTACTGCCTCCGTTTTCTCTGCCGCGAGTTGCAGGCTGTGTTTGAGCAGCCAGATAAGGATGCGTGCGATTGCAGCATTGCAGGAAAGCTCAAGTGTTCAAAATCTATTCGATATGACGACTAGCGCAATGTCGTCAGCATATCCTAATAAGGTCGCATGTTGCATTTCGATATGAAGCATCCCATCATACATTATGTTCCATAGTATTGGGTCCAGCACTGAACCTTGCGGCACGCCACCCATCACCTTGGGATACTTTGGGCCTTCTTCGATCTCGTACTGCAGTACTCTATCCCTGAAATATTCGCGTATGACTTTGACTAAGTATGACGGGGTCTGAAAAGATTTTAGCGCTTGTATGATGAGCCACCTTGTGCTATTGAAAGCATTTCGGATGTCCAACACTATGACCGCGCAGTATATCCGAGTATTTATACTGCCCTCCGATTGACGAAATCGTTGTAACTCGTTTTATGGCGTCTATCGTTGATCTGCAGTGTCGGAATCCAAATTGATCCTGTGATAGCTTTGGATCGACTATGTTTTGTAAGCGGGCGCAGAGTATGCGTTTGAATACTTTGCCTGCAGTGTCCAGCATACATAAGGCCTGCACTCTGATGGCTCATCTGGCTTCTTCCCGGGATTGCGCAAGAGAACAAATCGTTGCTTTTTCCAGTCCCTTTGAAAGCATCCTTCTTTAAGCACTCGGTATACATGCTTGCAAAGATTTGCGGACGCTCGTAAATTGCAAGCTTCAGAGCAATGTTCGGAATACCGTCTGGTCCTGGCTCCTTCTTGTCTCCCATTCTAGCTGCCGCATCTAGTACTCCCTGTGAGGTTACCTCCGGGAAATCATTGACCGGTACATAATACTCTGGGGTTTCACTTAAGAGTACTGGGCATGATCGTAGACCTGCCTCATAATCACCTTATATGCCTTACCCCATGGATCGTCATTTGCGGAGTCGATGAGCTCACGGTATGCATGCTTTTTACTAGCTGCAATTTCCATTCGGACCTTTTTCCGTAGCTTGTCGAACTCATCATGAAGTTGTTGGAAGCCGGGATTGCGCCATGCTTTTTAGCGTTTCCTCCTAGCCTTGATGCAGTTTGCTCTGAATTCTGCGATCTCGTCACTCCACCAGTAGACAGGCCTTCTTGGCAATGTGCCCTTTCTGGTCGGCATTGCTGCGTCACACGATTTCCTGACTGCTGCCATTGTGTTTGTTACTGCTGATGTGGCTGTTTCATTACTTATGGTCTGCGTAAAATTGTTCCAGATATATACGAAAAGGTCTTCGTCAAGATTTATCGACACCCATCCCTTAGGAGTCGTGGCTTTGGGTTCCGTTCGGATACTGCTGCTTGGCTGTATTTCCATTACTAGCGCCCGGTGATCGCTCTGTGTCTGCATATTGTTTTTACTCCAGCGCATTTTCTTTGCGATGTTACTGCTGGCGAAGGCCAGGTCAATGATCGACGAGCTTCTCCCATTCTCAAATGTAGTCACGCCAGGGGTGTTCAGCAGCGATAAGTTTCGGGCTCCGACGAACTCCTCCAGTGCAGCTACTCTTTTAATTGTGCTCTTGCAACCCCAGGTGGTAGACCAGGCATTAAAATCTCCCAGTATTACTATACTTTTTCCCCTTATGCCTCCATTTGTACTGCTGTAAGTAGAGTTTTGTAGTGTATATGCATGCTGGTCATAGCACACGATAAGAGTGTGTGCGGCCTATAGCGCAATGTCATCAAACGACCACCAACACACTGCAATTGTCTTTTGTCATGTTTATGCATTTTCAAGTGCATGCGCATCGAATTGCACATGGGCAATGTACATGAAATAGTTGACGCGGCATTATTGCAGAGCGCCTGCCCTTGAACGCGGATAATGATCAGTCATGCCTAGCATATGGATTTCCCCTCCACTTATCAATAACAAAATACTGATGACCAATCAATGCAGTTCACTTTCTCGTAAACGAAGCATTTTATATATTTAAGGAAAGAGTGAGTGAATGGGCTGGCATTGATTGTAGAGTAAGATATAGAAATTAAGAACTGATGTTAACTTTCCTTTTTACTAAAAATACAAATTAAAATCAGACTTGTGCTGACCTCCAAAGCAACACTTGTCTTTTATTTATCTTTGACTTGTGGCGAACATAGATAGGAATATCTGAGCCTTGAGGCTTAATTTCTAAGAGCGGCCTTTGGCTTAATTTCTCGGCGTTATATCCACGCCTATATAATAAGGATACCTTTCATATTCAGGGAGCCCCAATGTACTAATGTTCACGTCAGGGCGAATTCTTTGAATATTATATTATAAATATATAGATACATATATTACATGGCGATCCTGCCGAAACGGATTTCGGAGCGTTATCCAGCAACTTTACTATAATTAACCCAGCCCCAGTAGACTTCATCAAAATAAATGACGCAGGCAAAAATCTCTATAGAATGAAACTAAAATTAAAATTCGTTTCAAATCGATCCAAAATGCAGTGCGGAATCCAAAAAATTAATAATTGTGAGCGTTCAACGAACTGCACAAATTTACACGTCAATTCTAACGAGAGTAGTTCCGAAGTGAAGGAGCGAAGGGAGAAGTTCCTAACTGTCAAATATGGTTCATATCAGATGAATTTAATGCGAAAGAGACTGGCTCTGGAGATGTGGCTGTACGATGAATTGCAGAAAGTTCTTGATCCACCAAGCGAGGGAATTGAGGTGGATGTCGATGAAATTTTACAAATTGACAGACGACATAAATTTAGCAGTGGTCTTTTGGATCGTGCTAAAACGATATGAATATTCAAAACTATTTTTGTATTTCATTTTCTTAAACAATTTTTGAATTTAATATAATAATATCTTTAACTTTAGTTGTAAATGTTCAAAAATAAATAAAATAGGAAAGGAAATGTTTATAATTTTAACTTTAAATAATTTTGTCTTTAGAAACTTAGTAAACAAAACTTCTTACGAATAATTTTTTTATTGTATTTAAGCAACTTAATATTTTTGAATTTTAATAATTTTATATACGTATACGTACGTGACTTTTAATTTAGTTTAAAGACTATACATAATATAAATGTTATTATAAAAATGTTAATACAGCAAATGTATAAATTCCGTAAACTTATCAAGAAACAGTTTTCAACGTATGCTTTCGCTTGCGCTGAGTGGACTCCAAGAGTCGGCTTTCCTTTATGTAGATGATATCATTGTATTTGGAGCCAATTTTAGAGAACACAATATCAATCTAACCAAAGTATTTGCAAAACTGCAGCAATCTAATTTAAAATTAAATCCTACCAAATGTAACTTCTTAAAATCCGAAGTAGTCTATTTAGGTCATTTAATCACTGCTAACGGTATCACTAACGATCCATGCAAGAATGATGCCATTAAAAACTACCCTAAGCCATTAAATGCTGAATGCACGAGAAGATTTGTGGCATTCTGTAATTATTACAGAAGATTTGTCAACAATTTCGCACAAATTGCAAAACCTTTAAATGCATTATTAAAGAAAAATGCCATATTTCATTGGGACGACAAATGTGAAACTGCATTCCAAACACTTAAGCAAAAACTTATATCTCCTCCTATACTAAGTTACCCAGATTTTACCAAAACTTTCATACTCACCACTGATGCGTCCAATCATGCGTTAGGTGCAATCTTATCGCAAGGAGAGGTTGGTAAAGATAAGCCAATCGCTTATGCGAGTAGAACACTCAACAAACATGAATTGAATAAACCAGTGATTGAGAAGGAACTTTTGGCGATTCATTGGGGTAATAACTATTTTAGGCCATATTTATTTGGCAAAAAGTTCATAGTATACACTGACCACAGACCACTTGTGAGTCTTTTCATACACAAAAATCCCTCTTCAAAACTTACCAGAATTAGGATGGATCTCATGGAATATGATTTCACTATCCTATTCAAACAAGGTAAAATGAATACTAATGCCGATGCTCTATCAAGAATTACGCTTCAGTCTGAGGAACTAAAAAACATGCTACCAAAGAGCATAGATATTATAACCCGAGCCATGGCGAGAAAACGCTCAAAAGCGGAAAACGCTAAAAAAACAGAACACAGGAGATTCTGTAACAAGAGGAGATGTTGAAACGCGTGAACCAGTGCAGTCTGATCAGCTACACATATGGCATGCAACTTCGATATCTGATACTAAAAACATGAATAAATTGCAATTTAAAAAAATTAATTATGGAGGAATGAAAATAAATAAAAAGAGGCCCAACTTAAAAATAGAAGCAGATAAACGATTAGTGATTGCAGGATATGAGAATGACACTCTACCAGAGGTAAAATTGGTTTTGAAGAATCTCATATCAAAAATGAGCAATGCACATATAGAAAGACTATGCATAGCATCTGATGACGACCTACTTACTAAAATAGGATCAGAATTTAAAAGAATTTATAATAATCTGCAGAAACTCAAACAAATGGTTTGAAGTTGCTCATATATGAACCTCCCATAGAAATATCAGACAAAGTTGAAATGAAGCAATTGATAAAAAACTACCAAGACACAAAATATGGTGGGCATAGTGGCATACAAAAAACCGTAGCTAGACTAAAACAGAAATATATATGGAAAGGTATGAGGAAGATGGTAAAAGCATACATAAATGATTGTGATATGTGTTCAAGAGCTAAAATTCTACGTCACACAAAAGAACAATTTACTGTTACAGAAACACCAAGCAGCTCTTTTGAACTAATGACAATTGACACTGTAGGACCCCTACGGCCGTCAAATGCCTTTAGATACATTCTCACAGCTCAGTGTGATCTAACAAAATTTATGATTGCAGTTCCTTTAGAATCCAAAGATGCAGTCACTGTAGCTAGAACAATAGTTGAGCATATCGTACTGAAGTATGGATGTTTTAGAAAATTAAGGACAGACAAGGGAACTGAATTCACAAACGAGTTATTAAACAACATACTCGTATGTAAACTTTTAAATGTTGAAAAAACAGTTTCAGCCCCGTTTCATCATGAATCCTTAGGTTCCATTGAAATAAACCATAGAGTACTAAATGAATACCTTATGTGCCTACAACAGCAAGACACATGGGATGAAATTTTGCCATATTACACATTCTTCTATAACACCATACCCCATGTAACTACAGGTTGCACTCCTTTCGAATTGGTTTACAGAAAATTATGCACATTACCATGTGAAATATTTAGAGATAAAGAGATGATATTTACCAATATCAGCAATAATTACCAATATCATAGGTAATTATTGCAATGAATTGAAATTAAAATTGAAATACGCTCAGCTAGCACATTGTTAGCACAAAATAAAATTGTGCAAAATCTGAACCAAAAACATGTAGGTAGGTAGGAGTGGCCGCCCAGTTTGCCAAAAGCACACTTGAGCACACATAATGGCCCATTGTGATACCAGGGTGTAGCGCCGTTCAAGCACTGACTAAAAAAGTTCCCATACTTGGGATGGTGATAGTCAGCGCAAGGACAGCGCCTGGAAAGGCACGACTCCCCCGTCATGTTTCAGGAAACCATCCTGAGACTTTGATGAACCTGACTATGTCCCTAATATTAATGGATGACAACTCTGTCAGGCTTGTAAGAAATGGGGCACCAAAGGTGCGAATTCTTCTTCTGCTCAAGGAGGGGCAGTGGCATAAGAGGTGGTAAACCGTCTCGTCCTCCTCCTCGAAGCCACAGCCTCGGCAAAAGTCATTTGAGGGTAGGCCCAGTCTTTCTACGTGCTGTCCCATTATGCAGCGGCCGGTCAAAACCGACACAGTTGTCGACAGTGATACGCGATCAAGTCGAAGAAGTTGATTGGTTCTGTTTTGTCCATGCTTGCCCAAGTTAGTCTAGCCGTGTGGCAGGATTCCTCGTTAGCCCAGGATTTGTAGGTGTTCGCCAGATATTTCCGTTTGATTTCGAGCTTGGCGGTTGCCAGTGGAATGCCGATGTTTACAGAGGGGTGAATGTCGTGCATTAGCGTGCCTGCCTTGGCAAGCTCGTCCGCCTCGCAGTTTCCCGGGATTTCGCTGTGTCCGGGAACCCAGACTAGGTGCACCCGAGAGTAACTTGCGAGCTCATTTAAAGATGCTCGACATTCATGAACTAGTCTCCGTGGAGCCAAAAAGAGATTTAATGGCGGCCTGGCTGTCTGAGAAGATAGATACGTCAACTGCGCCGATATCACTACTCAGCATCCATTTGGCTGCGTGGTAAATGGCCATGACCTCAGCTTGAAAAACGCTGCAATGGTCTGGGAGACGTAGGGAGATGTTTAAGTCCAGCTTGTCGGAATAAATACCGCTGCCGACTCTACCTCCAAGCTTGGAACCGTCGGTGTAGATTTCGACTGTTTCACCGACGATTCGGTTTTCTGAGGTCCAGTCGCTTCGACTTGGAATAGTGAGGTCGAATTCCCTGTTCAAATCGGGATAGACCGACATATAATCGATAAAGTTGGGGACAGGTGGGTCCTGATTCAGAATTGAAGCATGGCCTGTCAGGGTTATGCGCCAGTGCGAAAGAGCATTAAGTCTAATCGCTGTCAGCTTGGCTTGTTGCTTAACCAGGATCCCCGAGGGGAGCCAGTGCAGCATGGCAAAAAGGGCTTTCGTAGGTATGCTACGAAGAGCGCCAGTGATCAGTAGAGCAATGGATCTTCTGATTTTATCAAGGGGTTTGATATTACAGGCTTTTTCGAGAGCTTGCCACCAGAAGACCGACCCGTATAACAGGTTTGGTTCAACGATGGCCGTGTAGAGCCAGAGCACGACTCGAGGACGAAGTCCCCATCGTGCACCAACTGCTCTTTTACAGCAGTATATAGCGCATGTTGCCTTACGTGCCCTCTCAGCTAGATTGGCTTTCCAATTAAGCTTTGGCTCGAGAATCAGGCCTAAGTACTTAACGTGTGTGCTCAAAGAGAGCGGAGTGCCGTTTAGACTAGGCATTGTAAACTTTGGAATTTTGTACTTCCTAGTGAAAAGCATAGTCTCGGTTTTGGATGGGTTAACCCCAAGTTCGAATTCGCGACACCAGTTCGACACAATAGAGAGTGAATAGTTAAGTTTTTCGGAAAGTGTTTGAGGGAATTTGCCGGATGCCGTGATTGCTATGTCGTCCGCATAGGCTATCACTTTGCATCCAGTAGATTCCAATCTCACCAGTAGTGTGTTAACTGCCAGGTTCCAGAGGAGGGGTGATAAAACACCCCCTTGTGGCGTGCCCCTGTTAACCACCCTCCTGGATTGGGCACTGCCGATCGTGGAAGTGATGATCCTAGATTTTAGTAGAAGCTCTATAAATTTAAGAAGACCTGAATTCAGGTTAAGATTATAGAGTGCGGAAATGACAGCGTTGGGGCATTCATTGTTGAATGCTCCCTCGATGTCCAGAAATATGGCAAGTGTGACGCCAAGGATTTGTCAACTTGAGAAATGAGAGAATGAAGTTTCAACCGATTTGCCTTTAGAGTAAGCGTGTTGAGATACAGAGAGAAGAGAAGGGTTGATCGATGTCCTGATATGTAGGTCAAGAGCTCTTTCTAGAACCTTAAGAAGAAAGGATGTTAGACTTATGGGTCTGTAATCCTTAGGTTTGGTGTGCGAGGCCTTCCCAACTTTTGGTATGAAGACGACCCGAGCCGTGCGCCAGCGTAAGGGAATATATTGCAATCTGAGGCTTGCATTATATATTTGTAGCAGCCATGGAAAGATAATCTCTTCCCCATTTTGGATATCGGCAGGAATGATGCCGTCCGGTCCGGGGGACTTGTATGGCTTAAAGGTTTGAATGGACCACTCAAGGTGACTTTTTGTCACTTGGAATGTGGGGAGGCTATCATGGGAAACCTGCTCCATCTGGCAGAGTGCTTGATCCGCTGAGGCTAAACTCCCTGGGAAGTGGGTGTCTAGCAGGATATCAAGTGTTTCGGCGCTTGAGTGAGTCCAGCTGCCATCTGGTTTTTGGATACAGTCAAGGGCTTTGTTAGAGGAGTGGAGAATTTTACGAAGACGGCTAGCCTCGGACGTCGATTCAATGCTTTCGCAAAATTGCCTCCATGACGCTCGTTTCCCTCGCCTAATGGCGTATTTCAACTCTTTTTGTTTATATTTGAAATGGGCCCAATCAGCTGTAACTTTAGCTTTGTTGAAAAGCATTCTACAAGTTTTGCGAAGACTTGCAATTTCCGAGTTCCACCACGGAGGTTTAGGTTTGCCCCGTGGTTCGGGAGTGATGCAAGAAATATGAGTGGCTTTTTTAAAAGCTGTGGACAGATCGTCGACCGCCCGATCAATGTCGGGACAGTTGTGGATAATAGGGGGAGTCGTTGCTAAGCATGACCCCAGTTTGAGCCGGAAAAGAGACCAGTTCGTGTTTTTTCTATTGACTGGTTTAAGAGATTCTGTATTGCCTGTAGTCTCCCTCAAGTCAATGTCAAAGGTGATAGAGCAGTGGTCCGAAAAGGAGCATTCCTGTGAGACGAACCAATTGCTTATCATGTTGGAGTAGTTATCGCTGACGAGGAAAAACATGTAAGCAAAGCTAAATTTAAAGAAAGTGATTATGTATATTACGAAATTGTAATAGAAAGAAACTAGACTTACCATATAAGGGACCATACAAAATCATAAAAGAAAAAGTTCCAAATAGTTACATAGAATTAAATAACAATATTGTTAAAATACATAATAATAACCTAATTAAATGTAAGCATAAGAAATTTTAAAAGAAAAATTACATATTTATATATTATATTTATTATTGTCCACTAGTATAAATAAATCTTGTAGGGGAAGGATGTAGTGTATATGCATGCTGGTCATAGCGCACAATAAGAGTGTGTGCTGGCGGGCTATAGCGCAATGTCATCAAACGACCACCAACACACTGCAATTGTCTTTTGGCATGTTTATGCATTTTCAAGTGCATGCGCATCGAATTGCACATGGGCAATGCACTTGAAATAGTTGACGCGGCATTATTGCAGAGCGCCTGCCCCTGAACGCGGATAATGATCAGTCTTGCCTAGCATATGGATTTCCCCTCCACTTATCAATAACAAAATACTGATGACCAATCAATGCAGTTCACTTTCTCGTAAACGAAGCATTTTATATATTTTAGGAAAGAGTGAGTGAGTGGGCTGGCATTGATTGTAGAGTAAGATATAGAAATTAAGAACTGATGTTAACTTTCCTTTTTACTAAAAATACAAATTAAAATCAGACTTGTGCTGACCTCCAAAGCAACACTTGTCTTTTATTTATCTTTGACTTGTGGCGAACATAGATAGGAATATCTGAGCCTTGAGGCTTAATTTCTAAGAGCGGCCTTTGGCTTAATTTCTCGGCGTTATATCCACGCCTATATAATAAGGATACCTTTCATATTCAGGGCGCCCCAATGTAATACGTCAGGGAGAATTCTTTGAATAATACATTATAAATATATAGATACATATATTACAGTTTCGAAATCGCAAATATTGAGACGTGGAGGAGCGTAAATACTAAAAATGTACACACCTTTCACAAGGACCCATGTATAAAATTCGGCCGCTGGTGCCATCACTGCGCTGGTAGCCGATTGGTCTATGACCCATTCTGCCGCTTGTCCCGTTAGGCCGCAATGCAGTGATTTAGATTTAATTACAGTAATCTCATGATGATGCCTTTGCGCCTGCCTTGCATCTGCTGTTGCCAGTTTGGTGTGGAGCGCTACAGTGTACACATTTCAGAGTATTTGGCAGCGGCCTTGTGTCACAGTTCTGCGCATTTTCTGCAAAGGTTTGACCTCTCTGTACCGGTGCATTTGGATACTTGGTGACCGGTTTCCCAGCATCTGAAGCACTTGGCTAGCTGTTCGACTTCAGTTATCGGGCATCTTGTCCAGCCTAGACCGGTGTATTTCTCAGCCAATGATTTCTTTGCGTCGTCGGCTCTTAGTTGTATATATACGGTGTATGTCCCGTCTCGCCTAGTCTTCGCCATATGTATCGATTTCTCCGTTACGATGCTTAGCTGTTTATTTAGATCAGCTGCGAAAACTACTGACGATTTTAGCTTCGGCATAACCCGTCGCACTTGAATCGTGACCATCTGCATAATGGCGTCTATTGTTACGCCTTGTTTAAAACCTTGGCCAATTTGCTTTCATATGCGACGTGCGGTAACTTTTCTCGGTTTATTTTTATTGCCCATATTTTGTACGCGTTTCTCCGTTGCTGCTAGTGTCGTCTAATCTGTCGCTTCCGACGCAGCTAGCGGTATAGACGTTGTTACGCCCTGATCCCTTTTTGAAATGCGCTGCCTATTAGATTTCGGCGTCCTGCGTATTTATTTTGGCGAGATCGGTGGACCCCTGACATTGCTCGCTGATACCGGCGTCGCGGTGAAAAGTTTAACCTTTACTGCCGCTCTTCCTCTAATCGACTCCGCCTGGTGTTTTGCAATTGGATCTAGAATTAGCAGCTCCGAGTGCTGCCGACGTATATCCAGCGAAGCCTCCACTACATCCGTTTCAAGATTTTGGCGTCTCTTTACCACGTATTCTTATATTCTTTACCACGCCTTTTTATAGCAGTTTCCATTTGTGTCAGCAAGATAGACCTACTTTTGTTAATTCTGACCAGATACTCGTTCTCGTGTGCTGATGATTCCAAGGTCTGCACCATTTGCTCAAATGCGCCTATCTATGGGTTAGTTGCAGCTGCCGTAATTCCTGCTGCCACCTCTGAATATGTTATGGCTTTACTGGTGGGAACTGCTAGTTGCATCTTCTTTGTTATGATGTTTGAATTTGTTTGCTCCTTCGCAACCATCCGTCTCTCTGTGCTCGTGCTTATGGCTATCGGTTGAAGCATAATGCCGTTTGTGGCTACCTTTCCCCTTATCATGATTGCCTCTACCGCAATTTCCTTTTCTAATGTCTCTATGTGCTGAATTGTGGTCTGCGGAGTATCGGTGATTCTCAACAGCTCATCAATCGCTGCATTCGAAAAGATATTCGTTTGTCGGATTTGCACGGGACGGGATTGGGTCATCCAGCACTATTAGTGACTCGGACTTCGCCGCTGATCTCGTCAGAGTCTTCCTTGCGGTAAATGGCGTCAACTTGTTCTGAAGGTCCTGTTACTTTTTTGTTTTGGCGATGTTTGTTTTGTTTTTTGTGTTGTTTTGCCTCATCTTTTCTTATGGGTCTCCCCCTACAACCGTTATCCGTATTCATGTATGCAGTCGCCTCTTATGACTCCGTGGTTATCTGTGCTAAGCAGGGAGGCCACGCGAGGGTTGACCTAGGGCGTTATGAGCAACTAGGTACAGAGCCGAGTCAGCGGTAAACGGGACTTATATCAACCGCCAACTTAATTGTACGAGATACGAATCATATTGTAGCGCCTGCCACGGTTATTATCGGAGACGGGGGGCGGACTAGTCACGTTTCTGGCTGTAATGACCAGCCCACCAGCTCAATGTCACGTATCGAATCGCATGTCCAGTATACCATAACCGATGCCTTACTGGGCGAAGCACCGTGCCCGCTATTCCTCGATGGTACAGCCACCCGTAGGTCACCAAGATTTTACAGGTCTTAGATCTCGGTTGTGGACAACGCTAATCCGAAGATGTCTCTAAATGGAGGACAATATCTCAGGTCGGCCCAACATGATCCCTCACTGTCCACCGGTGCCCAAAAAACCCCCCCTCCGGGGTCATCGCTGGATGGGTCGTCGCTCACTCTGGCTAATAATCAGCTGTTGCTGGTATACCATTGCCCGGGGCCGCCACGAGGAGGCAGTGAGTCTTCTTGAACGAGTTCTCTATAAGGATAGCCCTGGCCCCTCCCTATGTATATGTATATATATATGTATATGTATATTTATATGGATATGTATACATATATGTATATTTATAGTTTTATTTATATTTACATATATATATATATATATATATATATATATATATATATATATATATATATATATATATAAACAAATACATATACATATATATATACACATACACTTACATATAGATACACATATCCATACACATTTACATATAAATATGCATATATATTAACGAGTATATATATATATATGTATATATATATATATATATATATATATATATATATATATATATATATATATATATATATATATATATATATATATATATATATATATATATATATATATATATATATATATATATATATATATATATATATATATATATATAGGTTCATAGGCTCATATGCTACTTTTGAATTGCGCGAGAGATTGCGCACATTGCTCTCAGCGCCTAACGAGGCAGCCAAATGTTTATTGTCAAAACTACTTTACAAGTCATCTCTAAGAAGTTCAAAACAAATCGAGTTGTGCGTTAGAAGTGAGTCTTTATTTCAAAATTAGTCTTAGTGAGTCTTTATTTACTTAAAAATTAGTTTTCATATATATATATATATATATATATATATATATATATATATATATATATATATATATATATATATATATATATATATATATACACATGAACATATACATCTCCATATACATATGCATATAAATATACTATACGTATAAATATAATATATAGAAATACATACATATTTATGTATATATTTATATACATACTTATATATATACTTATGCCTATACATCCACAGAAAAATATACATAAATATAAACAAATACATATACATATATATATACACATACACTTACATATAGATACACATACACTTACATATAGATACACATATCCATACACATTTACATATAAATATGCATATATAATATTAACGAGTATATATATATATATATATATATATATATATATATATATATATATATATATATATATATATATATATATATATATATATATATATATATATATATATATATATATATATATATATATATATATATATATATATATATATATATATTGAAATAAAGACTCACTTCTAACGCACAACTCGATTTGTTTTGAACTTCTTAGAGCTGACTTGTTAAGTCGTTTTGACAATAAACATTTGGCTGCCTCGTTAGGCGCTGAGAGCAATGTGCGCAAGCTCTCGCGCAATTCAAAAGTATCATATGAGTCTATGAACCTTTTATATGGCGATCTTGCCACACCGATCCTGCTGATTTTTCTGACCACACCGATCCTGCAACAAAAAACTGCAAAAAAAGAACCGGTGATGAATGACGCAGAGTTCCATTCACTATTCGACAATATATGCAGTAGACCAGCCAGCCATTTGGACACAATAAAGCAAAAAGGACAAACAAAACAAGAAGTTCTTGGAAATGCTGTGCCAACAACTAAAGTTACATTACTACCAGCAGATTTCCATGAAAGAAGAATAGTACATTCCGGACCCAACGCCAGGTACAAGTGCTACTCCACCCATTTATATACCTTCAAACTCCGCGGCAGGCCCTAAGCAGATTACAATTAAAGAGTATAGAGAACGCCAGCAACACTACTCTAAGGTACGCCAGGAAGCCGAATATAACTTGAATAAGCAGCCGCGACGACGTGGAAAAAGAGCTGGAAAGAAGGTACAACACAAGACACGAATTAAATCTTTGTACCACCACTACAATTTTGCGCAAATTACGACGGACAAGAAGAATATCAAAACTAACATAAACAGGCTACGTTTCAATGGCAGCTTACATGGAGGAAGAATGCAGCCTTACAGACTGAAGAAGAAAAACGCAAGTTCGGCTCTGGAAGCCAATAGGCATTAAAAGAACCCCAACGGCCGCAGATTGGAACGACGACTCCACACGGATCATGGAAACTAGATACATGATAAACAAATTTTGCCCATTCTAATAGAAAAAATTTAAACTAAAATTAGACAATAAGTACATAGTTTACACTTCACTTTACTAAGATTAATAGTTTTCTAATTTATAATATAGAGAAATTTAAATATAGATACAAAAATTTAAAATAAATACATAGTACTAAATCAAAAGTAGAGAACCATAGTGGAGATCCACAGGGGGACCATTTTAAATACGCAGAGTCAGCACTCTGATATCTTAGAGGATCACGTTGTGAAACTGTTGATTATTATAATTATTGCAGGACTACATTTAGGAATAACGCCACTACATATGTATAGGGAATACAATAGGAAAAAGACAATAAAGGCAGCAAACTCTATATTTGACTTAAGAGAGGCTTCATTAGAAATACTTCAACAAATTGAATGTAATTTAAGAAAAAGCCCCAATAGAGTATATACTGAAAATAAAGTACAAGAATTAAAATTAACACTTAGCACTCAGACTGCATTTTTTGAGATAGAACTTAGGCAAGCGCCCCGTTTAGAAAGGCACACATTTATAGCTAGGTTTAAGGCGTTAAGCGATTTCATAGATATAATCATAAGTAGTCAGCATTTTCAAACAAAAGATGAGAAGTTAGAAATATTATCTACAATTACGGAACATTCGTCAAAGCTCGCTATGACGTCATTTAATATAATTGACTGCTTGAAGGCTATACCTGAATCCTCAGGCAAGCTTAAAGACTTATCTAAATTCATAAGCCTAGTAGAAATAATGAAAACCACTGTACCTACATCCAGTGAAAACATATTCTCTACACTAATTTTCAATACTGTCGGGTTGGTATGTGACGATGAGGGTAGAATCAATGTCGATAGCGTTGGCCTTGCAAGATCGGGTTACTTGTCGATTGCAGGTTTCGCATAGTGTATGAATGCAATGATATACTGTAGTATAAAAGAAACCTAGTGCGAAGCGGAATGTCGCCCTCAGCAAAGTTTGTAACCGGCAGAGTTTGCCGTTGGTTACGCTATTGTTTGGTGCTGTTCTTAACCAAACCTAGTCAAGAGCAACGAGAGAAAGAATAAGAAGTCTAATGCAGGATTGCAGTTTTAGATGTTCAGATTAATTCTGGTTTTTTTAGTGGCTCGCTGGCTCTTTTATATCATTCAAATTTTATTGTTCTCTTATTCTATCTAACATAAAATATACCTATCTTATTTTTACTAATTGCAAATCATACTTCCAAAATACTCTCAAGTCTCAAATTACCGATATTATTCATTGACGAATCACACGGTTTGTTTAAATTACTATATTTGAGTGCAAGTGCAGGGCCAAAGTCACTGCACTGTCCAATAAGCATACGACGCTGCAATATAGGCAGCGCATGTCAATGCACCACCAAATGTGCGTTTCTAGCGTATTTGGGAATTGAGTGTAGTGCATACGTTGCGGTATTGTCAGTTCGTTTGCATAGGCGAATTGCTACGGTGCTTGTGACGATGTGTGGTTGTCAGTGTACACTAGTGTGGTACACTACAATACCAAGCTCCCCGATAGAATAAAAAATAAACTAGAACTAGCAGGAGCAGACAACATAGTGACATTAATATCAGAATTAAAAAAATTACTAAAGCCAACAAAGACAGCTAATTCAATCTTAGATGAACTGTCGAAACTGAGACAGGGTAATAGGACAATTTCTCGATACGCAGAACACATAGAAGAACTCATTTGTTCTTTAAACAAATTACAAACGACAGACGCCCCTACAGAAGTCAAAAAAGCAATAATAACCAACAACGACACTATAGCTTTTAATTCATTCAAAAACGTCTCGACAGCATGTCAACCGTTCAAACAATCACAGCAAGCCGCAGCAAACAATTCAAAGAAGCGGTCCAAACGAGACTGGCATTCTGTCATATAGAAGCGACAACTATCGCGAACGGCAACAATACAATCAGTCCTATATGCAGTTTTTAAGCCAGTTTTCCAATTAAAGCCGATGGAATTTTAGGAGATGATTTCCTTTTAAAATTCGGTGGAAAGATAGATTACTAAGCACTCACACTAACATTCACATACAGTAATACGGTACTAGTACTTGATTTAGAAAGCAAAATATTTTGCATCAGCATACCACCAAGATGCGAAGTAATACACCCAATAATTGCGAACATAGCTGAAGTCATGCTCGTATGCAACAATAAAATACAAGCAGGAGTATACCTAAGCAGTACTATAATTCCAGTTAAAGGCATAAAATATATACGCAATTTGAACACAACACAAGACACAATAGAGTTAAACAAACTAGACATATAATGCAAACCTATAAAAAATTACTACATAGCAAATAGCATACAAAACAATAGCACAAAGAGATGGAATCGAATACAACCACTGCTACAATTTGACACACAAGATTTTTTTGCAAAAAATAGTATTGAGAAATGGTGCGAAGAATACGCAGATATTTTTGGAGAATATCAATCAGCAAGTAAAGAATCGATTACAGCAACAGGTAATTGAGAACCCAAATAGTGCTTACAACTCACCACAACTTGTTGTATCAAAAAATAGCTCATATGATTCTAAACAGTGGAGATTAGTAGTAGACTACCGCCAATAAAATGAAAAAAGGGTTGACGATAAATTTCCGATTACAAGACTAGAAGACGTGCTTGACTAGATAGGCGGATCCAAATACTTCTCAACCTTAGACATAACTATAGTAATGCTTTCGTTAACGTAGACGACATAATTATTTTCGGCAAATCAATAAAACATCAAAATGACAATTTAGTAAAAATTTTAAAGCGAACAAGGAAACATAATCTAAAACTAAATCCGAAGAAGTGTAATTTTTTGAGACCAGAAGTAACTTTTCTGGGTCACTTAATTAACTCTAATGGAGTAACAGCTGACCCAGAAAAGAGCAAAGTTATGGAAATATATCCAACTCCTAAAAACAAAGATGAAATCAAAAGATTCGTAGCTTTCAGTAATTATTACTGAAGCTTCATAAAAAATTTCTCGGAAATCGCAAAACCATAAAAGAACTTACAAAATAAAAATACCGAATACGTATAGACGGATGAATGTGAAATAGCATTCAACAAACTGAAAGAAAGCAGAAATCACTCACCTGTACTTCGATACCCTGATTTAGATGAAGATATTATATTACCTACTGATGCATGAGTTGTGCATTAGGTGCTATTTTATAACAGGGTACCATAGGAGAAGATCGACCAATATCTTATTCTAGCAGGTCTCTCAATAAACACGCGATTAACAAACCTGTTATTGAGAAAGAACTATTAGCCATTCATTGGGCTATTAATCATTTCCGCCCCTACCTGTTTGGAACGAAATTTACAGTAGTAACAGATCACAGACCACTAGTATCTCTGTTTACACACAACAACCCTTCATCTATAATGACTCGTATCCGACTAGACTTGATAGAATATGACTTTAAAATTATATACAAACAAGGAAAAATTATCACTAACGCAGATGCTTTGTCAAGAATGGAATTAAATTCTGCCACATAAAAGCAATGATACCCACAGTTATGGCAATCGCAAGAAGTATGAAGAGAAAACAAGTCGATGAAATTACTGAACACCGAGACAAGAGGTGCGCGAGATACGTGATTTATGATCTTTGGATCTTCAATCGAACTCAATTAATAAAACTTCAGTTTTTAGTTCTAAGATTTAATTTATTAAACCTCGTCTATCGAGTATGTTCTTAAGACTAACCATATTTTTTAAATACATTTATTTCTGTTCATATAAAAATGCTTTCTAAGCACAAGCAGCGGAAACGTTCAACGACGTTTTCGCTGCATATGCTGAGGCGAATGACTTATTTGTTTATTGTTTCTTTAAAGTTTATAATTTCCAGCAAAGCAATAATCTTTCATTTCGGATCTGCTGGTGTAAGTGGTTTTTATTTCATTTACTTTATTGCTGGTGCAAGATATTTTTGAATAATAATGTTGATGTCGTCGACCTCAACATTATTATTCGATCCGAGTTGAATGTTGGGGTTAGGGTACGTAACTCCTCCCCCTTTTGTTAAAGGATTCTCCTGGATCCTTTCCTTCTTTACATTATTTTTTATACTTATGTTTACATTTCTATTTTTGACTTTATACATTATTATTAGTAAATTACAACGATATAAACTATTGCTACGGTTGATATATTTGACACTTGTGTTATGTATTTTTAGTTTTTAATTTTTTCAATTTTTTTTGCAACTCGTTTGTTATTATTTCCTCAAAGGTTAATTCGTTAGTGAAATAGTATTGTTCTTTTGGTTTAGTTTCAATAAATTTTTGTACATAAGTTTCTTTGTTATTGTAGAAACTCTCATCTTCTATGGTAATTGAACAGTTTGTGAATTCTATTAAATTGTTGTTTTTTACAATATTTTCTGTTTCCAATAGACCACATTTTTGTCTGACAAGTGTTTCTTTATTATTTCTCAATAAAATTATGCCATCGTCTATGGTCTTTATTTGCGTTTTTATATCATATATTAATTTACAATTGTTAGAAAAGATACAATGTTTGCCTTATTTTAGTTCTTTCAAGTTTTTTTCTTGTTGGTATGTATACGATTTATTCTGTATGCTTACTATTTGCTCGTATTCGCTATCTATTCTGAAGTTTTGGCTGTTAGTAATGGGTGCTATTAGAATTACTTTTGTTTGTATGAAGTTAGTTGGTATTTTGATTGCAAATATTAGTGCATCGTTATGGAACATTAACCCTGTTTTGATTAATTTAATTTTATAAAAGTCAATGTTATATTTGTCTATTTCTTCGGTGGTTAGTATTGATGGATGTAGTAAGTTATATCTAGTAGATGCTATCGTGTCGAGTATATCGTCTATCTTATCTTGTAAAAATTTTAGTTTTATAATTTGGTCGTGGATCATTATATTACTTCTAATATCATTGTCGTGGGTTCGAATAGTGTTGACATATTGTTTTATTTTTTTCGATCATCTTGTATTGTTGCTTTAAGTATGTTTATAGAGTCATTAAAGTTAGTGTTAATATTAACTTGTTTATTTGTGGTTTCTATAGCTTGGTGACTATTGATCTGGTTAAGTTTTAAATGTTCGAGTATGCTTTCTCGGTCTTCGTCGTCCATTATGCCAAATAACCATTTATATGACGTACCGACGACATTCAACAATCCACGTTTCTGTCTATCATGGGGGTCAGTGATCGAATTTTCGAATGCAATGTTGCGATTTCGACATTAAGTTGATGTCTATTTTCTCATGATATGCTTTCTATATTTTGCTCTATACTGTTTACCACTGCTATTAATTCTAATGGGTCTATAATATGCACTATGATATCGGTTTTGTCAATAATTTCAACTGTTGATGTTTCCAGTGTTGTGAATCCTACTTCAGATTGGATGGGAGTGATCTTCACCATTGCTGATGTCGGGTTTATACCTACAAGTAGTAGTATTATGACGATCACCTGAAAATTTATTAGGTCGTTTAATGTTAATTGTGTGGATATTTCTCAATTGTGCTTTCCTAACTTTTGGTGTTTCTTTGTGTCTTAGATTTCGGTAGTTTTTAATAAACCTTTCTTCTCTTTGTTCTTGGTAACTTTCTCTAGTTCTGTTTGCTTTTTCTATTTGTACTAGTTTTCTTTTAGTTAACCTGTTGAGGATAGTTTCATGTTTCACTAGGTGGATTTGAACTTCTGACGGTGTGCATTTAATTGTGCTATGGAATGTATCGTTGTAGTATCTTACTGCCTTGTTCATCTGGGACATTATAGGTATTTTATTCTCTACATAAAGGGTTCTTATTTTCTCTGTTAAAGTGTTATTGAGCCTTTCCACATCACTATTTCCCGTGTTTTTTTATTTTTTATTTTATATTTAACGAGGAGGAAAACATCTAAAGTCACAACCCCGTCAGTGCGGGACTCTAACTCCGCTAAAACCTCCTCACGTCATTACGGCGATTCCCCCCGGAGACACTGATTAGGTTTTACGTCGGGAGGCCGTAAGAGCATTTACTGCTCACGCGTCAGTATTAGCTCTGTCATTATGTCAGTCCTGTGTGTCTCAGTATCGGAGAGGCGCTGGCGGCTGCGTTCAGCGTTACGCGCTCGTTCTGCGATTCGCATGGTGGCCGCTGCCGAGCAAACTGCTTCCCACTTGACGAGCGTATCGCACATATGGGTAATCAGGTTGTCCATTGTTGGTGGTTCATCGAGGACAGCACTCAGTTCATCCCGGGTGCCTTTGAAGTGTGGGCAGTCGAAAAACACGTGCTGTGCGTTCTCGTGCACCCCAGGGCAGTACGGACAGTATGGGTCTTCCTCATACTTTCTCTCATGGAGGTACTGCTTAAAGCAGCCGTGACCAGTTAGCAACTGTGTGACGTAGTAGTTCAGTTCCCCGTGCGTCCTTGTTACCCATTGTGTGTTGTGAGGGATCAGCATGAAGGTCCATCGACCCTTTTCGGATTGCTCCCACCTCTGTTGTCATTCCGCAATGGTGATTTTTCTTTCCGGGGCTTTGTCGATATTTGTGGGTCTCACCCTCTGCTTGTAGAGCCGGTGTACCTCCTTCGCCAGCAAGTCAATGGGTGGTTTGCTGCTTATTATCCCTATTGCTTCGTCCGATACACTGCGAAATGCGCTAGCCACGCGTAGTGCGCTCAGCCTATGTACTGAATGGACGCATTTAATGAAGACTTTCACCTTGGTAGCTTCCACCCAGATTGGCGCGGCATACAAAATGATGGAGCTTGTAACCGTCGATAGCAATCTCCGTTGACTTGAGCGTGGGCCTCCAATATTCGGCATCGTGCGTGTAAGTGCTCCGTTTAATCTCGTTGCCTTTTCGCAGACTGCTTTCAGATGCTCTTTGAAGGTGAGCTTGGAGTCAATAATTACTCCCAGGTACCGAAGTTGTTGTTGGGATGCTATCTGATGGTTTCCCACTGTGATGGTGAACCTCTCGGTTATTTTCCTCGTACTCAGTAGTACCGCCTCTGCTTTATGTGCGGCCAGTTCTAGCTTTGCACTAGTGAGCCATACCATAACACACCCATTTGCGTCATTGCATCTGTTCTGCAGTGTGTGGATGTGTTTTGCAACCGCCACCATTGCGATGTCGTCTGCGTACCCGATGAGCGTTACATCCATTGGTAGGTCCAAGCGGAGTATGCCATCATACATGATGTTCCACAGGATAGGGCCGAGTACAGATCCTTGTGGGACGCCACCCGTGACTGCAGAGCGACGATCGCCCTCACAGTGTCGTATAATAGCACTATGTTCTAGAAGTAGCTGGATATCAACCTTTGTAAGTACACCGGAACGCAGAAACTCTGAAGTGCTTCCATAATTAGAGGCCAGCTCGCTGAGTTGAACGCCTATTTTACGTCCAGCGCCACCACCGCACAATGCTTCTTTGTACCTCCTCGCCATCGCTTGCCACTTGTTGCATCACGGGCTATGTCCGTTACGGCCTGAATGGCATCTACCGTCGAACGTCCCCTTCGGAAATCATATTGACGGTCTGAAAGTCCACCATGTTTTTCTACCGCCTCCTGGAGTCGTTCGCAGATAATCCGCTCCAAAATTTTGCCTATCGTGTCTAACATGCACAATGGTCGATATGCTGAGGGTTGGTCTGGTTGCTTTCCCGTCTTGAGCAGTAGTACCAGTCGCTGCTGTTTACATCTGTCTGGGAATATCCCTTCGGTTATGCACGAGCAAAAGCCTCTGGCCTCGCCTCTATTGCCGCTTTTAGTGCCACATTTGGGATGCCATCTAGACCGGGAGCTTTGTTGTCCGCGATTCTCCTCAGGAGCATGATTACATCGCTACTGGTAACAGCTGGGATGTCGGTAATTGGACCCTTGCTATGATTGGGCATTCTATCCGTCTGCTGTGGGAAGAGTGTAGCTACAATAGTTCTCATCAGGGCGGCGTCAGTTGGTTGCGGTGACCTGTCCCCTTTTAGCTTACTCATGACCACCTTGTAGGCTTTTCCCCATGGATCCACATCAGCATTCGCACACAGCGACTTAAAGCACTCATTCTTACTGCTGCGGATGGACACTTTCAATGCTTTTCGGCATTTTTTGTATTCCGCTCGTAGTGTATCCCATGACGGGCGTTTTCGAGCCCTCTGAGCCTTTCGGCGGGCTTGAATACACTCCTTCCTGGCGGTTGCGATCTCCTCATTCCACCAATACACTGGTTTTCTAGCGTGCCGATTTAATACCCTTGGCATCGCCGCATCGCAGGCTTTGCTGAGTCCGTTGGTGATGCTATCCGTTATGGCCGTGGCAGTACCCATGCTGATTTGTTCTTCTTTCCAAACTAGATCAAAGACCTCCGCATCAAAAGCCCGCACTTTCCAGCCTTTTGTCTGCGCATTGCGCATCTGCTTTGTACGCCTTGTGCCGCGTTATCCAACTCAATAACTATGGCCACATGGTCGCTCTGCGTATATATGTTACTGATAGACTATCGCGCGATGCGCTCAGCAGTGCTGTTCGCAAAGGTCAGGTCTATTACCGACGTACCCCTGCCTGAGTCAAAAGTGTACTGACCGACCTGATTGAGAATGACGAGGTCCAAGGGCGCCAGGCACTCCAGCAGAATTCTGCCACGCTGACTAGTGCGCGTGCTCCCCCAAGTTGTGGACCAAGCGTTGAAATCTCCCGCAATGACCACCGGCGATTTCCCTCGTGCCTCCTCCACCATTGATGTGAGCATACGCTCGAAGTCGGCTATACTCATGCTTGGCGGGGCATAACAGGAAAATAGGTATAGACCATCGAATTTGACCCAGGTGTAGCCTTTTTCTGTGGCAGCTATTCTTTGTTGAAAGCACCTACCGTTCGGGACCCAGATGGCAGCTTTACCACTGGCATCTGTCACCCACTCGTGCCCATCTATATTTGTATACTGTTCGCACAGTAGGGCTATATCAAAGTTTTGCTCGTTCACCGTCTGGTGCAGTAGGTCTTGGGCTGCCGCGCAGTGGTGTAGATTTAACTGCACTATTTTCATATTCCGCTGTTTATTTTCGCCTGCTGGTGTACTGGGCACTTATAACTGCCTGCCGCATGATCCCCCTTACATAGTGCACATTTTTGCTTGTGGGTGCACGTCACTGTTTTGTGGCCGCTTCCGCCGCACTTCCTACACAGATCGGGTCTATCTATCTCTTCCTTGCATTGTTGCGCCACGTGACCGTAGCCCCAACATTTGTAGCAGTGCTTGAGTGTCACCGATTCTCGGACCCTGCAGGAAACCCACCCAATGCGCACCCGCTGGGCCTTCAGGACCTTTTTTGCATCGTCCACTGGCAGGCTGATATAGGCGGTTTGAGTGCCGTTATATCCATTTCGCATAATTCGTACGGCGCAATCGTCTGGTCGCATGATGCCGCATTGCTCGTGAAATGCATCGCAAATCTCCGTTGAGGTGGTAATCTCATCGAGGTCTCTGCACTGCATGGTAAGCATATGGGTCTTCGCTGCCACCGTTGCCGCCTCCTTCAGCACCTCTGCGATCGCAGCTTGGTAAGTCGTTGTCTTGCGTTCTTCAGTCCGTTTCAATTCGATGATCAGTTCGCCTTTTGCCGTTCTACGAATGGTTTTGACGTCCTCGCCAAGAACTTAAAGTGTTGTGCTTCCGCAAGATTTCTGCATACGATGCCTTTCCGGATTTTGCAATAATGGGAGCATCGGGCCTCGGGCGGATCTCCTTGACTACTTTTTTTGTAGCTTTTGTGGGCTCCTTGGCTCCGATATCCCGCTTGACTGTTGTCTTCCGTTGCACTAGCTGCCAATCAGTCTTAGTGGCTTGTTCCGACCTGTTTGGTGCTGCTCTATCGTTCTGTTGCTGCAGCTGTTGTCGCTGTGGCTTCGGAGACACAACACGAGTGCGTTTTTTTGTTGGAAGTGGAGATACCTCCACCATGCCGTCCGCTTGCGATGCTGTCCTCGTTCTCTTGGTCTGCACTCTGCTGATCCACGGTGACGTTCGCGTTGCCCTCGCTGTGGCTTCGCCTTCTTGTTTGCGGATCTGCTCTATTGTTGCTGATTGGTGCAGCCTACTTATATCCACGAGAACAGATCTCATCGCCTTGTTTATATTACGCTGATTATCCATCATGCCCGTCAGCTCTTCGATTTTTTTTCCCATTATCATGAGAGTATCCGCTCTCACAATGCCCTTCATTTCAGTATTCTCTCTCTCGGGGTTAACAGTCGGTGTTACCAAAAATTGTGTGTCGATCGATGTTGGAGTCGAAACTACCTCGCTATCGGTGTCACAATTCTCATCATATTCTAATCCCCGCACTACGAGCGGTGCACTAATACACGTAGTCGCTTGGCGCACCCCGGGGGGCGATCGCTGGATGCTCATAGTTTGGTAAATTTACACTATTATCCCTATCCACTTTTCCTTTTCTCTTTTTTTTCTTTTTTTTTATTTTTTTTTATTGTATATTAATTAATTAATCCCTTTGGGGAAAAAATAAACCAAAGGGGGAAAAAGAATCCAAAGGGGGAAAAATAAAACCAAAAGGGGGAAATAAAAAGTACACTAAAAACAATACTTATCTGATGTCCAGTCGTATTGGCAACACTGTTTTTTTTTTTTAATTTTATTGAGAGTCCTCTCTCCACTCAGCTGAGCGAATAGAATATACAACCTCCTACGCTCTCTAAATTTATTTAGGATAAACCACTTGTGAGTTCGCGCTCAGCACAACGGATAAACCGGTCCAGAGTCAAGACTGCCGCAAATCACGCACAGAAGCACCCGAATTAAACAATTTCAATTTGATCGCGTCAAAGAATCCAAGTCACACCATTCACTACACGGGGTGCGCACTTTGGCTACTCTTTTCAGGATACTTAGCACAAATTAAAATTGTATTTACAGCGCAAACTTTCCTCTTTTTCAAAATATACCCGGAGCAAAAAATTTTCACGTCTACTCTATTTCCCGTGTGACTATTTGGCTTTGTGACATGATATTCTATGCCTTCTCCTTCTAAGAATTCCCTTACGTTTTTGAATTGAATTCGTCCACTATTGTCCTGTTATTTCTATCAGGCATTGGAAGGCAAACTGCATGTTTTGAGAATTTGTCGATAAAGACTATAAAGGATTGTTTACTATTTACATAAGTATCAATATGGACAATCTCGTTCGTTGTCTTTGGAGTCTCGGTGTTTGCGAACCTGTTTTTTATGGGATGTCGATCGTACTTGCCGCCCGCAATTGTTCATTATCCTATGTATGCTAGTTTTAAGCGTGGGATTGTAAATTTTCTTTTTCAACTTCTCGTAAGCGGCCACAATGCCACAAAGGCCGCTTTCGTTTTTGTGAAAGAGTGCAATTTGTTTGTCCAGTTCGTCCTGGCTTTCAATGTCGTTTGCAAAGTTAGTGCATTTTACAAATTTGATGTTAGCGTTCGTTCTGTATTCGGCTCCTATTATTTTTTGGAGTATGCAGTATTCGTGATCGTCAAGGTGTGAGTATATTCCTACCTTACCTTTAACTATTTCCCTACGTAAGATGTTTAGGGCCTGGTTGTTATTTAAGTCTCTTTTTTCTATGAAAATTCAATTGTTTCCAAAAGATATTGCTATCGGGTTTTCTTTTTCTTCGACAAAAACAATTTTTGTTTTAAATCTATTGACAACTGTCCCCAGGATTGGTATGCTGTATCCCATGTCCTCCTCCTGGGAATGAACTGTTTGTACCTCCATTGAGTCATTATCGTTCTCCTCTGTAGCAGATATGTTCTAATTTAAGTCTACTCCTTGTGGGTTTACAGTCTGTGTTTCCTACGTCTCTCCGGCATGAGTTTCTTCATGCCCAAGATTTATCTCGTCCTCCTGAATCCTGCTCAAGAAATCTGCTATGTAGTTGTTTTTGCATTTAATATAATCTAGTGAAAAATTGTATTCCCCTAAATCTATCAACCATCGCTGAAGCCTTGGACTTATATCCTTTCCTGAATACTTTGTCATCAACCATTTAAGTGGTTGATGGTCACTTTCGGGGTCAAATTCCCTGTCAAACACATAAGGTCTGAAGTATTTTACCGCCCAGACGATGGATAAAAGTTCTTTTTCTATTGTAGTTTCCCTCGTGTTTGTTGAGTGTCCTTGAGGCGTATGCAAAAGGATGTCCATCTTGTGATAGTACGGCTCCTATTGCGAAGTTACTAGCGTCAGTTGTTATTTTGAATTTTTTTTCGAAGTTGGGATATCTAAGAATCGGGGAGCTATTTATGATATCCTTGAGTTTTTCAAACGCTGCGATGAAATTGGGATCGTTAATGTTCACATTTTGACATTTTTTCAAATAACGGGTCATTGAGTGGCTATTTTTGAATAGTCCTTCACAAACTTTCGATAGAACCCTGTCATTCCAAGAAATGCTTTGATTTTCTTGGGTGTGGTTGGGATTTTTAAATTTTGAATTATTGATACTTTTTGGGGGTTTGGTTTAACTCCCTGGTTTGTCAGTAGATGTCCAAGGAATTGCGTCTCCCTCTTTGGGATGTTACATTTGTCTATCTGGATTTTTAGTTTGGCTTTTCTTAGAGCTTTGAATATGCGCCTTAAATTAATAATGTGTTCGACTAGTGAAGTGCTGAAAACCAGTATGTCGTCCATATAGACGACACATGTTTTATTCATTTGATCTTTGAGGACTTTGTTCATCATCCTTTGAAAGGTTGATGGGGCATTTTTCAGCCCAAACAGCATACGGACAAATTCAAAGTGTCCTGAGGGTGTAGAAAATGCTTTTTTGTGTCTGTCTTCTTTCTTTACTGTGATTTGATGAGACCCCTTAGCGAGGTCAAGTGTAGTAAAGTACTGAGCCCTACCAAATTTGTCCAATAGTGCGTTTAGATTTGGGATAGGGTATTTGTCGTCTCTTGTGAACTCATTTAGTTTTCTATAGTCTATGACAATTCTATATTTCTTTTTTCCGAGCTGTCCAATTTCTTTTCCACTATCCACAACGGACTGTTATACGGGGAGTTACTTTCCTTTATGATGTTTTGGTCAAGCATTTCTCTAATTTGCCGTTCGATTTCCACCTCATGGACTTGTGGGTACCTGTATATTTTTGAATATAATGGTCTATCTGTTGTAGTGACTATTTCATGAGTCACTTCGTCCGTTGAAGAAATAATGTCTCCGTCCTTGAAAAAAAAGTCCTCGAAATCGGTGAGCAGCCTTAAGGTTGCTTGTTTTTCTTCCTGATTCATATGGCTCAAATTAAAGTGTTCGTGGATACTACTGTCTTCTTTAGACTGCAGTGTGCATATATGGTGCATATATTCCGGGTATTCGTATTCTTCGAAATACAGTTTATTACCCAATATTTCAACAAACTTTTGTTCATTGTTTATTTTGGCTTTTAATGCCGTTAGAAAAATTTTATTGGAAAAATTTATGACCTTCCACTGAAGCGTTCCTTCGCAGCGAAACTCCTGCGGAAATGGGCGTTTTTTACTTCCTTGAGCCCGTTAAGGGTTTTATAGTAACATGGTTTTATTAGTACTGTTAGTGGGTAGTTTTCTTTTAAAGAATCGTGATTTAGAATGCTGATTGTTGATCCTGTGTCTATCAAGCATCTTATATTTTGCTTGCCAATAGAAACAGTCACTATCGGTAGTGCCGCTCTTGAGGCAATGCTAAAAAATTTACCTCACCGTCCGTATTTTCTTCAATGGTATCTACCTCCATGCATACAGGGTCGTTGGTTGAGGTTGGTCTTTGCGTGTCGACGCTCCTGTGTGAGTTTCGTGTTTGACCTGAGTTATTTTCCCTACGGCTCTGACCTGAGTTATTTTCCCTACGATTCTGACCACCTCTGATAAATTAGTATTGGTGTGGTTGGTTTTCGCCCTGTCTTAAGTTATTGGTTTGGGTAGTGTTTGTTAATCTTTTTTGGTTATTATTGTTAACGTTATTATATTTTTGAATTTGGCTCATGTTACTTGTAATGTTCCTTGGTTGATATATGTTAGTATTAAATTTTTTAAAATTAAATTTTCTAAATTTTTCTTGGATGATTCTATAATCGTCTAATGCTTCTATCTGTGAATATTTTGTAGCTAATTCATTTAATGTACATTGTTTGTCGGAATGTGATCTAACGGGTACATCGATCTTGTCAATGACAATACTGACTATATTCCCATCTACTCATTCTGGCCTATATAATTGGGGTTTCTACTCGTCATAGCTACATATTTGATTCATCTCGAATTTTGCCTGCCTAGCGTATTCCAATAATTCTCTCAAATTACTTACTCTGAGCTCCCTTAACTTTTTTATTACATCTCCGTAGGTCGTTCTTGGCCGGTATTGGTCCAGCAGCTTATATTTGATCTCGCTCCACGTTGCGTTGGGTCCTAGCTCCAATAAGTACTTCATCATCTTATCGTTTGCCACTATCGACATGGCCAAATTTCTCAATTGCTGGTCCTCTGGTGGGCATAAGGAAGTATTGCTTCCACCGAATTAATAAACGCCAATACGTTGTGGTCCTTATCAAGGCTTCTTAGTTGCCGAAATTGTTGGAGTATATCCTTTTTTGATAAGAGGAAGTCCTGTTTTCGTTGTTGTTGTTGCTGTGGTTGCAATAGTTGTTGTTGTTGTTGCAACTGTTGTTGTTGCAACTGTTGTTGCTTTTGTCCAGGTGCTGTTGCAGTTGATTAATCACCTCCTCTTGTCTTCTGATGACTTGTTCATGCTCCATGTTCAAACCCCGGTTGTTATCGAAAATTCTCTGCCTTCTCATAAATTGTTGACGAATAACGTAGAGGTAGTTTTGTGAAAAAAAAGGTATTTAACGCCACTAATGTCACTTTTTATTTTATTCACTTTATTTAGTCTTTAAAAGCTCAGTAATGCCGCCAAAGTCTTTTATGTATTATATTTTTCTAGCTTTACCTGGAAAAATTAGGTTCTCCGTTGACTGCGCCAGATACGGCATTTATGATCTTTGGATCTTCAATCGAACTCAATTAATAAAACTTCAGTTTTTAGTTCTAAGATTTAATTTATTAAACCTCGTCTATCGAGGATGGTCTTAAGACTAACCATATTTTTTAAAAACATTTATTTCTGTTCATATAAAAATGCTTTCAACGACGTTGACGCTGCATATGCTGAGGCTAATGACTTATTTGTTTATTGTTTCTTTAAAGTTTATAATTTCCAGCAAAGCAAAAATCTTTCATTTCGGATCTGCTGGTGTAAGTGGTTTTTATTTCATTTACTTTATTGCTGGTGCAAGATATTTTTGAATAATAATGTTGATGTTGTCGACCTAAACATTATTATTCGATCCGAGTTGAATGTTGGGGTGAGGGTACGTAACTCGCACGCCTCTATATATAAAACAGTACATCTTTATCGGATATTCGAAATTTATAGCAGCTAAAGTGCAAAATTCTAAAAGGGGATGAGCTCGAGCGAAATACGCGTAAAAACAATAAAAGTTTGCCAAATATAAGAGTCGACTATAAAAATATACTGATAGAGTTAAGCGACACTTCTGACTTAGTCCTCGGTACGGTCATGAAGAAGCTTACTCAATTTTTAATCAGTCATGACATCGAGATCACTCTTTCAAAAGACGATACTTTGTTCGATCTTATAATTGAAGATAAATTAAAGGCCATAAACAATAAATACAGAGAGACATTTATGACGCTTTGTTAAATTAAAATACAAGAACACCTTTTAGTAGACACTGGTGTAGTAGACACTGGTGTAGAAATGTCACTATTAAAAATTAGTGGAATATTCAGTGAAGATATTTTCAACCAATATTCTTGTCCATTAATAGGCACTTCAAACGACAATGTTCACACTTTAGGCACATCAGAAATCTCACTAAAAGTTGAACAAAAAAATCTAAAACACACCTTTCAAATTGTAGAAGACAGTTTTCCAATTAAAGCCGATGGAATTTTAGGAGATGATTTCCTTTTAAAATTCGGTGGAAAGATAGATTACTAAGCACTCACACTAACATTCACACACAATAGTACGTTACTAGTACTTGATTTAGAAAGCAAAATATTTTGCATCAGCATACCACCAAGATGCGTATATATTGCGAATAATTGCGAACATACCTGAAGTCATGCTCGTATGCAACAATAAAATACAAGCAGGAGTATACCTAAGCAGTACTATAATTCCAGTTAAAGGCATACAACACATACGCATTTTGAACACAACACAAGACACAATAGAGTTAAACAAACTAGACATATAATGCAAACCTATAAAAAATTACTACATAGCAAATAGCATACAAAACAATAGCACAAAGAGATGGAATCGAATACAACCACTGCTACAATTTGACACACAAGATTTTTTTGCAAAAAATAGTATTGAGAAATGGTGCGAAGAATACGCAGATATTTTTAGAGAATATCAATCAGCAAGTAAAGAATCGATTACAGCAACAGGTAATTGAGAACACAAACAGTGCTTACAACTCACCACTACTTGTTGTATCAAAAAATAGCTCATATGATTCTAAACAGTGAAGATTAGTAGTAGACTACCGCCAATAAAATGAAAAGCGGGTTGACGATAAATTTCCGATTACAAGACTAGAAGACGTGCTTGACTAGATAGGCAGATCCAAATACTTCTCAACCTTAGACATGACTATAGTAATGCTTTCGTTTACGTAGACGACATAATTATTTTCGGAAAATCAATAAAACATCAAAATGACAATTTAGTAAAAATTTTAAAGCGAACAAGGAAACATAATCTAAAACTAAATCCGAAGAAGTGTTATTTTTTGAGACCAGAAGTAACTTTTCTGGGTCACTTAATTAACTCTAATGGAGTAACAGCTGACCCAGAAAAGAGCAAAGTTATGGACATATATCCAACTCCTAAAAACAAAGATGAAATCAAAAGATTCGTAGCTTTCAGTAATTATTACAGAAGCTTCATAAAAAATTTCTCGGAAATCGCAAAACCATAAAACAACTTACAAAAGAAAAATACCGAATACGTATAGACGGATGAATGTGAAATAGCATTCAACAAACTGAAATAAAGCAGAACTCACTCACCTGTACTTCGATACCCTGATTTAGATGAAGAATTTATATTGACTACTGATGCATGAGTTGTGCATTAGGTGCTATTTTATTACAGGGTACCATAGGAGAAGATCGACCAATAGCTTATTCTAGCAGGTCTCTCAATAAACACGCGATTAACGAACCTGTTATTGAGAAAGAACTATTAGCCATTCATTGGGCTATTAATCATTTCCGCCCCTACCTGTTTGGAACGAAATTTACAGTAGTAACAGATCACAGACCACTAGTATCTCTGTTTACACACAACAACCCTTCATCTATAATGACTCGTATCCGACTAGACTTGATAGAATATGACTTTAAAATTATATACAAACAAGGAAAAATTATCACTAACGCAGATGCTTTGTCAAGAATGGAATTAAATTCTGCCACATAAAAGCAATGATACCCACAGTTATGGCAATCGCAAGAAGTATGAAGAGAAAACAAGTCGATGAAATTACTGAACACCGAGACAAGAGGAGCGCGCGCCTCTATATATAAAACAGTACATCTTTATCGGATATTCGAAATTTTTAGCAGCTAAAGTGCAAAATTCTAAAAGGGGATAAGCTCGAGCGAAATACGCGTAAAAACAATAAAAGTTTGCCAAATATAAGAGTCGACTATAAAAATATACTGATAGAGTTAAGCGACACTTCTGACTTAGTCCTCTAACGGTCATGAAGAAGCTTACTCAATTTTTAATCAGTCATGACATCGAGAAGATCGCACTTTCAAAAAACGATACTTTGTTCGATCTTATTAATGAAGATAAATTAAAGGCCTTATATAAAAATATATATTTTGAGAATTTAGCTAAAGGACGGCAAACTCCTGCTATAATTTTATTTGAACCCCCACATAATAAATATAAGTGACATAAATGAGCAAAGGAAACTCATACACGATAACCATTGCACGCGAACATCCGGACACCCTGGAGTTAAAGTTAAAACAAAAGTGCATATGGAGAAATAGGACCAAAATGATGAAGGCATATATAAATAACTGCGCGATATGTTCAAAAAACAAAACAACAAAACACATTAGAGAAAATATGGTCAATACAGACACTCCATCGACAAGTTTCCAAGTAATAGAAAGTATTTATATCCGTATATCAAACGGATATACGAAATACATACGTAAATATATTTTAACACTTCAGCGCCAACTAACTAAATATATCGAGGCGTATCCAATTTACACAAAAGAATCTGCAGAAGTTGCCAATACTTTACTAGAAATATTCATATTAAAGTAAGGAGATTTTCTCACAATAAAGACTGACATGGGTAGAGAGTTCGTGAACCAGGTATGAGCCATATGAGCAAAACGTTAGATTTTCAACTGAAAACATCCACCCCTTACCGTCACCAAACACTAGGTTGCATATAAAGAAATCATAGAGTTCTCAATGAATACATACGCACCTCGACAGAAGAACAGGAATGGGAAAAAGGTTTACCTTCCTATGTTTTCTCATATAATACCACACCACACGTCGACACAGGTTACACACCTTTTGAACTCATATTTGGACAATTGCCAAACATTCTAACAGATAAACAAGTGATCAAAACAGTTAGTCCGATCAACCCTGAAGAATACTTAAATGAATTAAAACAAAGGCTAGAAAATGCAAAAGACACTGCCAGACTTATACTCCAAAAACCAAAAGAGAAAAGAAAAAAGAACGCCATAAAAACTAGTAGTTCACAATTTAATATAGGAGAGTTAGTAATGCTAAGAAATATGTGTAGGAAAAAGTTAGACAGTCCATACAAAGACCCATTTAAAATTAATAATAGACTAGGCGAAAATTCTCTAATTGATAAGAATGGAAAAGACGTCCTAGTACATAACAACGATCTTAAGAAATATAAATAAAACTATAAATAAGAAAAACTTAACCACATTAAGAAATATAAATAAGAAAAACTAGCCATAACCACTGTATACTGTTAAGAATTATAAATAAGGAAAACTAAAAGATATTAAGAAATATAATTAGTAAATATATATGTAAATAGGAAGAACTAGACATAGCCATAGTACAATGTTAAACTGATATAATACAATGTTAAACTGATATGATAACTAATTGAAACCACAAAAAAAAATGTATATATATTTTGAAAGAACAAATTTTTTTTTTCCCGGAGGATTAGTGGTGTAGTGTGTCATGATGGTCATGCATACCTGCAATAACTAGCAGAACTAAATGCACCTTGTAGTGCACACGCAGTATGACCAAAAATACAGCACTCTTTCGAGCCTTTCCTCTATCCCAAGCAATGAACTTAACATGCAATTCGAATAGTAGGCAAAAATTTCACGATCATATTTTATTGCTAACACATGTGAATTTGTTGTCACATGGGATATTGGAAATATTAATTAAAATTGAATGTAAGTTGAAACAAAATTGAAAACTAATTTTTAAGTATAAAAGAGGCTAATTTGGAAATAAAGATTCAGTTCTAACACACACCTTGATTTGTTTTGAACTCTTTGGAGCTGACTTCTAAAGTCGTTTTGACAATAAACATTTGGCTGCCTCTTTAGGCGCCGAGAACAATGTGCGCAAGGTCTCGCGCAATTGAAAAGTATCATATGAGCCCATCAACTTCGTTCATATATATATATATATATATATATATATATATATATATATATATATATATATATATATATATATATATATATATATATATATATATATATATATATATATATATATATATATATATATATATATATATATATATATATATATATACATATATATATATATATATATATATATATATATATATATATATATATATATATATATATATATATATATATATGTATATATATATATATATATATATTATATATATATATATATATATATATATATATATATATATATGTATATATATATATATTTGGGTTACGCTCGGGTGTAGCGTATCCAATAAAAAATCAATTATTAATATGAAAGAAATAATAATAAAATTGAATGCTTATTTTAATTTAATATATTTAAAATATCACCACGATGTCTGGGATAGACACAGATGCGAGAGCGTGTGCACGGCTCCAGCGCTGCGAAAAAAAGAAGGTTGATTAAAAGGCCGGAAACACGAAGTGTGTTGCTCAGCAGCCAACACAGGCTAGTTCCGGTTTACCCATAAATACGCTGTGCGACAGCGACAGCGTGTTAATAGATGACGCGTGGAACTAACGCCTGCTTGCGTCGGCGTACCCGACAACTAGGTGGGGGTAGTGGTGTCGCCACAGGTATTCCTCCTCCAGTGATCGGCGCAGGAGGCGCCGAGAACGATACCCGTTTCGTCGGTCGACTCCCCGGTTGTGGTGTAGGTTGGTCCCCTGAGCGGGGCGGTGGTTGACTCCTCAGATGACTCCTTGGATGGATCGCTAGCGGGTCATTTGTCGCTGACGAAGACGACGGTTGCGGCGATGGCGATCGGGATGGCGATGATGATCGGGATGCCTGCAGCGATGGCGACGATGTTGAGTCACTCATTTCGAGGTGGGCCGGCTTCAAGCAGTCCGTAGAGATGGCTTTCTCGACGCCGTTCAATTCGATGATGAAACTCTTGTCGTTGACCCGGCGAATTACCTTATGGGGGCCCGTATATGGCGGCTCAAGTGGCCTCCGGATTTTGTCCAGCTTGCAGAATACGTGCGTGCAGGTGCGCAATTCTTTGCAGACGAACGGCTTCTGTCTCGAGTGGTTGGCCGCTGGTACTGGCTTGATCGCTTTTACCAGCTTGCGCAACTGCTCGATGAAAACCGGTTGGGTGGTAGGGTCGTTTTGTTGTCCGAAGAATTCCCCCGGCAGGCGTAGTTGGGTGCCGAAGAGCATCTCGGCTGGAGTTGCTTTGAGGTCCTCTTTGTACGCCGTCCGCATCCCCAATAGCACTGTTGGCAAGGCGTCTGGCCATGGTGTGTCTGGACTGCACATCAAGGCCGCTTTTAGTGTGCGGTGTAGTCTCTCCACCATGCCGTTTGATTGTGGGTGGTAAGGCGTTGTGTGAACATGGTTAGCACCCGTCATTTTCGCGAGTGCCGTGAATAGCTCCCCCTCGAATTGACCCCCCTGGTCGGAGGTGATGGTGAGTGGCGTGCCGAAAGTGCAGACCCAACTGTGGGAGAACGCTCGTGCGACGGTCACTGCTCGAATGTCCGGGAGTGGGACAGCCACCGGCCATCGGGAAAAGCGGTCGATGATGGTCAGGCAGTGCGACAGTCCTCTCACCAGCGGTAGCTTGATCAGGTCCACATGAACGTGGCAGAACCTGTCATCTGTCTCCCCGAAGCTTTGCAACTCGGCGCGGTTGTGGCGAAGGACCTTCGCGCGTTGGCATGGTTGGCATTCACGGGCCCAGCAACTCCCTGTCGTAGGCGCTGTAGCGAGTTTCTGGGGGACTGAGCTTCCTAGAGAAGAACCCCAGAGGCTTCCAGGTCCCATCGGGTTGCTCTTGGTTGAGTGCCGCTCCGATGGCGGTGCTCGATGCGTCGTTGTAGAGAGCGATTGGCGCGGTAGGCGAGAGGAAGGCTGAATCTGCAGCTGCTGCGATACTCGCCTTGCACTGCTGGAATGCCTGCTCCGTTTGCGTCGTCCAGCTAATCGCCGCCTTCTTCTTCTTGAGGTTCCTCAGAAGTTCGTTGAGCGGGGCCTGTAGTTCCGCGGCGTGCGGTATACACCTGCGGTAATAATTGAGCATACCCAGGAAACGTCTCAGCTGGGTAGAGTCTGTCGGGCTTGGAAATGCGTCGATCCCTCGATCTTTGGGCGCGGGGGCCTGAACCCCTCTTTCGAGACTCGATACCCAGCGAATGTAACTTCCTGGGCACCGAGTTGGCATTTGTCCAAGTTGATGCGTAGGTTCGCCGCTCTCAGCGTCTCCAACAATTGGCTCAAATGATGCAGGTGCTCGTCATGCGTCTCGGATGCGATGAGCAGGTCGTCTACGTAGCCCTTCACGAAGGGGAGTTTCGTCAGTAGGTGATTAATCTAAACAGTGAAGATTAGTAGTAGACTACCGCCAATAAAATGAAAAGCGGGTTGACGATAAATTTCCGATTACAAGACTAGAAGACGTGCTTGACTAGATAGGCAGATCCAAATACTTCTCAACCTTAGACATGACTATAGTAATGCTTTCGTTTACGTAGACGACATAATTATTTTCGGAAAATCAATAAAACATCAAAATGACAATTTAGTAAAAATTTTAAAGCGAACAAGGAAACATAATCTAAAACTAAATCCGAAGAAGTGTTATTTTTTGAGACCAGAAGTAACTTTTCTGGGTCACTTAATTAACTCTAATGGAGTAACAGCTGACCCAGAAAAGAGCAAAGTTATGGACATATATCCAACTCCTAAAAACAAAGATGAAATCAAAAGATTCGTAGCTTTCAGTAATTATTACAGAAGCTTCATAAAAAATTTCTCGGAAATCGCAAAACCATAAAACAACTTACAAAAGAAAAATACCGAATACGTATAGACGGATGAATGTGAAATAGCATTCAACAAACTGAAATAAAGCAGAACTCACTCACCTGTACTTCGATACCCTGATTTAGATGAAGAATTTATATTGACTACTGATGCATGAGTTGTGCATTAGGTGCTATTTTATTACAGGGTACCATAGGAGAAGATCGACCAATAGCTTATTCTAGCAGGTCTCTCAATAAACACGCGATTAACGAACCTGTTATTGAGAAAGAACTATTAGCCATTCATTGGGCTATTAATCATTTCCGCCCCTACCTGTTTGGAACGAAATTTACAGTAGTAACAGATCACAGACCACTAGTATCTCTGTTTACACACAACAACCCTTCATCTATAATGACTCGTATCCGACTAGACTTGATAGAATATGACTTTAAAATTATATACAAACAAGGAAAAATTATCACTAACGCAGATGCTTTGTCAAGAATGGAATTAAATTCTGCCACATAAAAGCAATGATACCCACAGTTATGGCAATCGCAAGAAGTATGAAGAGAAAACAAGTCGATGAAATTACTGAACACCGAGACAAGAGGAGCGCGCGCCTCTATATATAAAACAGTACATCTTTATCGGATATTCGAAATTTTTAGCAGCTAAAGTGCAAAATTCTAAAAGGGGATAAGCTCGAGCGAAATACGCGTAAAAACAATAAAAGTTTGCCAAATATAAGAGTCGACTATAAAAATATACTGATAGAGTTAAGCGACACTTCTGACTTAGTCCTCTAACGGTCATGAAGAAGCTTACTCAATTTTTAATCAGTCATGACATCGAGAAGATCGCACTTTCAAAAAACGATACTTTGTTCGATCTTATTAATGAAGATAAATTAAAGGCCTTATATAAAAATATATATTTTGAGAATTTAGCTAAAGGACGGCAAACTCCTGCTATAATTTTATTTGAACCCCCACATAATAAATATAAGTGACATAAATGAGCAAAGGAAACTCATACACGATAACCATTGCACGCGAACATCCGGACACCCTGGAGTTAAAGTTAAAACAAAAGTGCATATGGAGAAATAGGACCAAAATGATGAAGGCATATATAAATAACTGCGCGATATGTTCAAAAAACAAAAGAACAAAACACATTAGAGAAAATATGGTCAATACAGACACTCCATCGACAAGTTTCCAAGTAATAGAAAGTATTTATATCCGTATATCAAACGGATATACGAAATACATACGTAAATATATTTTAACACTTCAGCGCCAACTAACTAAATATATCGAGGCGTATCCAATTTACACAAAAGAATCTGCAGAAGTTGCCAATACTTTACTAGAAATATTCATATTAAAGTAAGGAGATTTTCTCACAATAAAGACTGACATGGGTAGAGAGTTCGTGAACCAGGTATGAGCCATATGAGCAAAACGTTAGATTTTCAACTGAAAACATCCACCCCTTACCGTCACCAAACACTAGGTTGCATATAAAGAAATCATAGAGTTCTCAATGAATACATACGCACCTCGACAGAAGAACAGGAATGGGAAAAAGGTTTACCTTCCTATGTTTTCTCATATAATACCACACCACACGTCGACACAGGTTACACACCTTTTGAACTCATATTTGGACAATTGCCAAACATTCTAACAGATAAACAAGTGATCAAAACAGTTAGTCCGATCAACCCTGAAGAATACTTAAATGAATTAAAACAAAGGCTAGAAAATGCAAAAGACACTGCCAGACTTATACTCCAAAAACCAAAAGAGAAAAGAAAAAAGAACGCCATAAAAACTAGTAGTTCACAATTTAATATAGGAGAGTTAGTAATGCTAAGAAATATGTGTAGGAAAAAGTTAGACAGTCCATACAAAGACCCATTTAAAATTAATAATAGACTAGGCGAAAATTCTCTAATTGATAAGAATGGAAAAGACGTCCTAGTACATAACAACGATCTTAAGAAATATAAATAAAACTATAAATAAGAAAAACTTAACCACATTAAGAAATATAAATAAGAAAAACTAGCCATAACCACTGTATACTGTTAAGAATTATAAATAAGGAAAACTAAAAGATATTAAGAAATATAATTAGTAAATATATATGTAAATAGGAAGAACTAGACATAGCCATAGTACAATGTTAAACTGATATAATACAATGTTAAACTGATATGATAACTAATTGAAACCACAAAAAAAATGTATATATATTTTGAAAGAACAAATTTTTTTTTTCCCGGAGGATTAGTGGTGTAGTGTGTCATGATGGTCATGCATACCTGCAATAACTAGCAGAACTAAATGCACCTTGTAGTGCACACGCAGTATGACCAAAAATACAGCACTCTTTCGAGCCTTTCCTCTATCCCAAGCAATGAACTTAACATGCAATTCGAATAGTAGGCAAAAATTTCACGATCATATTTTATTGCTAACACATGTGAATTTGTTGTCACATGGGATATTGGAAATATTAATTAAAATTGAATGTAAGTTGAAACAAAATTGAAAACTAATTTTTAAGTATAAAAGAGGCTAATTTGGAAATAAAGATTCAGTTCTAACACACACCTTGATTTGTTTTGAACTCTTTGGAGCTGACTTCTAAAGTCGTTTTGACAATAAACATTTGGCTGCCTCTTTAGGCGCCGAGAACAATGTGCGCAAGGTCTCGCGCAATTGAAAAGTATCATATGAGCCCATCAACTTCGTTCATATATATATATATATATATATATATATATATATATATATATATATATATATATATATATATATATATATATATATATATATATATATATATATATATATATATATATATATATATATATATATATATATATATATATATATATATATATATATATACATATATATATATATATATATATATATATATATATATATATATATATATATATATATATATATATATGTATATATATATAATATATATATATATATATATATATATATATATATATATATATATGTATATATATATATATTTGGGTTACGCTCGGGTGTAGCGTATCCAATAAAAAATCAATTATTAATATGAAAGAAATAATAATAAAATTGAATGCTTATTTTAATTTAATATATTTAAAATATCACCACGATGTCTGGGATAGACACAGATGCGAGAGCGTGTGCACGGCTCCAGCGCTGCGAAAAAAAGAAGGTTGATTAAAAGGCCGGAAACACGAAGTGTGTTGCTCAGCAGCCAACACAGGCTAGTTCCGGTTTACCCATAAATACGCTGTGCGACAGCGACAGCGTGTTAATAGATGACGCGTGGAACTAACGCCTGCTTGCGTCGGCGTACCCGACAACTAGGTGGGGGTAGTGGTGTCGCCACAGGTATTCCTCCTCCAGTGATCGGCGCAGGAGGCGCCGAGAACGATACCCGTTTCGTCGGTCGACTCCCCGGTTGTGGTGTAGGTTGGTCCCCTGAGCGGGGCGGTGGTTGACTCCTCAGATGACTCCTTGGATGGATCGCTAGCGGGTCATTTGTCGCTGACGAAGACGACGGTTGCGGCGATGGCGATCGGGATGGCGATGATGATCGGGATGCCTGCAGCGATGGCGACGATGTTGAGTCACTCATTTCGAGGTGGGCCGGCTTCAAGCAGTCCGTAGAGATGGCTTTCTCGACGCCGTTCAATTCGATGATGAAACTCTTGTCGTTGACCCGGCGAATTACCTTATGGGGGCCCGTATATGGCGGCTCAAGTGGCCTCCGGATTTTGTCCAGCTTGCAGAATACGTGCGTGCAGGTGCGCAATTCTTTGCAGACGAACGGCTTCTGTCTCGAGTGGTTGGCCGCTGGTACTGGCTTGATCGCTTTTACCAGCTTGCGCAACTGCTCGATGAAAACCGGTTGGGTGGTAGGGTCGTTTTGTTGTCCGAAGAATTCCCCCGGCAGGCGTAGTTGGGTGCCGAAGAGCATCTCGGCTGGAGTTGCTTTGAGGTCCTCTTTGTACGCCGTCCGCATCCCCAATAGCACTGTTGGCAAGGCGTCTGGCCATGGTGTGTCTGGACTGCACATCAAGGCCGCTTTTAGTGTGCGGTGTAGTCTCTCCACCATGCCGTTTGATTGTGGGTGGTAAGGCGTTGTGTGAACATGGTTAGCACCCGTCATTTTCGCGAGTGCCGTGAATAGCTCCCCCTCGAATTGACCCCCCTGGTCGGAGGTGATGGTGAGTGGCGTGCCGAAAGTGCAGACCCAACTGTGGGAGAACGCTCGTGCGACGGTCACTGCTCGAATGTCCGGGAGTGGGACAGCCACCGGCCATCGGGAAAAGCGGTCGATGATGGTCAGGCAGTGCGACAGTCCTCTCACCAGCGGTAGCTTGATCAGGTCCACATGAACGTGGCAGAACCTGTCATCTGTCTCCCCGAAGCTTTGCAACTCGGCGCGGTTGTGGCGAAGGACCTTCGCGCGTTGGCATGGTTGGCATTCACGGGCCCAGCAACTCCCTGTCGTAGGCGCTGTAGCGAGTTTCTGGGGGACTGAGCTTCCTAGAGAAGAACCCCAGAGGCTTCCAGGTCCCATCGGGTTGCTCTTGGTTGAGTGCCGCTCCGATGGCGGTGCTCGATGCGTCGTTGTAGAGAGCGATTGGCGCGGTAGGCGAGAGGAAGGCTGAATCTGCAGCTGCTGCGATACTCGCCTTGCACTGCTGGAATGCCTGCTCCGTTTGCGTCGTCCAGCTAATCGCCGCCTTCTTCTTCTTGAGGTTCCTCAGAAGTTCGTTGAGCGGGGCCTGTAGTTCCGCGGCGTGCGGTATACACCTGCGGTAATAATTGAGCATACCCAGGAAACGTCTCAGCTGGGTAGAGTCTGTCGGGCTTGGAAATGCGTCGATCCCTCGATCTTTGGGCGCGGGGGCCTGAACCCCTCTTTCGAGACTCGATACCCAGCGAATGTAACTTCCTGGGCACCGAGTTGGCATTTGTCCAAGTTGATGCGTAGGTTCGCCGCTCTCAGCGTCTCCAACAATTGGCTCAAATGATGCAGGTGCTCGTCATGCGTCTCGGATGCGATGAGCAGGTCGTCTACGTAGCCCTTCACGAAGGGGAGTTTCGTCAGTAGGTGATTAATTACCCGCTGAAGCGTTTGCGCGGAGTTACGCAGGCCTAATGGCATACCCACGAACTCGAAGAGGCCGAAAGGTGTTGTGACAGCCGTTTTCGGGATGTCAGCTTTGGCAACCGGGATTTGGTAGAAGGCTTTCTGCAAATCGATTACAGAGAATACTTTTCCCCGGCTCTCCTGGATCGGGTCCTCGATGATCGGTAGAGGATATCGGTCTGGCAAGGTACACGCGTTGAGGCGGCGGTAGTCGCCAGTGGCTCGCCAGCTTCCATTCGGCTTTGGTACCATGTGTAGCGGACTGGCCCATGGGCTCGATGATGGGCGTACCACCCCCTTGTAGAGGAGGTCGGCGAACTCTTCTTTGGAAGCAGCGAGTCGTTCACCGACGAGTCTACGGGGGCGCTCGAAAACGGGAGGGACCTCCGTGACGATGAAGTGTTGTACCGGAAAGTCTGGTACAGTGGCCATGACCCCTGCTGGTGAAGCGAGTTGCAGGAATCGCTGGACGAGCTCTCTATACCGGTCGCCATGTGGTCCCTCAGGTGCATCAATGCGAGCCACTGTGGAGATGCCGTAGATTTGAGCCGGGTCCATGCGGCCCGTTGCCGCGATATTGGTAAGGGGGTCTACGATGCGTCGTCCCCTCAAGTCTACCAGGAGCCCATAATATGCCAGGAAGTCCGCCCCGAGAATGGCAGTTTGCACATCGGCCACAGTGAACGCCCAAGTAAAATCCCGACGCAGGGCGAGGTTCAGCTTCAGCGTGAGCTGCCCGTTTGTGGCTATCGGCGACAAGTTGGCGGCGTACAGCGTGAGGCTGTTTCGCTGTAGTTTGCGGGCGACCGTTCCCCTCGGCAGTAAGGAGACCACTGAACCCGAGTCCACGAGAAAGCGAGTGGATGTCGTTCGATCCATTACGTGTAGGCGTTTTTCGGTTGGTGGTCGGCCGGCGTCGTTCGCCCAAGTCGGCGTCGGCAGCGCTAGTTTCCCGACGGCGTCGAGGCGGCGGCCACGGCGGCGGCAAAGATACACGGTGGTCGGCACTGCTGTGCTGTCGCCCCGTACTTCAGGTGGTACCAACATTGGCCAGGCGCTGTAGAGCGATCTCGATGCCGGCTGGGGCTGCGGGTTTCAGCGCGACCCCTATGAAGTGGGAGCGTTATTTTACGCAGCAGCTCCTGATTCTCCCGCGTTAGTGTCACGAGCTGTGCCACTGACTGGCGCATTGCGGCAAGCTCTGCGTGCACGGAGTTACCCGTTGAATCGTGCGACGATCTGTTCGCGAATGGAGAGCGGGGTCTCGGAGACGAGTGTGGAGGTGACGTAGCTGCCACTGTAGGTCCATTGTCGACCAACTCGTCAGCTGCCTCTGCGAGCTCCTCCAGACTGGTGCCTTTCAGGATTTTGAGTAGCCGTCGCGTTGACGGCGGCATCAGGTCGAGCCACTTCACGCGGATGATGTCATCCGTGGCCCGGTCACCTGCTAGGGAGCGCATCTGTCGCAGGAATTGGGACGGCTTCCTGTCCCCCAGCTCGAGTTGGGTGAGTAATCTGTGGAGCTGTGGATCCGCCGAGTCGGTGAGGCGATTTAATATTGCTGTCTTCAGCACCTCATACTTGCCCACGGGCGGCACTGTGCGTAGTACATCCGCGACCTCGGAAATAGTCTCCGGGTCGAGCGCCGCAACTACTAGATTGTAGCGGCTTTTGTCGTTGCGCACATGGTGTACTTGGAACGCGGCCTCGATCTGGTAAAACCACAGATCGGGGTTACTCCTCCAGAAAGGTGGGAGCCGACAGCTGCTCACCGCCTCGATCGCGGGCGGCGACGAAAAGGAGGCGTGTCCCCCAGGTTCCCCTGCACGGTGTGGCGGCAGGTGGTGTGTCGGTATCAGCAACGGCGTGGGCATGGCCAGCTGTGCCTGCGCATGCACGTGCGGTGGTTGTGGCTGCTGGTGTGGAGCGTACGTTGCTCGAGTCGGCGGCTGCTCCGGTGGTGCCGGCGGCGCCGATCCTGAGGCTGTTGGCGAGTGGAGCATCCTATGCGTGTTTTATACCCCTGTATGGGACGCGTGTTTTTCGATCACGTCGGGGTCACCAATTTGGGTTACGCTCGGGCGTAACGTATCCAATAAAAAAACAATAAGAAATAATAATAAAATTAAATGCTTATTTTAATTTAATATATTTAAAATATCACCACGATGTCTGGGATAGACACAGATGCGAGAGCGTGTGTACGGCTCCAGCGCTGCGAAAAAAAGAAGGTTGATTAAAAGGCCGGAAACACGAAGTGTGTTGCTCAGCAGCCAACACAGGCTAGTTCCGGTTTACCCATAAATACGCTGTGCGACAGCGACAGCGTGTTAATAGATGACGCGCGGAACTAACGCCTGCTTGCGTCGGCGTACCCGACACCTAGGTGGGGGTAGTGGTGTCGCCACATATATATATATATATATATATATATATATATATATATATATATATATATATATATATGCATATATAATATAAATATATATATATATATAACATAGAAAGAGTAAGCAGCCATCATTGATCGAGTGGCACCTGGTCCCATCGCCAATGATAGTACGGAACACGACCGGGTGGGAAGGGGGGGGGGGGGGCATCGGTTCCCTAGTCCGACAGGCCGGATGAGATGGATATCCCACTTAGCCAGGAGTCGGCTGGTATGTCTACCTCCTTGGAACAACAGAGAAATCTTCTTGAACCTGCTCCAAAGGAGAAGACTCCAAAACTTAGGGTGAAGCTGTCCGGCGCGGGACGTAAACGCTTTAAGGCTTTGCTTATCATGGGCATATTGCTGAAAACAGCTCGGTCCTTGGCGGCAAATTCTGCAAGCATGTCGGCACGAATTTTTTTTCTCATTTATTATTTATTGTATCTTCATTATAAATTGGACTAACAATAAGTAATCAAATCTTAACTCTAAAACTGTTTATTATTAAGTCCATCCAATGCTAGACGAAAAAATATAGTTTCTACGATTGCTTCTGTGAATGTCTTTCACGTCTCGCCTAATCGGCTGAGAGCAAGGTTGTCTCTCCTTCTCAGCCGAGTGTGACCTCTATAATTTAGAATATTGCGGGCCAGTGGATTTGGGTGGAACTCAAGCTTCTTAATATACGTTGTCACATGTTTTGAAAACACATTTTTTACAATCGTGACGTTTAGATCTTTGTGAATGCACGAATTTTGGACATACCACGGAGCGGCTGTAATCATTCGGAGGATTTTATTTTGTCGCCATTGAATTTTCTCTATATTTGACGCTGAGGCAGTACCCCATAGTTGAATCCCGTAGCACCATATTGGTTTTACAATCGAGTCGTATAGTAGAAGTTTACAGTATAGGCTTAGTGTAGAATTTCTCCCAATAAGCCAGTTAATTTGAACTATTTTTAGTTTCATTTGGATCAACTTTGCTTCTATGTGGGTTTTCCATGTTAATCGACGATCAAGATGAATACCGAGGTATTTAACCTCGCTGTTTTACGGTATAGTCTGGGTGTTGATATGGAGCGGGCATGTTTCAATGCGCAATGTAAATGTAATATGTACACATTTTTGTTCGTTTACCTTTACCCTCCATTGTTGTAGCCATATTTCCAACTGAGATATATATTCCTGTAATTTGCGGGATGCTTCTTAAGGGTTTTAGTGGACGCTTAGGAAAGCTGTATCATCAGCTACGTGGATATTATTGCTTATTGGCATATCAGAGGCATATATCAAATAAAAGATAGGTCCCGAGATGCTGCCTTGGGGAACTCCGGCTTGAATCGGTTCAGGTGTGCTCAGAAAATTACCTTCTTTGATGATAAATTTTCATCCCGTTAAATCGTTTTTAAATAGCTTAGGAGTGTTTGCAGCTAAGTTTTGCTTTAATTTCAAAATTAAACCTTCATGCCATACTTTATCAAAAGCCTGGGAAACGTCAATGAAGAGGGCAGAACAATATTTCTTTTCTTCGAACGTTTTTCTAACTATGTTTACAAATCTATGTGTTTGTTCAATAGTGCTATGTTTTCTTCTGAATCCAAATTGATGATCTGGAATGCATCCATTCTCATTTAGTGTGGGGGTCAGCTTGCTCATAAGTAGTTTTTCAAATAGTTTTGGCATATTAGATAATAGGCTAATAGGTCTATAAGATTCTGCTTTCGTATGGTCTTTTCCGGGCTTAGGTATCATGGCAATGAACGAAACCTTCCATTCAGTAGGATACTGTTGGAGGCGTAAAATAGCATTAAATATTAAAAGAATTATTTTTCTTACTATTCGGGGCAGTTCTAAAAGCATCTTATTGCTGATTTTGTCGTTACCTGGGGCTTTCCTCGGGTTTAAGCCAGCAGTAGCGGTTTAAATATCCGGAATATTAAATCTCAGAGGAATCGCTGCTTCCGTGACCACTGTTGGCAGCTCAACTATATCACCAGATATGTTTGGAGTGAAAACGGTTTTCAAATAGTTTACAAAAAGATTCCCTTTTTCAGTATCCGTTCTTGCCCAAGCTCCGCCCAAAGTTCGTAGGGGAGGCTTACATATCTCAGGTTTTTTAAGTTGCTCGCAATAGCGAATAATCTGTTTTTGGCGTTGCATCGCGATCTTGGAGGAATTTCTGCAGAGATGCTGATTTTTTATATTCTAATAATTTTCTAAGCTGTTTGGTACATTTTTTGAGCCTAATTTTTAACTGCGGGGATCTGTATCGTTGCCATTCTCTTCGAACTCTTCTTTTTTCTGCCAATAGCCATTCTACATTTACAGAGTGGATTCTATGGTATCTGACCTGTCGATTGGTAGAAGTAGCATGTTCAACAGCTTGCTTGAGGATTGCATCTAGCTTTCTAATAGAGCCATCTATGTCTGCAAGCGTTCTTAACAGCATGCTATCCGCAATGGGCACTGAGGTATTTCTTGTATTTTAACCACTTAACATGTGTAACTGTCGTCGCCAACTCACCAGTTTCTCGGGGGTTCCATATGGTAACAATAGTCGGAGAATGATTTGAAGATAATTCTAGTGAGTCCTCAACTAGAAATATTTCGCAGGGAATGCCCTTTACCACTCCAAAATCAATAACATCTGGATTCTTTTTTCGATCTGATGGCCAGTAGGTTGGTTGTCCGCATGAAATTACTTTTAACCACATTTTAGTAATTGTATCAAACAGAACACGTCACTTCGGGGTGATTAGCCGTGATCCCCAGAGAGTATGCTTAGCGTTTGTAATCACCAGCTGGCAGAAAACGTGGTCCTAGTGATTTATAAAATTTACTGTTTTGACTTTCTGTGATTGAAAATCTTGGATGATAATAAATCGATGAAATCACCAAGTCCTGGTGGATATTTTCGACGCAAATATTTGTTGCCTGAAGGTAATCCTCACGAGTATCTTCCAGAGAATAGTGTCTGAGACGCGACATTATAAGTACTGCCGAGCAACCAGAAGCTCTACCTCGGGGGTCCTTTGTGTCGTATAAAGTGTATCCGATTATTTTAAAAAAGCTTCTAGACGTCAAATTTATCTCAGAGATTAGCATTACGTCAATTTGTTTATCCAATAGGAAATATTCCAGTTCGTTTTTATGTTGGCGGATGCCGTTTGCGTTCCAGAAACAGATTTTTAGGTTCATGGTTTGTTTAATACCGCCTGCAGCAGTGTAGATTGCATTTTCAACATTTTCTGCATCATGCAGGTCATGTTGGTTGTAAAACTATTTACTGAATGAATTAAAGTCTATTAAAGCTTGAAGACTACTAAAATTAAAGCTGTGGATTTCGTTTGCTGGTACCTCTTTTTACACTATAGTATGGCTAGACTTTAAAAAATTTGCGTAAGAAAATTGACTGGTAGATGGTTGGGCTGACTCTGGGAAATTTGAGTTAAGCAGATTCATAGGCTGAGTGGATATAGGAATACATTTTTTGGTCAAAGATCGATTTACTTGCGCGTAAACAGGGCAGCCCCTATAGTTGGCAGTATGGTTACCACCGCAATTGCTACATTTTTTTATTTTTGGGTCATCTTTTGGTTTGACACATTTGGCGGTACCATGTAGGTCCCCACACACTACGCAAACGGAGGGTAACTTGCAGTAAGTCTTAGTATGGCCAAATTCTTGGCAATTCAGGCATTGAACGGGTCCTGCACGTCTATGCGGTTCTTCTACAGTAACTGTACGGTGCAACAAATGTTTTAGGTTATAAATGGGGTGAGTTTCGATCTCTTCAGGTTCTTGTCATCTGGGACTCTGTCTCTGTTTCTGATGTTGGTAACATTTTTAACTTTAAAGCCATTGATTTGTAAGCCCCCTTTGCCTCCTCTGGAGCCACGCAGGAGTCAATGCCTTTTACAACAATCTATAGACCCTTCACGCTTTTTAGCTGGTAAGTGAAGAAGTTTTTGTTTTGTTCTTCAAAATCTGACAGAATTTTACGGTAATCATTTTCATGGTTTACCTGGATTTTCGTTTCTAAAATGTTACCACGTTTTATTGGAGTTACGTAGAACGCCTTTTCACCAATTAATGATATTAAGCTCTTTATTAGCTCATTAGAGTTACGCTCCCTCAATTAAATCGGGTGTAGTTTACTCGACCTTTTCAGAGTGTTAGAATCATTCGTATCATCTTCTAGAATTGCGAAACGATTTTGGGAACTTGGGATATCTGCATTTCCATCTTTGGGTACTTTTGCCATTGAAGCGATTTTCGAAGATTTTGGGCTTCATCCCCGTTTTAGCACATTTATGTATCTGTCCAATCCCACTTGAATTTTTGATTTTTCCGGACAATTCACTGGGGGTGTAATTTTAAGCGATACTCCAGTTGTGGGGTTAGTTAGATTAATTTTTGTTATTTTTTCGTTTGCTTGTGGGGCTGGCATGACTAACTTTCTTACTGGCGCAATTGTAGGTGTAGATTCGCTGTTTAACATTAATGCAGGAGAACATGAACGAGCCCGACTTATTGGCTTGGTTGTTAGGTACAATTTATCCTTAGTTATATCTTGTTTGTTTTTGCAACAGAGGGTAGTGGATGAGGCAGAAGTGTCAGAGGCCAAGATCTTTGTTAGCTACTTTCCCGCTCGGTGTCTTGGCAGAATGACCGAATTTTGGGGCAAGTGGAAACTCAGAATTCGGATATTAGTGTCAGTGAGTGGAGGGTGCTCCATCATCTACAAAAAGGCGACCAGGTCGAGCTGGCAATTGCTCTGGACCCCATCTCGTCTGAAAGGGTTGAGAAACTCGGTAAAAAGGTATGGCTTTGGCAGTGCCCAGCTCAGACCTAGATTGAAGGGGAAAGGGGCAAAGCCTGCTGTTGTTGGTGAAGAGCACCCAACAACATATGTTGCAGTGCGAGCAAAACAAAGTAGCCAGAAGTCGAAAACGGGACCCAATTTCATAAAGCCAGTACCGACAGCGGAGAGAGGCAACTCTCGTGCCCAACGTCCAAAACCATCTGCTCTCTCTGGTAGGCTCAAGAAATGGGAAAGAAAAGACCCGTAGGCTGCGGAAATTTTGCGTAGCACAAAGAGTGTTAAGATCCGCAAGGATCGGTCTGGGAAGAAATGTCCCAGGCCCAGTCACGAATGCAAAACTGTTCTTGAAAGCAGCTGCACTGTCTCCAAGTAAATCTCCACAGGGCTATAGCAGCCGCTTACAGGCTCAGTGCCTTCGTGGAACACCAATGTCTGGACTTCGTATCTATTCAAGAACCATGGGCCACAAATGGGCGCATAAATGGTCTGCAGACAAAAACATGTAAGTTGATCTATTATAATAATGTTGACCGACCTAGGGCAAACAAAAATATTAAATTCCTCCGAATTTCAGAGCTTCCACAACGTGATCTGGTGGCAGTACAGGCATAAGTGCCTAGTGCCAAAGGGAGGAGAACGGTAGTCCTGGCCTCCATGTACTTACCTGGCGACACAGAGGACGCGGTATTGCGCGAGCTCCAGCAGCTTACGGAGTACTGCCGCACTCGCAGTCTACAGTGGGTGCTGTGCTGCGATGCCAACGCTCACTGCACGGTATGGGGAAGTACGGACACGAACGCACAATCACTTTTTGATTTTGTTACTACTTACAATCTGGTGGTGGTAAATAGGGGTAACGAGCATACCTTTATGAATGCGATAAGGGGGAGGTGTTAGATCTCACCCTTACTAGCGCATTCATATCAAATATCATTTCAAATTGGAGGGTGCTTAATGAGGACTCCTTGTCAGATCATAGGTACATTCACTTTGATCTTGGGTAGCGTAATTGGACTCACCATCGAAATAAGAAATGTTGGGAAGACCAACCAATATTGCGATTCTTAGAGAAAAAATAAGTAACTCTATAATATAATAATTGAGGCTTACTTAAATAATATAATAATTGAGGCTTTGGAAAGTAGTTGCAATCTAGTTGTGACGAAACATTCTAGGAACGTACCCTGGTGCAGTGGGGAGCTAAACATTTTGCGCAAAAAAGCCCGTCAAGTCTTTAATAGAGCCAAGTCCAATGGTGACTGGGAATCCTATAGAAGTGCCTTAATGGCCTATAAAGTTGAGAAGATCTAAGAGAGACTCATGGATAATGTACTGTGAGGAGATTGAAACTCTCCCAGCAGCTACTAGACTCCAGAAATCACTCTTAGAGATCATTAAATGGCCTTTCCACACTCAAGAAAGCTGACGGAAATTACGGAGAGCCTGGAAGAGGCGGGACAGCTTTTGTTGGATACTCACTTTCCGGGCTGTGCCACTAGTGGAGATGAAAGTGAAATCATCGAAAATACTCGTTTTTTGATGCCTACATGGAGGGAATTCTCACTTGCTCGCAGAATCTTTACCGTCAACCAAACCAAATGGGCTATCTCCACTTTTATACCATTCAAATCCCCAGGTATCGATAATATACAACTGTGCCTACTTCGGCAAGGTGTTGATATATTGGCATCTGTGCTAACAAACATTTTCAGGATAAGCCTGGAACTAGGCACAGTGCCTAAACCTTGGACGAAGGCTAGGGGTGCTTTCATACCGAAAGCAGACAAAATGGGGGTCCACATGGCAAAAGCATATCGGCCCATAAGCCTAACTTCATTCGTGTTCAAAGTTATGGAAAAGATTCTGCATCAATATATCAGGGAAACTTATCTTAAAGACTCGCCTCATCATATTGAACAATATGCTTACTAGTCAGGACAATCGACTGAGACATCCATAAATAGCTTAACGAGCAAAATTGAAGAGGCGTTTGAAGGTAAAGAAATAGCTCTCGGTACATCGGTTGACATTACGGGGGCTTTTGAAAATGCTACTTTCAGATCAATTGAGGAGGGGATGAACAGGAAAGACTGATCATAACATGGGTTCTCAAAATGCTGAAAAACGGAACAACCATATTTGAAACACGGACAGCAAAGCTAATTGTCAGGTCAACCAAAGGATGTCCACAGCGTGGCGTCCTATCGCCATTCCTATGGTTATTGGTTATCGACGAGCTCTTACAAACTCTCGATGATGGTGTCCAAAAGTAAACCAAACAAAAGCTCAGATGACCCTTATCAAGATTCACCGTATAGCTTGTTTGAGTGTGACGGGAGCAATGAGAACGTGCCCCACACTAGCTTTGGGAATGATCACTGGACTGACTCCTCTGCACCTTGTAGTTAAGAGGATGGCGGCCAGCGCGACCCTAAGGCTACCTAATCTATCCCATCTTAAAGAAGGCAACCTATCGGAGCACGCAAAGATTCTGGACACTGTCTGGAACTCTCCGTACCTCATGGTCTTCGACAAGAATGACAGAAAATTAGACTTCACCAAGAACTTTAAAAAAAAATTGCAATGGGAAAAACAGCTTCCATTTTGCTGGCGGAGGTCCACGTCTTAGAGTTATGTGGTAGAGAATGTCTACACAGAAGTACACGCAACACCAAAATATGCAAACACTCCGATAACCAGGCATACCGCGACATGAGGGCCATGAGGGCAACGAAATGGCGGACTCTTTGGCAAAAAGGGGCACAGGCACTACCTTCATAGGTCCAGAACCCTTCTGTGGGGTAAAGAGTAGTTTCACAAATAACTTGTTGTGCGAACAGGAAAAACGAAGTCTGCCAAACTACTGGAGAGCCCAAAAAGGCATGCGGCAGTCGAGACTACTCATTGATCCTGAACACATCAGGGTAGATGCTTCTTTCAACCTCAGCAGAAATGACATCAAACTCTATACTGACATTTTAAAATGACATTGTGGACTTAATTACCATCTGAAAAAAAGGCGTGGTAGAAGACGATTCCTGCCGACCCTGTCAAGAGGAGCAGGAAACAGCAGAACATATTCTGTGCACTTGCCCAGCGGTGGCATGATGCAGACATAACTACCTAGGCAGTGGGTTCTTATCTCCAAATCAACTAGTTAAAATTAAGCCTACAGCAGTTATGAGATTTATAAATACTCTAGGATTGTTTTAGTTTTGTACGAGTTTTTTGTTATGCATATGTACATGTATATGTATTTGTATATATATTTATGTATGTGTATATGCATATATATATATATATATATATATATATATATATATATATATATATATATATATATATATATATATATATACATATATATATATATATATATATATATATATATATATATATATATATATATATATATATATATACATATATATATATATACAATACACAAGGCTTAGCTCAGGCTACTGTGGGAGTCACAGGTGGCGGATAGTGAAACGTCTTGCGTTGGTATTGCTACTGACGCAGGTCAACTGCGAATTATCAATAAGCAGTCCCCGACCAAGGGAGGCCCAAGTGAAGCGCGAGGTATGGTTCCATAATTATGTTGGGGTCCTTATCTGCTTGTCCTTGGGAACGTCCTCTGGAATGTCCTGTCGCGGCTTGTCCTACGCCGGAACCTGTAAACCTACATCACTTTTTTAAATGAACACTGCACTATTTTGGGTTTAAAACAACAAGAAAATTTATTCTTAAAATACTAGTTCTTATATACTATTTACAAATAAACATTACAGTCTACGTCTTGACTTTTCTGGTGCTCCAGTTACGCAATTGTTATTTGGTGTCAGTTGCTCAAGCCCACTGACCTACTGAAGTAAAAGTGTCGTCGGTGCATTCTAAATGCCCCTCGTCAGCTTGACTGCGGAACTGTGACACCCTAAAAGTTTACATCATAATTAATGCATAAATACTATTCATTTATAATATTTGCACCCTAAAAATATGTGCGTTCTTAATGAATTTAATAGGAGCCGGTGCTGTGAGACAACTACGCGTAGGTAGCTTGATTCTAACTCACAACATCCCTCCCCTCTTTCTAAAAGAAGTTAGTGCAACTAATTTCCATTAAATCTCTACAATATTTTTCTTGCACTGCAAACAAATATGTGCATCCATTTAACTCTATATTACATATATATAATTTGTTTTTTTTTTTTTTTTTTGAATCGCCTTATTTGGGTTCTATCACGGTTTTTAATCTTTGCTTTTCCATATTTTATTTCTCCAGCTTTTATTTTCTTTTGTAGTTTTTTTTTCTTTACTTTGTTTTTGTTTTTTCTTATTTTTATGTATCATTTTTTTTTAATATTCCCCTTTTTATAATTTGGTATTTAATTGACTCTTTTCTCATTGGCGTATATACAAATATCTAAACAATAACACAATTCTATTCTATACATAAAACCTTATATTATATATGGATTTTCTATACGGACAACGTACATGTTAGTGTTTTTCATGCCATTTCGTCAGTTATGCAATAAAACTCAAGTATTATTAGACTTTTACTTGTCAGATAGAGACTATTGTATTCAGCCGATACCCTATCAATTTTTTCATAAGCTTAAATCGTAGTCATCTCGTATATGGGAAGTTGGAATCTCTTCCATCATATAAAAATGAATTCTCACTAATTTCGTTCTCATTTTCTTCCAAACCAAAAATTATCTCTGGACATCATCGTTGCAAATTTCGTATTATCCTTTTGCAGCTTACTGATTACCCTTCTTCTACATCTTCTTACTTTTTCTTATTTGGTCATATTTTGTCCGCTGTTAGTGCATTTCATCTGCCGGTCTCCTGGATGTTGGTTAACATCTTACTCTGTCTTCGACGCTGCAGGAAGCCCCTTCCAGGTTCATGCTGCACCATATTGAACCATCCACATGTCCTTGTTTGTTCGCCAACGCCTTACTATCTAAAAACAATACGCTTAATCATGTATCGGACTTGCCGAGTTTTAATTATTCTTACTGGCTATTACATTCATTCAATTTTTAATATTTTTCCTAACGTAAACAGTAAATTGGATTTAAATCTATATATCGCTTATCTACTACGTCTTAACAAACAAACTTTAAACAAGTAACAACAACTTTTTCCTTTACAAATACTATTAACTAACTATGATACATTTTCTTACAATTGTTAGCGGCATTAAAACTTTAAATCCTTCTCAAATATATATATTTTACAACAATTTGCTTCATACATAACAATTATTTTCTAATTAAATTATATGCCGCCCAAAAAAAAAAATTTTTTTTTTTATATCATATCTTGGCAAAACTATTTGCCTATCTTACATAAGCGAGTATATAAAGGATAAATTTATTATTTATGTTTTATTTTCTTTAGACAATTCATTATTCCTTTCATATCATTTCTCTTTTTATATATCTTTTTAAATTTTTACAATTCTGAGCAAATTCTTTTGCCCCCTGACATAAACCAGAATATTTAAGATAAACCCGTTTATGTGAAAACATTGTCCATTGCATGACTATATCTTTCATCGCATACAATTACTTTTTATTTAAATTTACTTCTAGCTTGATATGTATATATCCATTAACGATTCTATTTTCCATCCTGTAATTAGCTCGTATATGGCTACATACCCACATTCGAGGCGGTTTAAATTACCTAGAATTAATTGCTAATGTTATTTTCCCCAATTAACTATACATTTTTTTTTATATCCCAACATATACATTTATTCAAATTTCCATACGCTAATTTTCTAATCAATAAACAGTAAAAACCTATGTACGAGTACATATATTTACATATAGCCGACTGCAGTATCTGCAAAAATATACATACGCACATACCCATTCCTCTTAACTAAAATACTTACTTCTTTAAATATACATTCGTACATTCATTCTTTATCTAATACACATATATACATTCTCGTATATATACTTACTTCACCAGCAGTTCCGTTGCCTGGCGTTAACGCTGATGCGTCGAATTTCAGTGCATACACTGCCGTATGTATGTATGTACGTACATATTCGAAGTTTTATATTACTTACCCACGACTGTCTTACTATCTTATTTTATTTTTTAATTACGTGCAATATTTATCATTTAATATTTAAAAAATATATTTTTCCCTACTGTGCTTTGTTCGGCTATAGTGCATAATAAGCACATTTTTATTACGTCAACTTTACTTGCTCGAGTTTAATTGACACACTTCTGCTGGCCTTGACTTTGAAACTCGGAGCTGTGTGTGTTATTTGATACACACACGTACATGTTTACGTTGTTATTCTTGTGTTTACACTTGTAAAACACTAATTTACATTTCTCCGTGTTCAATTTCAAATTGTGTTCACGTAATTTCTGGAGCACCTTGCACAAGCGTTGCGAATGCTGCTGCAAGTTCTTCCCATAAATTACAATATCATCCAGATACACAAAACCATCTAACCCTTGTAAACCTGTTACAACATGGTTCATTAGCCGTTGGAAGGTAGCCGGTGCTCCTGTTAATCCAAACGGCATTCTATTAAACTCATAATACCCTAAACCGGTGCTGAAAGTAGTTTTCTGCTTATCTTGGGTATCCACCAGAACTTGGTGGTAGCCACTTGCTAAATCAAGTGTAGAAAAATATCTACTGTGTCCCTATTGATACAGGATTTCTTCTATCCTTGGTATCGGGAACACTTGTTTGATAGTGGCTTCGTTCAATTTCCTAAAATCGACGACCATTCTTCACTTCTATTGACCTTGAGCACCTTCCTTCTTTGGTACCAAAATTATTGGTGAGTTCCAAGGCGAGATACTCGGTGAAATTATTTTATCCTTTAATATTCCTACTACTTGCCTGTTTACCTCATCTTTGTGAGCTTGTGGCAATCTGTACTGCTTCTGGTTAATTGGTGGTTGATCCACTCTAGTAGGTATTCTACCTCTGGTGCACTCGTATATGTCAGCTGGTCTCCTTCCAGCAAAAATATGTCATGGAATGATGTACAAATGGCTTCTATTGATGCATTCTCTTCTGAATTTACACTTTGGTCTAACTTCAGTGATTCTAGCACTCTCTCCATTCTTTTTCTTATATCTACCTGCTAAATCTGATTAACCAATCTATAATTCGGTTCCTTAAAATTATCATAATTAGTGAACTTAGGCCTAAAATCCTCATCCATCAGGAAGTCTTTTTCTGAGGCGTTGAGTACGCAAGCGTACACCATACCCTTGTCAACGTGCGTTATGGTCTCTCCCATATATACGCCGTCCGCTAGCTGCTGCTTGTGCAAAACAAGAGTCCTAAGTTTCGTGTTTACACGCATAGTATCTACTCTGGTTGACCTTGCATTCATTACCTGTTTACAATTCTTAACCCTATTCACGGATCCTTCCTGCATTGACTTTAATGGAAGAGTAAGGATTCTATGCTTAGTATCATCATAAAATGATAACTGCTTTTCTAGCGCATCCAGTATGGTGCGGCCCCAGAGATTATCGCGGGCATTTATCCCATCGGCCGGGATATCTTCCCTATGCAATTCCACTGCGTGCACTCTAAAACTCATGCCCTTAACTGCACTGTGCCCTATTCTGAGCGACCCCAGTGTCCTGATGCATCCTCCGAACGCTCCATTAAGCTTTCTTACATCCTTTGGGTTAACAACTAGTCCTTTCCGTAAAACACTAGATTTTACGAGACTGGTGTCCGCCCCTTAATCTACCAAAAGCACTAGCTTTCCACTCGCTTACTGGGTATCTCCATAAAAGCATCACCTATCCTGCCAACAACGAAACAAATTGTTTTCTCCATGCACCACAGTTATCCTTTACAATCCTATACACCCTCAAAATTACCGTGAATATCTTAACTATACATCCTCGTACCACGTACGCGGCGATTGGCCTATACTCTCTAAACGTATTAAAACTTAATCTAATTACTAGAATCATCACAGTTACCCAAATCAACACGCAATCAAAAAAATTTTCCCGGCGAGACTGTTGCTCCTCCGTATCTTGAACCTTTGTTCTTTCATTACCCGATATGTGGTATTGGAGAGCTTCTTGCTCCTCCTTCTTCTGGACTGTAATTCCTACATTACCAGACACACGTACTTCCGGCCTAACTATTACTACCTTTCTTTTGGCTTTCCAGTCTACTGGCCTAGACTGGGCCACTGGAAGTTTCCCTGGTTCCTTTGTTGGAATTGTCTATACCTGCATTCCGCTGCCCGATGTCCCATTCGTCCACATAAGATGCATTTCAATCCCTGTTGGGTGTTGCCTATCCTTGGTTCACGTCTGGAATTCCAATTTGGTCGCTGCTGGCCACTCCCAGTGTTAAAAGGATTTCTTCCTTGGTTAATTCCTTCCGTTGGGTTAACTCGGGGACTACTACCCCTGCTGTCCCTCAAGGGTGGATCCGGGCGGCTCGTACCTGGCTGCCTTCTACTTTGATCCCATTTAGTGTTTACTTGGCACTGTCTACTTGCCTCGTGGCCATATGTTTGGCACTCCATACAGTAGGGCGTGTTTTTGTGTGTAATACACTCATCCCTTGTAAGACCTTGCTTACGGCAGAACGAACATGTGGGTGCCCTCTGTACAAATCCCCTGTACGGATTACTCGGATTCGCGGCTCTGTTGGCGGAGACACCGGGATTATACGCTCCTCTGTATACTCGTAAGTTTGGAACGGAATTACTTCCCTCTCTATCCATGACAGCGGCAGTTAAACTGTCCTGTCTGTTTTCGAACATATGTACCTCCCCCAAACCGGCCGTACTCCCTTCCACGAGGACTTGTGCTCTAATTGTTTCTTCTACTAATTCCTCCAGATTTCCTGTTCTGCTATTCAGCATATGAATCCGTAGAGCGGAGTTGCGGAGGCCCACCAAGAAAATTGTTAACACCGACTTGTCAACTTCGTATAATAATTTTGTATCTCCAACTCTATTGTACTTATTTCTTATTATTTCCTGAGCCATCATTTGAAGTGACTCTAACCGCCTGGCAAAGGCGCGTATGTCTTCACCTGCCAGCTGCTTCCCGACTCTGATCTCTTGGGATATGTCTTCCAGACTTCTTTCCATCAAATAGGTTCTCTTTAGAAGGCCGTAAAGCTCGTTCACACTAGCAAATTGCTTTGGCAGCACAAGGTTGTATGCATCTCCAAATAACCTTTGGTTAACACAGTCGAAGAAAGCATGTTACTCATCAGGGATTATGCTTCTCTTTGCAAGTTCACAACCTTGAATGAACCTGTTGAGTTTTGATAATGCAAAGTTGTTTCCTTTTTTTTATTTAAATTTTATTAATCAATAAATACTTATTTTAATTAGTGGTTACACTTAAACTAACAAATTAATTGCATAACAATGATACTATTCCTATAGCATCCCAAGTCTCTTGTATTGCTGCTCCTCCAATTGGCATACCTCTTGCCACAATTTATTTGCCTGCTCCCACGGCATAGGGATCTTCACAGTTTCCTGCTGTTTAAGTATCTCTAATAAATACGCCAATCCTCTTTTCCTAATTCCAAACCGCTTTCCGTCCTTAAGTAACGACGTTATATCCTCCAGCTGTCGGTCATTGTTTCGAGGGTCACTTCCCAAATTAGTTTTCTTTAAAATCAAAGAAAAATTGAGGTTTAACATGGATCAATATTATATCCAATATAGACTACAGTGGGCTACAACTAAAATTTGCCACAAAATACTAAGCACGTAACTTTCACTTTGCTTTGATTATGTTCTCACTAAACACGATTTCGAATCTATTTTTCTTTTTCATTAAGTGTACCATTTGACGCGAAAATTCATGATTTCATATACTAAAACGAGAAATATTATACTAATAAATTTTAAGTTTTATTATTTAATAAAACAAACATTATTCCACACAGGAACACAACTGTATTGTAATGCCGCGGAAAAAATTAAATTACTAGTATACAAATGATACGCAATTAATTGCGCAACTACTGAAGGTAACTACTGATTATTTACAATATTTCTCTATGAACCCATTTTGACAATGTTATTGGTTTCACGAAATTATCAAATTAAATTTGCAAATCCACAAAACAATTATAGCACTACTGACACATTCCTATTTCAGTAAAATGCTTTGTTGAATTGGTTTGCTTCTCCGTGCAAAATATTATATTTTCAATCGTAGTTACGGAACTACTCAAAATTTGACGAAACAACCCGTGTTGTAAGTACTTCTTGAATTATTATTGCCTAGTACCATAAGCTTACTATGTCAAATAATTAAATTACTGTATTTTGATCTTCATTCAACATCAATTTCAACAATTTAAATTAAAAACAATTAACGTGTCTCCAATATATATATATTAATCCAATTCACAAATAATATAAATGCATAAAAGATCAATTAAATCGCTTTATAAACAATACAAATGTCCCTATCAACAAACACACACGAATCCCCTACAAAAAAAATCCTCACAGATAGGATGAACATACAAAGACCGTCCGATCATACTGACGGTTTATGGTTGCCATTCAAAGCTGCGTGCAACAGCGCGAACGCGGCTATAAGTTGCGACTTCTTTGACCAGCGCTACGGCGCCTTCAGGGTCGCAGAAGTATCTACTTAGATTACGCTACTATACACTCTACTCACCATTATTTTACACGATGACATCTTATCCCTAGGGTCCTTTGAATTCTTTGCAGGATGCTTCACTGCTTCAGGGTTCCTTGCCCTGGGATTCCTCCTGTAGGTCCTTTAGACCGACTGCGCCAAAATGTTGTGGTCCTTTGTTTCTTGTTGGGAGCGTCCTTTCGCTCACTGTCTTGGGCGCGCGTGTTCCTGTAAACCTAAATTACACTTTGAAATAAAGCACTACAATATTATCACGCCATATACTTTGTGTGCCGACTACACGCTAGTTTTAGTTGGCGTTGAAAAAAGTGAACAAGTGTGAAAAAATGGTTTATTGAAATATCTTATTTTATATATTTTGTGTGTGCTCACAAAAAACTAAGCCAATAGAAAAATAAAAATATCAAAAAGCTCGGAACCCCAAAACTATAGTTTTTTTTTTTTACTACACAAATTCTTATATACTATTTCCCAACAGTAAGCTCAGTCTGTGAACTGACCTTTCTGGTGTTCGAATTCCGCACCTGCTAATTGGTGTCAGTTGGTCAAGCAAACTGACCTACTGTAAAAGTATCGACGGTGCATTCTAAATTACAATGCCCTACGTCGACTCGACTGCGGAACTGTAACTCTCTAAAAGTTTATATACTAAATATTACACAGATAATATTAATTTAAAATACTTAGACCTTAAAAGTATGTGTTACTCTTAAATAACTTTAGCACATGCTAATCCCACAGAATGTGTGGCATCTGTTAGGAGTCGGTGCTGTGAGTCAACTACTCGTAGGTAGCTTCTAATTCACAACAATACCCTAATTCACAGGGTTTGGTTGGGTATTAAACCTGGCATTTAGCAGCATGTGTTTGGTATGGGCACTATATCATAGCAGTCCGAAGTGTAGCAGTTAGAATGCACTAAGCGGAATGCCTCTGCCTCGCCACACGCCCCTACAGCGACTGCATAGCCAGAACATGCTTATGTAATGCGATGCCATGCACATGCCTGCGAACGGTCTGCGGTAGCGTGCATTTTGCTTGCGATTTATTCGTGGGAACCGAAATGTTTGGACACATGAGTATCAATACATTTCGGACCTATAAATAAAATTAATAATGTGAGTAAGTCGATAGTCGAATATTCTGTGTATATGAAGATTATTTTTGTAACGAATTTATTGACAAGACAAGTTACAACAGTAGTTGCAATTGCGTATGTGTAATCATTTTTCAGAAAAAGAAGAAGAATTATTGAAACATTTTTTGGCAGATCTTATAGCTATTTCGGACACGCCACTTGTCCTCATCAGAGATCTTTCAATGAAAGGCAATTTTTCCCCAAGCATTTTTTATTATGTCTCAGAAGTCAACAGCACACCAATTATGAGCCCTCCCAGGAATCGAACCTGGGTCTACAGCTGTTGAAATCTGTTCAACCAGACAACTACGCTAACTGCAGGTGGTGAACTGACTGATCAAATTCTGTTCATGTACTGTCTCATTCCACCACACATTCTAATCAACTCTGTCTCATTATTACCCCTCTTTTGTTCCGTTAGGTCTCTCTCTCTCTTTTTTTTATTACATTTCAGTGGTGTCATAGTACATTGCTTACTGTTGTAACTTGTCTTGTCAATGAATTCGTTACAAAAATAATCTGTTTCAAACATTGCTTTTGTTAGTGGCAGGCTAATTAAGCCTGATCACACTAACCTTCTAAGGATACATTCTATAAAGTTTCCAATTTCTTGTGAAGATTCGTCAGTAGATATAGTTGTCACCTTTTCACCGTATTCATTCTGTAAATGTGAGTAAGTCGATAGTCGTCAATTCTGTGTAAAGTAAACGAATTCATTTCCGAAGATTTTCCAATTTTAGCCGGTGTGCCCCAAGGTAGCGTTCTAGGCCCTACATTATATGTAATATTCTCATCTGATACTCCTATAAGTGAAAGCACGCTAATTTCAACATTTGCGGATGATACCGCCATACTCAGTTGCAATAAATGTCCGATAAAGGCGTCGAGAGCTCTACAAGAGCACTTAGTTAGGGTAGAAGAATGGTTAGGAATGTGGCGTATAAAAGTCAATGAGCAAAAAAGCAAAAACGTAACATTCTCTTTGAGGCCTGGTACGTGTCCAGCCATTCGGCTCAATAATATTGAGATTCCACAAGCTAATGAAGTCACCTATCTCGGCATTCATTTAGACAGGCGCTTAACTTGGCGTACGCACATTTCAACTAAAATTTTAAATATGAAGTTGAAAGTCGCCAAGCTGCATTGGCTAATAAACCACAAATCTACCTTAAGCCTAGAATACAAAAGCCTCCTATACAATGCAGTTATTAAGCCGATATGGTTGTACGGGATTCAACTGTGGGGTAATGCATCCGCTTCTAACATTGCCATAATTCAAAGGTTTCAGTCGAAGATACTTAGGTTAATAACAGGTGCTCCATGGTACATGCGTAACGAAAATATTCACAAAGACCTGAAAATACCAACAGTTATAACAGAAATAAATGCTAGAAAGCAGATATACATAGCAAAACTGAAAAATCACCCGAATCCACTAGCTAAATCCCTCGCAAAACCGATAAGCCGATCCCGCCTGCAGAGAAGAGACCTTCCGGCCTTTTGAAGAGCGAAGCAGAACCGAAATTTTGATGGCCAAATACAATTTGGGTTAAAATTATTTTTTAGTGACTAGTTTTAAGATTTGATATACTTATTGTTAGGCTTAATTTAAGCAAATTCAATAAATAATAAATTCTTGTAATAAAAAAAAAAAAAAAAAATAAAAATTCTGTGTATATGAAGATAGTCACTCTGATGCCTTCACGACATCATAACGCCCTCCTGTTTTCACTTTCGTTGCTTCATACGGGCCCAAATATTCGTTTATTAGTTTTTTCCCAGCTACGAATTGAGTCCTTTTAATCGCCACTAGGTCACCCGTTTTGTATTCGACTAAGCCTTTGCGTTCTTTGTCGTGCTGCTTCTTATAGTTTTCTTGCGCTTTCAGTATTTGCTGTTTAACCTCATGTCTTAACTAATGTCGTTCTTCGTCAAAACTATTTACCAGTTCTTCTTCCAACATTTCGAGTAACCTGTCGTCGACTTTTGCTTTCATTTTTATACCGAGAAGTATTTCGAATGGTGTTGATTTTGTTGTACTGTGGATGCAAGAATTGATTGTTTTTTGTACTTGCCCCTCATATTTGTACCATTTTGCTGAATCAGCTGATGATAGTTTGCTTATAACTTCCAGGATCGTTTTGTTGAGTCGTTCTACTTGGCCATTGCCGCGTGGAACTCCGGTCGTTGTAACCACATGCTCAATATCTGCTTCCAGACAAAATTTGCTGAATGCTTTCGATGTAAAAGCCGCTCCTCGATCGCTGATGATTCTTCTCGGTGACCCAAAAGTAGTCAACAAAACTTTCAGGATTTTAAGTACTTCATCTGCTTTTGTTGTCTTGGTCGGAAAGAGCCATACAAATTTGCTAAATGCGTCTATCATGGCGAAAATATATTTGTATCGTTTCGTTGTAATATCCATCGGGCCTAAGTGGTCAACATGTAAGGTGCATAGTGGTGCGTCACCTTTATCAATGCATTGTAAATATCCCTCTTTTTGCCTAGCTTCTTGTTATGAATAATGCACTGGATACAATTTTGAATTCGTCGCTCGACTCTTTTCTCCAAGTACGGAATAAAATATTGTTGCTTTACATTATGAGCCGTTTTTCAACTGAAAAATGCCCGTTGTCGTGTGCATTTCTAAAAATCTCGCTTTCCATGGATCTTGGTACTAAGAGCAGATCATTGCCATCAACATTTTTGTAGACGAGTCCACCCTTTATCTTGTAATTGTCGTACGACCCAACTTTAATCGCTGCCATAATTGCTTTTATTTGATCATCGTTTTGTTGTAGCTTACGTAGTCTTGCCGTTAATTCAGAATGAACCACCATAACATTAACTGTTTAAGTATCCACTCAAACAATCAACATGTTTCATTCGGTTTGCTGCTCTGTGCTCAACTGTGTAGTTAAAGTCTTGGATGTACATAATCCATTGTGCGACATCTCTGGGTACATCTTTTTTCTCCACCGTTTGCTTAAATGCTGAACAATCTGTGACCAACCTAAAACTGATGCCTAGCAAATAGTGTATAAACTCTTTGAAGGTTAAATAGGCTGCTTTTACTTCTAGAATGTAGCTATGCAGCTTGTTTTCTTGTACGGAAGCTTTTTTAACCGTGTTTCGAAGCGCCTGTGTGCACCTCAGTTTCAGCATCTCTGTTGTATATTTCGAGTACTGGTTCACTTAATTTTCTTTTAATAATATCTATCGCGTTGATTTGCTCAACATCAATCTTAAACGACACATCTTTTTTTAATAGATCTGTTAAGGGACGAACAATTTGGGCATATCCTTCAACAAATTTTCGAAAATAGCCCGTGAGCCCTAGGAATGATAGCACATCCTTTACGTTTTTGGGTCTAGCGAAATTTTGCACCGCATTGCACTTTATTTTTGCAGGAGTTATTGTCCCATTCTCAATGATATGTCCCAGAAACTCAATTTTTGTTTTCATAAATATGGATTTTTTCCAATTAAAATCTAATCCATACTTTGCAGCCGTCTGCAGTACCAGTTTTAATTTATTCAAACTTTCTTCCGCAGTTTCTCCGAATACTACTATGTCATCTACATAAAGTTCCATAATATTGTCGTTTATTAAGTCTTGAAAAATATGGCTTATATATCTAATGAAACAAGCTGGTGAGTTACAAAACCCAAAAGGCGCTCTGTTGAATTCAAAAAGACCTCTTTTCGTTTCAATCGCTGTAAATTTTTTGCTGTTTCCTTGATTGGTACATGGAAAAAACCATTGCGTAGTTCTGTAACTGTAAAATATTTTGCTTCCTGTAATTTTTATAGTACCTCATCAATAACCGGTACTGGAAAACCATCTTTAAGAACCATTTTGTTTAACTGGCGAAAATCTATGCATATTCTATACTTGCCGCTCTTCTTTTTAGTTGCCACGACTCTGCTTGTTGTATCGGAGAATGATTTTCTTATTATACCACTTTTCAGCCATTTAACGTGTTGTTCCGCGTTACACAATGTTAGCTAAACTTGCGATTCGTTTCATATTTAAAACATATTCATAAAACGATTCAGAATTTTTCCTTCTTGTCTTAGCTAGCATTTTGTGTATATCGAAACTGTCATATTCGCGTTCAAATTTTTTAATTAGTTTAGTTTTCAATTGTTCATAGTCGGAAACACTTTCGGTTTCTATAAATGACTTTGCAACACCAGAGATTTTGTTTCTTGCATGCACATACATTTGCTTATCGCTTAGTTCATAAGTGCCAGCATTTTCCTCAAATATTACTAACCACTTTTTCACTGGTATGTTTTTCCCATCGAAATCACTAAGAATTTTTGGAAACGTGTCCACTTTAACCACATTTTTGGTTTTATCTTTGTCTTCTTGTATTTTTAAAGTAAGTGCTGTTATTAATTCACCCAACTCGGAGTCTGTCGGCATTTTGGTTTCAATTATGTCACTCGTTTTATAATTTTTTTCGTTGTAAGTTGTTGCGTCTTTTACACTTTGCACTTCTGCAATATATATAGCGACGAATCTGAATCGGTCTTACTTCTCGTATTTTCACTTTCTTTCACTTCAATATTTTCTCTCTGTTCTTCTTTTAATTTTGCTCTCGTCTTATACGTTTTTCTTTGTTCGTTTTCGCGATTAATTCCTGGTACGTTATCGTCATTCATTTATGCCTGGTCTGTTTTCTCACTAATAATAATGTACTTGTATGTCCAGTTTTGAATTTTGTCAAACTTCTTAGGTAAATACATACAGTTACTTTCTTGAATTTGTTGTGTTTTGTTACTGTTTTATTTCAAATCACACACCCATTAGGCTTCTTTATATGCGTGCTTCGTTTTGTTGTTCTTGGAATATTTTCTTGAATTCCATGTGCCTTCGTGGTATGATGTTCCCGTTACGATTTTTACGAAAAGTAAGTTTTCTTTATATGTAAAGAATATTTCACAACTTATGTACAGTACTATGCAAATAAATATTTTTTCACTGGAGTTATTATTTGACTTCATATATTGAAATTGAAGTGATTGGACACGGTTGAGCCCCCAATTGTAATTGTATCGTGTTACCACGGCAGTTATTATGTTTCAAATAATGTGTTTACTTCAGTATTATTTTACTTAATCCTAAACAATCCATTTAATTCTAAACAATTCACTTAATTCTAAACAATTCACTTAATCCTAAATAACTTTTAAGGTCGAAGCAACTTTCTACTACTTTTCATCGTGACCCACTGTCGCAACTTTTATTAAAACTACCACTCGCTTCGCCGTGTACGCTACGAATGAATGATGGTGCAGTTGCCAATGTTCCTGCTGACAGCAACTGCGCTACTTTGTTACATATATTATATATATATATATATATATATATATATATATATATATATATATATATATATATATATATATATATATATATATATAAATATATATATATATATATATATGTAACAAAGTATATATATATATATATATATATATATATATATATATATATATATATATATATATATATATATATATATATATGTATATATATGTAAGATGAGAGAGAGAGAGAGTCAGTTGCAATCCGTAAGTAGTCACATAAAGTTGTAGTCGTTGCGCTCACTAATAAGTTTTTCTATTTTTACAGTCGCATACGAAGTTGTCGCCGGTCGTTAACGGAAGCAATTAATGTTTGATACCTTTTTTATAATATTTTAATTTTTCATTTTTATAATCTTTTAATTTTTAATTTTTATAATATAAACCTATCGTTTAAATATAATTGCCTTTATCGGCTTACATGGGGGCTCAACTGTCCGAGAAATAAAAAAAAAACCGTAAAAAAGTAAAACGTGGAAGTAAAACCGTGCTCCAAGTAAAAATTCAAAATTTATACGTGGTCAGCAGAAGTTGTGCTGTGTTCGGAAAATCGGGAATTTAAAGGTCAAACGCCGAACTCGGTTTAATGAGTATAGAACAACAAAAAGAGTACTTTTTAAGGTCAAAGACAAAGTCAACGCGAGTAGAAGACGACGAAGGTGACGTTTTTTTTAATGCTCAAAACGAAACAACAAAGGAAGGTATAACTACAGCAAGTACAAATAACGATAACGAAAGCGCAAAGGAGAATAACACAGAAACAACGGCAACCACGAATATAAGAGATAAAAGCAGCAGCGAAATGGCAGAAATGGGCGAATTGATTAGACTTCTCACACTAAAATTTGCAAAGGAAGAGAAACAGCAAGCAGCTATGTCAACAGAAAGCATCGTCGACATCATATCTGAATTCGATGACAGATCTCCGTAGCGTACAAGTGGAGCGAAAGTCAAAAATACATTTTTGCCAGACGCAAAATGACAAAAACAGCAAAAGTTTTTATCGGTGCAGTATATGTCCACGATTATAAATCACTGTAAGAAGAAGTTACAAAAGAGTTTCAACGCGAATTTATAAGCGCGGATATTCACAAGCAGATGCAAGAGAGGAAAAAGCAAAACGAAGCAAGTATGCATGAGTACATATTGCATATGCGACGGCTAGGTGCTTACGGGAAATTGGACGAAAAATCGGTAATACGCTACATAGTAGATGGAATAAATGAAAGAACGGAAAACAAATTTTTGTTTTACATCGCGGAAAACTTTACAGAACTTAGGAAAAAATTAGAAATTCGAGAAATACGAGTCTATGGCGCAAAATAAAACGAAACAAAAAGAACAACACGTTAAAAAGGAACATGAAAATAACAACAAAAGCCCAAAGCGTGCCCATTGCCTTAACTGCGGCTCTACGAAACATGAAAAGAGCGAGTGTAAAGCACCAACACAATGTTTTCGCTGTAACGGATCAAACCACATTTCGAAAAACTGCCCTCAGAATATCAAAGCAACTGAAATAAAAGAAAATAAAGCAAACGAAGTTAATGTCGTCAATGTACTCGAATGTCGCGTAAAAATGTTAAAGCAGATCAAAATGAAAATTTGTTTTGTTTAGTTGACAGCGGCCCAGAAATATCGGTTATGAATGAAAAAACTGCGAAAGGCATAAACGCGGAAATAACGGCATTCGAAAACGGTGTGACAGGCATTGTAATGTTAAGGTAAAAGCAATCGGCATTTTTGAAGCTGAAATTACTGTCGACAATTTGAAGTGTATGCACAATTTTGTTGTTGTTTCGAACAAAGTATCGAAATATGTAGTCATCTTAGGCTTCGATTAAAAAGCAGTTACGATTATACTGAAAAGGGGTATACGTTCAAAAGTCTTCTCGATGACAGCTATGAACATCCAATAATGAATATTATGATCAACAAAGAGAAATTTGAAGCGCCAATAAATTATCAGAAACAAATAGAAGAAATTGTCGAACAATACAAACCAAGCAAAGATGCAATAAGCCCTATAAGCATGAAAATTATATTAATCGATGAACGAATTATAAGACATACATCGAGAAGATTACCGTTGCCGGAGCAGAAGGCGGTAAGTGACCAGGTGGAAGATTGGCTAAAAAATGGAATAATAAGGCCATCAAACTCAGAATTTTGCAGTCGGGTAGTTGTCGCGAATAAAAAAGATAGAAGCAAGCGCGACTGTGTCGATTATCGCGATCTTAACTAGCAGGTACAGAAGGACGTATTTCCAGTGCCATTGATGGAGGAAGTGGTTGAATCGTTGAAGAGCGCAATAATATTTACCACATTGCACCTCGAAAACGCATTCTTCCACGTCCCTATAAGCGAAGAGTCCAAAAAATATACAGCGTTCATTACCAGAGATGGAGATTTTGAATTTAACAGAGCACCCTTTGGTTTCTGTAATTCTCCAGCTATATTCTTACGCTTTATAAATCAAGATTTTTGGAAATTAGTTCGTGAAAGCATCATACAGATGTATATGGACGACGTAATTATTAATTAAAGGATGAAGAAGACTGTATACGCAAGCTATGAGTGGTCTTGCAGGTAGCGCCGCAACATGGATTACGAATAAAATGGAAGAAATGTAAGTTTTTACAAACGGAAGTCGTTTACTTAGGACTAAGGATTAAAAAAGGTAGTATATCTCCGGATGCTGAAAAATGTTTGGCTATACAGAATTTTTCCGTGCCAAACAACATTAAGAAACTGCAATCACTCCTCGGACTCACAGGATACTTCCGTAAATTTGTAGAAAACTACGCAATAATAACGAAACCGTTGACAGACCTGCTCAGAAAAAGTCAAAATTCGAAATAGGACAAGCTTAAATAAACGCGATTGAAGAGATTAAGAATAAACTCCCGAAATATATATAAAAGTATATTGTATGTATATACACTCAAACGCCAACACCATATGCGGCGTAGGCACATGCAATGTGAGCGGAGACCCAACATAAGTACATCGAACTCTCATATAAGAATGTCGACTTTATGAAGCGCGTTTTTGATTACGCTGCATTCTAATATTCAATGCCCTTGTACGCCGGCATTGACCGTGATACTTTCCGCTGACATTGCAAAAGCCCTCTTTAAGTATTAAGACCCATATTATATGCTAAGTCTTAGCACATAAGAAATTAAGGTATAAATAGTGATAATGTTTTATCAATAAATCAGGTTAGATCTGGAAACCAATCTTATCGCTTCTCATTTAATATTTGGCTGTAGTCGCCGATTAAAATTGTACGCTAGCTCTCGCGCCGCTATAAAATACATTGAGCCCATCATTACATGGCGATCATACATTTCGCTTCTCACTCAAATACCTGGCTATACTCTTGAAGTCGCCGAATTAAATTGTGCGCTAGCTCTCGCGCCGTTATACAAATCTTTGAACCCATCATTACATGGCGATCCTGCTAAATATGGTTACCATCATTACAATATATATACTCGTATGTATATATATTCTTATGCAAATGTTTATGTATATGTATATGTATATGTATATCTATATGTATATCTCTATGTGTATGTGTATGTGTGTGCAAATGTATATGTATATGTATATGTGTATGTCATGTATATGTGTATGGATATGTATATATATATATATATATATATATATATATATATATATATATATATATATATATATATATATATATATATATATATATATATATATATATATATATATATATATATATATATATATATATATATATATATATGGATTTGTATGTATATGTATAAAAATATTTATATATATGGATATATATATGTATATGTATATATATGTGTATACGGATTTGGATATTTATATGTATATGTATATGTAAATGTAGATGTAAATTATATTTTACTTCCAGGGATAGAATAAAACATATTAAAATATATTATTAAACATTCTTTAATTCGAATTTTAATCAATTTTACAACGATGACCGAACCGTTGGAATCCGAGAGTAGAACTAGCTTTTAAATCATCAGAAATATCCTACTTCACCCAGAGGTCCACACTAATCTTAGGTTCGAATCTTAAGGGGAAGTTGTTTATGCTGCATATTAGCAGTGCATCGAGCATCCATCGTCAAACGAGCGGATGCAGCTGCACAAACAAAGAATTTACGCCCACTGCCCGCCGCAGATGGTTCGATACTGTAGTCCATCTCAGATTTAAACGTGGGTGCCAATTTGCAAACAAAGTCACCGTCTCAATTTTCCTTTAACGCAGGCAATGCACAATAGGTCAAATAACCAGTATTGCCGTGCTTAACCCACATTTTAAAACTAAGCTTTTGAATTTTTTGTTGCTGCCATCACGTTGGCAAAACTCCAAACCATTATGATCTCAGTTTGGTTTTGTTTGGAATTATAAATTTCGACTGGCAACACTCTACCAAAGTCACTTTGTTGCAACTTGCCTAATACTTGTTCGCGCAGTTGGCTTTGATTAAATTGTTAATTGTGTACATGAAGCGAAAAATTAAAAGAAAGTAAACAATGGAAAACAGCAAAATAAGTGAGTATTACTGATTTCATACGAAAAACGGAACAATATTTGTGTTTTGCAAGTAAAAAGTCGGGATTTTTTACATAACCTAGAAAATATTACGTTTCATGAAAGTAAGCTGACTTTTAAAGCTTCGGCAAAATTTGGCAATGTAAGAATAAAAAGAAATTAATAAACTAAGGCATTGAGAGTTGATTTCTTTTTATTTCAAACTGCGTATTGCGAATAACACCGTTTTTTTTTATAGGCTACCACGCTATCGGGAAAAAGGAATTGTTTGAAGTTTGGCTGAAGAAAAGCTCTAAAGAAAAGAAGCATGATGCAATTATAAAGTTTACATGATGCCGTTGAGACTTGTGCTGTCGTCTGGAAAGATTGTTTGGAACAATCGTACACCCCAATCTATAAGATTTTGTCGGCCTATTAAATTAGAATTTGTTAAGGAAACAAAAGATTCGGTTTTAAAAGAAGATTTGAATTTAAAACATGAAATCGATGCTTTGGAAAATTTAGTCATTGAAATTGGAGAGGGTAAAACAGTTGAGATATCATTTAAGCTTTGTTTAACTCTTATTGACGGAAAGGTGCTTAGTATTTTGACTGGAACTAAATCGAATCAAGCTTGCCCGATTTGTGGCGCTACACCCAAAGACTTCCTGAATACTCATGACTACTCTTCTGAAAAATTTCGTGGAAAGGAATCGAATTTCAAATACGGAATAAGCCCTCTACATTGTTGGATCCGGTTCTTTGAATTTATTTTACATTTAGGCTACAATTGCATTGTTCAAAAATGGCAAATACGAACTGAAGACGATAAGCTTGCTGTTTCGGAAAGGAAAGTTAGCATTCAAGATGCTTTCTGGAAAGAGCTTGGTCTCCGAGTAGATATGCCCAAAGTTGGTGGTTTTGGCAGCACCAATGACGGAAACACTGCTCGTCGGTCCTTTACTGACCATGCTATCTTTGCTGAAATTACAGGCGTTGACGAAAATTTAGTATTCCGCTTAAAAATTATACTGATATGTTTGTCATGCCAATTTGCAATAAACTCAAACAAAATCCAGGCATATTGTTTTGAAACAGGAGCAATTTTTCAAAAATCATATCCTTGGTTGCCAATGACTACTACGCTACATAAGGTTCTGATACATTCAAAGGACATAATCGAAAATACAGCCCTTCCAGTCGGTTGCTTCGGAGAATCTGATGCAGAATCACGTCATAAAGTCTACAAAGCAGACAGATTGCACCATGCTCGGAAAAACAGCCGCACTAACAATCTTACAGATGTTTTTAATAGAGCTCTGGATACATCCGATCCACTTATATCTTCGAAACATCTACAGAGGCGTATTCAGCAACGAAAACTTACACAATCTCCACTTGAAGCAATAGAACTATTGAGCTCTGAATTCACGATCGAGGACATTGATGTAGACAGTGAAATCGAAGAAACTATGCTTTTACCTGAAGAATTTGCAACCCTTTTGCAGAATTTATGTTTAGATAACGAATTGAACTAAACATATTCTTTGAAATGATTCTACGATAGACTGTAAATAAAGTTTTTTGTTTTTAACAAAATTTTGTTTTTTTTAGACCGTAGAAGGGTTAATGGCCGTTAATGGGTTAATTTCTCTTTTTGTTGTGTTTGACTTACATATTATATTGGGTTTCCTGTGCTTTTGAATTCTATTAATGCAATTTTATTGCTTCAATTAATTTCGCACGGCAAAATTGGTCAATTGACCTATAGTGCAATTGTGAGATAAGGCATTCTCCATCAACAACCGCATTGGGAGGTATTTCTCCCTGCTTATTATTATATATGACGGTATCATATATAACTCGCCCTCCCTTAGGATTCGAGTCCCTTCGAATAGTGATACAATGTCTTATTGCATATAAAGCTATTATAAAAATAATTAAGAGAATTAGCGTATAAAAAATATAAATATGATAGTTGGGATAGTTTCCCTCGTTACTTATAAATTGCTTAATTTCTTCTAAGTTCTCGAATTTTGGTATTTCCAAGATTTCTGACATATTCTCTACTAATTTTTGTTGGTTCGGTATAATTATATTCAACTTGATTTTGAAGCGTTTAATTTTGAGTTCATCAATTTCAATTTCACAATTTTCGAATTTTAACAAGTAATTCCCAGTTAATTTATAGGAATATTTATTACATGTACTGTTTAATTGAGAATTAACATTTATTAACAGAACGTTACCAGTCTCAATTTATTCTATTAATCTTTCTGTAAATCGTTTGGTTGAGCAACCATAATATGACCCTCTTAAAATATTTGTAATACATGTATTTGCTTTTTTTAAATCCGAGACCTTGTCTCCTTCATTTACAATATATGTTTCATTATTTATTGTAGCTACTTTTACAATATTTATATTAATTTGTGAATAATTCGCATTCAGAACGGGAATAGCAAAAGAAGTCTTATGTGATAAGTCAACAAAATTCGGAATCAATACAATAAACAAAATTACCTCATCCAATTATTATTCAATTTCTTTGTTAGTTAGGAAAAATTTTTTCATTATTTGATGTTTGGATCTAATTATATTATCTTGAATTTTTAAAATTTTTTTTTTAATTTTATTTATTATTAACATTAAATAATTA